>OX638297.1:11569813-13007808 GCA_951812265.1 Taphrorychus bicolor
ATTGACATTATTAGAAGGTAATATGCATTTAAGCATTTAAATTTTCATGTTTTGTACTCATTGAGATTTGCACTGTTACCATTTAAGTCAGGTTTAAATTAAATTTCGTTTTAACTGTGACCCTTTTCATTTCACATGACTTTTTACCTTCAAAATCCCACTTAATCTAAGGGATAAACGCAGCATTTTAAATTATTAATTTTTCATAAACAACAATAAAATAATAATCAGTTAACGAACAAGTATATTAATAATCGTTTACCTTGGAATGATGATAATAATAACAGATCAGAACGGGAAGTAAATACTTTTTTTTGTTGGTTTTGCGATTTTACCAGTTTTATGGAAAATTATGTGCTACCACAAATGTTAATGAAAAAACCTCTTAGCAATTTACAAATTTAAAAAAAAAGTTAGACAACTTTTGCTTAACTATTTTGCTAAAAATTACCTATACTTATACCTGAGCTTGTCGGTCCATTCCGCAAACATTCACAAACCATTCCGACCTGCTCGAAGAATGGCAAGGGTTGCAGAATGTTGACGAGGGTAAACATTCTAAAAGGGTTATTGTTCGACACAAAGGGGTTTTCGACAAATTACAACGTAAATATGATCGATGCTTTTGTGGTGTTTTTACGGGATTACGACTAATGATTCTGTGGTGTAAATATAATAACTTGTGAAGCTGAAAGTATGATACCACTGTGTCTCTTTGTCCTCGAAATAGGGTTAAAGTGATTGTGCAATAAATGAGGGTGGGCGCTCACCTAACTATATATCATTCATTTATTATTTACAGCTCATTATTAGCCTTGGTAACCTCACTTTGATATTTTTGTGGTATTTGTTCACAATGTTCTAAAAGAAGACAGGAACGAACAAACGAGTTTTGAAGGTATTAATAAAATCGCCAAGATTAAGAACCTACGTGTCTTTCGGTCCTTTTGTATTGACTGTACCAGCGAAATTTAAAAATCATATGGCTTACCTTTCGACGAGGGACACTTCTTCGGATTTGCAAAAATCGCTATGCCCCGCCCAGTTCCGTTTTGAAATTGGTGGTTTTATTTTACCTTTTTCCCTAAGAAAAAGCAAATAACAGGCATTTACCGAAGCTATTAACCAAGGATTGCTTGATGTTCGTTATGCTTATAGGTATCTAGTTTCTCTTACCTATTGATTATAACGCTGTTCGACAGATGCTGCCTTCATTTTGCTTTCAGCCGCAACGGTTGGTGGTCGATGGGACGTATTGCAAATCGCCCTGACCATAATGCCCTAATTTTGAGCAATTGGACATGGACTGGACGAAGCAAAGTAGAAGTAATTAATAGTGTTCTACTTTGCTTCGTCAAAGTAATTATTAGTGTTTGTTGTTTATTATATTGTAACATCCTCAAGAGTGAGTGTATCCAAAAAATGGTTACCAGAAACAGAGCCGACGTCTCACCGCGTATTTATGATTTTATTAAGACTAAATCAAGTTTGTTTTTATATAACAATTTTAATGGTGACAGCTGTCCTTTTTTTTTAAACTGCCGATTTTTAAACCATGTTTATGACGATCTTGCTAACAGCTAATCTGGATAGCCCAAAAAATCATTACTTTTTGAGAACCATGGATTTTATTTCGAAAATATTTAAAGCTTCTTTATGGAAAAAAGTATACAGAGTGTTTCAGAAAGGTGCCGACAAACTTTGGAGGGTTATAGAAAACGTCAAGTCATCCAACTTTTGCTTAGAAACCTCTAGTTGCAAACGCACCGTTTTTGAGGTACAGAGGGTCAAAGAAATATTTATGACATTAAATTGTTATTAATGTTTTCAAACAAAACGTCAGGACCAGCCATGCAGGTAAAAAACTAATTTTAGACAGTAGAATTGTTAAGAAGTGCTTATACGAAAATAAATAAAATTAGAAAATGAGAAATAATTTTTTCTGCTTTACTCATGTTTTTTATCATAAAGTACCATTTAATACAAAAACGGCGCACAATGGTGCTTTTGATTAAGAGTACCTTTCTTGTGTAGAAAATATTTGTCTTTCACAACATGTTTCCAAGTTTCATTTTCTTTCCAGTGGATTAGACGTTAGAGGCAAAATATTTCCAGACGACTTCAAAATCTACGCCACTGGCACATAAAAATTTCTATTATTTATGTACATTTGTATCTATCTGATATATAATCTAAAATCTCATAAAAAATATTTTTTTGAAACCCTGTATCTCAAAAACGGTGCATTTGCGGCTAGGGGTTTATAAGTAAAAGCTTGGATGACTTGGCGTATTCTATAGCCCCCAAAAGATTTTCAGCATCCTTTTGAAAGTGGTGAGTGTGGTGCACATAGAAACGATGTGCAGTTATTAGTTATACTCTTTTTGCCAGAATTTCAATATTTAATTTTATAAAAGAGAAATTTTCTCTTTAATTACTTTTGTTGCTAAGTATTTACTTTTTCAAATGAGTTAAAGGTTATTTCCAAATATATCTACTCTACTAGAGTTCTCACAAGTACTTGAGTCAAAGGATCACAATTTTTACAACCAAAACCAAACGTATTAGAAATTTGTTCTTAAAAAAATGTTTTATGAAGTATAAGGGGTTGCCATTGTAATGCACGATTGTTATCTATAGGCTACCAATAGTCAATACCATCAGTAACCACATTTATTTTTTGTAACATCAACTTTTTATGTATTTTTCTTTTTAATAATCTGCAATATGAGACAATGCATGGCTTTACACAATTGAACCGTTAAATGAAAATTTTCAAAATTGCATTGAAATGGAAAAATTTCAAATGTTATGTAATTCACAGGTTTATTGACTAAAAAGAATTTGGCGCCAAAGAAAGACACCGCACATTTTGTAAAGGATACATCACTCCATGAACCGACGGGAAAACTCATACACTGAGGTCTTTGGTCGGCATTTTGATCCACTTTTGTAACCACGTAATAATATGTAAAAAAATAAAATTCCATTCTATTGACAATTTTTTTTCCAAAAAAAACTTTATTTTTCTTTCCAAAAAGCAAACCGCAGTTATACAGGGTGTTCCGAACTTGATAATAATAATAATAATAATAACATTTATCAACAACTTTCAGATGAACACAAAGTTATCAACAATTTTCAGATAAACACAAAGTAATTGTCCCGCCGACAAGAGAAGTCATAACTGAGTACTGGAGCGAAATATGGGGCAAATCAGTCAATCATAATACACAGGGTGAATGGATCAATGGTGAAATCGAGAGCCTCAGAAACATCAAGGAAAAGAGTGAATTCTTAACAACAGAGAAAGAACTAACTGCAGCAGTCTCAAAAACTCATAACTGGCAATGCCCTGGACCGGACGGTATCCAAAACTTCTAGTACAAAGAATTTACATCAACTCATAAACATCTTACCATTCGGATAAATGAAATAATTGATAACCCAGAACCTCTACCAATATTTCTCACCGAAGAGCAAACTTTTATAAAACCCAAACCAGGAGACAGTGAAAACCCTGCAAACTATAGGCCCATTACCTCTATATCCATATGCCTTCCAACTCTCTATACCTAAAGGAGAACAATATTTTAACCGAGGAACAGAAGGGCTGTAAGAAGAATTCCCAAGGATGTAAAGAACAACTTATTATTGGCAGCACAATCATGAAAAACGTGGAAAGAAACAAACGAAACATCAGTATTGCATATATTGATTACAAAAAGGCTTTCGATACGGTTCTTCATAGCTGGTTTAAAAAAATTCTTGATATCTTCAAGGTGCACCCCAAGATACAGAAGTTTCTCGCAATTGCAATGACCAAGTGGAAAACGAAAATACAAATCAAGACCACTAAAATATTTCCAGAAACTGACCCAATTAATATCAACAGAAATATTTTCCAGGGTGATGCCATGACTGCCTTGTGGTTCTGTGTGTTTGAATCCTTTATCCAAGGCCCTAAACAACACCCAAAACGGATATAAAATTAAAGGCAGAACTGTACTGTACACGATAACGTTTCTTAATGAAAAATAACTTCTGATGGACTTGGCTGAGTCCCGTCTATCAGAGGAAATCTGCCAGTTAAACATCTAGCTGTGAATTCCTAACCAGGAACGACGCCTAATAATATCTTTATTGTCAACAAAGCAACGTCAAAAAGAAACAAACAAAAACATTCTAAAAATTGTTCCTGGGTTGCAGCCACTCCCAGAATCACAATACTCTCAGAAATTTTGGTGCACAACCCATAGATTCAGCTACAAGGCTCAAGCAAAGCTAAAGTTATAGTAGCACTTATCTAGCAGAAAATCAGTTGTGGCTTTTTTGAATGATAGAGGACGGAATATTATTAGGTAATAGGTTAAAGGCCATGAGCGCTTGATAGTATGGACCTTTGTTATAAAAAATAGAGTTGTGCATTGGCACTCTGAGAGTGTCTGCGCCCCTGGTTTTCATGGTCATTCCTTGAACGTATACATCCGCGTTTCGTGTAAATAAATTATAGTGTTCTCTCACAAACATTACTAGCAATAGGAAATATAGCGATGGGACAGTGAGTAATTTCATTTCCTTAAAGGGGGGGCCTACGTGACACTCTAGGGTGTAGCTTTTGGATACATCTTACAATCCGCTTCTGGGCCACAAATATCTTGTGAGCATTTCTACAAGAACCCCAGAATAGAATAACATAAGTGGTTATCGATTGTGCTCCGGCATAATATATTTGCATTAGCGTGATGAGTGATAGGCAATTTCTGATTCTGCGCATAACGCCGCAGAAACTGTTTAGTCTATTTTCCAAAATTTGTATTTGCTTATCATATACTAAAGTTTAATCAATCGTCACCCCAAAAATTTTACTCTGTCTGATACAAGAAGTGAACGGCCACCAATACTGACATACAATTCAAGAGAGTTACTACTAAACGTCAACAGACCTGTCTTCTCGCAGTTGACCATCAGGCCACTGGCCGCACACCAATAGCGTATCCCCCCCACCGCACCCAAACAAGCCGCCGAGAGACCAGCAAAACCATCATCCACCAGCATAATAAACGTATCGTCCGCATACTGGCAGACGCGACCACCAGCAATAGCTGCACCTAACCCATTCACATACAGAAGGAACAACACAGGACCCAGAATGGAGCCCTTCGGTAGGCCCTGTCTGATCACTACCGATCGGGAAAGAACTTGAAATCCCTTTGAGTGCACAGATATTACCTGTTGTCTGTTTGTTAACTGAGACTTTATGATTGAAACGAATTTTCCCCTGACTCCATAGCTTGCTATCCTGTTCATGAGTAATTCATGATCTAATATGTAGAAGGCCTTTGAGAGATCAAAGAACAATCCAGTAACATTTTTCTCCCTATCAACATTTTCAATTGTATATGTAATAAAGTCAAATATTGCCTATTGGGCACGAACCCATTTGGTGGCTGACTATTACTTCATTGTGTTGTAGGAAGTCCATAAGGCTATTGTATATAGCCCTCTCAAAGATCTTCGACACCGATGGGTCTATAGTTATTAATGTCGGCTCTCTTTCGCTTTTTATGTACGAGAGTAACCTTAGCTCTCTTCAAGATGTCTGAAAATATCGCAGCACTAAAGCGGTCATTTATGATATAGACCAGTGGCGATGAAATGCACTTAGCAACCCGTTTGATTATTACTGTTGGGTACTCATCTAAGCCCGCTGAATATTTATTGGACAGGGCTATTAAAATCCTAAATACTTCCAGATCATCTATTGGCCTCAAGAAGGCTGTGTTGTGGTTGCCAATAACATTTTCCACAAAACCATCTTGCAGGCGAGCCATAGACGGTGTGTCAAACTTTCTCAGAAACAAGTCTGCCACAATGGAAGGATCCTCCATTGACACTTTATCAACGTCAAGTAGGTACTATACTATTTTGACCACCGTTTGAAGTCAGACTCCTATATATGCTCTAAGCCGTTTTTGTTTTGTTATTTCAATTATTAATATAATTTTCATTAAGCGCTGTTTGATAATGTGAAATAAACTTTCTACAATCTTTCCTTTGGTTCTTCTAGATATCCAAGTTAATCTAACTTCCAGTCATCTTGTACCACACATATAATTCCGTTACATATTGCCCATATTCTTTAATCTCTTTCACTAAATCTGAGTCAGCATTATCTGTCTTCAAATTCACATTGTAGTCCCCACAGATATGAGATACCTATTCCTATTGGGATTATATACTTCATGCAAGAGATCGCATAGGTTAGTTGCAAAAGTGTCAGCCAGAAGATGAGCAATACAGCGTAACAGTTGTACAAAAATATCCACATTCGGTTGTAAGATTAGCCACACAAAAATCAAAATGTCTTTCTATGGGTAGATATTTTGAACAAAAACTTGTTGCATTGAGATATCATTTTTGCAAAACATAGCAGTTCCTCCCCCCCTTGGCTCTGTTCTTGATGAGTAACTCACCATGCTGTATCCCCTCAGTTGTAGGTGTCCCAGGTCTGAGGTTTGAAACCAGTGTTCGATTACACAAAAGATATCAGGCTCTGGTTCCGACAGCGCAACGGAGACTTCTTGGGTTTTGTTGTTCAGACTTTGCACATTCCACCATAGTTGGTAATATTGTCTTTGGTAACTTACTATTAACTTTGGTATGTTCTGTCAGTTGTTTTTAGAAACACCCAGGCTTTTTTGTCTTTTTTGATATGGCTTGAGCTTTTTGTTGCTAATGCTAATGTGCAACTTAGCGTGCACTATTATGTAATAGCTATTTACGTAACCAGTTACGAAAAATCCGATTTTGTGTAACGAATGAATGTTTGCGGGACGAGCGCAGCGAGTTTCCGCAATTTGAATTAGATACACAAAAAAAGCTTTTTGTCACGTGTTCCATACAAGATTTTTTCTAATTTTGACTACAAATACCTACTTAGAGAGAGAGTTATTATTATTAAACTTCAATATTTACTTTTAAACCACTTTGTGTCTGCTTAATAGCGTAAAACTATAGCAACGGTGTGCCACAACCGAAACCTGCAACAGGTGGTGAAATGAACTTTTCATCACCAGTTACGAAAGATTTTACTTTTCGTAACTAGTTACGAAAAGTAGGATATTACGTCACTGTCATCAGTATTGAAAAGTGCCGCTTTATATGTCAAAATTAGAAAAAAGCTTATTTTAGACTAAAATGGGTGACGAAAAGTAAATAAAATACGTCCTCAAACGCTTCGTTACAAAAACACATTGCGTTAAAATTAAAAAAACTTGGTTTGCACACTCTACAGAACTTTGTTAGTATCAGGCCTACTTTCATCACTCAATTTTTTTATAATTTTCAACTATGTAATAGTTTATTTTAGAAAGGTGTTGGATTGCAGGTGTAGGACAAATCGCTACTTCACTTTCTCGAAATCGCCAACGTTTCGACCTTTATTTTTAGGTTAGACCTTTTTAGGTCTAACCTAAGGCTTAGGTTAGACCTAAAAATTAAAATTAAAAAGTCGAGAAAGGGGCACTACTTTGATATTTTTCAAAACAATTTTGAACAGTTTTTTTTTACTGATTTTGGTAAAAATAAAACTATCAATTCCAATGAATGTTATAAAGCGAATGGAAGTGAAACGAGTCCCCTAAATAAGTTTTTTAAAACGTCAAAAAATCAGATTATAAGAATGCCTAAAAATCAATCATAAAAGGGGTCTCCGAAACCATTGAATCAATGGTACTGCAGTTAATGGGCGGTGACACTAGAGAACGAGAACAGTACTAACCGTTCGATTCATTGATTCATTCCGATCGGTACATTCGTTTTAAAGTTATACGCGATCAAATTAAGAAAAAAACAACGTAATATTTTCTATTTTGGTAAATTTAAAAAAAATATTGGGATTTATCTTATGCGGTTTTTGAATTGAATGCGGTTATTGCATCACCCTAAGAACGTAACAAACTTAATTCGGAACAATTTAACTCCATTAGCGAATCTTTTAAAAATACCTTTATTTAAAAAAAATTAAAAAAAAAATTATAAAATTATAGAACCAGGGGATTAAAGACATTAAAAAAATAAGATTTATTTAGGTCATTCTTGCGAATTAAATATCATTTTAACAGGTTTTATCACAATTTTACATCTAAAGATGTTCAATAATTATACCGGGTGTCCAGCAGAACCCTGGACATAGGAGATTAACATGGGAAATCGGTTTTTATTTTTTTGCGCCTGTACGGTTATTTTGATTGAAAAACTTTTAAGAGTAAAGTTGTAGAGCTTATGGTCAGGTATCATCCTGTAATTTTTTCAATACCACAGTTTTGGCTATTTTTTGGAAAAACGCCTCGAAAAGTGCAAAAATTTTAATTTGGCGCCTCACCCCCACCATGCATGTGCAGTGTCGCCAACATAATAATTTCTTATGTCAGACTCAGAGCCGATTTTCCTTTCTTATTTATTTTGAGGGACTATCATGTAGTAATTAACGTGATTATGCAGAGAAAATTAACTGAAAACCTGACGATAATGTTCTTAAATTATAGGTAAGTAAAAGTTACGTTTATAACTATCATAATTAGTAAAAGGAAAATTATTCCAATTTGTGTATGGCTGGTTGTCTATTTCATTTTAGTTTAGCAATACGACAACCACGATGACATGACAATTTGTCTCTTGTCACCAATTAAGGGTGTTCGTTGTTGTTGTTATTGAGGTGAATTCATCTATCTCCAAATGTTTTAATTCAAAAGTGTCTATTTTGCAGTGCTGTGTGACGCGAGGCCCCATCCTGCATGTAAAAAACCCTTGCTGTGGTGGTGGAAGTGCTGGACTCTTCTATGACAGACAAAATCTCATTGGAAAACCAAATACAGTGCGCCCCAAAATGCCAATCCACACATTGACCACTTCTCGACGTTGGTCTCGGTTGTCCTGCACTGTATGTGGATTTTAGAGAGTCCAAACTCATTCATTTTGTTGATTTGAGGGACCCATTAATTCAAATTAACATTCATTGGTGGAACAAATGTTTATAGCAAAGAAGCAAGACCAGTAAGCAGATAGCGATGGATGTTTGATCTGCTAAGACCAGTTTCTTTCATGTTTTATCTATGTATCTGGAGACTATAGTGCCTGTGAAAAAAACTCTTTTCAGTGACAACAAATCTTGCCAAACTGGCCACAAACAACTTGAAAACCTGGCAAAAAATTGGTTTCATTCCAATCGATTGCTGCTGAATGCAAGACACAGAGGATGGTGTGACGCCCCATCTTGCATGTAAAAAACCCGTTCTAATGGCTGGATGGCTTCTACAACAGGCAAAATGTCATTGCAAAGCATATTACCAGATTTGTTGGCGTTCAAACTGCAATTAATGAAAAATGGACCTATAACATGGCGCTCCAAAATGCCGATCCACACGTTACAGTTGCTCGACGTTGGTCCCGATTGTCATGCACTATACGTGGGTTTTGGAGTGCCCAAATCCGATCATTTTGTTGATTTGAAGAGCCAGTCAATCCAAATTAGCATTCATCCGTGAAACAAATGTTTCTTACAAATCTTGGGGCTGCAATAATTTTTTTGGTTAGGATTTCACAAAACTCCATTGGGGGGATAAGGTGGGTCGGTACGAGTTGTTGATGGTTCTCTTGTTTGTAGCTTTCAAAACCTTCTTTTTGCAGATAATTATGGACGGTCGATCTACTAAGTCCAGTTTCTTGGCCAATCTGTCGAATACTCTTGGAAGGCTCATCGTTTACTGTAGCAAGAACAACAAGTTTTGCCACATTTTCATCCTCTGGAGCCGCACCAGCTTGAAGTCGTCGCTTTCGCTCACAGGAACATATCGGCTTAATACTCCCAGTTTCCGCAAAACGAGCAACCACCGCCTGAAGTGAACTGCATGCTTGTATTGGTTGTTCAGGAAACAATGCAGCAATGTTGTCTCGAATTTGAGCAAAGGAATTACCAGCCCAGTATTGTTTTAAAACAAGTTTTCTCTCCTCAAAATTCATAACTAATAAAACATTTAATTAAGAAATAATAAAAATAAAATTTTACACTGTATCAACAAAATGGTTCCTAATTTCCTTACTTTTAATATCAATAAATACAAGGTTTCTGTATACATTACATTTTTATTTCGGGGAAATTGTGTGTGAAAAAGTGGATGCGACAAGTACCAAAATAAGTATATTTCCATAATCAATCTATACATAAATTTCTTAACAGAAGAAATTAAAAAGTGGACATGAAATTATTCCTATAAAAACACTATCACCTTTATTAAGATTCAATTCAATTCAAATTTATTCATGTTTACAATCACCAAAACAGCAATGTACATACCTCAAAAATAGAATAGTCTACAAATTAAATTTAAATAAATTCAGTCCAGATGCCATTATTTACTTAATACTAAAAGCTTACAGTCAACATCCTAAAATAGACTATACAGAGAGAAGAAAAAAAAATTAATAATTTTGATTAAAATACTTAAAGTACTCTTCATCACAATAAAAAACGTTTACCATTAAAATTTGCTTAATTTCCTTTCGGAAACTATCCACTGTCAACGCTTTAATTTTTATGGGCAGTTGAAATATTTTACCGCCCAGTAGCCAGGACCATTCTGGCACCTTCTCAAACGACAATATGAGGTTATTAAACTTTTTCGGCCTTTAGTAAGGTAAGCATGCATGTCCTCGTGAGCAGAAAACAGATACATGTTATTTTTCACAAACAGCAAATTCTCCAATATAAACATGGAGGGCAGGGTTAGTATGCCTAGCTCTCTGAAGTGCGCTCTGCAGTCATCCCTGTAGCCCAGGCCAGCCAACAATCTGACCGCTCTTTGCTGAAGCCCGAACAAACGCTTAGCCCCCGAGGAATGGCCCCAAACAACTACAGCATAAGAGAGCCATGCATGAGAAGATGCAAAGTAAGCCGATCTAAGTACCGTACGCGATATCCTATCTGAAAGCTGACGTAGCAGGTACAAACTTGTATTGGGTCTTGAAGCCAAGTTATCAGTGTGTAAATCCCATTTGGCACTCTCTGCATCCACAAGAACCCCAAGAAATTTAACCTGGGATACGTGGTCATTTACGGTTCCAATCTCCCTCAATGCAAACACCATCCTCTGTGTCTTGCATTCAGCAGCAACCGATTGGAATGAAACTAATTTTTGGCCAGTTTTTCAAGTTGTTTGTGGCCAGTTTGGCAAGATTTGTTGTCACTGAAAAGAGTTTTTTTCACAGGCACTATAGTCTCCAGATACATAGATAAAACATGAAAGAAACTGGTCGTAGCAGATCAAACATCCATCGCTATCTGCTTACTGGTCTTGCTTATTTGCTATAAACATTTGTTCAACCAATGAATGTTAATTTGGATTAATGGGTCCCTCAAATCAACAAAATGAATGAGTTTGGACTCTCTAAAATCCACATACAGTGCAGGACAACCGAGACCAACGTCGAGAAGTTGTCAATGTGTGGATAGGCATTTTGGGGCGCTCTGTATTTGGTTTTCCAATGAGATTTTGTCTGTCATAGAAGAGTCCAGCACTTAGCAAGGGTTTTTTACATGCAGGATGGGCCTCGCGTCACACAGCACTGCAAAATAGACACTTTTGAAGTAAAACATTTGGAGATAGATGAATTCACCTCAATAACAACAACAACGAACACCCTTAATTGGTGACAAGAGACAAATTGTCATGTCATCGTGGTTGTCGTATTGCTAAACTAAAATGAATTAGACAACCAGCCATACACAAATTGGAATGATTTTCCTTTTACTAATTATGATAATTATAAACGTAACTTTTACTTACCTATAATTTAAGAACATTATCGTCAGGTTTTCAGTTAATTTTCTCTGCATAATCACGTTAATTACTACATGATAGTTCCTCAAAATAAATAAGAAAGGAAAATCGGCTCTGAGTCTGACATAAGAAATTATTATGTTGGCGACACTGCACATGCATGGTGGGGGTGACGCGCCAAATTCAAATTTTTGCACTTTTCGAGGCGTTTTTCCAAAAAATAGCCAAAACTGTGGTATTGAAAAAATTACAGGATGATAACTGACTATAAACTCTACAACTTTACTCTTAAAAGTTTTTCAATCAAATCAACCGTACAGGCGCAAAAAAATAAAAACCGATTTCCCATGATAATCTCCTATGTCCAGGGTTCTGCTGGACACCCGGTATATAAATTGAGTTATAGCTACTTATGATCTAATTGTCAAAAGTGCAAATTTAAGCTACGGGAGAACGGGCAAAGCTACTTCTGCAATTCGAAAGGTTTCCTTAAAATACGATTACCATTTAATATTTTTTCTACAAACGCATTGATAAATATTTTCAACCCCATATGTAATGAAGACATTTTTGTCTTTTGTTGTCTGTTTGTGTGTCATACTTGTCTGTTTGCAAGCGCAGAAACTTCAGGAAATTACAGAAACCCTGATTGTTGGTTTTGCTCTATACCCTAGCAACCATCAAAATTCCGCCTCCTCAGTGAAGATTTGAGCTAGAATATGATATGAATAAACAATATTCAAGAACACTTTTTAATGTTATGCAGAAAGTGTGGTTGAAAACAAAATAGTATACATATACTATTTCTACAAACGCATTAAAAATTCAACTTTTAACACGCTAGTGAACCATTAAAAGTAGCAATTTAAGGCACTTAAGTAAGCAACTTTTAACACTAATGTGAAAGCAAATATATACTACTTGATTTTTTAAATAAAATTTTACTTTAACTAACAAAAGAATATTTGGTACTTATTACTCTTTGCTAACATTAATTTTTATAGAAAAATTGAAATAATTAGAAACATTAATTCCTTCCAGTCCCCACAATGCTTTGCCACCGTTACAAATATTAGAAATATTTGTAACAGCGACATTACCACTCGTAGCAGTTGAAGGTACGTGAACAGTAGACGATGGAAGAAGCTTCTGGGCAATGATGTTTTTGTTTTATATTGAGTCTTCGATGTATCCTTCCGAGACTGTAGAATATTTCCACCCCCCATGTCTTTTGAATGTGGTAAGATTTACTCCGGAATCTGCTAGGAGGGTAGGCAAAGAACGGCGAAAACAGTGACCAGTATAAAGCCCGTTTTACAGTTTGCAATTCTTCATGCAACCAGATATTCGACAAGTTTGTTTTACAGTTTGCAATTTCTTGCCATTTCTGAAAATATTCGACAATGCTGCCAATATTGACATTTTTTTAACCCAGACTGATTAAAACTTTGTCTTCGAGCTTTTCAATTAAACAAGACCACATAAAATTACATACATAAAAGTAATAAAAACCATACATAAACAAAACAAAATGCATGTGACGCAGACAACTTCAAATAATTTCTGACAGTAACTTTTGTTTGCAATGGTGGCAATTCAAAAGTTTGCCAAATTTTACACCAGAGTTGCAAGAAAACTGCAATAAAAATCGGTCAAGATCGATAATTGGCAAGCCCTTGCAGTTGCAAAAGAACTGAAGAAATCGACCAGCTGGTCCTTTACTGCGCATGGCAAGAGAATTGCCAATTGCAGGAAGAATTGCGAACTGTAAAACGGCCTTTAAGCTTAGTTGGATGTCTGCTGGACGAAGAGCCGTATACTTTTTATAATATTGCACGCAACGGTGTTCAATTATGGCAAAAGTTCTTGGTACCTTCGATTTTGTGTCAGGAATGTTTACCATTAAGGAATTTTCAGTGTCTTCTATGTTATCCACCGTTAATTGGCAGAGCTCCTCCCTCATGCAGGCCCCAAATATGCCAAATATTGTTGTCATTTTCAACATGAGATATTTGTCGTTGGATGCGTCATTGAGTAAGTGATTGATTTGGTTGCTGGTTAAAATTTTAGACTTTTTAGGCTGATAGCCCTCCCCTAGTTGCTTCAAAAAAGCAATGAATTTAAAGTACTTGTTAATATCGCCGTTGTTGTTGAGATTTAGCATTGTCTTAATCATGGAGTAGTGCGACCAAAGCGATGGAGGTTTCCAGACCTGCGAACGCTCCTCAAAATAGGCCAGCAAAAGAGGATGGTAAATATTATGTCCGTTCAAAAAAACCGTTTTTCTTAAAAAAAAAATTACAGTAGGTGATAGATTATACTTACCTCTTTCATATTAAGTGCGGATAAATACACTTTTTTTATAGTTTAAAAAAAATTGTACTTATTTTGGTGACTTCGATTACGTTGAAAATAAGTTTGATTACCTTAGAAAAAAATCTTTTTCTTGAAAAAAGTTACTGCAGGTAGTAGATTAAACTTACCTCTATCATATTAAGTGCGAGTAAATGTTCTTTTGCAAGATCTGAAAACAAAAAATGAAAAAAAAAACTGACTGAAGGAAAAAAGGTCAACTATATTCCAAACTGCGATAAGTGCCAAAACGTTTCTTGTCAATTGTGGACAAGACGAATATGCAACATTGCCAAATGTTACGTATATGAAGAAAAAAAAAAGAAATACCCCAACTAATCTAAACTGTACTATCTCATCAAACCAATGAACTTGTATAACCTGAACTAACCAGAACTAACCTGACCTAGATTAAACCAAACTGAGCTAACTTGAACTAACCAAAACTAATTTTCACTAAATCAAAACCTTACATTTACCTGAACTAGTCTAAACCAAACTGAACTAACCTGACCTAGACTAAACCAAACGGGTCTGGTCAGTTTTAAGCATTACGGAATTTCGAGGTTTTTTGAAATTTACAAAAAAGAGGGCATCAAATTAAGTAGTTCAGAGCGAAAAAATTTGCGGAATAATCATATTTGTCCCAAAAAATATTAAAAAAAGTATGTATGTATATATGCAATGTATATATAATAAGATCCTATATAACAAGCAAAACCAAACAATAGCTTACAGTACAAAATATGGGTTATGGGGGCACAAAGACCTGAACTAACCTGAACTGAAATGAAATTCTTTTAATCTACAAAGCTTTCTTTTTTTAATTTCATTTCATTAAATATTTAATACGAAAAGATAAATCAAATTGAAATTATTTTATTTATTTTTGTCCTCCAACCTACAAAAAAGCAAATATTAAATGACATTCATGACAATAACAGATCGTTTTAGTGCTCCTGCCGCTATGTAGTGTTGCTAAGTTTAAAGAAAAATGGAAAAATTAAGAAATAATCTGGACGAACCTAATTTCAATTAACCAAACCAAAGAAAAAAAAATAACTAAACTTACCCTATTCTAAAGAAAGACAGAAATAATATAACATGAAATAATGTAACGAAAGGCAAAGTAAAACTAAACTAACTATGACAAAGTCTAGAGGCAGTCTATGGCCCGCCGTAAAGGACAAGTAAACTTTAACTAACCAAATCAAAAGAAAAACAGAACTGAATTAACCTGAACTAACCAAAGGCAAAGCAAAACTGAACTAACATAACCAACAGAGCCCACATTTATATGCAGCAATGAACATGGTCCGTAATGGCCCTAAAGAGCTGCTGAGACAAAAAGCAGACGCCGCCCTAACGGGCAGCCCTAACACATTTAACATAACAACTACAACTGAAATGATCAAACCAAAGGAAAAGCATAACTGAACTAACCAAAGAGAAAGTAAAACTGAACTAACCTAACCAACAGAGCCTACACTTAATGTGTAGCAAGCGACAGGCTCTGTAGCGGGCATAAAGAGCCGCTGCAACAAGAAGCGTAGTAATAAACAAGTAAAACTGAACATAAAATAAAAGACAAAAACATAACTAAACTAACCTAACCAAAGAAACAACAAAACTGAACTAACCTGAACTAACCAAAAGCAAAGTATAACTGAATTAACCTAACTAACAGGTCGAAAGTCGCCCAGCACGGGCCGCCATAGAGGACAGGTTTAAGTAAATTAACTAAACCAAACGAAAAACATAACTGAACTAATCTGAACCAACTTAACCAAAAACCAAGTAAACTGAACTAGAGTTTTACTTGACCTTTGGGACGCGCCGCCTGATCGTTCTGGACATTGAGAGAGGAACTGACAGCCTAGCTGGTCTAATAGGTGACAGCCGCATGACAAGTGTCAAAACCTCAAAACAAAACTTCGAATATTAAGAATTTATTGATGCTTACGAAAGATTTTACTTTTCGTAACTAGTTACGAAAAGTAGGACGTTACGTCACTGTCATCAGTATTGAAAAGTGCCGCTTTAGAAAAATTAGAAAAAAGCTTATTTTAGACTAAAATGGGTGACAAAAAGTAAATAAAATACGTCCTCAAACGCTTCGTTATAAAGACACATTGCGTTAAAATTAAAAAATCTTGATTTGCACACTCTAGAGAACTTTGTTAGTATCAGGCCCACTTTTATCACTCAATTTTTTTATGATTTTCATCTATGTAATAATGTATTTTAGAAAGGTGAATGCATCTTTTAAGAAACAAACTGTAAAATAAAATTTCAAAAAATAGCCTATAAAAAAAGCTGAATAAGCTACGGGCTTACGACACTAAAACAAAGTTATTCCGCTCCTGTTCTAATCTTTTTTCCAAAATAATCGCAATGAACTCCTCTATCCCTCCCTACGCACATGCCATGTTTCCCTCCACCCCTGCTTCGATTGTCCCTATTGATAACTATCGGATTACCGAATTTACGGAAATATCTTCGGTTTTCTTGCCTAAACATTAAAGACCCATTTTCTGTTGAAAACAAAGGCTCTTTTTTCTTAAATACAAATCCTTAAAATGAACATATCGACTAAAAGAAATACGCAACTGGTTAGAATCTATGCCAAGGTAAAACGATTTGAGATAAATAATATAACAAATAGTACGAATTCTGTTTAATATAGCTACATGTTTCTTATGAATTAGTGTTAATAGTAAATAATACTTAAGTTTTAATAGAAAATAGCTATTTATTATGTAAGTGTTAAAAGTGCAATTTTAAAGCACCCATGTCAAAGTTTGCAGGACGATCGAAGCGAGTTCTGCAATTCGCAAGAGTTCGTTAAAAAAAATTTTGACACGAATACCATATACATTTTTTTATACAAACGCATTAAAACTTTTAATGATCTTTGTATTTGAAAGATATATTTCCCGTAAACAGTCAAACCTGTTTCATTCCTCAATAATTGCATGACCATTGTTGCTCTCTTCGTTACGAAAAAAAAAGTTGTTTGAAAGCTGTCATCAAATAGTCACATAAAATAACAACTTTGTGCCTTTAATAATAAGTAAAAAGTTGTCAGTATCAATTTCGTCGCAATAATGGAAAAACGTGCTATGGAACAAATCGATGCTGCTGAAGGAGTCTCTAGTAAATACACAGAAAATGTTTTGCTGGGGAAAGGTAAACTTTATGTCCGTTCAAAAAAACTGGTTTTCTTTGAAAAAAAATTAATGCAGGTGATAGATTAAGCTCCCCTCTTTTATATTAATTGCGGATAAATTCACTTTTTTTAAAATAATTTAAGAACTTTTTTTGGCAACTTTGACTACATTCAAAATAACATTGATTACGATCCAAATAGCTGGTTTTTCTTTAATTACTGCATGTAATAGACTAACCTTACCTCTTTCAGAGTAAGTGATGGTAGATGTGAGTTTTTGTTTCAATAATTAAAGAAAACTGTATTTTTTTTTGGCATCAATAAATTCCTAATACTGGAAGTTTTGTTTTCAGGTTTTGACACTTGTCATACGGCTGTCACCTATTAGACCAGCTAGGTTGCCAGTTCCCCTCTCAATGTCCGGAACGATCAGGCGGCGCGGCCCAAAGGTAAAGTAAAACTCTAGTTCAGTTTACTTTGCTTTTGGTTAAGTTGGTTCAGATTAGTTCAGTTATGTTTTTCGTTTGGTTTAGTTAATTTACTTAAACCTGTCCTCTAAGGCGGCCCGTGCTGGGCGACTTTCGACCTGTCAGTTCGGTTAATTCACTTTTACTTTGCTTTTGGTTAGTTCAGGTTAGTTCAGTTTTGTTGTTTCTTTGGTTAGGTTAGTTTAGTTATATTTTTGTCTTTTATGTTATGTTCAGTTTTACTTGTTTATTACTACGCTTCTTGTTGCAGCGGCTCTTTATGCCTGCTACAGAGCCTGTCGCTTGCTACACATTTAGTGTAGGCTCTGTTGGTTAGGTTAGTTCAGTTTTACTTTCTCTTCGGTTAGATCAGTTATGCTTTTCCTTTGGTTTGATCATTTCAGTTGTAGTTGTTATGTTATATGTGTTGGGGCTGCCCGTTAGGGTCTCGTCTGCTTTTTGTCTCAGCAGCTCTTTAGGGCCATTACGGACCAAGTTCATTGCTGCATATGAGATGGCTGCATCCAGCAGTATGCGCACGGGGCAGTATTTGCAACGTTGCCACATATAAAATGCAAAGTTCTTTGAATAAAATATTTCTGCGGCTCATAGGGTATATTCGTAATAATCATATATAAATAATAAAATTTCGGTAATTTATCAATTGTTTTAATTAACAATTATTGTTTAATGACATTAATTTATATACTTTTATGTGATTTTGGCAATTCTCGAGAATTAATGTAGATATCTATACTGAACGAGGGGTAACTTTAATCCTCCAAAAAGCAGAACAAGTTATGTAGTTATAGATTGGTGGTTATATTATGTATATATGAGAGGTTGACCTAACGTCAACTCGTTGTCTTAAGGACTAATACCCATTCCTAAGGTTCATGTAAGGAAATTATAAATTATTTGCTGTAAATGAAGTATTTACCTAAGCGATACCACACTTTAAGGAATATGTTATATTCCTTAAACTGTGGTGATACTCTACGCATGAATGTATGCTTCATCATTATAGATAGTTAAAGATATCTTTTCTATAGGTAACCTATAATGTATTTTCATGTAGTAAAAATCATCAGTTAGAAGTTCTAAATGCGTTTCTTCGGCCATAAAATTAATAATAGAATAAAATGAATAGAGGATAAATCGTTAGAATTATTCTTTATCTACTTTGGTTTTTGTTATGCCCTTTGCGCGCGGTTGATTAAAGATAGAAATATCACATCGGCAACCTTGCACTGGAGGCGGTCCTTAAATTTACTATGATAGTAAAATTACGATGTTGACGAAATTTTGAAGTTAGTTTGTTTTTGTTATTATTTTTGCCTTTAAAAGATTTTGTATACCTTGTGCCCATATTGTGTCTATTTGTTTTGAATATTGGTACATAAAAATTAGAATTCTTATCAACCCATTAAGAACATAGAACACAGGTTCCCAGCGATTATATGGCGAGTGCCATGTCTATTTAGTTTCATTCTCGATCAGTCTTGCCATTCTTCATCAGTCTTGATGATTTTGTTCATACAGGCTTTACTTACCTTACCCCTATTTGCACCAAACAAATTTAGGTAAACCTAAACTTAAGGACCCCTTAGCCATAGCTATTAGTATGAGGAAGTAATAGGGAAAGCCTTAACTAGATGTACGTACTTGAAAATTGTGTGGTGCAAATGGCAGTAAGTTTCATCATATATAAGTGAATTAAGTTAAGAGGCTAGGACTAGAATAGGTACCTACATATATTTGCTGATCTTGGACAATAAGATTTTAATTATGCAAAAATGTAACCAACCTATGCATATTGTAGAATAACCCTACTGATAAGTATACCTGAACTACTGGTAACACTTAGTTCGTTGAAAGCCCACTCTTTATGCAAGAAGCCTTACAATTCATCATTATTCTTATACATAAAGCTAGCTTTAGCTTTGTTGAAATGAACTTACTGGTGTGAGTAAAAGCCCTTTTTGGACACAACGAACACAAACACAATTGAAATCACTTGATGAAGCTGATTTACTATCACCTTCATTCATCTTCAGCAGTGTTTGCTGATGAACACAGCAGATTTTCTTTGAATTAACTTGACTCTGCCCTAAGAGTGAACTTAAGAGTCAGCTGTGTTTTCTCAATATGTTTAATAATCGGGGCAGGGTGACTTAACTATAAAACTGGGTCCAAAGAGAAAGTGTATGGGCCATTTTAGAGGCAGTTGTAGAATTGTGGTTCAACTGAACTTGAGTGGTACTTGACCAAGACAATAATTCTATAGAAATGGGTGGAAGCGAAACTGAAAAGTTTTGAGCCTTTAGCGTTGCTTAAAAATGGGTGAGAATCAATTTTGCTTGGTCCCTACCTGCAAGGAAAAAGTGAAAATGAAGCGATAAATTGCCATAATCATGTGCAAACACCTAAAAGTCAAACTGTAAACTGTTAAATCAATAACAAAATTCACATTTTCATGTGTTCAAGTAAATAGACTTTTATTCTTTCTTTTTTTTTGACGTTTCTCCCGCTACTTTATCATGTACTTATGTTGATTGCTAAGCTAAGATAAGGGAATAAATGAATATATACATAACATAATTGTAAATATATTATTTATCTTTTAAGGTTGGTAGACACATATCAATTACTTAGTAACAATTTAAATATAAGATTTGTTGAAAGACGTAACAACTTTTTTCATGGGGAAACAAATGGTATCACTAACATTTAAATAGGCAGTCAAATATTACCAATAAGCTTATTATACTTAACTAGTTGAATAACATCTACGTTAAAACAAAATACGAATTATTATTATCTAAAAATGTGACACTGTAGCAAAGGGTATGTATTTCTTGCAATGATAAGGTGATTCAAATACCTATGTGTAGGTAAAAATATGTACCTAAAATAGGCTCTACTGTACAATATAGGCCATCATTGGAAAACATTTATTCCCCACTACTAGTTCTCAAGATATCTAAGAGTCTCAAGTTAAAAAGTCCATCCTGTATACAATACCTATCTTTTTTGCATTTGCATATCGAAGAACTGTGTGGGATCCTATCTTAGTCCTCCTCTTGTCTTCTTATAGACAAAAAACTTTTGCAACTATTGGTGATATTGATTTTAACTAACAAAAGCTTGCAAAATATGTTTGTCCCTTCTACCCTTTTACGCAGAAACTAAACACGAACAGGTAGGTAGTAAAAAAAGTTCCTCTCACTATCTTAGTTCCTCGTCTTCCATGCCCTGTTATAAAGTTATAAATCTTTTGATTCGGATAGTCCATATTAGCCCAACATTTCTTTTCATTTCATAATAATATGTCTGATGATTTTTATTTTTCTGTTACCATGCACATCACAGAACTATTTACTATTTAACTTACTATAACTTCTTGAAATACATATTCAATAATATCCTGTTTAAAAAAAATGCTTTTTAATAAATAATTATTTAAAAGCAGAATTATTTTAATATAATTTTAAATTGGATGAGCCATCAGCTGATATTGTTTACATCCTGTCCCCTGTCCTGATTGGCCAGTAGTAATGAATGAACACCGCCTCGATTTTATGAATGAAGTATGCCCGATGCCCATACTGCCATGTGTGGTGCTCTCCTGCATATAAATGTGGGCTCTGTTGGTTATGTTAGTTCAGTTTTGCTTTGCCCTTGGTTAGTTCAGGTTAATTTAGTTCTGTTTTTCCTTTGATTTGGTTAGTTCAGGTTTACTTGTCCTTTACGGCGGGCCATAGACTGCATCTAGACCTTGTCACAGTTAGTTTAGCTTTACTTTGCCTTTTGTTTACGCAACCCGAATTATTTCATGTTATATTATTTCTGTCTTTCTTTAGGATAGGTTAAGTTTAGTTACTTTTTTCTTTGGTTTGGTTAATTGAAATTAGGTTAGTCCAGATTATTTCTTAATTTTTCCATTTTTCTTAAAACTTAGCAACACTACATAGCGGCAGGAGCACTAAAACGATCTGTCATTGTCATGAATGTCATTCAATATTTGCTTTTTTATAGGTTGGAGGAAAAAATAAATAAAATAATTTCAATTTGATTTATCTTTTCGTATTAATTATTTAATGAAATGAAATTAAAAAAAAAGCTTTGTAGATTAAAAGAATTTCATTTCAGTTCAGGTTAGTTCAGGTTGTTGTGCCCCCATAACCCATATTTTGTACTGCAAGCTATTGTTTGGTTTTGCTTGGTATATGATCCTATTATATATACATTGCATATATACATACATAATTTTTTTAATATTTTTTGGGACAAATATGAATATTCCGCAATTTTTTTCGTTTTGCGCTACTTAATTTGATGCCCTCTTTTTTGTAAACTTCAAAAAACCTCGAAATTCCGTAATGCTTAAAACTGACCAGACCCGTTTGGTTTAGTCTAGGTCAGGTTAGTTCAGGTTAGTTCAGTTTGGTTTAGACTAGTTCAGGTAAATGTAAGGTTTTAATTTAGTTAAAATTAATTTTGGTTAGTTCAAGTTTGCTCAGTTTGGTTTAGTCTAGGTCAGGTTAGTTCTGGTTAGTTCAGGTTATACAAGTTGATTGGTTTGATGAGATAGTACAGTTTAGATTAGTTGAAGTATTTCTTTTTTTTTTTCTTCATTTACGTAACATTTGGCAATGTTGCATATTCGTCTTGTCGACAATTGACAAGAAACGTTTTGGCACTTATCCCAGTTTGGAATATAGTTGACCTTTTTTCCCTCAGTCAGTTTTTTTCTTCATTTTTTGTTTTCAGATCTTGCAAAAGAACATTTACTCGCACTTCATATGATAAAGGTAAGTTTAATCTACTACCTGCAGTAACCCTTGTCAAGAAAAAGGTTTTTTTTCTAAGGTAATCAAAGTTATTTTCAACGTAATCCAAGTTACCAAAATAAGTAATTTTTGTTTTTTAACTATAAAAAATAGCTATTTATGTAACCAGTTACGAAAAGTCCGATTTTGTGTAACGAATGAATGAATATTTGCACTTTTAACAATTAGAACATAAGTAGCTATAACTCAATTTTTTTAAGAAATTATTTTTTACAAAGAATTATCTAAATAAATCTTATTTTTGTTATGTCATTAATCCCCGGGTTCTATAATTTTATAACTTTTTTTAAAAAATATTTTAAATAAAGGTATTTTTTATCAAACGGACTAAAAGTACGTCATTTGTTCTCTCCATACGCACACCTAAAGTGGGCTTTCTAATCCTGAGACCAAAAAAAGTAGCAAAAAAGTCCTAGGCAGTAAAAGTAAAGTCAAATGTCACCGCTATTGTCATGGTGGCGCATATATAAACCATCTTATTGCCATCTTTACATTCTTGTTGAAAAAACAAAGGATAGGAATACTCTCAGAGCGCTCGAGAGCAACACCCGAAACTGTTTTTAGTCGAAATCGCATAGGTTCTCGAATTCTGTTAAATGTCGTTAGTTGTCATCATATTTATCTGTCAATGTCATTTTTATTATTTTAGTATTAATAATAATGCTATAAATTGTTAGTTTACCATAATTTACCTCAACCACCTAAACCATTGGTTATGATTTAATACCATTAAAACCATTGAACATTGAACACCACCGTTCTAACACATTGTATTTATATACCCCACTAATTGGGTAAGTACCTAGACCCGCTTAAAGAGGATGAGAGAAAATTGAAACACTGAATCACTCTGAAATAGACTTCCTGCATGCTTGAAAAAAAAAATAGTATATGTTACGCGGAGTAAAAGGTCTTTTTGTGCTTCGCCCAGTTGCAGGCCTCAGCTTCGCTTCGGCCGTCAATCTCTGGGCTCAGCACAAAAAGACCCACTTTTACTCCTAGTGACATAATCTACTATTTTAAAAGATTCGCTAATGAAGTTAAATTGTTTCGAATTAAATTTTTTACGTTCTTAGGGTGATGCAATAACCGCATTCAATTCAAAAACTGCATAAGATAAATCCCAATATTTGTTTAAATTTACCAAAATAGGAAATATTACGTTGTTTTTTTCTCAATTTGATCGCGTATAACTTTAAAACGAATGTACCGATCGGAATGAATCAATAAATCCAACGGTTATTACTGTTCTCGTTCTCTACTGTCACCGCCCATTAACTGCAGTACCATTGATTCAATGGTTTCGGAGACCCCTTTTATGATTGATTTTTAGGCATTCTTAAAATCTGATTTTTTTGACGTTTTAAAAAACTTATGTAGGGGACTAGTTTCACTTCCATTCGCTTTATAACATTCATGGGAAATTGAAATAGTTTCATTTTTACCAAAAAGCAGTAAAAAAAACTGATCAAAATTGTTTTGAAAAAGATCAAAGTATTGCCTCTTTTTTCTCGATTTTTTAATTTTGACTGTCGAAGGCTTTGGAAATGATGAACCGATTGGAGTGAATCCAACGGTTTTTAACTGCTGTTTTTTTCCACCCTCACCTACTGTGAACTACAGTCCTATTGGTTCAATATTTTTGGAGATGGACTCCTTTTATGATCGATTTAACACTTTTGATATCAGCTTTTTGGACGTGGAAACAAAACTTATTTAAGGTACTAGCTTCACTCCCATTCGCTTTGTTACGTTCATTGGGAATTGATATCCTCTCATTTCTACAAAAAAACAGCAAAAAATTCATTTTTTTTTAAAGACCGATGCAATGTATTTCCTCTCTTTTATCATTTTTTAAATTTGACAATCGATAAATCAGACGTTTTTTTACTGTTTATGTTCTCCACTGTCACATCCCATTAACTACAGTCCCATAGGTTTAATAGTTTCGAATATAAACTTTTTCTATGGTCGATTTTTAGTCACTTTTAAAATCTGCTTTTGTCACGTTATAATAAAAAATGATTTAAGGAACTAGTTTCACTCTATCAAAAACAGTAAGACGAATTTTTCGAAATTTTTTTGAAAAAAAAAACACAGAGTTTTACAGTTTTTTTCTCAATTTTCAACATTGTACCGTCGATAACTTTGAAACCAATGAACCGATCAGAGGAAATCTAACAGTGTTTTACTCTTCTATTTGTGTACGAACAAAAGTTCTATTTGTTCAATACTTTCGGAGTTAGAGGCCTGCGGTTGTCGAACCAATGTCTGTCGGAAAATTGTTACCTACTGGCTATAACTAGTACATTTATTTTGGACAGAAAAAGATGGAAAGCTACATCCTCCACCTATGTAGGTGCTGGAAATTTGTTTGCATTTTTTTTCTTGGCTGGCAAAAACGTTTTATTTCTTGGAGCTTAAATTTTATTAAGCAAAACAGTTAGAAAGTTGCAGTAGCTGAAATTATCGGAATTTTTATTTAAAATAAAATAAAAAAAATAAAAAGGTAGTTTTATATATTTAGTATAAGATATTATGAGCAGAAAATAGATAGAAAAAAACTGCATTAGAAAGTCGCAGAAAATGGAAAATCTGATTTGTTTGGTAACCTGGCGGCATGTGTTTTCGCCTATTGGCTTTATCAGGTAAGGTAAATAGGTGCACCACAGCATACCTCATTCACTTATTTTTAGCATCTCGTTACCTTGGAAAACTTTATTTTTTTATACCTATCTCTTTTGGGCACATGTTGAGAAAATAGGATAAAAATGGCAACGTCAGATTTCCAACGCGTACTTGACGGCAATAATAAGTGAATGGTTTAAGGGCACACATACTCGTGTAAAGCATAGAAAGGATGAATTGACAAAAAATGAGAACCACATGCAGGAATCGGCTCAGCTTTTTGTACAAACACCCAAATAAAATTTCTGTTTTAGGTAAATATTCCTGAATTTCAATCTTCAATTTCAATTCTTATTTTTTGCTTTAAAATTTTAAGTTACGTTAAAATATGCTTACGTAGTTTAGAATGGTGCAAGACTAGTTCATTGGACAGTTATTTCAGAAATCATATTTTTTTTTTCTTAAGATTAGCTACAAATTAATAATTTAGCCCTTATATTTTACTGTTATGTAACGTAAAGCAGCTTTAAGTTGCAATGTCACCTAGGAATTAGAGCAAGCTCTACATTTGCAAAAATTGCCAAAAGTTCAGACCAGGGGTGGTCGCTTAGACACACCAACCCAGAATTTTGGTTCGAAAAGATAAAAAATCGCCTTTCGAATGTAAATGACCGCCAATTATAAATGGTCCGACCGGTAACTTTCAAAGGACCATATTGCCGAGGGTCCAGCCAGTCGGGCATCAATTATTATACTCTCCATCTCAAAACAGCCCTTTTGCAAAACTAGAGCAATTTCTTTATCCTTTCTAGGAAACCCCTCGTATTTCGCAGTAAATTTTAAAAGTTTGCATGTCCTCTATTCTTTCGTTATTAGGGGGGCTGTAAACTGTTGCCGAATCTAGCAATAAAATTGCACAAATGTCGTTTCGGGGCGTCGGTTACTGAACTTTTATTGTTTTATTTTTATTGGCCGCTTTTGAACGGATTTTTTAAAGAAGTCTTCTGGTATTGAGACAGAGTTGCATTCTGTTAGACCGATAGTTTAAAAGACATTTTTTGGGTGATTTAATAATAGAATAACCTTCAGTAGTTTGCTGAAAAAGAAACACATTTTATTATAATTTACAACTTTCATTGCTTTTGTTACAGATTTTTTGCATACTTTTTATCAAGGGAGGATAACTCAAATCAGTTACTTACTACAGAAATATTTCTTCCCCTTTTAATCTGGGATTATGATACCTCGAAATATATTTTTCCAGAACGAAAACCAGGAGATAAGCAAAAGCATTACAGAAAAGGCAAAACCAATTATAAAAGTTTTAAAGTGAAGGAGTAAACTTTTTTATGGGTTTTAACAAAGTCAGAAGTTACATTAAGATTTCATATTATGATACTTGCAAAAGCTTTCGAACTTTTCTCGTAAAAGGAAAGTTTGGGCGTAATAAAGGCCGATGATCGAATAAATAATTCACCGGATTGGTCGGTAAATAAATAAGAGATCACTTGTTTAAGAAAGAACGATCAAATTTTTATCAAGGGGTTTCGTGTGTATAGCGAAAGTTTACTCAGATTTAAACTTTCTGCCGTTATACAGTTTATAGCCAGTAGGTATCGGCTTTTGGCTCCGAGCCGAAGACGTGGATTATTTTATGCACCCCATGTAAGCCATTATTATCTTAGGGAGTGGTTTAGCCACCAATGTCCAGCGCCCTTTGAGACCATCGGCCATGTACACGTTTGCTTTATTCACACATTGGGGTTGCGTTACTCGCGTTACTCATAGAGACGCCTTTGATAAATTACGTCCTAACCCTCTGAAGGACTGAGTATGAGGGCAGCTCGACCAGAGCCGGACTTATATAATGCCGTTACAAGAGTTTATTCAAGGAATAAATGCAAAGAAAGGGATGTTGATGTACTAAATGGACTTAAATTACTTGAGTTGTACAGTTAGTCATTGATTAGAATATTGTGGTTAAATTTACTGATATAAAATATTACGTTGCTGTCACTGTCATATCTATCAGCTGGACAAAGTTCATCTCCAAAACCATTTTCATTCAACTGGATTTTTATCACTGATGAACCATTACATATAGCGTTTTAAGACACCAGTGTTAAAATAAGCAACTTTAAAGTTTAAATTAGCAAAAAAAAGTTTTACAAAGAAAGAAACAAAAAAAAGCTATATAAAAAGAATTGTATAAGAACTTGATTTAAATAAATCAACGCGGCCCAAAAAAACAAAAAATAAAAAAAGGGTCTCTCCAGATGTCACACACTAGCTCGTTGACTTTCATTATGTCAAATCTTTCTCTAAAAAATTCATAGCCTTTTAGATGATATTTCTTTATGAACACCCCGTGCATTTCAATAAACAGAACCTTATTCACTTATTTTTGGCATCTCGTTATCTTTGAAATCTTCATTTTTTTTATACCTACCTCTTTTTGGCTCATGTTGAGAAAATACGATAAAAATGTCAAAATCAGATTTCCAAGGCCTATTTGATGACAATAAAAAGTGAATGATTTATACCTACTGTATGCGAGAGAGTGGGAAAAATTAATACAAAATCCTTTTGTTTTTTGCTTAACATAATTACAAAACTCCACACAGTCTTTGTTAAATTTAGTAGTTAGCTTTGGAAGAGCGTGATTCGAAGCATGAAAAGCATGATTTGATGGGACAATCCCATTCTGTTAAAAATGTATAGCCTTCTAGATGACATTTTCTATTGAGCACCCCGTGCATTTCAATAAACAGATAGTTCTACATTAGCGCTGTATGCGAGAGAGCGAGAAAAATGAATACAGAATTATCGGTCTTTTTGCTTAACATAATTACAAAAATTCCACAGTTACAAAATGACAAAAAAAGAAAACAAACTGTATAGAAAAAAATTATTTTAAACGACCCTAATAAAACACAAACTAAATAAATCAAAAAGAGATCAAGCTCAAGAATTGATAAACAACATGTCTCAAAAAAAACCAAAATATTGAAAACGGTTCAATAAACTTTTGTCTGAAAAAAATAAATATTAAAAAAGACAAAAAAGAACAAGGAGCTAAAAAAAATGAAGGAAGAAAAGGTGATTATCATAAATAGCTCAAGCTCAAAAATTGATAAACAACTGTCTCAAAAAAAAGCAAAAAATTAAAAAGTTCAAAACACTCTTGTCTAAAAACATAAAATATTAAAAAAGGCAAAAGATAACAAGAAGCTAAAAAATATGAAGAAAGGAAACCTGAAAATCATAAATAGAAAAGAAGAGTGACTAGAGCAAGACACTAAAAACAATTCGGCACAATAAGCTAAAAAGTTTAAAAAAACAGTAAAAACCAAAAGGAACAAAACGTTAATAAGGAAAAGTTCAAACTCGATAGAAAAAAGGCTCGAAAGTTTCAAAGACATGTCTGGTTTTAGTAATTCCAAAAACACCTGAAGGATACATTAAGAGTAATTAAGAAAAAACAAACAAATAATTACGATAAATACAGAACCGAGTTGATATTATGGCCTAAATAATATCACAAAAAGTTAACAAAAAAAACTTGACAATACAAATAAATAACAAAATAAACAAAACAAAGGAATGGAGACTGTAAAGAAAAAAACTAACTTGAGAAGAGGGTAATAAAACACGAACTAAATAAATGAAGAAGAGCTCAATCTGAAAAATTGCTAGTAAACGCGGCTCAAAAAAAAAAAGCCGAGAAAAGAAAAAAGATCTCAAGGATGTAATATACTAGTTCAATGACTTCCATTAAGTCATCTATTTCTGTTAAAAATTCATAGCCTTCTAGATGTAATTTCCTCATTAATACCCTGTCCCTTTCAATATTCTCGCATACATTAGCGCGGTATGCAAGAGAGCCAGAAAAATGAATACAAAATTGTCGTGTTTTTGCTTTACATGATCACAACAACTCCACAGATTTTGTTAAAATTAGTAGTTGGATTTGGAAGAGTGTGATTCGAAGCATGAATTTGTTCGGGGTATGATTTGACGTGACAAAATAAAACATTAAGAAATTTTGTTAATTGTTAAAAGAAACAAAGTAAACAAAAAACTTGTAAACACACATAAGTAACAAAATATTGGAAAAAACAAAAAAAAACTGTAAAGAAAAAAGCTAATTTGAAAAGAGGCTAATAAAACTTTAACTAAATAAATAAAGAAGAGCTCTAGCTCAAAAATTGCTAGTAAACGCGGATCAGAAAAAGAACCGAGAAATGGAAAAAAGGCCTCTCCAGATGTAATATACTAGCTCGTAGCACTTTCATTATGTTATCTCTTTCTTTTAAAAATTTATAATCTTGATGACATTTCCTAATAAATACTTAGTAATTCCAAAAACACCTAAAGGATACATTAAGAGTAATTGAGAAAAAACAAACAAATAATTACGATAAATACAAAACCGAGTTGATATTATAGCCTAAATAATATCACAAAAAGTTAACAAAAAAAACTTGAAAACACAAATGAATACAAAATAAACAAAACAAAGGAACGGAGGCTGTAAAGAAAAAACTAACTTGAGAAGAGGGTAATAAGACACACACATGAAAAAAGGCCTCTCCAGATGTAATATACTAGCTCGTAGCACTTTCATTATGTCATATCTTTCTTTTAAAAATTTATAATCTTGATGACATTTCCTAATAAATACTTAGTAATTCCAAAAACACCTAAAGGATACATTAAGAGTAATTGAGAAAAAACAAACAAATAATTACGATAAATACAAAACCGAGTTAATATTATAGCGTAAATAATATCACACAAAGTTAACAAAAAAAACTTGAAAACACAAATAAATACAAAATAAACAAAACAAAGGAACGGAGGCTGTAAAGAAAAAAACTAACTTGAGAAGAGGGTAATAAAACACACACATGAAAAAAGGCCTCTCCAGATTTAATATACTAGCTCGTTGACTTTCTTTATGTCATCCTTTTCTTTTAAAAATGTATAGCCTTCTAGAGGGCATTTCCTAATGAATGCCCCGTCCATTTCAATCTTCTCACATACATTAGCGCACAATAAGCTAAAAAGTTTAAAAAAACAGTAAAAACCACAAAGAACAAAATGTTAATAAAGAAAAATTCAAACTCAATTGAAAATGCAAAACCAAGTTGATATTATGGGTTAAATAACAACAAAATAACACAAAAAGAAGCAAACAAAACAAAAAACTTGAAAACACAAATAAATAACAAAATAAACGAAAAAAGAAAAAAAAATGTAAAGAAGAAAAAACTAATTTGAAAAAAGGCTAATAAAACTTTAACTAAATTAATCAAGAATAGATCAAACTCAAAAATTGCTAGTTAACGCGGATCAAAAAAACCGAGAAATGATTAAAAGTTCTCCCCAGATGTAATATACTAGCTCGTTGATTTCCATTAAATCATCCCCTTCTGTTAAAAATGCATGGCCTTCTAGATGGCATTTCCTAATGACCCCGTCTATTTCAATATTCTCGCAATCATTACCGCTGTATGCGAGAGAGCAAGGAAAATGAATAAAAAATTATCGTGTTTTTGCTTTACTTAATCAGAAAAATCCACAGTTTTTGTTAAAATTAGTAGTCGGCTTTGGAAGAGCATGATTCGAAGCATGAATTTGTTCGAGGTATGATTTGACGGAACAAAATAAAACATTAAGAAATTTTGAAAAAAAAAACTCGAAAACACAAATAAATAACAAAATAAACGCAAGAACAAAAAGAATCTATAAAGAACAAAAAAAAACCAATTTAAAAACAGGCTCATAAAACTAACTAACTAAATAAATCAAGAAGACCTCAGGCTCAAAAATTGCTAGTAAACGCGGATAAAAAAAACCGAGAAATGATAAAAAGGTCTCCCCAGATGTAATATACTAGCTCGTTAACTTCCCTTAAGTCATGTCTTTCTGTTCAAAATTCATAGGCTTCTAGATGTCATTTTCTAATGAGTACACCGTACATTTCAATATTCTCGCATATATTAGAGAGAGCGAGAAAAATTAACACAAAATTCTCGTGTTTTTGCTTTACATAATTACAAATCACACATTCACAGTTTTTGTTAAAATTAGTAGTTGGCTTTGGAAGAGCGTGATTCAAAGCACGAATTTGTTCGAGGTATGATTTGACGGGACAAAATAAGACATTCAGAAACTTTGTTAAAAGAAACAAAAAAAAACAAAAAAACTTGATAACACACATAAGTAAGAAAATAATCGAAAAAACATGAATGAATTGAACGAAATGAAAAAAAGCCTCTCCAGATGTAATATGATTGTCGACTTTCATTATGTCATCCCTTTCTTTTAAAAATGTATATCCTGCTAGATGACATTTCATAATGAATACCCCATCCATTTCAATCTTCTCACATACATTAGCGCTGTATGCGAGAGAGCGTGAAAAATGAATTCAAAATTATCGTGTTTTTGCTTTACATAAATACAAAACTCCACAAACTTTATTAAATTTAGTAGTTGGCTTTGGAAGAGCGTGATTCAAAGCACTAAAAGCGTTCTTTAAAGGAACAAAATAAAACAAAAAAAATTGTTAGAGGAAACAAATAAAACTAATAACCTAAAAACATAAAAAGAAGTAGCGAAAAAAGAAAACCAACTGTATAGAAAAATTAATTTTAAATGAGACTAATAAAACACGACTAAATAAACAACTAAATAAATCAAAAAGAGCCTAAGCTCAAAAATTGATAAACAACGTGACCCAAAAAGAACAAAAAAATAAAAACAGTTCAAAAAAACTCTTGTCTAAAAAAAAAATATTAAAGAAAAGGCAAAAAAGGACAAGATGCTAAAAAATATGAAAGAAGAAAACCTGAAAATCATAAATAGAAAGACGCTAAAAAAATTTGGCACAATAAGCTAAAAAGTTTAAAAAAACTTCCAGGAGGGCTTTCCAAGAAAAATATTAATCAAATGTTCATAACAAAATATTATACTTGTACAACTATTGCATCTTCATTAATTCCTGCAGTCTGGAAAAAAATTATGATAACCATTCCAAAGCTCAATCAGAATCACAACTGACCTGAAAACTATCGACCAACTATCCTTCTAGCTATTGGAAACGTATTTGAAAAGATAATAAAAAATTGCTTATACAGAGAATTAAAACCGTCTATCCCCACACGACAACTCGAGAAAGAAGTTTCCACTATTCATACCCTAACCATACTGACGTCAAATATTCAAACATCTACTAAATATGGGCAACACTCGGCGACATTGTTTTTGGATATACAGCAAGCATTTGACAGCATTTGTCAATTCGGGATGAAGGAATCCTTTATAAATCACATATTCTAACAATGCCCCTGAGCTCCCTCTGATCAAGCTAATAAGGAATTTCTTGAATGATAAGAAGTTAAGGATGATAATAAGAATTTCTTTATCTTTCTCTTCAAAATATGCAACCCTGTTATCTACAACCATACTTACCATATTCCTAAGGAAATGAATTATCATTCCTCCAGTCTGCAGACGACACGAACTTTAATGCGCACGGACATGGCATCTAAATTGCTTATTACAAATTACAGCAGTATAATTACCTTATGGATGAAAAAATGGCACATCAAAATGAACTAAATCTCAAAAATAAAAATTTGTTCATTAACTTTCATCATTCTTTGTTAAACAAGTCGTTTAAAATCAAGCTGTAAAGATATCTGTTGAGTAGGTACTAGCTATATTCTCTCAACTTAATTTCAAGCGCCAAGTAATGATATCAAAGCTGAATGCGATTAAGGGTGACTTTTACATCTATCAGTAAAACTTCAGTTTGAAGATAAAACACCAGTAATGACGTAGATTGCATTGTTACCAACAATCATTACTGATGTTTTATCTTCAAACTGAAGTTTTACTGATAGTTGTAAAAGTCACCCTTAAAGAGTCAAATATTTAGTTTAGAAGTCTAACGTAAAGGTGAAAGGATATCTAAGCAAATTGCTGATAGAATATCTACGCTAATTGCTTGAAGAATATACCAAATGGTATGATGGCTTGTTTCAGTATGCCACATTTACTGCTTAAATTCAAGATATGTCACAACCCGTATTGTGGAAATGGAAAGAGAAGTTGCCCGAGGATTCCCATCAAATGAGAAGCTCTATCCATGTAAAAGATTGGTCCCTTTATTTCAAAGAATTCTCCAACTCTACTTATGATTCTCAACAGATCCTAAGAACCAAAAGAGGGTGAGAGAATATTTATTCCTCCCCCAGTTTTTTAGCTGTTAGTTTTACATCCTAGTAGACTAAGAAACTCTTAAGTCAGCCTTATAATTAAAAACAGTTGGAACATTTCCAATGACTGATAGCATGATATCTTTTAAATGCACAAGAAAATTAAAGAAATAGCAGGAACCTATAAAAAACGACATCCTGTCATCTTGTTGGACTCGTCAAACCACCCCATCATAGACGAGGAGACAATTAAAAATACGTGGGTCCAGTACATAGAAAATCTTTTTAGTGACGATAGACCACCCCTGCAGGAAAACGACAACGCAACAGAGGTACCGGATATACTCGATGAAGAGGTACTGCATGCCATCTATGTAGCAAGAAATAAAAAAGCTCCAGGTCCGGATGAAATACCGATAGAAATATTGAAAACTTTGACAGAAAAAGATGACATAATCAAAATAAATGGACTTTTGTTTCTCCATCCTTTTCTTTTGACATTTCACAGCCAACTAGATGAAGTTTTATAATGAACACCCCGTATAATACAGGGCATAATCCCAGAGGACTGGCTCAAGTCGACCTTCATTGCAATTCCTAAAACAGCCCGCCCAAAAAAATGCAGTTCCTGCGGATTGATTAGTTTAATGATCCACTTGTTAAAAACCTTCCTCCGAATCGTCCATGCCAGAGTGCGCAGAAAATGCGAATTGGATCTTGATGATGCTCTAATGGGGTTCAGGAACGTCTTTGGAACCCCCGATGCCCTTTTCGTAATAAATGTCCTTCTCCAGAAGTGCCGAGACCAGCGCAAGGATGTATTTGCTTATTTTATAGACTATGAAAAGACCTTTGGAGGGGATTCTTAATTTAGGATTCTGAATTGATGAGTATGCTGCGGGACATCTAATTGGATGGTAGGGACATGCCCGTAATCGAGAATTTATATTGGGGCCAAACCACTGAGGCACGAGTCGGTGTGCTCACCACACCTGGTGTGAAGATTCGAAGGAGTGTGCGCCAGGACAATATTCTCTCACCACTCTTGTTTAATCTTTACTCCGATGAAATTTCTAATGAAGCCTTGAAAGAGGCCATGGTGCGGAATCAAAATAAACGGCTTTCTGCTGAATACTATTAGAAGATTACACTGTTATCTTGAGTGATACCATGGATGGCTTGCAGCAACTGTTGGACAGAATCAGTGCAGCTGGCTAAGAATTCGGACTCAACATAAATGTTAAAAAAACCAAGCTTATGATTTTTAGTCAAAATAGTTACGGGAACGAATAGCTAAATCTCTTGGGAAAGGTAATAGAACGTGTCAGCCATTTTAAATATCTAAGAAGAATATTAACGGACACCTTAGATCCCGAGGTTGAGATAAGATGTCGCATCGAAATGGCAAGAACAACCTTCTAACGAATGAAAACACTTTTTTTGCGACGATAACCTGAACCTTAAGTTACACCAGCGTATGGTGAGGTGTTGTATTTGGTCGGTTCTTATGTATGGAGGTAGATAAATGTGGATTCTTCGTAGAATGCTGCGTGTCTCGTGGACTGATCTGCTGACCAATGAGGAAGTATTGAGACGAGCAAGGGTGGGGAGACAAATATTGGTCACAGTGAAATGTCGCAAGATTGCTTACCTTGGCCACATCTTGCGCGGTCATCTTGTCGACGAGCTCTATTCTACCATTTAGTTTCACATATTCTCCGATTTGATTAGCCATATTTTCCGGAAGGCCTTTTTTCTCGACCATTTCCTTTTAGACCTCCTCCCAAGGTGATTAAAACACGACAACTCTTACAAAGAACGCTTAACAGCGTTTTGTTTAAAAAACATTTAAACAAAATTAACTTTATCTAGTTTGTCCACGGCTGAACAAATGCATCTAAAACTACTTTTTGGTACTCCGCACGCCTCAAACATGCCGTCCAACAGCAACCTGTGGTTCACTTTTATAACGTATGGTGTAACTTGCAAACAATTCAAGATTTCAGATATTATTTTGATACATTCGTAGCAAATTAGAAGTATTATCTTCTGTAGTTGATCATGAAAGGAAAAATAGAGGGCAGAAAAATAGAACACTCTTGGCTCAGGAACTTATAGTAATCGCTAACGTTCGGGAGATGGGGCATGGCACATAAAGAAGAAGAAGAATGACTGAAATCTAACACTATAGAGTTGAAACTTTGAAAACCATGCTTTCACTTAATTTACTCGAAGCTCGGTGAAGAACAGAAGCATATTGGTTCCTACGATTTGAATCCTGATAGTAAATTTCACTGTCAGAGCTGAGAGCCCGAGTTATTTTAAATCAAAAAATGCCGACAATAAAAAGCAAATTCGAAAAAATATTTTCAGGTTCATTCTAATGCACCAGTAGGGATATGATCTCAAATAATAAGGCAACTGTAATTCCGAATTCCTGGAAAGAAAATTGTGAATAAAACTTCTTCGGATAATGCAATGCACTTTAGCAGCCTGCATCAAATAGGATCCTGCTGATTGTGACGTGATAACCCTCTGCTCTATTAAGATATTGAAATTAAGTTAATTGATATGTCCATTGAGCTCTAAGAGAACAAATAAGTCTGAATATCGTAAAACGTTGATATAACTAGATGCTTTAACACCCGTCAGGTAGAAAACTTTTATTATCAGGTAACTACAATAAAACAACTTTATTAGGTCTAAAAACCCCAAAACCCCGACAAAGTCCTTTCTCCTTCATCGTGTCAAATGCCGTCATAAAAAAAGGAAAGTGCAAAATGCTAAAATATGTGTTCTGCTCTAATAAAATTTAGAGACAGTCGAAGATTGCACAATGGTTGTGCAATTCCGGTCGACGGGGGCCATAAATAAGTATCAGATTCGTTTATTATTTGTCCTTGTCCGTTTGCTATTTTAGGAAACAACAAACAAAGGGCTCTGTTTATATTTGCTAACAAGGCCCTTTCAATGTCATTGTACCGTTAAAAGTGCCTGTCAAAATTGCGCAAATAATGGCTATATGTAAACGACAATAAACAGCGCAGTTAGAAGATATGCTAGATTATCTTCTGCCGGTGGGCACGTTCTCAGAAATAGTTGGAAACTCAAAAGCAGTGAAACCTAAAATTTTAACGTGATAAAACTATTAAAATTAGAGCGTTATTTCGCCTTTATAAGTAAATCTTATCAATTCCTGGGGTGATTTTATTTTAAAACCGAGAGAAACGCACAATAAAAATTTCATTTTGTTATACTACCTGATTCTTTTGTTGTCCAATAGCATGTGCTGAACAAAAAAAAATTTGCATCTGCCAATGACGAGATACGTACCCCCTAAATCAACAAAAAAAAAACTATTTTCTACCCAAAATAATTTTTTAAAGGGTCCCTTGAGCAAAACGATACATGACGTTTTTTAAGTTGGCACATGCCTATTGTAGTCTCCTCTGGGTCAACCATTGATAATGGATGTTTAATAATGTGGGTATCGATTTGGTTTTTTAAGATCTGGTGTTTAGTTTTCGAGTGGCACGAACCACCCCAATTTATGTTGCCCATATAATACAGTGTTTTGTTCAGAGGTTGAGATTTGAACCAACGATAATCTTGCAAGATGCTATTTATTGTATTGAAAAATAAATCTGTTAGCAAATAATTATTTTCAAATATGCCTTTTTACGTGGAACTAGAAATTAGTCGCTTTTGCCATCTGGGACATTTGTCAAAGAAGTCAAAACCAATAAAAATATATCATGCTTCCCGAACACTCGAGCCGAATAACTCATGCCAGTTTGAAAAGCATCCAAGGCCGAAAAACACTTTCTGTTCTGTGTTTTGCTACGGAAACTGTTAAAAATGTCAATGCGGTTCCTCGTTTAGAGCATATGATGCAAAAGGGCTCAATAGGTCACATGTGTGTTTCCTGTCTAAAGGGTGCCATTAAGGGATTTTGACGAGCTTAACATGAACATGTTCTGACATGTGGTTATCTGAATCTAACTATTTAACGATATTTTCTTAATGATACTGTTATGCAATAATCAGGAAGTTTAACTATTTTAATCAGGTTTTCATGGTGCCACAAAAAAAAGGGTAACTAAACAGCGACACACTCCCATTCAACCCTTAAGTGGCATCAAACCGCGACCTGTACTCCATCAAGGCGCCAGCAACAAAAAAGGGGTTTTATGACATGTTCACCCTTTAATGTATCCCGTTTTTTCGCCACATCCCAAGAAAGTGCACCACCTGCTGCGACAAAGGGTAGAATTTACCCTTAACCACCTGTCTCTAAGGGTGTGTAACCCCATTAACGGTACCTAGAAATTGACTTTCTTATTAAACTTATTATGCAGTTCCGTGCATTTTTCGGTGAAGAAGGTCCGGAAGGGAAAGTAAAAAACAACCCTTCGGGGTGGTTTTATTAGGGGTTGTCGCGTGTATAAGCTCAGTATTCGTTAGACTGTGTGTGTGCGTCGCGCACTAGTCTATTAGATAGGAATTTATAGAGCAGTTCTTTGAAACTTAATTTACCTGGGGGAGTAGTTTGTTTGCTTTCGGATGGCCAACGTTATCTTTTGTAGATAGTTTGGGTCTACGAAAAATTGGTTGTGGATGTTTAACAAAATAATATTTCTTCCAAGTACCTCTGATAGAACAATGAGGGCGAGAAGGCAGGAAATTCAGTTCCACTTGCAATAATAAAACAGTTTTTAGACTTTAGCCTGTTTTTTTATATTTCATGAGTACCAGAGTAGTAATTTTATGTTACTAGATGCCAACACGACGATACAGTTTGTTGCCAAAGAATCACGTACGTAATTCGTCGTATAACTTACGTTTTTTTTACGTCATAGAGGAACTTTTACCTTGACGACGCGCCAATCAATGACATCAACTATAACATAAAAAAGCATCCCGTTAGAAGTACGTCATTGCTTGGATCTTGGATCTCTGGAAAGGAAAAGCGTACTACAAGAGAAATGACTTTATCAAGAGATCGTAACATAGAAAGAGATGGACGTTTTAGGACCAGAGTCTACTCTACTATGTTCCTAAAATCTCTACCAAAAAGTCATACAGTAAGTCTTTTAAGCTGAACTGGTTTCGATACGAGGCCATCATCATTAGCATCTAAAATCCGTCAAGATAAGGTTTTCATGTCACGGGAGGAGTCATGGTGAGGTGAATTTTAATCGGCTTTTTTTGACAGAGTTTTCACGTTTATTACCGCTTGTTGCAGTTTTGATGACGTAAACAGGACCAATGACATTCACCATTAGAAACCATTGCTTTCGGTTCGTTATCGTAAACAGTTGTGACATCTCCTTAAAAAAAGTTCCTTTCTTCTTGAATAGTTTGTGAAACTTGTGTGTGAAACTTTACTACTTTACTCTAATATACTTAGATTTCTATAAAATAACAATGCAGAGACTTTTTTATACTCAGCTTCAGTATACGGCATTTAGCAGACAAAAGTTTGTTATAACAATTCCATGAGGAGTATATTCTCAAATATTCAAATTATAACTTCTATAGTAATTTCAGAATGCATCGAGAAGTCTTTTCAAATTTGCTACCTGTTGAGAAATTATCTATATTAGAGCTTGACGAGACCGAGACCGAGACCGAGACTTACATACTCTCGATCTCGGTCTCGAATTTATAATTGAGTCTCGGTCTTGTGCATCGAGACCGAGACCGAGACTCGCGTAATCTCGGTCTTGGTCTCGTAGTACCAACTCGAGTCTCGGCCTCGGTCTCGAAAAAAAGGTAGTATCTCAAAAAATCTTATTATGTTTGAATTGTATATTCAATTTTCTTCTGAATTATTGAGTTATAACGCACAGTTGACTTCTGTTGGTGGGAGGTAAAAGAGGACATCAAGAAGAGCAAAAAAACAGGTGGATTCACTCCCATCGGTGCACTTGTTCTAAAGTTACTTGAAAATTGAGAAAAAAGTCGTTATAGCCCCTCCCACCTATGGTCAAGTTCAAAAAAACTTCAGAAATTTTTTTGCTGTTATTGATGGGAATGGCACGTCTGCAAATCACTAGAAAGGTAACAAACTCAATTCTAATGTAATTAACAATTAAAGTAATTTTTTCAAAAATTGGCCAAAAACTCGATTTTAAAACTGCCAAAAAAATCGACCCCCAAAAGGGTCTAACTCCGAAAATGTTGCACCCATGGGACATTTGTTGGGGTGAGGTGAAAGGGGACATCAAGAAGAGCAAAAAACAAGTGGATTCACTACAAACGGTCCAGTCGTTCTAAAGTTACAGGGAGTCAAATTTGAAAATTCAAAAAATAAGTCGTAACATCTCTTCGGTCAATTTAAAAAAAGAATTAGACTTTTTTTTACTGTTTTTGAACGGAATGGCACGTCTCTAAATCTCTAAGAACGTAACTCAGTTCAAATAAAATTTACCCTTAATGTATTTTTTTTTAAATTGGCCAAAAAATCGATTTTAAAAGTAAATGAAAATCGCCCGACGAAAGGTGGTCTCTCCGCAAATGTTGCCTCTACGGGACTTCTGGCGGTAGGTGAAAGGGGACATTAAGAATAGCAAAAAACAGTTGGATTCACATCTAATCGCTGCACTCGTTTTAAAGTTACAAGCGGTCAAACTTGAAAATTGAGAAAAAAGTCGTACTACCCCCCTCCCCCTTAGACAAGTTCAAGAAAAATTAGGAAATTTTTCTTTGCTGTTTTTGATTGGAAGGCACGTCTGCAATTCCCTAAGAATGTCACAAACTCAATTTGAATGAAATTAACGCTTGAAGTAGTACTCAATTTAAAAGTGCCTAAAAATCGGCCACCGAAGGGGCCTAACTCCGAAAATATTGCACCTACGGGACTTTTGTTGAAGGAAAGGGGACGTCAAGAAGAGCAAAAAGTCAGGTGGATACACTCCAAACGGTCCACTCGTCCTAAAGTTACAGGGAGTCCAAGTTGAAAATTGAGAAAAAAATTCGTAACATCCCCCCCTTCTTTGGTCAATTAAAAGAAATTGAAAATTTTTTTGGTATTTTTCATCGGAATGGCACGTCTGCAATTCCCGGAGAATGTAAAAAGCTCAATTCGAATGAACTTTACCTTTAATGTGGTTTTTTTTAAATTAACCAGATGCTGGATTTTAAAAGTGCCTAAAAATCGCCCATCGAAGGGTCGTCTCTCTCAAAATGTTGCATCTACGGGACTTGTATTCACGGGAGGTAAAAGAGGACATCAAGAGGAGCAAAAAACTGGTGGCTTCACTCCAATCGGTGGACTCGTTCTAAAGTTACAGGCGGTTAAACTTGAAAATTGAGAAATAAGTCGTCCCTTAGGTCAAGTTCAAAACAAATTCAGATTTTTTTTTTGGTGTTGTTGATAGGAATGTCACGTTTGCAATTCACTAAGAACGTAACATATTCAATCCTATTATATTAACCCTGAAAGTAATTTTTTTAAAAATTGGCCAAAAACTCGATTTTAAAAGATGACATCAAGAAGAGCAAAAAACAGTTAGATTCACTCCCATCGGTCCACTCGTTTTAATGTTACAGGCGGTGAAACTTGAAAATTGAGGAAAAAGTAATTCTAGCCTCCCCCTCCCCTCTTTGGTCAAGCTCAAATAAATTTCTGATTTTTTTTTGCTGTTTGTGATGGGAATGGCACGACTGCAATTCACTAAGAACGTAACAAACTCAATTTTAATGAAATTAACCCTTAAATAATTTTTCAAAATTGTTGGCCAAAAACTCGATGTTATAAGGTCCGGTTGTATAAGTTGATTTTAAAGACAGGAGCTCCTCTTAAATCGCAAATTGGCGTAATGATCGTTGTATAAGTTCGTTTTAAAACGTAAATTAGGCTTTAACGTCATCTTAAGATATGATGTGGATGAAGCAGGACTTAAGCTTTAGCGGTCGGTTTTAATTTAAGAAAACAAACAGTTTTGTCAGTATTAAAAATTGAAATGAATATTTTTGGAATTTTTTAAGATATAGGAATAGCTGCTTGCACAACTTTCCTCATAAAGTTGATCTAAGGTGGACCCTAAAATATTCCATACGGAATTCACCGCTGTCAAGCGATCTGTCATTTACCAGTTTTTTGGCAGCAATACATTTTATATGGAAAATTTTAATTTACCTTAGCTGAAGACTTTCTAGGGAAAGTGTCCAAATAGGACATAATGTCGGACGACGAGGATAATGTAGATATATTTCTTACAAACCACGTTTGCCGTCACAATTCGACATCCATCTTGTCTTTAATTTAAGCTCTACTTATACAACGTACATACTTATACAACGCATAGATCAGAAATTTCGATGTTTAAATTTTGTTTTAAACCGATATTTAAAACCAAGTTTAAATCTGTATTTAAAACTAACCTATACAATTGGCCCTAAGTGCCTAAAAATCGTCCACCGAAGGGGTCTGATTTTTAAGATTTAATATCGGACCATCTATTAAGAACCTTTTGACGAATTGCAACTTTTTTAATTTTGCCTCATTTTTCGTTTTTATTTAGTTTTAAATCCTTGTTTGCCTCACACTCCTTTTTAGCCTTCTTCTGCATTTTTAACGCATTCACCTTTTCTCTATATTGTTCTTTTCCAAGTTCTAATAATTTTTAATTTTTTTTGTTTTTCATACATCTTTTCACCGTTTACATATCTGTTGTTTTATATTTATTCATCAAGCTCCACTTCTTTTAATTCTCGCACTGCTTTACTATACTATACTATACTATTTTTTTAAATAGTCATTTTACGTTTTCTTTAATTTAAAGAAATTTTATTGAATCATTTTGCAGTCACTTTTCTTTTGATTGCTGGTTGTTTTCTTGGGTTCTGGTCCTTTTTTTTTTGATTAAATAATGTACAGCGGGTGCTTCTAACTTCGCTGTTTATTTTATAGGCTGGCGTTTCGACACAAATTGGTGTCTTCATCAGAGTTTTGTACTACAACATACGAAATACTTAATTTAAAGTTATATTTGTACACTAGCAGGAAGGAACGAAATGAAAGGAATAAACAAAAAAAAAATGTAAGATTACTACAAATAAACAAAATAAACACTTCAAATGCCTAAGAACTGTAATAAATGAAAATGTTGCACACCAACAAAAAATCTTGTCAAGAATTGAGCAAGCGAGGACAACATTTATGAAACTGATAAAATTGCTGACAGCCCGAGATCTACCTTTGACTTTGAGGGTGAGAATGGTGCGGTGTTACGTCTTTCCATTATTACTATATTGTCTTGAAGCATGGACACTGAACAAGGAAACATCGAAGAGACTGGAATCGTTTGAGTGGTGTGTGTACCGCCGAATGTTAAAGATTTCCTGGATGGACCGCATTACGAACGAACAAGTTCTGGAAAGAATGGATAAGGATATGGAAATTCTTTTCGCAATTAAGAGAACAAAACTAGAGTTTCTTGGGCATGTTATGCGTAATTCAAAATATGAAATTCTGCAGCTCATCATGCAGGGGAAGATCGTGGGACGCAGAAGCGTCAGTCGACGTAGAATTTCCTGGCTACGTAACCTGCGAGACCTGGTTTGACCTCTCATCTGTCGAACTATTTCGGACAGCTGCCTTTAAAGTTAGAATAGACATGATGATCAGCAACCTCCGAATGATAAGCTGAGATCAAGAAGTCCAAATTGGAAGATCCAAAACTGATACCTGAACTGTGGATTGACCTGAACCCCCATAGCATGTGCTTTACCAAAATGGATCATGGATCTGTGGAGTGGATTATACCATTCAGGTATATATAATAAAATAAACGAGTGGGGGGGGGGTCCTGCAGGAACAAAGTCAGGCAACTTTCAAAGATCAGAAAGCAACTTATCAGCGTAAAAAGAGCCTGAATTCTAGAAATGATGCCAAGTTAAGCTCGTTCTGTCATTTTACTTCTGTCGTAAGGTCTAAACCAGCTGATACAAAGGTAATATAGGAATCCTCTGAAGTATCCTGGATGGAGAGCTTCACCCAAACAAGCATGACCAGTAGTCTGGAGGAACAAAGTGTTTCCTTAATAAATTGGTGAGAGAGTTTCAATTATTGACATATCAATCCAGCCATCGCACATTGTTTCTGGCGGAGCTGTGAAGACACGAGTCACTTACCTGCCATCGTAGATGGAACAATATAATGAGGACAATGTCAAATCATCAATCAAAGAGTGAAGAGAATTGCTTTACTTTTGTCTATTGTGTCAAATAATGTGGTAGCTTAATAACGTTGCCGAAACGGAACTTTAGGCCAAAAACTGGTCATTGTGAGATTTACGGCTACCTCAAGTGCACTTTGTGAACCCGTTTAAAGAACTGATCTAGTCTCAATTTTAAAAGACAAGTTAATCGAGGATGCACTCTTACATCATCAATTTGCCAATCAAATGCGGTTAGTCTGTGTTGATCTCATATGGTTGAACCAAATGAATGAAACAAAGCCGAATAAAATTTGCCTTGCGTCATGGATGCATCCAACAGCACGATACAGACATAGCAGTCAAAAGTTTTTATCAAAAATAATTAAAACATTTTTAAGTGGCTTCAATAACCAATTGACTTTACTTCAAGTTAAATATAGAATTTTAAACTTTTTTTGTAATTTTTGTTATATTATGAACTCCGAACATTCAGATGTTAATGTGTCACAACACTTCCGACACAGACGAGACAGAAGAGACAGGAGAGAGAGACATATTTAGATACCAAAGTCCCTCTTGGGGGGGACTTGAATATACCTATTCAAATTTCTTTGAATAGGTATATTGACAACAATAAAGCATTATCAGTTGTTTAAACGGGTTCACAAAGTGCACTTGAGGTAGCCGTAAATCTCACAATGACCAGTTTTTGTCCCAAAGTTCCATTTTGACAACGTTATTAAGCTACCACATTATTTGACACAATAGACAAAAGAATTGTCCATTCAGTTATTTTTGGCATCAACCCATGCCATGGAATTTCCCCAGTATAACATCGATTGCGTTTGTTTGTTTACTTGTTGTCAAAACAATTTGTCAAAAAGTGTCATCGAAATTTAGTTCTTGCCGATTTTTTACATGTTATCAAGTGCATTTTCTATATTATAAAACTTATTTTGCAACTAAAATGCCGAAAATAGTTAATGCGAAGATCCAAACTTGCTCAGCATCACCTTAGCTGAGCAGATTTCCAATATTTTTGAGGTAAGTATGCTTACATCTAGACATTTTTAGGTATTAGCTATGGGGCCTATTTGAAGACTGGAAATGCTACTTAATGGCTTCCTGCTTACTTTATTAATAATAATGTTAAAGAATTATGTATCATATCTATTTGTTTTTTGTCCATATGGTGCAATAATAGTAATTTCATTAACGGAGGCAGGTAAAGCAAAATAATGTATGCAAGTACCAGCTGCCCAAACACGTGGTCTACTTGACAGTACACGAGTCAGTAAGCTCTGCGACACGCAGAAACTGATTTGCTGAAAAGGGATTCAGACTCAGCAGATTTCCTGTAATCGCAGGCTAACTTGATAGATATTATAACCAAAAAACTATTCAAATTCAAACTGCCTTCAATAGGGTTGAGTCATAATGCGCTTACATATAGAACATAGGGATTACCAGGTACCAATTAATTTTTTTAAAAGCCAAATTTACAAAATAGATTTTACTTGAGTTAACAAAGAATACACCCGATGCACCTGCCCTCTAGTAGAGCGCTAGACAGGTTTCCTAGAAGAAATTTAACACAATTTTAAAATCTACTTTTCCAAATGTAAAAGAAGATTCTTGTGCATACTCTGGTTGCTCTTGTTAAACAAACTTTTACGTTTAGTAGCATTTCCAGTTTAAGAAAAAAAAAATTAGAAGAGAATTAGAGAATTATTAAATTTAATTGTTAATCTTAATTTTTAGGTTGGTGGAACTATAAAAAGTATCAAAACTACAAGTTTAAAGTAACAGGAAAATTCTTAAAGCTCATCAGAGAAGAAAAAAGTCCTGCAAGATATATCCTCCTGTAAGATGTCAGATCAGGACTTTGACGTGTTTTAAAGTGGGAAGAGCGAGTTGCATAGAAGACATTTCTTAGGGAAAGTTGGAGGACTAATAGCCAAAGACACGGATTCCTCACAAACCCATGTAGGGTTTTTTTTGATATTATGCAGTATGGACTGTCCCGAATTTACATAATCATTTGTTACCAGCTTCTAGAAGGTCTAGAAGGTAAGACCGTTTCGAGTAACGTTTTCTTTACTTCTTTACAAACAAGATTAATATTATAACATTTTAAGTTTTTTAATTCAGAGCCACAATTTACAACCAAGCCACTATCCAATGCCGATAACAAACAATGCATCCTGAAGAACAGAATAAAGATGGCCAAAAAATCTCACTATTGGAAATAAATGCTTGAGGTAAAAATTGACTTTTGAAACTCCATCAGGCTCCAAGGCTAATAAAGGCCTCAAGGCTTCATTAGCTTTGGAGCGTAAATATTTTATTTTATTATATTTTGGCAAGCAAAAAGAAGAAATGTATAGAAAATAAAGATTGCAAAGATAACCAAGATATAGTTACTAAGCATAAAATATTGTAGATTATAGGGACACATGAAGCTAACCCATGCAGAAGTTATTTAACTCCAATGAAGAACCCTGTTAATGGTTAAGAGAATCATATCACATTCTTCTACGGATGAGGAAATAATTATATGGGAAAAAGGTCATAAATATTCATAAGTCAGTTCCTAATCTTGTGCAATATTATAGATCAGGATGCAGCTTGGCATAATAATTGGCATATTGCAACTGGTGCTACTAAAACATGTTTTTTGTGATTCGTCGTTGCTTGATGAAGATTTCACATTTTTAAATGAACACCTACTTGAGATCACTGGAACCAAGAGTTTCAATTGAAGTGCTTTTTGCGTTAAAATTAGTTCTGTTACTATTAAATGAACATGAGCAACCATATGAGAGGAACATCATGTATAAAATCACAGTTGAACGGCAAACTCAACAGTTCGAATCCCCAGCTGCACAAAAAGAAACACGTTAGTGATTTTTGGGTTATATTATTGTATTGTTATTAATCAATATGCATTAACAAAAAGTCTTACAAGCATTTATGTCATAAAAATTGGTATCTTTATATCTAGGATTCAGCTACAGCCATTTCCTAATTTGTTTGAACCATAATCAAGCATTGAAGTGGGACAATGAAACAATTAAGAAACAATGGGTTCAGTTTTTAAAATAAAACATGTGCTCACAGTCAGCTTTGTGCTCACAGTCAGCTTTGAGCTCAAAGTCAGCATTATTGTTTCATTTTCATGCTTTTAATTGCCGCAGTCATCAACATATCATTGACCTTGTCCTACCACATCTATCATTGACCTTGTCCTTCCATATCTATATTTCACTTTTAATGGTCCAAAAAAAACTTTTTATAAATATTGTCACTATAGTAGGTACTTATGTAGAATGAATACATTGCTGAACACACATTCACACCAAAAACTGAATCTCTACCACTATCATTTCGCAAGATTTATTTTAAAATATATTAATAAAATATAATATACCTACTAGCGAAGAACCTCGGCCCATTTCTAGATTCTCAGTTATCAGTATTATTAAAAACTTAAACAAATAAACCTATCTGGCAACTATGTGAGCAAAATTGTAAACAATAATCTTAACCTCACACCGATTAATAATCACTGTCACTGTCAGTCATGTTATACCGGGTGAAAAATGTCAGATTTCCAACGCCAACTTGACGACAGAAATAAGTGAATGGATTATAAAACAATTCTCTTCACTCTTTAATTGATGATTTGACATTGTCCTCATGGTTCCATCTACGATGGCAGGTAAGTGACTCGTGTTTTCACAGGTGCGCCAGAAACAATGTGCGATGGCTGGATTGGTATGTCAATAATTGAAACTCGCTCACCAACACTTTGTTCCACCAGACTACCGGTCACGCTTGTTTCGGTGAAACTCTCCATCCAGGATACTTCAGAGGATTCCTATATTACCTTTGTATCAGTTGGTTTAGACCTCATGACAGAAGTAAAATGACAGAACGAGCTCAACTTGGCATCATTTCTAGAATTCAGGCTCTTTTTACGCTGCTGAGTTGCTTTCTGATCTTAATTGAGGCAGAGTGCTTAAAGTTGCCTGTCTTTGTTTCTGCAGACCCCCCCCCCCCCACTTGTTTCTTTTATTATAAATCCACTCCACAGATCCATGATCCATTTTGGTAAAGCACATGCTATGGGGGTTCAGGTCAATCCATAGTTCAGGTATCAGTTTTGGATATTCCAATTTGGACTTCTTCTTGATCTCAGCTTATCCTTCGGAGGTTGCTGATCATCATGCCTATTCTAACATTAGAGGCAGCTGCTCGAAATAGTTCGACAGATGAGAGGTCAAACCAGGTCTCGCAGGTTACGTAGCCAGGAAATTCTACGTCGACCGACGCTTCTGCGTCCCACGATCTTCCCCTGAATGATGAGCTGCAGAATTTCATATTTTGAATTACGCATAACATGCACAAGGGGGTCTAGTTTTGTTCTCTTAATTGTGAAAATAATTACCATTTCCTTGTCCATTCTTTCCAGAACTTGTTCGTTCGTAATGCGGTCCATGCAGGAGATCTTTAACATTCGGCGGTACACCCACCACTCAAACGATTCCAGTCTCTTCGATGTTTCCTTGTTCAGTGTCCATCCTTCAAGACCATATAGTAATACTGGAAAGACGTAACACCGCACCATTCTCACCCTCAAAGTCAAAGATAGATCTTGGGCTGTCAGCAATTTTATCAGTTTCATAAATGTTGTCCTCGCTTGCTCAATTCTTGATAAGATTTTTTGTTGGTGTGCAACATTTTCATTTATTAGAGTTCTTAGGTGTTTGAAGTGATGGAGCTGCTCAACCGTCTTATTGCGTATAGTTAGCTGACCACTGATGTTGCTTTTGGATATTATTAGCATTTATGTTTTATTGATATTAATATTTAACCCATAATCTTCGCTAACTGCTGTTAGTTTGTCTACCAGTCTCTGCAGATCTTTGAGGCAACTTGCTATTACAGCGGTATCGTCAGCGTACCTGATGTTGTTAACAGTTCTGCCATTGATTGCTATACCCGCCAGCTTCTCTTCTAATGCCTTCCGAAAAAATAATAATGCCTCCCGAGTAAATATTAAATAGCATAGGAGAGAGAACACACCCCTGTCTGACTCCCTTCCGAATACTAATTTGTTCTGTCAAAGCATTGTCATATTTCACTCTAGAAGTTTATCCCCAGAAGAGATTTGATATTATTCGGACATCGTGATAATCAATGCCAAGTCCTTGGAGTATATCAAGAAGCTTTTCATGCTTGACATTGTTGAACGCGTTACTATAATCTATGAAGCATACGTAAAGGTCTTGGTTTACATCTAGGTATCTCTGTGACAAGACATTGAAAGCAAAGATGGCCTCTCTCGTGCCCTTTCCGTTGCGGAATCCAAATTGTGTGTCTGATGTTGCAGCCTCACATTTTTTGAATATTCTGTTATGTATAATTTTTATAGAGATCTTCAGAACCTGACTCTCAAACTTATTACTTTGACGCTCGAGAATTTTTTGGGATAGTAACAAATGTGGAAAGTAGCCATTCTCTGGGAATTACTCCTGATGTATAAATGCTATTGAATAGATCCACTATGACACTGATTGAACGCTCATCCAGCAGTTTTAAGACCTCACAATGCACTTCATCTGGCCCTACTGAGGTTTTGATGGCATACTCTACTTCTTCCTTCGTTATTTCTGGAGCGCTCTCTGATGTAGTTATGTCATATGTCTCCGTTCTTTGGTCATCAAACAATTGAATTATATCTTGCTGCCACAGTCTCAGCCTGGCATCGAAGTCAGCAACCAGTGCGCCCTTTTCATCTTTCAGTGTACCAGTTTTCTTCTTTCTCACCACACCATTGACTTTTTTATGTAGGCGAAAACTGCCGTACTTCTGTTCTAATTCTTCAATTTCGTTGCACCTTTCAGTCATCCAGACCTCCTTTACTATGCTTATCTTACTTCTAATTGTGTTCTGTATCTCCTTATACTTGGTGTTCTCCTACCTTTGTATCTCCTTCTCTCTTGGATCAGCGCCAAAATTTCCTCTGTCATCCATCTCTGCCTAGTTCTGTTCTTGCCCTTATCAATGCTTTCTTGTTGTGTTGTTATTATTGCTTCTTTACTATTGGTTCACTTTGCCTCTTCACCCAGATCACCAACACTTTCTTCCTGGAGTTTATGGAGTCTATTATTTACTTGATTATTTACAGCAGTTCGGACTTCTGGTTGTTGTATACTTCGGATATTTAAACTGGTGTTTCCTGCTTGGGACTGTCTCCTTTTTAACCTCACATAATACTCATTACTATGGGGTTGTGGTCACTTCCGAAGTCGTCTCCAGGGTATGTTTTTACTGATTTTATGCTATTTCGGAATCTCTTGTTAACAAGGATGTAGTCAATCTGATTTCTAATTATTCGCTCTGTGTTGTCGCCCGATGCTATCCACGTGTATAGCCTTCTTTTCGGGACTTTGAACAATGTATTACTGACTACTAATTCCTCTTCGATACAGAACTGCAGCATTCAATCTCCTCTTTCGTTCCTTTCGCCCAATCCAAATTGGCCAACATACTCTCCACAGCTGCCCTCTCCAATCTTGGCATTGAAGTCTCCCATTACAATAGTTACCTCTCGTTTTTTTGTAAGCTTAAGGATGTTTTGAAGCCCTTCATAAAATAACTGCGTCTTCGTCGCTTTTTTCAGCTATAGGAGCATATATTTGAATTAAGTTCATCTTGCCGTAGTTTGTTTGCAATTGGATCAGCATGAGTCTGTCGGAGAGTGGTAGAAGTTTATCACTGATTTACGTGCGGTCCTATCTAGAAAAATTCCAACTCCATTATAGTGTTTTCCATCCAAACTCCCTGAGTACAGCTCCCCTAGTACAGAGCTCCGTTCTCAGTTGTACGAGTTCCAGAGTTTGGCCATCGAACTTCACTTAGACCTAGTATGTTGATATTTAATATTTTCATTTCTTGGGTAAGGTCGTCCAACTTTCTTGCCTGAAACAAGCTACGCACATTTTATGTTGCTAGCCTGACTTTGTTTCCACGTATTTTGAAACGATTTGTCAATTAGCATTGTTGGACCTTCTGGTTATGGTCTTTTGTGAGGAGATTGAAGTTAAATTTTTTAGAAAATCCTACTTGTTCCGGTCGTCTTCTGGTACCTACTTTATTTCATTTACTAAACTTGGGAGTTTATTTTCGAAGAACCATGAGCATTGTTCATAACTTGGGCCAGGATGTCTGGTATTGTTGTGACTACCTACCGTCTTCAAATTTGGATTGTCTTCATGTTGATATCTCTTTTTCAGCATCAAAAAGAGTAGGCATACTGTCTGGACAGAGTGCACTTTGAGGTCCTCATTGATCACCATTCGTTTTGAGGTGCCAAAATTTGAAGGACCCGCAGAGCCGCCTTGATCGTAGGGCTCTATCTACTTCGATTACAACATTATGACATCTTGGAACCATAAGAAGAATCTAGTTTCTCCGGATATTCTGTCTAGGTCCGTCAAATGTTCTGATGTAGAGTTGGCTGCAGCTATGTCGTCTTTGTTGAGGAAAACGTCTGATAAATGGTTTAAGGATGTTTAAACTAGTGCCTCAGAATTTTGTAACATCGAAAGTTTTAAAAATTGGTCGTTCTATGAGACAAATGCGAAAACGTGATGCCACTCATTCATAACATTTTCCCTACTGGTCATTTTGGAGTTATTTTGGAGAGGATTTACTACATATTGGAGATTGAACAAAAATAAAGATTGGTATGTTCCTTCATGCCGAACTTATGCTTAAAGTCAAGTTGATCAGCAATTTGTTTGGATTGTGGAGCGTGGAAATATTCTGTGATCTTGATGTCACTGATTATTTCTCTTCCTTATCGGTCTACTAAAGCTAAGTCTCTTGTTGGTACGTGTAGAGTACGAGTTTTTCTTGGTTTACTGAACACCTCAATACCTTACTTTTTGAACTTCATTTGAATACAGATTTGAATACAATATACAGATTTGAATTTCACCATCTTTGTGACTAGTATAATGTTCGTATCTTCTACTGGCCCAAGGCTAATCAAGCTGAGGGAAGCAATCGCGTTACTAACACCGGTTTATGTTGAGCAGAACACCCATCAGACTTCGAAGAATTATCGCTGGTTATAAGTTGAGTCATTCAAATATCTCGACAGAAGACGATGGAACTACATCAATTTCTGTAGAGCCCACCTGTTATTTAACCACAAACATTAGTGCGTCATTACCGTCTGCAAACACCGAATTGCAATCCTACGTTAGAAGGCGGATGGATTGTTTTAGGGCACTGTTCCAGAACTGTGGTTGGTTCGGAAAGCTCTAAAGAGTTCAAGACAGTAATAGACAGCATTGTAACTTGCGTAGGCGTCCCATAGATTATGCACCAGAGGAAGACTTTGTCTTTTTCGGACGCTGTTGCGCAAGAAGACTAGCAACCAAGAATTAAAAGACCCTGGTGGCGGCAGTAAGACTATATGCAATGCTCTGACTAGATGTCTTAATACCATTCAAAAGCATATACCAACTATTAGTTATTAGCAGCACAACCCTACAAATACGGAGAAGTCAATATAAACTCGAAAAACTTTTTTTCTCGTTTTGATTATAATAAATGAATCATTACAAAGTCACAAAATCTAAGTAGAACTTATCAATCAGTCAAAACTGATAAATGGTAGAATAAAAATTGTAAACCTTTTAAAAAGGCACTTCTTCGCCACACGTCGAAGGTCAGAAAAGAATATGCTCCCTCTCTTTTATGTTTTCCAACTTCCTTGAGCCTGTAAACTTATATAAAGACAAACTGGTAGGCACTTAAAAGAACATATACCGGGTGTCCAGCAACAACCTTGTACATATTAAATTAACATGGGAAATAGGTTTTTACTTTTTTTGCGCCTGTACGGTTGAATTGATTGAAAAACTTTTAAGAGTAAAGTTGTAGAGCGTACGGTCAGCTATCATCCTGTAATATTTTCAAAACCTCAGTTTTGGCTGTTTTTTTGGTAAAACGCCTCGAAAGCTGCAAAAATTTCAATTTGCGCGTCACCCCCGCCATGCATGTGCAGTGTCGCCAACATAATAATTTGTTATGTCAGAGTCAGAACCGATTTTGACGTGAACCTTTGATATTATCATAATTAGTAAACGGAAAATCATTCCAATTTGTGTATGGCTAGTTGTCCAATTCAGGTTAGATTAGCAATAGACAACGGATCGACGATATATAGCTTGTCTTTGTCATTGGTAAAGCTAAAAGCTAGGTTAATGTGGAGAATTAGTAAGGACGGCGAGTTGGGTGGATACATTTGTTGAGCAAACCAAGAACCAAGCTTGAAATGTGATTGTACTCTGCAACTGAGTTATCGTGGAATTGGCGAAAAGAAAATACGGATTGCCGGCCCTTAAAAGAACCATTTAATTACATAATACAAAGAAAGTGAAGAACCACCCATATGTTTAACATAAAACACAGAGGTAAACAAGAACATTAAACAAATAAATAAAATACAAAACTAGATGTGGCACATCAGAGAAATTGTTCAAAATGACCACCTTCTGCAGAGGTACAATATGCAAGCCTATGTTCAAAATTGCGACATGTATGTCCAACATCACACCCGTGACTTGACCACAAATTTCTTGTATGGCAACTCTCAACTCTTGATCATTTGCGGATTCGTCTATACTCACGAATTAGACCTTATATTCCCCTTAACTTTAGTCGTCATATTTTTCTAAAAATGCACAATCTTTCCCACCTAGGTGTTAGAGCAACTGATAAATTAATATCAGAAAGATTTGTATGGCCATCCATGCATAAAGATATTCGTTTATGGGTAAAGACTGGCATTGCCTGTCAAAAAGCAAAAATTCATAAACATACACATTCCCCATTTGGCAAACTTCAATCCCCCGATGAACGATTTCAGATTGTCAACATGGACATTATTGGTCCACTTCTCTCTCTTATTTCTCTGGTAAAGACGATCTTGAATGAATCCCCAAACAAAAAAATCACAGGGATTCAAATCCGGAGAGCGAGGTGGGCAATTAATTGCTCCAACTGTTTCGTTTAAAAAACGTCTATTTTGCAGTGCAGTGTGAAAAGACGCCCCATCCTGCATGTAAAAACACTAATCTAATGGCTAGATGGCTTCTACAGCAGGCAAAATGTGATTGCGAATAATATTGCCATATTTGTTCGCGTTCAAACTGCCATCAATGAAAAATGGACCTATAATATGGCACCCCAAAATGCCGATCCACACGTTTACAGTTGCTCGACGTTGGTCCCGATTGTCATGCACTATATGTGGGTTTTGGAGTGCCCAAATCCGATCATTTTGTTGATTTGGAGAGCCGGTGAATCCAAACGAGCATTCATCCGTGAAGCAAATGTTTCTAACAAATCTTGGGGTCAGGATTTTACAAAACTCCATTCGGGGGAAAAGATGGGTAGGTAAGAGTTTTTGATGGTTTTCTTTTTTGTAGCTTTTAAAACCTTCTTTTTGCAGATAATTATTGATGGTCGATCTGCTAAGTCCAGTTTCTTGGCCAATCTGTCGAATACTCTTGGAAGGATCATCGTTTACTGTAGCAAGAACAACAAGTTTTGCCACATTTTTATCCTCTGGAGCCGCACCAGCCTAAAGTCGTCGCTTTCGCTCACAGGAACATATCGTGTTAATACTCCCAGTTTCCTCAAAATGAGCAACCATTGCCTGAATTGAACTGCATGCTGGTATTGGTCGTTCAGGAAACAATGCAGTAATGTTGTCTTGAATTTTAAATTCAGAACAAAGGAATTACCAGCCCAGTATTGCTTTAAAACAAGTTTTCTCTCCTCAAAATTCATAACTAATGAAACGTTTAAAAAAGAAATAATAAAAATTAAATTTTACACGGTATCAACAAAATGGTTCCTGATTTCGATCAATTGTTTTTTGCTGTCAGAGTGAACAAATGAAAATCGAACCTTTAATATCAATAAATATTAAAGGTTTCTGTATACATTACATTTTTATTTCGGGGCAATTGTGTGTGAAAAAGTGGATGCAACAAATACCAAAATAAGTATATTTCCATAATCAATCTATAGATAAATTTCTTGACGGAAGAAATTAACATGTGTACATGAAAAAGAAATGTAACATAAATATAGGTAATAACACAGATAACAACAATTATTCCTATAAAAACACTATCACCTTTATTAAGATTTGTTGTCACTGAAAAGAGTTTTTTTCACAGGCACTATAGTCTCCAGATACATACTTTCGTTCATTATAAAACCTCATCAAGTAGGCTATGAAATTTTGACAGAAAAGGATGACATATTCAAAATAAATGGACTTTTGTTTCTCCATCCTTTTCTTTTGACATTTCACAGCCAACTAGATGAAGTTTTATAATGAACACTCCGTATATAAAACATGAAAGAAACTGGTCTTAGCAGATCAAACATCCATCGCTATCTGCTTACGGGTCTTGCTTGTTTGCTATAAACATTTGCTTCACCAGTGAATGTTAATTTGGATTAATGGGTGCCTCAAATCAACAAAATGAATGAGTTTGGACTCTCTAAAATCCACACACAGTGCAGGACAACCGAGACCAACGTCGAGAAGTTGTTAATGTGTGGATTGGCATTTTGGGGCGCACTGCATTTGGTTTTCCAATGAGATTTTGTGTGTCGTAGAAGAATCCAGCACTTAGCAAGGGTTTTTTACATTCAGAATGGGGCCTCGCGTCACACAGCACTGCAAAATAGACACTTTTTAAGTAAAATATTTGGAGATAGATGAATTCACCTCAATAACAACAACAACAACAACGAACACCATTGGTGACAATAGACAAATCGTCATGTCATTGTGGTTGTCGTATTGCTAAACTAAAATGAATTAGACAACCAGCCATACACAAATTGGAATCATTTTCCTTTTACTAATTATGATAATAATAAACGTAACTTTTACTTACGATATGATTTAAGAACATTATCGTCAGGTTTTCGATTAATTTTCACTGCATAATCACGTTAATTACTAGATGATAGTCCCTCAAAATAAATGAGAAAGGAAAATCGGCTCTGACTCTGACATAAGAAATTATTATGTTGGCGGGGGTGACGCACCAAATTCAAATTCTTGCACTTTTCGAGGCGTTTTTCCAAAAACTGAGGTTTTGAAAAAATTACAGGATGATAGCTGACCATAAGCTCTACACATTTACTCTTAAAAGTTGTTCAATCAAATCAACCGTACAAGCGCAAAAAAATAAAAACCGATTTCCCATGTTAATCTCCTATGTCGAAGGTTCTGCTGGACACCCGGTAGATGAAAATAAACACAGTTTTTCCTTGCATCGGTCCTAGATGGCTATATTGAGTACATTATCAAGAATAAACTGAAAAGTAAATGGTCCTCGGGATACGACAAGGTTCTTTTTATGTTACTTAAAAAAACGTATAAATCAATAACTAAGCCACTATTACACTTAGTGAATCTCAACTTAAAGACTGGGAAGTTTCCGGCAAGATTAAGGACTGGAAAAGTGGTTCCAATTTTCCAAAAAAAAATAAGTTAGACTCGACCTCGTATTTCTATCAGGTTTGAGGTATACCATACTGATAAGCTCCAATAAGAGAGAAACTGGTCTATGGTTCCTCTGCCTGATAGAGAAAGAAGTTTGATATTCTGCTGAACGTCGTCCCCAGACAGTATAGGTACGAATCTCGGCCATCTGTCTGTGGGAAGCGACAACTGACTTGGTTTCACTTCACAATTTTCAAAAAAGGTGATTCAAGTTCGCCGGATAGCTACAGACCGGTAGTTATTAGTTCCTCGTTTTCTAAAATCTTTGAGTATGCTTTCTTGAAGGGTCTGTTGTCCTTTCTGGAGAAAAATAACATCATAAATAAGTGTCAGCATGGTTTTCTGTCTGGAAGATCTACGAATTCTTCCATTTAGGATTTTTATGAAAACATTTTGGAGAGGGTTGATGCGGGAGAGCGTCCTGTGGGGATGTTTTTTTTGGACTTAGCAGGGTATTTGACTGTGTTAATACAGAACTACTCATTTCAAAACTGTCTCGTTACATGGTGCGTGGGGTGCCGCTGGATTGGCTCGAGTCATTTCTGAGAAGCAGATCGCAATTTGTAAGCGCTGTCGATGCCACGGGAAGCTTGGTGAGAAGGGTGGCATCGAAGACCAAGAAAACGGCGATAGGTGTAACTCAGGGTTCCATCTTGGGTCCAATACTATTTTTGATTTACATCATGAAATTACCAAAATTACTCCCAATGTTCATTTGACATGCCATGCGGACGATACGTCCCTCTTGGTCTCCGATGCTAACCTTCGCACTAAATCGGAGTTTTAGAGTGTAGTGAGGCCATTGAATGGCTATACGCTTGGTTCAGCAATAACGCTTTGTGCCTTAATACTCGTAAATCGCTGGCAGTAACGTTTCAGATGCCTCCAAAAAATAAATCAAATCCGCCTAATTTAGTTATTAGCAATAGTCAGCAAATTGTGTTTGGTGACACGGTCAAATTCGTGGGTGTGAGGCTAGACAATCACATAACATGGAAACCGTATTGTGATATGCTGGTTGGCAAGTTAAACAAAATAAATTACCAACTAAGAGCACTTCGTCACATATTAACTGAAGAACAATTGATAAAATTATATCATGCCCAGGTGGGAAGTAGCTTGTTATATGGCGTCACCTTTTGGGGGCCAGCTCCCACGTCGTCTTGCGTCTTTGTTCAGCAAAAAAAAATGTTATGGCCCTGCCTACAGATATCAAATCTTCTTCAAATTTTAAGGGTTTTAAATGTAAGTTAAAAAGTTTTCTTTTGGACAAATGTATGTACAGTATATATGACGTATTATCAATCAGTCGAAACTGATAAATTGTAGCAATAAAAATTGTAAACGTTTGAAAATATTGATAACTACTCAGAGGGAATAAATATAGTAATTAGAGGCAGGGATGACCTTTTTGTTCCTGCACATGGCTCCACTTTCTATGAAAGAAGTCCTTCCTATAGAGCTATAAAAGCATATGATTTGCTACCACGGTATATTAGGCAAATACCATCAGAATCTCAATTTCGTAAGGAGATTATTTTATATTTGAAAGAAAAAAAGTTTTATTCGTTTTCATTTTTAGCATAGTGTGTTGCATTTTTATATATTGTATATTTATATTTTACACTGCTGCTGTAACGCCGGTTAAGAGTGCTACAGGCACTTTTTTTTGTGACGTTGCTTTGTGATCGCTGAATCATTTTGTTGGCAATAAAGGAAGTTATTATATTATTATTAAAAAAGATCTTTTTCCCACACGTCGAAGATCAGAAAATGATATTTGCTCCCTCTCTTTTATGATGTAAAACTCCTTTGAGCTGGTAAACTTATATAGAGTATAAACTGGTAGGCACTTAAAAGAACATTATGCAAGAAAAAATTTGCTTTGACGCGAAACCCAACTGGTTTAATGAACCACAGGACATAGTTTTAATCTTGCTGCTTAATGCTGCTCAACCTGCATAAAGAAGAAATAAAAATGATGCGATTTTAATTCCTCGTGTACGTAAGAAAGAGAAAGTGAGTGAAACTAGTCCCTTAAATAAGTTTTTTTTTAAGGTCAAGAAAAGCAGATTTTAAAAGGACATAGAAAAGGTCCATAGAAAGATTTTATTTCCGAAGATCATTCATGAACATAATGAGCGAATTCTTTATGCGTCAAAATGCAGAATTTAAAAGAACTTAAAAATCGACCATAGAAAGAATCTATCTTCGAAACCATTGAACCAACGGGGTCAATAGGAGATGATAATGAAGAACAAGAACATTAAAAAACCATTGGATTCACTCCGATCGGTCCCTTTGTTCCAAAGTTATCGACGATCACTGTTGAAAATTGAGAAAAAACGGTCACTCTTTGGTCTTTTTCAGAAAAAAATTTGCATTTTTTTTACTGTTTTTTGTTGAAATGCGACAAGTAAAACTTGTCCTTTAAATAAGTTTTTTTAAGGCAGATTTTAAAACTGTCATTTGAAAGACCACACATTTGTCAATTTTTAGACATCTGCGAAACCATTGCACCAATGGAACTCAAGTTAATGGAAGGCGAGACTGGGGAACAAGAACAGTAAAAAACCGTTGGTACACTCCATTCGTTCGAAATTATCGACGATCAAAGTTGAAAACTAACAGATAATTTACCCCTTCCCGCCTTTTTGCAAAAAAATTTTGTAACATTTTTGGTAGAAACGAGACGATTTTGATCCCCCATTATCATAACAAAGCAAATGGGAGTGAAACTAATCCTTTATAAATATTTTGTAGTTTTGTTTTAAACGTCAAAAAAAGCAGATTTCATAAGTGACTAAAAGTGGACCACAGAAGGGGTCTATCTCCAAAACCATTAAACCAATGGTACTGTAGTATGTTGCACAAAGCAGAAGCAGACGACATCCACCAGCGTATTTTAGATCCAATACTGCATGGCAGATGGCTCTCAGTTCGAGAGGAAGCCCATATTGCTCTGTACCTCGCTAGTTATCGGAACCAAAACGAAGTAAAACGAGTGTTGTCGATCAACCCATCTGCATACTAGTTTCGGGGTCTACCCTTCATCAGTCGAGCTTTGACTGGTCGACAAACCGGAGACTGTGATTCAGAGGCTTAAAACCGGAAATGTACAGAGTACCGGTGAGATATACAGAGCAGAAGCAGGCGACATTCACCAACATATTTTCGACACAATACTGCATGGCAGATGGCTCTCAGTTCGAGAAGTAGCCCATATTGCTCGGTATCTCGCTGGTTATCGGAACCAGAACGAAGTGAAACGAGTGTAGGTGGTCACCAATTTGTCGATCAACCCACTGCATACTAGTTTCGGGGTCTACTCCTCATCAGTACAGCTGCTCGTTTCACTTCGTTCTGGTTTCGATAGCCAGCGAGGTACAAAGCACTATGGGCTGCTTCTCGAACTGAAAGCCATCTGCCATGCAGTATTGGATCTAAAATACGCTGGTGGATGTTGCCTGCTACTGCTCTGTACAACATGTCACCGGTACTCCGTACATTTATGGCTTTAAGTCTCTGAGTCACGGTCCCCAATTTGTCGTCCATTACGAGCCGGATCCCGCATCAGGGCAACCCTGGAAGCGGCCACGGCACCAACCGTAATCTCAAACTGCAGAGTAGAGCGACAGCAGAGACGCAAAAACCGCCCGAGAAAAAGGGCCACATCTCCCGCAAGATATGTCAAGCCAAACCAGCCAAGCTGGGGAGGCTATGAGATATGAAAACAGGAAAGAGCGCAAATCAGAGAAGTCTGCCGGCAGCAGATCGGGGATTTATAGGCAATCGGCCCGGAATCCCCAAGCGTAAAAAACATGGGGTTTTTTAGTGGGTAAGAATCCCACACTACCGGACAACGTCGTGCGGTAGTTGTCCGGTGTCTTTAGAAGATGTTTTAATGTCCCGGGGTCGCTCCCCCAAAAAAAAAAAAACAATTTGTCGATCAGCCAAAGCTGTACTGATGAGGGGTAGACCCCGAAACTAGTATGCAGATGGGTTGATCGACAAATTGGTGACCACCTACACTCAATGGTACTGTAGTTAATGGGAGGTAAGACTGGAGAACAAGTACGGTAAAAAACCGTTATGTTTTCACTCCGAGCGGTCCATTCGTGCCAAGGTTATCGATGGTCAAATTTGAGAATTTAAAAAAAAGGAGGTAATAGCCCCTACTTTTCGTCAATCACATTTACATATTTACAGGGCCGTACTTTAACCAATTTTCTATTTGATTCTGGCAATAATTACACTTACTCACTTTAGTCTTAGATATCAATTCTGGTAAAAAAAATTGTGCTGACCGAAACAACTTCATATTTAAATATTTATAGGACCGTATTAAGTTATATTGCTTTACGTAATAAATTAATTATTTTTTTCAGTAAAATTTGGTGTAGATATCAAGAGGGTCCTTAGAAAGTACAGCAGGGGTCAAGATTTCTATCAAAAAAATTTTCCTCAAACATTTAAGCAGAAAAGATAAAGGAAGTTTCAGAGGAACAGATTCAGTTATTTTGTTAACAATTACCGGAGAGACTGTTCTTGACCGTCTAGTTGAGCAAAAGTAGGGTTTCTTGGGTAGTCGGTCTGTCAACCGACCGACTACCCAAGAAACCCAACTTTTGCTCAACTAGGCGGTCAAGAACAGTCTCTCCGTTAAACAGGATGGGGTTTTACCAATCCATGCTAATTCAGTATGGGGCTAGAGGAGTTCAACTTCTCAAAAAAAAAAAAAACAAACCGACTACCCAAGAAACCCAACTTTTGTTAACAATTACGATAAAATTCCTATAGAAACATCGAGTAAATTTGCACTTTTTTTTTAGAACAAGCAAAAATATGTGAAGTAAAAACTTGCTTAAAGCAAAGCTGAATAACACTGAAGACCGGCCGTTTAGCCTTGATCTCTAACGATACCGCCTGTTTGCACATTCAAGTCGATTTCCTAGAAATTCCATCTCAAGATGCGGAATGGGGCTCCGTCTACGCCTCCATGTGTTACGTCATATCCTGTCCTGACCCCGGTCAATAAACATATCCTATCCTTTTAAATCGACGACTTGCATCCCTTCTTGATAGAGCCCCATTTCTATGCAAACAATCACGTGTTTGGAGAGGGATATTTTGGTTGGCTTTTTAGGAAACTAGATCGAATCTGCATGTGCACTTATAGTAATCCATGTTTATTAGAAAACGTCATCTAGAAGGCTATGAATGTTTGACAGAAAAGGATGACATTATTAAAGTATACCGGGTGTCCAGCAGAACCCTGGACATAGGAGATTAACATGGGAAATCGGTTTTTATTTTTTTGCGCCTGTACGGTTATTTTGATTGAAAAACTTTTAAGAGTAAAGTTGTAGAGCTTATGGTCAGGTATCATCCTGTAATTTTTTCAATATCACAGTTTTGGCTATTTTTTGGAAAAACGCCTCGAAAAGTGCAAAAATTTGAATTTGGCGCCTCACCCCCACCATGCATGTGCAGTGTCGCCAACCTAATAATTTCTTATGTCAGACTCAGAGCCGATTTTCCTTTCTTATTTATTTTGAGGGACTATCATGTAGTAATTAACGTGATTATGCAGAGAAAATTAACTGAAAACCTGACGATCTCATTGGAAAACCAAATACAGTGCGCCCCAAAATGCCAATCCACACATTGACCACTTCTCGACGTTGGTCTCGGTTGTCCTGCACTGTATGTGGATTTTAGAGAGTCCAAACTCATTCATTTTGTTGATTTGAGGGACCCATTAATCCAAATTAACATTCATTGGTGGAACAAATGTTTATAGCAAATAAGCAAGACCAGCGATGGATGTTTGATCTGCTAAGACCAGTTTCTTTCATGTTTTATCTATCAACAACTCTTACCGACCCACCTTTTCCCCCCAATGGAGTTTTGTGAAATCCTGACCGAAAAAATTATTGCAGCCCCAAGATTTGTTAGAAACATTTGTTTCACGGATGAATGCTAATTTGGATTGACTGGCTCTTCAAATCTCATGCACATATAGTGCATGACAATCGGGACCAACGTCGAGCAACTGTAACGTGTGGATCGGCATTTTGGGGCGCCATGTTATAGGTCCATTTTTCATTGATTGCAGTTTGAACGCCAACAAATATGGCAATATGCTTCGCAATGACATTTTGCCTGCTGTAGAAGCCATCCAGCCATTAGAACGGGTTTTTTACATGCAAGATGGGGCGTCGTGTCACACTGCACTGCAAAATAGACGTTTTTTAAACGAAACATTTGGTGATGTGGGTCGGAAAGTTTGGAGCAATTAATTGGCCACCTCGCTCTCCGGATTTGAGTCCCTGTGATATTTTTGTTTGGGGATTCATTCAAGATCGTCTCTACCAGAGAAATAAACAATATGCAAATGTTCAAGAGTTGAAACTTGCCATTCAAGAAATTTGTAGTCAAGTCACGGTGGTGATGTTAGACAATACATGTCGCAATTTTGAACAGAGGCTTGCATATTGTACCTCTGCAGAAGATGATCATTTTTAATAATTTCTCTGATGTGCCACATCTAGTCATGTATTTTATTTATTTGTTTATTGTTCTTGTTTATCTCTGCGTTTGATGTTAAACACATGGGTGTTTATTCACTTTCTTTGTAGTATGTAATTAAATGGTTCTTTTAAGAGCTGTTAATCCGTATTTTCTTTTTGCCAATTCCACGATAACTCATTTGTAGAGTACAATCACATTTCAAGCTTGGTTCTTGGTTTGCCCAACAAATGTATCCACCCAACTCGCCGTCCTTAATAATTCTTAACAATAACCTAGCTTTTAGCTTTACCAATGACAAAGACAAGAGACATATCGTCGATCTGTTGTCTGTTGCTAATCTAAAATGAATTAGACAACCAGCCATACACAAATTGGAATGATTTTCCTTTTACTAATTATGATAATAATAAACGTAACTTTTACTTACCGTATGATTTAAGAACATTATCGTCAGATTTTCGGTTAATTTTCACTGCATAATCACGTTAATTACTACATGATAGTCCCTCAAAATAAATAAGAAAGGAAAATCTGCTCTGACTCTGACATAAGAAATTATTATGTTGGCGACACTGCACATGCATGGTGGGGGTGACGCGCCAAATTCAAATTTTTGCACTTTTCGAGGCGTTTTTCCAAAAAATAGCCAAAACTGTGGTATTGAAAAAATTACAGGATGATAACTGACCATAAATTCTACAACTTTACTCTTAAAAGTTTTTCAATCAAATCAACCGTACAGGCACAAAAAAATAAAATCCGATTTCCCATGTTAATCTCCTATGTCCAGGGTTCTGCTGGACACCCGGTATGAACTTTTGTTCTTTCATCTTTTTCTTTTGACATTTCACAGCCTACTAGATGACGTTTTCAATGAATTGAATGTTTTGAATACTCCCTATTTGCTTTAGTATTTATTTTATAGCTTAGTACTTTACATCCGTTTATTGTAACTAATAGTGACCATAAATGTTGGGTAATAAAATAACCACAAAAAGTGTCGATTTATTTTAAATCGCAATAGCAAAATAGTTATCCGCCTATTACCCTTTCCAAATAATAAAGGCCGTGAAGCCCTTTCGCAAGAGCCCTTTCCGCCTCAGTAATAATGACGGTCATCCGCTGGGTCGCATTTTGACTACCTTCACCCTTTTCGTGCATTATTTTCTATTACACGCCCTTGAATTGCGGTAAAATGGCCCTTTGTTCGTTTGAACGATGGTTTCGCAATAGTGGGTCCAGTCAGGTATAAATGGCACCCTTTAATGATATATTCCCGAAAATTGCCAGATAATAATTAACAAGACCTTTTCATGGGGGAAAGGAAAAAGGCTGAGTTACAACATATATCAGGAACTCTTTAGTAAATACCATATTAATATTATACAGGGTTGGTAAAAATAATTTTACTAAAAAAAATAAAATTGTATGTCATTGCGCTTAGAAGAACTATATTTATCATTATCGAATGTGTTGTTTCCTAGCACTTCCACCCTCACTATCTGAATAGACGGCATTTTATCTGAAGGAAACGAAATATAGATAATAAAATCGTATATTTTGGGGCCACGAGATAGCATCTGCGTTTGGCACGTTCCCGTTAGGATTGAAGACAAAAGGCAGATCGACAAGTCGTTTTACATAATTTTTCTGTCCCACCTGTAGCATTATCAATAGCGAAACATTTTTCTCGGTCCTAAAACACATTTTTTGCAGGTGAATTCAATCAGGTTATTTTTTATTTCGCCCATTCAGGATGTTCCGTTAAGATAGGTACTTAAAAGTAAGATAAATTAAGCTAAATGGTGACTATTTCCTTTCGCTTAACAAATTGTTTCTAATTCTTCTAAAGCCAAATAGATGTGGACAGCTGACCAAGAAATCAAGCAAAGTCAGTTCATTTTTCGAAATAAGATCGCTTTACACTTTATTAAATTTATGGGGATATTAAAATGAAATTCCTGTCCGAAACAGCCTAAAATAAGTTTTTGAGAGTTCGTAATTTCACTCCCTCTCGTTGTCTGACGCTTCGCTCTAAAGGAAAATAAGAAACTAATTTCCCTCTCCGTAACAGTGATCAATGATTCCAAGATGGCCGCCCTCCAAATTAATTATTTATCCTTTATATTGCGTTTCCCCCTTTTAGTCATTTTGTCTCTCCCGGCCGACCCCTCGCCTCTTTTATTTCGTATAACGTTTCTAAAGACGCATTTTGAGCCGTTTGCCTCAATTTATTTCGGCGAGGAAGGTATTTAGATAGCTTCTTTTTATCCAATTTATTTTGGGTATTCTATTACTTATTTCCAGCTTATTTTTAAGAGTTCTTGCTAATAAATTGCCTTGAAAGAATTAACCGTTGTTAATGATGTTTTTTATAATAAATATAGAGGGTGTTTTCAGAAAGATGTTACCAAGCTGTAACAAGTATGTGTGAATAATGGTAAAATGTATACAAAAGTTCAGTTGTCTATCTCAATTAGTTCCTGAAATATAACCAAAAAAACTTTCTTTGACACCCTGTATCTCAAAATCGGTGCGTTTACGAAGAGGGGTTAGTCTTTTGGGGTCTTTTATGATCTCCGAATGTTTGGTAACACCTTTCTGAAACATTTTAAGATGTACAGGGCGGCGCCTTTTAGATGGATTTACGAGGTTTTGGAAAAACCGTAACTTATTACGTATGAACAACTCTAAAATATTTCTATTTGACTTTTTGTTTTATTTCCTTTAAAAGCTGAGATCTAGGGCCGTGTCTATAGTGCAATTTTGCTGCGGACCTGCAAAACGAATCAGGTTGGTTGGGAAATAATGACATCATAAAATTTATCTTGAAAATCGAGAGTGTGAGTGTCGAGAATGTGCAATCAGGTTTCATCTGTTACGGTTTTGCCAATACTCCATATGTTGATCGAAAAAACGCCACCCTGTACAAATAGAACGAAAGATGTATAGGTATATCCCCAGAAAGCATTTTAGTTTAAGAAACGCGATAAAAAGGAACTTTTTAGATTTATAGTAGAATGCTTAAAGAGTGATTTGCAAATATTCTCTTAAAAAATGTTCAGGTAAAACCAATGACCTAGAAGATATTGATGGAGCCAATAAATGTCGATGAAAATGGTCCTGTTTTCTGGCCCGAAGTCCGCCATTTTTAAAGAAGCCATGACGTAATTTTATCGTCAGCGCACATCAATTGGCGAATAACACTATTTGGCGTAAGACGTCAAGCGACGTCAAATCAAGCAGATATTGCCGCTATTTTTTAAGGTGCCCCCTGCTAAAAAGGGGGGCCAAAACAGTAAAACCGGAGGGTCTCTTCAGATGTGATATACTAGCTCGTTGGTTTAAAACAGTGCTGCTCTAGGAGTATATAGAGGGTGTCTTTTTTAGGTGCGTGGAGTATATAAGCGAAATGGCCTTAGTTATGAGTTTCTGAAAAGTCTGTGCAAAGTCCGTGTGCAAAGTCCACATTGCCCACGCTTCTGATTGCTTTGCACACTCCTTGCATATTTCATAAATGATCATTCATAGTATATAATATATGAAAGACGTGTGCAAAGCAATCAGAAGCGTGTGCAATGTGGACTTTACACATGCTTCTATATTGAACCTTCTGTATTAAATTAAACGTTAAAGGATAAAGTTCAATTCAACACATTACGATAATCTTCACACATTAAAAATCCTAATTAAAGTTACCCTGTATCTTCAACGCCCTGTATCTTTTTAGCAAAACATTGTAGAAAAGTGTATTATATCAAAACACTTATGAAACACCCTGTATAGCATCATCACTCTTTTCTTCTAGTTAGAATTGTATTCACCCATTTGCTTGCTTTTTAAAGTCAAGGCAGCCAGGGCACTGTCTTATTCTTCAATTAATGTAAGATTTATCTCTTCATCGACCAATCTCCCAGTAATGTTCGATATGGTATTACCCACTCACTTAATTTTGTCATCTAGTTACCTTTGAACCCTTAATTTCGGTTTAAACAATACCCAAATTAAAGTCAGATTTCCCACAACTATTTGACGACAATAATAAGTGAATACAGATAGATAAAGTTGTTTTTTAAAAACGGATTTATTTAATGTTGTTTTTTGTTTTCAACAGATACTAAACAAAATTCAAGGTTCTACAGAAGTTAAAGAAAAGTAAAACTTTGAGAAGTGGAAAAGCAGATATTGCAAAATAAAGATGTTTCAAAAGAAATGAGAAAATCACTCATAATTAATTCATCCATCCAAACGGATTTATTAGAATCTTTTTTTTTTACAGGGTGACCATCGAGAGGTGACTTTATCTTGAAAATGTAAGTGCTATGAGAAAAATTCAAATACAAAATTTTCATAACTTAGTGAACAGTTTTAATTATTTGGATTTTGTATAGGTACATATGTTATCCCAATTTTGCGCATTCACTGCCAGCTTTCTTATTTTAAATTAGACATTTTTTCTTTTATTAATCGATTCTATGTTTAATTCTAAAACCTTTCTATACATTTCTATTATCTTTTCTATTCTCTTTCAAATTGGTGACCAGAATTGTAGCAAATTCCTCATTTGAGCTCTTGATTTATTCTTTAACTTTTTACTGGTTAGAGTCGATTTACGAAGAGGGGTTAGTCTTTTGGGGTCTTTTATGATCTCCGAATGTTTGGTAACACCTTTCTGAAACATTTTTAGATGTACAGGGCGGCGCCTTTTAGATGGATTTACGAGGTTTTGGAAAAACCGGAACTTATTACGTATGGACAACTCTAAAATACTTCTATTTGACCTTTTGTTTTATTTCCTTTAAAAGCCGAGATATAGGGCCGTGTCTATAGTGCAATTTTGCTGCGGACCTGGAAAACGAATCAGGTTGGTTGGGAAATAATGACATCATAAAATTTATCTTGAAAATCGAGAGTGTGAGTGTCGCGAATGTGCAATCAGATTTCATCTGTTACGGTTTTGCCAATACTTCATATGTTCATCGAAAAAACGCCACCCTGTACAAATAGAACGAAAGATGTATAGGTATATCCCCAGAAAGCATTTTAGTTTAAGAAACGCGATAAAAAGGAACTTTTTAGATTTATAGTAGAATGCTTAAAGAGTGATTTGCAAATATTCTCTTAAAAAATGTTCAGTTAAAACCAACGACCTAGAAGATATTGATGGAGCCAATAAATGTCGATGAAAATGGTCCTATTTTTTGGCCCAAAGTCCGCCATTTTTAAAGAAGCCATGACGTAATTTTATCGTCAGAGCACATCAATTGGCGAATAACAATATTTGGCGTAAGACGTCAAGTGACGTCAAATCAAGCAGACATTGCCGCTATTTTTAAAGATGGCCCCTGCTAAAAAGGGGAGCCAAAACAGTAAAACTGGAGGGTCTCTCCAGATGTAATATACTAGCTCGGTGGTTTAAAACAGTGCTGCTCTAGGAATATATAGAGGGTGTCTTTTTTAAGTGGGTGGAGTATATAAGCGAAATGGCCTTAGTTATGAGTTTCTGAAAAGTCTGTGCAAAGTCCGTGTGCAAAGTCCACATTGCCCACGCTTCTGATTGCTTTGCACACTCCTTGCATATATCATAAATGATCATTCGTAGTATATAATATATGCAAGACGTGTGCAAAGCAATCAGAAGCGTGTGCAATGTGGACTTTACACATGCTTCTATATTGAACCTTCTGTATTGAATTAAACGTTAAATGATAAAGTTCAATTTAACACATTACGATAATCTTCACACATTAAAAATCCTAATTAAAGTTACCCTGTATCTTCAACGCCCTGTATCTTTTTAACAAAACATTGTAGAAAAGTGTATTATATCAAAACACTTATGAAACACCCTGTATAGCATCATCACTCTTTTCTTCTAGTTAGAATTGTATTCACCCATTTGCTTGCTTTTTAAAGTCAAGGCAGCCAGGGCACTGTCTTATTCTTCAATTAATGTAAGATTTATCTCTTCATCGACCAATCTCCCAGTAACGTTCGATATGGTATTACCCACTCACTTAATTTTGTCATCTAGTTACCTTTGAACCCTTAATTTCAGTTTAAATAAAACCCAAATTAAAGTCAGATTTCCCACAACTATTTGACGACAATAATAAGTGAATGGCTTGCAGATAGATAAAGTTGTTTTTTAAAAACGGATTTATTTAATGTTGTTTTTTGTTTTCAACAGATACTAAACAAAATTCAAGGTTCTACAGAAGTTAAAGAAAAGTAAAACTTTGAGAAGTGGAAAAGCAGATATTGCAAAATAAAGATGTTTCAAAAGAAATTAGAAAATCACTCATAATTAATTCATCCATCCAAACGGATTTATTAGAATATTTTTTTTTACAGGTTGACCATCGAGAGGTGACTTTATCTTGAAAATGTAAGTGCTATGAGAAAAATTCAAATACAAAATTTTCATAACTAAGTGAGCAGTTTTAATTATTTGGATTTTCTATAGGTACATATGTTATCCCAATTTTGCGCATTCACTGCCAGCTTTCTTATTTTAAATTAGACATTTTTTCTTTTATTAATCGATTCTATGTTTAATTCTAAAACCTTTCTATACATTTCTATTATCTTTTCTATTCTCTTTCAAATTGGTGACCAGAATTGTAGCAAATTCCTCATTTGAGCTCTTGATTTATTCTTTAACTTTTTACTGGTTAGAGTCGATTTACGAAGAGGGATTAGTTTTTGGGGTCTTTTATGATCTCCCAATGTTTGGTATCACCTTTCTGAAACATTTTAAGATGTACAGGGTGGCGCCTTTTAGATGGATTTACGAGGTTTTGGAAAAACCGTAACTTATTACGTATGAACAACTCTAAAATACTTCTATTTGACCTTTTGTTTTATTTCCTTTAAAAGCCGAGCTATAGGGCCGTGTCTATAGTGCAATTTTGCTGCGGACCTGGAAAACGAATCAGGTTGGTTGGGAAATAATGACATCATAAAATTTATCTTGAAAATCGAGAGTGTGAGTGTCGAGAATGTGCAATCAGATTTCATCTGTTACGGTTTTGCCAATACTCCATATGTTCATCGAAAAAACGCCACCCTGTACAAATAGAACGAAAGATGTATAGGTATATCCCCAGAAAGCATTTTAGTTTAAGAAACGCGATAAAAAGGAACTTTTTAGATTTATAGTAGAATGCTTAAAGAGTGATTTGCAAATATTCTCTTAAAAAATGTTCAGGTAAAACCAATGACCTAGAAGATATTGATGGAGCCAATAAATGTCGATGAAAATGGTCCTGTTTTTTGGCCCGAAGTCCGCCATTTTTAAAGAAGCCATGGCGTAACTTCATCGTCAGAGCACATCAATTGGCGAATAACAATATTTGGCGTAAGACGTCAAGTGACGTCAAATCAAGCAGATATTGCCGCTATTTTTTAAGGTGCCCCCTGGTAAAAAGGGGGGCCAAAACAGTAAAACCGGAGGGTCTCTCCAGATGTGATATGCTAGCTCGTTGGTTTAAAACAGTGCTGCTCTAGGAGTATATAGAGGGTGTCTTTTTTAGGTGCGTGGAGTATATAAGCGAAATGGCCTTAGTTATGAGTTTCTGAAAAGTCTGTGCAAAGTCCGTGTACAAAGTCCACATTGCACACGCTTCTGATTGTTTTGCACACTCCTTGCATATATCATAAATGATCATTCGTAGTATATAATATATGCAAGACGTGTGCAAAGCGATCAGAAGCATGTGCAATGTGGACTTTACACATCTATACTGAACCTTCTGTATTGAATTAAAGTTAAAGGATAAAGTTCAATTCAACACATTACGATAATCTTCACGCATTAAAAATCCTAATTAAAGTTACCCTGTATCTTCAACGCCCTGTATCTTTTTAACAAAACATTGTAGAAAAGTTTATTATATCAAAACACTTATGAAACACCCTGTATAGCATCATCACTCTTTTCTTCTAGCTAGAATTGTATTCACCCATTTGCTTGCTGTTTACAGTCAAGGCAGTCAGGGCACTGTCTTATTCTTCAATTAATGTAAGATTTATCTCTTCATCGACCAATCTCCCAGTAATGTTCGATATGGTATTACCCACTCACTTAATTTTGTCATCTAGTTACCTTTGAACCCTTAATTTCAGTTTAAATAAAACCCAAATTAAAGTCAAATTTCCCACAACTATTTGACGACAATAATAAGTGAATAGCTTACAGATATAGATAAAGTTGTTTTTTAAAAACGGATTTATTTAATGTTGTTTTTTGTTTTCAACAGATACTAAACAAAATTCAAGGTTCTACAGAAGTTAAAGAAAAGTAAAACTTTGAGAAGTGGAAAAGCAGATATTGCAAAATAAAGATGTTTCAAAAGAAATGAGAAAATCACTCATAATTAATTCATCCATCCAAACGAATTTATTAGAATCTTTTTTTTTTACAGGGTGACCATCGAGAGGTGACTTTATCTTGAAAATGTAAGTGCTATGAGAAAAATTCAAATAAAAAATTTTCATAACTTAGTGAACAGTTTTAATTATTTGGATTTTGTATAGGTACATATGTTATCCCAATTTTGCGCATTCACTGCCAGCTTTCTTATTTTAAATTAGACATTTTTTCTTTTATTAATCGATTCTATGTTTAATTCTAAAACCTTTCTATACATTTCTATTATCTTTTCTATTCTCTTTCAAATTGGTGACCAGAATTGTAGCAAATTCCTCATTTGAGCTCTTGATTTATTCTTTAACTTTTTACTGGTTAGAGTCGATTAGACATTCGCCCCGCTCAAGAAGTTGTCTCAGGAACGATTTTATAGGTGCCGATCATCCTCTAAAAAAAGACTTTTTATGGTTTATTATAAATACATCACTTTGGTGTTTTGTAAATTTTCTCAAAAATCTCAATGGCACGAGACATCCTGCTTTCGATATTACCTTAAGAATATAATTATCTAACTCTAAACACGTGAGCGTGAAAGGCCGGTGGCTTAAAGTGGCCAAATTTTTGTTTACTTTAGCCAGAATCTTAGGCGAAGTAAGAGGAGAAGAATTGTTATCGAGGAGCGGTCACGTGATAGAGTGACGCTACTGTTAGATATTCCTTATACTGTGGCAACGACCATGCAGAAATCTCTAAGATTCAGAATTGAAGCTTCAGACAATCTGTTGCATGTTATTAAGTGCATATTAAGTTACTAGTGCTTAATACTGCATTTTGAGTTAATATAGTGCATATTAAGTTATTATAGTTTTTAAAATATTTTTTTGTGTTATAGCAATAGTGTCTTTAACTAGGCTCATAAATACATTAAACCAGCTGTCAACCACAGGTCTTCACAAACACCGTGTCCTACATCATTTCAGTTGGACGTTCTTTATACGGTCGTTTTGGGAACTCCACTAATAATAGACGACATTGGACATCATTAACTTTGCAAGTGGACATTAATATCATTAATAACTGCCAGACATCCTCTTGGAGGAAACAAAACAAACATCATTAACAAGAGTTAAACGTGCTAGCCCCCGGGACATCTCTTCTGTTCCTGGCAACCCCTTAAACTGGAGCCATTGTTGCCAAATATCGACAGGGTTATTTTATCTTGGAATAACTTAGAAATTATGTGGTTTTTTAAAAACCACATAATTTAGTGGTTTTTAGGTGGTATTTTAAAAACCTCAGTAGTTTAAAGATATTATTATAATTTATAAGATTGTTATGTATATGCCAAAAGAATTGATTGTAAAACGGTATTACAAACTTGGCAACAGCGAAAGAGAAACCGAAAATGGGAACGATCATCAATGTCAACTAAGGGGTTATAAATGGCTTTAAAGATATACCTATATCTTTGAAAAAAATTAATAGCCAAAGGGCAACAGAAGCCGGGCGTTTTGCCGGACAATACCGAGTAATAAATGTCCGGGTTAGAAGAATTATCTAACCCATTGTGCCGGGGGTGTGCAAAAGAAATCTCTGCAGTTGCACATGTCCTTTGATGAGGAAGAGATTTATGTGCGTCCGTGTCACTTTCTTGTATTATGTTGCGAAGAACTGGGTTTAAGATCCCTCTGGTTTCTTGCACGAAAAATGACCTGCTTCCATGGTGCATTAAGACGCTTTTGTGAATAGGAAAGTGCTTGATGGTCACCGTCCGCCTCCATGCACATCCAGTATCGAATGTCGAACTTCTTTGAAACACTAGAGATAATTTATGCATCAAAAATATAAGAAATGCACGTTACCACCACTAATAAACGACAGCAGCTGCAAAGCTTTAACAAATGGTGGTCCGGTGGAAGAATACACCCCTTAAAATCCCAAAATAATGCCGTTTATTCAAATTGCATTCAAATCGGGCCTGGACTATTGCGGAAATTTCGTTACCCTCTCTTTATAGTGCAAATTGTAAGGGTAAAACTTCATCGGGTTTATTCATAAGGGTGGCACTATTTTAGGGTTCAAAAAGGGAGATTTTATGGAAAAACGGATATTCGCCAGCCCAAACGTTAAACCTTGGACATGTAGCAATAAGAGTATTTTATGATTGATAACTAATTAATAGACTGTAGTTGCTCGTGTAGGGATGGATACCAAAATTTGACACAGGATTTGTACTCCCAGGTTTTACTGTAAGAACGTGTAATCATAAATTTTAATTTGTCATGGACACAATGGAAAATATGGATATTTAATTTAGCAAGATAATACATAAATTATGTTTGTTCCCAACGACTATTTACAAAAATAGACTTTTGGTCAAAATTAATGTATTACCTGGTCATACCCAGATAACTGGAACTCCTATAAGAAGAATGAAAGTCCTGAAAGTGAAGCCGAAAACAGCTGGCACTCGACCTGCGTAGTTATAAATATAATAATAATCAAAACAATCGAACTGTGCATGCGCAAAATTTGACAATTATTTGAAACTTCTATGTTGCCAACTTGTCGAGGCCTCTGACGTCAAGCGATGTGATGAATTAGTTAAGTTACCTATAATTACCATTATTTAATATTTTTAAATGTATGCAGGATACATATACATAATTACAAAATGTATATATAATATAAAACAGATAAAAGTCGCATTAAATTGAATTTTGTTAACACCCACAAACGGTAATGAAAATTACATCTGTCCACGTTGTTGCATTTAACCTTACTTTTTGAGGACGACTAAACCGCGGAACCGACGCTTTGATCTAGCAATTTTGAACTTTGCCTTATTGCTTTTCACAGTCTTCCGAACCGAAGTCTTTCGGACTGTGTGTAGTCTGTGCTGTGATTTTGCTGCCGGTTCACGATTGAACTTTAATTTCTCTACCACAGGTATACGTGTTTGTTTTGTAACATAACAAAGTGTTCAGGTCATTTGCCTATATCGAGGCGTGTAACTTATCTTCCCAATGAACCCCTATTGGAGCTCCATGTCATACCCATACCTACTTCAGGTATTTATTTTATGCTAAACTGTAGGAAATCACCGATTGTTGGCTTCGAAAAAGAATCCTAATGAACTAATCTTTTGTCGTTCAATTTCATTTGGCTTTACTTTTCCCATATTAAATATTCTAGGAAAACAAAAATTTGTATGATGTTAAAGTCCACAATATAACACCGTGCGGGAATCAGGGAAGGACTTCCATAACTATTTAAGTTAAAGTGAAGCATTTTTTCTACGTTTTTGTTAGCCAAAAGACGCTAAATATCTTCCAATGGGTCTTCGAATGGGCCATCGCCTCGTTCCAGCCCTGCTATTCTATTTCGATATTTAAAAGTAAGAAATTTACAATTCACTTTTGTTCCCGCCAATTTAAATGTCGTATAGGTTTCGTGCACGTGACGTCACAATTTGAACCTGGGGGTACGACAACATAACCTCACCCATTTAAAATACATGTAGATTAATGACATCTTTGCATTTAATTACAATTTTTTCAATTATCTTAAATCGAATGACACTTAAATTTTGCTGGAGGCCTTCTAGAATCATCATTCTTGGCAGTGAAGCAAAAAAGAATTACCTTTACGCCGAAATAACTGGTAAGGAGAGCAATATTTTGTGGACTAGTCCTACCACCAAGTACCACCAACCTTTTTTATGCCTCAAAACTACTTCAAATTCAGACAAAGGAGGGTGGAAATAGAGGTTTGGCGTTCCCAGTAGATTTTATTGCCATAAAAACTAGAAAGAAATGGATTGTTAAAATATAAATATGATAACTTGGCTAGAAGCTGGAATAAGATATTTAAACATTTGTAGGTGTGAATTCTAAGTCATATACGCCCTGGACTTGAAAATCGTGCACCAAATCCAAATAAGTCGAGCACTTTTGTGTCTACAAGGAAATAATTATAAAAAAAATTTGATGGGTGTGATCAGAAATAGATAACACGAACTATAACAGTTTGATATACTCGAAACCTTTTGATGCCTCAAAACTACTTTAAATTTAGACAAAGGAGCATGGAAATAAAGGTTTGGCGTTCCCAATAGATTTTAGTGCTATAAAAACTAGAAAGGAGTGGATGGTGAAAAGATATAAGGTGATTATTTGGCTGGAAGATGAAATAAGATATTTAGACACTTGTAGGTGTGAATTCTGAGTCATATATCCTAGACTTGGAAATATTGCACAAAATCCATATAAATCAACCACTTTTATGTCTACGAGGAAATAATTGTCGAAAAAGTTTGGTGATTACTGTGGTCAGAAATAGATAACACTTGAACTGTGCAGTGATAAATTAAGGCAAAATAATTTTTGAGATGTGGTATTTAGAATAAATTGTAACTCCACAATTTAATATAAAAACATTGTTACTTTTGAGGTTATAATTGTTTATCGAAGAATTTACAACAAAACCTGTCTCTTAATGGAACACCTTTTATTGTAACAAACACTTATTCAAAGATTTTCTTCAATACAATCTTACTGATACTGCTAGAATATAAATATATATTTTTAAGTTATGTAAATAAATTCGTTACTGAACTAAATATGTTTAAGAATATATGTCACGAAGCCCTTTTGCTATCTTCTTTTTAATATATCTTTGTGCTTTCGTTGCATTACATGGACACATTACACTACTTACACGGAATGGTTTCTGTTTACTTACTTAGCTACTTTTGTCATTTCCATACTCTACAACAACAATAAAGCTATTAAGATATTAAAAACATAACTCCAGTTACACAATTACAAAAAAAGAGCAAAAATAATATGATTGGAACTATATGTTAAGCACCAATGAGGGTATAATTCTGTATTAAAGCACCTACTTAGTAATATTGTATCCCTCTTGGCCCTAGTTAAGTTAAGCACTACGAAGACAGGCATTGCAAAGTAGAAACAAACAAAATTCTAATTTCAGCATTTCTTATTCTCAAAATATTTGGAGTTGAAATAATGGGCTTCTTAACTGTAGTTCCAATCACGCAATGCTCAGATATCAATAGTATGATTTGAAAGTACATTTTTAAACTGTACCTGAAGCAGATTAGGGTCTGTGTAGGCAGAATCTGCAAAGTTCCAATTTGATGTAATTCCTGTACAGTTATGAGGCAATGTAATCCGATAGCTCCGACCTGGATATGGGAAATGTATTGCTTAGAACAGCTCACTTTTGTTTCAGGGTAAATATCTTAAAAAATTTATATGCATGAAGGCAGATTTTTTCCATTTACGTCAATGTAATTTTTTGAGGTTGTTTTACCACCAAGTTCGATGACAGGTCACGTGTTGCACGAAACCTATTCAGCATAACCTTGAAATGAAATTTCTTACGTCAAACTAAAAATGTCACTCATTTTTCAACTAGCACGTGTTCCGCAGTAAACATGCGCAGGGAAATCCTTTCGACCATCTGCGACATTTTCATACCCAACAACTATGGAGTTACACTTTCAATCTATTATGAGACGTTCTCCGTATACCGAGTGACAATGTATAACAGCCCAGCGTTTTCACAATTTTTATTTTTTAAATTTGATATTGGGAGGTGATATATAAGTCGTAAATGTGCTTCAGATCACTTTTCACGCACTTGGCACGACTTCCGTTTTAACGGCAAGTACCGCCATATTTCATTTTTTAAATGGAACACCCTGTATATTTGTTCATTTTCGGATTCTCCGTCGAACTCTAAGCTATTAACATGTAACATAACGTGTACTTAGCTTTTACCGTTTTCGAGAAAATCGCGCCGGAATTTTCCATATCATCAATAGTAAATGTGGATTTTTATGGAAACAAATGAACAGTGTCTTCAAAATATCAATTCTCCATTTTTTCCATGACAAGTTGGAAAGAGTTTTTTAATGTCTATTGATAGAGAGCCTAAAAAATGTTAGTCTATAAAATCAAGGCTGATCAATGTTCCCACCTAATCAAATCAATGACTTCTAGTCAAAATTAGTGCATTGATATCCCTTCATCGTATGCAAAACATCATCATAGCAAGCGACCGTAGAAAAGAACTTCCAACTGAAACTATGTTGGATACAGTATTTGTGAAAACCTGTTATTGACAACTCGTTTAATCTAAACGAAGATGCAATTGAAACGATACACCCCATATTTTGAATCAACTTTAATCTGTCTATCTCGAGCTATTCCGCCGATTTTCGTTAGCGATACCATCTTGGTAAGGTCCATATCTGTACCTCAGAGCCAAACTATGTTAAGTCACAAATTCAAGAAAATGTGATAAAAATGTTAAGTCAATATGCCTAAAATGGTCTACCTATCACTATTTTTTACTTATTTTTATCTTGTTCAGTTAAAAAGATAGTCGCTTTTGAATACATACTTTGATATTGACATAACTGTTAAACCAAAACTTTAAAATGCCTCTCCTGTAAATTAACAATTTATGACCTAACATAGTTTGGCTCTGAGGTACAGATATATAGACTGCTTTAAGTGGTATGTACTGGGTTATACCGGGTGTGGCATGGTCGTGCGGGACAGGGGGAGACGGAAAGGAAAGGGTCTATTATTGGCTTTCCTAATTATATTAGAGAAAACATCTATTTAGATTTTTTGAAGATCATTAAAAACCACAAATAAATGGACAATTTCAGAAATTTTTGATTAACCCGTTTACGAGTTATTTTCAATAACTTCTTGAATATTTTGTCCTTTTTATCGCCCTGTATTTACGGACACCAGTAAGACTTGGCTATCAAACGGTAAAAAATTATGAATGACAGCTTTATTTGACAGCCAACTTTTACCTTGACTGGTGTCGGTGAATACGGGGCGATAAAAAAGGCAAAATATTCTAAAAGTTACTGGCAAATAATTCCTAAACGGGTTGATCAAAAATGTTTGGAGTTATTGTATTACATGCGAATTTTAGGGTTCTTTAAAAAATCTTAGACACCGAGATAATTAGGGAACCCAATAGTTAACCCTATCAAAATTTACATTGGATTTCCTATGCCCCGCCCGACGATGCAACACTTGGTATGTTTTTCATGTTTGTTAATACAGGGTTCAACAAAACTTGATGAAATAATTAGTTTTTTTTTATAAAAGTTGTATCTTTTAGCACGAAGGCCCCAATTTGCCCCATTGTACAAATATTGAAAACATTTTCAAACGGAGTATAAAGAACACATATAGGGTAATCTACAGGGAGTCTTTTTTAAGTGCGTGCAGTATTGCTGTCTACGAAACGGCTGTAGTTACAAAGTCGCTTAAATTAGCAAAAAGTTGACTTTTGTAGAGTCTGTTTAGAAGACGTTCATAGAGTTGCCACATTTCGAGTGGTTTCTGAAATATTTAGAAAAATCTAAAAAATGCCAAAAATTTAAATCTCTTCTATTTCAAAAACTATTGACGACACAAAAAAAGTTTAAATTACGAAGTTTCACTACACTCTAATCTCTCTCATATGACATCTCGATCAGCTTCGTGTACCGCTTACCAACCTAGTTACCAGTATAAAGTTTTTTTTTTTTAAATACGTTCCTGGATTTTTTTTTCATAATTTGAAAGTTCTTTTTATTCTTAATATAAGGGCGTATTACACAATTAAAGTTTTAAACGTTTCGACCAATTAAATCCATCATCAAGGTATTCTATCTAAATCCGATCCTATTTATGGAGTAATGAAAGTTAACACTGTTTTTTTCTTCAGTAAATGCGTCAGAATAATTACCATCAATACTTGCAATGTTTTTAGTACCCTAAAGAAAATTATTACAAAAATTAAAAGAAAGGAATCTTATTATTGTGCTAATATGAACAAGATACTTATGTTAGAAATGAAGCGATGACTTAATATTTTGACCTATTTTGTAAACAACTATTGTTTTAAGAAATTAAATGCTGAAATTATCTTCCTTGGTTTCTTAGACACAACCTTGCCCTCTTCTTAATATTGGCCTGGACGTTTTCTAACATTTGTGGCATAATTTTATTACAAGCCATTTGAATTTTCCTTTTCAAATCTTCCACATCTTGTGACGCACTTTTGTTCACATCATTCTTTATAAAACCCCAAATAGAAAAATCCATATGAGTTATATCAGGGGACCTAGGAGGCCAATTAACTGGCAATTTTTTTATCACAATTAATTTAAGAAATTTAATAAACTCGTCAACTAAATTAACGCATCACATAAAAATTACCAAATGTTTAATTATTTTTTTTTGCCAAACTTACTGAACGGATTTGTTTAATTCCTTTTTTGGCTGAAAAGTCGCTTTATTTAGAAATTTAATGCTTTCTTAGTTTTTGATTGAAATAATTGTTTTTGGAGCACAGGGAGTAACAACTATACCTACAAGGCTGTGCCTTAGAAACCAAGGATGACAATTTGAACATTTAATTTCTTAAGGCAATAGTGGTTTACAAAATAAATAGCATTAAGTCGTCGCTTCATTTCTAAAATAAGTATCTTGTTCATATTAGCACAATAATTAGATTCCTTTCTTTTAATTTTTGTAATAATTTTCTTTAAGGCACTAAAAACATTGCAAGTATTGATGGTAATTATCCTGACGCATTTACTGAAGAAAAACACAGTATTAACTTTCATTACTCCATAAACAGGATCGGATTTATATATGAATGCGCCGTTATATTAAGAATAAAAAGAACTTTCAAATTATGAAAAAAAAATCCAGGTTCGTATTTAAAAAAATTAACTTTATACCGGTAACCAGGTTGGTAAGCGTTACACGAAGCTAATCGAGATGTCATATGAGAGAGTTTAGAGTGTGGGAAAACGTCGTAATTTAAACTTTTTTTGTCACCAATAGTTTTTGAAATAGAAGAGATTTAAATTTTTGACATTTTTTAGATTTTTCTAAATATTTCAGAAACCACTCGAAATGTGGCAACCCTGTGAACGTTTTCTAAACAGGCTCTACAAAAGTGAACTTTTTGCTAATTTAACCGACTGTGTAACTACAGCCGTTTCGGAGATAGCAATACTGCACGCACTTAAAAAAGACACCCTGTATATAGATATACAGGGTGATGCAACGTCGTGCAGGACATAGGTAATCCCATGTAAATTGCGATAGGGTCTATTATTGGCTTACCTAACTATTTTTGAGAAATTCTATTTAGATTTTTTGAAGAACACCAAAAATCACAACTAAAAGGACTTTTTCCTCAGGACAGTAATTCATGGCTACTTTTTTCGATGTAAAAGTTTCAATAATAAAAAAACCAGTAAATTTCTGAATGACAACCTTATTTGATAGCCAACTCTTATCTTGACGTGGTGTACGTAAATATGGAGCGACAAGAAAGACAAAATATTCAAAAAGTAATTGGGAATAACTCGTAAACGGGTTAACAACAAATTCTTCAAGTTGTCTCTTTAGTTGTGGTTTTTGGTGTTCTTCAAAACATCTTAAAAGAATTTTTTCCTAGAATAATTAGTAAAGCCAATAATAGACCCTTTCAAAATTTACATGGGATTTCCTATGTCCTGCACGACGATGCCACACCCGGTATAAGCGTTTTGGCTATAAAATTGGTTGTTCTATGTTCTTCATTTCTACGTGGAACATCTTGTAGTAATACGAAATTCTTCAGATCAGCCGTACATCCTGAAGATATCAGAAATAAAAAGTTGCAACTATTGGTTAGTTATCACTGTTTCTGTAAAAAAAAAATAACTTTTAAAGTTCAGTGTTGTTTAGTCAAAACTCAGAAAATAAAGTTTAAAGAAAAATAGAATTAATGTCAGTTTGATGGCCCGCCCTACCCTTTATATCTAACCAAGTAAGAATGGCTCTAGTTCACAGATGAGTATGTTCAAATCTAAATGTTTGTAATGTTCATTGATTAGAAGAACTGCTTCTTGTGGGGTTTTGTTACGTTTGTCATCTGTCCCTATCTTCTAGGTCATTAGCCTAATGTTTGGGCTTAAAATACGGAGTGTTCATTATAAAATATCATCTAGCAGGCTATGAAATTTTGACAGAAAAGGATGACATAATCAAAGTAAATGGACTTTTGTTTCTCCATCCTTTTCTTTTGACATTCCACAGCCAATTAATTGAAGTTTTATAATGTATGTGTAAGAAAAGACATTTCGTTACGCGACGCCGAATAGCTGGCAACCAGCAATACTTTAGTTCGGTACTTGCAGAGTGAGCCATGCGAGGGCGCTCTGAGATTTGAGACAATTCGAATGAAGGCGAAAGTGTACACTGTAACAACAGGATAAGCTGTAACACTGTACACAGTATACACACTCTCGATTAACGATATTAACGGTCGCCACTAGGGTTACCAAGTATTCTCCTTTGGGGAGGACAGTCCTCCTTTCGAATTGTCTAATCATTCCTAACGAATTCAGGGTGGTCCTTGGTAACAAAAAATAATTGCACGTCCCACGTAACACCTAAAGTATTAAATATTCACTTATTTTTGTCATCTAGTTACCTTTGAAACCGTTATTTCTTTTATACCCATGTCCTTTTAGCACTTGTTGAGAAGATGCAACAAAAATGTCAAAGTCAAATTTCCAACGCCTACCTAATGACAATAATAAGTGAATGGCTTATTAGTAAAAATTTGCTCACACTGTTTAAAAATGCAATATTTTGTATTTTTGAAAAAAACTATTCTAGGACCAATTCAAACATAAGTTAGTTGAAACTTCTGATTAATCATTTTTGGTAAAATTAGATTTTTTTACCTAACTAATTAAAATTTTCCTCAAAATGTAAGTTTGGTATTTTACGAGAAAGTCATTTTAAGATTAAGGTCAAAATCGGTAAAATTTACTCAAAGCTTATTAGAACACAAATTTGAAGTTGTAGAAATCGCTCAAAACCAAATCATTCAAAAATTAAAAGTTTTTGGAAATTTTCAGGCTATAGATCAGGGGCAAAATCGGTTATTAGTCAAATGTTTCACTTTAAGAATAACTTACTTCTTTTTTCAATTAATTTATATATTAAGAATAACATAAAAAGATCCCGAGGTATAAATAATAGCTGCAATAATTAGGCAGCGGAACTCAAAAATCTTTCATATTTTTTTTTCTACATAACTTAATTTGTGGACGTTCAATTAACTCTTCGATATTTGAAAAAAATATTACTTTTTCTTCGCCATTGCAACTCTGTCTGATTTTATAGCCATTTCGGCTATACGCAAAGGTAGCCCTATGTATACTCTTTGTACTCCATATGAAAATGTTATTAATATTTGCACCATGGAGCAAATTGGGGCCTTAGTATTAAAAGATACCACTTTTTTAGAAAAAAGTAAATATCCGTTGAACCACGCAAAATAGCCGGAAAGCACCAAATATGTCAACGAGCTATGACGTTTCTCTACATACTCCTATATCGAAAGTTGTTCTAATTTTATTTTCTACAAAAATATATCCTGGAAAAGTTTTAATAAAAATACATCAAGTTTTGTTGAACCCTGTATTAACAAACATAAAAAACATATAATCCAGTACATACTACTTAAAGCAGTCTACAAATCGATCTTACCAAAATGGTATTTCTAAAGCCAGTGGCAGACGGTGCAATTTGTCCCAGCAATCAAATTGCGGCAATTTTTTGACCTTGATTGCCGCAATCGAATTGCATGTGTTGTCACACAGTGCAACTTAATTCTAAGGATACACTTGGCTTTATGACTACCAACTGTACGAAAATATATCTTAAAACAGGGATAATTGTTTCTTTTAATATAGGAAACCTGCCATTTAACTTCTTCGTCTGACTTCAAAATATGGATTATGAAACAACAAGAAGTAAGGTTATGTTTTTTTTTGTTCATTTGGTTGTTCTTGTTTGCAATTGAGTGGGGTTTCTTGTAAAACTGTGTAAAACGTGCTTTTAAAAACATTTATATGTCAATTTTAGGTATAGATGCTATACTTATGTGAAATTGTCAATTTAAATGTTAAAAACTTAACAATGCAGTAATCTAAAATAAAAAAATCCCCATAGAAAGTTACTAGATCATCTCTCAAATGGCGTACTTTTAGTCCACTTGAAAAAAAAATGTTCTTTTTTCTGCGTTTATTTGCAAAGTTTGATTTTACACACTTATGCATACTTTCACACACGGGTTTTCATGGAAACATTTATTAAACTAATCAAAACACCAGGCATTGACAACGTAGCTGCGGCTCGTTGCTATCAAATTTTAAATTTGTGGGACTATTGTTTCAAATTTGAATTTGCCGCCTTAATATATTTTTCAACCGTCAGTTTCATTTGTCAGTGTCAGCTGTCAAAGTGGATCTAGGGATTTTTATTACTAAAGGGAGGTTGGTAACGTTGTTTTTTTTTATGAAATTAAGTTAAGCACGTGTTCTGTTTATGAATTATTTTTAATTAAAATTATTATAAAATATCGGTATAGTGCGAAAGAAGTGTTGTTTTATGTTCCCTGACACCCCGGCCCAACCCCATAGCCTTCCCCTTACCACTCAGGTTTTTCCTACAACTTCAGAAGTGGGATTAAAAGAGGCCGCGATCTCCACGTGCAAGTTGTGTGGAACCCAAAGTTAGAAACCATATCCAGTATTATCCAGCATAATAGGCGTGGATTAGCGTAAGGACAGGCGTCCTGTTTATGATTTATCGGAGTTCGAGGAGTTTATGATGAACCAAGGGACGTCTAATCCAAATCAAGTGACGAGAGACTATCTGACGGGTGACCCACCCAACTCACCGTTTAGCAATGGTTATGAATCAGTGGGGGCTGCAACCAATGCATGTGGATAAGCTTGTGGATGCAATTTTTATGGTACTTATACGGAGTGTTCATTATAAAACTTAAAGCCCGTACTTTACTAAAATGTGGAAAGTAACCTGAAACTAGTTGTTGGTACTGTGCAAAGTGCCATGGCACAGTGCAAAGTGGTTTTAAAAATTCTTATTCCCTCCTTGTAGAATTACGAAACATTTTTTTTTAATTATTTTGGTACTCCTTGTATTTATCACAAAAATGTTATTAATAATTATTTGCCTCTGTGGTTGACTGATTTTCTTCATAAGGACCTTCGATCCAAACCCGAAGGGCTGATCTTCGCCGTGATGAAAGGATTCTGGCTGAGATTTTCGGTACGAGTAACAGATAAGTCCAGAATAAAGAAAGGATTTTGACAAGGTTGTGACTGATATTTATTCGGTTGACTTACGACAAATGGCCACATTTCGCCTTTGTACAGGGTGAGGTATTCAAAGGATTATTTGAGCCTCATAATAATGACAGACATGCCGCAACAACAATATACGTTTCCATTCATCTTTAGCGGCAGATTTAGTTGCGGTAAACCGATCTGTAATCCTTCGTGTAAATATGTGTAACTCGAGTGAACACAAAGACATGGGGATAAAGAGTTTTTAACACTTTCTTCCTACTCTGAGGCTTTATGCCACCGACTACATCGGATCAGGTAGGTATCGAGTTTTCATTTTTGGATGGTCTTAAATCCCATAAGAATTTCATTTCTTGTTTGTTATGAAATTTTGCTTAGGAAATTTGATTTTATGTACGACAAAGAAACTTTCGGATATCTCAAACACACTCCATGTAAGAAAATGGCGATATCGTTACATGCAGAGGGATATTTTTTATGGGGCCGGCTGCAGTGCAGACACCCTTTATGTGGACGAGGTCCAGCGGACGGCCATAAATTACAAAGACAGAGTGGACAACCCTTGGCGAGAGGGTGCACATCGATATGCAACTGCTGCCCAGAGGGTCGTATCGGCAAGGGGCCGAAATTGCGACGTTCTTTTTTGGCAGATAATGCGTCATGGAGTTGCGTCACTCTTGATGATGCTTACTGGGGGGTTGTAATTTTTCCTATTTTTGTCAAGGGAGTAATATTTACTTGCTTCACTTAATATACCCTCGACTTCGCCATGCCGATCATTTTTGCTTCTTTCGGGGACAAGGATATCATTTTAAGTTTTGGCATATAGTACCTATCTATCTAATGCTAACAGAAATAACACTGATTATACACTGTTGAGTCCATCTAGATTCTCATTATGAATTTTCTAAACTTTAAAACAGCATCCTTCTCATAATCAAAATGGGAAAATTTGACCCTATGTAACCGTGAATCCATATCTGTTGGACTATGGGTTATCTTATGGTTATATCTAAATGTCAATATCTTAGATGCAAAAGCAGCGCACACCTCGCTATATTTTCAAAATGAAAGAAACAGTCCATCCCAAAAACTTTATTCGTTGATTATTTTTATTTCTTGAGAAACTATGAAAATACACAAGTTTGACATAAAATCCCTCTATATACAAGGTTTTACTTAATAATAGTAAGTAACACTTAAAACTAAATTCAAATAGAAAAGTTCATACAAACTAGTGTTTTAGAAAGTCTGGTTTTCCTAATACAGTGTCAAAACTTAAGAAAAAACTATTGCAATAAGGTGCTAAATTATAACTACATAGTATTGACAAAAAACCTGTACGCCACTGACTTTTTTAAATTATTGTATTTTTTATGATTAAGCAGCTAAAAATACAATGTTTTCTTTCTTGTTATTATCGCGTATCTCATTTCGTTTTCGAGGAAAATACTCAAAGCCGAATAAAACGTATTCTGAGTGACGTCACACGTCCTAATTGACAGAATGTTGACAACAGGTCTAACAAATTTCAAAATGGAACAATTGACCATTCCAAAATTATATGTAATTTAAAAATTTTATGTGAGACTATAAATAATATAAAAATAAAGATATTGTTAATAAAAATAGGAATAACCGTAGAAAAATATTGTTTTAATGAAGATACGTCATCTTAAAAGAACAAACAACGTTGGATTGTCTTTGATTCTTAGTCATCATTTCTGTATAACCACGAAAAATTTCATGAATTTGGGGCCCTGGCTTGATTGCCCTACGCCACGCATCAGTATGGCGAATCCTTAGAATAGGTAGACAGAGGAAGTAGGATACGACGCCTGCGTCTGTTACCAGTTTGCTCCAATCTGTCAAGTGTGAAAATGCCAGTGGCGTAGCATTGGTATTGTAGCACATAACAAAATATTTTATTAAAGATAATAATGGAATTAACTAACTATTTTTAACATTAGTAATATTATACGAAATATTATTAGCAAACACCGACTTTTTATTACATAAATAAAAATAAATGTGAATTAATAGTCGTTGATAACCCTGGGATTACATCTCCTACGCGACTGCAAAAACTGCTCAAAAATGTAAATAAAAAAACTGTCTACAAGTTACAGGATTAGAAAAATATTTCCCAAAATAGCATTATTGACTTCACTGCAGTATATACTAAATCATATTTCGAAGATTTGGATGTAAAATAACTGGTTTTAGAGTTATTTGAGATAATTTAATTGTTGCGGAAAAACGCCATTATCTGTTTACCTGTGAAACGTAACTCCAGGCTCCTTTCTATAGCTGCTGATTTAACAACCGTAAGCTGCACATTCCACCATTGTAAATAGAAAAATTTATTGCAAAAAAAACACATAGCCAACGAAACCTTTTATTTTTCGTCTTAAACATGGCGTCTCATCATTTTTTTGTAACAGTTGTCAATGCAGCGGAGAATTGCGCTCGCGGATTCCATTGTCTACCTATTCAAAGAGCGGATTTTTATCAAAATTAGCTATAGATGGGCGAAGGGAAAATTCCCAAAAAACCTTTAAACCCAATTTAGGGTTTTACCCGGGTTTTTTCCCACCTTTTCTTGAAAGCACCCGGCAGTTTCAAGCAGTGTTGGCAAGGTTAATTAACCAACGTTTTTTAACCGGTTAATAACCGGTTATTAACGTTAAGAAAAAAAAACGCTTTAAGGATTTTTAACCTGGAAGAAACGTCAAATGTCAATGTCGTTTGTCATTTGTCTACGGTAGACGTATATTTGAGTAATTCCTTGTTTATTAGTTAATTAGTTTGTTGTATTTTTTATACTTAATCATCAAATAATTTAGTTTAATAAATATAATATTGATGGGATAAAATGGGGCGTCGAGAAACCAATATTTGGAAACACTTCAGAAAAATTCAAAAAGCTGGTTGTCAATATGTTAAAGGCCAATGTAAATATTGCTCATGTAAGTACACTTCAAATGCAAGATGTATGGAAAAACATCTTGAATGATATTTTTGGATAAAGACTGCTTGCAATGCAGAGCTCGGCTTGCACACTTTTAATTGCAAGAAACTTAATATTACTTATTAAATTAAAAGATTTAAGGTTAGATTTTAGATTAGAATTCAATAAATCCAGATTCTGGTTTGTTTTTTGATAAACTAAACACTGGTCAATTGATTAAAAGCTTCAAGCTGCACAAACCAACTAATTATTGTTTAATCGGTAAGAGTTAAGCGAATTGAAAAAGTTAAATTTAGAGGTTATAATGGAATAAACCCGAAATTTTCCCGAATGTGTGCAGGGAATAAACCCTCAAAAATAAAAAAAACCGGGTGAAAACCCATCTCTAAAATTAGCTGTTATGAAATGGTCAATGACATTTATGGGAAAAAGTTCGTTGTACTCAATGACCTAGGAAATATGGACAGAGCCCATAAATGCTGAAATTTTTCCTAAAAATAGTGCCGTTTTTTGGCCGGACCACCAATTTTTCCGCCATTTAAAGGAACCCATGACGTAATTTCAACGTCAGAGTACATCAATTGGCTAATCACAAATTCAAATGACTTGACGTAAGATGTCAAGTGACGTCTTTTCATTTTTTTTCATTCGCCGGCATTTTTAAGGTACCCACTGCTAAAAAAGAGGGCCAAAATTGTAAAACAGAAGGGTCTCTCCAAATGTAGTATACTAGCTCGTTGATTGTACTGCATATGAAGTCAACAGAATTGATCCTAACTAAAAAATCATTAATGTGGGTTTTGCCTTACTATATATGCAATAATGAAATAATAGATGTCGCACCCTTCGCCATCGTTCGAAAATAGTACAGAGTGTTTCCCATAAAAACATGGGGGCAGAGCTATCGGAAGTAATAATAATAATAATAATAATAATAATAATAAGCTTTACTTCAAATGCACAATGCGCTTATTCATAAATGAAACACAATGTAAACAGCGTCAAGTAAGTACGAAGTAGTACATGTATTTAAAAAAGATCATTTATTACGTTTAAAAAATTATGATAATACAATAATGACCTAGGAGATATGGACAGAGCAAAGAAATGTCAATATTTCCGTAAAAATGGTTTCGTTTTTTTAGCCGGAGGTCCGCCATGTTTGAATGACACATAATGTGATCATATTGTTATTATAGAGCACATTAATTGGCTAATCACGACTTTGAATCGACGTCGGTCAAGTGACGTCGGTTGTACACTGCTGAAAAGGGGGGACTAAAAATTATAAAACAGGAGGGTCTCTCCAGAAGTCATATACTGTAGCTCCTTGTGATAACACAATGACCTAGGAGATTTGGACATAGCCAACAAATGCTGATATTTTCCTAAAAATGGCCCCCCTTTTTGGCCGGAAGTCCGTCGCTTCAAAGGTTACCTTGACGTTATTTTGTCGTCAGCACACGTCATACAAGCGTCATAGCAACTTAAAGCAGTTCCGGATATGGATTGTCGATTGTGTTTGGTTTTTGTTAGGTTAGAAGTTAAGTTTTAGAAAACCTTGGAGCTAGGTCAGCTAAGGGCTAGGAGCCGTAGCGCTCTAGCTAGGAGATGAATATAAGTTCAATATTCGATTGGATTGGAAATTTGGAGTATCTATTGAGTAATAAAAATAATGACAGTGACAAGAGTTTTGCAATATTTTGACGTAAGACGTCATGACGTCACTGAGACGTCCCTCCCGGCGGAAGTCGTCATCAGTCAAGGACGCTAGACTGACAGGACGGCCCAATTCCCTTTTTTTCTGTACCCGCGGCGTGACGTCACACTAGTGCTCTGCATATATCATTAAGAGTTTATTCCGCGAACGCATAGATTTTTGACATATGCTGTGCTTCTGTTTATCCTGTATTGGTTTAAATACTATTTTAGAAGTGTTGATAAGTATGAAATGGTCTATAAACTAGTAATAATACAAATAGTTATCATTTCAAAGGTAGGTGTATTACTTTGATGCAGACCCGGTTGCAAGCAACAATATTCAATACTCCATAAGCAAGCAACTACGAGTTTGGAATACTTACACTTATACTTACCATATTCATGTACCGTCACATTGTCTTGATGTCTAGATAAGTTAGTATTGATTAGTATTGATAATACTGCCATAAATACATAATGCCACTAGAAAAAAATTTATGAAAATTTTGAATAATGTTGTTCTCGTGCTTGAAGATCGCAGTGGCTTCATTAGTTAGTGTCGGATAATCCACTTCGTTGAAAAGGATATCGCGACTTTCAGAAAGAGTGGTCAGTGCTGACTTCTTTGTTTATACCAGCCTGCAAACCTCATGGACCCAGCCCAGAAAACACTTGATAACACAATCTATTCAATTAACAATTTATTTAAATTTTGATATCTTGAGTCTCTCCAGTCCTCATAATTTAATGTAAAAGCGGCGTGCAATAAATATTGCTCGTGGTCCGTTGCTAATCATTGGTTGCTTTAGAGCAAGAGCCAGCCGCCTAGGTACTTAATACTGAATGTAATACTTACTTATCCAAAAGTTAATTACGAAAGTCTCTTTCATAATCATTTGCAGTAAAATGCAAAGAGCATGGCATATTGCCGAGGTACCTGGATTGAATGTATCAGTTTGCTGGTAAAGGTGAATCCACTTGTTTCTTATTTTAAGTGAAAGAGCATCTTTTCTTTTTGTGAAAAAATGAAAGGATCTTTGTCTGCCTTCTTTCTTCTACTTTAGTTTGTTGCTTTTACATTCAGGAACAGCACAAATCTGACCAGGTATTGTGTACTCGTATGTTTACTAAATCACAACCCAATCGGCACAATCACAACAACAAGGGAAATATTCAAAAATTAGAATCCGATCATAAAAAAAAAACGAATAACCCGCGCCCGCGAATAATCATCGAGATGTCAAATCAAATATTCACAGCGTTTTCGGGTGACCCCTCTAGAGCGCCCTGAGACTATTTCCGTCCTTACATTCTTATTAAGAAAACAAATGACGGGAATAGTCTCAGAGCGCACGGGGCTCGGGAAATAATGACGTTATTATCGCTCCCAAGTCCGCACTAAGCTGACGTCACGATTTTGGGCTCATGTTTAAATTGCAGTAGACCTTGGTCATCAGTAACATTAGTTCAAAGGTTCTTACTGCTAAAAAAAGGGGCCAAAACGGTAAAACAGGAGAGGGTTCCCAGATTAGCTCGATGTGATAACATGAATTCGCCATAATTACAATTGGTAGCGCCCTCTTGACACTACCTCAAAACCGATAACTATTACCCATTCACTTATTTTTGTCATCTAGTTATCTTTGAAATCTTCATTTTTTTTATAATAATCTCCTTTTAGCACATGTTGAGAAGATACGATAAAAATGTCAAAGCCAAATTTTCAACGCCTACCTGACGACAATAATAAGTGAATGGCTTATAACTATTGTGCTTGTGTATATTGAAATTTTTTAAACTAGCAATAATATTCGATAAAGATGATTGATGATAAAGATAAATGTATTTTGTTACATGTTTTATCTCCACCCGCTATATATCCAATTAGTTACAGGACATCCTGTATTATTTTTGTATTGTGAGTGTGGCTCCATCTATCAACTGACAGCCGAGAAATACTTTATTTTTATCATTTGTCAGCTGTTCTGTCACTGCCCTCACTGCTGTCATCTATCATTGCTGTCAATGAAAGTGAGGTTAATAAATTTAACAATTTTAAGAAAGATTTTTTGATTTTGGATTTTTTTTTTAATCTGGAATTTTCCACTTAAATAGGTTCATAGGCAATAAACAAAATACAAATAATAAAAAATGTCGTCAGTAACAAGAATTGCCAGACTCATCTGCACGAAAAATCTTTTAAGGTGCACAGGTAGCAGCCGAACTAAAATCCGCAATTATGTTTCACACAAACATACCGGTAAGATATATTTATTTTAGTTTTAGTACGAAAGAAAACTCCTTGGCCTTGGCCCTGGTGCCCACGTGCATGTTTAAGGAAAACTTTTTTTGAGTTATTCTAAGCAAAGCAAAATGAATATTTAGTGCCTCTGGTAGTGATAGTTGATAGTTGATTCCTCTTCGAATCCTCGAAATGAAGCTGTTTCTTAAAGGCTTAAATTCTCCGACGTTCTCCTCATTTTTGCAGGGTCTGTAAACCCTTGCTTCAAGATCTATCTGTAAACTTCTTGTTTTGTGACAATCCCCTTCAATGTGGGTATTTTTCATAATGACAAGTTTCCAAAGATAGAAATCTAGTTACTTTTTTCATTGTATGTATGATAGGTATGATGTTAATAACAATTTTCTTGTAGAATTGGTGTACATATATAATTATGCAGAGTGGTCTGTTTGGAAGTGCATTTACTGCTTGTGAAAAAACTCAGGTTAAAATCTGAAGTTCGGTAAAGCCAATGAAGAAAAGACACCTAAAATATTTTTGACATAAACAACTTTTTTCTTGAAAATAGTTATTATATTAAGAGCTTAGTCTTAGAGCAATAGTCAAGAGCTATCTTAGGAGAGTTGTCATTATGATTCATATTACAAGAGTTATTTAGAATTGAGCTGAGTACTTAGTATAGAAATTTCCATTCTAAATTGGGTGATTGTATTTGAAAAAACAAATATGGCATTTGATGCTTCTGGTATGACTGAGAGTAGTTCTATCTTGAAACATGTTGTTTCCCACCAACTTCAGTACAATACTGAATTCTCAGATTTAGGAGTTCTTCGATAATCGATTGATGCAGTTTTTACTCATATTCCTAGGCATCAAGTTGTTTCAGGTTTTGCTCAGGGTCAAAGCCTTTTTCTGGTCAATTCTGATTTTCAGCATTTGCATGTTGTATTGACACTTGTTTTATTTGGCAATTTACCATGTTGTATATGTTTTTAATAGGAATTTAATGGGTACTGGACAAAACAAAAACTGGGTTCCTGGCTTTTGTTAGAGTGCTTAGTACCCTCTATCAAAAGTACTAGTACTTGTAATATTTCACATAAATAACTTATTAAAATACACAAGCTTTCAAAAGTTTTTTACATCAACTTTTCTGTACAAAGATAGACAGGGCTCATGGGGTGGTACACCCTGCATTGGCATCAGGCCTTCTTTATTGTTTTGGTTATCATTGTAATGAGCTATCTATTGATTCCAGAGCTATCCATTGATTCTATAACTATTGATTTCAGTAGGTACAAACCCATTTGTAGCATAGTTCATGCAGAAATTAGGAACAATTAAAAAAAAAAGTATCAACAAGATGGCATTTTTCATTGAATGCAACCTCATTTTTGTTTCTTATGTTATTTGTTGGTAAACAAAGACACTTATCTATTTACATTTTTTTTAGGTTTCCTTGTTCATGCAAGATATCAACACACAGAACCAGAGACAAATGACAGAGATTATCATTCAATTATCAAAAATACAGAAAAACCTATTGGTAAGTTCTATTGTGAAGCAGCTTTTCTTACTGAATTCAGTTGCAAATTGACTTTTAAATGATTATATTTCCATGGCCAAAATTATCTTGTTCAGTTCCACCATAATTAGTTGCTTCATCATTATATCTAATCATTTCACTTGATAACCAGTAGCATCAAAAACGCAAACCATCAATCTTCTTCTTTAGAAAATACAGAGTTTTTATTGTTTCCCAGCATTACAATATTTGTTTTCATTACACTACTCGGAAAATGACCATTTTCCAGGCTAGTTAACTGCACAGAAAATACACCTTTGCCGTAAGGCCGTAAGGGACCGGAAAAACCGTTTTTCGTGCGCTGTTTATTTGCCGTTCCCAGTTGTATATCACTACTTATATTAAAATAAGATGGCCACCAGTTGCAAACTTCAGCTTTAGCAAGTATTCTTGACAACTTCTATTATTTGATTTGTTGATTTTGAATTCTCTGTCAGATTTATGTCACCCTATTGTCACATACAGCTTTTCATGTTTGAAAATTAAGTAATTTTAGTAATATATATTATATAATTTAATTTGTGTAATGAAAAGTATCGTTCATTACACGTCCGAAAGGCCTTTTTCTGTGCTTACATGACTTTCCGTGCTCGGGTTCGCCTCACACGGAAATTTGTCACGCACGCACGGAAAAAGGCTGTTTTCGGTACTTCTAATGAAATATACTATTTCATTAGGAGTACCGTACACAAAAAAAAGACCTGAAGAAGATTGTAATATACAATTGAAACGTCGGCAATTTTTTAACAAGAGCTGGTTTTATTCAGTCCTATACCCGTAAACCTGTTCCTATTCGTTGTCTATTTCTGCATATTTGTTGAAGTATGTATTTGCTTTTGTTTTCAACTACTTTCCTCAACTATTTATTGTATAAAAACGAATGATACAGGGTCAAAAAAGATGAGTAAATGCAAATCTTATTCAGATTACGAGAATTGTATTTAGTTACAATGTCCAGTCAGATTTTACGGTTTTTGCACCTCCCATCAGAAAAAGGGAGGTTTTATTTAACTTTATGCCCCTGTTTTTCATTTTACATTGTTTTAAAAAGCTTCACAGTGACCACAATTTAATTTCCCACACAGGTGAAAGCAGCAAACATGAATTCCAAGCAGAAACTCGAATGCTCCTAGATATTGTAGCCAGGTCTCTTTATTCAGAGAAAGAAGTTTTTATTAGGGAACTAATATCAAATGCCAGTGATGCTTTGGAAAAATTCAAATACATAGCAATGTCAGAATCTGAGGGAGACAAAATTCAGGATAAAGATCGGTCTCTTGAAATTCACATATCTACAGATAAAAATTCAAGAACTTTTACAATTCAAGTAGGTATTTTACTTGCCTCAGTTTCTAAATCAAACTAATCTAGATATGTAATCATTTAATTTAATTAAGGATACGGGTATTGGGATGACGAAAGATGAACTGGTTCAAAATTTAGGAGTGATTGCAAAATCTGGATCTAAGGTATTTGCTTGTTAATAAGTACCTAGTGTTAGAACTTGATCATGCTTGTATTCGTATTACGTAGGCCTTTATAGAACAAGTTAAACAGCAACAAGCTGCAGGCGACAACAACATAATTGGTCAGTTTGGTGTTGGGTTTTACAGTGCTTTTATGGTAGCTGATAAAGTAGAGGTATATACCAGAAGCGCCAAGGATGAACTCGGTTGGAAATGGACGTCTGATGGGTATGCCGGGATTTAATAAAATATATACAGGGTGGCTATTTGAAAATCCAACGATTTTGCTATTTAAACAATCCAAGCATTTGGGTAACTAAGATAGAGTGTATTACCTTTCATTGATGCTCTAAAATCATCATTAAATGCCTAAAACACTGTCTTATGTCTTTCTCTAGGGCTGGAAATTATGAGATACAGCCAGCCGAGGGTGTATCTTTTGGTACGAAAATTATATTGTATTTGAAAGGAGACTGTCGAGAGTTTTCCGACGATGATACAATTAAAACTATAATCACGAAATATAGCAATTTCGTGGGCAGTCCCATTTATGTCAACGGTAAAAAAGCCAACATTGTTCAGCCTCTGTGGCTGACAGATCCGAAATCAGTCACCAGTAGTCAGCATATTGATTTCTATAAATTTATTAGCGGCAGTTACGACGTGCCGCGGTACATTTTACATTATAAGACTGATGTTCCTTTGTCTATTGCTGCCTTGTTGTATTTCCCTGAAGGAAAACCAGGTAATAGATATATTGTGGACAATTACTATAGTGTGGACTTAATGCGATTAATTTGTAGGACTATTTGAAATGTCCAGGGAAACGGAATCAGGCGTGGCCTTATACACTAAGAAAGTTCTCATTAAGAATAGGACTGACAATATTTTGCCGAAATGGTTGAGATTTGTAAAGGGTGTTGTTGACTCTGAAGACATTCCGTTAAACTTGAGTCGAGAGCTTTTGCAAAATAGTAACCTGATAAGGTGTGTTTATCATTTAGATACTTAATTTGTTAATGGCAAAACTGCTAATAATATGATTTATTTAGTACCAATTTTATAAAGTAATTGAGTAGACTTGAGTTTAGGGATGGAAATTATAATTCTACTTCTTAGTTTTTGTGAAATACGAAAAATCTTGTACTGTTTATGTTAAAGTAATACTGTTTATTTATTGCTTTAGGAAATTGCGAGACGTTCTTACTGGCAGGGTTACCAAATTTCTGCTCGATCAGCTTAAGAAAGATCAGTCCGAATATGAGAAATTTTACCAAGATTATGGTATCTTTATTAAAGAGGGAATCATAACCAATCACAATCAAACGGAAAAGGTAAGAGGGAATTTTTAATTTCGTGTTAAGTTTGGAAGCCAGAAGCGTAGAAGTTTATAATAATCTCGAGAAATTGCTTGATATTTTTTATTTCATAATGACCAAAGATGAAAATTTTCTACAGAGACAGAGATCAGCAATATTTTTGGTAAACTACAAAATCTATTCTAAAAATTTATTAACACCAAAACTTTTTTCGACAGCTCCAGAACAGTCCCAACAAATACCCAAATTCCGAATTGGCATTTTCTTTTTTACATTCCTTGGTAGGTTCAAAAATACGCGGTTGATGGTTGCTTCCAAAAGAAAAAGTCTGATGTTTAAACCAAACACAACTCCTTGTGTTACTGGCTTGTAAACAACTTCACACCTAAAGGTAGAGTATGCCGGGAGTGATAGTTGAGAGTCACGTTGATAGTACCGTGAGAGGTAGATGTTGGCACAGTATAAGGAATAATACATTATATCAGTATCGTCAGTTCGTGTCGGCACCTTTGATATTCCCAAAACTAAAGCGTGCCGCGCGCACCTGCACCCGGCAATTTTCTCGAGTAGTTACAGGGGACTTGTATACGGCTCAAGCATAAGCGATGCACTGCCAAAACCGGTTTGGTGGTGCACCGCCGGCGGCCGGGCGGACGGGGCAAGGAGAGGGGAGTTTAAATTTTTCGACCGACTGACGTTACTGATATAATGTATTATTCTTTATACTGTGATGTTGGTCCCGATCACGCTGATGATCTGCCACCATTTTAGACAGGTGATGTTCCATGGGCCGATTAAATCTCGCCACCATCCCATCCGACTGTGGATGCAAAGGAGTTGTCCTGGTCTTGCGAATTCCGAGAAGTTCCATGACCTTCTGGAAAACAGCCGATTTAAAATTTCGGCCCTGATGAGAATGAAGTTCGAGACGGACTCCAAATCTCCAGAACATTTCATTTACTAGCACCGTTTCCACAGTCGTTGCTTCCTGATTAGGCAGGGCGTACGCTTCAGGCCATTTAGTGAAATAATCCATGGTGACCAAAATGTATTTGTTGCCTGACTCAGCCTGAGGAAATAGTCCTGCGACGTCAATTGTTACCCTCTCGAATGGAGCACCTACAGTGTACCGCACCATTCGGCCCCGTAATCTTATTCGAGGTCCTTTTGTGGCCCAACAAACTTCACACTTGCAGCACCAAGATTCGACGTCTTCATGATAATTCACCCAGTAGTATTCACCCAGTAGTAATTCACCCTGCGCTCTTTAATTTTGGCCAAGGTTTTATTGACCTCAAAATGACCTCCACTTGTTTCGTCATGCATTTCCGGTTGTACATCCGATTTTCTGCTACCAAAAACAACCAACTCACTGACTACGGTCTTGCCATCCGGACTCTCCCGCGCTCTTCAGTAATCCATTTTCCATTCTAAGAGAGTGCCACTGGGCCCATAGCGCTTTCAGGTTTGGACTTTTATCAGCAATTTCTTGCCACTCTGATCACTTGTCGTCAGTCTTTGCCAAGAGTATGGGTCCAATATCTGGATCCTTCATTTGTTCGTCTCGAAGCCTCTGTGTGGTCCAATCATCGTTTATTTCCACCGACGTTCTCCTTACAGAAGGAAGTCCCTCACGCTGCTCGATTCTTTGATAATGCCGACTATCTTCTTTACATGGCCGTCTAGCCAATGCAACGGCATTTCCGTGAGACCTTCCTGGTCGATGTTCAATTTGGATCTTCTGTCCCTTAATGCGTCCGGCCACTGTAAGACTTTTGCCACCCAAATTAGTGACTTGACTTGATTGATTGACTTGACTGATCCTGGGGGTCTTAACGGGTCTGGTCAATTGCCCCCTTACATTGACCGGAATTGGTTTTTCCTGGAATCTAGGGCGGTCTTGGTTGTCGCTCGGTCTTCTAAACGACGGCGACGGACTTCTTGCCCTATTACGGCAGTTACTCTTGACGTGACCCAGTTTGCCGCAGTTAAAACATTTTATGCCTCGATTGTCTGTTGATCGAGGAGTCCCAATAGGGCTTGCATATTGACTGCGATATCCTTCACCGCTTTATGTAAACTTGTCATAGTCGTATCCTCCTCGTCATCGCAAGTTGCCATTCGCGACGCCTCGAATTCCAGGGCCGAACTAGTGCCTCGCTGATATTCCTGGGGAGCCTTTCGGCGGCAAGTTGCGTTTGAAAACATTCAGGTGCTCATGGGTATGCCAGGTCAATTAGTCTGTCTATGTCCGCCTCAAATTCTTGTAAGGATTCACCTGACTTGCTGTCTCATCCTCTGGAACACGGTTTCTTTGTGCTCATTTCCAAATCGTAGTTGCAGAGAGTGTACTAAAGTTGCATAATTACTTTGATCAGCTGCCGACAGAGATTGGGGTAATTCAGCCGCTTTTCCATGAAGTGCTACCACTAATGCTGTAGCTTTCTGGGGCTCCGACCAGCCATTTTTGCAGCTGCCTCAAATTGGGTTTTATAAATTTCCCAGACCGTAGTACCGTCATAATTGGGAGGCTCAATTTTAGCGTTGGCTGTGCTAAAACTCTCTGTAGACACCTTGTCGTCCTCAAGTTGTTCCCGGAATTTCCTTTCTAGTTGAAGAACTCCCTGGTTGACGACTTTGATGGATTGCAATATTCTTTCTTCCAATTGTTGCTCCCTAGCTGCGAGATGGTTCACTAATTCTTCTATGAACCGTTTCTGTTCTTCCTTCTGTTGTTGATGATGTCGCTAACAGTAGCGACATGCAGACGTATAGACTTGATCACGTTTTTCCTGCTCTTCCTTCTGTTGTTGCATAAGGGAGAGCAGGGTGGAAAGTTAATCCTCCATCGCTTGATGCTGGCTTCTAGTCACTGGCATAAATCTGTAATGTCCGTCAATGAAGCACTCAGTTACAGTTCAGCAATATTAGTCCTCAAATTCCCACTGGAATCGCACTTCTGACACCAATTGTTGCTAACTCAGGGTTCGATAATTCCAGTGCAACGATTTAACACGAAAACACTATTTATCCCACAGATACACACAAGTACAATTCGACTACTAAATAACTCACTACTTAACACTTTATAGCCTGCTATTATCGTTTGGTACGTTAGCTTACCTATAGCTCCTAAGGGCGGCGCTATTCGCCTTTTAAACAAAGTCTTAAAAATATAGAAAAGCCTAGAATATCCTTGTCGTCGCAGTCGCAGTCGTAAATAACTGCGTTCTAAATAAACAGACCAATAAATCACTCGTGACAGCTCCCGTGCCGCAGCACGCGGATTGGCCGCGAGCGGCGAAGGTCCAACCTCCAATGTCGCTCGGCCTCCCAGCGCTCGCTCACCCTAACAGTATGTAAATTAAATGATTGAGTTTATGCTGACGATCCCCCAGGATCAAACTGTAAACGAAATTGCGAACGTAACGTGCATGAAATGAATTCCAGATTGATGTCATTTGACATATGTGCATCCTCAGAAGTAGTACCAATTAATTAGCGGACCCAATGATTTTGTGCGACGTGATTTAAATATCGTCATACAACTTGTGCTAAAATATTAAGGTCACAATTCTTTTGACCTATTCCTTTTATCATAAAGGAATATCCTACATTTTATCTCTTATCTTGGCGTAAAACGTAACCTCTCTATATCAAAGTATCTCAATGTTAAAAACAACGTCGATTCTCCGACGTATGGACATATGCGTATTTACAAATGCAAAATCACTGAGCGGATCTTACCTATCAAAACATCAAATCTATTGAGATTGGGCTGCACATCTGCCAATCTTACTAAACTGCTCGTCAAAAAGAATCGGACTCCTATAATTTTGCGTCTTTTTTGAGTGGAAGTGATGCCACAAGAAACAGCAAGTTAGGACTAATCCTGAGACAACATGTCAACTTTTTAACAAGTTTGTCTTGTGTCGCAACGTTGTCACGTTGGTAGTATTGTGGGACTATAAAAGAATTCATTCTATAGATTTCTGGTGATCATTGAATGTCGCCAAATCGACTGATAGGAAATTACGTAACTTGTAAAATAATAAAGTCAAGTGAAATACCAACTTGTAAAGTATAATTTTTCTCTCTAAATCTTGATTTCAAGTCAAGTTTGGGCGAATTCCAAAACTCACCAGGTCATCTACCGGTTAAGCTGGTCATGTGATGGCCATCTAGCAATTCAATCGATTAAGTAGGTGACTGATCTACCACATAAATGACCTGAGGAGTTTTGGAATTCGCCATATTTCTTAAAAATTTCAAGCTAATTGACTTCATGATTCCTGATATTATTTTAGGAGGATGCCGCCAAGCTTCTTCTTTTTGAGTCTTCGCATTTGGAGCCCGGAAAAAAGATCACCCTTGCTGATTATATTTCTCGCGCAAAAGAATCACGAACAATATTTTATTTAGCAGCTCCGAGGTATGTACCAGTGTACCCCATTATACTGCCTAAATTATTATAAATATTTTTTTCTTTTTCTTAATGAAAATTGAAAGAAGCATATTTTAAATCACAAAAAATTACTGTTTTATTTATTTTGTTTATCCAGTATTTTTATGGAAGAGAGGTAAGGGAGGATATGGTTAATTAGAATATTAATTTCTTGCTTCTTTATTTTGTCTGAATGAATCTAAATAACTATGTACAGAAAGGTTGTTTCTTTTTTTAATCCTGTCGTACGTTTTAGCCGCAATTTGGCCGAGTCTTCCCCATATTACGAATCACTAAAGAAAAAGCAACAAGAAGTGTTGTTCTGTTACGAACCCTATGACGAACTGGTCTTAATGCAGTTGCAACAGTTCCAAGGGTATAGGCTAATTTCAGTTGAGAAGGACATGAGAGACGACAAGGCTGCTAGTGATCTCACTAATTTAGGTCAGTAATAGAAATGACAATTTTTGTAATAGTAACGAAACTTATTTAGTTAACTAAAAATTGTTATGTGTTTGGAATGATACCAAGTGTACACTAAAAAAAGGTCATCAAGTTGGCTATGAATTTTTACCAAGGAAGCCGGGGGAAATAGGAGGTGACACTTTTGTTTCTCCATCCATTCGTTTCAACAGCTCATTCATAGCTTTTTCTATTGAACACTCCACATTTAGCTCTACTGTCTGTAATTTGAGCTCAGCTTTGTTCAGCTTGTAAAACAATAGTAACTTATGCTACACTTTAGATACATACACTATAAAATATCACTGCGCTATCTTAATAACAAAAACAATTACTGTTTGGTTTCTTAACCCATGTGTTAACACGTGAAAGCAAAAGTTGTACCAGCACATTTGTAGGAGAGGACAGTCTCAAAAGAAGCGAAATCAACGAGTTATCAGACTGGCTGAAAGACAAATTGTCTGGTAAAGTAACATCCGTGAACGCCACAACTAGACTGGAGAACCATCCGTGTGTCGTGACTGTCGAAGAAATGGCGGCAGCGCGACATTTTATCAGGACCCAGAGCCACGGTTTACCCGAAGATCGACGATATGCGATTTTGCAGCCTCAATTTGAAATTAACCCTACGTGAGCCAAAATCTTAATATAGATAGTAATTATAGTAAGTAATTATTTTGTTGATTTAGGCATCCGATTATAAAGAAGTTATATAAGCTGAAGAGCAGCGATCCAGATTTGGCAGAACTTCTTGCAAAACAAGTAAGTATTACCCATTCACTTATTTTTGTCATCTGGTTACCTTTGCAACCTTCTTTTTTTTATACCCATCTCCTTTTAGCACTTATTGAGAAGATGCGATAGAAATGTCAAAGTCAAATTTCCAACGCCTACTTGATGACAATAATAAGTTAATAGCTTTTATGTAGTACGTAGAAAAGCAATTATCAAGTGATACAAATTTGAAAACATGCGAAAAACTTTACTTCTTTGTTTTGGGGACTTTTTCGGGAAAATAAGAGTGTTATAATCCTAAAAGGAGAGAAAGCATGAGGCGGGGATCGTTACGAAGAACTGAATCGAAGGGTGAGAACAGAGTGCCGGAAGGCGAAGAAGCGTTGGTTAACAGAAAAGTGCATTGAAATCGGGGCACTACAAGATAAACACGACCTGTTCAATCTCCACAAAAAATCAAGGAGTTTACCAACACGCAGCGTAAACAGCAGCAGTGCATTTTGAGAAATGCCATTAACAGAATTTTGGCGAGCGCTGAAGAAAAGAGAAAGCGATGGGAGGAATATGTTATGACTCTTTTTAACGATGTTCGACCCAAAAACCCTCCTAAAGGTGACGCTGTTAATGAGCCTAGCAGAGAAATCACGATAGAGGAAGTAATCAGGCGCTATCAGGCTTAAAAAAAGCGACAAGGTCGTGGGACGTGACAAGATGCACGCGGAAACGCTCAAACTCATTGCGGATGCAGATGGGGAGAGCCTAGCCCTCCTCACCTCTCTTTTTAACTCTATATATCAGACTGGAGGAATACCAGTGGACTGGCTAAAATCGACGTTTATCACCATATCCAAAAAACTGAATGCTTCCCAGTGCGATGACTACCGCATGATTAACTTGGTGTTCCATGTCCTCAAGGTATTCCTCCGTATCATCCACACACGTATATATGCCAGATGCGAGGGACAGATTGGTATAATATAATATAATATAATATAATATAATATAATATAATATAATATAGCACGCAGTTCGGATTTAGGAACGGAATGGGTACACGCGAGGCTCTCTTTACACTCAACGTTCTGACGCAGAGGTGCAGGGACATGAATGTAGATATATACGCATGTTTTATTGACTACCGTAAGGCATTCGACTCCGTTTCGCACCAGATACTTGCTGTGATCCTCAAATCCATTGTTGTTGACGAGGGAGATCTGCGCATTATCACCCAACTAAACTGCTAACGGAAAAGATCGATACAGCAAATTTTTTTGTCATTTTTGGGGGTCTGTATCTGGGAAATGCCTTAGCCGAAATTTAAAACTTAAAGAGATTTTGAAAGGTCGTTTCTTCTAGAATCACGGCGGGAGATTGATCTTAAATAAGTTATTCTCTAAAGGATATACAGGGTAAAGAAAAAAGCACTGCAAGATGGTTGCATTTCAACCCACAGCATTTGGTATAGGTAGCGTAATTTCAGAACATTCATTGTTATGACATTTAATGGCGTTAGTTGGTATCTCGGGACAAGTCTCGGCAGTTTTCGGTTTTTTGGCCTACAACATAAATTACAGTGGTTTTTCAAAAAGTTGACGCTCTTTTGTAAGTCACCCTGTATCGGGAGAATGCCGCAGCCGATTTTAACAAGATAAATGATCTCTAAAAGATAACTGGTTGTAAAATCAGCGACGTAGACTCATAGTTAATAATAGTATATTATTAAACGAGCTATTTATGATAGCCATTATTCCCTTAGGGGGATGTTTGCGTCACGAGCCGCAGGCGAGGGGCGCAAATCTCCCGTGGGAATAATGGCCATAAAAAGCGAGTATAATACTATACTTTGTCCACGGCCATTGTCTAATAATGATTACAAATTATAAAATCAATAGGTAGTGTAAATAAAAATATTGAAATGTCAAAGTGACACTCGCGTTTGACGGCAAAACCGGTGCCACCAGTGCATTTTTTACGCTGCGGCATTTGATATTGCGTTGTTGCCTACTCCTACTGGTTGCCAAGGCAACATATATAACTTAAATGGCGAGCGGGAGTAATATCATCATTCCCGCTGTTTCAACTCATATATCCCTCTGAAGCTATATGAGCCCTATTTAACTTTTGTCAACAAGCTGAATATCAGTATATTATGAAATGGTCGTGGACAAAACAATTTTATTCTATTTTGTACAAGGATTGCAAAAAATCTAATAAAAAACTGATTAAAATTGTGTTTACTACGATGTCATGACGGAGTTTTAACTTTAAGACTCTTTTTGTAATGACATTTAAGAGCTATGGTCGATATCTCGGGACGGTTTTGGCGTTTTTTTTTGCATAATAAATCAGTACCAGTGCGTTTACAGAAAATTTGAACTTTCTTGTAAGTTACAATACAAGGTATCCTGAAAATAACTGGGAAAAAATCCCTAGGCAAAAATAGGGCACAATGTTCATACAAACATAACCCATTTGCGGGTCTAGAAATGCACATAATTGGCTACAGCATTTCCGAGAAACAGACCCCCAAAAATGACAAAAAAATTTGCTGTATCGATATTTTCCGTTAGCAGTTTATATTGGAATCAGACGGCGGAAGTCAGAATAGAGGGCGAAACATCTGAAGAGGTGGAGATTCGGAGGGGAGTGAGACAGGTTTTGTGTTCTGTCGCCCCTTCTTTTCAATATATTTTCCAAAGCGATTTTTTGTGAAGCATTGGAGGATGTGAGAGAGGGAGGGTATCAAGATCAATGGCATTTGCGTTAACAACATACGCTTTGCTGATGACACGGCCGTACTTGCTGACAGCCTGCCGTATCTCCAGAGCATGATGAACCTTATTGTTGAACAAAGCATGCAGCACGGACTATAAATGAACGTTGCCAAGACCAAGATTGTTATATTCTCCAAGACACCAAAACTAGCAACCCTCAGAATTAACAACGCGGTTGTACAACAAGTCTCGGCTCTAAAATATCTTGGAGCGCAGGATCGAACAGGCCAGACGCTCATTTGCATCAATGAGGAGCTTCTTCGCTTGCCGTGACTTGAGTCTGCAGCTGAGTGTGCGAATGCTACGCTGCTATATCTTCCCGGTCCTTCTATATGAATGTCAAAGCTGGACCTTTAATGAAGCACTGGAGCGTCAGATCAACGCATTCGAGATGTACTTATATCGACGTATTCTGCGCGTCCTGGATATACCGAATAACCAAGGAAGATGTACTCAGGCGGATGAATAAAGATAAAGAACTATTAACAACAATAATAGAAAGAAAACTGCAATACATCGGTCACATCATGAGAGGAGAGCGATATGAAATACTCCGGCTTTTTATTGAGGGAAGGATCGAGTGCAAAAAATCTGAGGGCAGACGGCAGAATTCGTGGTTCAAGGATCTGAGAAGATGGTTTGGTCGAACGTCTATTGAGATATTCAGGTCCAACCTTCGGAGGGAGACATAAGAAGAAGAAGAATCTTAAACTATTTTAAATAGTAATATAAAAAGTTATTGTTTTAAAAGTGCCTAAAAATCGACCACCAAAGGGCTCTATCTCCGAAAATACTGCACCTACAGGACGGCCGTTAGTGGGAGTTCAAGAAGCCCCAAATGAAAAATGAAATAAGGCCCAAAAGTGAACTTTTTAAAAATAGCAAAAAAATAGATTTTTAAACGGGTCTAAAAATTGACCGCCGAAGGGTCTATCTCAAAAATACTACACCTACGGAACTTCCGTTGATGTCCAATCGTCCTACGAATCTGTATACGTGGAGAACATTACTATTTACGAAGTAATGTTTCCACGTATGTACAGGGCATCCCAAAACTATTAAGAGTCTGCCCATCTTCGCCCCCCGGCAGCCTGTATTTACTTTATTTTCATTCGTGTTTCGAACGTTTTCTTCTCTCTTTTTAACAGTTTTTGAGTGAGTTTCTAGTACACAAATGTTAGAGCACAAATTGTCACATTAACAAATTATTGGTTATGATAAATGGCAATCATAGACTTGAAGAGAACTTCAAGTTTATGATTGCATTGGAGATTGAGAAAATGAGTGAAATCATACATTTATCTCTTTTCCTCACATAGACAATCAAGTATGGGGCTCTTTTTCATGCCACACACGAATCTTTCTAGACGTTTTCCAGATTTGTACGAAATTGCAATTAACCGCCAAACTCCTAATGAGTGCATGTCATTCTGCTATGGACTCGGTATCCTACTGGAATGTTTGGTAAAACATTCTCTATTGCCTGAAAACTGAAATAAGTATGAAAATTGCTTAGTCAACAGCTCACATAGCAGTTTGAAGTTTTTTTTTGACAAGATGGGGAAAGACAGTTTCTTCAAAATAGATGTTGGTGTCTAGGAGAGTACCTCATGAAATGGTGCCGTAGCCGGTCAGTATATACTTGCCAATGATCTCCTACATTAAATATTGGTACAATACCAATTAAACCAGCCGCCATCTTAGAGAGCTCTGTAAGCGTTCCACCGTGCCGTTACACAATACAGGATGTAGTCGCTGCTTGGTTTATCTTCGTCGCCAATAATGTTGTGTACAGCAACATCCAAATAAAATGATAGAGTCCTTAGTGATTAGTCATTACAAATAGATATAACCAGTTTGTTGCAATTATACTGTCTGAAACATTTTTCTTTTGTTGAGTATAGAAATATAGTTGGAAACCCACATATCTACGGAGTGTTCATTATAGAATTTTATCTAGTTGGGTGTGAAATGTCAAAAGAAAAGGATGGAGAAACAAAAGTCCATTTATTTTGATTATGTCATCCTTTTGTCAAAATTTCATAGCCTGCTAGATGAAGTTTTATAATGAACACATAAATTTCCTTTCACCTTTAAGAATAAAGACTCGATAAAAGTGTAGACTTTCTCGTGTAGATTCTTCTAAAAGTTTTTGGTTGCCCTATATACTGAAGATGCAAAAATAAAATTGGCAAAACTCTGCCAATTTTTAATAGTTTTCTCTATAAATTTTGACCCAATACGGGCGAATTCCAAAACTCACCAGGTCATCTACCGGTTAAGCTGGTCATGTGATGGCCATCTAGCAATTCAATGGATTAAGCAGGTGACTGATCTACCAGGTAAATGACTTGGTGAATTTTGGAATTCGCCCTATCTAAGTCCAAACTACACAATTTACCACAGTACCTGTAACTTAGGCCCACATTTACAAAGAAAAATAATACATAAAAATATTTCAATTTAAATGTTAACTAAAATCTTGTATGTATCTCTATCTCTAACAAATTAAAAAAGAATGGATACATCGAATTGAGTGGGATTGCCACTTATTCTGTGAGGAATTGTTGATCTATAAAACAGTAATTAAGTTTAATTATTAAACTGTATAATCCATTCAGTTATTTCCGTCGTCAAGTAGGCGTTGGAAATCTGACATATGTCACCCGGTATAATATGACTGACATTGACAGTGATTAGTAATTAGTTCGAGGTTAAGGTTATTGTTTACTGCTCACAAAGTTGCCAGATGACTTCATTTGTTCAAACTTTTAATAATAATGATTACTAACCTAGAAACTAGTGAAAAATGGGCCGGTGCTCAACGCTAGCAAAAATATTATATTTTATTAAAGTATTTAAAAAATGAATCTTTCACAACCATAATAGTTGAAGCAAATAAGTTTATAGTGTGAATGTGATATCAGCAATATATGCACCCTACAAAAATGCAAGTGATGATATTATGTATAAGAAGTTTGCTTTTTGGACGAAAAGAAAGGTGGAATACAGTTACGGAAGGACAGGACCAATAATGTGTCTGTCAGCGGCAATTGAAAGCACGAAAATGGGACAACAGGCTGTAAGCTTAGGTACTTATCTACTTACGTATTAATAGCATGGAATCATTGGAATCATAAGTATTATTTCCAGTCCTCAAAAATCCAATAACTGAAAAATGTAGGTATAGAGCGGAGCAGTTAATGCTTACCCCAAAAATATTGGAAACTTAGGCAAGGTCATAGAGGGCAATTCAGGGGGGAGGTTTCTTCTTTATTTTCACTTTCACTTTTATGGTTACTGATTAGTGTTAATTACTTTTGGCATCTTTTTGTTAGGATAACACAGTTTTTTTAATAACAAAATACAAAAGATACGTGTTATATGTAAAAAAAATCGGCAACCGCGAAATTTTAATGACACATCTTGACAAGTTTGTTTTGACGACAAGTAAACAAACAATCGCAATCGATGTTATACCGTAGACATTCCATGGCATGGGTTGATGCCAAAAATAACTGAATGGATTATATGCTATATAATTATGTATCAACTACCTAAAAAAGTCTAGCTATGGACGTCATTGCTTAAATGATTTTGACTTTCCTTCCTCATTAACTGTAATTAAGAAGGGATTAAAGGTGTGTTCAATAGAAAAATTTATCAAGTTGGTTGCAAGTTGTTGAAAGAAGAGAATTAATTTACTCCTTTTCTGTTGAACACAGACATTACTATAGAATGTTTTTCCCGAAAAGAATAATTATATGTTGTTTTGTATTTCAGCTATTTGCGAACTCGATGGTTGGAGCCGGTTTAGTGGAAGATCCCAGAGTACTGTTGACCTCCATGAATGATCTGTTGGTGAAGGCGTTAGATAAACATTGATTTTTTCTTCACGTCCTACTGATGGTTTTGTACATATTTAGTGTCGACATTCTTCATTCCTGTTTTGTATATAGAATCGAAATAAGTATTTATACTTATTTGAATAATTTATTGGCTAATTGGTAATTTTTATTTTATGTGTCATGCATTATTCTTGAAGTGAAATATAGATATATAAATCTTTCATCTGATCTTTTAGTTTGCCCATAAATGTTTCTTAATTATTGAGGGAAATAATGCCTGAAACACGTTAGAATGTTGCAAAACGCAATATCAAAAAACATATTTTTTTCAAGACCTTTGACAAGGCTTTTTTTTTCTTAATAAGAATTAATCCAGATCGTTCGGATCGTCGTCTTTTGAGCCAAAGAATATTGTTACGATTCGCAGCAACGCCGCATGGGAGGCGGGGCAACGCATGGGAGCGTGTTGGTTGGTGGAGCTTCGCGACCTATCCGCGCTGCGTCATGGCTGACACGAGTGATTTATTGCTCGGCTGGCTTAATCTAGAAGGCAGTTGTTTACAACCGTTTTTTTATGTGAGATTATTCAAGAATTCTTATAAAGAACTTTCTAGGTTTTTCTGTAATTTTAGGATTGTATATAAAAGGCGCATAGAGCGGCGGTTAAGTAGTAGTGGTATTTTAATCGAGCTATAAGTAAGCTAACGAAGCGATAATAGAAGGCTATAAAGTGTTAAGTACTGAGTTATTTAGTAGTCGAGTGTATTTGTGGAATAAATAAATATTGTTTTCGTGTTAAATCGTACCACTGGAATTATTGAACCCTGAGTTCGCAACAATTGGTGTCAGAAGTGCGATTCCAGTGGGAATTTGAGGACTAATATTGCTGAACTGTAAGTGAGTGCTTCATTGCCGGACATTACGTGTTTATGCCAGTGACCAGAAGCCAACATCAAGCGACGGAGGATCAACTTGCCGCCCTGCTGTCCCTTATGCAACAACAGAAGGAAGAGCAAGAAAGACGTTATGTAGAACAAAAAGAAGAGCAGGAAAAACGTTACAAGGAACAAAAAGAGGAGCAGGAAAAACGTTACGAGGAACAAAAAGAGGAGCAGGATCAAACGTTATAAAGAACAAAAAGAAGAACAAGAAAGACGTGATCAAGTACAGGAGCGACGTTATCAACAAGAGAAGGAAGAACAGAAACGGTTCAAAGAAGAATTAGTGAACCATCTCGCAGCTAGGGAGCAACAATTAGAAGAAAGAATAATGCAATCCGTCAACGACGTCAACCAGAGGGTTCTCGAGCTAGAAAAGAAATTCCGGGAACAACTTGAGGACGACACCGTGTCTACAGAGAGTTTTAGCACAGCTAACGGTAAAATTAAGCCTCCTGATTATGACGGTACTACGGCCTGGGAAATTTATAAAACTCAGTTTGAGGCAGCTGCAAAAGCTAATGGTTGGTCCGAGCCCCAGAAAGCTACATCGTTAGTGATAGCACTTCGTGGAAAAGCGGCTGAGTTACTCCAATCTCTGTCGGCAGCGGATCAAAGTAATTATGCGGCTTAGTACACACTCTGCAACTACGATTTGGGAATGAGCACAAAGAAACCGTGTTCCAGGCCCAGCTGAGGATGAGACAGCAAAAGTCAGGTGAATCCTTACAAGAATTTGAGGCGGACATAGACAGACTTATTCACCTGGCATATCCATCGGCCCCTGAATCTTTTCAAATGCAATTTGCCGCCGAAAGGTTTATTGAGGGAGTTCGCGATAGTGACATGAGATACCACTTACGTCTAGTAAGGCCCAAAGATATCAGCGAGGCACTAGTTCGGGCCCTGGAATTCGAGGCGTCACGAGTGTCATCTAGTTCATCTCCACGTGTAAGAATGGCAACTTGCAATGAAGAGGCGAATGTGGCTGAATCCATGGCCAGTTTACATAAAGCGAAGAAGGATATGGCAGTCAATATGCAAGCCCTGTTAGAAAGAACTCCTCGATCAACAGACAATCGGGGCATAAAATGTTTTAACTGCGGCAGACTTGGTCACATCAAGAGTAATTGCCGCAATAGAGCAAGAAGTCCGTCGCCGTCGTTTAGAAGACCAAGCGGCGACCAAGACCGCCCTAGGTCCCAGGAAAACTAATTCCGGTCAATGCAAGGGGGCAATTGACCGGGGCCGCTAAGACCCCCAGGATCTTTAAAGTCGATAATTTGGGTGGCAAAAGTCTCACAGTGGCCGGACGCATTAAGGAACAGAAGATCCAGATTACCATCGATACAGGAGCAGATGTGACCATTGTAAGGCCAGATAAGCTTATCGGATATACCATACAACCATTGCCCAACCCTATTATGTTAAAATCAGTCACTGGAGAGTCTTGCCCTATAGACGGAGAAGTCGATGTCACCATCATTATTGGAGAAAGACTCGAAGTTCGGCATAAAGTGTTGGTTACCAGGATCAAAGACGAGTTTATTTTGGGAATGGATCTCATCAGGAAACATGGATCACAAACGGAATATTCTCACATTTGGAGATGAGGAGTTTGCATTAACCAATGGAAATGTGGAAACTAGTGTCCGTCTACTGGTGGTAGAAGATGTGAAAATTCCTCCAAATTCAGAACAAATTATCACAGTGACTTCTGAAAATGATCCTGGGTGGTCCATAGGACTTATAGAACCTAACCTGGATTTGACGACTGAAATCATGGTAGCCCGAACTTTGACCGACACGAAGAAGACTAGCCAGTACGAGTTGCCAATATTGGAGAAAGGACCATCAAGCTCCAAGAAGGAACAGTTCTTGCCAATTATGAACTGTACTGTAATTGCATACCCACTGTACAATGGGTATGCAATTGTGTCGAAGCAGAGACATCCAAAATTAAATCTTCTAACCAAGTTTCCCCAGAAGTTATTGATGCTTTTAAGCGACAGTGGAGTCACCTGTCAAAGGAACAACTTCAGTCTGCTATAAAATTTGCTATGGATGAATCTGATATGTTTAAGTTCAAGAACAACGACAGTCAAACCGATTTAGTTTGTCCATAAGATTAACACAGGAGATGCCCAGCCAATACGACAACATCCTCGAAGGGTCCCTCTGGCTAAACAACAGGAAGTTAATAGTTTGCTGAATGAAATGTTAAAGGAGGGCGTCATAGAAGAATCATCTAGTCCATGGTCGTCGCCTGTGGTTCTTGTTAAGAAGAAAGATGGTTCAACGCGGTTCTGTGTTGACTACAGGAAACTTAATGATGTGACCAAGAAAGACAGCTACCCATTGCCACGTATAGACGACACCTTAGCAACTTTATCGGGATCAAAGTGGTTTTCCACTCTAGATTTAAAAAGTGAATTGACCGGAAGACAAAGAAAAGACTGCATTTTCTACTGGTTCTGGACTATACCAGTTCACTGTTATGCCTTTTGGATTGTGCAATGCTCCATCAATTTTCGAGCGACTAATGGAACTTGTCTTAAGGGGGCTGACTTGGAAAACTTGCCTGGTATACTCAGATGACATAATTGTCATGGGACGTGATTTCGACGAGCATTTGAAGAATTTAAGAGAAATCTTCAACAAGTTACGGAATGCTCACCTGAAGTTAAACTACAAGAAATGCAGCCTGTTCCAAAAGCAAGTCGAGTACTTGGGGCATACTATCTCAGAACAAGGCATTAAAACTAGCCAAAGTAAAATATCTGCCATTAAAGATTGGCCAGTTCCCCGAGACAAACACGAAGTAAGGAGCTTTTTGGGACTATGTACTTACTATAGGAGATTTGTAGAGGGATTTGCCGACATCGCAAAACCGCTGCACAAATTAACGGAAAAGAAAACACCTTTCTTGTGGAACCACGATTGCAGTCACGCGTTTGCAAGGCTTAAAGCTGCCCTCTGTTCTAGTCCAATCTTGCCTTACCCTATAAAAGACGGACTCTTTATTTTGGACACGGATGCAAGTAACTGTGGTCTAGGTGCAGTACTCTCTCAAAGACAAAATGGGCAAGAGAAGGTCATTGAGTACGACAGTAAGACTTTAAGTAAGCCAGAAAGAAACTATTGCGTCACTAGAAAGGAACTGTTGGCCATCGTTAAAGCAGTCGAACATTACCATCGCTACTTATATGGAAAAAGGTTCCTGATTAGAACTGACCATGGAGCCTTGAAATGGCTATTACAGATGAAAAACTCTGAAGGCGAAATAGCCAGATGGATCGAGCCAGGGAGGTCTCACGGAAATGCGGATGCATTGTCTAGACGGCCGTGTAAAGTGGATTGTCGGCATTGTCAAAGAACTGAGCAGCGTGAGGGACTTCCTTCTGTAAGGAGAACGTCGGTAGAAATAAACGATGGCTGGACCACACAGACGCTTCGAGAAGAACAAATGAACGATCCAGATATTGGACCCATCCTCTCTGCAAAGACTGACGACAAGAGACCAGAATGGCAAGAAATCGCTGGTAAAAGTCCAAACCTGAAGGCACTATGGGCCCAGTGGCACTCTCTTAAAATAGAAAATGGACTACTGAAGAGAGCGTGGGAGAGTCCGGATGGCAAGTCCGTAGTCAGTCAGTTGGTTGGTGATAGCAGAAAATCAGATGTACTACAGGAAATGCACAACGGAACAAGTGGAGGTCATTTTGGGGTCAATAAAACCTTGGCCAAAATTAAAGAGCGGTTCTACTGGGTGAATTATCATGAAGACGTCGAATCTTGGTGCCGCAAGTGCGAAGTTTGTTGTGCCACAAAAGGACCTCGAACAAGATCACGCGGCCGAATGGTGCAGTACACTGTAGGTGCTCCATTCGAGAGGGTAGCAATTGATATCGCGGGACCATTTCCTCAGACTGAGTCGGTCAATAAATTCATCTTGGTCGCCATGGATTACTTCACTAAATGGCCTGAAGCATACGCCCTACCTAATCAAGAAGCAACGACTGTGGCAACGGTGCTAGTAAATGAAATGTTCTGCAGATTTGGGGTCCCTCTCGAACTTCATTCTGATCGGGGCCGAAATTTTGAATCGGCTGTTTTCCAGAAGGTCATGGAACTTCTCGGAATTCGCAAGACCAAGACAACTCCTTTGCATCCACAGTCGGATGGGATGGTAGAGAGGTTTAATCGGACCATGGAACATTACCTGTCTAAAATGGTGGCAGATCATCAGCGTGATTGGGACCAATATCTACCTCTCATGTTGATGGCATACCGAGGCTCTACGCATGAAGCCACTGGTTATACTCCGGCGAAAGTGATGTTCGGAAGGGAAATGAGGCTTCCTGCAGATTTGATGTATGGAACACCAGAAAAAGACTCACTCAACTCTGAGAATTTTGTGAAGGAGCTTAAGGAGAGGCTGGACAATGTTCATGAACAAGTCAGGAATAAACTGCGGATATCCAGTGATCGAGCCAAAGCAAGATATGACTTACTAGCTAACTCCCGCGGCTTCCAGGATGGTGATTTGGTGTGGCTATACAATCCGAGGCGAAAGGTGGGGAAGTCGCCCAAACTTAGTCAAAATTGGGAAGGACCTTATACAATTATAAAGAAGATTAATCATGTGGTGTATAGGATCCAGCGGACCCCCAGGTCAAAGATGAAGGTCGTTCATTTGGATCGATTAGCACGATACCATGGAACTCTATTTGTTCGGGACGAACAGCCTTAGGAGGAGGGCAATGTTACGATTCGCAGCAACGCCGCATGGGAGGCGGGGCAACGCATGGGAGCGTGTTGGTTGGTGAAGCTTCGCGACCCATCCGCGCTGCGTCATGGCTGACACGAGTGATTTATTGCTCGGCTGGCTTAATCTAGAAGGCAGTTGTTTACAACCGTTTTTTTTATGTGAGATTATTCAAGAATTCTTATAAAGAACTTTCTAGGTTTTTCTGTAATTTTAGGATTGTATATAAAAGGCGCATAGAGCGGCGGTTAAGTAGTAGTCGTGTTTTAATCGAGCTATAAGTAAGCTAAAGTTACGAAGCGATAATAGAAGGCTATAAAGTGTTAAGTACTGAGTTATTTAGTAGTCGAGTGTATTTGTGGAATAAATAAATAGTGTTTTCGTGTTAAATCGTACCACTGGAATTATTGAACCCTGAGTTCGCAACAATATCATTAAGAAAGTTTAAAAAATATATAGGTACTTTACGTACGAAATGAAAAATAACAAGTTTAAAAAACTGCAAACTGAAATAATTGATTAAAATTGGTTCAGAAACCAAGTGACATGTATAGAGAAATTAACATGGCCACCAGGAAACTAAAAACTATCAACTATATATTACTAAAACGGCATCCACTTGAGAGAACCGTGGATACCACGTGGTAATCGCCAAAATGGGGAACTATTATCTGATGGTGGAACCGGATACAGCCACGATTTAATCACGAAATCGTAGAATTGTGGTTGTTCTCAGTTAACCAACACTTTGGTTTTCTGAGCGATATGATGGCGTCATATAGTTTCTCTCTCCTGCAACTTAACAACTAGTGCAACGTTTCGACTTTTCTGGGTCATCCTCAACTTTTGAACAGCACATTTTAACGAAAACATCAAATGTTTACATATCTCTGAACTTGTAATAAAAAGGCTTTCAGTTTTTAACATTCAAATCGTTTATTGAATGCCACACTAAAGAAACGTCGGACAAAAAATGAAACCCAACACCTTTAAAAAAAATAAAAAGGATATTCGTATATAAATTCTCGAATTCGTATCTCGTACCTACGGTATACGAGATTCCAATTCCCACTGACGGATGAGCGGAGAATTTGAATAACCTTGTTTAGTGGTAAACACGTGAATGCCACGGAGCCAACGAGACTACATAGATTTTGGTGACTAAATAATATTCTGCTAGGGAGTTGGAATATTACTTTATTAAAAAAACTAAATTAATTTTTTTTCAAAAATTAAGATAAATTAAAGAAAAAAACTGACACATTTTAATGAATCGAACGGGAAAAATCTCTACAATTATTGAAGGAAAGGATAATGGCACAAATAAAAAAAATACAAGATAAAATAGTAGCTAGATGTAGCGTCCTGAAAAGTATACTCCAAAGGTTATCGGGAACAGGACCAAAAAAAATTTCCACAAATTAAGCAGAAACTGCCGACGTTTCGACGTTTATTGACGTCTTTATCAAGGCTAAAAACACAAAAGCAGCATTATATAGGTGACAAACGCCATTAAACAGTACAATTAACATGATATTGAGAAAAAAAAACCGTTAGGCAGTTATACATTAGATTAGTAACAATCACAAACACTGTAGATAAAACATAATTACATTATTACGAACTTACAAATTGCAAAAGAAAATACAAACATAAATTAAAACGAAGAAAAAGCTGACAAGAACCACAGGATAAGTATGAAACAAAAGTGCACTCCCTTACCTATTCTACGACGACTAGAGTGGAAATTGTGTCATGACTCATACTCAAAAGCCTTCAGCACAGGCGAGGAAGAGCAGGCGATGCGGAGTAAACACACATGTTTGTTGTGATTGTTACTAATCTAATGTCTAACTGCTTAACGGTTTTTTTTCTCAATATCATGTTAATTGGACTGTTTAATGGCGTTTGTCACCTATATAATGCTGCATTTGTGTTTTTAGCCTTGATAAAGACGTTAATAAACGTCGAAACGTCGGCAGTTTCTGCTTAATTTGTGGAAATTTTCTTTGGTCCTGTTCCCGAAAACCTTTGGAGTATAAGAAAAACTATTAAATTTTATTAGGAGCAAAACTAGAAAGAAATTTCAAAAGACCATTTTTTTATTGAAGAAGTGTACCCAATTTTAAGGAATCAACTTTATGGGACTTTGCTATAATCTTACCATAATGATCTACGTATATATAACCCATTCACTTAGTATTGTCGTCAAGTAGGCGTTGGAAAATTGTCTTTGATGTCTCAGATGATTATAAAAAAAAATTAAGGTTTCAAAGGTTACTAGATGACAAAAATAAGGGTAATACCTAGCTTAATCAAGTACGTATAGGGCATAGCGTAGATCAAGTACCTACTCATATATATAAGCCATTCACTTATTATTGTCATCAGGTAGGTGTTGGAAATTTGACTTTGACATTTTTATCATACCATCTCAACATGTGTTAAAAGAAGATGGGTATAAATCTATAAATAAAAAAAATAAAAGTTTCAAAGGTAACTAAATGCCAAAAATAAGTGAATGGGTAATAAGTACATAGTACTTTTAAATTGTTGGTGAATGAAGTTAGCGGGATTAGGACAAATAATGCACCTCTTCTTTATTCGAAAATGGCCGACGTTTTCGAAAAGAAGAGGTGCATTATTTGTCCTAATCCCGCTAACTTCACCAACAACTTACAACTTTAGGACGCTAATTACAACAATTACTTTTAAATACATATACGTACTTCTATAGGCCATTCACTTATTATTGTCAAGTAGGCGCTGGAAATTTGACTTTGACATTTCTATCGTATCTTCTCAACAGGTGCTAAAAGGAGATGGGTAGGAAAAAAATGAAGGTTTCAAAAGGTAACTAGATGACAAAAATAACTGAATGGGTAATATATTGTTACGAAGAGCGAGCGCTGGGAGGCTGAGCAATTTTTCTTCGAGGAATATTCTAGGCTTTTCTGTATTTTTAGGATTTTGTATAAAAGGCGAATAGCGCCGGCGTTAGTAGTACTCTTATTCTATCGAGCTATAGGTAAGGTAAAGTACCAAACGATAATAGAAAGCTATAAAGTGTTAAGTAGTGAGCTATTTAGTAGTCGAATTGTACTTGTGTGTATTTATGGGATAAATAAATAGTGTTTTCGTGTTAAATCGCTACACTGGAATTATTGAACCTTGATTTCGCAAAAATTGGTGTCAGAAGTGGGATTCCAGTGGGAATTTAAGGACTAATATTGCTGAACTGTAAGTGAGTGCTTCATTGCCGGACATTACGTGTTTATGTCAGTGATTAGAAGCCAGCATCAAGCGATGGAGGATCACCTTGCCACCCTTTGCAACAACAGAGGGAAGAGCAGGAAAAACGTTATAACGAACAAAAAGAGGAACAAGAAAGACGTGATCAAGTATACAGGAAAGACGTTAACAACAATAGAAGAAAGAGCAGGAAAAACGTTATCTAGAACAAAAGGAAGAATAGAAACTGTTCAAAGAAGAACTAGTGAACCATCTTGCAGCTAGCGAGCAACAATTGGAAGAAAAAATAATGCAATCCGTTAACGAAGGACTCGAAGCTGTCAACCAGAAAGTTCTCGAGCTAGAAAGGAAATTCCTGAAACAACTAGAGGACGACAACGTGTCTACAGAGAGTTTTAGTACAGCTAACGCTAAAATTAAGCCTGCCGATTATGACGGTGCTACATCGTTAGTGGTAGCACTTCGTGGAAAAGCGGCCGAATTACTCCAATCTCTGTCGGCAGCTGATCAAAATAATTATGCAGCTTTAGTACACACTCTGCAACTACGATTTAGAAATGAGCACAAAGAAACCGTGTTCCAGGCCCAGCTGAGGTTAAGACAGCAAAAGTCCGGTGAATCCTTACAAGAATTTGAGGCGGAAATAGACAGACTAATTCACCTGGCATACCCATCAGCCCCTGAATGTTTTCAAACGCAATTTGCCGTCGAAAGGTTCATTGAGGGAATTCGCGATAGTGACATGAGATACCACTTACGTCTAGTAAGGCCCAGAAATATCAGCGAGGCACTAGTTCGGGCCCTGGAATTCGAGGCGTCACGAGTGTCATCTAGTTCTTCTCTACGTGTAAGAATGGCAACTTGTGATGACAAGAAGGATATACGTCTACGGCTGAATGCCTGGCAAGTTTACATAAAGCGGTGAAGGATATGGCAGTCAATATGCAAGCCCTGTTGGGAAGAATTCCTCGATCAACAGGCAATCGGGGCATAAAATGTTTTAACTGCGGCAAACTGGGTCACGTCAACTGCTGTAATAGGGCAAGAAGTCCGTCGTTGTCGTTTAGAAGACCGAGCGGAAACCAAGATCGCCCTAGATTCCAGGAAAAACCAATTCCGGTCAATGTAAGGGGGCAATTGACCGGGCCCCTTAAGACTCCCAGAATCAGTCAAGTCAATCAATCAAGTCAAGTCAATAATTTGGGTGGCAAAAGTCTTACAGTGGCCGGACGCATTAAAGGACAGCTAGGAGATCCAAATTGAACATCGACCAGGAAGGTCTCACGAAAATGCCGATGCATTGTCTAGATGGCCATGTAAAGGAGATAGTCGGCATTATCAAAGAACTGAGCAGCGTGATGGACTTCCTTCTGTAAGGAGAACGTTGGTGGAAATAAACGATGGTTCGACCACACAGACGCTTCGAGACGAACAAATGAATGATCCAGATATTGAACCCATACTCTTGGCAAAGACTGACGACAAGAGACCAGAGTGGCAAGAAATTGCTGGTAAAAGTCCAAGCCTGAAGGCGCTATCGGCCCAGTGGCACTCTCTTAGAATAGAAAATGGATTACTGAAGAGAGCGTGGGAGAGTCCGGATGGCAAGATCGTAGTCAGTCAGTTGGTTGTTCCTGGTAGCAGAAAATCGGATGTACTACAGGAAATGCACGACGGAATCAGTGGAGGTCATTTTGGGGTCAAAAAAACCTTGGCCAAAATTAAAAAGTGGTACTACTGGGTGAATTATCATGAAGATGTCGAATCTTGGTGCCGCAAGTATAAAGTTTGTTGTGCCACGAAAGCACCTCGAACAAGATCGCGAGGCCGAATTGTGCAGTACACTGTAGGTGTTCCATTCGAGGGAGTAGCAATTGATGTCGTGGGACCATTTCCTCAAACTGAATCATGCAACAAATACATCTTGGTCGCCATGGATTATTTCACTAAATGGCCTGAAGCGTACGCCCTGCCTAATCAGGAAGCAACGACTGTGGCAACGGTGCTAGTAAATGAAATGTTCTGCAGACTTGTAGTCCCTCTGGAGCTTTATTCTGATCAGGGCCGAAATTTTGAATCGACTGTTTTCTAGAAGGTCATGGAACGTCTCGGAATCTGCAAGACCAGGACAACTCCTTTGTATCCACAGTCGGATGGGATGGTGGAGAGATTTAATCGGACCATGAAACATTATCGTGATTGGGATCATCAGCGTGATTGGGAGCAACATCTCTCTCATGTTGATGGCACATCGAGGCTCTACTACTGGTTATACTGCGGCCAAAGTGATGTTCGGAAGGGAAATGAGGCTTCCTGCGAATTTGATGTATGGAACACCAGAAAAAGATTTGCTCAACTCTGAGAATTTTGTGGAGGAGCTCAAGAAAAGACTTAACAATGTTCATGAAGAAGTCAGGAATAAACTGTAAATCTCCAGTAATCGAGCCAAAGCAACAAATGACTTACTGTCTAACTCCCGCTGGTTCCAGGATGGTGATTTGGTGTGGCTGTACAATCCGCGGCGAAAGGTGGGGAAGTCGCCCAAACTTAGCCAAAATTGGGAAGAAGGGCCTTATACAATCATTAAGAAGAATAATGACGTGGTGTATAGGATCCGCCACCTGCGCACGCGTATGGGGGTGCGCCGCCCAGCGCACCCCCATCAAAGATGAAGGTTGTTCATCTGGATCGATTAGCACGATACCATGGAACTCTATCTGTTCGGTTCGAACGTATATTCTCGTATCTGTTCGGGACGAACAGCCTTAGGAGGAGGGCAATGTTAAGGTGAGCGGGTGCTGGGAGGCGGAGCGACATTGGAGGTTGAACTTTCGCGGCCTATTCAGGCGCTGCGGCATGGGAACTGTCACGAGTGACTTATTGCTCTGTTTATTTAGAACGCAGTTATTTACGACCTTTTATTTGTGTGTCCCTTATCAATTATTTTTCTTCTAAGCATGTTCTAGGCTTTTCTGTATTTTTAGAATTTTTCATAAAAAGCGAATAGCGCCTCCGTATAGTAGTAGTCTTATTTAATTGAGCTATAGGTAAGCTAAGAGTAACAAACGATAATAGAAGGCTATAAAGTGTTAAGTAGTGAGTTATTTAGTTTAGTAGGCGAATTGTACTTGTGAGTATATATATTTGTGGGATAAATAAATAGTGTTTTCGTGTTAAATCGCTACACTGGAATTACTGAACCCTGAGTTCGCAACAATATACAAGGCAAAGTTAACGGGAAAAATCTATGCAACTATTGAAGGAAAGGATAATACTTAGTACCAATTAAAAAAAATCAAAAGACAAGAGACAATTAAGAGGCAATTACAAAACAAGAGACATTATTAAATTTTTTTAGAAGGAAAACTATAGAGAAGAAATTCCAATAGACCACTTTTTTTTTGAAGAAGTGTACCCAATTTTAAAGAATCATCAACGTTATGGGACTTTGCGATAATCTTGCCCAAATTATCTACGTATATATAAGCCATTTACTTATTATTGTCGTCCAGTAGGTGTTGGAAAATTGTCTTTGACATTTTTATCGTATCTTCTCAACCTATGTGCTAAAAGGGAACCTATGTGCTAAAAGAGAACCTATGTGCTATAGGAGATGAGTATAAAAAAAATTAAATTTTAAGTATACATGACAAAAATAAGTGATTGGGTAATACCGGGTGTCCAAGAGAACCCTGGACATAGAAGATTAACATGGGAAATCGGGTTTTCATTTTTTTGCGCCTGTACGGTTGAATTGATTGAAACATTTTAAGAGCAAAGTTGTAGAGCTTATGGTCAGCTATCATCCTGTAATTTTTTCAGTACCTCAGTTTTGGCTGTTTTTTGGAAAAACGCCTCGAAAAGTGCAAGAATTTGAATTTGGCGCGGCACCCACGCCATGCATATGGAGTGTCGCCAACATAATAATTTCTTATGTCAGAGTCAGAGCTGATTTTCCTTTCTTATTTATTTTGAGGGACTATCATGTAGTAATTAACGTAATTATTAGTGAAGTAAAAGTGTATAATACAAATGTATTATACTGTTACGATTCGCAACAACGCCGCATGGGAGGCGGGGCAACGCATGGGAGCGTGTTGGTTGGTGGAGCTTCGCGACCTATCCGCGCTGCGTCATGGCTGACACGAGTGATTTATTGCTCGGCTGGCTTAATCTAGAAGGCAGTTGTTTACAACCGTTTTTTTTTATGTGAGATTATTCAAGAATTCTTATAAAGAACTTTCTAGGTTTTTCTGTAATTTTAGGATGGTATATAACGGCGCATAGAGCGGCGGTTAAGAATAGTCTTATTTTAAGCGAGCTATAAGTAAGCTAAAATTCCGAACGATATTAGAAGGCTATAAAGTGTTAAGTAGTGAGTTATTTACTAGTCGAATTGTACCTGTGTGTATTAGTGGGATAAATAAATAGTGTTTTCGAGTTAAATCGTTACACTGGAATTATTGAACCCCGAGTTCGCAACAATACATTGTATTATACCGTTTAATACGGTATGTATGTATTTAACCTCATCATTTTATACAAATTAGTGGCAACACTGTGAAGAGTAGACAACGCTGTAGGAGAATGACATATGACTTGAATGATATATAACTGACTTCATTTTTTAATTTTCGTCCATTTGTTTTTATTTTTTTTTATGAAAAAAAAATTGTTATTTTATCATTAGTACTAGTAGTGAGTGAAGTAAACGTGTATGATATAGTAATAATGGGGAGGCCTGGGAAATTTGGGCAATAATACAAAAATATTTTGTCGTTCAACCAAGTATTAACAATTCCGAGAAAAAGTGCAAATTCTGCTCAAAGCAATTTGCAAAAAATTACTATGACCATATAAATGCTGGATTCAATAGCATGCGTGCATTATTTTATATAGGTATTTATTTGGGACAAAAGTCACGTCATGTAGAAGGCTTTGAACTAGAACTACACTTTGAAAATAATGGCTATTGAATCCTGCGTTGAGAGTGGGCTAAGTGGGCCACTCTGGTTTCTCTTAATCTAAAGGAAAAATTGGATTTGAATTATAAAAATAACACCTTAATTTGTACTACTAATATCATACATTCTCTAAATAAAATTAATCATTTTGTTAATTTTTAAATGCAATAAGATCTCGCTTTTACGCTCTTATCCTAATCCCAATCCAGTAGTGAAAAAAATCCCACCATTTTTTTGAATTTTAATACTGTATAATACAATGTATTTTACTTTGTATAATACAATGAAAAATAAAATACCGTATTTTCTCATCTCTAGTAATTATGCAGTGAAAATATGTTGGCGACACTGCACATGCATGGCGACAAATTCAAATTTTTGCACATTTCGAGGCGTTTTCCAAAAAACGCCCAAAACTGGGGTATTGAAAAAATTACAGGAAGATAGCTGACCATACGCTCTACAACTTTACTCTTAAAATTTTTCAATCAATTCAACCGTACAGGCGCAAAAAAATAAAAACCGATTTCCCGTGTTAATCTCCTATGTCCAGGGTTGTGCTGGACACCCGGTATATATATTGCACTAGGCAATACCTAACATAAGTATTTAATAAAGTTGTAAAAATGTACCTACATCTCTTCTGTGCTTATGTGTTGGTAGGAAAGCGTACCTGTAGGTACCTACTTACAGTTTTTCCTGTTTTCACGCTGAAAGCGGCTGGGTACCGCTACATTATGCAATAAAACCTTGAATTTATTTTGATTTACGATCATCCATGGATGATCAAAATGTGTACGGTGTTCCAGCTAGGAATACGTACCTACATACCTACATACATTATTCTTTATCAATTTTAAGTTTTAATATTGCTTTGCACGATTTCAATGATAAAGGTACGCGAATTTCTAGTGGAAAATTATTCCTCAATATACCTACCTACATTATGTAGGATCATGATATAGGTGATTTGATGCAAGCTGCTAATTACTATAGTTTTCACCTTCCCTCTGCATTAGGTAACGGGTACACTCTACGCAGATATGTACATATACTTAATAATATAAATAAATTCGCAATACCGCCTACCTTATTTTAATATTTTTTAGTATATGTATAATTATTGTATGATGTACCAATGCATTTATGATGCTGTAAATACTGATCTAAAATCTGCTCGTTTCTATACAGGTTGGTAGTACCTAGGTATACCAATAATGGAGATTACCTATATACTTGATAGTAATAAATAAAACTAAAACATCATATAGCGATCGACTTATTAATTAACACCCCTTGTGACCCAGAAAATGCGGGCTTATTTGCTGTGTATTAATTAAATCATACATTACTGGGCCACATCCTCGCTTTTCGTACATCAAGATAGTTCACATAATAGGTACCAGGTACCTACTTGATGATTTAAGTTTTTCAAGTGCAATAGCTGCCATTGATTTATCTTATACTTATTTTAAGAAAACATATAATTCATAGGTACTTCAATGTAAGTGGTAAATGTTAACTTACTTACTAAGTAGGTACATTTTAATATTCATATATTAAAGTCACTTATTGGTCTTTTTGTACACTGTTCAGGCGGCCGGACACCTAGGAGCGGTTTAAAGTTGCCGCCTCGAGATTGAAAGGAGGAAACGGATGTTGTCATCTGTCATATGATCCAAGTAGAATTATTTTCCTGTAAAATAGGTGGAATTTCTATAAAAGTTATGTAATTATGACTTCGAAAAATCATCAAATGATTTTAGAAGATCGAAATTCACGTAAATTATGTAAATTAACGATTAGAAGCTGTGACGTTAAGTACGTGACATCATCAACGATCGGCTACGTTACCACGTGATTGGTCGATAGTCGGCCTTAAAATTTAATCGGACCAATCAGACGAGCGAATTCGCTCGCACTCCACCAGAATATTTTCTTATCGTCATATGACCCATTCTTGCTTGTGGCAGTCGTGTAAGCCATATTTGTCACAGTGGGTTCGCTGGTTCCGTGCTGTGTTGTGCACCTTTTGAGACCGTTCTGACCTGTAAATACTCCCTCAAATAACTAAAACTAAACACCATGTCTGACTCAACACTATCAGAACAAAATCCGGTCTACGGACCTTTCTTTGGAGTTATGGGAGCAGCGTCAGCGATTATTTTCAGTGGTAGGTATATAACTTCTAGCCTTGCCGCTTCGTTATCGATTTGTGGGATGAATTCACAGTTTTGCTTTTGTACCGACTAAATTTAGTTAATTTATAGTTTGTATTCAATTAAACGCCATTTCGGGTTCATCTCAAAGTGGTTTTCGACATGTTTTGTTAAAATTTTGCCTGGGAATTCCACTTTATCCTGAATCTATTCATGGGCGTAGTGCGGGTCATATGCCAAGATTATACACAGATCCGGCCTTTGTCGTCCCAAAAATCGATGCTTTTAACGTACTGATACTATGCTAGTAGTTTTTCTCGCGTTTTTTTCCATAACTCGAATTTTCGTGGTCTTTAAATATTGTGTTTTGACCTCATTTGAATGATGGTCACATGTTTCAAGACCCACCCTCAAAGGGTCCTATTGAAATCATTAGTTGTCTTTTAACTTGAAACTGTCAATGCTTATTATTATTAACTAAATTGACCCTACAAATAATTTGCTTTCAAGTGGCTTGTTTACCGAAAAACCATTAATTCAATTACTTGCCATGTTTAGGACAATGACTTTCTAGTACCTTACTACTTGTACTGAAGTATTCATCTTTAGATTGGCATGTTTCAGTTTAGGTTTAAGTCCTATTTCTAGAGTTATTCAAGTGTACAGCTCTTCAATCTAATAGCAGCTACTCCAAAGATGGCCCAAGTACCTAAGTACTTATTACTATGCATGTCAATTTCATAGCGCTGTTATGTCTAGATATTAAGTTCATTGAGTGTAATTGTATTAATATTACTGATGATTTCCTAAATTCCTATGAAGGATTTGTGCCATGCAACATGTGAAAAAGGAGGGGCAATGTCAAACCTCATGACCCTAGACAAGCCATGTGACTTCAAGGTTCTGCTTGAATCACATGCATTTTCCCATGAATGAAATGCCTTGCATTAGATATTATATTAGTTTGGATTTTTGCTTTATTTTGTATTTTTGTAATAGTAGTTTAGATAGTCTGTGGGAGAGCTTGTGTGAGGGTGTGCACCCCTTTCATGTCAGTGTTCTCCTCAATAAGACACCTGCTAGATAGCTTCTAGAAGAGTTTTCATGCACATGATCAGCAGGCAATGCAATGGATTTGGAAGTTTATTAGGGGCCCAGGTTGTTTGTACTTTAGACTCACCCTGGTTTCACACATAACTTGTGTGAAATAATATTAAAAAACCACTTTATTTCATTTGGCTTGTGAAATGGATTATTTGAGTCCTCTAATGTAACCACCCAGTTTTCTACAATACATGGGCTAGTTTTTTTTATCTTTATTCATCCACCTGAGTACCTCTTCATTGGTTATTTGGTCTATCCAGGATAGGAGCAGAATACTTCAATATAAGTAAATCGTGAATGCGTTGATCTGATGCATTCACAATTTTAGGGTGAACCAAATACTGCAATGTTAATAGTTTACCCGTAAAAATTACCAGACAAATTTGAACTTAATAATTATGAATGCACCTTACAGTTAGGGTGGGCAGTGTGTCATGTGTGCATCAGTCCAATGAAAAATATACAGTGTCTCAAAGTTTGACTAAACAGAAACTTGTGATTGGTCACAAATTTGACAAAATATTTTTTGAATGTTTTTCATTGGACTGACAAGTGCATGAGACCCTGGCTTTAAGAATTGGCCCTCTGGGTGTGTCTCACATATGAGATGTGTGACACATCATCAAGATGACAGATGTACTGACTGCGGCATCACCATCAACTTTATATATGTGCCATCAAGATTGCAGATGCGCTGTGATGATTGTGTCATCAAGATGGCTATTCATGTCTTGTTTTCGTTGTCTTGATATTCAATTTAAACATGGCAATGGCTAGTCCATTTTGACTATTTTAATATGTTTTGTACATTGTGCTGTATCATGTGACATTTGTGTAAAAGTTTTAATATTGACATATATATCTGAATGTTTTTCTCACGGTTTCCTGCCTTCACTTCACAAAACAGTTAGCACCCTGAGGAAGATGTTAAAAAAATATTGAAAGCTTGGTAGCTGAATAGTTTTATTCCACACTGCCCAGACCAAATACATTTCTTCAGATTAACTTGTGTAGTCAATTTAAGTTTGCCACCTGAAAATAGTGTTATGACAGCTTTACAAGCATGACCCTCTTATGCAAAATGGGTTACATGATTTTCATCTAAAGCTCAAAAATTGGTGTGACATGAAATTGTTATAGTCAGATATATAGTTAAACTGATAAAGCTCTTTTCCTTTGATTAAACAATTATGTCAAGAAATGAAATTCAAAATCTTGTGTAATCGTCTCTTGAGACATCAAATTTAAAGGAACCATGACTGTAAAGGATTGTTGGTTTGCTCTATTCTTGGTTTTAAGTTTGATTTTAGCTAACCACCATTATTTTTTGTCTTTGTCAAGTTAATCTCTGGTGAAAAGTGTTCAACTGAACATCTGAGGCAATAAAATCTCTGGAATCTTTTCTCTGAAAATGTTTAGGAGTGGTTTGTGATCTGTTTGAGTGCTGATTTGGCATCTGCAAATATAGTATAGGAATTTTTTAATACCAAGGCCTAAGTACTGCTAAGGCCTTTCTGTCTTTATCACCTTGAAAAATGCAGCTGTGTTTTGTTATGTCAAGGCAAGACTCTTTAAAATGAGGAAGAACTGCCTGCACCTTAACTTCTAAATCTGAGTCTGTCTCTGAATGTCTTATCAAAATATCATCATCATAGTAGTAAGCGAGGTAGGTAGTACTTCAAAGATATCTAATAAACATACCCTTAAATCTTTTTAACTTTAATTTTTAAATCTTTGGAATATTTGAGGAACTATTGATACCCCAAATTGTAGTCCCTTGCACTGAGTGGTTGCACATAATCATTTGGGATTTACCTGCCTATTTCCCCTCAAAATTGATAAAAAAAAGTATACATTTTTACCATTTTAAACTAACCACACAAAGGAAGTGTGTAATTTATATCTGCTAAGCTTCTCTATGTTGTGCAAAACATCCTGTATAGAGTAGGTGGTCTGTACAACATCTCACTGGAATACCGGGTGTCCAGCAAAACTCTGGACATAGGCGATTAACATGGGAAATTGGTTTTTATTTTTTTTGCACCTTTACGATTGATTTGATTGAAAAACTTTTAAGGGTAAAGTTGTAGAGCTTATGGTCAGCTATCATCCTGTAATTTTTTCAATACCTCAGTTTTGGCTGTTTTTTGAAAAAACGCCACAAAAAGTGCAAGAATTTGAATTTGGCGCGTCACCCCCGCCATGCATGTGCAGTGTCGCCAACATAATAATTTCTTATGTCAGAGCCGATTTCCTTTTGTTATTTATTCTGAGGGACTATCATGTAGTAATTGACGTGATTATGCAGTGAAAATATGTTGGCGACACTGCACATGGGGTGAAGCGCGTGAAGAAGGTTGAAATTCAAATTTTTTCACTTTTAAAGGCGTTTTTTTCAAAAAACGGCCAAAACTGGGGTATTGAAAAAATTACAGGATGATAGCTGACCATACGCTCTACAACTTTACTCTTAAAAGTTTTTCAATCAATTCAACCGTACAGGCGCAAAAAAATTATAACCCATTCCCCATGTTAATCTCCTACATCCAGGGTTGTGCTGGACACCTGGTATACTGTATGTTGTTTGCTAGTAAAAATAAACCAAGCTAGGGTTGCAGCTAAGGCTTCCTAACAGTATTCGTAGTTCTTAGGATAATATAGGGGCTGTTCACTTAAAAATGTCATTTAGTTAGCTGTGAGATGTCAAAAGAAAAGAACCAAGAAACAAAAGTCATTTTAATTGGATTATCATAGACTTCCAGATGACGTTTTCTAATGAAAAAACTGTGCTAGTGCCATTGTTGGTTCATAATCTACAATTAATCTACTAACTAAAAATTTAAAATAAATATTAATATGTATAAACCACATATTTTGTGTGGCATTCTAGAAAGTTGAATTCACCTTAATTGCGTACGCAATGATGAACTCCACGTGATTTAATCCTCCCGAACCACTTTGTAATTAAAGTCCTTATCTAAGATAAGATTGGTGGATTAATTTTACTGCTAAATGATATGTCACATGGCAAGTTGCATTAGATGGTTTGTCATCATTCAGAAAGTAAATTATTACACACAACACGCCCTATTATGTACATCATACATATACCCTTAGAAAGAATTCCCATATGCTATTTATTGTAAAAATTTGTTGTTACTGGATCATATCAATTAACTATTCTGAACGTAAACAAACAGCACTGGGAACTGGGATAAAAATACATTTTCACCTGAACTTTGCAGCATGAAATTTGAAGTATCGAGCGAAAATTGAAAGATCGCTTTTCTATTGGCTTTCATTATAACATTAACTTAACAACATATTTGTTCTAAAATAAATTATGAGTTAATTGAAGCATTTATTTCACATAAAGCAAAATAACCAATCCATTTGGTTTCACCTCAACAATTTCAGGATGGACCTCCGTAATGGCTTGCAAATGACCTGTGGTTGGACAGGTGCCAAGCGTCTGTAGCATTTGTCTAGCCTAATCAATTTCATATACACTATTTTGTCATCACTACTTAGTGTTTGCTTACAGTTTACAATACCATTATTTCTAGTCTTTGATTACTTTGATACAGACGTAGCCCCTATCTCAAATTTAGAAGAATATTCTACTATATTGTTAAATAAAATGTCTGAGAAAATTTCTCTTCAATGATCTGGAATTTGTGAAAACCTCGGTGAAAAATGTCTGTGTCAATATTAAAACCATATAGCAATTTATAACTATTATAGAATTAACTTAAATGACACAGGCCAAGAGTAGCCTTGTAGTACTTTGTTGTCAGTGCTTACGTCATTTTAAATTTTTTATTTTTTAGCTCTGGGTGCCGCCTATGGAACAGCTAAATCAGGAACCGGTATTGCCGCCATGTCGGTGATGAGGCCGGAGTTGATCATGAAATGTATTATTCCCGTTGTCATGGCGGGTATTATCGCTATTTACGGCTTGGTCATAGCTATCCTTATTGCGGGTAGTATCGCCGCGCCCACAACATACTCACTTTACAAGTAAGTCATATTAACAATAGTGGAAAAAATTGTAAATTTGAGAGTTTTATATTTTCACAGGTAAGAAGTGTGTCTTGTTGAACAATTATGTAGAATATTAATGTATCTGGAGGAGCCCTTTTAGCAAAGTTTTCCTTGAGTTGTCTATTTACTGGATTAGGAAATTTCTTGCTAAATTTCTTTGCACCTTGTTATTACACCATGTGTAATTTTCGCCAACTTTTCAAACTCGTCAACTCTCTTAGGTCTTCTTGCCTCGACGTCGTTTTCTTAATGCATCCTAGGACTTTCTGCCCTTATATTGCTTTTTATCTAATAATAACGTGAAATGCCACTAATATTAATCAAGTGTGTCCAAGGCTTAGTCCAAGACATCTTAATGAAACTGGAGTAGGGTTGATAAACAAAAATCGTGATTAAGTCAAGGGAAAAAAAAGCTTGATTTTCTCGTTTTGTTAATATAATAATAGAATATATAATATAATAGAATAGCCTCATGACTACTCACCAATGAAATGATGTTTAAGGTTATGTGCTTAGATCTCTTGTGACTTAAAAGTGTGTGATTTAAAGACAACCGATTAATATGTTGAGTATCATTAAGTATCATAAACACTAGTATGGTACCCAGACTATATCAACTTCAAGTTTGCAGTGATAATTTGTGTTAGGTAATCATTCAGGTGTAAAAATCATTCAGCTACATGAAAGTCGAAACGTTTGCTTAAGTAGTATCTTAAAAATTCTTCTTTCTAGTGTTTTCTCCAAGACTGTCTTCAGTCATATTTTTTAAATATCCAACTTCTATGTGAAATTTCCCTTCCATACCGACTCTCGTAACAGGATCCCTATTCTTTTGATATTTTGCTTTCAAAGGCCGCATTAGAGGCCTCTGCATAAAACATTTGCTACACTGTAAAATAGAATCCTCAAAAGACAGGAAATTTATATTCGTGATAAAGAGGAAAACATTTTAGGACCATTAAAAGCCTCAATTGATCAATATTTACACAAAAAAGCTATATGACTTAACGAATGAAAGAGTAAATATTCTGCAATGCACTGATGACAGCCTAGTCTGAGGGTCTATTTCAATTATTGTGTAAGGTCCTTCTCGGAGCCCGGGGGCGAGAATAGTTTGTACCTATTACCCATTCAGTTATTTTTGTCATCTAGTTATCTTTGAAACCTTCTTTTTTTTATACCATCTCATACAACGCCTACTTGACAACAATAATAAGTGAATGGCTTATATGTGTATACTATCTGTTTAACTAACATCTCCTTTAAACAAAGTTTGAGGTTCTTATAATTAACCCCTGAAAATAATTGAATAGGAGCAAGACCCCGAAGCCATTTAAATCGCAATCCACATCAAAGTGGCTAAAAGAAACCCTTATTGGTTAGGGCAAGAAAGAAGAGACAAAGAAACACTTTTTTTTCCTCAACTTATTGTCCGATTCAAACTTTTTGTCAAACAACTTTCTTCTTGAGTGTGATTGTTAGTTTCCTGGTGAATAATTCCATTGTTTCTACAATATTCACTCTCATTATCGGTCTTGATCACTTTAGTCTTTCGGTTGTGCTGCCTTTCAACGAGTTGAAGCTTGCACTAATTGAAGTTATTAGTGCAAGAGTAGGCACTTATCTATAGTTTTGAGAAAATGATTTTTTTTCATTGTTTAGAAGTGAAACTGGAAGAACTAGAAATGCTTCACAGACAAGAATTTCATTCTTATTATATGGGATACACATTGAATACCTTATCAAAGAATGTGTTTTGGCTTGCCTGTTATGATCAACAGCTATTTTTCAAAAGTTTTGTCTGTTTACAGTGAACCAGGTTCGATTCCTATCTACATTTGAGTTTGAAGGCAAAGTAGAATTATTGAAAGGGTAGTTAATGGTATTCAAAGATCTGTATGGTATACTACAGGGTAACATTGAAACTGAGGAAAGCATAATTATCTTTTTTGCTCTCGAGTGATTGCCGCTCTCCGCTTCCCTCTCCGAGCAAAAAAGTTGTACTTTTTGCTCTTAATACATAAATAGCTATTTCACAAAACATTTGCTTTAATGTGGAATAATAAAAGAGTAGATTATGACAAGCAAAAAAATAAATTTGGCGTACTTGACTTCTATTTATGCCTAAACACCACTAGAATATGACATTAATATGCGAAGTATAAGTGTAAGCTCTTCATTTTCATGATACTACTCAAAAACCATTTTTATCTCGGCACCGACACGACGCAGTAAACCTACACTTCAAATTATAATTACCGTTATTACGATTTATAAAGCTTTTTTTTACATACTTGGCAAAACTTCCAAAACTTTATTTGGTCTTAAATCGTATAAACGGAAGCACAGTGTTTTAAAAAGAAACCTATTCATCTCGATATACTGAATTGATCGCATTTCTCTGCCAGTGATCTGACATGACGTCAAGCTGAGGGCACGCAAACCGATGGAATTGAGCAATTATTCTTTATCTACCGTTCTTGGTAAGGAACCACTAAGCATATACATCTAGAAATATCAGTATTAGCTAACAAACATGAAACTGGACGCCAATTATTATAAAATTGTTTTATGTTTTTTAGTTTTTTTTTGCTCTTCATTTCTATTGATAACTATTTTTTGCTTCACTTACTATAAATACTGCACTTCTATTCCGTTTTATTTTTGTCACTTCAATCTTTATGATTAGAAGTTAATTTTTAAATTTCTTTTCCTTTTACTTCTTTTAAAAGTTTTTTCTTTGATTTGCATTATACAGGGTTATACAAATGGGTACTGCGGCGTTCTTTAGTTCAAAAAGAAAAACTCAAACTTTCATTAAGAAAGTTTCTCGTTCCGCTGTTGTCCGTATCAGATTAAGTCAAAAATTCTAGAGGTCACAGATTTTTATTGACAATACACTTCACATGAAATTAAATTAAAAAAATGTAAGTTGTTTAAATTACGACGTCCTTGGCATTGAATGTGTGACATTGTTAAATAGTAAAGGTACAGAAAATGTTTTTTTGCGCAAAAACTATGAATGCTGCAAGTTTTTGCCAAGAGATGTAATATTTCCAAAAAACATCAAGAACTTAAAAAATGAGATTCAGAGGGCCAAATAAAAAGTTCTGGTAGTTTTTTTTGTTATGTATGATTGATTGATTCATGAAAAAAACATGTCTGTGGATAGAAAAGAGATCGAGCGTCTATACATGCTAATATTCTTTTGTACAAAGATTAAAACGAAAGATTGATCACTTGTTATTATTTACACTTTATTATTAATTAATAACTATATTAATTTATTATTTACATTTATTGGCCTTTCTTGTAGTTTATAATGTTTTGCCTTTGTTGTCTCCTCTTTTTATTTTTCGATTTGTTCCTTCACATCTTAGTGTCTGCCCAATGGCCTACCTTTTCCACTTCTCAGTGTTCGATTATATGAAGTTGAGGCTGCCATATTGTGTGTAGCCCAAGTCAACATCGCCATTAGACTTAAGAAATTGCTCCTCAAACAAATTGGGGGCATGGAATGTTAATTTTTTCTCAATCCATCTCCCTTTTTTTTGCTCATATCATGAAGATTGGCAAACAACGTCAAAGTTACATTTCCAACGCTAACAAGATGCCATACTCTTGTAAATAGGTAATACTTAAGTCTATAGAAATGACGCAGAACAAGTTCTTTAATTTTCCTTGATATACTAATGTGATCAGAAGTAGGTGGTCACCAATTTATCGATCAACCCATCTGCATACTAGTTTCGAGGTCTACCCCTCATCAGTACAGCTTTGGCTAGTCGATACATTGAAGACCGTGAGTTAGCGGCTTGAAGCCAGCGAGGTACAGAGCAATATAGGCTGCTTCTCGAACTGAGAGCCATCTGTCATGCAGTGTTGGATCTAAAATACGCTGGTGGAGGTCGCCTGCTCCTGGTCTGTACAACATCTCACCGGTGCTCCGTACATTTTCGGCTTTAAGCCGCTAACTCACGGTCTCCAATAGTGATGGAAAAAATCGTTACTTTTAAGGGCTTGGACCAATTAGTTACTTTAGACAGAGGACTCGTTACTTTAGACTCGTTACTTTGGACTCGTTAGTGACTTTGTAATTGGAAGAATTCAGACCCATTATACTTAAAGTAGCTCTCTAAAATTAATTTTAGGAAGGTTAACAAAATAAAAGTAATAACAAAAAGTAAAATGTTTTAATAAAACAAAATGAATATTGTAGACGTTAAACTATAAACAAACAAAAACTAAAAAACATAATAGGGACTAGGTAGGAACCTTACCTATTTTAAAAATATAATAAATATATAACAGAACATAAATCACTATTAGTTTAAAATTTATAACATAATTTTTAATACATTTTCAGTTCTGCTATTGCGGTCGCTGTTGGACTAGAGTTAGTGCGAGGTAAATCTTTCACAGCCTTATCAAAATCTTGCCAAATAAGCACGACGGCACCCGACTAACAGGGGGTGTCGGGCGTATTCGCGACAACTTCTCGGTGACTTTAAAAAGACTTGGAACGAGTCCTTTCTCGAATCAGGACTCGTTACTTTCAAGTCCCTGTAGTAACGATTATTTTGTAACCGTTAGTTATTTATTTTACATCACTAGTCTCCAATTTGTCGACCAGCCAAACTTGTATTGATGAGGGGTAGACCCCGAAACTAGTATGCATTGATCGACAAATTGGTGACCTCCTACTTTTTTCACTTCGTTCTGGTTCCGATAACCAGCGAGGTACAGAGCAATATGGGCTGCTTCTCGAACTGAGAGCCATCTGTCATGCAGTATTGAATCTAAAATACGCTGGTGGATGTCGCCTGCTCCTGCTCTGTACAACATCTCACCGATACTCCGTACATTTTCGGCTTTAAGCCGCTAACTCACGGTCTCCAATTTGTCGACTATTTGTCGACCAGCCAAAGCTGTACTGATGAGGAGTAGACCCCGAAACTAGTATGCAGATGGATTGATCGACAAATTGATGACCACCTTCTTATCACTTCGTTCTGGTTCCGATAACCTGCGAGATAGAGAGCAATATGGGCTGCTTCTCGCATTGAGCCCCACCTGCCATGCAGTATTGGATCTAAAATGCGCTGGTGGATGTCTCCTGCTCTGTACAACATCTCACCGATACTAATGTGCCATTCTGGTTGCTTATTTAAGAGATCATTCAATTATTGAGCTTCTGCAATGTTCAGCCACTATTAGAGCTCAACAGAGAAAATTTTATATGGCTGTAGGGAAGGGGAAAAAGGGACTATTCATTAGACACAGATAATTTAGAAGCTTCAAATAATTGACCGAATTATTTGAATTCCATGAAGCTCCCTGTTCTAGGATGACCTCTTGGTTATAAAAGTATAAAATTTTTAACGAAAAGTGAATAATTATGTAGAAACAGCTGATGATTTTTTTTGGTACTTGTGTTAACATACTTATTTTATTTTCAGAGGATTCTTGCACTTGGGTGCGGGTCTCGCTGTAGGATTTTCCGGTCTGGCAGCCGGTTTTGCCATCGGAATCGTGGGTGACGCCGGCGTAAGGGGTACGGCGCAACAGCCAAGGCTCTTCGTAGGAATGATCCTTATTCTTATCTTCGCCGAAGTATTAGGTCTTTACGGTCTTATCGTAGCCATTTTCCTTTACACCAAAAATTAAGCCATATCCTAAGTGGTATCGTTTCGAAAGTTTCAGGTTCTTCTCCCATAAGTATCCAGTTCACAGTAAATTACCTTTCGTGGTCGACAGAATTTTTTTTCAGTGTTAATCGTGTAAAAACCAGATGTAAAAATGTAAACCCTAGCGAATGTGACCACGCGAGTATGATAGAGCCGGAGTACTTGCGGTACTGGCTTTATCGTATTGTAAATACATTTTCACATCATTTTCTTTTGTCAGTTTCGCGAACTATACTTCTTTCTAATTATTGTATAGTCTGTAGGCTTTAGTTATCTTTATTTCATATTAAGATTAAAGTATATTTAAAATCGACTCTATTGAGCCCCTATTTAAAATAAAAGTTGAAAAATAGCACAATTTATTTTTAATTTCGTCGATACGTATTTAGTAGATTTTTATTTTTGTCGAATAGTAGGTAGATACCTACATCGACTCGTTTGTTATGGATCATGGCCTTACAGGCTGAAGGTGTTCTCTTTGATTTTCGTTCTACATATCATCGTCTTGTTAGATTCCGCTAATTACTGAGAATTTGTCCCATGTGTTGCTATACTATTATATGTTTTAACATCAGTGAACGTAAAACTATCCATTAGAAGTAGAACAACTGACTAGTATACCATAATATTTTTCAGAAAATGTGTTTGCAACTCCAGTATTAGATTATGTTAAGTTAAATGATTGGTGTCTAAAATAATTTGGCATATAATAACAAACTAGTGAAAACTTACTACTGGCGATCTTCTTTCTCATTCTAAACAATTTTAAATCAACCATTCTCTTGATAACAAATTATTTGTTGTAAATAAAATAGCCGCATAATGTATTGATGGTTTGATGTCCATAGTTATTCGTGTTAGCTTCCTAAATAATGTAGCTCAGCTCAGACAGAGGAATAACATTGTTGATCTGCATCCCACAACGAATCCGGAGGGATGCGTTCAGCTCTGTTTGTCGTTACTAACCTATAAGATGGTATATATTTCCTGTTTTATTTTAGTCACCTCATAGCTAAATGTAACGTTGAGGCTTTGTCGTGGATGTCTCTTGTCTTATCTCTTCGCTTAACAGCTAAGCCGCCGTTGGACCCACCACAAGCCGGGAAAATAATACCAGTTTATACATTGTTTTTATAACATGGTACTGTTATTATATTTGTCAGTTGATCTCTGTACCATAATTGATTTATCTATTGACGAATTGAGAACACTTTTTTGTTTACGTACATGTTAGTGCAACATGAGGTATTGCTTTTTGAAACCGATGAGAGAGGCAAAAGGCATCCAATTTGTTATAGAATGTTAAGATGTAGTAGGATGGTTTCTGTATTGAAGGGAACAGCAAAATTATGTTGAAAATAAATAATTTGTACATTCCATTACAATTTCTGTTTTATCAATTATTGTTGTTTTTCATTTAGTCCGACTTGTTTGCGCCATTACATGTTTTTAACAGTTTTGGTATCCAGTCCAGACGTCATTTTTGCGCTCTAATCAAAGGAAGCGATATTTGTGGTCTGTTATAAACATAATACCTATATTTCTAATGAAATATTAGAAAATATACTATTCTTGGAAGCTCCATGATAAGATATTTTTCGTCGTATAAATAACAGCCGTCGGTGTTAAGATAACGGTTAGGCGCCATTTTTATTCATAGTTTTTTAATTTGAGTATCACAATATTCGCTCGATGGTTGTGATACACCATTTGAGTATCACAACCATCGAGCTAATCTGGAGACCCCCTACTGGGGTATAGTTTGGCCCCCCTTTTGAGCAGAAGGTCCAAGGTTTTCTAAAAGTTCCAACCTCACAAAATAAACCGAAAATTAATCTACACAATCAATATCCGGTCCGGCTTTAAGTTGCTATGACGCTTGACTATGACTTTAAGTTGATATGCGCTGACGACAACATTACGTCAAGGAAACCTTATGGGTTTTGGCCTTCACGCCAAAAAAACCGGACCATTTTTAGGAAAATATCGGCATTTGTTGGCTCTGTCCATATTTTCTAGACCCCTCCTGTTTTATAGTTTCAGCCCCCCTTTTTAGCAGTGCGAACCTTTACACTGGTGACGATATTCGCCGGAAGTGACGTCATGACGTTCTATGTCAAATTATTGCAAAACAGTTGTCACTGTCATTTTTATTATTTCTTATTTCCAATCTAATCGAATATCGAATTAATATCATTGTTCTAGGTAGAGCGCTAGGGCTTCTAGCCTTTGGCTGACCTAGCTTCAAGGTTTTCTAAAACTTCCAAGCAAAAACAATCGACACAATTAATATCCGATCCGGCTTTAAGTCGCTATGACGCTGGTAGGACGTGCGCAGACGACATTACGTCATGGGAACCTTAGAGTGCCCGCCTTCCGTCCAAAAAAAGGGATTATTTTTAGGGAATTATCGGCATTTGCTGCCCCTATCAATATCTTCTAGGTCATTGGTAACATCATCAAACTGAATCTCAAAAGGTTTCAAGGGGTGAGTAGTCAAATTTCGTCAAAATTTAATAAATGTGGGGTGTCGAGCTAACTATAACCGGTATTTTATTTACCCCTCCGGTAAACTTTCTTAATTGTGTATTATTTTGGCGTCGTCGGGGTCTTATTCCTAAAAACTTATATTTACTTTTTTTTTAGTATAAAGAAACCCAAGGCAAACATAAAATTGCAAAAAATCAAATCGGAATTTAAAGTGCATTGCGCTGACGTCAGGCGTTTGTTTAGTCATATGTTTAGTTAAACGTTGGTGTCCGGAAGATTTTTGTGAGCGGTGAATTGAAGTGTCGTCCGTGTAACTTTTCTTCTAAATGAATACGGCTCTGTTAGATGTGGACTTTCGTACTAGTGCCGAAAACTATAAAACTCCTATATCGTAAGTCGAGATTTTTCCCTGGTTTGAGGCAAGTTTCCAATGAAAAATATTACTGTTGCGAACTCGGGGTTCAATAATTCCAGTGTAACGATTTAACACGAAAACACTATTTATTTATTTCCACAATTACACACGACACTAAATAACTCATCACTTAACACTTTATAGCCTTCTAATATCGCTTCGTAACTTTAGCTTACTTATAGCTCGACTAAAATACGACTATCCTTAACCGCCGCTCTATGCGCCTTTTATATACAATCCTAAAATTACAGAAAAACCTAGAAAGTTCTTTATAAGAATTCTTGAATAATCTCACATAAAAAAAACGGTTGTAAACAACTGCCTTCTAGATTAAGCCAGACGAGCAATAAATCACTCGTGTCAGCCATGACGCAGCGCGGATAGGTCGCGAAGCTCCACCAACCAACACGCTCCCATGCGTTGCCCCGCCTCCCATGCGGCGTTGCTGCGAATCGTAACATTGCCCTCCTCCTAAGGCTGTTCGTCCCGAACAGATAGAGTTCCATGGTATCGTGCTAATCGATCCAAATGAACGACCTTCATCTTTGACCTAGGGGTCCGCTGGATCCTATACACCACATCATTAATCTTCTTTATAATTGTATAAGGTCCTTCCCAATTTTGGCTAAGTTTGGGCGACTTCCCCACCTTTCGCCTCGGATTGTATAACCACACCAAATCACCATCCTGGAAGCCGCGGGAGTTAGCTAGTAAGTCATATCTTGCTTTGGCTCGATCACTGGATATCCGCAGTTTATTCCTGACTTGTTCATGAACATTGTCCAGCCTCTCCTTAAGCTCCTCCACAAAATTCTCAGAGTTGAGTGAGTCTTTTTCTGGTGTTCCATACATCAAATCTGCAGGAAGCCTCATTTACCTTCCGAACATCACATTCGCCGGAGTATAACCAGTGGCTTCATGCGTAGAGCCTCGGTATGCATCAACATGAGAGGTAGATGTTGGTCCCAATCACGCTGATGATCTGCCACCATTTTAGACAGGTAATGTTCCATGGTCCGATTAAACCTCTCTACCATCCCATCCGACTGTGGATGCAAAGGAGTTGTCCTGGTCTTGCGAATTCCGAGAAGTGCCATGACCTTCTGGAAAACAGCCGATTCAAAATTTCGGCCCTGATCAGAATGAAGTTCGAGAGGGACCCCAAATCTGCAGAACATTTCATTTACTAGCACCGTTGCCACAGTCGTTGCTTCTTGATTAGGTAGGGCGTATGCTTCAGGCTATTTAGTGAAGTAATCCATGGCGACCAAGATGTATTTGTTGCCCGACTCAGTCTGAGGAAATGGTCCCGCGACATCAATTGCTACCCTCTCGAATGGAGCACCTACAGTGTACTGCACCATTCGGCCCCGTGATCTTGTTCGAGGTCCTTTTGTGGCAGAACAAACTTCGCACTTGCGGCACCAAGATTAGACGTCTTCATGATAGTTCACCCAATAATACCGCTCTTTAATTTTGGCCAATGTTTTATTGACCCCAAAATGGCCTCCGCTTGTTCCGTTGTGCATTTCCTGTAGTACATCTGATTTTCTGCTACCAGGAACAACCAACTGACTGACTACGGACTTGCCATCCGGACTCTCCCACGCTCTCTTCAGTAGTCCATTTTCTATTTTAAGAGAGTGCCACTGGGCCCATAGCGCCTTCAGGTTTGGTCTTTTATCAGCAATTTCTTGCCACTCTGGTCTTTTGTCCTCAGTCTTTGCCAAGAGTATGGGTCCAATATCTGAATCATTCAATTGTTCTTCTCGAAGCGTCTGTGTGGTCCAGCCATCGTTTATTTCCACCGACGTTCTCCTTACAGAAGGATGTCCTTCACGTTGCTCAGTTCTTCGACAATCCTGACTATCTTCTTCACATGGCCGTCTAGACAATGTATCGGCATTTCCGTGACACCTTCCTTGTCGACGTTCAGTTTGGATCTTCTGTCCTTTAATGCGTCCGGCCTCTGTAACACTTTTGCCACTCAAATTATTGCCTTGACTTGATTGGTTGACTTGACTGATCCTGGGGGTCTTAACGGGCTCGGTCAATTGCCCCCTTACATTGACCGGAATTGGCTTTTCCTGGAATCTAGGGCGGTCCAGGTTTCCGCTCGGTCTTCTAAACAACGGCGACGGATTTCTTGCCCTATTACGGCAATTACTCTTGACGTGACCCAGTTTACCGCAGTTAAAACATTTTATGCCCCGATTGCCTATTGATCGGGGAGTTCTTTCTAACAGGGCTTGCATATTGACTGCCATATCCTTCATCGCTTTATGTAAACTGGCCATCGATTCAGCCATAGACGTAATCTTCTTGTTATCGCAAGTTGCCATTCTTACACGTGGAGAAGAACTAGATGACACTCGTGACGCCTCAAATTCCAGGGCCCGAACTAGTGCCTCGTTGATATTCCTGGGTCTGACTAGACGTAAGTGGTACCTCATGTCACTATCGCGAACTCCCTCAATGAACCTTTCGGCGGCAAATTGTGTTTGAAAACATTCAGGGGTTGATGGGTATGCCGGGTGAATGAGTCTGTCTATGTCCGCCTCAAATTCTTGTAAGGATTCACCTGACTTTTGCTGTCTCATCCTCAGCTGGGCCTGGAACACGGTTTCTTTGTGCTCATTTCCAAATCGTAGTTGCAGAGTGTGTACTAAAGCCGCATAATTACTTTGATCCGCTGCCGACAGAGATTGTAGTAACTCAGCCGCTTTTCCACGAAGTGCTACCACTAATGATGTAGCTTTCTGGGGCTCGGACCAGCCATTAGCTTTTGCAGCTGCCTCAAATTGCGTTTTATAAATTTCCCAGGCCGTAGTACCATCATAGTCGGGAGGCTTAATTTCAGCGTTGGATGTGCTAAAACTCTCTGTAGACACGTTGTCGTCCTCAAGTTGTTCCCGGAATTTCTTTTCCAGCTCGAGAACCCACTGGTTGACAGCTTCGAGTCCTTCGTTCACGCCGTTAACGGATTGCATTATTCTTTCTTCCAATTGTTGCTCCCTAGCTGCGAGATGGTTCATTAATTCTTCTTTGAATTGTTGATGACGTCGCTCCTGTATTTGATCACGTTTTTCCTGCTCTTCCTTCTGTTGTTGATAACGTCGCTCCTGAACTTGATCACGTCTTTCTGGCTCCTCTTTTTGTTCGTTATAACGTTTCTCCTGTTCTAGATAACGTCGCTCCTGTAATTGATCACGTTTTTCCAGCTCTTCCTTCTTTTCTAGATAACGTTTTTCCTGTTCTTCCCTCTGTTGCTGCATGAGGGACAGCAGGGCGGCAAGTTGATCCTCCATCGCTTGATGCTGGCTTCTAGTCACTGGCATAAACACGTAATGTCCGGCAGTGAAGCACTCACTTACAGTTCAGTAATTAATCCTCAAATTCCCACTGGAATCCCACTTCTGACACGAATTGTTGCGAACTCGGGGTTCAATAATTCCAGTGTAACGATTTAACACGAAAACACTATTTATTTATTTCCACAATTACACACGACACTAAATAACTCATCACTTAACACTTTATAGCCTTCTAATATCGCTTCGTAACTTTAGCTTACTTATAGCTCGACTAAAATACGACTATCCTTAACCGCCGCTCTATGCGCCTTTTATATACAATCCTAAAATTACAGAAAAACCTAGAAAGTTCTTTATAAGAATTCTTGAATAATCTCACATAAAAAAAAAACGGTTGTAAACAACTGCCTTCTAGATTAAGCCAGACGAGCAATAAATCACTCGTGTCAGCCATGACGCAGCGCGGATAGGTCGCGAAGCTCCACCAACCAACACGCTCCCATGCGTTGCCCCGCCTCCCATGCGGCGTTGCTGCGAATCGTAACATTACTTTTTTACTGCTGCTAGACCATCTTCAAGCCGCCAGTGCATTTTTGGTGATCAGGTTAATTCACTTAGTTAAAGCAGAGTTGCTATTAAAAATACCCCCATATCCTTAATTTTTCTGTTATTAGTATAATGTGAGTGCTTAAATTTGAGTTTTTGTTGAAATATTGAAAATACATAATTAATTGTAGGGAAATTTTTTCGTAAAAATTGCGGCGACGTAGAACGGTCGCCATTATCAAAACTGTCTTGCGTGACTGTTCCCAAAATGTCCAAAATTTTTTCTACTCATCTTTTTCTATAACATGGCCTCTGATAAGGTTAGCTCTCTCGTGGCACCTTTTCCTCACCGACGTATGCTTGACGCACTGCTTTCTTATGCCATCTTTGACGTTGTTGATTGGCCCGCTGCCGATGAGAAAGATAAAATAATGACTGAATTCTTGTAGACGAAAGAGATAGCTAAAGGAATTACGTCCTTGATACATTGGTAGATATTGGCAATGTATCAAGGATGTCAAGCGACAAATAATTGGAAAGTCTGTAAGAAGAATGTAAGTCCTGAACATAGATTATCCAAATAGATAAAAGACTGACATAGGGGGCTCTGAAGGAGGAAATTTGACATTTCAAAAAAAGCTCCCAAGCCCCCACCCCATCTAAAAAGTCCGGTGTTGGCCGATTTCTACGCGGAAACAGCCGAAATGCCGAACTCGATTCGATTTGTTTGTATCGCAAAAATGGCGTCGTTTTTGTGTTTATGAATATTATAATCTTTTAGTTTATTTCTGGTTTTAAATATAAATTTAATATAAAATTTTCGGGTGTATCACGTTATTAAGTGGTTTGGTGTAATATGTGGGTAATGGGGATGTTCCTACCTAGAAAATAAGGGGCAGAGGGAGTGGCTTATCAACCATACCGCCGTGCCCCGCGACGGCGGTGGCCCGCTATGCAGCCTATAAGGGGCCCGCTATGCAGCCTATAAGGGGCCCTAAGCGAAGCCGTTACTTGGTTGATTGAAACATTGATTTTAACAAGGCACAAAAATCAAATTTGGCGGGGGATCCCGCCACAGTAACCCAGATCCTCCTTAAGAATTAAAAAAACGTCAAAGCAATGTCCAGTGTAGCAATGTAAGTAGGTTTGAAGCAGTAACCACTAAAGCTAATCTCATGCATAATATTATGCATAATTGTAATTTGAAAAATCAGTTTTGTTTTGTGTAGGTATTAGTGATTGTGATTCAAAGAACTACTTCAATGCAAGCAAGAAGGGACTGCAAAGCTATAATTAACATGGATTGATAAGTCAATAGCAAACAGAATAGTCCACTTTAAAATTTGGTTGTCTCTGCCCTGCTGTTTCTCAAAGGGTTGGACTGTTCAGAAAAATCCAGAGGCAAGATCAAAGTAAGTACAGTAGATGATTTTTTTTGTTTTAGTAACTGCAACTTTATCACATAATAATAGAAATTTCTATTTACTTTCCATGCAATTTGTCGGAGAATTTGGTTACTTTCCTAGTAGTACACATGATACATGCATAGAGAACTAATTAAAAAAAAAACATGAAATGCTTTTTTGTGGTAGGCTGAGTATAGTCTATAAAGTTATTAAAAAGATGCATGAAAAGAGGTCCACAGTTTGAATGCAAATGTGGAGATTTAAATTTGCTATAACTTTGTCCCTGACTCTGTCTCTATAATAAGTTGTGTCTTCTTCATTAGGGTTTACATGTATAATGCAAAGTATATTACTCCACTGTCCTGTTTAATAAATGTGAGTTGCCTCTGCCCCAAGAGACTTCCTATATACAGTACATAACTATAACAGCCACAGCTATTATAGCTTTAAGCTTTTTCAATTATTAGAGACCCTATTGCAAAACTAGAGAAATTTTTATGTCTGATGATTGGTAACATTTGTGCAGTTTGGTATGTTTTATTGGAAAAGTGATGCAGTGAGTTTTGCACAGTGCAACATTTTCAGCATGAACTCTAGTAGCTATTTTTTTTTAGTTTGATCCTAGTGCAATCTCATGTTTTAATGAGAATGTACTGGGGCTATTATTTGAAGAGACTGGAAGTGCACTGTTGTTGTCTCAGTGCAACACTCATTTTTCTAATCAAAATTGCTATTAAGAATCATGTCATAATTGCATGTAGGTAATGAAATATGAAAGTAATCATATTATACATGACTTCAAATACTATAAAATTTGCAAAAAAATCAGTTTGTTTTAATTAAAAATAACAAAGGTCAAATATGTTTAGGTGCATAAGTAGGAAACCTCTTTTTTGTGTCCCAACCTCAAGTACAGGGGCAAATTTTATTAAAAAACAAAAAAATTTCCTACTCTTTAAAATTGTTCCCACATGTGTGGGGTGTTCAATATAAAACTTCATCTAGCAAGCTTTGAGAAATTTTTACAGAAAATGATGACGTACCTAATCAAGACAGGTGTACCATTTCCAACCTCGGTTATGATTAGCTGTTCTGTTATTTATGGTAATCCTGTGAATCCTGAAAAAACAGTTATATATGGAATGGTGCTTCTGAAAATGGTATGACAAGAGTGTCTCTGAAGCTACCAAACATCAGTCTTCGGTTTTCTCAGTTAATCTGTCAACATTGTGTGTTTTTTTAACTGTTTATGAAATTTAGATTGTTTTTCATGGTTTATTAGGTATCAGGTCTCAAATATAAAAATAGTAAACTCAACAGTAAACCATTTGTTGCTGAAAAGAGAACCCTGTATCCTGTTTTCTTTTTTTTTCTTTAAGATTGTATGACACCTGGTCACTGATGGTAGTGGTGATAATTAATTTTGTTCCGAAAATAACCAGGTTTTCAGGAACCTTCGTATATCAAATGTCAAATCAGTTATTTACCAGGTGGTTAACCAGGTTTGAAAACAGTACAAACATGCCCAAAGTAAATGGAGTTCTGTTAGATGTCTAATTTCTGTTTCTCCTTTGTGATAAATTTTTAAAAGGCCACACTTCAATGTCAAGTTATAAAATATTACATCGTTTCTTCCTCAATTTACTTTATTACCTATGTTACTACAGCAGTAGTGAGCAGTCATCATATGGCTCAACAGCTATACAATGCCTATTTTTCTGTTCATTCATCCAATGTTTCATTATGCACAATATGTCCGTGGTACTTTCTGCAAGGAAGGACTTGATATAATTTTGTTTATCCCCTGCAATTTGACGCTGAATGTGCAGAGCTTTCAATGTGGAGCTCCTGACTGATGAAGATTTCAATCCCCCTAAGGAGTTTTGGGTCGCGCTACCCTGTTTGAGTCTGTACCCTTGTACAGCTCTCGAGGTGCAGAATATGGTTAAACCATATCTCACGGGCTATACTTGCGTGTGTTGTTGACTTGTCTAATACTTAAATTTTCTTTCATTTAACTTTACTTTACTTTAAGTTTACCCTTGAGATGTGAAAGTGATTCTTAATGGCTGTAGAACACTCTACTTCTACATTAACTTAAGGACCAACATGTCTTTAGTTGTTATTACTTAAACTTTTAAAAAATGGACCGACTACTTGTAATCTGGATAGACAAATTATTTCAAATCATTTTATCTTTTCTTGATGAATCCATCATAACAAAAAGTCACGATTTTTTTACACAACTTTTTGTTAACTAAGGGCATAGACAGAATGAAAAACTTAAGTAATAAGTTTTATGCATTTTTCCTCATTCAGTTGGTCAAGAGCAATATTTTCGCCAATCAGTTTAAGAAAACCCTTAAAACATAAAACCTATTGCTTAAGTTTTTAATTGTGTCTGTGTCCTTTATGTTACTTAAGAATAATGCTTTATACTATGGCATACTTGTGCTTATAACTATGGTTTAGGGGTCGTTAACTTTAGGTTAACCTAAATTTGCTTGGTATCTATAAACATAGTTAAGGGCCATTTGCACACCTTTTCTTAAAAAATTTGGTAAGTGACATCAATGCATTTTATATGGGAAATTTTAAGTTTCACCTTAGATCAACATTTTGGGGAAGGTATGCAAATGGCCCTAAATGAAACATTTTACTGTGAAGTTTAAGCATTTTGATAATAAAAATCATTCCTCAAAATTTGAATCTGACGCTCTCAATAGATTTTTCGATATGTCCGCAGCATCTTGGGGGAAAGCAAAGCACTCCCCAATATTCTCCAATAAATGGCTGAACTTTCATTACAGAAAATTGATGAACACTTCTTGAGTTTGCCCGTTACACTAGATAATTTTGAACTAAAAGTCAATTAAACAACATCTACTCATTTTATTTTTTGCAATATGGAAACACATTGTGTAACTACTAAGTCAAGTGTTAGGGGCGTAAAACTATTAGTATCACAAAATCACAATATTTTATATTTATTTCTTCTTAATGTGTATGTTTCTTTAGAAAAGCCCAACAAGAAAATATTTTGTTCCTGATAATTCAGTCGGACACAGAATAATTTTAGGTGTTATTTTTAGATGTTTATGTGTTTATTTGCTGATAATACAATTTAAATAGATCTTTTTTCCCTTTTAAGTTATATAAAAACGTAAGTTGTATATAATAAGGCCTCAATGTTCGTGTATTTTAATGTTTTAATAAATGGTTGTTGTACATAACAGTTTATTCTTTTAATAGAGCAGGTGAGTAAGTGGTTTTTGAAATTAAGGCCATTTTAAATTGATATTCATCTAGCTGGCTGGAAAATTATGTAATATTCACACAGTCTACTAGATGAATATTTATTTGATATAGTAGACATTACCTGTGGATAGAAAAGCCTATGTATGGACAATTGTTACGATTCGGGTGGGTAAATGATTAAGTTGATCGCTAATGGAAATGCAACGCGAATGCGCTGTGTCACTTGTCAGCTGTGGCAGCTTTGGTTTGGGAGCAAAATTTGGCCTGTCATAATCGTCACTTCAGTTGATTGACTTTGACACTTACATCTATTTGGGTAATCTATGACAGCTAACGGTCTACTTCGACCAGTAGTAGTAACTGGAGACCCCTGACCCCCTCCTGTTTTACAGTTTTGGCCCCCCCTTTTAGCAGAGTGGGAACCCTTATCTCGCTTTGAGTCGCTTTCGTTGGTGATGAAAACCGCAAACTTTGTAAACAAACGAAATCTTGTTTTTCTACTGAATGAGAAAAATAGAAAACTCAGGTAAGTATATACTAGAGTACTTCTATTAAAGTGTCTTTTCGTACTAAGAATAACTATACGCAACGCACTATTATGATAAGGACCTGCTCGCCTTCTGATTACACCTATACCTAATACCTAATATCTTGCAAACGAATGATGTTCGAGACCGAGACTCTCGAGAGTTTCGATTGGCAGTATCGGTCTCGGTGTCGGTTTCGCAGACCAAGACCGAGATCGAGACCAAGACAGTCTCGAAGTCGATATTAAAGTCTCGGTCTCGTACGAGAGCGAACCGAGACCGAGACTTATCTCGTCGTCTCGTGAAGCTCTATTACTTTATTTGCTTTAAGTAAACTTTTGGTGTTCCATTTCATTTTGCGTTCCTTTTCCTATAGTAAATATTCTACGAAAACAAAAATTTGGACGATGTTAAAGTCCACAACCTTAAACATCGTGCAAGAATCAGCGAAGGACTATTATAACTATTTAAATTGATGTGAAGCATTTTTTCTACATTTTTGTTGGCCGAAAGAGGCTAAATATCTTCCAATGGGCCATAGCCTCATCCTAACCCAGCCCATCCATTTCAATATTTAAAAGTAAGAACTTTACCATTCACTTTTATTCCAATTTAAATTGTATGATCGACCTAACTTCAAACCTCAAAATTTCTAAATGTCAGATAATAGTAGATTATGTCACTAGGAGTAAAAGTGGGTCTTTTCGTGCTGAGCCCAGAGATTGACGGCCGAAGCGAAGCTGAGGCCTGCAACTGGGCGAAGCACACCCTGTTAAAAATTCCTTATTAAACCTTATAAAAAAAAAGTGTATATGATTGAATATGGCGCAACATGTGTATTTCAAACAGGAATTACAAATAAGATACGTAGTGGGTGTAACAAGGTCAAACCCTGGAAATCCACTAAAAAAAGAATTTGAATCCTAATTGTTTTTATTTGCAATCTACAAGTATGAATCAAACTGAAGCAGGAATTCCAAATTTAATTCAATAAGATTTAATTAGTTTGAAGATGTGTTTGTCAAACAGTATTGGTATACGTTTAAATTGGATAAATATGGACCTCAAATAATATATACCGGGTGTCCAGCAGAACCCTGGACATAGGAGATTAACATGGGAAATCGGTTTTTATTTTTTTGCGCCTGTACGGTTGATTTGATTGAAAAACTTTTAAGAGTAAAGTTGTAGAGCGTATGGTCAGCTATCATCCTGTAATTTTTTCAATGTCCCAGTTTTGGCCGTTTTTTGGAAAAACGCCTCGAAAAGTGCAAGAATTTGAATTTGGCGCGTCACCCCCACCATGCATGTGCAGTGTCGCCAACATAATAATTTCTTATGTCAGACTCAGAGCTGATTTTCCTTTCTTATTTATTTTGAGGGACTATCATGTAGTAATTAACGTGATTATGCAGAGAAAATTAACTGAAAACCTGACGATAATGTTCTTAAATTATAGGTAAGTAAAAGTTACGTTTATAATTATCATAATTAGTAAAAGGAAAATCATTCCAATTTGTGTATGGCTGGTTGTCTAATTCATTTTAATTTAGCAATACGACAACCACGATGACATGACAATTTGTCTCTTGTCACCAATTAAGGGTGTTCGTTGTTGTTGTTTTTATTGAGGTGAATTCATCTATCTCCAAATGTTTTACTTCAAAAGTGTCTATTTTGCAGTGCTGTGTGACGCGAGGCCCCATCCTGCATGTAAAAAAACCCTTGCTAAGTGCTGGACTCTACTATGACAGACAAAATCTCATTGGAAAACCAAATACAGCGCGCCCCAAAATGCTAATCCACACATTGACAACTTCTCGACGTTGGTCTCGGTTGTCCTGCACTGTATGTGGATTTTAGAGAGTCCAAACTCATTCATTTTGTTGATTTGAGGGACCCATTAATCCAAATTAACATTCATTGGTGGAACAAATGTTTATAGCAAATAAGCAAGACCAGTAAGCAGATAGCGATGGATGTTTGATCTGCTAAGACCAGTTTCTTTCATGTTTTATCTATGTATCTGGAGACTATAGTACCTGTGAAAAAAACTCTTTTCAGTGACAACAAATCTTGCCAAACTGGCCACAAACAACTTGAAAAACTGGCCAAAAATTGGTTTCATTCCAATCGATTGCTGCTGAATGCAAGACACAGAGGATGGTGTGACGCCCCATCTTGCATGTAAAAAACCCGTTCTAACGGCTGGATGGCTTCTACAGCAGGCAAAATGTGATTGCGAAGCATATTACCAGATTTGTTGGTGTTCAAACTGCAATCAATGAAAAATGGACCTATAACATGGCGCCCCAAAATGCCGATCCACACGTTACAGTTGCTCGACGTTGGTCCCGATTGTCATGCACTATATGTGGGTTTTGGAGTGCCCAAATCCGATCATTTTGTTGATTTGAAGAGCCAGTCAATCCAAATTAGTATTGAACCGTGAAACAAATGTTTCTAACAAATCTTGGGGCTGCAATAATTTTTTATGTTAGGATTTCACAAAACTCCATTGGGGCGAAAAGGTGGGTCGGTACGAGTTGTTGATGGTTCTCTTGTTTGTAGCTTTCAAAACCTTCTTTTTGCAGATAATTATGGATAGTCGATCTACTAAGTCCAGTTTCTTGGCCAATCTGTCGAATACTCTTGGAAGGATCATCGTTTACTGTAGCAAGAACAACAAGTTTTGCCACATTTTCATCCTCTGGACCCCACCAGCTTGAAGTCGTCGCTTTCGCTCACAGGAACATATCGGCTTAATACTCAGTACAGTTTCCTCAAAACGAGCAACCACCGCCTGAAGTGAACTGCATGCTGGTATTGGTTGTTCAGGAAACAATGCAACAATGTTGTCTCGAATTTGAGCAAAGGAATTACCACCCCAGTATTGTTTTAAAACAAGTTTCCTCTCCTCAAAATTCATAACTAATGAAACATTTAAATAAGAAATAATAAAAATAAAATTTTACACTGTATCAACGAAATGGTTCCTAATTTCCTTACTTTTAATATCAATAAATGCAATGTTTCTGTATACATTACATTTTTATTTCGGGGAAATCGTGTGTGAAAAAGTGGATGCAACAAGTACCAAAATAAGTATATTTCCATAATCAATCTATACATAAATTTCTTAACAGAAGAATTTAACAAGTGGACATGAAAAAGAAATGTAACATAAATTTAGGTAATAACACAGATAACAACAATTATTCCTATAAAAACACTATCACCTTTATTAAGATTCAATTCAATTCAATTCAAATTTATTCATGTTTACAATCACCAAAACAGCAATGTACATACCTCAAAAATTGAATAGTCTACAAATTAAATTTAAATAAATTCAGTCCAGATGTCATTATTTACTTAATACTAAAAGCTTACAGTCAACATCCTAAAATAGACTATACAGAGAGAAGAAACAAAAATTAATAATTTTGATTAAAATACTTAAAATACTCTTCATCACAATAAAAAACATTTACCATTAAAATTTGCTTAATTTCCTTTCGGAAACTATCCACTGTCAAGGCTTTAATTTTTATGGGCAGTTGAAATATTTTACCGTCCAGTAGCCAGGACCATTCTGGCACCTTCTCAAACGACAATATGAGGTTATTAAACTTTTTCGGCCTCTAGTAAGGTAAGCATGCATGTCCTCGTGAGCAGAAAACAGATACATGTTATTTTTCACAAACAGCAAATTCTCCAATATAAACATGGAGGGCAGGGTTAGTATGCCTAGCTCTCTGAAGTGCGCTCTGCAGTCATCCCTGTAGCCCAGGCCAGCCAACAATCTGACCGCTCTTCTCTGAAGCCCGAACAAACGCTTAGCCCTCGAGGCGTGGCCCCAAACAACTACAGCATAAGAGAGCCATGCATGAGAAGATGCAAAGTAAGCCGATCTAAGTACCGTAGGAGATATCCTATCTGAAAGCTGACGTAGCAGGTACAAACTTGTATTGAGTCTTGAAGCCAAGTTATCAGTGTGTAAATCCCATTTGGCGCTCTCATCCACAAGAACCCCAAGAAATTTAACCTGGGATACGTGGTCATTTACGGTTCCAATCTCCCTCAATGCAAACACCATCCTCTGTGCCTTGCATTCAGCAGCAATCGATTGGAATGAAACCAATTTTTGGCCAGTTTTTCAAGTTGTTTGTGGCCAGTTTGGCAAGATTTGTTGTCACTGAAAAGATTTTTTTTCACAGGCACTATAGTCTCCAGATACATAGATAAAACATGAAAGAAACTGGTCTTAGCAGATCAAACATCCATCGCTATCTGCTTACTGGTCTTGCTTGTTTCCTATAAACATTTGTTCCACCAATGAATGTTAAATTGGATTAATGGTCCCTTAAATCAACAAAATGAATGAGTTTGGACTCTCTAAAATCCACATACAGTGCAGGACAACCGAGACCAACGTCGAGAAGTTGTCAATGTGTGGATTGGCATTTTGGGGCGCGCTGTATTTGGTTTTCCAATGAGATTTTGTCTGTCATAGAAGAGTCCAGCACTTAGCAAGGGTTTTTTACATGCAGGATGGGGCCTCGCGTCACACAGCACTGCAAAATAGACACTTTTGAAGTAAAACATTTGGAGATAGATGAATTCACCTCAATAACAACAACAACGAACCCCCTTAATTGGTGACAAGAGACAAATTGTCATGTCATCGTGGTTGTCGTATTGCTAAACTAAAATGAATTAGACAACCAGCTATACACAAATTGGATGATTTTCGTTTTACTAATTATGATAATAATAAACGTAACTTTTACTTACCGTATGATTTAAGAACATTATCGTCAGGTTTTCGGTTAATTTTCACTGCATAATCACGTTAATTACTACATGATAGCCCCTCAAAATAAATAAGAAAGGAAAATCGGCTCTGACTTTGACATAAGAAATTATTATGTTGGCGACACTGCACATGCATGGTGGGGGTGACGCGCCAAATTCAAATTCTTGCACTTTTCGAGGCGTTTTTCCAAAAAACGGCCAAAACTGGGGCATTGAAAAAATTACAGGATGATAGCTGACCATACGCTCTACAACTTTACTCTTAAAAGTTTTTCAATCAAATCAACCGTACAGGCGCAAAAAAATAAAAACCGATTTCCCATGTTAATCTCCTATGTCCAGGGTTCTGCTGGACACCCGGTATATACTATTTAAAGGCGAATTTGTCTTAATGCGGTAAAATATGGAGAATGGCGACTTCAATAAGGAATTAAATTCTATTGAATTTAATATGGATCAAAAATTGGTTGTATTCGTTTCTATAAGGTGGGAAGCGTACTCGATGGGTCTTAACGGGGCTGAATATGGAGAATGGTGCGTTTAATAAGGAATTATATTTTATTTGTTTCAATATGGACGAAATGGGTCTTAACGGGGCTGAATATGGAGAATAGTACCTTTAATAAGAAATTAAATCTTATTGGATTTAATATAGACCAAAAATTGATTGTAATGGTTTCTATGAGGTGGAAAGCAGACTCAATGGGTCTTTACGATGTTGAATAAAAAAGAATAGTGCTTTTAATAAGGAATTAAAATCTATTGGTATTAATATGAACCAAAAATTAATTGTATGAGTCTCTATGAGGTTGAAAGGAGATTTAACGGGTCTTATATGGAGAATAGTGCCATTAATATGGAATGAAACTATTGGTATTAATATGGACTAAGAATTGAGTTGAAGTCTCCATGAGGTGGGAAGCGGACTCAACGGGTCTTAACGGGGCTGAATATGGAGAAAAGTGCTTTTAATAGGCTTAACGATTGTATAAATTCCAATAAAAACTTAACGGATCCAATTCAATTTAAGACTTAAAATATATTGCGATTTAATAAGGAATATCTTATAAGGAGTGATTGAAACTTACACATTGTGTCGAATCTTAGTCCGATTTAAAACAAAATCCAGACCAATAAAACCTGATCAAAACCATTAAAATTGTTTGAAGTTTAATAAGGAATTACATATAAGAATTTATTGAATCTAGTTCCTATTTAAAACTTATAAAATCTGATAGACTTTAATAACTCTGGAACTCCAAACAGAATCTTATAGAATCCATATTAAACCTGATTAAAACCATTAAAATTGTTTAAGGTTTTATAAGGAATATGTATTGTTACGATCGCAGCAACGCCGCATGGGAGGCGGGGCAACGCATGGGAGCGTGTTGGTTGGTGGAGCTTCGCGACCTATCCGCGCTGCGTCATGGCTGACACGAGTGATTTATTGCTCGTCTGGCTTAATCTAGAAGGCAGTTGTTTACAACCGTTTTTTTTATATGAGATTATTCAAGAATTCTTATAAAGAACTTTCTAGGTTTTTCTGTAATTTTAGGATTGTATATAAAAGGCGCATAGAGCGCCCGAGAGGAGTAGTCGTATTTTAATCGAGCTATAAGTAAGCTAAAGTTACGAAGCGATATTAGAAGGCTATGAAGTGTTAAAGTAGTGAGTTATTTAGTAGTCGTGTGTAATTGTGGAATAAATAAATAGTGTTTTCGTGTTAAATCGTTACACTGGAATTATTGAACCCCGAGTTCGCAACAATTGGTGTCAGAAGTGGGATTCCAGTGGGAATTTGAGGACTAATATTGCTGAACTGTAAGTGAGTGCTTCATTGCCGGACATTACGTGTTTATGCCAGTGACCAGAAGCCAGCATCAAGCGATGGAGGATCAACTTGCCGCCCTGCTGTCCCTTATGCAACAACAGAAGGAAGAGCAAGAAAGACGTTATGTAGAACAAAAAGAAGAGCAGGAAAAACGTTATAAGGAACAAAAAGAGGAGCAGGAAAAACGTTATAAAGAACAAAAAGAGGAACAAGAAAGACGTGATCAAGTACAGGAGCGACGTTATCAAGAACAGAAAGAAGAGCAGAAAAATCATTATCAAGAACAAAAGGAAGAACAGAAACGGTTTAAAGAAGAATTAGTGAACCATCTCGCAGCTAGGGAGCAACAATTGGAAGAAAGAATAATGCAGTCCGTTAACGAATCCGTTAACGGCGTGAACGAATCCATTAACGGCGTTAACGAAGGACTCGAAGCTGTCAACCAGAGGGTTCTCGAGCTAGAAAAGAAATTCCGGGAACAACTTGAGGACGACAACGTGTCTACAGAGAGTTTTAGCACATCCAACGCTAAAATTAAGCCTCCCGATTATGACGGTAGTACGGCATGGGAAATTTATAAAACCCAGTTTGAGGCAGCTGCAAAAGCTAATGGTTGGTCCGAGCCCCAGAAAGCTACATCATTAGTGGTAGCACTTCGTGGGAAAGCGGCTGAGTTACTCCAATCTCTGTCGGCAGCGGATCAAAGTAATTATGCGGCTTTAGTACACACTCTGCAACTACGATTTGGAAATGAGCACAAAGAAACCGTGTTCCAGGCCCAGCTGAGGATGAGACAGCAAAAGTCAGGTGAATCCTTACAAGAATTTGAGGCGGACATAGACAGACTCATTCACCTGGCATATCCATCGGCCCCTGAATCTTTTCAAATGCAATTTGCCGCCGAAAGGTTCATTGAGGGAGTTCGCGATAGTGACATGAGATACCACTTACGTCTAGTAAGGCCCAAGGATATCAGCGAGGCACTAGTTCGGGCCCTGGAATTCGAGGCGTCACGAGTGTCATCTAGTTCAGCTCCGCGTGTGCGAATGGCAACTTGCAATGACGAGAAGGATACGACTATGGCTGAATCCATGGCCAGTTTACATAAAGCGATGAAGGATATGGCAGTCAATATACAAGCCCTATTGGGAAGGACCCCTCGATCAATAGGCAATCGGGGCATAAAATGTTTTAACTGCGGCAGACTGGGTCACATCAAGAGTAACTGCCGTAATAGGGCAAGAAGTCCGTCGCCGTCGTTTAGAAGACCAAGCGGCGACCAAGGCCGCCCTAGGTCCCAGGAAAACTAATTCCGGTCAATGCAAGGGGGCAATTGACCGGGGCCGCTAAGACCCCCAGGATCTTTAAAGTCAATAATTTGGGTGGCAAAAGTCTCACAGTGACCGGACGCATTAAGGAACAGAAGATCCAGATTACCATCGATACAGGAGCAGATGTGACCATTGTAAGGCCAGATAAGCTTGTCGGATATACCATACAACCATTGCCCAACCCTATTATGTTAAAATCAGTCACTGGAGAGTCTTGCCCTATAGACGGAGAAGCCGATCTCAACATCATTATTGGAGAAAGACTCGAAGTTCGCCATAAAGTGTTGGTTGCCAGGATCAAAGACGAGTTTATTTTGGGAATGGATCTCATCAGGAAACATGGATTCTCCTATGATCACAAACGGAATATTCTCACATTTGGAGACGAGGAGTTTGCATTAACCAATGGAAATATGGAAACTAGTGTCCGTCTGCTGGTGGTAGAAGATGTGAAAATTCCTCCAAATTCAGAACAAATTATCACAGTGACCTCTGAAAATGATCCTGGGTGGTCCATAGGACTTATAGAACCTAACCTGGAGTTGACGACTGAAATCATGGTAGCCCGAACTTTGACCGACACGAAGAAGACTATGCCAGTACGAGTTGCCAATATTGGAGAAAGGGCCATCAAGCTCAAAGAAGGAACAGTTCTTGCCAATTATGAACCTGTACAATGGGTATGCAATTGTGTCGAAGCAGAGACATCCAAAATTAAATCTTCTAACCAAGCTTCCCCAGAAGTTATTGATGCTTTTAAGCGACAGTGGAGTCACCTGTCAAAGGAACAACTTCAGTCTGCTATAAAGTTTGCTATGGATGAATCTGATATGTTTAACTTCAAGAGCAACGACAGTCAAACCGATTTAGTTGTCCATAAGATCAACACAGGAGATGCCCAGCCAATACGACAACATCCACGAAGGGTCCCTCTGGCTAAACAACAGGAAGTTAACAGTTTGCTGAATGAAATGTTAAAGGAGGGCGTCATAGAAGAATCATCTAGTCCCTGGTCGTCGCCTGTGGTTCTTGTAAAGAAGAAAGATGGTTCAACGCGGTTCTGTGTTGACTACAGGAAACTTAATGATGTGACCAAGAAAGACAGCTACCCATTGCCACGTATAGACGACACCTTAGCAACTTTATCGGGATCAAAGTGGTTTTCCACTCTAGATTTAAAAAGTGGGTACTGGCAAGTAAAGATTGCTCCCGAAGACAAAGAAAAGACTGCATTTTCTACTGGTTCTGGACTATACCAATTCACTGTTATGCCTTTTGGATTGTGCAATGCTCCATCAACTTTCGAGCGACTAATGGAACTTGTCTTGAGGGGGCTGACTTGGAAAACTTGCCTGGTATACTTAGATGACATAATTGTCATGGGACGTGATTTCGACGAGCATTTGAAGAATTTAAGAGAAATCTTCAACAAGTTGCGAAATGCTCACCTGAAGTTAAACTACAAGAAATGCAGCCTATTCCAAAGGCAAGTCGAGTACTTGGGGCATACTATCTCAGAACAAGGCATTAAAACTAGCCAAAGTAAAATATCTGCCATTAAAGATTGGCCAGTTCCCCGAGACAAACACGAAGTAAGGAGCTTTTTGGGACTATGTACTTACTACAGGAGATTTGTAGAGGGATTTGCCGACATCGCAAAACCGCTGCACAAATTAACGGAAAAGAAAACACCGTTCTTGTGGAACCACGAATGCAGTCAGGCGTTTGCAAGGCTTAAAGCTGCCCTCTGTTCTAGTCCGATCTTGGCTTACCCTATAAAGGACGGACTCTTTATTTTGGACACGGATGCAAGTAACTGTGGTCTAGGTGCAGTACTCTCCCAAAGACAAAACGGGCAAGAGAAGGTTATTGAGTACTACAGTAAGACTTTAAGTAAGCCAGAAAGAAACTATTGCGTCACTAGAAAGGAGCTGTTGGCCATCGTTAAAGCAGTCGAACATTACCATCGCTACTTATATGGAAAAAGGTTCCTGATTAGAACTGACCATGGAGCCTTGAAATGGTTATTACAGATGAAAAACTCTGAAGGTCAAATAGCCAGATGGATAGAGCGCCTGCAGCAGTACGATTTCCAAATTGAACATCGACCAGGAAGGTGTCACGGAAATGCCGATGCATTGTCTAGACGGCCATGTAAAGAAGATTGTCGGCATTGTCAAAGAACTGAGCAGCGTGAGGGACTTCCTTCTGTACGGAGAACGTCGGTGGAAATAAACGATGGCTGGACCACACAGACCCTTCGAGAAGAACAAATGAATGATCCAGATATTGGACCCATCCTCTCTGCAAAGACTGACGACAAGAGACCAGAATGGCAAGAAATTGCTGGTAAAAGTCCAAACCTGAAGGCGCTATGGGCCCAGTGGCACTCTCTTAAAATAGAAAATGGACTACTTAAGAGAGCGTGGGAGAGTCCGGATGGCAAGTCCGTAGTCAGTCAGTTGGTTGTTCCTGGTAGCAGAATATCAGATGTACTACAAGAAATGCACGACGGAACCAGTGGAGGTCATTTTGGGGTCAATAAAACCTTGGCCAAAATTAAAGAGCGGTTCTACTGGGTGAATTATCATGAAGACGTCGAGTCTTGGTGCCGCAAGTGCGAAGTTTGTTGTGCCACAAAAGGACCTCGAACAAGATCACGCGGCCGAATGGTGCAGTACACTGTAGGTGCTCCATTCGAGAGGGTAGCAATTGATGTCGCGGGACCATTTCCTCAGACTGAGTCGGGCAACAAATACATCTTGGTCGCCATGGATTACTTCACTAAATGGCCTGAAGCATACGCCCTGCCTAATCAAGAAGCAACGACTGTGGCAACGGTGCTAGTAAATGAAATGTTCTGCAGGTTTGGAGTTCCTCTCGAACTTCATTCTGATCAGGGCCGAAATTTTGAATCGGCTGTTTTCCAGAAGGTCATGGAACTTCTCGGAATTAGCAAGACCAGGACAACTCCTTTGCATCCACAGTCGGATGGGATGGTAGAGAGATTTAATCGGACCATGGAACATTACCTGTCTAAAATGGTGGCAGATCATCAGCGTGATTGGGACCAACATCTACCTCTCATGTTGATGGCATATCGAGGCTCTACGCATGAAGCCACTGGTTATACTCCGGCGAAAGTGATGTTCGGGAGGGAAATGAGGCTTCCTGCGGATTTGATGTATGGAACACCAGAAAAAGAGTCGCTCAGCTCTGAGAATTTTGTGGAGGAGCTTAAGGAGAGGCTGAACAATGTTCATGAGCAAGTCAGGAATAAACTGCGGATATCCAGTGATCGAGCCAAAGCAAGATATGACTTACTAGCTAACTCCCGCGGCTTCCAGGATGGTGATTTGGTGTGGCTATACAATCCGAGGCGAAAGGTGGGGAAGTCGCCCAAACTTAGCCAAAATTGGGAAGGACCTTATACAATTATAAAGAAGATTAATGATGTGGTGTATAGGATCCAGCGGACCCCTAGGTCAAAGATGAAGGTCGTTCATTTGGATCGATTAGCACGATACCATGGAACTCTATCTGTTCGGGACGAACAGACTTAGGAGGAGGGCAATGTTACGATCGCAGCAACGCCGCATGGGAGGCGGGGCAACGCATGGGAGCGTGTTGGTTGGTGGAGCTTCGCGACCTATCCGCGCTGCGTCATGGCTGACACGAGTGATTTATTGCTCGTCTGGCTTAATCTAGAAGGCAGTTGTTTACAACCGTTTTTTTTATATGAGATTATTCAAGAATTCTTATAAAGAACTTTCTAGGTTTTTCTGTAATTTTAGGATTGTATATAAAAGGCGCATAGAGCGCCCGAGAGGAGTAGTCGTATTTTAATCGAGCTATAAGTAAGCTAAAGTTACGAAGCGATATTAGAAGGCTATGAAGTGTTAAAGTAGTGAGTTATTTAGTAGTCGTGTGTAATTGTGGAATAAATAAATAGTGTTTTCGTGTTAAATCGTTACACTGGAATTATTGAACCCCGAGTTCGCAACAGTATATAAAAACTCAGTGCACTGATGGGCGACTGGGCTTCATGAAGCCAGTCCCATTTAAAGGTTGTAAAGCCTGATAGGCTTCGGGAACTGTAGATCTCCAAATATAAACTTATAAATTCCAGAAAGATTAAAGCTGATTAAAACCATAAAAATTATTTAAAATTTAATAAGAAATTACGTATAAAATCTTATCAAATCTGTTCCGATTTAAAACTTTTAAAATCTGATTAACTTTAATAACTGTGGCACTCCAACCCGAATCTTATAGATTCCAGACCTATTAATAATTTGAAGTACGCAAGATTTAATAAGAAATTTCTCATACAAACTTATTGGAACTAGTCAAGAACATTTCAAACCTGTAAAACTTGATAAACTTTAATAACTGTGGAACTCCAAACAAAATCTTATAGAATCGAGATTAATTAAACCTGATTAAAAACCATTAAAATGGCTTGAAGTTTAAGAAGGAATTATGTATAAAAACTGAATGAAGCGAGTCCCATTTAAAACTTGTAAAGCCTGATAGGCTTCGGGAACTGTGGATCTCCAAACAGAAACTTATAACTTCCAGAAAGATTAAACCTGATTAAAACTATAAAAATTGTTTAAAATTTACGAAGGAATTACATATAAAACCTTATGAAATCTGGTCGTCCGATTTAAAACATAAAATCTCATTGACTTTAATAACTGTGGAACTCCAAACCGAATCTTATAGATTCTAGACCTATTAATCCTGATTAAAACCATTTCAATATTTTAAGGTTTAATAAGGCATTTCTCATAAAAACTTATTGGAACTTGTCCCATTTCAAACTTGTAAAATTTAATAGACTTCGGTAACTGTGGAACTCCACATAATATCTTATTGATTTCTGCCCAATTATACCTGATTCAACCCATTAAAACATTTTGAGGTTTAATAAGGAATTACCTTTAAGAAAATTACCTTTAAGAACCAACTGAAATTATAGTCTGATTTAAAACTTATAAAACCTGATAAATTTTGGGAATGTGGGACACCAAATAGAAACTTGTTGGTTCCAGAACCATTAAAACTGATTAAAGCCAAGAAGTTTATTTCAGATTTAGTAAAGGAATCCCTTATAAAAAACTATGTCATATGTATTTCTTATTAATCCTTATTAATTCCTTCAGGCGGCTTTATATGAAAAGAAAACGTCCATATTTATACTGGTTCGTCCTTATGGATCCAATTTGCAAACATTATGTTTTCTATACTTTTCTATCTGACATTTTTAACAGGGCAAAAAGACCTTTTACTCCGAGTAACATATACTATTTTTTTTTCAAGCATGCAAGAAATGAGAATTCTATTTCAGAGTGATTCAGTTTTGCATTTTTCTCTCATCCTCTTTAAGCGGGTCTATAGGTACTTACCCAATTATAGTGGTGTATATTATTTGTAAAATAATTAGAATGTGTTAGAACGAAGGTTTTCAATGTTCAATGGTTTTAATGGTATTAAGTCATAACCAACAGTTTAGATGGCTTAGGTAAATTATGGTAAACTAAAAATTTGTAGCATTATTGGCAATACTAAATTAATAAAAATCACATAGACAGATAAATATAATGACGCAGATGACATTTAACAGACAAACTCTGCGTAACATATGCGATTTCGACTTAAAGCCGAGTTCATTATTTCCTTCCGAACGCTCCGGACACAGACCACCTCCTAAAATCTTAAGAAGCTAGAGTGAGATAGACTGATATCCCGAGCGCTCGGGTTGTAATTACCGAACTCAACTTAAGAACGGTTTCGGGTGGTGCTCTCGAGCGCTCTGACAGTATTCCCATCCTTTGTTTTTTCAATAAGAATGTAAAGATGGCAATACATTCAGATCGGCCTATCTGGTGTCATCTAGTGTTCAAGAATGAAAATCGTTTATATATGCGCCACCATGACAGTAGCGGTGACTTTTGACTTTACTTTTACTGCCTAGGACTTTTTTGCTACTTTTTTGGTCTCAGGATTAGAAATCCCACTTTAGGTGTGCGCATAGAGAAAACAAATGATGTACTTTTAGTCCGCTTGAAAAAAAAAAAAACATTTGTCAAGTAGCACGTGGTGCGCACTAAACATGCGCAGTGAAATCTTTTCGATCATCTGCGAGATTTTCATATTCAACTGGGCAGTTATTACACTTTCGATCTATTGTGAGAGAATGGACTGACGTTCTCCGTATAATAATAAAACAATACGTGTATGTTGGCAACTCGTGGTGTCTTCATGTTGGGGTCTAGTATATAAGTACAAATACAAAGTTACTACAGTATTGTGATTACTTGAAGCCATTGAGCTACTAAACTGCTCAACTTAATGTTCGGCACAAGCAATTTTTCGTGTCATTTTCAATCAGCTGTAACTTTTTAAGCAATGAATTTTTTTTAATACAATTAGCACGGTCTGAAACCTCATTTCCTCTAGATTAAGGATGCGGTTAATTTTGAAAAAAAAAGACATTTTCTTAATTAAATAGGGTGTGAAACAAAGTGATGTAAAAACTGCAAAATTTTAATGTTGTGCCATTTCGCAACAAGCTTCTTTTTCCTTATCGTTTTCAGTTAAGGAGTAAGCCAACATCCATACCTCGGGACCTCTTCGCCAGATTTTCCATTAAAGCACTCTGAATTTTTATACAGAGCGAAACGTAGAATGTGTGAAATTTTTGTACGTCGTAGTTTGGAAACCTGGTAAATAATCTTAATATGTTTTTCCTCATTTGTTGACATATTGTCTGCGGATTGTTTCCCATTCAAAGAATTTTAAAATAAGTGCAGTTTTTTCTAGAGAACTAGCATTCAAAAAAATATGATACCATTATGGTTGATAATCGTGACTTATAATAGCAATACTAAATAAAATAATGTTACGATTCGCAGCGACGCCGCATCGGAGGCGGGGCAACGCGTTGGTTGGTGGAGCTTCGCGACCTATCCGCGCTGCGTCATGGCTGACACCAGTGATTTATTGCTCGGTTTAATCTAGAAGGCAGTTGTTTACAACCTTTTTTTTTATGTGAGATTATTCAAGAATTCTTATAAAGAACTTTTCGTAGTAGTTTTTCTGTAATTTTAGGATTGTATATAAAAGGCGCATAGAGCGAGCGGTGAAGAGTAGTCTTATTTTAATCGAGCTATAAGTAAGCTAAAGTTCCGAACGATATTAGAAGGCTATAAAGTGTTAAGTAGTGAGTTATTTAGTATACGAATTGTACCTGTGTATATTTGTGGGACAAATAAATAGTGTTTTCGTGTTAAATCGTTACACTGGAATTATTGAACCCCGAGTTCGCAACAATTGGTGTCAGAAGTGCGATTCCAGTGGGAATTTGAGGACTAATATTGCTGAACCGTAAGTGAGTGCTTCATTGCCGGACATTACGTGTTTATGCCAGTGACCAGAAGCCAGCATCAAGCGATGGAAGATCAACTTGCCGCCCTGCTGTCCCTCATGCAACAACAGAGGGAAGAACAGGTAAAACGTGATCAAGTACAGGAGCGACGTTATCTAGAACAGGAGAAACGTTATAACGAACAGAAGGAAGAGCTGGAAAAACGTGATCAAATACAGGAGCGCCGTTATCTAGAACAAAAAGAAGAGCAGGAAAAACGTTATAAGGAAAGAGGCTTATAAGAGCAAAAAGAGGAACACGGAAGACGTGATCGAGTACAGGAGCGACGTTATCAACAACAAAAGGAAGAGCAGAAAAGGCATTATCTAGAACAGAAGGAAGAGCTGGAAAAACGTGATCAAATACAGGAGCGACGTTATCTAGAACAGAAGGAAGAACAGAAACGGTTTAAAGAAGAATTAGTGAACCATCTCGAAGCTAGGGAGCAACAATTGGAAGAAAGAATAATGCAATCCGTTAACGAAGGACTCGAAGCTGTCAACCAGAAGTTTCTCGAGCTGGAAAAGAAATTCCGGGAACAACTTGAGGACGACAACGTGTCTACAGAGAGTTTTAGCACAGCCAACGCTAAAATTAAGCCTCCCGATTATGACGGTACTACTGCATGGGAAATTTATAAAACTCAGTTTGAGGCAGCTGCAAAAGCTAATGGCTGGTCCGAGCCCCAAAAAGCTACATCACTAGTGGTAGCACTTCGTGGAAAAGCGGCTGAATTACTTCTATCTCTGTCGGCAGCTGATGAAAGTAATTATGCAGGTTTAGTACACACTCTGCAACTACGATTTGGAACTCTTGGGTTTGGATTTGGGAATGATTGATCCCAGGAAAACTAATTCCTGTCAATGCAAGGGGGCAATTGACCGGGCCCGTTAAGACCCCCAGGATCTTTAAAGTCAATAATTTGGGTGGCAAAAGTCTTACAGTGGCCGGACGCATTAAGGGACAGAAAATCCAGATTACCATCTATACAGGAGCAGATGTGACTATTGTAAAGCCAGATAAGCTTGTCGGCTATACCATACAACCATTGCCCAACCCTATTATGTTAAAATCAGTCACTGGAGAGTCTTGCCCTATAGACGGAGAAGCCGATGTCACCATCATTATTGGAGAAAGACTCGAAGTTCGGCATAAAGTGTTGGTTGCCAGGATCAAAGATGAGTTTATTTTGGGAATGGATCTCATCAGGAAACATGGATTCTCCTATGATCACAAACGGAATATTCTCACATTTGGAGATGAGCATTAACCAATGGAAATGTGGAAACTAGTGTCCGTCTACTGGTGGTGGGAGATGTGAAAATTCCTCCAAATTCAGAACAAATTATCACAGTGACTTCTGAAAATGATCCTGGGTGGTCCATAGGACTTATAGAACCTAACCTGGATTTGACGACTGAAATCATGGTAGCACGAACTTTGACCGACACGAAGAAGACTATGCCAGTACGAGTTGCAAATATTGGAGAAAAGACCATCAAGCTCAAAGAAGGAACAGTTCTTGCCAATTATGAGCCTGTGCAATGGGTATGCAATTGTGTCGAAGCAGAGACATCCAAAGTTAAATCTTCTAACCAAGCTTCCCCAGAGGTTATTGATGCTTTCAAACGACATTGGAGTCATCTGTCAAGGGAACAACTTCAATCTGCCATAAAATTTGCTATGGATGAATCTGATATGTTCAACTTCAAGAGCAACGACAGTCAAACTGATTTAGTTGTCCATAAGATCAACACAGGAGGTGCCCAGCCAATACGACAACACCCACGAAGGGTCCCTCTGGCTAAACAACAAGAAGTTAACAGTTTGCTGAATGAAATGTTAAAGGGGGCGTCATAGAAGAATCATCTAGTCCATGGTCGTCGCCTGTGGTTCTTGTTAAGAAGAAAGATGGTTCAACGCGGTTCTGTGTTGACTACAGGAAACTTAATGACGTGACCAAGAAGGACAGCTACCCATTGCCACGTATAGACGACATCTTAGCAACTTTATCGGGATCAAAGTGGTTTTCCACTCTAGATTTAAAAAGTGGGTATTGGCAAGTAAAGATTGCTCCCGAAGACAAAGAGAAGACTGCATTTTCTACTGGCTCTGGGCTATACCAGTTCACTGTTATGCCTTTTGGATTGTGCAATGCTCCATCAATTTTCGAGCGACTAATGGAACTTGTTTTGAGGGGGCTGACTTGGAAAACTTGCCTGGTATACTTGGATGACATAATTGTCATGGGACGTAATTTTGACGAGCATTTGAAGGATTTAATAGAAATCTTCAGCAAGTTACGGAATGCTCACCTGAAGTTAAGCTACAAGAAATGCAGCCTACTCCAAAAGCAAGTCGAGTACTTGGGGCATACTATCTCAGAACAAGGCATTAAAACTAGCCAAAGTAAAATATCTGCCATTAAAGATTGGCCAGTTCCCCGAGACAAACACGAAGTAAGAAGCTTTTTGGGACTATGTACTTACTACAGGAGATTTGTAGAGGGATTCGCCGACATCGCAAAACCGCTGCATAAATTAACAGAAAAGAAAAGACCGTTCTTGTGGAACCATGATTGCAGTCAGGCGTTTGCAAGGCTTAAAGCTGCCCTCTGTTCTAGTCCAATCTTGGCTTACCCTATAAAGGACGGACTGTTTATTCTGGACACGGATGCAAGTAACTGTGGTCTAGGTGCAGTACTCTCTCAAAGATAAAACGGGCAAGAGAAGGTCATTGAGTACTACAGTAAGACTTTAAGTAAGCCAGAAAGAAACTATTGCGTCACTAGAAAGGAGCTGTTGGCCATCGTTAAAGCAGTCGAACATTACCATCGCTACTTATATGGAAAAAGGTTCCTGATTAGAACTCACCATGGAGCCTTGAAATGGTTATTACAGATGAAAAACTCTGAAGTTCAAATAGCCAGATGGATAGAGCGCCTGCAGCAGTACGATTTCCAAATTGAACATCGACCAGGAAGGTCTCACGGAAATGCCGATGCATTGTCTAGACGGCCATGTAAAGAAGATTGTCGGCATTGTCAAAGAACTGAGCAGCGTGAGGGACTTCCTTCTGTACGGAGAACGTCGGTGGAAATAAACGATGGCTGGACCACACAGACCCTTCGAGAAGAACAAATGAATGATCCAGATATTGGACCCATCCTCTCTGCAAAGACTGACGACAAGAGACCAGAATGGCAAGAAATCGCTGGTAAAAGTCCAAACCTGAAGGCGCTATGGGCCCAGTGGCACTCTCTTAAAATAGAAAATGGATTACTGAAGAGAGCGTGGGAGAGTCCGGATGGCAAGACCGTAGTCATTCAGTTGGTTGTTCCTGGTAGCAGAAAATCGGACGGAGTACAGGAAATGCACGACGGAACCAGTGGAGGTCATTTTGGGGTCAATAAAACCTTGGCCAAAATTAAAGAGCGGTTCTACTGGGTGAATTATCATGAAGACGTCGAATCTTGGTGCCGCAAGTGCGAAGTTTGTTGTGCCACAAAAGGACCTCGAACAAGATCACGCGGCCGAATGGTGCAGTACACTGTAGGTGCTCCATTCGAGAGGGTAGCAATTGATGTCGCGGGACCGTTTCCTCAGACTGAGTCGGGCAATAAATACATCTTGGTCGCCATGGATTACTTCACTAAATGGCCTGAAGCATACGCCCTGCCTAATCAAGAAGCAACCACTGTGGCAACGGTACTAGTAAATGAAATGTTCTGCAGATTTGGAGTCCCTCTCGAACTTCATTCTGATCAGGGCCGAAATTTTGAATCGGCTGTTTTCCAGAAGGTCATGGAACTTCTCGGAATTCGCAAGACCAGGACAACTCCTTTGCATCCACAGTCGGATGGGATGATAGAGAGATTTAATCGGACCATGGAACATTACCTGTCTAAAATGGTGGCAGATCATCAGCGTGATTGGGACCAACATCTACCTCTCATGTTGATGCATACCGAGGCTCTACGCATGAAGCCACTGGTTATACTCCGGCGAATATGATGTTCGGAAGGTAAATGAGGCTTCCTGCAGATTTGATGTATGGAACACCAGAAAAAGACTCGCTCAACTCTGAGAACTTTGTGGAGGAACTCAAGGAGAGGCTGGACCATGTTAATGAACAAGTCAGGAATAAACTGCGGATATCCAGTGATCGAGCCAAAGCAAGATATGACTTACTAGCTAACTCCCGCGGCTTCCAGGATGGTGATTTGGTGTGACTATACAATCCGCGGCGAAAGGTGGGGAAGTCGCCCAAACTTAGCCAAAATTGGGAAGGGCCTTATACAATTATAAAGAAAATTAATGACGTGGTATATAAGATCCAGCGGACAGCCCAGGTCAAAGATGAAGGTTGTTCATTTGGATCGATTAGCACGATATTTTTTATGTGAGATTATTCAAGAATTCTTATAAAGAACTTTCTAGGCTTTTTTGTAATTTTAGGATTGTATATAAAAGGCGCATAGAGCGAGCGGTGAAGAGTAGTCTTATTTTAATCGAGCTATAAGTAAGCTAAAGTTCCGAACGATATTAGAAGGCTATAAATTGTTAAGTAGTGAGTTATTTAGTATACGAATTGTACCTGTGTATATTTGTGGGTCAAATAAATAGTGTTTTCGTGTTAAATCGTTACACTGGAATTATTGAACCCCGAGTTCGCAACAATAACCTTTTTAGAGGCAACGGAAATTTGAGTGATGCCTTCTCAGATAGCCAACATCAATATATCTAGACGTTTTTGTAATTTTTTGTTTTTAAGGCATTAGAACTTGTACAGAGGAAATCAAAATATTCTTGAAAATTTCGTGGACAAGTTGACGGATTATTCTTTAATATTCCGGATATTATTATTCCGTGGATAGACAGTATTACCTACAAATTGTTTCTCATCAAGGGAGTTTTCTAAAAGTAATTACTGAATTACAAGTACGGACCTGACAAAATAAGTATACGGGGTGAGCCATAATTTGTGGTCGAAAATGAAATCTCGTATTCGTTGGTCGATTTTAAGGGTGGTCTGTCATACAATTGTATTACCTATCGAGCTTCGGTAAAAAGTTACAGGGTGTTGAAATTAGAATTTCAAAATGCATATGTATTGATTATTCCGAAAGCGTAAGAGATATTTTTTTGAAATTTTGCACGATTCGACTGCCACTGAAGGCGTACATTTTGCAAAAAAAAATTATTTTTATTTCGGCCAGTGGCGCGCTACAATTGTATGACAGAACACCCTTAAAATCGACCAAAGAATGTGAGATTTCATTTTCGACCACCCATTATGACTCGCTCCGTATACTTATTTGTCAAGTCGGTACCTGTAATTCAGTAACCACTTGGAAGTCACGAGCATTAACAATAATGGTGTAACATATTTTTTGAATGCTAATATACTAGAAAAAACGTCACTTATTTTTATTTTTTTTTAATGGGTAACAATGCGCAGATAATATGTCAACAAATGAGAGAAAACACACTAAGATTCTTTACCGCTTTTCCAAACTACGACGATTTAAAAATATCAGCAACAAGAATTTCACACATTTTACGTTTCGCTCTGTGTAAAAACTCAGAGTGCTTTCATAAAAAATCTGGTAAAAAGGTCCCGAGATATGGGTGTTGGCTTACTCCTCCTGAAAACGATAAAGAAAAAAAAGTTTATTGCGAAATGGCAGAACATCGAAATTTTGCAATTTTTGCACCCTTTGTTTCACCCCCTCTATAATAAATATAATGTCGGTTTTTTTTTTCAAAATTAACCCGTTTCTTTAATCTAGAGGAAAGGAGGTTTCAGACTGTGCAAATTGTCTTTATAACAATTCATTGCTTAAAAAGTTACAGCTGATTGAAAATGACACGAAAAATTGCTTGTGCCGAACTTTAAGTTGAGCAGTTTAGATAAAGAGAAAACATCTTTTTGAAGATGGTTTCTAGTACCCTACTCAAGTTCTTTAAAAATAATCGTTGTTTCTTGAAAAAAAAAAGTACAAATTAAACTTACCTCTTTCATATTAAGTGAGAAAAAAGGTACTGTTGCAACTTCGTTTCCTGGTATAAATAGAAAAAATATACGTCAAACAAAAATAAAGTTAGATCTTTTACCTATTAGACGAATAATGTGGCCGGTTCCTTTTGTCAACTTTCAGAAACAATAGGCTTTTTCGTAAATATAGTAATATGGTGACCATTAGGGAGCGTTCCACACCCACTAAAGACTTAAACGTTATCTTGTCTTCCTCCACTGCTTTTCTACTTTCTTATCTCCTTACCACTTCCTTAAACCTACACACTCTTCTTATTTCTATTTTTTATTATCTGTTTCATCACCTCTTTTCCTCAGTCTCTCGTAATCTTCCCTTTTTTTTTCTCCCCTTCCAATTTTTTTAATACAATTTTTTGAACAATTTTAATGCGCTAGGTTTTTTCTCTTGAATAGTTTAGGTATTTTAAAGACGGGCTTACTTCTTGTTTGCCTGTTTTTCATACTTGTTTGCCTGTTTTTTGTGCTTGTTTTTTTGAACTGCCGTGTTCTTTTATTTCTTTTTCTGGTTTTATATATGATCTGTTTCTGTTTCATTCAATCCTTTCCGAATTCAATACTTTTTATTTGTTTTTCTGCGAATTTTTAACCTTTTGTTTTTTATTCTTATCTGTCGTTCTGATATTGTTTAGTAAATAAATTTGGAAGGAAAACTTGAGATGATGTAATGGCCCAGGAAAATAGAGAAATAATGGCATTTATTTAGCATAAAAAGCTATATACAAAAACTCATACAAAGAATAAATACATGCTGAATGGAGACCAAAAACAAACAATGTAACCTAAACTAAAATCTAAAACTAATAATTTAAAACTGTAAAATAAAAATTTTATATTTTTCAAACTCACTTCAATAAAAATGTAAAACTTAAGCTAAGATAAATTTTCTCAGCGCCCTTCTAAATGAATTTAGATTATCACAGTTCTTAATATCAGTGGGCAACATATTAAAATCATATAAACCTTTATACAGCACAAAATTAAGCAAGTGACTATTTCTACACTTCTGGTTCAATATAAAATCGGAACAATTTCTTGTGCTGTACTGATGAATATCCCTAAAAGACTATATCCGATCACATATATATAAACAATCTTTTTCCTCACAGGCAACATACTCAAAACACTCAGCATTGTTTCGACAGGAGTATACCTATTGCACTTCAATATACATCTCATTGCAATCTGGTCGATCTTGAACGCTGGCAAATTGTACAAGAGGGCGGAACAATATTCGAGGTGAGGTGCAGCTATGCTGTTATATAATAAAAGCTTGGTATGGAGAGACAATTGATTCCCCACCCTGGAAATAAAACCCACTCTTTTTGCAAACTTTCTTGTTACGTAGTCTGCATGTGCGTAGAAGTTCAATTGGGAATCAAAAATAACTCCCAGATACTTGATTTCCGTTTCATGCAGGATTCTGTCATTGTTAATATTTATATTTATACTTTCCAAATTGACGCTTTTCAAACTGTGATTTTTCCCAAATAGACAGAATTTGGATTTTAAGGTGTTCACACATAGTTTGTTATGACACAACCAATTAAACAACCTCTCAAGATCACTATTTACAATTTGTTGCATCAGATTCAGATCACTCCCAGCCAAATGCAACATTGTGTCATCCGCAAACAGTTCAATGCTACATGCGCCCACAACACTTGCTATGTCATTAACGTACAGCAAGAACAATAACGGCCCTAAGACGGTCCCCTGTGGTACCCCATGACGAACACATAAAGCGTCGGACATGGAATTCTTGAATTTAACCCTTTGATGTCTGTTTGTCAAATATGCTTTGAACCATCTCAGAACCGTTCCGCCAACGCCCACGGACTCCAACTTTGCCAACAATATTCCCCTATCAACTGTTTCAAAAGCTCTTTTAAAATCAATGAACACGGCCAACACATAACTACCTCTATCCAACTCCCTCTTGAAAACATCACACAAATTTATTACAACAGACTCACATGAATGACGTTCACGGAAACCAGACTGACTATCAACAATAACCTTATTCCTGTTACAATGTTCCTGCAATTGTTTTTTTACGGCTATTTCCAGTACCTTTTCGTAGACTTCGACGGTGTTAATCAGCCTAAACTCATTATGCTGAGTAGTATTTGTTAACTTTGGAACAGGAACAACGGTAGACATCTTCCATTTCTCCGGAAATTCTCCGCTGGACAGAGACGTGTTCACCACATTCAACAAACGATCACAAGCCACATCACACACATCGCACAGGACCTCCCTAGAGATCACTCACACCTCCCCCAACATTTTTCATATCTTTTAATATACATTTAATTTCAGCCATTGATAAAGCTTCAAATTTTGTGAACTTATCGAAGATGTTGGAGGATGCGATCGACCTCTCAGAGGGGGCGGAACAATCAGGAATGCTGATTACAATATCGTCTATGCTGCGTATAAAATATTCATTGAATGCCTGGGCAATTAAAGATTCCTGCGACATAATTTTGTCCTCAAATTTAATTTCATGTGGTAATGGACCATTTGCTCCAGGCAATAATGGCTTCATTTTTTTCCACATTTCACGTGGGTTTTTCCGGTTGTTGTCAATAATTTCTTTATAGTATCGCTCTTTTTCGATTTTAATCTGTGCTACAAAATAATTACGGATTCTTTTATACTCCCTCCAGATTTCATCATTTCTCTCATGAACTGCACGAACATACAGATTGTCCCTAATCCTCATGTTTTCCCTAATGTCATCAGTTATCCAGGCCTTATTAACATACTTTTGTTTAATCACTTTTACTTGCCTAGGACACATATCATTTAAAACACATTCAATGTTGTCTACAAAACTATCAGCCAAAACGTTCACATCTCCACTATTTCCATTCCAATTCACATTCAATAAGCGATCATCCAGCTCACTCACACTATAATTCTTCATACATCTACTATGGACAGTGACCCCAGACGTTTCCACCGGCCTTCGACCAGTGCAAACAGTAAGTATGCAATGATCACCGATCCTTGGCGTCAGATGTACACTGAATGTGAGGTTCCTGTCGTTGGTTATTATATAATCGATAAGTGTTTCGCTCCTGTCGGTGATTCGCGTGGGAGTATCAACCACCTGGGAGAATCCATTCATTCGCGAGTCAGATACTATTTTTTCACCATAAAATGAAGGTTTAGACAAGTCGAAGTTGAAATCCCCCATGATTACATTAACACCCCCAAACTCACCTGCACTATCAAGATATCCCTTAAAAAACTCAACAAATCGAGCATTTTCGGTCTGAGGTGGGTGATACAACACTCACAGTCAGATACTATTTTTTCACCATAAAATGAAGGTTTAGACAAGTCGAAGTTGAAATCCCCCATGATTACATTAACACCCCCAAACTCACCTGCACTATCAAGATATCCCTTAAAAAACTCAACAAATCGAGCATTTTCGGTCTGAAGTGGGTGATATAACACTGTAAACAGATGTTTTACCTTAGATACAGACAGTTCAACAGACAACAACCATACATAATTTTCAACACATTGGACTGTTCTCACCCTATACTTAATGTCGTTCCTAATCAGAGCCAAAACCCCCCCAGTTCTCTTATTGTCAGTAAAGCACTGCTCCAGTCTATAACCGTCAATGCTCAATTCGGACGGCTCCACATCGGCAGACACATGAGTTTCTGACAAAAACACTAATTTAGGTCTCCATTCATTGACCAATACCATTATGTGATCCTTATTATTCAAAAAACCCTGACAGTTAAAATATACAAAGCACGAACTCAACTCTAAATGTAAGTTTAATTGCTATTGCAAAAATTTATTTCTTCTTATATTTTCAATACGCTTATATGTCTCACAATTTACTTTATCCCACACAGTATGGTCGGTGCGTAAGCTCATATTATATTTTTCATTTGCCACAACGCAATTGATACATTTCGTCGAGTCATTTTTGCAGTTTTTCGCATCGTGATCACCAGAACATTTAGCGCATGTAATTTTGTCTTTGCAGTCCGTTTGAATATGACCGTATTTATTGCAATTATAGCACCTTACTATACCGTACTCACTATAAACATTGCACCTACTCCAGCCCAGGTTCATCCTTTGATTGTTTACAAACAAGTTATGAGTCGGTTTCGAAGATTATGCTGAATCTACCATTTGCAATGTTTGTTCTTCTAAGTATTTTCAGCTTAAAGTCCGAGTCACTTACTACCAAGTCATTCTGCCTGATCACTCGGTCAACAATATCCTGATCTGGAATCTTATGTTCGCTCCCATCTACCCCCACTGCTTTAATTCGATGGTCCCGAATCTTAGGTCGCCCAACTTCATAATTTTCTCCAAGCTTACTTTGAATTTCGGATTGTACAGTTGTTATTTCTTTTTCATTTCCACAGCTAAGTATGAGTCCTCCATCTCTTGTCGCGCGCCCCATTGAAACTCCAAAACCGAGTTCTTCTGGGTTAACCTTTTCTTGTAAATCCTTTTTAACTTGTCTTACATCCTTCTTTTGGCTCTTTTGTTTTACCACTAACACCTTAGTGTTATTAGTCTTTGTTGCAGTTATTGATGCATACGTCTGCCCTGAGGAGGTAGCGGCAGTGCTTGATAATTGCGATCCTTTCAGCTGTGCTATTTCCATCTTAAGAGATTTGTTTTCCTCCAACAGATGATCTACTTTCTGGTTCAGCTCGTTTGTTGTTTTCAGTAATGATACCAAAGTCTGGTTCATGTCTTCAAGCAAACTTTGGTCAATGAAATCGTCCACTCGACTCCTCTTCCTTGACCTTGAAGACCCAGCAACAACCCAATTATCTCCACTAGTATCCCCGCATTGCTTGCACTTCCATGTGTTCTTTCGATTGTGAAAGCCCCGAAATTCTACATTTTCACATTTTCCATGGAAATAATTCCTGCACAACATGCACTGGATTACGCTTTTTATACCCTCAAAAACTAACTTACTAAAAGCAGTTATTGACGATCTCTGCAGAGTCCTTTTCAGTCCCACCAGTATCGCCTTCCGGCGTGTCAACTCCCATCCTACAAACTCGTTTAGCTTCTATATGCGAAAACCCGAGACACTGTTTATTATCATATAGATAAGGTTGTTTATTCACTATTGTTCGCAACTAATTTCAAGTTTGTCACTAATTGGTTCACTTTTAACATTCAACGTGTGTCCAGTTCGATAGCACTCATTCAGAGTTACATACACTGCGAAAATCGCGAATTTATGACTAGTATTTGTCTCAAAACTTGCGGAAAATTGCAGAGCTGACTATAAACACGACCGTCCAGTTGAACGAAGTCAAACTTTTGCAAAATTAATAAATTGAAAGATAGAATGCAGAACAAGATGCAAAAAGTAAGGCATTTAAAATATTACAAATAATACTTAAATAAAATAGATTAAATGCCAGAGATACGAAGGAACAAATATTAATGACATATTATATAAACCATCCACTAAATATTGTCATCAATTAGGCGTCGGAAATCACTTTCACATTTTTATTGTATTTTCTCAACATATGCCTAAAAGAGATAGGTATAAAAAAAGAAGATTTTAAAGGTAAAGATGCCAAAAATAAGTAAATGAGATACCCACCAGTAATAACCTACCTTAGTCCAAAACTAACTTTTGAACTACTGCATATTATGTGGTTTAATCGATCCATTTTTGTCCCTACAAATATCTCCAGGTGCGTAATTTTCCAACTTTCTAGAACACCCTGTATATGAAAGAGTAAATTATACTGAGAAAAAAATTGAAACTAAGAAATACAAATAACGTTTGATGCAACACCGTAAAATGGAAAAATTGAAACACAAAAATTAACATTTTGATATTTGATGGGTGTGGACAATTAAACTTTTGGTAAAGTAGCCACTAACAAAAAAAAAAACGATGAAAATCCAGGCCGAATAAGAATAAAAGTTTAGGCACTTGACAATAAGAATAATAAAATAAATTAAGAATATATTAAAGGCCGGGTAAAAAAATGTCAAAAAAAAAACCGCAAAACAACTTAAGAAGTTAGAACGAATTAGAAAAAGTTGATATAGAAAAGAAAAAAAAACGTAAGCTTAGCAGTCAAAAATGCAAGCAACGGCTATAAAATATTGGAAAACATAAAACAAAATTAGTAAACACTATAGCATATTGAAATCAAACTTTGATGACTTAAAACACAACTAGAGGAAACAAAAGGAACAAAAACAAATTAAGGTAAATTACAAAAAATTTTTACTAAACGCTAACAATAATAGACAAAATAAAAAGACAAAGTTAAAAACCTTTATTAAGAAAAAGTGTGAAAGTTAAAAAAAAACACATAACAAACATTAAATAATTAGATAAATGATAGGAAAATAGGAAGAAAAATTCAAGAACTAAACGTGGAAAAATCACAATAAAAAAACATGTAGCATAGTGCAATTAAACTTGTGGCAGCAGGCACTAACAAAAAAGAACTGAAGGAAATCCAGATCAAATAACCAAAAATGTATTCTAAATAATAACTGGAATAAGGAGAAGAAAGGGAAGAAGTTAAATAAGAGTAATTACAAATCAAGCGTAAGAGAAAACGTGTTTAAAGATTTTTTTGCAAGAGGTGCCTAAGAAAAAAAGAATCTTGAATTTGATCATCCTGAACCAAAAAATTGACATTAACAATAACGGAGTAATTAATAATAACTATAATTATTATTTAACGAATTAAATTTGAAAGGTCCAATAAATTAAATAATTTTTAATACCAAATAAAAAGTTATAAAAAAAAAACATGAACCTGAAAATTATATAATATACAAGATACAATACACGAAACAGGAAATACGATATTGAGGAAACTGAAAATTTGCGAACAAAAAAGCGTTAAAAAAAGGACAAAAACACTAATTACAAACGAGACATCTAAAAGTGAAGTTTTCTTGTAGATGAAACAAGAAATGCAAAATTTAATTTGAAAAAATAAGGACAAATTGAAGGAAAAAATGTATCAACAGAAACGAAACAAAAATAAGGTAGCGAGGGTATCTAAACATAACTACAGAAAAGCACTTCCAAGAGCAAAAACAAAAGAAAATTGAATTTTAAGAACCAGAATATTATGTTGCCCATCTGTGGCATTTTCAACAGCGTGCATAAAGTGCTCTTTACTAGCGTATTAGATATTGTATTATTTACTATTTACTTACTGGTCGAAGATAAATGAAACAAATTAATTTGAACAAATATGTATAACTTTTACTAAATAAAAATATTTTCACAGTGATAGTGATCATCTACACTCATTTCAATAATATTTCGTGGAGGTTTCTTTTTTCTTTCACATTTCACTTTTGTTTACTAAACTTGTTCTCAAAGCCGTATATAATATGTATAAAGTGATAACCATCTGATAATATTATAAAAATAAAAAGACAATTTTAACTTAAACAATTAAAATAACCCATTCTAAGCAGGCTCCTATTATTTAGCTATAATGTTTGGAAAAATGTTTGCTTTCGTAAATAAAATAAACAGTACCAATCAGGTAGCCTTGACGGGTTTCGCTGCTAAAAACTCCTTTTTCTTTGCAAAGTATTCATCTAACCGCACCTTCGCAAATCTAAAACATTTCACCAAAAAGTCAAAAACTCGAACTTTAAACACTTAGAAAAATTACTTACAACAGGTAATCAAAATCTATATTTGAATGTTCTGCTTGTATCAAAGCCCATATGCCCCAAAATAGGTGAGACACCAATACGAATTTGATTACGTTGATATAGAGCTGTTCTACTTCATCTTCCTCTGGATCCTCACCATTGAATTCCTGCAGATATATGCGTATCCACTCTTGTTGGAAACTTTTGGATGGGAAGTCCTTCTCGTAGTCAAGCTTGTTAACGTCTATACCTAAGAAAGCAATATAAATATTAGATTTAGGTACTGAAATAATTGAATGCTTTGTGGCAGCATGTTTTTTTTTATATTTTAGACATTATCTTTAGGAGTTCATCATGCCTCTCTTGTACTGATTAGATAGTAAAAGTTTCAAGCTTCGTCATATCGTTTGAGTTATTATAACTGCCTATAATAAAGAGTGCTGAGTGTCTTATAAAAACTTAAAATTTTCATATTTTTATATTCTCTTTTCGATACTTTTTAATAATTTAAAATAACACGAACAAACGTGTTAATTTAAAAACGTCATCTAATAGGCTGTAATATGTCAAAAGAAAAGGATGGAGGAACAAAAGTCCTTATTGAACACGTGTTATGTAAAACCCTACTGAAGAGATTTATAGACATAATACAGAGATTTAATATAAAAACACACCTACGAACTCTGCAAAGTGATTGGCAATGTCGTAAGGTTGATAGTTGAACGCTGCATATTCGTAATCGATGAATGTCACATCGTTGGCCTTTTCAGTGTAGACAACGTTCCCTAAAAGTAGGTCATTGTGACAGAAAACTACTGGAACTTTTGTCTTCTCCAAGGCGTTTTGCAGTTCAATTATTTCTTCGTTGAGTTCCGTTTGCGAGGGTAGAGATAACTCCTGAAATCTAACAGAACGCCTTAGTGGCAATCTCGATGGATAGAGCGTCAGCTACCTTCTTTGAGTCTTGGGTGAAGAAAACTCCTCAGGAACCAAATTTAAAAAATCCCTACTCTTCTTCCAAATAAAGGGCCTCGGTTCGTCGACTGCTTCGACTCGGACTTTGTGTAACTTTGCCATTTTTTTAGCAACTAAAGAATAAATTTCAGGTTGTCGAACTGTGACCTTAGTCAAGGTACAGCCTGGTTGAAACCTGTAGGCCAATCCATTCTCGAACGTTGCGTAGAGGTTCGGTGCCAAGCCTTGTTTACTGAGAAGCAGGATATTTCTAGAAATAAGAAAAATCGTTTTTTTACAAGATAATAATAGGTATACGACATTGTTCGGTGGTCGGTATCTTAAGTAATGCGAGAGACCGAAAGGTAAATTGGCTGCAAACGGAAACATTAATAAAAATACTTATCAGGATGCCAACTATTATATGGGTCATTCGTGGGTATGATAATGGAGAATTTTCGCGCTTTTAAGCAAATTGCGTTTTTAAATTGGTTTTATGATGGTAGTATTATCATTATTCTTCAAGTATTTATTATTTTTTTAACATTTCTATTAAGTTTCAAATTAAATATATGGTATTGATTTACCCAAAAAATAAGTTTATTGTATTACCTTTTTCGAAGTTAGAAAAAAATGTAAATAACTAAGTTCTACATAAACCAAAACCGATTCGTAAAAAATATATTTGGGTGGGAAGAAAATTGGAAGTGAATTTTGCCTAACTATTTAAACGTTACGTTGACAAAAGTCTTGACTAGATCTAGGGGGTGCGTCAATGTCAAAAGAAAAGGAACAATTATTTTGAATTGGTTTGCTTATGTCATGTTTTTCTTTCAAAAATTCAAAGTGTTCTAGACGACGTTTTTTAATGAAGACGCTGTATGACACTTTCTGATATTCTCAGAAATTTTGTGGTTGTGGAGATTATTTATTTGCGTAAGAATTTTCATTAGTTGTTTCAGTAATGACAGTTTACTTATACCTAAGTGTTAGCTAGTTTTAGAACTAAAATTTTATAATTTTAGCTTACGACATAAAAATATGAAACTTTTAGTAGTAGTACTTTTCATACATTTAAAGAAGAGAGAATTTTACAGAAAATTTCACACCTACGTTCTTTAGCCAATCAAAGGCCCGATTTTTGGTGGGTTGATATGGCAACTTACAAAATTTTTCGGAAATTTTTGACATTTTAAGAAAATTAATATGTGGAAATTTACCCGATCTGATGTCAAATATAAAGTCTCATTTACATAAGAGCGAATGTTTTAGTAAAATAAAATGCCATTTTCCCACTTTAGTTACATAGGTCGAACATAAATCATTTAAAGATACCATATAATTGAATTTTTTAATAACTTTAATAAATTAAAGTTGGTGAAACATTATTTAATTTTGATTTGAAGTCGAGCATCTTTTTTTAAAAATCCCTACCTGCCTACTAAAATGCCAAATTTTGTCGCAAAATAAAAAGCAACTTTTCAACTTTAGTTACATAAGCCCAACATAAACCATTGAAAGATAGCTTACGTTTTCATTTTTTAATAACTTTAACCAACTAAAGTTGGTGGAAATATTTGATGTTAGTTTTTAAATGGAATGCCAATCCTGATAAAAATAATCAATTTCAGTTTTTAAACGTATAAAATTGGAGAGGTGTGAAATTTTTCTTACCGAATACTCCTCGTGCTTGAATTAATTTCAGGAAATTTTCTTTTGAACACGAATTTTTTTAGAAAGATTTCAGAAAAATTCGTGTTCTCAAAAACATTTCCGGAAATAATTCATGCACTAGGGATGTTATAAGTGAAAATTATTCCATTACCAATAGAAAAACTAAAAAAAAATTCTTGGACGAGAATTTACTTTTTACAGTTTTTTTTCTAGATATTATTGGAAACCAAATCTTCATTAAGAATCTCGGACTCTTTTCTACTTCGAGAATGTCAGAAAAATCTTTCTTCGAATAGGATTTCACAGAAAACTAATCTTAATTGGCGATGATATTCTTTGCAATGTTTTTGCGGGGTAGGTATACTTATTTTTAGAAAAAATTTCTTTTCTCAGAAAAATGCTTTTTGCTTTGAACACAATTATATCTACCAAAATTCTTAGAAAATTGTTCCATTTAAAATAGTAAAACTAAAAAATTCTTCTTGGGCAGGAATTTACTTTTTTTTTAGATAGTTTCTCAGTTTCAAGAATAATCTCAGACTCTTTTCTACTTCAAGAATGTTAGAAAATGACAGAAAATTGAAAAAACGTTTCTTTACTTATTTTTACAAAAATAAATTTTATACATATACATGAACTTTCTGCCCATGCGGGCGTAAAGTAGATACATTTTAGAATTACTTTAATTATAATTTATTGTTGAAAAGCACTAACATGTACTGGTGGGACATACAAATTTGTCTGCATCTTCGGGCGACTTAGGAACGAACCCTCGGACCAGAGAACCTCTTCGTCTCTCGTCTTTTCTAAGCTCGTCGCCCTCAGAGCATAAACATCTGCTTTATGCCGTTGATACATAAATAATTATTCTTTTTCGTAGCAAAATGTTTTTTGCCAAGAACACAGTATGCTCATCCAAGAATATTCTTAGAAAATTTAATTCATCACCATTAGTAACCAGAAAAATTCTTTTTGCATGGATTTTTAAAAAGAAATTATAACTCAGATAATTGCTTTTTGATGTAAACTGAGTATGTACTTACATCTTCCATTTTCTTAGAAAGTTTTTTCATCACCAATAACAGTAAATTTAAAAATAATTTCTTGGGCACTAATTTACCTCGGAATTTACTATAAATTTTTTTTTGTTCCTTAGATGTTCTTAAAAAAAGCACAGAGATTCTTATTTTACGAAGAATAATCTCAGACACCTTTTCTACTTCAATTTTAGAGAAGAGAAGAGAATGTTAGAAAACTCTTCTTTGCCTAGAATCTCAGAGAAAATTTATCATAATTGCTGGGGATATTTTTAGAAAATTGTTCATTACTTATTTTTAGAAACATTTTTTTTTCTTCTTAGGAAATAGCTTTTGCCATGGACACAGTACGTACATCCACGAATATTCTTAGACAACTGTTCCATCACCAATGGAAAACCTAAACAATTCTTCTTGCACGAGAATTTTTGAATTATTCAAAAAAGACTGTAAATATTTTCCTTGGACATTTTTAAGAAATTAATCTTTATGAAGAATATTTCTTCAGCAAAAATAATTTCAGACTCTTTTTTACTTCAGGATATTAAAAAATCCTTCTTCGTCTGGGATTTCACATAAAAAATGTTTGTTAACTGCCGTTGAAATTGTTAAAAAAAATGTCTTTGCAGAGAAAAATTTTCTTATCAGAAAATAGGTTTTTGACATGTGAGTGAGAGTACCTATCTATTTCCATACTACGAATATTCTTAGAAAGTTGTTCCAACACGTTATAGGGAACTTAAAAAATTCCTCTTGAGTAAGATTTTACTTTTAATTTTTTTCTTTAATTTCTTAAAAAAAGAATCTTAAAAGAAGATGATTTATTTTTTTCTTCTTTCTTCACATATGTTTACTTCAAGGATGTTAGTAAATTCCTTCTTTGTCTAGGATTTCACATGAAATATTAATGTTAAGCTCCGATGATATTAGTAGTCAAGTTTTTCTTTACAGACAACATTTTTAGAAAATATTTCTTTTTCAAAGAAAAATTATATTTGCTGTTCGCAAAAAAGTGTATGTCACAGCAATTACAGCCGACAAATGTTCTTAGAATTTTTTTTCTTAGATATTATAAAACATAAATCTTCATTAAAAATATTAAAAAAAAAAGTTTGAGACTAAAATTTTCTTGGTGCAAAAAACCACAAGTAGGTGCATAGTTTTATTTGTTTTTAAATATTTTTTTAAAAGGACAACTTGCTAAAGATTGCTTTCTCTGGGGTTTCCTACTGAGTTCAAGTCACAAAACCGAAATTAGCAAAACTTCCAGAACTTTGCTTCCAGTTATCCCCAGAAGTGAAACTTTTTTTGATCATTTGTCTAACAATTCCTAGGTCTTCTGATCTACAGAGTGTCCCTGAAATACATGTTTTCAAAAAAGTGGTTTTTACTACCAAGACATACATTCATTATAAAATTTCATCTAGCAGGCTATGAAATTTTGACAGAAAAGTATGACATAATCAAAATAAATGGATTTTTGTTTCTCCATCCTTTTCTTTTGACATTTCACAGCCAACTAGATGAAATTTTATAATGAACACCCCGTATTGATAATAAAATAATGTTATATAAATAATAAAATAGACTAATATTACCCAAAAATAAACCAGACTTTGGGCTTTCTTAGCAATTAATCTTAGGGCCAAACTATATGAACCAAATTGATCTAAATATATTTATTTTTAACCAAAGAATAGCTAGTACGGAGGAATTCAAAAACTCACCGGGTCATCTACCGGTTAAGCTGGTCATGTAATGGCCATCTAGCAATATAATGGATTAAGCAGGTGACTGACCTACCCGGTAAATGACCTGGTGAGTTTTTAAATTTGCCCTAAGTATAGCTATAAATTGACAAATAAAAACACGTACTAACCTTGTTTCGGCCTTCCTGTCAATGAGCAGGTCAGTCTTATTGCCATAGACGCGCACCAAGACCGTTTCGCTTTCGGGAGCATCGTCTGGAAGACAGCCTATGAGTTTGTTGGTGATCCCATCTGTTAACAGCTATATATATTCATCTTTTTTTCAGTAAATTTCTCGAATGGGAGTCAAATTGATATGTCTAAAAAATGTGCTGTTAACAAACCATGAGTAGGTATGTTATGAAACATTCGTACACGTTGCATATAGCAAAAATAACTGAACTAAACTGACCTGACCTGACCTACCCTAACCTGAACGGATAACTAGACTTAACTGATCTCATAGGAATTGGGTTGTATTATAAAAGGTAAAGCAGGTTATGGTATCAAGTCTTTTGGCGTGACTAACACTAGTAACAGGCTTTGATGTAAATGCTGTCTTAAGTTATACGTATTGACCTTTTTAACCCCATGTTTTGGCCAAATCAAAAAAGGAGATCGAATGTAAGTAGATAAAAAAAACCATGATTGCGCCAAAAAGGAGGCTTTAGTCTGTATTACAATTATTTAAAATAGAGTTATAGACAATAGGTAGGTGATAGCGGAGGAAATTGGAAAATTTTCTAAGATTGGTTTCGTTTTGTCGTTCCTGTTTGCGTTCTGGTAATGGCTGGCAAATAGCAATTTCAAATAATTTGTCGTAAGACATCACTTCATATTGCATTTCCCGCAATTTTTCCTTGTCCCATTGCAAAAAAGGGGTGAAACACTGAATAAAGATATGGCCTCATGAAGTTTCACTAAATGGTAAACATGTAAGTAGAGAAATTATTTTAACAAAGGAAAAGCAGCAAAGAAGCAATGTACTGATTGACAAAAAAACACAGTGTTTGTATTTATATATGAATAAACTTTACATGCTAAAGTACTTTTGTCAAAAAACAATTTATTCATAACATTTTCAGTTTTTCTGCATAGTTATCTGGGCATTGTTTCTATGAGGTGGTCAATATACCATCTTGCGCTGTCTCATTCCAGGCTAGCTCTACCTCATATCAAGTTCCACAGTTTTCGATAGTAGCAGATAGGTCAGGTGACCTTGATAGCCAGCATGCAGCATTGTGGTCTGGTGTTATCTTGTTGGAAAATACTGTACACATCCCAACCACCATTATGCTCTTCAAACTTCAAACCATTAAGTGGTATTAAACCGGTCTCTAAGAAGCAAGCGGTGTTTCCCCTATGACGTCAATATACCTATAACCAGTTCCATATTCAGTGTCGAGCACCTTTTTTCCATTCTAGCCCGATAATATCATGGTACGCGTGGATCCGGTGGTTCTTTTAGCAAAATCTGCCCTCTTCACGTCACTAAGCTGTAGAATATACCCAAGAATATGTAGTCGAGGCATATAGCAGTGGCCTTTACAAACTTCTTAGCAATCAAGGATGAAGCTAAGTATGTCATGACACAAACAAAAGAAAACTTAAGCGCAGATAAGACCGAATATGTTATCAATTGTTGTTGAACCCAAAGTATATTAACATGTAAAATGTTATTGAAATAAGATCACAAGCACTGGTTGTTTGTGTTATAATTTTTTTAACATTTTTATATTTTTATAATGAATGTGGTAGGTGCTTCCGATTTTATTAGAAGTGTCTGCTGCCAACTGATTTATTTTTAACATCAAATACTCTAAATAAACCTCATCATATCAGGCAGGTTGCCCATCGAAAAGGTTCCATCCCGCTTTTCTTCGCATTGAATATACAAGGTGCTTCTGAAAATGTAACCACTTATTCTAGACTTCTAAATAATAAAAAAACTTTATATTATAAACATATATCAAAAATTGCTTTGCTTATCATGTACAGGGTATGAAAGGTTAGATTTTGAGGATGGTTTTTTAATATTTTCAAAACTGGTCGAGATAAATTATTAAAATTTGGTATGTTATTGGTATTGGTACATATGCCTTGCCTACAAATTAAATAGATATGTTCCATTTGTCCAGGGGTGATATGGGAGGGTTAGTAGGTAACAAGTACTTAAAACTTTTTTATGTGTATTGACAATTTATTTGAATAAATGACAAATCTGAAGATTTCTACATAAAAAAGGTACAATTGTTAAAGCCGATATTTGCAATAGTTCAGAGAAAAAAAAGATTTTCTGTGAAGAATAACACCATTTTAGGGAATATGCGTTTGGGAATACCCCTTCATACTTTGTATATGGAAAATAAAGCATTTTTATTTTCATGTGTATGTAATGTTTATGTGATTATATTGTATAAGACACCTTGTATAAATCATTTACGAAATTTTTTTTCTCGAGAAATCTTGCATATAGCGACTTTCAACAAGATTACCTATTTTATTCAGAAATCTTCAGACTTGCCAGTTATTCTAATAAATTGTCAATATGTTTACACACAAAAAAGTTTAGGTATTTTTGTACCTACTACCCCCATGTATCACCCGCCCCTAGACAAATGTGTTCATATCTATTTAGTTTGCACACAAGGGCACACAAAATTTGTGGTAACATACCAAACTTTATTAATTGATCTCTATACGTTTCGATAATATTAATTAAAAACCATCCTCAGGACCTAACTTTTCATACCCTGTATATGATAAACTATGCATTCTTCGATATATTATTCTGTTTTTATACAAATGTTTTCTTATAGATCGGGTATATTACGTGGAGACGAAATAACAACTTCAGTTTGTTAGAATTTTCAAACTGCCAACGTTTCGACCATATATTTTTTGGCCTTTATCAAAGCTGCAAGGGGCAACAAACACGATTTAAAATATGAATGACAGTTACTGTTTCGGCGGCTCAAAATAAAACCATTACAAAATACATTTAGATTCTAACAAAGTTTTAAAAGGTAAAATGTTTTAAATAGAAATATATTAAAAAAAAAGAACATATTACAAACGGTAAACATGAGAATGAACCACCGCAGATAATAAAATAATTAGAATGAGCTATGGAACATTTAATTACCTCTTAATGAAATCTATATATCAACAGTACATTACGGAACGAGATCCAAATAGTAACAAATTTATAATCTATAAATTATAATATTAATTGGCCAGAGGGCACACGCCGCTGACTGACATCCGGACACAATCTAAGGTTCGGCAAGAATGCGATTGAGTTTATATTTAAACAATTTGCCGTTGCATCCGAGATCAAAGCCAACATCGATTCACTCGTTAAATCCGGTCATAATTCAGTTTATCACCCTGAACCTACCGAGCTCAGTTCGGGATCTTTCAAGCAGAAACATGTGGTTCAAAGGTGTATCCCTAAAGGGTACGCGGAAACGAAGACTGTAGAGGAGGTCCGGCGAGTCGATGGTGCCAGAAATTTTACCGTGACCCAGCGACAATGTCATGCGTATCCTACGTGCCTCCCAACTATCAAGACCCACCACTGAAAGAGGCCTCTTGGCCTGGCTCAGTTGTCGCCTGTCTATCTTAATTTGTTGCAATTATAGAGCTGTAATTGTAGAGAAGAAAATTAACAAGTTTTGACTGCACCTTTTCCAACGCCCCCATGTGTGTCCCGAAACTAGGATACCACACGAGACAGCTGTGTGCAGTAGTCCAGGTGACTACGAACAAGTGACCCGTATAGGCACTTCAGGGCCTCATTGTCAGTGAAATCTCGGCATTGGCATATTATAAAGCCCAACATTCTAAAACCCTTGGCCACTACGTACCTGATATGTTCAACAATTCTCAGCTCCCCATCGAAGACAACACCCAGGTCATTTATTATTTGGACTCTTTGAGGGGAGGTTCCGTCCAAGAAATAATCGTGAGTCAGAGGCTGGCTTAACCTATCAAACTAGGTAACCTTGCACTTGGAGATATTAAGTTCCATATCATTCTGCCTGCACCATCGACCAATCCCATCGATAGCAAGCTGCAGGCGACCCCAGTCATCGACGCTCCCAACCCTACAGTAGACCTTGAGGTCGTCAGCATATAAAAGAAAACTGTAGCCCCCCAGCACATCAGTTAAGTCGTCTATAAATATCAGAAAAAGCAGATGGCCCAAGTGGGAACCCTGAGGCACTCCAGATGGCATATCGAACTCATGTGACAGCCGCCCTCCCACCTTCACCCTGCCCCTACGGCCGGTAAGGTAACTGCACAACCACCTGAGAAGCACTCCTGAGACACCGTATGACTCCAGCTTGGACAACAAAAGATTATGGGTCACCCTGTCAAAGGCCTTACGAAAGTCGCAGTAAACAGAATCAACCTGGAAGCCGGCATCAACCCAGGAGCACAAGAAGGAGGAGTGCACACTCAAATTGGTGAATCAGGACCTCCCAGGAAGAAAGCCATGCTGATTGGTTGACAAAACAGTTCGGAAACCACTAATCATATGGTCCAACAGAAGGGACTCGAGAATCTTTGAGAGGCAATCCAGTCCGGCGATAGGACGATAGTTACTGACGTCCTCGCGGTTACCTCCCTTGTAGATCGGTGTGATGTGTTCAGTCTTACAGGCCAGCGGAAACACGCCGGAGGTCAACGAGAGCTGAAACAAATAACTCAGTGGGCATGCGAGTGTAGGGCCGCACTCCCTAAAGAACAATGGGGAGATACCATCAGGGCCTGGTTCTTTTGATACATCTAGGTTCACCATCTTATTGAAAACCAACGAGCTGGTAATCTCCAGGGAGGACAAGCCGAGAGAGCCGCAGCCGCAGCCAATCAGGGGGGGGTGCCAGATCCACTCCGTGGCGATACAGCACGGCCCACGTAAACAGAGCCAAAAAACCCTGCGAGGAGGTCGGTGGCGGATCGGGTCGAGTCGGAAGGCCATTCGTGCCGGGTATCCAGAACTGCACCGCTGTTGGTTGACGTAGGACTAGAAAGATTTGACATTTTCCACAACACTATGCTGAGTGTACATATTTACGAAGGCACTATAGTCTCTTTCTACGGACAACTTCGACTCAGATCTCAGTGCACTATACCTATGATAATTAATGTTTGATCGAGAGAGCTTGTATGTTTTGTATGCCTTGTTTTTTATATTAATTATTTTTATAGTTTGAGAAGTAAAGTAAGAAGGTTATTTATGCGAGGTAATCCTAGCGGATTGAACAAACGAGTTAATGGCTACGTACAAATTATTAGAAACTTGTCCAGAGCATCATCAACCGATGGGGCCTCCCTCGGAAAACTCCAGTCCAGCGCCTCAAAATGCGAATTCAAATCATCGAAGTTAGCTTTGCTTTAATTTGGCCTGGTGGTTGAGCACATGTGGTAGATGCTGAGAGGTGCGATGTAAAGGCGGATGATAAGGATCCAAGCCAAAAAGAGGGGTTCGGGCGTAAATTTACATTAGCCATGGTGGAAAAAACTAAAACTAGTATGGTCATTCGGTGATTACGAACGTGATTACGATGCTGAACCAACCCATGAAAATTAGAGCAGTGGTGGATAACCCGTTCCTTATCATTTTGTGATACGAAAACTTGACCCGAGCAACAGTTTGAAGTGTCAGTGGCTCCAACAGTCTTGAAACTTCCACTCATGCGTCTTGATTCGATCTGGACAAGAGTATCAACGTAGTTGGGTAAGTTAAAGTCCCCTAAGAATATCAGATTAGTCTCCGGGAGCCGGTCGAGCACGTCGCCCATTACGTGCACAAGGTCCTCGTAGGCCACGGTCGGCGAGGAGGGGGGCATGTGCACTGCACCCACAATGAGGTCTGGTGGTCCGGGATTGGTTCTCAGTCCAACCCATAAAGCCTCACAGATGTCACTGGTACTCGCCAAGGTCATGACTCGTATTGTGTTGATGGCTGCAATCAGCACTCCCCCGCCTCTGGTCTTTCCACTGAGCTCACCACCCCGGTCACTTCTAAGTATGACATAGTTAGGCGGAAAGAGCTCCTCACTCGCGATATCACTGTTCAACCAAGTCTCGGATAAAACAATCACATCATAGTCACTACTAAGGGTGACTTTTACAACTGTCAGTAAAACTTCAGTTTGAAGATAAAATACCAGTGTTTGGTGTTCGTGGATTGTGCTATCGAAGGACCTTTGGGTCGTGATCGTGTTTAATGCTAATGAAATGGTTTCACTAATAACGATTAAATTATTAGCTTTATTCGTTATAAAAAAAAAAGATTTAATTGACGAGCTAGACATTTACGTGTGACAACTAGCAACCAAGTCACTTTGACGTTCTCCGTCATCTCTAGGTTACAATATTGCCGCACTTAACTCGCAATATGCGGCCCGCGTTGAAAAGTTTTTTCTTTTCAAAAAAGAAAACCGAATATATATTGTCAATGTAAAAGAAAACTTGTTTGATTGTCCTAAAAAACAATCAAAACAAAAAACAAAGAAAACTATTTTCTTTCAGTGTCCACTGGTAACACGCACACTCTGGCAACAGATCTCTTGGCTCTACTTCCATTGGAAAAACGGACGGAAACCACTCGTACAACTTGATCCGCACCAGGATGAACTTCGACGATTCTTGCCATAGGCCATCGTAGAGAAGGTTGGTTATCTTCAATAAGCTCCACCACTGCTCCTGGCTTCAAGTTTTCTTGAGCGTTGCTTTTCCATTTGGAGCGTCCTTGAAGACTGCTTAAATATTCTCTAGACCATCGGTCCCAGAACTGCTGATGTAGTTCCTGTAGCCGTTGGTATAACGACCATCGTGACGATTTTATTTTAAGTAAAATCTACTTCAGGAGTACTTGCTAGAGACTCGCCAATCAGGATGTGGGATGGGGTTGAAGGATCGTAGTCATTAATATCTTCAGAAATTGGAGTTATAGGTCTAGAATTTAGACATGACTCGATCTGAACCATTAATGTGTACATATTTGAAAAATCAAGAGAAGCATTACCCAATACTCGCTTCAGGTGAAACTTCGTACTTTTCACCGCCGCCTCCCATAGGCCACCCATATGCGCTGAACGAGCTGGTATGAAACTCCAGTCAATTTTGTCGTTGGCCAAAAATGTGGTTACAATTTCATTGTGCCTTTTGCTATTTATTAAATTATTCAACTCGAGAAAATAGTTATTCGCGCCAACAAAATTTAGCCCGTTGTCTGAATAAAGGTGGCTAGGTTTACCTCGTCTAGCACAAACTTGCTTTAATGCATGCAAGAACTCATCAGTGGTGAGTTTAGCTGCCAACTCAATATGAATCGCACGAGTTGCGAAACAAACAAATATGCAAATATAAGTTTTTTACCATTTTACTTTTACGTAAAGTACCGTCCTTAACATAGATTGGACCCGCGTAGTCTACACCACTGTTGGCAAATGGCCTACTGGGATTAACACGAGGACTTGGTAAAGAACCACAAGAAATTTTGATGGTTTTGGTTGGGCTCTATAACAAATAGCGCACGTTTTTATGATTCTCTTTACTGCGTTTCTTCCTCTAACTGGCCAAAACTGTAGCCGAATAATAGAAAACAACATTTGACTACCAGCGTGCAAATGTCTTAAGTGTTCATCTAGAACGATTAAATCGGTTAGTTTATGTTTACCAGGCAGAATAATTTGATGTCTCTGATTGTAATTTAATTTTGCGTTTGAAAGCCTACCTCCTACACGCAAAACTCTCTCAGAATCTAGAAAAGGATTTAAAATTCAAAATCGAGCTGTTACGTCTAATACATTTAGAATTTTTCAAATCTGTAATTTCTGTACCAAATGATTTACTCTGTGCTAAACGAATAAATAAAATAGATGCTTCATTTAGCTCTTGTACTGTTAAACCGTTTTTTAGGACAGATATCTTTTTTAGGGTTCGATTTTTAAACCTACAATTTTTTTAATAAAACATTTTGAGTATCTCTCAAAGATGTTGAATCCGTGCTTAGTAGTATCATCTATTGTTATGTCACAAATATTGTTTAAACTTACAGTTTTCCATTTGATTTCTGGTAATGCGTCGATTTCTGGAAAAGGAGCTTCATTTTCGTGATTATGTATTTGATTTTCCTTATATAAGAATTCTAGGCCGTGAAACCAAACATGACTCTCATACAGAGCTCGAGGACCCAAACCTCTTGAGATAATATGAGCCGCGTTTTCATGACTCTCTGGTATCTCGTGATCCCAATCAATTTTCGACTGCCATAACTCTTGCATAGGTAATTTAACTGTAACTATTGCTGGTCCTACTAAACCTAAAGGATCGAAGATTTTTGAAATAAGAGACAAGACTGTACGTTTTGTAATCTTTTTTGGATTATTTGCTTCTATGTGACGTGTTCTATGTGATGTCTTAAGACGTCATGAGTAGCATTCCAAATTATACCTAGCGTCTTCAATTATTTTTTATCATGATACACAATTAATTTATCCTCTTTTTTATTAGGGCTATTTTGTGATATATAATCCAAAATTGACTTTTGATTAGAAGACCACTTTCTAAGTTCAAATTTGGCTTGAGACATAATTTCTGTTAACTCGTGAAATATTTTTATAGCTTCATCTTCAGAATCCACACTCACCAGTAAATCATCCATATAAAATGAGGTTTTAATTAAAGCCGCGGTGTGAGGATACTTTCACGATTTATAAGAGCCAAGTCTTTCAAGCATCTAGTGGCTTGAAAATGAGCACTTGTGGTTTCGTAAGTAACTGTTTATTTACATATACCTTGATAGATTCGTCTTTATTGTCACGCCATAAAATTTGTTGAAACCTTCTTTCAGCTGGATTCATCCGGCGCTAATAACGTAAGGTCTCAACCTTAATTGTTGAAGTATGGAGAAAAGGTCTGCTTGAATTGTTGGACCTACGAGAATTAAATCGTTAAACGAAACGCCTGTGCTAGTTTTAGCGCTCGCGTCAAACACTACTCTGCATTTTGTGGTGATAGAGTCTCTGAGAACAGCTGTGTGAGGCAAAAAATATGAATCATTACTCGCTGAATTGTCGTGATCTAAAGTAGTTTTCACTTGCATGTGTCCTAACGTCTCATATTCGGCCATAAATTCCCTATATTGCTCTCCAAGTTTGTGATCTTTCTCAAATCTCCTCTCTAAATTGTTTAATCACTTCAAAGCCCCTAACTTTGAATCACCTAATTTATTTTCGAAATTTTCAACAAAGGGATATTGCACAACAAATCTCCCATCTGTCGCGCGAGTTGTAGTTGCTTGTTCTTCTGTTGATAAAAAGGATTCTTCGGGTATGCTTTCAATTGTCCAAAATTTGTTCAATGTATCGTTTAAGTCCTTATTTGTTACCTTGGTAGACAAATTACAAATTGAAGTAGTATGGTTATCATTATATTTCGGTTTCCAGTCCAAAGATGTTAATTATTAGATTACTATGTAGTTCGCCTTTGCCGTGCTTTAAGCCACAATATTTTAAAGTTTACTCCCACCCACCCACACCCCTCGCGTCCCGCTGCTGACTCGAACCCCCAATATTAACATTCGCCTTTTTGTGCTTGCTCTGCGCGCTGGCTCGAGAAACGCTCTGTCGTACGACTGCGGTTTTCCCGTAAGTATTCTATTTCTTCCTTGCTTTCATTTGTTTTAGCAATGGGAAAAATAAAGAAATCCAAAAGATGTCGTTCTTGGAGTCCAGACGCCAGACGCAGTCCCTTGTACCACCGAAAAGTCGGCCCTATTACGTCGCATTGAGAAGCTTGACAAATCATTGTCACGTAGTATCAAACAATCGAGGTCAGGCCATTCCCGTTCCCCTACAACCAAGGAACGACGTAAATCACGCTATCACCGCGTGTCGTCGTCACTATAGAGATCCATATCTCGTTCTCGCTCCCCTCACTCGGAGAAGATACCTGTTAGACGCAAAGGCCCTGACTCGACGGCGACTGGGGTAAGCGAAGCGGTATTAAGCCCAAGGGTTTCCCCGTTCGCTTCTGATAACGAGGAATCTCCGACACATCGAGACGAATTATTGATTATACACAATAACGAAGTGCTACCCGACGAAGTTCTGTCCGCCGACGTTCTTGATATTCTCGGGGAAGAACCTACCGTCAGTGGCAACGATGCTCCTTCTTTACATGCCGCACTTGCGGCACGATGGACTAATATCTTCACAAAAGGGTTGACAGAGGAACAGATTCAACTTATTTCAGGGGGTTATCAGGTTCCGGCCAATTGCCCTTTCCTAAAACCTCCGACTATTAATCCAGAAGCAAAGGCTATTCTTCCACTGAATGTGCAGAAGAAAGATCTCATTTATTCACAATATCAAACCAAAATGGGAGTTGGACTGTCGGCCTTGGGTAAAGGATTAAATTATCTTCTCGCTAACTCCGCCATCTTGCCGAGTTCCTATAAAAAGGAATTGCTTCCTAGTCTATCTGATGCAGGCCGGATTTTTTCTAGTGTGTTCTTTGCTTTGTCGATGGAACGCCGCTCCTTCCTTTATCCTTACATGAATAAAAACACAAAAGACCTTTTACAGACAGATCCTCCGACAGATCTTTTATTCGGACCGGACTTGGCAGATAGAATAAAAACAGCTAAATCTATGGTGGCTGTTGCTAAGGACCTTAAACCTCCGCAAATCCCACCTTCAAGGAGAAATGCTCCTCTTACCTCTTCTTCCGGCACTTTACCTTTCCGGAGTACCCGAAAAGGAAGAGGAGCTGAGCGAGGGACCTCCTCGGCTTTAAACCGGTACCGTCCTGTCCGCCTGACGAGGGTGGCGAGGCATTACAAGGGGCAGTCCTCGAGACCTTCTCCGACAGAAAGGGACCCGAGGCCCGCATCTCGCAAATAGAGGTGGTAAATAGTCCTCGCATCGCAGGACGATTACAATTATATCATAACCAATGGACTTGCATAACCTCAAACAAAGTTATATTAAGCTGGGTAAAAGGGTACCGGCTTCCTTTGCTAAGAACACCGCCGATCCAAACCCTCTTCGGCACACAAACACGATTTTCCGCTGTTGAAAGGAGACTTTTCTCAGGGGAAATAGCAAACCTTCAGGCAAAGGGTGCTATAGAAGCATGCATTTTTCGCACCGGTCAATTTTTATCACCATACTTTTTAGCGGATAAACCAAATGGATCCAAGCGTAATACTTAATTTGAAATCGTTCAATACATTCGTACATGATCCTCACTTTAAATTAGAAGATTTTCGTTCAGTATTAAAACTGATTCAGAGACTGGTTCCTTGTCTCTATCGACCTTAAGGACGCATATTTTTTGGTGTCAGTCGCTAAAGAACATCGCAAATACCTTAGATTTTCTTTTGCAAACACCATATACGAATTCACTTGTCTTCCATTTGGCCTATCCTCAGCCCCTTATGCCTTTACTAAATTACTAAAACCGGTGTTACACGAATTACGCTCTAAAGGTATTCTTTGTGTAAACTATCTGGATGATTTTTTACTATTTGGAAATACCAAGGAAGACTGCTCGCAAAAAACAGCCACCACTATTCAACTGCTCCAATCCTTAGGATTTATAATTAATACGGAAAAGAGTTCACTGATTCCGTTCAAATCTTGTACCTTTTTAGGCTTTATTTTTCACAGTGACTCCTTAAGATTAGAGATTCCCCTCGTTAAAAACAAAAAATTCTCAATTGGCTGAACCAATTAGAATCGAGGAAATTCTTTAAAATCAGGGAGTTTGCGCAATTTATAGGATTATTAGTGTCGGCGCGTCCAGCTGTCAAATATGGGTTCTTATATACGAAATTGTTTGAAAGAGAAAAGCTTAAAGCACTTCGTGCAGACAATATGAACTACAACGCGAAGATGCAATGCTCCCTCTTGTCTGAATTCACCTGGTGGCGCACCACACTGCCAACCGCATTCAATGATATCTTCACTGACGCCTCACTGACTGGTTGGGGTGCGTGTTTAAATAATAATTCTGCACATGGCTGGTGGTCTCTTGAGGAACGTCGTCTCCACATTAATGTTTTGGAGCTGCGAGCAATCTTTTTTGGCCTAAAAACATTTGCCGACTCATTGCAAAACTGTCAAGTCCTTATTCGATGTGATAATACAACTGCCATTGCTTCTCTCAATCGCATGGGCAGCACTGTCATTAATTCTCCCCGGTAACATCGGAGAGAACATTATGTTAAAACGCTTTATGAAGGGATTATTTAAGTTAAGGCCCCCAGACTTCTAAATACAGTTACACTTGGGATCCTAAGCAACTATTCACTTATTTTGAACGTTACCCAACTGATACATTAAAAACACTGTCACAAAAATTAGTCACATTGCTTCTTTTGGCAACTGGACAGAGACTTCAAGCATTAGCTCTCATCAAACTTTCTAACATAGATGATCCTGTTAAATCTACCGAATTGCGAGTCAAACAACCATGTCTGTTTATTCACCAGTTTGAAGAGATGCCATATATTTGGGTTATGTCGTGTTTGAACAAATACATTCAACCGACCTCAGTTTTTCGCACTTCCGAACAAGAAGCTTCATCGAACGGCCTCGAAGCAAACTCTAAGCCGGTGGGTAAAGAATACGTTCAAACTGGCGGGTATAGATATTAATTTGTTTGGTTCACATTCCAGTAGACATGCATCTACTTCAACAGCTTATAGAGCTGGAGTATCGGTCACCTTAATCAAAGATTCAGCTCGATGGAGCCTAAATTCCTCAACTTTTGCAAGGTTTTATAATAGATTCCTTATCCAGCGAGATGATTTTGCTGTTGGGGTTTTTACTGGTTCTTCATAAGGTTACTTTTATTATATAATAACCTTAGTTCTAAGTCTCCTAGTTTCTGATACTCCATTTTTACTTGAAACTTAACTATAATACTTACTCCTAATGAAATATGAGATGTTACGTTCTTCTTAAGTGTTGTAAATTTTCAATTCATAACATAGAACATTCTTTAAACATCTACATAGTAATCTAATAATTAACATCTTTGGACTGGAAACCGAAATATAATTTAACGATCAAATGAACTTACAATGAACTTACCTGAAGTTCGATCGAAATTATATGAGGTTTCCAGTCCAAAGATGTTAACACCACGCCCTCCCACCCCAATGTTATGACTTGAACCTTACTTAGCGAATGATAATATTGGGGGTTCGAGTCAGCAGCGGGACGCGAGGGGTGTGGGTGGGTGGGAGTAAACTTTAAAATATTGTGGCTTAAAGCACGGCAAAGGCGAACTACATAGTAATCTAATAATTAACATCTTTGGACTGGAAACCTCATATAATTTCGATCGAACTTCAGGTAAGTTCATTTGATCGTTAAATTAAGTGTCAGTTTACCTCCAAAAACCCAACCCAATGTTGTTTCCTTCAAAATCGGCATTCCTTCACCCAACGATATGTGACCTTTTTGCAAATCATACAAAATGCCTACCCCAAGCAACAAATCAATTTGTTTTGGAGTATTAAACATGTCATCTGCTAAACAGATATGCACGGGTTATTTTACTTTACTTTTATCGAAATAGAACAAAGGTAATTTCTGTGTAATCGTTAGTAATATTAAGAATGATAAATTTGTCTGAAACTGTTCAATTCGCGATTTTATGTCAGTGAAAACTCTTCGAGATATATTAGTTGTGGTTTGACTGTGGTGAGACACCGGACAAAGGTATATTAACTTTTTTGCAGTCAAGTTTAAGTCTTTTACATAATAATTCTGTCATCAAATTCGATTGGCTACCGGAGCCCAAAAGTGCGTTACATTTATGCCATTTTCCGTGGCAATCAGCAATAAGCAAACTGACTGTTGACAGCAATACTTGGTCGCCATGATTATTAGAACATACAACTTCCAACTCATCACTTTTTGAATCCGATTCTAATATGCTTTCTGGAAAAGTACGAACGATTTTCTGATTTATTGCAGACATACTATGTTCTATTGGTTGCTCAGAATGGTTAAAACTGTCAAAAGGGCTATTGTCACTTTGTATTGCGGGTTTAAAAGTTACGTGTGCCGAAGAGCCTGTATTGCTACTGTTACCCTCGGCAGCGTTCTGTTCCGAATTTCGTTTTTCATGCAGTAATGTGTTGTGGTTTCTTAGACACTTCTTCCAACCGCTTGACCTACATTCGTTTCTAAAATGTCCAAATCGCAAGCAATTACTGCATAGCCTATTTTCGCGTAAAATTGTGTATTTTTCAGAAACAGGTAAACTTGCGAAAGACCTACAGTTAAATATAAAATGATTCTGTTTACAGTACTAACATTTTATTGAGTCCTGATTCTCATGTCCTGCGAGACAAAGAGTTTGAGGCTTTTCGTATTCAGGTCTTTTGTCAAAATGAGGTTTTTGATGTAAAGTTAATTTGGAAAATTCGTTATTTAAAACTTCAAGCGTGAAACATATTTTAGTTAAATGATCGGTTAATTCGCGTAACGTAGGTAGACTTTGATATGATTGTTTACTCTCCCATTCCCGTTTCGTACGATCATCCAACTTTTGAAGAATAATCGGTATGATTAATAAATCCCACTGAGCTACGGGTATATTCAATTTTTTAAGAGCAGAAATGTGTTGATGTACCGTGTCTAACAAAGCTCTAATATGTGGAGCTGATTCTTTCGAAGCTAAAGGCAAATTGAACAATAAATTGTTAACGTGATGATTAATAAATGCTCTTTTATTTTCAAATCTTTTTGTCAACAAATCAAGTGCTATAGAATAGTTTGCTGCTGTGACGTTCAGAGAATCAATGACTTTCAGTGCATCTGCTTTACAGCATATTTTCAAAAACAAAAACTTGTCTATGTCACTTAGATCTGTACGACTATGAACCACTGAATCAAAAATGTCTTTAAAACTATACCATGTCTCAAACTTACCATAAAACGTAGGCAAACCGAAATTAGGCAATCTGGCAACGCTGTTTGAATTAATATGGTGGTGAGCGCCGAGAGTTCCCGCATTTTCCGCCGCGACGCTCGCTGTTGTCAAATCTCGTTCCGCGATTATTTTTTTTGCAGCAGCAATTTGCGTGTAAAACGTGGATTCAATATCGAGTCGGTAGGTGCGCCTTTTCGGAATTTGACAAATACTCTAGACGTGTTTGTATTCTGTCAAACTCAAAAAAGTCCTCTTCCACACTTTTCAATCGTATTTCAATATGAAAGACTTCCTCGCGGCGAGCAATTAAAAATTGTTCAAATCGTTCAAGTCTTTCGCAAATAACCTCTCGTGCATGCTTTTACTCCGAACATTCTTCTTCGATTGTTATTTTGTCCGTGGTTGTATTTAACTTTTGAGTTTTGCGGCTCATTTTTTAGCTTTACGATAAATTTGACTTTTAAGTTAATTAAACGCTTAAATGATTGAATATCCAAATCGAGACGAGAGTTTCACCTTTCAAACGAGCATAAAAACCAATATGTACGAGAAAATACGAGTTAATACGTGCCCATGCACTTTGCAAAATTCCTTCAAATTTCAAACGTGTACACACATCTATATTGTGTAAATAAAAACAACTCGGGAAATCAAACAATTTCTAACGATATCTGATCTACGGGGAATAAAGGGTTATTTTTTTTAAGGAATATAATTAGGGGGTAAATTGGAACGAGTTCACCTTCTTCAACCTTCGAGACTACGTGACGTGAAAATGACTGTCGTTCTTATGAGGTTCTGGTTTTCATCCGACTCGAAGGACCAATGTTTGGGGTTCGTGGATTGTGCTATCGAAGGACCTTTGTGTCGTGATCATGTTTAATGCTAATGAAATTATTTCACTAATAACGATTAAATTATTAGCTTTATTCGCTATAAAAAAAAACGATTTAATTGACGAGCTAGACATCTACGTGTGGCAACTAGCAACCGAGTCACTTTGACGTTCTCCGTCATCTCTAGGTTACTGCCGCACTTAACTCGCAACAACCAGACATGACGTAGATTGCATTGGTTCAAACAATTTCTGGTGTTGTATCTTCAAACTGAAGTTTTACTGATAGTTGTGAAAGTCACCCTAAGGATCTCCTGTTTAAACTGGGCTGTTTTCAATCGTAGCCCTCTAACATTTTGATATGTCAGGGAGATTGTTTGTGCACTAATGCGTAGGGTGTGCCCTAAACGGCCCCCTGATTTGTCGTGACACTCTTTTTCGTTACAAGATTTGAGAGTTGTGGCTTGATTGATCGTTGCAGATGTACTGCGTAGGCCTAGACTTAGTGGGGTACTCTAGGCATCCATAGTAGTTCAGCTCAGAAGGAAAAACAAAGGAGTCAGAACTGACGAATGAGATACTGTGTTTGGAGCTTTTACTCTCCAGTCTGCCTAGATCCAGGTTAAACCTATATACGAAGTCGTTAAGTATATGGCGATTGCCACAGTATGCTGGTGCGACTATTATAATATTCGTTTTAGCACTGGCAGCCAGAATTCTCTCCGAAACATCATCGTTCAAACCACAACTCCATCGGGCGTTTACAGGACCAGGAAACCACATCACGTAGTCGTGCTGCCCCCCTAAATAATGAAGTTATGTCCATGAAGTTCGATGTGGTGTCCATAATTTTTTTTCTATGTTGGTTTTGGTGTTTTCTAAGAATAAGTGGTTACATTTATGATACACTTTTCAGAAACACCTTGTACGGGTACAGTAAATACGTATTAAGGGGAACAAAATTTTGAGTAGTTTCAACCCCATAACCTGAACTCTTAAGGGGTGGTAAGCATTGGCCTTAAAATTTTAGATAGAAGGTAGGGTCAGGTGCAGCAAATTGGTTTTTCTCCTATATTGAGAGGAGGTTCATATTGCTAAAATATTTTGGTTGTTTTTCCTAAAAATTAAAATTGACGTGTTTGAGTGATTTTCGATGTACATACTCAAGTAGAAGAAAAACTGGGTAAAACAGCCTGTATATACTATTACAGTAGGTCCTTCTCTGCAGTTAACCACAACCCAGATTACTTAATATGAGCTTTTCAAGGGATAATAAAAGAACAGTCTAGTCTCGAAGCTTATTTACTTATGATTTATAAAACTATAATTATGAAGGAACGATACACACATGAAATGAACCCTTTATAAAGCCGACGTTGCGCCAAACTAAAGCCATCTACAGGACAATTACATCACGTGAAGTAAACTCGGCACATTTGTTTTGTTACCTAAATTATTGTCGTTTAGATTTGCATCCGGGATCGCCATAACAGATAGTTCAAATAAATTAAATTTGTTTAGCATATATTTTCTTCTGAACAAATATTGATCTCATTATTAAAACTGATGTCAAAACACTAGTGAAATTTGTGTCAAAATTCGATATAAATTGGGTTGAGCAAGCACATAATTAAAGAGCAGTAAACGGCAATTTCACCAATAAGCATAGATAAAATAATTATGGAATATTCCATATCACATTTACATAATTAGATATGCACATACATTTTTAAATTCTTTAATAAATTTAACCATCTGTCCAATTCTACTTAAATAATTACCGATTGTCACATTATAGTGATAATTGCTCTCACCTTAAATCGGATGCTCGCCACTTGCCATTGAGGTCGAATAATCTGCAAAATCTTCACGGCTCCGCTCTCAAGATCATTCTCGTTAACCGTAACACTGATATGCTGGAAACCGCGATCACAGTTTTCCATTATTCGGTCCACAACTTAAATGTAAATAAACAATTTTTAAGTAAAAAAAAATTGAACGTATAAGGCAACGACACTCAAATTGGTCTCTGATGCGCATACAACAGCACTCGGGTTATTCGACCGACTCAATAGAAGGCCGTGCGTTTTATGAATAGAAATATATCTTGCTTAAAAGATAGTGCAAATGATTAACATTAATTTTATTACGTGAACAGATTGTTTCAAGTTGGATATATGAACTTTGGTGAGACAATATAATTGAGGACGTGCTCACGGACCACTGTAGTACTGAATGGTACGAATAAAACGAAGAGCGTTTTATACGTCGACCCATCCATATAAGTATCGTTTAAGTTCTGTTATTGTTATTGTTGTTGACTCCATTTGATGGGGTAATAAATTAAACAATTAACCATATAACGTTCATATCATTGAGACTGATTTAATATTATTTAAGATATGCGTGGCGTTTACAGATTGCTTTTTAAATATTGTTTACGTGAACATTTTCATTTTCCAATACCAATATCAATATAATCCCCAATCTTAATATTAAAAAAAATTCTTTGTGGGAAAATATTATTTTACACTAATACTTTCTGGCATTATTATGTAGGTGGATGCTATGGAATGAGAGTTAGACTCATGATTCACGTAGAGAATGGTAGGTATTCCTCCTCACGTGTTGTGAGATCTACCTGTCCGATTAACATCTTTATATATTTATATAAATAAACACCAACCCCTCAATGTAATGTAATTTAACATTATAGTTGTTTTAACTGATAATCTAAAAAACATGGTTCTAACGAATGACACTTGAAAAGGTTAAACTTGATACTATCCACAGGTCAGTGGTTTAGTCGCACCAGCTTTGATAATATAACTGCACTACTTTCTCTAGTTCAAATTTGTTTGTTCTTAAATATTGAAATGATATCGAATTTCGATACTTATGTTTTCCATGAGTTTGTGAAAGTTTTTAAACTGTAAGTTACACTTAATGCAGTTTTAAGTTGACAATAAATTCACTGAAAATTCCGCATCGTACCATCCCTATTGCTTTCATAAATTTCTTCTTCTTCCTATTGTCCCCTTTCAGGTCCCCCTGACGTTGGCAATCACGATGGCGAGCTGATCCCTGTCTTCGGCCACTTTAAACAATTGTTCGACGCTATGTATGCCTGTCTATTCCCGTGAGTTTTATTAACCAGGAGTTATATCATAACCAGGAGATTTGTTTTCTTCCTACCCCCCTGCGTCCTTCTATTTTGCCTTTCATTATAAGCTGTAGGATCCGGCAGCGATTTCCTCTGAGAACATGGCCGAGGTATGCCAGTTTTCGGCATTTAACTGTTGTCAAAAGCTCACGAACTGTATTTGCCCTGTCTACGACTACTTCATTTCTTTGCAAAGCCACCCATGGTATTCTTAGCATCTGTCTATGTAACCACATTTTGTAACACAAATGTAACATTTAATCATTTTTTGTCTCAGCTTTAGGTTCAGGCTGTCATTACAAAACAGTGATCTCATCTTCCGGAACGTTGTACGGGCTGCTTCAATCCTACATCTAATTTCCCTATCCGGTTTGAGCTGCTCGGTGATGTAACATCCGAGGTATTTAAAATTGGATTTTCTCTCAATGTTCTGTCCAGTTATCTATAGCGACGCGCTGAGGTATGGCTGACGGCTAAAGACCATAAACTTTGTCTTAGAAGCATTTATATTCAATCCCATTTCCTGTCCCACTGCACTAACAAAATTTATCAGACTTTTAAGAGCTTCAAGATCATCACATAAAATAGCCGTATCGTCAGCATAGCGAATGGTGTTAATCGGCTCGCCGTTGATTTTGACCCCCACTTCTTTCTCATATAAAGCCTCTTTGAAGACTTTGTCAGAATATAGGTTGAACAACAGTGGAGACAGGACACATCCCTATCGAACGCCTCGTTGGATTTGATGTTCATCTGTAAATCTTCCATTGACTCGAACGACTGTCTTCTGTCGCCAGTACAGGTTCTTAATTATACGTAAATCTTTTCCATCAACACCAGTATATCTCAATATATTTATGAGCTTTTCGTGTTGCATTCTGTCGAAGGCCTTTTCATAATCAATAAAACACACGAAAACATCCTTACGTTGGTCTCGACATTTTTGGAGAAGAACATTCAGAGCAAGCATTGCTTCTCTGGTACCAAGAGCATTTCTAAAGCCGAACTGCGTCTCGTCTAAATCACTTTCGCATTTGTTTCTTATTCGAACGTGTATAATGTTAAGGAACACCTTTAGTGTGTGACTCATCAGGCTTAGACTGTGATCGTTGCTCCTCCTGGCTTGTTGTTTTTTGGGAATTATTATGAATACAGATTTCAGCCATTCTTCTGGTATTTCTTCCGTGTTGTATTATCATTAAAAAGTTTAACTAAGATGTCAATGGTTTTCTCGTTGATTTTTTCGTTCGTAAATTTCTCGTTCTTAAATTTACGTCAAAGAAAATCATTAAATTTTTTGTCTGTTTTGCATATAACATCCGCACTCTGTATCAATTATCAGTTACTACTTCAAATATACATCATTAAGGGTGGCCACCTGCCATATCTTGGAAACTAAATGGCTTAGAAGCTATAGAAAAAAGTTTTGATTATTAAAATGAACACGAGAAAATCCTGGAAATTATTTGCAAGTTCCTAATTTTGCCACAAGAGGGCGCAATTAGAAACCAAATAATACAAATCAATTTTTTTCCGAAAATTGTCGTTTGAAGGTGTATCTTGGGCAACATTATTAGAAAGATTGGACAATCCTGCAACATTTTGACCTGCCTCTCGTAGATGTACTGTGCTTAATAAAAGTGAGGGAAACAATTGAAAGTGAAATAATCAAAATCCTTGTAACTTTCAAGCCTCATATCCGATTTTAGTAAACTTGGTCTGGTTTGGAAGATAATTGCCATTACTTTTAACTGTGGTATCCAGTGCTAAACGATAGTTTTTAATAAACGTGCTAGAGGGCGCAATTTCAAATTAAAGTGGTTTTTTGGGTTTTACACCAAAAAGTTAAATCATTCGGTATAATTTTGATATCATAATTGGAAAGTAGATTAAATTTGCAACCAAAAAATTTAAGATTCCAATATGATATCTTTATTCGTCCCGGAGTATTTGAACACATTGAAGCTCTAACATCGAGAGGAATATCTTCTAAAAGGGTAGGCAATTCATTCTGTACGAAGTTTAAGTACGCTTCGCCATTTAGATTTCCATTCAAAATAAATGGTCCGATAATTCTGCCTCCTTTGCTGATCCACTTCACGCATCCAGTGAGGATTTGTAACTGACCAGTAGTGCATATTGTGCAAGTTAACTGTGCCACAGCTTGTATAAGTAGCTCCGTCACTCCACAAAACCAAGGAGAGGAACTGAGGATTTTCGTAACACATCTGTCTTAGCCAATAACAGAAATCTAGCCGCCTCTCATAATCTGATTCTGATAAGGCCTGGTGAATACTAAATGATAAGGGTGAAGTTTAAAGTTTTTTGTGGCATTTATACCGATGTCTGCGGAAATTTCTCTTGTGCTTCAACGCGGATTCACTTCCACGTACGCAAGAACATTGATAATACTGTCCTCATGCCTTGCAGGACATCTTCTGAAGGGAACTGGAATGGGTCGCACACTTCCCGTTTGCCGTAAACGTATTGCCAATCGGCGAAATACCTTTCTGTTGTGATGCCTTTGTGCTGGATATTTAGTAGCATATTTACGTTCCGCAATAGGTGCATTTTGCAAACATTCGAAATATATGGCAAGCATGTCGAAAGCTTCGGAATTGGTATAAGCCAAGTTTGAAGGATGAAGTGCAAGTTTTGATAATAATTGCCTTGGTATGAAGAAACCTAAAAGGAATCAACAAGAATGAATTTTTTGTCAACGCAATAAGTACGAAACTTGTCAAAATTGAATCAAGTGACAACCAATGTTATTTGTCTCCATGGATACTTGCCGATTTTGTTTCATAGCTATTTAGATTTTTATTGTAAAATATTATATTAGAAGTATGTTTAAATTAGGTAGAAGTTTTCAATAATCAGATATGTTTTGGATAAAATAGTGACCTATTTTATATACCATCATGTTTTAAAACAATAATTGTTGTAACGGAATGTTTTATTATGGAATTATGAAAACAATCATTTAATCAAATAAGTAATAAAAATAAAAAAATCATTCTTGAAGTGATAGGTCTGTAAGGAGAAAAAATATGTTATTGGAATTTTAACATTTTTTGTTGCAAATTTAACCCACTTTCCGATTATGATATCAAACTTATACCGAATTATTTAACTTTTTGGTGTAAAACCAAAAAAAAACACTTTAATTTGAAAGTACGCCCTCTAGCACGTTTATTAAAAACTATCGTTTAGCACTGGATACCACAGTTAAAAGTCACGGCAATTATCTTCCAAACAAGACCAAGTTTACTAAAATCGGATATGAGACTTGAAAGTTACAAGGATTTTGATTATTTCACTTTCAATTGTTTCCCCCACTCTTATTGAGCACAGTACATCTACGAGGGTCAGTTCAAAATGTTGGATTGTCCAGTCTTTCTAATATGTTGCCCAAGGTATACCTTAAAACTACAATCTTCAAAACAAATAAATTGATTTGCATTATTTGGTTTCTAATGGCGCCCACATGTGGCAAAATTAGGAACTTGAAAATAATTTCCAGGATTTTCTCATGTCCACTTAATAATCAAAACTTTTTTCTCTAGCTTCTAAACCAATTAGTTTCCAAGATATGGCCGGTGGCCACCCTTAATGAAACACCCTATGTAAACAGGGTGATTCATAACTCAATAGATATAGACCAGGTATGTGCAAATGATCTCAAAACAAGTTGTTTTTGATATATTTTATAGTTGGTTTTATGTAAATTTTGTTGGTTTTATATAAATTTTTGTTTCTCAAGCGTAAAGTTGCTGAGACATTGGCTTCATTAAATATCTTTAAAAAAATCGAAAAACCCTGGATTTCCACAATCTCACCAGAACAAGCAAACTTTGTAATAATTATTTATTGTATTGACGACTTTAATAGGAGGTCATTCTCAAAATTTTACTAAAGTTTTAACTCTAAGTGAATTTAAAATTAAGGTCTTACACTTTAATAGCAAATATTGTTCTTCGTAAGTACATCTTGTTCTTGATTGTCCAGCTATTAAATATCTCAACAATAGTAGGCAGCCCCATCATTGAACCAGCTTATGTTAACACCCTCATCTGACCTGATCCTCTATGACCTTATAGGAAATGACGCATAATGTGCCTTCTGGAACTCAGTTCAAATCTATTTTCAACACTCGCATCACACTAGATATACCTGCCAGAGTTATGGGACGACACACCCTCTGAGCATTATCAACCACTACCGGGCCACCATTGATCCTCAAAATCACAACCTGTCTCACGATGATCAGACAATTTCAACTCAGACACCAACACAGGACGAGAACATAAATTTGTTGAAAAATCTAAATAAAGTGAGAAAAAAGTTGACAAAAATACATGAACAAATGTGAGAATAATGAAAGAAAGGCGAACATCAAAAAAAGAATATTGAAACCATTTTGATTACTCTACAAATTTAATGAACCAATGGAAGATGTAGTGCATTTTAAATTGGTATATTGGTACTGAAACAAAAGTATAAAACTGTAAAAAATGGAAAGTTGACCTAATGAGAATACTCATAAATTCTAAAATAACAATGAGAGAGACGGTAAAACATTGATACAACTTGTTAGAGGTGGCTAGGATTAGAAAAATACTATTATAAGAAATTATAAATGTAACAAGAGAAATGCGCTATTAAACGTAGCAAGAAATTTAGACAATACTATAAAATGGTTTGTTAAAATTTCGAAGAAACGAAGAGAAAATTGAAAAATTCGGAATAATAAATAGAAATTGATATTATGGTCTAATATAAACTAAGAATCAATTGAAACGATACACCCTAAATTTTGAATAAGTTTTAAAACTGTCTATCTCTAAAGCCACTCAACCGATTTTCGTTGGAGATGCCATTTTGGTAAGATCCATGTATAGACTGCTTTAAGTGGTTATGTACTCGGTTATATGTTTTGCAGGTTTCCTAATACAGGGTTCAAGAAAACTTTGTGCATTTTTCTAAAAACTTTTTGAGCAGATAATTTAGCGGAAAAAAAATTCAGAACATTTTTTGCTACGGGACTATGTGGAGACGCGTCATACCTCGGGACGTATTTGGGGTTTTTTGGATATTTTGCCTGGTTCCATAGATATTCGTTTTTTTCTATAAAAGAGGTATCATTTAACATTGGTGCTCCAATTTGCCCCATAATACAAGTATTGATAAAAATTTCAGATGGAATATAAAGACTATGCTTAAGGCAAGCTTGGCGTATAGACGTAATGGCTATAAAGTGAGACACATCTACAGTGGCGAACAGAAAGTAAAATGCTTTCAAGTATCGAAGTGATAATCGAATGTCCACACAATTAAGTGATGTCGCTCAAAATGTATGGACGATTTTGGATTTCGTTATTGCAGCTATTAATTATACCTCGGGACCTGTTTTGTCCTTCTTTATATCTTCATTAGTTTAAGAAAAAAGTAGGTGTTTCTAAAAGTGTAACATTTCAAAATCATAAGTAAAACAAATCTAGTATTCAATGAGCATTACAACAATTTGGAATTGAACGTAGTCATCTGCGAACCAGAGCTATGCCTAATTGTTTAGATCTACAGGGTGAGCCATAAAACTGACATTAATCCTCATTTTTTTAATCTTTACTTTCTGAATTCTTACTGAATGAAACTGAACTTCACACACTGTTTGTATTAATAGAAAGAGAGCGAAATAACCGATAGTCGCAATTTTTTATTTGAATACGTTCAGGAAGACGGCTAATCTGAAGAATGCCGTATAACAAGACGTCACACGTAAAGATGAATAACTGAGGGCCTTGAAAACACTAAAAGATACTAAGTTGTATAAATAGGAACATCTTAGAACAATCTAAAGCTTAACAAATTTGTTTTTAAGAACTTAAAAACTTTCAAACTGCGTTCGAGAATCTTTGAATAATTCCAAATCCTTGAAAACAATAATTCATCTAGGTTGACAGTCTAAGCAATGTCGACTCTTGTGTCTCGACCGGAGAATTTGCAAAGAAGCAAGTTTCTCGGCTAATCGGTCAGGGCATCAAAAGAATAAAACTCTTCAGCTACCAAGCTTTCGGCAGTACTTTTATTGCCTTCTTCAGGGCTACAAAATTATGGTTTATGGGTGGCGAAATTAATTACAACAGTAAAAACACTTACTGCTACGTTGTTTCATACATTGGACATACACTTTGGCGACAGGCTGGCACATCATTGCAGATGAGGCATCATTGTAGTCTCTCGGACTACATGGCCATGGACACAGTTGATAAAATTACAAAAATTACTATTATTATTTTAATTACAGAAAGGTTTAAATTAAAATCACGTCACAAACTACGCGCACAAACAGTTCTAACTGTGAGTGTTGGTCAAAATGCTTAAAACTTAAACACTACTAGAGGGTCTGATGTTAAATTTTTTTTTAAATTGGTTTGCTTTATATTTCTTATCTTGCATAACCTACCATCAGAATAAAACGCGGCGGGACAAAATGACATCGACTTGGTCAATTGATTGAGCGAATCGAGCGTACTGTCGACATTGTCTACAATTCAAGAAGGAACAATGTATTCGTAGGCCTATATCCAAACCCACAAGAGGCACATTTCAACCCCAACAACAAACCCCAGGACCGTTCGGCTTTATGGTTCCAAGTCAAGTGTAAAATTAGAAGCAGATGCGATGTGGGCACACCAATGATGGAGAACCTCCCCCGGGATGAACATGAGGAGTGGGGACCCACATAATTACCTTTAAACCATAAACCTTTCTGTAATTTTTGTAATTTCATCAACTGTATCCATGGCCATGTAGTCCGAGAGACTACAGTGATGCCTCGGCTGCAACGATGTGCCAGCCAGTCGCCAAAGTGTATGTCCAATGTATGAAACAACGTAGCAGTTTTTTACTGTTGTAATTAATTTCGCCACCCATACCATAATAATACACAACATAATTTTGTAGCCCTGAAGAAGGCAATAAAAGTACTGCCGAAAGCTTGGTAATTGAAGAGTTTTATTCTTTTGATGCCCTGACCGCTTACCCGAGAAACTTGCTTCATTGTTATATTCTTTAGTACCGGGTTGCAGCACCATGAACTTGCAGCATCGCATCTACTCGCCTAGGCATACTATCTATCAGATTTCTGATAAAATCTTGGGGAATGGCTTCCCAAGCATTCAATATTGCTTGCACCAAATCATAAAATGTTTGAAAAAAGTTTACGTTGTGTTCGCCACTGTAGAAGTGTCTAACTTTATAGACACAAACACCTCATCATTTATGATTTGATAAATAAGCTGTTAATTTTGTTGCTTTGTTATTTTTAATATAATGTTTCTTTGATTAAAATTTAATCAATGACTTTTTATGATATTACAACTATACCTCTAAAATATACCTCTGTTTCTATAAGGGCGACTTTTACAAGTTCAAGTAAAACTTTAGATTGAAGATAAAACACCAGACTTGACGTACAGTGTATTGTTTACCTGACAGATAAACAATGCGTAGATCATATCTGCAGTTTTATCTTCAATCTGAAGTTTTACTTGAACTTGTAAAAGTCGCCCTTAATGCAAACAATTTTCGAAGTTCAGTTTCATTCGGTAAGAATCCAGAATGTAATGATTAAAAAAATGAGGATTAATGTGAGTTTCGTGGCCTACCCTGTACATCTAAACAATTAGGCATAACTTTGGTTCATAGATGACTATGTCCAATTTCAAATTGTTGTAATGCTCATTGAATAGGAGCTTTGTTTTTCTTCACTTCTACACTATTAGAAAAACCTACTTTTTTTTAAAACTAATGAAGATATATAAAGAAGGATAGAAAAAGGTCCCGAGGTATCATTAATAGCTGCAATAATCAGGCAACGAAATTCCAAAATCATCCATACATTTAGTTCCACATCACTTAATTGCGGACATTCGATTATCACTTCGATGTTTGAAAAATTTTTACTTTTTGCTCGCCACTGTAGACGTTTCTAACTTTATAGCCATTACGCCTATACGCCTAGCTTGCCCTATGCATAGTCATTATATTCCAAATGAAATTTTTATCAATATTTGAATTATGGGGCAAATTGGAGCACCAGTGTTAAATGATATCCCTTTTATAAAAAAAAAACTAATTATCTATGGAACCAGGCAAAATATCCAAAAAACACCAAATACGTCGCCAGGTATGAGGCGTCTCCACATACTGCCGTAGCAAAAAATGTTATGAATTTTTTTTCCGCAAAATTATCTGTTTAAAAGGTTTTTACAAAAATGCATCATGTTTTGTTGAACCCTGTATTAGGAAACCTGCAAGACATATAACCGAGTACATAACCACTTAAAGCAGTCTGTACATGGATCTTACCAAAATGGCATCTCCAACGAAAATCGGTTGAGTGGCTTTAGAGATAGACAGTTTTAAAACTCATTCAAAATTTGGGGTGTATCGTTTCGATTGATTCTTAGTTTAGATAATTGTTAATAAAACAAAACAATGAAACCCCAGCAGACAGAAACGTCTGGAAAGAACAATAAAAATTCAAGATGAAGAGGATTTCGAAGAAACATTGAAGCAAAGACCACAGATGAATGAAAAAAAAATCAGAGAAAATGGGAAGAATTAGTTCTCGGCTAATACCAAAGTACAAATATATAAGTACAAATATATAAATACAAGAAGAGGAAAGTGCATACAAAGATCAAAACCGGAAATATTTGGATGAAGATTGATAATGAAGAAAAACTCGTAACGAATGCACAGGATTGGAAAGAGACCATCCTTTGCAATGGTAAAAATAATTAGGGATATTTACTAATAAAGTTGTCAGGAAGCCCAAAAAATACTACATACAATGTGGCCCATCGAAAAGGATTCATCCCGTTTTTCTTCCAATTGAGTATACACATCGAAAATAGCTCTCACACGTCAACTTTTTAGGGGGAACACATTTTTGAGCAGTTTCAACCCCTAACCTGAACCTTTAAGTGGGGGCTAAGCATTGACCTTGAAGTGATAGTGCCTTTTGAAGGTCTCATCAAGGTTTATTCATTTGTCAAATTTCATGTCATTCGAATAAGCCAATCCAAAATGGCTGCCGGTTAAACGTTGTCAATTTGTAAATTTAAGGGCCGGTATTTTGAATTCTGATTAAATTATTTGAACACTGATTAACCTGAAACAGGTATCACATATTATTATAAGACGATTAATTTTAATTGGCACCCGCTAAATATTTAACCGTCGGTTGCTAATGTCATTTTTTGACATTTTGTTATTTAATATTATTGTTTTCGTTGGTTCCAGAAACAAAACAAAAATTTTATGTGGGCGATGCAAAAAACAGGACTCAGGGACTTGCATTCGGCAATAAACAAACAACAACTAATTTCTAAAATCAAGAATGGCAACATCAAATTAGTGGTGAAGTTTTCTGATTAGCTAATTCGAACACCCAAAAACATACCAAAATACTTAATCGGACGGTAACATTTGACCGATGATTACTTAATCAAGTTCGTGATCGGGATTCAAAATACCGGACCTTAATCTAATTAAAACAGGCTTTACTTTAAGTAATTTGATTTAGTTTTCATTCTCCTGTCAGGTTAGCGGGTTGAAATAACTCAAAAAATGTATTTCTTTCTCCCAAAAACGTGTTCAAACGATTTTCGATGTATACTTATAGTAAGTTAGACGGAAGACGGGGTGGATCCTTTTCGATGAGCCACCCTGTATATAAAGTGGCTTAATAAAACTCGGAGAAATATTGAGAAGGACCAAGAAACTCAGAATAGGTATAGAAACCATACAAATATGAAATAGTACAGGATGTGCCAATTAAACTTCCCACCCGGAAAATATCGATACAAAAGAACTGAAACGATTTTATTCACAAAGGGGACACAATAGTCTGATTCCTCGACATCTACCTTTTAGGCCTACTTACCTTAAACTTTAAATGGCACCCTAGGTTGAGTGACAGCTCTTTTTAAATTTTGCTTTGGATAAAGCAATAAAACGCGTCATTACAAGAATAAAAAAATTAGCAACTCCGGATTTGCATTGTTCATCAGCATAAATCGTTCTTATAACTTTAAGTGAAGTGTAAACGTGAGTGTAATCGCTCTGAGTGGTTTAGAACTACCTGATCAGATTAATTAATAATTTAGCCTTTATGCAAACTATTTCAAACTTTTTGAGCACTCTTATGTTGGGGTCACATTTATTTATTTGAACATTTTATAATGTGTTGATGACACAGCGATTATCATCCAATAAAGTATAAAGATGTAGATATCTCAAGTGTATAATCCCGACAATAAATGCCGCTGACTGATTAATAAATGACTTTTTCTACGACCATTTAAAAATAGACTTTCGTCATATCCTGTCCTAGCCGAAAAAGTAATTCTCGTCTCTAGTGAGAGAAAATCCCATAGCGTGAGAAAAGATTGACATTGACATCTGCCAACTTGGCGAATTTTTTACCCTTGAGAAGGGTGCTTATTCTCCCAAGAAATCTTAAATAAGTAAGGATAAGTGACACCTTGTTTGAAAGGCCTTTCAATTCCCTTTTCAATGCTGCTTCCTACTTTGAGACATGAGACATTAATTTTTTTATATGTATTCATTTTATTTACAAAGACGCTTAAAATTAAAACTTCTCAAATGTTAACACTGTCATCCATTAATTTCCACACGATGATACAAATGTTCCTTATATTGATATCTCACATTACAGAGCATTTCTGATGTTATAACATCACACATGTTAATAATCCGCAGATGTAGATCTTGTAAGAAAGTTGTGTTATTAGCTTATAGAACTTAGATTTTTAGGTGTCCCCTTAAAGAAATATCTAATATCTAGACAAGAACTACCTATTGCTTTATCATCTTCTAGTGTCAAAGCACGTTTATATAAAACGTTCTTATAAAAATGTATTGCTTTACAAATATTTACCTAGTTCAATACATTTTGTTTGTTGGTTTGTTGCCCTAAAGTTAAAATTTTCAATTTGATGCAATGCAATTTTAAAAGCCTCTAAATTTTTACGGAGTAAACATTATGCAATTTAGGATTAGCAATGGTTGTCCTTCAAGCCCATTTTCTATTTAAGATTTTAGAGGTAATAAATAGCACCCTCCTCAAGGTGTTAAAGATAGAAATTTGGGAAAAATGTCCACCTTGACAAATAAATTGATATGTTCTTTCAAGCGATTTTATAATGCCCTTAAAAAGCCTAAACTTGAACTCTTTGGTTTTCATCTGCCCACCCTCTATCGAATTACGATATCGTATCTAGGTAGAGAAAGTACCTAATTAAAAATAAAATATCTTCACAATAGTTAGGTATAAATAGGTAGGAAAAGAGATGCTTAAAATGTTTATTTTATTTTATTCTACCCTCAGTCTTTTATATAAATATACCTCGTGTTTATTACAGAAAGTCATCTAGAAGGCTATGAGTTTTTGCCAGAAAAGAATGACATAATTAAAACAAATGGTTTTTTTTCTTTCATCTTTTTCTTTTGACAAATCGCAGCCAAATAGATGATGATTTCAAATGGACACCCTACATATAAGTGTTTTTCCTTCGATCGTTAATCACTGCATCACATTACATATCTAGATTTAATATTTGTATAAGCTTTACCTGTCATTTTGGTCCCGGTATTTGATTAAACTTCCGGGTTTCAATAAACATTTGTTCCACCACAAGTAGGTACATGTATTATCTGTTTAATTGGACACTATATTAAGCCATAATTTTATTATAGAAACACTAATTTAAGCAATACTCGTTTAGTGGAATGATGAAAAAAATTGTTATCTTTATGGAGTTGCTTGTGAGAATACTAGGCAGAATGATAAGGGTCAGGAGGAAATGCGCAGGTTCATGTATTGATCGAAAATTCTCCTGTGTTTCTTGAATAAATTCATATCCCTTTAATAATATCTGGTGTTATAGTCTGATAAAATAATAGTTGCTGATAATGACGATTCTGAAGAAAATTCAACTTGATTAAGGATTCAATACAAACTAATAAAAATACTTGGGTCTTGTTAAAATTCGAGTTCTCGGAAACTCGAGATTCGAATTTTGCGTCCAATTTTTGTCCAGTTTTCTTAGGTTAGTTCAGTTTTGCTTTTTCTTTGTTTAGGTCTAACCTGAGTTTTTTTTTAATTCATGGCTTTGTTAATTAATAAATTAACGTAGCTAACACAGTAAGATGTTTCAGAAATTAGGTCAATGTCAGTTTCTAAGAAAAACAAAGTGCATCGCGGTGAAACTTAACTTTTATTTGAGACTTTCAACAACTTTCAATGAGAACGCGTCGTTCAATTTATAAATTTTTTTGTTTTTATTTTTTATATTATTTAACTTTGAATTCGATTTTGTTTCTTTTTAAGAACTGACACTGGATCTTGACATAGTTTGTTTCACGTTTGATTATATTAGTTACCTTACCTTGTCAATTTAGGCAGCCACGCAAATTACAATTTTATTATATAAGATGTATAATAGAATCAACTTGACATTTTACAAAAAAAATAGTCTCTACAAAAGTTGCTTATAATTAAGTACTGGTTAATATGCAGTTATAAAAATTATAAGTTTTCATTTGAAAGAACAAAGTTTATCTTAAAATAACTTTGGTGACGTCATCTTGGTTAGTTTAGTAAGGTTTCTAACATCTTATTTCTGCCTGGATGTCGAGCAACTTTTAGTTGAATCTTTTTTCTTTAAAATCAGTAATTACCCAGATATTTGATTGTCACAAAGAGGAATCGGATTTAATAGTTATTTTTACAACAAGTGAATTAAATAGTATATTAATAAACGAGCCTTTTATGATGGCCATTATTCCCTTAGGGGGAATAATGGCCATAAGAAGCGACTTTGTCCACGGCCTTTGTCTAATAATTACAAATTATAAAATCTATAGGTAGTGTAAATAAAATTATTTAAATGTCAAGGTGACACTCGCGCTTGACGGCAAAACCGGTGTCACCAGTGCATTTTTTTACCCTGCAGCGTTTGATATTGCATTGTTGTCTACTCCTACTGGTTGCCAAGGCAACATGGATAATTTAAATGGCGAGCGGGAATATCATTATTCCCGCAGTTTCAACCCATTTATCCCTCTGACGCTCCATGAGCCCTATTTAACTTTTTTCAACAAGCTGAATATTAATACATTATTAAGTGGCGTGGACAAATATTGTTTATGGGAAGACATAAGAACAATTAGGTCCACAAGTGAAAGCTAAAGGTGAGCAAAACAAGACCAAAACCGAGACCTCTAAAGTTCAGAATGAGATTCTTGCATCAAACGATTTTATCCACGACCATACTATAGTAATCACATTATTTCTGTACATTCTCAAGATTAACACTAATCATTATTCACTTGTGATGATGATGAGTTGTCATGGAAACGAGACATGTCGTAGGCAACTGACAACTCAAAAAGTATACCGCCCTATACGTGAAATCGGTACTTACCACTGGTTCATTCAAATAATTATCCTTCTATTAGGATGTATTGAGACAAATGTAGGTTATGGTGTCTCTTTTTCACTAAAACCTCGTAGCATTGAAATGAACATGCACGGGCAACTAGACCGTCATCTATCTGACGCATCAAAAGTCGCATCGTCGATAAGCGAAATCAGTCGTGGTCGTGATTTTAAAATTGAGAATTATCTTTGTGGCACCTATAACCTATCATATTTGAGAAAACCCGAAATCTTGGTCGTGGATAAAGCATAGTATTCAACTCGCATTTAATGAGCGTTATTCTCGAGGGTAACGTTTGAGCCCACGAGCGAAGCGAGTGGCACAAGTTGCCCGAGTTAACGACTCTAATTAAATGCTTGTTGTATAATGTCCTAATAACTCGTGTTTATTTTGACGTTTTGTGCTAAATGTAACCGTTATGCTCAATATAAAATCGAAAAAGATTTTATCCACGACCATACTATAATAATCACATTATTCTTGTACATTCTCAAGACTAACGATAATCATTATTCACTTGTGAATAATGAACATTAATCACAAGTGAATAATGAGTTGTCATGGAAACGAAACATGTCGTAGGCAACTGACAACTCAAAAAGTAAACATGAAATCGGTAGTTACCACTGGTTCATTCAAATAATTATCCTTCTATTAGGATGTATTGAGGCAAATGTAGGTTACAGTGTCTCTTTTTCACTAAAATATGTACTTTTCACTGAAAAATACTTAAAATAGGCCATAAAATTAAGTAATTTACCGTCCACCCTCGTAGCATTGAAATGAACATGCGGTGACATGCGCGAGTGACTAGACCGTCATCTATCGACAAGACGCATCAAACGTCGCGTCATTGAAGAGCGAAACCAGTCGTGGTCGTGGTTTTAAAATTGTAAATTATCTTTGTGGCACCTATAACCTATCATATTTGAGAAAACCCAGAATCTTGGTCATGGATAAAGTATAGTATTCAACGCGCATTTAATGAGCGTTATTCTCTCGGGCAACTTGTGCCACTCGCTTCGCTCGTGGGCTCAAACGTTACCCTCGAGAATAACGACTCTCATTAAATGCTTGTTGTATAATATACTATTTTTCCACAATGAGTCATAATAATAGAGTCCATGTACAAAATTGATAAGAAGGATATCAGGTAAAGGTCGGAGAAGGATAGAGGTGAAAAATATGACCTTTTAAGTGTCCTTTACCCGCTACCCTTATTAACTAAAACATTCGTTAGAAATTTAGAAAGTTAGAAATTATGCAATATAATTTTGAAACATACTCTTGAGGACAAGCAAATTTTTGAGCAATTTCAACCTTCTAATCTGACAGAAGAATAAAAACCATTTCGCTATAACTTAAATCATGTAAAATTTACATTTTTTATACAGTGAATACATCTTGACGAAACAAGTAAAAACAACTGAATAAATGTTGACGAGGCTTTTAAAACTTTTAAAATTTCAAGGTTAATGCTTCTTACCAAGTCCAAGGGAGTCCAAGTTATGGTGTTAAAACTACTCAAAAATGTATTCCCTCTAAAAACTAAAGTTGACGTGTTTGAACGATTTTGGATGTATACAGGGTGATTGGCGCTGACGGTACTTTAGACGTATCTCGAGAATGGCTTCACATATTTATTTCAAGTTTTGTGTATGGCCACAAATGCGTCCAAACTCTATTCCTAAAATGTTGTCATCTTTGCACTGTTGCCGGTTCAGCTGAAAAAGAGTACCAACTTTCGTTTTTTAATTGGATTACCATGTATTAAAAGTTATTTTCGGATTCCTCATATATTTTTTTATGATACCACTTACTTAATATTCCTATAAGCACATATCTCACACCGTTTCGCATGTATTTAATAATTTCATGTTTTCATATTCAAAAATAGGACTCAAAATTATAATTTAAATCTCACGACCCGAAAGATTTAACGATATGAGTCGAGGGACTTCGTTAACCAGAACTATGTGCATGATTAGCATATGGGCAGTTAGTGACAAAAACCTACAGGGCGGGCCACAATTAACTTCCATTCGTCAGAAAAGAAAAATTGTCAAAAGTTTGTTTTTTTAAATAGAACCACCTGTGGATTCTTCGATCTCTTCTTCGCAGAGAAAGGTCATTCAGTTTAGAACAAATCGGTGTATACTTTATCATACCTAATCTAACAGTTTTTGACTTATAAGCATTTATTTCATCATATGCGCATTTCCGTATTCCATTTTAATTCAACATTAGTGGCTCGGGTATTTAATGAAGTTACTGGTTGTAAAATTCTGATAGAACAGGTATTTTAACATCTGTCACACCGTTTTTATATATTCAAAGACTCTGAAGATATGACAACGGTGTGACAGATGTTAAAATATCTGTTCTATCAGAATTTTACAACCAGTAACTTCAATTAGATACCCGAGCCACTAATGTTGAAATAAAATCGATTACGGGAATGCGTTTATCGCATTTGAAGAAATAAATGATTATAAGTCAAAAACCGTTAGATTTAGGTATGATAAAGTATACACCGATTTGCTCTAAATTGAATGGCCTTTCTCTGCGAAGAACAATCCACAGGTGGTTGTATTAAAAAAAAAAAAAACTTTTGGCAATTTTGCTTTTCTGACGAATGGAAGTTAATTGTGGCCCGCCCTGTAGGTTTTCGTCACTAACTCCCCATATCCTAGTCACGCACATAGTTCTGGCTAACGAAGTCCCCGTACTCATATCGTTAAATGTTTCGGGTCGTAAGATTTTAATTATTATTTTGAGTCCTATTTTTGAATATAAAAACATGAAATTATTAAATATCTGCGAAACAGTGTGAGATAGGTATAGGAATGTTAAAGTGGTATCATAAAGAAATCTATGAGGAATCCGAAAATAACTTATTATATATGGCTTAATAATATATGGCAATCCAATTAAAAAACGAAAGTTGGTACTCTTTTTCAGCTTAACCGGCAACAGGGCAAACGTGAAAATATTTTAGAAACAGCGTTTGGACGCATTTGTGGTCACACATAAAACTTAAAATAAATATGTGAAGCCGTTCTCCAGATACGTCTAAGGTACCATCACCGTGAATCACCCTGTATAGTCAGGAAGAAAAAAGAGGTGGATCTTTTTAGATGAGCCACCATATATGTGTTGTCGTTTTACTTTTTCAAAAAAATAAAACACTGGTCATATAATGATAATAGTTTATTATTTATGATCTAGATTTGTACTAAATATAGAAGTACCCTATATAAAAATACATCACTCTACACACAGTTTACTTATAGACATGATTACGTGTATCTATACGTTATACATGCAGAAATATTGTAGGTAATACCTGAAATTCCTTTTACTGAACAATTTCTTATTTGGCTTCTTTTATATTGTAATGTGCAACTTTAAGCAATATAACAAAAATACATTTTTCTGGCCGTTTGCATCAAGATATTTCGTTAAAATTTGCTCGCTACTTAAGAACCAAAAACCACAGAATAGGAGTGTTTATGGACGTGGTTGAACGGAAGCTTAAGCTAAGCTTAAGAAGTGTTTCTTCCAGGCTTCGGACGTTCTAAGGTTAAAATGTGCTGTCAGCTAAAATATTGCTGACGTTAATCATTGTTGTTACAAAAAGACAAATAATATCTAATCCGGCTCGTTTAGCTTCATAACCAAATACTGATTGTATACTTCTATTTTGGTGGTAACAAATTTTACCACCAACACCCACTGTCCACCACGCTGAAAACTTAATTTTAAACAACGTCATTTTAGTAACGTGCATAAAACTTTTTCATAATGACATAACGTAACGCCATGGACGATGACTAACTTGATATGCCTGCCTACCATCAAAAACCTTCTATTAATAGACACAAACAAGGCTGTACGTTGTATAATGGACTCTGTTTCCAAAATGTGAAACATTCTTTTTTTCTACCCATCTCTTTCTACATTACGATCGTTCATTGGCCCGCTGTCGATGACAAAGATAAAATATCTCGGAGTTCTTGAGAATGAAAAATTAAACGAATTACGTCAATGATATATCGTCCACATGTCGTATTGCCATGTTGGTGCCTACTAATAGAAGGTCTCTGCCTTCCACTTATGTGGAGATCTTCTAGTGTAAACTTATGACGTACATGATTTTTAAGGTCTGTTGCCACAAGCCCTTACTCAGGGCGCAGCCTTTTTGACGCAACGTGCTGTTTAAAAGTGCTGTTACATGCTGTTAAACAATCTTCTCTGTATAAACGTAGACCTAGTAACTGAGGGTAACTCTCAGTTTAACTTGTATAATACAAACACATCTGGCGACCTTGGGTTGCTTTTTAGTGGGTGAACGTATTCGGTAATTCACATGTATCATAAATTAATAAAAAAATCTTTTCAATTTTAACTAAGGAAAAATACATCTATTTTCTGTTGTCTAGTGTAGTTCGTGTGTCTTTCAACAGTTCCAAAATTCTTACATGTAAGACAGTAAAACATTTATAATCGGAAAAATGCCAACGTTTCGACTTGTAACGTGAATAACAACCCTCGTTGTGGAATACATATTTCGACAAAGGTTACTGATTTAACTAAGTGTATATGATAGACGTTTCATTTTGGAAGTATGTACCCTATTCTATGGTCTATTTGGCAAGATTACAGAAACTTTGAACAAAAATTATACCATATTCCCATACGTTAAACCTAAACGAACAGCATGACCGAGTACAATGCCTTTAAAATACTTTGGGCGCTATTCTTTAAAATTCGACTAACATTCTAATGAATATACAGTATCAATGAAGAGATGTCGCTCCACATATACATACATTTCACATTATATCACATCGTACATAAACTGTACTAAACATTGATAATTCGTTCAGTTTTACCCCTCTAGGGAATCAAAGTACTGGAAAAACCTTAATAATTTCCATATAAATAATAGTAATATTTATAACTTTTGTACATTTCACAATATCTCTAAGTAATGTGATTATGTTTGCAATTACAAATTGTCTTAAATTTAATTAATAATAAATTAAACTTTATACAGAGATTACGTTTACTGCTAAATTTACATAATGTACAGCATGAAATAAATAATGAAGAACAGGTTGTTCTCCTTATGCATAAGTATATTGTAATGATATAATGGCAATAATAGCATAATGGTATTATTGAGTGAGTTGATATACCCCAGGGTGTTTCAGAAATGTATTGTCAAACTTCAGGGGCTTATAAACGACTATAAGTCATGCAATGTTTGCTTTAGAACCACTATCCGCAAACGGACTGTTTTTGAGATACAGAATGTCAAAGAAATCTTTTTTTATTATACAGAGGGTTTCGGAAAAAAATATCATAAATGTAACCACTTATTCTGGGATCCAAAATAAGACAAAAACTTAGATATAAACATTAATTGAAAAATGCTTCGTTTTTCATATACAGGATATGAAAGGTTAGCCCCTAAAGCATACAACTATTAATTAAAATCGTGTTACTTTTAATAATATTTTTTTTTGGAAAATATTGCAATTATCAACAAGAGGGAATATCAACAAGAGTACCTTTTTTATACTTCAGATTTGCCATTTATTCGAATAAATTGTCAATATGTAGACACACAAAAAAGTTTAGGTATGTTTTACAAACTACCCCCCCCCCTCTCGTATCATCCGCCCTTGAACAAATGTGTCACATCTACTTAATTTGTAGAAAAGGCATACAATTTATGGGAATAAAATATTTGATTAATTTATCTCAACACGTTACGGAAATATTGATTAAAAACTATCCTCAGGATCTAAACTTTTATACCCGGTATACAGTAAACAAATCACTTTTCGATGCATGTTTATATGAAGTTGTGTTCTTATCTTGAGGCTTTGAATAAATGGTTACATTTACGGTACGTCTTTCAAAAATGCCTTGTATTTCAGGAAACACACACATACAACTAAACTTTTTCACACGTTTCATCATTACTTTATGAGTGCTAGAGTGCAGTTTCTTTATGTGTTAGTGGCGTCATTTCTCGAGTCGCATAGGATTGTTTTGCCACTAATTCCTACGCTGTAGGGAAAAATGGAAGTTTGAAAGCACATTCTGAAAGTGCTTGACACCCTGTATCTCAAAAGCGGTGTGTTTCAGGTAAGGGTTTAAAAGCAAAATATGTATGACTTGGAGTCCTCTATAACTCTCTAAAGTCTGACAACACCTCCCTGATACATCATGTACAGTATATAGAGATGAAACATTTTTTCAAGAATTCAAAAAACTTAACCATTTGTTTGTTTGTTTGTTTTTAGCAAAACTATGAAATAAACCGGATTAAATAATGGCCCCTATCTTTAATTAAACCTTTCATATCTTTGATTAAAACTGAAATAGTTTTCAAAAACTTTGTCGAACATAAAAGTTCAAACTAAAGAAGATTTCCTCTTTAGTAGGGATCGAACCTTTCGCTTTCTTAAGAAGGGCACTAGATCATTAAGCTCTTTTAAAAAATCTAAACTCGAGCTAGTTATAATCCATTCAGTTATTTCCGTCGTCAAGTAGGCGTTGGAAATCTGACATATTTCACCCGGTATAACATGACTGACAGTGACAGTGATTAATAATCAGTTTGAGGTTAAGGTTATTGTTTACTGTTTTACTCACATAGTTGTCAGATGGCTTTGGTTCAAACTTTTAATAATGTTGATTAATGATCACTAACTTAGAATCCAGTAAAAAATGGACCGGGTCTCTACGTTATCAAAAATGTTATATTTTATTAATGCATTTAAAAACGAGTCTTTCACAACGATAATAGTTGAGGTTAAAAAGTTTATAGTGTGAATGTGGTTGTGATGATATGATATGTATAAGAAGTTTTCTCTTTGAACTAAAAGAAATGTGGAATACAGTTAGGGAAGAACAGGAAAAATTATATGTTTCTGTCAGCGGCAATAGAAGGTAAGCAGAGTTAATGCTTACCCCAAAAATATTAGAAACTTTAGCCAAGGTCATAGTGGTCGATTCTTGGGGGGGGGGGTCTCTTTTAAATTCGAGGTAGCATTTTTTAATGCAAATTCGCACTTTTGCGTTAATTATCTTGGGCATATTTTCTTAAGAAATAGTTTTTAATTATTATTATGTTTTAATTAGCTTACAAAATGCACGCTTAAATGTACAAAAAGTCGGCAACAGCGAAGTTTTAATGACGCATCTTGACAAATTTGTTTTGGCAACAAGTAAACAAACAATCGCTTTCGATACTGGTGAAATTTCATGGCACGGGTTGATGCCAAAAATAACTGAGTGGATTATATGTGAGATAATTGCCATTTTCTGATCTATTTGTACCTTTATAGCCCTGAAGACCTTTAAGCTTAACTAAATGAAACTTTGGCGATTGAGTTAAATTTGAATTCTTTCACAATCTGTCAATTTGACACATATATAAATATGTATAAAGCATATTTTAAGCCAGATTAAAAGCAAGATGGCCTTGAATCAGCTTGAAACAGACCACACTAGGCACTGTTCTTGACGAAGATATAGCAAATTAAACCATAAGATTTTTGTTAAAAATGGTTGAATTTTTTGATCTCGTGAAGGAAAGTTAACATTACCTGAATATACAATCACAATTTTAATACACAAACAATATTGCCACTGACGTAAATGCTGCTTTACCCTTTGTAAGATTAACAATGAAAAAAAGCCTCAACTCAGTGAAGAAAATTTATTTTTGGCGAACACAATATTGTCAAAGATAAATAAATCCACCTCTAGGATTATTACCTGGTATGCTTCAATTATCAGACGCGGCTCACTTTTATTACCCTAAAGGTGGGAGTCGAGGCGCAGGCAAGAGGTTCGCCCTCGTCCCCGACCACCGCCTCCAAGCTCTCCTCCATGGAACAACTGCGTGAACTACTACTGGAACTGAGCTCGTCCAGAAAATCGAACGAGGCGACCGCCTCCCGTTCTTTTTCACCGTAGCGGACGAAGAAGTCCGATCGTCCGATGATGCTAGGTCGGGGCAGCGGGACGGACGCCCGCACCACTGCGACCGGCGTAAGTCCAGGGCGCGCCGCTTTGGCTGCAAGCAGGCGCAACGTTTCACACGGTTGTCTCCGTCATCGGGGTGCACGGTGCCGAGGCAGAAGCTTTAAAATCCCCAACATTTGTACTGAGGTACTGCGTGATTAAGCTTTGGGGATTTTTTTAGGAATGTGAAGGATAATGAGTGTCGTAAAGATCAAGACAAATAAGACCAGATTTAATACGGTTTGGAAGTAAGATGTGCTCTTGTTGCCTCTGGTGTTATTGTGCCATATCCTTATAGTGCGAAGTAGAGGTTTTTAGGAACTGATGATAGCCTTACGGAACAAAATAAATAAATTATTAAAAAAATAAAAAAAAAACTACCGCTAAAAACGTGTTAGTAAAGGAAATGAAAAGTTTAGTATAAACTACAGAAATTTTAACTATCTATGGCTAAAAAAACTCATAGTAACTAAGAATAAGTTTGTATAGAGCAATAGCTCGCGTCTAGAGCCCAAATGCATGACATAATATAATAAAGGTACTTCAGTAAAAATGCTCGGGATTGCACGTGTTATATGCCCATGACTGTATAGTGTGGATTGTTGCAGCTGAACTAACATAGGCATTGTCCTTTTGTCAATGATTGCGTGTTATTTGCCAGATCAACCAAACTAGTCATGCTTATTTACAGTGTTAAGGAGAAAGAAAAGAAGCTAATGCTAATGGACATGTCACACCACACTCATGTGTTTTCAGTTTCCAAAGCTTTGCCAAGAAAATACATTATGTTTCTTGAGTTACAAGCTATGTAACCAGCATGTAGACACATTTTTCTTAAAAAACAAATTTGTGCAGATGTCAAAAATTTCACAGACGGTGTTAAGAACAAAAAGTCGACAAGTGACTATTTTCGGAAATGAAAATTAGTAAAAATCTAATTACAGATAGACAGTACCAGAAAAATTGACGCCATTTTGGCTTACTGCCTTGCACAACATTTATAGCCGATTATACCTTGGGGGATTGGCAACGATCAAAGTAAAATCATTTAAAATGCGAGGCGACAACGTTGATTCCATTGTCCCTCCCGCCATTGTTGTTTTGTAGTTTGTTTTTCTTCCGGGATTTTCTCCTGTATTTTTGTTTGTCATAATATTGCAAATTGTTTCGTTACGCTATTTTTTACTTGAAATGTCAACGGAACCTCGAAAAGAACATCTGAACAAAAGTACCCCGAAGTGTACATTAGAATACGTGATCTAGAAGACTATGAATTTTTGATAGAAAAGGATGACATATTCAAAGTAAATGGACTCTTGTTCTTTCATCCTTTTCTAAGGCCATTACACAGTCAACTAGATGACGTCTTCAAATAAACACCTCCTATAAGCTTTATGTGGGGAGTGTTCATTTGAAAACGTCTTCTATTACGCCGGCCACCATTGGTACTATCAATTGTAACATACACAATGTAGTTCAAATTGGAACAAATTTGAACGACTTTGTAGAGCAGTAAGTATAGTCTTTTGACGTAACTCTAGTGTCAGTGTGCGATCTGTATGATAGTCCAAGATGTATTTATGTAAAGGTGTTTTGCTTTCAAAAATTGACTTAGACATTTTTGAGAAATCTAGTTTTAACTAAATGCGACTTTAAATTTCGTTTATTTCACTTGTTTAAACGTTTCAATTTTTACTTATTACATTTCTATTAGAATCAACTAGGAATTATCTGCGTTCTAGTAGGCGTGTTGAAACTGAAAACACAGTGACTGATTAATATTAGAGGATTATGAAACTGTTGATAGCTGGTGTAAAACAAATAAGAAGCTACTTCACAGTTGCGAAAACGCCAACGTTTCGATCTTTATTTAGATCTTCTTCAGGACTAAAAAATATACTCAATGAAAAATTCTACCACAGCCTCAATGCATAAACAAATCGATAAAGACACAACCATAAACACCGATAAAAAATTGCATAAAAATACGTTTCAACAGTTAAAAGTAGATTTGGTAATTAACAAAATACATACAAACCATATACAGTAAAAACAGAAACCATGCGTCTATTATCGTAGTATAGTATATGTCTATTATCAAAGTGCAGGACGGTACGCTTGGATAATTAGTGGATTTGCTTATCGTAATTCAGCTTAAGAAGAATGTCACCTAAGCTATATGTATGTCTTCTACCGGACATAACGCAAAAATAAAACATTCAATACATAAACTGACAACGACCACATGAGTTAAGGACAAACGAAACACCAGCCGCCAGGAACAAAATAAACTATGGTGAATCTTAGTATAGTCTTTTTTTTCCCTTGTAATTATTAATAATATTAGGAATATTAGATTTTACTTTATTTTTTCTTTATGTGAGGTAACGAGTTGCAATAAATTATATTCAAGTTTTCGATGTCCGTTCTTTCGTTAATAGTGTCGTTAATATAAATGTGAATCATCTCACTTATACCCCGTTTATAATAATTACTTTTGGGTCTAGTATGACAACATTCTCAAAATCGAAAGAATGGCCCAGTGTAAAATGGTGTTGGGCTAGGGCTGTCTTCTCTTTCCTATTTCGATTTATTTCGCGACAATCATAATCATCAGATGTTGGACAGAGCAGGAGCAGGTGACATCCACCAGCGTATTTTAGATTCAATACTGCATGACAGATGGCTCTTAGCTCGAGAAGCAGCCCATATTGCTCTGTAACTCGCTGGTTTTCGGAACCAGAACGAAGTGAAAAGAGCCAAAGCTGTACTGTTGAGGGGTAGACCCCGAAACTAGTATGCAGATGGGTTGATCGACAAATTGGTGACCACCTACTCTTTTCACTTCGTTCTGTTTCCGATAACCAGCGAGGTACAGAGCAATATGGGCAGCTTCTCGAACTGAAAGCCATCTGTCAAGCAATATTGGATGTAAAATACGCTGGGGGATGTCGCCTGCTCCTGCTCTGTACAACATCTCACCGGTACTCCGTACATTTTCGGCTTTAAGCCGCTAACTCACGGTCTCCAATTTGTCGACCAGCCAAAGCTGTACTGATGAGAGGTAGATTCCTAAACTAGTATGCAGATGGGTTGATCGACAAATTGGTGACCATATACCATGTTGATAGATTCGATTTTTTAAGTATTGTCGTGACAACCCTATTTAAGACTTAACAGTTTTTACATTTTACCCTATAGATTAAATCTGATTGAAGACCTGTGGGAACTGGATGTTTTAGGCTGGAAAAGATCTGGTTCACCGACTTAGTATCATAAAAGACTAACCTAATAGTAGGGTTGCTTCTGGATAGGCGACTCTGTATTCTTTTTGACAAGCCTCTAACATACGGAAACTTAGTTGCTAGATGTAGCGTCCTCAAAAATATACTCCAGAGGTTATCGGGAACAGGACAAAAGAAAATTTCCATAAATTAAGCAGAAACTGCCGACGTTTCGACGTTTATTGACGTCTTTATTCAAGGCTAAAAAACAAAAGCAGCATTATATAGGTGACAAACGCAATTAAACAGTACACTTAACATGATATTGAAAAAAAAAGTTAAGCAGTTATTCATTAGATTAGTAAAATTTATTAATTGTTACTAAAAATCCTTTAAGCAGTTATTCATTAGATTAGTTAATTGTTACTAATCTAATGAATAACTGCTTAACGGTTTTTTTTCAATATCATGTTAAGTGTACTGTTTACTTGCGTTTGTCACCTATATAATGCTGCTTTTGTGTTTTTAGCCGACAATAAACGTCGAAACGTCGGCAGTTTCTGTTTAATTTGTGGACGTTTTCTTTTGTCCTGTTCCCGATAACTCCGAAAATTCATTCCATATTCGGTTCACGAGATTACTGGGATAATTATTGAGTTTCAAGATATCTTTAACTTGTTTTATGTTAACACCATGAAACCTTGGACTGTTAAGTTTAATAGATCTATAGAATAAGTTCTTGATTATGGCAATTTTTTGATTAGTTGGGTTGGGATAATAAGTAATTGATAACTCTGCCCGAGGCCGTTGGCTTGATGTACCTGACATAAGGGTACCATCTTGGTTCCTTATAATTAATTCTATTTAATAAAACTATCCAGGAACGGAAGTATACACTCATTATTTTCCGTTTCCATAGTGAATTGCATTTTTTTTTGTGGTAGCTGTTAAAGAAGTCTAAAACTTCAGGAACTGCAAGTTTTGCATTTTACAAACTCCACAAATTCAAATGAGTTCTTAACGATATAATGTGATGTTCTTAAAATATGGTTCAATATATTATGCACAAAACGTGCAAGTTTATATGTCGGTGAGTTAATGCAACTTAACAACCGGTCTCATGCTTAAATTGTCTTTGTGGGTCTTTCTCAATCCATACAAACGCGGGGGCAAGCCGTTGTACGTCCTCAACTGTACAGCTTCTTCCTTAGTAATAAAACCGCTCTCTCCGAATTGGGATAACGAGGAGATTTGCCCTGATTTGTACACGTGAAGTGGGGCAAAAAAATCGAATCTATCAACATGGTTATGATTGTCGCGAAATAAATCGAAATAAGAAAGGGAAGACAGCCCTAGCCCAACACCATTTACACTGGACCATTCTTACGATTTTGAGAATGTTGCCATATTGGACCATGAAAGTTATTATTATAAACGGGGTATTAGTGAGATGATTAACATTTATATTAACAACACTATTAACGACAAAACGGACATCTAAAACTTGAATATAATTTATTGCAACTTGTTACATCACATAAGGAAAAAATAAAGTAAAATCTATAATTCCTAACATAATTAATAATTACAAGGGAAAAAAAGACCATACTAACATTCCGCAGGACCCACTGGTGATAGCAGAACCAATATCATTCGATCGTTTATTTTGTTCCTGGCGGGTGGTGTTTCGTTTGTCATTAACTCATGTGGTCGTTGTCTGTTTGTGTATTGATTGTTTTGTTTTTGCGTTATGTCCGGTAGAAGACATACATATACAGGGTGTTACAGAAAGGTAGTGACAAACTTAAGGGGGTTATAGAGGACGCCAAGTCATACACATTTTGCTTATCAACCCCTATCCGCAAACGCACCGTTTTCGAGAGACAGGGTGTTAAAGAGATATTTCGTTTATAAGTTTTTTGTTTATATTTTAGCGACTAGTTGAGATAGACAACTGAATTTTTGTACACGTTTTACCATTACTTGGACGTACTTTATGAGTGTTAGAGTGCGCTTTTTCATGTACCAGTGGCGGAGATTTTGGGGTCGCCTGGGATTGTTTTGCCTCTAACGACTACGCCACTGGAAAAAATTGCAATTTGAAAGCACATTATGAAGGGCCAACATTTTCTACACAAAAAAAGTACTGTTAGTCAAAAGCGCTAATATGCGCCGTTTTTAAGTTAAATGTTAAATATTATGATGAAAACCATAGGTAAAGCAACCAAAAAATAAACTAAAATTTTTATTTTTTATACAACTAGTTACAAAAGTGGCTCAAATTGCCAACCACCGACCTCAGTGCATAAATTACCCAACAAAAAGAAATCCAACGGTTTTAAGTCTGGGCTTCGTGCGGGCCAATGTACAGGCCCTCCTCGCCCAATCCATCTATCAGGAAATATCTGATTCACAGGGTGCTGCACGGATTGGGCAAAATGTGCCGGAGCACCGTCATGTTGAAACCACATTATACGCCGAACGCCCAAAGGAACGGTTTCCAGTAATTGAGCTAGAACGTTTTGCAAAAAGTCGAGGTAAATTTTGCCATTTAATCGAGGCGGAAGCAAGTACGGGCCAATCAGAAAGTCGCCTATAATCCCAGCCCAGATATTAATAGCAAATTTATGCTGATTTGATTTAATCCAAGTGACATGAGGATTTTGATCGTCCCATATGTGACTGTTGTGGCTACTGAAAAATCCGTCTCTAGTGAAACAACATTCATCTGAAAACATAATGATCGAACCAAAATCCCGTTCTAACGCACGATGTTGAAGAAACCATCGACAAAATTGCTGCCTTGGTTGATATTCCTGCGGTCCTAATTCTTGAACTTTTTGACGGCGGTAAGGATGTAAAAGCTGTTGCTGAAGAACACGACAAACAGTTGCCTTTTTCTTTTAATCGACGATGGCAAATGCCGAATAACAAGGATGCCGACGATTAGGAAAACGCTCGGCGTAAAGGCGTGCGTCTTCTCTTCCGTTACATTTTGCCTCTCCGTAAATAAGGTGAATATCCGTCAGTTCTTCAAACGTAAAATTTACCATTTTGTTCACAAAAATAAGAAACTGCGAATGTAAGAAAAGAAACGACGCCCAAAAGGAACCCAACTGACGAATTAACGTTTTCAATGAAAACGTCAATAACCATCATGCAGGTAAGAAAGTAATTTTTACCAACATGATTGTCAAGAAATGCGTTTGCGATAATAAATAAACATGAAATAATTTTTCCTCTTTTTCCCATGTTTTTCATCATAAAATTCCATTTAACACAAAACCGCCTCACATTAGCGCTTTTGACTTAAAGTACCTTTTCTGTGTAGAAAGTATTGGTCTTTCACAATGTGCTTCGAAAGTGCAATTTTTTCCATTGGCGTAGTCGTTAGAGGCGTCCCCAAAATCCCAGGCAACCCCAAAATCTCCGCTACTGGCACATGAAAAAGCGCGCTCTATTACTCATAAAGTACGTCCAAGTAATGGTAAAACGTGTACAAAAATTCAGTTGTCTATTTCAACTAGTCGCTGAAATATAAACAAAAAACTTATAATCGAAATATTTCTTTAACACCCTGTATCTCGAAAACGGTTCGTTTGCGGATAGGAGTTTACAAGCAAAACTTGTATGACTTGGCGTCCTCTATAACCCCCTAAAGTTTGTCAGTACCTTTCTGAAACACCCTGTAGCTTACGTGACATACTTCTCAAACTGAATTAAGGTAAGCAAATCCACTAATTATCCAAGCATATCTTTCTGCACTTTGATAATAGACACATACAGATGCACGGTTTCTGTTTTTATTGTATATGGTTTCTATCTATTTGTTAATTTTCAAATCTACTTTTAACTGTTGAAACATATTTTCATGCAATTTTTTATCGGTGTTTATGGTTGTGTCTTTATTGATTTGTTTATGCATTGAGGGTGTGGTAGAATTTTTCATCGAGCATATTTTTTAGCCTTGAAGAAGATCTAAATAAAGATCAAAACGTTGCCGTATTCGCAACTGTGAATTAGCTTCTTATTTGTCCTACACCCACTATCTACAGTTCCATTGTATTAGAAAGGACACAGAGCATACATATAATTAGAGGATTATGGCCAATTGCGCCATTTTTTTTACGGGAAACTTAACAGATATATGTGGCTGTATTCCCTAAAAACACAAGTGCTAAAGGCCATAACACTCAAAGGTCTAACAAGTTCAAAGAGAGCATAACATTCTTGTTCGGATCAATTTATGTTCCCAAAGAAAACTTACAGAGGCAAATCAATAATAATTTAGCCCTAAGATAAATAAGCAACTAATAAACTGACTATACAAGACTCAATATATTACCTTTCTTTTGTCTATGGTATTTGTGTATCCGATGCAAATGGCCATAGTTAGGGGGGTCTTCAGTAGAGTCGCTTGCCACGCTGCCACCGCAGGAAGACGTCGGGGAAGAGTCGCTAGAGACCGACGCCATCATGACGTCAAGGAGATTGGCTCTTGCCTGCGTCGCATTAAGAAGATTTCACATAAAACCCCAAGCTCTTTGTTCATTTATATTAACTTAGTAGGTAGTAGAAGAGTAATTTCTTTTGTAAATTAAGTTTATACCTTGGGATCAGTCAAATCGATATCTTTCTCAACGTGTATCCAACCAGTAGGCCTGCAGGCTTGGTCCAACTTAGGATTGGCTATCCTGTCGTTCGATGGCTCCAAACCGACGTTATCGTCTCCGTTTTTAATCATACGATTCAGTTCATCTATGACATCTTTTGATGTAGCTCTCTCGTGAAAACTGACCGCTCTGTGTGGTGGTCCTTCGATAATGTTACTCAGGACACCAGAAGTGCTTTGTGGAAGCTTCTCCGATGTTATGATATGTTGTGGAGGATCATATTGAGTCTCTTGTTGGACAATTTTCTGAAATCATACATATACTACTTATGCATTGTATGAGGATTGTAAATTATTATTGATAATAGCTGTGTCGCTGACTCAAAGACTCGTTTGATTGTTGTATCTCTTTAGTTGCTAGATTAAACTTTCTTAGGTGATTGGGAGGTTTTTTTCTTTTTATAACTCCCCCCCCCCCTTCCCCGTATTGTTGAGATCATAAAAAGGTCTAGATCAAAAAGCGAATTTTTAATAACAATGAAATGTCATATGACTAATGAAATAGGGTGTTGCTTATGTATATTCGATTTTACTGTTAAGAACTTAATCTTTTATTGTTACAAACCACAAAGTGTTGATAATATCTACCAATCGCATAAAAGACAAGCAACATACTAAAAGCGACTTTTCTGATAATTAAATCTAAAATGAACGAGTGCCTACTTTTGACTTAAACACTTGGTTTTACTGAAGTCGTAAAACAGATATAAAGCCGTAATGTCGACACTTTCTTGTTGCGAGGGGCTTCACATTAAGCAGATCCTTAAAACTTCTCCATAAAACTTTTGTTACTCTCCAGCTACTTTCAAGCTATCAGCTTGAACGTAGATTGCTACTCCCTATCGGAGTTTTAAGCTTTTTTAATTTCGCAAGAAAAGTATTTTAAGCTGCAACGAGAAAAAAAGGGTTTATTACATGATTAAGTAAAATAGTTGTTAAAGTTACTAGACGGGAAAAGGTTTTTTTGGCGACATTGAAGCTCAAAGCGTTGTTACATAGAAAAAAAAATACAGCTGTGAAGTTTCCAAAAATGTTTGCAATCATCTCCGGAAATATTTGGGAGAATTTTCCTTACATAGTGCTCAAGCCTAAACAAACCCGCTTAACTAACATTGCGCAAGGCGTTGTTTCCGCTTGTTCCGAAGAAAGTTTCCGCTTTGGAAACTTTCAAATATGGAAAATTTTCGTGAAGTTACAAGAGGTTTTGTCTTAAAAAATGGTTGATTTATAGGAAATAACCCGGAAAGTTTCAGGAAATTTTCAACTTGATTGTGTTCCTGTGCTCAACCCTAAGCAAACCCGCTTAACTAACATTGGGCACAGCGGAAAGTTTCCGCTTTGGAAACTATCGAATATGGATATGTTTCGTGAAAGTACAAGTGGTGTGGTCTTAAAATACTGTCTTTGATTTATTGAAAATAACCCGAAACATTTCAGGAAATTTTCAACTTGAAAATGGTCGTATGCTAAACAAAGCCACTTAATTAGCATTAAGCAGAGGGGAAAGTTTCCGCATTGAAAACTCTGAAATATGAAAATTTTCGGTGAAGGTACCAATGATGCCGTTTGAAAATATTGTTTTGATTAACTGAAAATAATCCCCGAAAAGTTTCAGAAAAATTTTAACTTGACAATTTTTCAGATGTTCAACTCTAAACAAATCTGCCCAACTAGTTGGGCACGGCGGAAATTTTTCTATTTGGAAACCCTGGAATATGGAAATTTTTCGTAAAGCTACAAGTGATGGCGTCTAAAAATTCTGTCTTTGATTTATTGAAAATAACCCGGAAAGGTTCAGCAAATTTTAAACTTGAAATTTATCATGTGCTCAACCCTAAACAAACGCGCTTAACTGACATTGGGCACGGCGGAAAGTTTCCGCTTCGAAAACTGTCGAATATGGTAATTTTTCGTAAATGTATCAGTGATGTCGTCTTAAAATATTATCTTTAATTTATTAAAAGTAACCCTCAAAAAGTTTCAGGAAGTTTTCAACTTGATAATTTTCATGTGCTCAACACTAAACAAAGTCGCTTAACTAGCGTTGGACGCAACGGAAAGTTTCCGCTTTGGAAAGTAACGAATATGGAAATTTTTCGTGAGGGTACGGGTGGTGTGGTCTTAAAATACTGTCTTTGATTTGCTCTACTCAACAAACAAACAAACCCGCTAAACTAACATTAAGCAGGGCGAAAGTTTCCGATTCGGAAACTCTGAAAAATGGATTTTTTTCGTGAAGTTACAAGTGTCTTAAAATATTGCCTTTGATTTGTTGCAAATGACCCCCGGAAAGTTTCAAGAAGTTTTCAACTTGCCAATAATCATGTGCTCAACTCTAAACAAGACCGCTTAACTAGCGTTGGGCACCGCAGAAAGTTTCCGCATTAGAAACTCTGGAATATTGAAATTTTTCGTGAAGGCACTAGTGGTGTTATCTTAAATACAGTTGGATCGCTGAAGAATGCCGATTAAATTATGCGACACTTAAGTTAGATTTGCCTGAATATTTTACACCCAATAATAAGAAAAGAAACAACAGATAAAATATTGTCTGGTGGCTACGCAGTAGGTACGTCCTCGACAAATAGCATTGTCTGCCTTTCTGCTTTCTGCCTTTTTTCATTGATAAATTGCATGGAATAACCAAATCAGTTTATTTTAGGAGGACGGGTTTCATAGCCTTTTTATTGGTGAGAATATTTAACCTAATTCATAGAATAGATCGTGATTTGATCAATGTAAACATGCTAATTTCTGGGCACGTTTCCAATTACTGCAACGGACCAATTTCGATTTGCATTGTAACGCGCAAATTATTCTCTTTAATCTGTAAATCTATGCCTAACGTAGATCAATTTTGCAGGTTCCTAATTTTTAGATAATGCCAGAAAAAAAAATCTATCAAGTCCCAAACGCAGCAACTTAGTATAATAAATATCTACAGGTACTTTCAAATGGAGGAAAAAAATTACAAGTTCTTCGGAAGAACCTGCATGCGCATAATAGGATTAAGAACCACTTTTGAGACCCTCGGAATTAAGAAGATAGCGATGTCTATCTAAAGGACTATAAAAGCACACACCAGTCCTACCAACATATTTACTTACTCAAACAGACCCCTCTCGGACCCAGAAGATATCAAGTAGACATGCACAAGAGAAGAACACCGAATATAATCAACGTCAGTATGACAGAATATGAAAAAATTATCGGAACTGAGCACGCAACGATGAGATTCCAAAAGCTCAAAGTCAAAAGCTCTTTTAAGACGGCTTTTTACAAAAGCATCTTCAAAAGATTGAGTAAAACCATAGGGGACATGCGGATTATATGATATGAACCTTGCTAACATGCCTTACTAGTGGGGTCGTTATATTTTACGTTTACGTTACCCCCTTTACCACTGGAGGCCTCTTCCCGAATCGTAGCTGCAGATAGGATTTTGTACTATCCGCATCTCCAGTGTTTATACCCAATAAAGCGAAAGGTGAGGAAAGGCTTTTTCTAGCCGCTCCTACCCTACTCATTTTATTCATGAGCAATATGATAATATCCGTAGTACCATTTTCCGTTTATTTAAAGTGAGTCCAGAGTACAGATAATGCGGGATTGGGATCACACCCTTTTTAGGTTAACGTAACTTGAAACTCAACCCAGAAAACTTTGATTTGATTCATATGAAATTTATAACCTTGCATTGACGTCACACCGGCATTCTTTTAGCGGTCCAACTGTATTGTCTTTGATTTATTGAAAATGAGCGGGAAAGTTCCAGGACTTGTGGGAAATATTCTGGAAAATTTTCTTTACATAGTGCATATACTTACCTTAGGGCTTGGTTTATTGCTTTTATGAGGGATTCTGCTCTTTGGAATTTTTGTGTCCAACACATTTTCTTTATTGTTGTTGTTATTCACAATCCTGGCCGGGCTCACGGGAATCCTGGATGGCGTTTTTCTTCGAGGAATTTTCGAAGCGACAGTGTCCGGAGTACTGACGCTCGAACTAAGCGACTCACTAGTAGTAGTACAGTTATTTACGGAAGTCTCACTAACACTTGTATCAGTCGATTTGAATACGTCACTAGTGTTTAAAGCTACATTATCACTATTTACATCGCGGGGAGTGTCACCGGATTGATTCAGAACGCTGCTTTGATAATCCAAAGAGCTTAATTCCACATTTACGCTACTGCAAATCTCCACAGGGTGATCGTTAATATTGGAACAGTTTTCGCTTTCAATGTCGAGCTGAGTTGCCACGCATACTTCGTCGGCATAAGAAAGTTTATCGCTCAAGTTATTGTCGCTCAGACTAGAGCGATTTTCCGATTCTCGCTGTTTTTCCTTTAGTTCAAATTCCTCGCACAACTGCTTTAGAGTGACGTAGTTCTCGTTATCGCTACACTTTGATTCGCTTTTTGGAAGACTGTAGTTGCTGTCCGCGTTTTTTATTTCGTCCACCCGTTGTGCCGGACCTGACAAACAAGTACGTTAGTAGTTTAATCGAAAAGTGGAAAAATTGAGGGTGTGAAAAAAGACATCCTACCTTCGATATTAAACTCCTTTGTCACTTCGGAAACAGATCGAGGACGATCCTTGTTCTGCGCATATTTCTGTTGCTCAGCGAGAAATGTAAGGACGTTTTGCAGCGTGGCATCTCGGTCGCCGTTTTCACTCAATGCACCGCCAATACTCCTGGAAGACGTTGACGCTAGGCTCTTTGTACTTTCAAATTTCACCAACCTAAAACAGTTAATATTAATTTCAAAGTTCGTGTATATAAGATAATATAACATAATCAGTAATTTTGAGATTAGGAAGGCTTAGTTAAATGCACATTTATCTATACAGGGCGGCCCGGGTTTTGTGACAAACTGTAAGGAGTTTTACGTCCAAAAATAACCTTGGTTTGCTATAAAATTGTAGTCGAAAATTGCTTCGTTACGTAAACTCAGGTTATTTCAAGTTAGTTTCTAGAGTCATAATTTTTTATAGTCATAGTTTATTTTAAAAAACCAAAAATTCGTTTCGTTTTTAAATCGTTTAGGATATTTTATTGATTATTTCCTTCATTATACTAACAGCCAATCAAGTTTGAATATCATATCAAATACAACCAATGACAGCAATTTTATATTAAACACCCTCCAGCTTTTGCTAAAATTTAACAGCGATTAAACACCACCTAGCTTTTTTAGTTGCGGTTTTCTAAGTGAATTTGATATTAATCGAAGCAGTATTTATACAAATATGATTTGTTATTTTCTTCTCTGTTACTTTCTAAGGTAACTAAGATCAAACAATCCAATAAAGGTGGGTTTATACACAAAATAAAATAAAATAACAAATAAGATAAAATTAGAAATAAGATTTGGTTTCATGTATACCCCTATTAGCGTTCATGCACCAAATAACATAAATCTTGTTTGGTGCATGAACGCTAATAGGGGTATACATGAAACAAACTCTTATTTTTAACTTTGTTTTATTTCTTATTTTATTTTACCTGGTGTATAAACCCACCTTAAATGAAATTATTCTGAAATAAAAGCCGAGTTCGGGAGCACTCCGTATGTAATTACCGAACTCAACTATAATTGTCAGTTTGAGACGTCTACAAAAAAACATGGCTGAAAGAAAATCTGACACCTGCTGGTGTGGTCTTTATTGCAACCTTCAAAACAATAATTTCCATCCAACACGCGTCAAAAGTCCAGCGGTTTAAAACGTTACGTTTTGGGAAAGCCAATATTGTGCCTTTTATAAAGAGAAATGGTATGTTTTAAATGAATCAACATCAGTTGAAATTCTTGCCAACATTATGAAAGATTATGCATTTAATATGAAAAAAGTCGGTGGAACAGATTATAAAGAAGGAGTTATCAAGGCAATGTGGAATATGACAGCCAAGCAACTACAACAGTTATATTTTGAAAATTTTGATCCATTCAAAGACATAATATTTCACCAAGGAAGAAATGCTCGTGATACAAAACGAAAATTATTACAAAAGGATCCAACTAAAAAGAAGCAAAGCTCCAAAGCTTTTACCGAAGCTGAATACCAATCCATTGTAAATTCGTTTGATGGAAAAAGCCCGTCTGGTCTACAACAAAAATTTTATCAAATAGTTGCCGTCGAACTTGCATGGCGAGGCGGAAAGGCAGTCAATTGCTTGGTTGACTATTTTAAAGCAGAATTGGACACCAACGATATTTTTTACTACTTACTTTTGGGTGAAGTCTCATACACTTTTGGGCCCGATTCGTTCGTTGTTGGAGAAAGAATTTCGCACTACTCACAGTAAAATTACTGCGAATAACAAATTACCCTAGAAAGGGCCCCTACGAATCGACCTAGTTGACGGCAACTTCTCTGCTGCCTTCTTTAGAACTATCTAAAAAATAAAGCTTTAGAAACTATGAATTACAAAAAATTATAACTATTAATGAGTTTGGTCTCTGAGTGATATTATAATATCAGACATAAATACTCAGAGACCAAACACATTAATAGGTATAATTTTTTGCAATTCTTAGTTTCTAAAGCTTTATTTTTTAGATAGTTCTGAAGAAGGCAGCAGAGAAGTTGCCGAAACGTTAACTAGGTCGATTTGTCCGAGCCCTTTCTAGGGTTAATTGTTATTCGCAGTAATTTTACTGTGAGTAGTGCGAAATTCTTTCTCCAACAACGAACGAATCGGGCCCAAAAGTGTATGAGGCTTCACCCAAAAGTAAGTAGTAAAAAATGAACTTTCCGCCTCAAAGATTTAGGAGTTATCTACAATAAGTAGGTATTGTAAACAGGTAAAATATTTTGATTATAAACCAATAAGCGAGCTATGATATATTCTTTTTTCTTTATAGGCAGAGTTGAATACAACCCAGTTTTTTTCCAAAACAAGTTAAGGTGGAGCGAAAAGAATGACCGGAAGTAAGTGGTTGGTACAAAATAGTTTAAACGAAGACATCTGCCCTGTTCGACTTTTTTATAAACTAGTCACCAAAAGGCCAAAGGCCATAACTACAAACAGATTATTTCGAACTTGCAATCGGTTTTGGACCAAGAATAGTACCAAACAATGGTACAAAAACTGTCCTCTAGGTAGAAATGAAATTTCAAAATGGACCAGAAATGCAGCCAAAAAAAGTTGGGTTAGACACTGAAAGAAATAAAATATCGAATCTTTCTAACCGAGCAACCGCAGTAAGTAATCTTTCCCACAACGGTGTTGAAGAACAAGAACTTATAAAGATAACTGGACACTCCGATGCCAGTTCCATTAAGCCATACCTGCAACTAAATCATTTGAACATTATTCAAAAGTTGAGAAACATTCATTCGGTACCAATTCTTACCAGCGAGTGTAGCCGAGCCTCAACTTCAAATACCGCGGCGATTTTAAGCTCAACTTCAAGTGCAACAACAACCTCAAGAAATGAATGCATACCTCCGCAAGTTAATCAAGATAATAAAGACTACCCTGTAATATACCGAAATTGCAACTTCTATAATAATTGTTCAAACTTTAAACATAATTAAATATTAACGTTAAACAAATCAACATTCCAGGTTCCAGCTAACATCCATTCTTTATAATTATCGTTACATATTAAACTTGTTGTTTTTTTGTGTTGTTACTAGTTTGTTTCTTAATAATGTAAACGTTAAAAATAAAAAAGTATTTTTTCAAGAAGTAATCTTGACATATACCCCTCGACCTTCACATTTTATCGGGTAAATTGTGCATAGGTAAATTTTTTGCAAAATTTTGCTATTAGGCAAATAGTTTCGACTAAATAATTCTTGAGATAAAATCCCTCGACCTACGGTCTCGGGATTTCATCGTCGAATTATTTAGTCTCAATCATTTCCCAAGCAAAATTTCAGAAAAGAGCACCTATGCGCATTTTACCCAATTGATTGAACCTATGAACCGATTGAACCTATGATTATTTTCAGATTATAATAAATTTTTTAATTTTTAATTTTTTAAAAATGTGATGGGTTATGCGGGAATAGGATCACGAAATGACGAAGACAACTATTTGAATTGGTCTACGTTTCGCAGATATATTTCTGCATCCTCAGGAGGAATTCGGTTTTGTCTTCCTTGTTCTTAAATTTACACAGCACCTTCGTACAGCAGAATCTGGAGTAACCATATTCTGGAGTGGGCAAGCAAGAACCGAAGAGTGACAATTACAAACACTTTAAAATTTTGTTTAAATTAATGACGACACTCAGTGTTTAAATTATTAACTCCACACATAAACAGACAGACAACGCTGTTTATGTGTGGAGTTAACTGTGTAGTTTCACTAATTTAAACAAAATTTTAAAGTGTTTGTAATTGTCACTCTTCGGTTCTTGCTTGCCCACTCCAGAATATGGTTACTCCAGATTCTGCTATACGAAGGTGCTGTGTAAATTTAAGAACAAGGAAGACAAAACCGAATTCGTCCTGAGGATGCAGAAATATATCTGCGAAACGTAGACCAATTCAAATAGTTGTCTTCGTCATTTTGTGATCTTGTTCCCGCATAACCCATCACATTTTTGAACTTGAGGATCGATAACAACTACCAAATTTTTATTTTTTAATGAACTTCATATACAAGTTTTGCTTTAGAAATATCTTTTTTTAACGCCACCAGGGGAGCCCGTAAATTACTTTAATTTATTTTTCTATAATTTTTTGGTTATTAAATGGTGCATCGTATAAAAAAAAAACCAAGAAAGCTTATTCCTTCTAAGTTAAAAATTTATAGGCACTGACGAGCCGCTAAGCATGCCACTAGTAACATTAAAAAAAAAAGCCTTTTATAATGCAAACCTTGAGTCCTCCATTGCTATTGACGCTGTAAAATTTTATTAAACAATCTCAAACGGTCTCTCTACTTTTTTTGAATTGTTTGGGAGACCAAGTTCAAACTTGGTCCACTCTGTATTTAATCTCTCTCTAAGATTTGACTTGCATTGTTAATCTTTCCTTTATGTTCCAACTAAAGTTTAAACTGAACATGTTATATTGAGTCTTATGCCGTTTTTGGGGTAGCCGTTCTAGACCGCTCTGAGAGTATTCTAATTATTACATTCTTATTGAGAAAACAAAGGATGATAATACTCTCAGAGCGTTCTAGAGCGGCCACTCGAAAACGCCTTTAGTTTAGGGTGACTTTTACAAGTTCAAGTAAAACTTCAGATTGATATAACCTACATTGCATTGTTTATCTGTCAGGTAAACAATGCAATGTACATCAAGTCTGGTGTTTTATCTTCAAACTGAAGTTTTACTTGAACTTGTAAAGTCGCCCTTAGTTCTTCAAATGCAATAACCTTGAGATGAAACTAAATTGGATACACAATAATGATCCTAAACTCTTAGCTTAAACAATGTAAGAAGAACTTGAAAATAAGTGGAAATAATAACAAACTAAGCAACACCATAAACAGAAGCTTAAATTATGCACTTGCCATTCTCACTTTGGCAGAAGCCAAGGAAAAGCTGTTCAAGAGGCGGATCTCAAAACAAAAGGATGACGTTTAAAAACGCACGGAAATTACTACCACCGAGGAGCAAAGAAAAAGAACCATACACCACAGTGTGATGGTGGACCTATAGAAGAAACCGAAGCACCACAAAAGTGTTAGTCTTGTCTACAAGGGGGAAAAACTTCCTGAGCAAATTCAAAAGATTGTAAAGGAGGGAAAAAGATTGGAAAGAAAGAAAAAGAAATTCAAAAGATTGGAAAGAGGATTTCTAAAAAGAAAGTTACCAAACCTCGTAAGATATTCAGAAATGATAGCGGCAAGCAAGAGGCAACTAAAACTTTAACTACAGAAAAAGAAGTTGAACAACCTAAGATTACTGTAACTGTACCGAAAGAAGTGGCACTCTTAGTATTCAAGCCTAAATATGGAGGTTTTACTGTTGAAGAACGTCGTGTAGAAATACAAAAATCCATCACAATCGAACAAGAGATACGTAATAACACTGTGGTCAAGAACCGTAAGATTAAGAATAAAAAAAGAGACCAACAAGATACCACAGAAATCGTAACACTGAAAAAAAAGGGCGAGAGGCCTGAAATCTGAAGAGCAGATTCCCGAAGAATTTCCAGGCAAGATTGCTGATGTTGAAGAACTTCCTGCAGAAGTGGAGCACACCACTCTGATAGAAGAATGTAAGCCCAAAAAGAAAACCGTTAAGAAAAAGTCGTGTGAAAAAGAAGAAGAGAAATAAAGAAGAAACCGTTACAAAACAACGGAAATTGTAAGTGTTGAGGAAGAAGGTAAACAGCCCGAGATTACTGTGTCTGTTATTGTCGAAACTGTTACTGAGGTTGACGTATAATTATCTTAAAGGTGAGCGAAGAAAAACCGAAGAAACGCAAGATTAAGAAAATGGTTATTGATCAAGATCAAATAAAGTCTGAAGACAGTAAGCTAACCTCCGCCCAACTTTCAGAGAAACCAGAAAAAGCACTTCAAGAATTTGCCTTGCCAGAGTTAATTACCGGGCCAAACAGAATAGTGTGCTAGTATAGAAAACCGGAAGAAGTTGAAAACCTAGAGAAAGTACTGCTCAATCCGGTGGACCAACCCGCATTACAGAAAACCACGGTGATTAAAAATAAAAATAAATTGACAAAAAAAGAGTGGAGAAATAGACTCACCAGAAATCCCTAACTCTAAAAAAATACAATCCTAAAAAGTAGGATTTTGACAAAAGCCTAAAGAAGAAGAAAAGACACCTAGCGCACCGTGGGCACCTCGACCCAACCCAAAAGTAGAAGAACAAGGTCAAAAGATGCCAGATACGCTAACCTGATCTTAGTTCGGTGAGATATTGTACAGAGCAGGGAGCAGGCGACATCCACCAGCGTATTTTAGATCCAATACTGCATGACAGATGGCTCTTAGCTCGAGAAGCAGCGCATATTGCTCTGTAACTCACTGGTTTTCGGAACCAGAACGCAGTGAAAAGAGCCAAAGCTGTACTGATGAGGGGTAGACCTCGAAACTAGTATGCAGGTGGGTTGATCGACAAATTGGTGACCACCTACTCTTTTCACTTCGTTCTGGTTCTGATAACCAGCGAGGTACAAAGCAATATGGGCTGCTTCTCATGTAGTATTGTCGCATGTGTAATATCTAAAATACGCTGGTGGATGTCGCCTGCTTCTGCTCTGTACAACATCTCACCGGTACTCCGTACATTTTCGGCTTTAAGCAGCTAAATCACGGTCTCCAATTTGTCGACCAGCCAAAGCTGCACTGATGAGGGGTAGACCCCGAAACTAGTATGCGGATAGTTTGATCGTCAAATTGTCTTCGTAGGCCTCAGCCTCTATTGATACAACAGCAAAATTTAAAAAAAACGAATTGAGCCTTTCAGCGAAATTCATAATTTCTCGTACGTGGACGTAAAATTTATATTTTTGGTCGTACCTGAATTTGGTTTCCAGTGTTTCTTGCAAAAATTCTCTAAAAGATACCTACATAGTTTACGCCAATTAATAGAGACGCCATTGTTTCGATATGGCTACTAAAATGTTTAGTTTCTTTTTATTATACATTTAATTTAGCAAGTCCCAAGATGGCGCTATCTTTAGGAAACCGATACAGATACATCTGAGGGTTTTAATCATATTCAAATTAAAATAAAACCTTTGGATTTTTTTCTGGTTCAAGTCTCTTTGAGAATGAAGTATTTCTTCTCATTCGATACAGATACATTCTATATTCTATACAGGGTGATTCACGTTACTCGACACGGAAGATTATGGCTAAACTTTTAGATTTAAAAAAAGTTTTGTATATGGAATGGATGGGGGTCTATTGGAAGTACATTTTTAAATTATTGTCATTGTATACAGGTGGTCCCAAAAGTATAAAATTGATTAAAGTTGTATTTTTTTAAATGAAACACCTAGTATATTAATGTATTTTCGGTATATACGGACAAAAGTAAAGGTAGTATTATTAAGGTTTATGGCATCTAAACCGTACCGTTCTTCAGATATTCGTGATTTTGTGAAAATGCAGCATCAAATTAAATGTTTAAAATCTCAACACTTGGTTTCTTTTCAACCACCAAAATTGGCTGCTGGGCTAATAGTACATTGGATTTTTTGCGGTGTGTATTAAATATTAACTACTGTGCACCGAATGTCAATAAATGAACACCAAATTATTGCAAACTTCAAACAGTAATAACTCGTTTAATTTAAATTAGACACCCTGTATTTTATAGCATCATTAGATGCAAAATTTAGTTTCCTATCAAAACTATTAAACATTCCTAGAGCTTGGTCTTTGCGTTTTCTTGGAAAATTGATTTTTTTCTGAATTTGAGCTGACATAAACGAATTAAGTAATCTACTGTTACAATACCTGATTTTGAGAAAGCAAAATTTATTATCATTAGTACTGGGTGTTCACTAGAAAACTTCATTTAGGAGGCTAAAAAATGTTGACAAAAAAGGATGGCATAATGAAAGTAAATTTCATTAAGAGAAGACTTTTGTTTCTCCATTCTTTTCCTTTGACATTTCACAACCAACTAGACGAAGTTTTCTAATGAACACCCCGTATTTGTCAGATATTAATTTATAAGTTACAAAATTATGATCATGAAGATTATTTAGCAGTCATCTGAATGTTAAAGTGTCTTTATTTAGCATAAAATATCAAATAAAACAATAAAACATTATATTACAAGAGTTCTTATAAAATTTAGCATCTCTATTATAAAAAAAATTAAGTGCATTAATAGTGGCAATTTGAAATACAATAAATAACAAGTCAACATAAGAGTAAAACAAACAAAAACAAACAGTTATAAAATTTGTTCAAAACGACGACCGTCTGATTCTAAACACAAACGTATTCTGTTTTTAAATCCTTCACTCACATTGCGTAACATATAGGGAGTTATGCTTCTGAAGGTTTCTCTGATTCGTTCCTTCATATTTTCTTTTGTGGTTGGTGGCGTATTATACCCGATTCCTTTCACATATCCCCATAAAAAGAAATCGGGAGGCGTTATGTCAGGGGACCTTGGTGGCCAATGTTGTGCTCCATACCTTCCAATCCATCGATTTTGGAAACGAACATTTAAGAACTCCCGGACTTTACGATGATAACGAGCAGGTGCCCCATCCATTTGCAGCCACATGGTTGTTCTTATATCTAGAGGAACTTCTTCCAGTAAAATTGGAAGCTGATTTCTCAAAAAATTTAGAAACGACATTCCGTTTAAATGTTCGGCAAAAAAAATAAGGTCCAATCACGTACTGTCCCATTATGCTCCCCCATACATTTACTGACCACCTATGTTGGTTATTAATAACTCTAAATTCATGGGGGTTAAAATCAGAATAATAATGAAAATTGTGTCGGTTAAAAGAACCATCGTTATGATAAGTACACTCATCACTAAATAGAACTGATTCAAAAAAATCTTCTTGTTCTCCAACTTTTTCTAACACCCACATACAAAAGTCCACTCGTTGGCCAAAATCGTTATCGGAGAATTCTTGATGCAGTTGTATCTTATAATCGTGATATTTATATTTTTGAAGAATCCTTGATACGCTTGCTTGGCTAATATTTAAGTTTTGTGCAATTTCTCGTTGTCCGACATGGAGATTTTCAACTACAGAGCCAAAAACGGCTAATTCAGTTTCTTGGTTTTCTGTAACTGGTCTCGTTTTGGCAGTCGTTTCATACTGAACACTACCAGTTTGCCTAAATTGAACCAACAGTCTTTCAAAAACGGCTATATTCGGTCGAGTTCGGTTAGGAAACCTTTCAGCATAAACCCTTGATGCTAAAAGACAATTTTGCAAGCATTCTCCTAGAATGAAGATCATATCGACTCGTTCTTCTGTTGGGTAAACCAGCATTTTGATTAAATAAAAAACTCCCTGTTAACCACCAATTATAACAGTAAAAAAATATTTAACTTTAAATTAATATGTGACAACTAGAAATGATAATAAATTTTGCTTTGTCAAAATCAGGTAACATCTGAACAGACCTGGACAGCTAAATTAGATTACTACATTCGTTTATGTCAGCGCAAGTTCAGAAAAAATCAATTTTCCAAGAAAATGCAACTACCAAGCTATAGGAATGTTTAATAGTTTTTGATAGAAAACTAAATTCTGCATCTAATGATACTATAAATACAGGGTGTCTAATTTAAATTAAACGAGTTATTAGTGTTTGAAGTTTTCAATAATTTAGTGTTTATTTTTTTACATTTGGTACACAGTAGTTAATATTGAATACATACCGCAAAAAAATTCAATGTACTAGTAGCCTACCAGCCAATTTCGGTGGTTGAAAAGAAACCAAGTGCTAAGATTTTAAACATTAAATTTGATGCTGCATTTTCACAAAATCACGAATATCTGAAGAACGGTACGGTTTAGATATCATAAACCTTAATAAAACTACCTTTACTTTTGTCCGTAGATACCGAAAATACATTAATATACTAGGTGTTTCATTTAAAAAAATAAAACTTTAATCAATTTTATACTTTTGGGACCACCTGTATACAATGACAATAATTTTAAAATGACCCTCATCCATTCCATATACAAAACTTTTTTAAAATCTAAAAGTTTAGCCATAATCTTCGGTGTCGAATAACGTGAATCACCCTGTATATTCACAAGTCGGCAAAGCTACGCAACGAAACCAGATTGTGACTATCAAGAATATGCCCATTGCTACAATGTACGATAATTTGCTGACTACTCGTTTTTTGGAAAATTGAGCGAAAATACAAACATATTTTTTTTAATTAATTAATTAGTGAAAAATTGTTTTAGCATCTTATTACTCACCTATAAAAATCCCTGGTAAAGTCCGTTCCGATCTGAGGTAGTTCACTTGTGTCGTCACTCGCGGAGGAAGACCGTTTCGAACAAGTTTCCGGCTCGTGGGACTGGCAACAGTCCGAGCCGCCGCTGGACCAACTATTGTCCGGGGAAATTTGCTGATGGACAGCGTCCGACACTGCGTATGGCCACTGCTTCTCCCCGTTGGGACTGTCCATCAGCAGAGTGACCAGCTCTCGCCCTTCTTTATCCATCATGTAACTGGAGTTATTCCACAGACATTCGTTCGAGTCTTCTTCCAATTCTAGAGCGTTGTTCTCTTGTATGCTTGGTAATGTGGATATGGAGATTTGACCTAAGAAGAACAGATTGACAAGTTATTATGAAACTTACGATGCTCGAAGTGATTGTACCCGGTGTAGAGGCATCGAATTTCTTCCACTGCTCCCTGAGTTCATCGTTGGAAAGACTGAGGCTCCAGTCTTCCAGTTCAGCCCGATCGTATTCCAATTCCAGCATGTCTCTGTGTTGTTGCAAAGTCGAACGAGTCTCGTCCAGTCGCAGCCACTGCTGGATATACTCAGCGTCCCACGTCGTGCATTCCAATCTCTCCTCGGTTGTATTGCTCCAAGACAATTGGGACGTTTTACCTTCCACTAATTCTGCACTGGAATTTCCTGAAATCCGTACATTTAATTAAATTATGATCGGTTCATGTGTTGGAGATTACACTAAGAAAAAGGAAAGAGCTACAAGCAAACTTTGCTTGTATAGCAACAGCTCCAATGCATAACAGCTCCAATGCATAGTTGTAGAGATAACAGATTGAAGAGGGGAGGAAGAAACGTATTCTTTGTGCATATTTAAACGTGGGTTTATACACAAAATAAATAAAAATAACAAATAAGATAAAATTAGAAATAAGAGTTGGTTTCATGTATACTCCTATTAGCGTTCATGCACCAAATAACATAAATCTTATTTGGTGCATGAACGCTAATAGGGGTATACATGAAACCCAACTCTTATTTCTAATTTTATTTTATTTGTTATTTTATTTTATTTTGTGTATAAACCCACCATTATTAAAATTAATTTGGTAACCGATTTCAGATTTCAGCTCTGTCAAAGTCAAGTACTCGTCATATTGAAATGAAACAGAAAAACCGGAGCGGTGGTTTCTCTGTTTCTCAAGGAACTCCCAGGTAACCAGTTTGACGTATACGTCGTCGAAAAGTCGTCGTATTTTGTTCCAACTAGGTCATTATTGGTCAGTTGACAATAAAACGACATCTTAAGGACGTCATAGATATGTCTTCCAAAAGTTGTCAGTAACATTACGTCCTATCGACGTCATTTTTGTTTTTCATGAATTATTTTATAGATCCAGAGCAATGTATTATACAACATTTAATATCTCTTCTATGATTGATTTTGGGAGACGTGAGGCACTTAGCGCACCATCGTGATTGCCAACGTCAGGGGGACCTGACAGGGCACAATAAGAAGTAGAAGAGGCAGTTAGGGCCGGTTTTATTAAGTCGAGGTACTCTGCCCTGAGAGGTGACTGTGGGTTAATGCTAAGGACACAAACAAGTCCCCTACCCTTTAAAAATACCAGAGGTATAATTCTTTAATTTCTCACATTATCGGTACAAATCTATTTCCATTCAAGTAATTCTCCATGGCAGTTTCAGCCATGTCCTTATGAAATTTTTCCCTTGCCGCATTCTTTGCTTTGCAGTAAAAGTATGCCTAGACCAAAAAGCCTGGGGTCGAGATAGGTTTTTCAGAAAATACTTCATGTTTAATTTGTTTTTCTTGATAGCTGTGCTCTTGTGCTTTACAGAGTGTCCTTTTTGCAAATGTCAAAAATCATTCTATAAAGGAGGGTATTATTCTAATTACACAGAACAGAACTTTTAAAACTTTTTGTTTCTGAGATTTAGGGTGCCCTAGAAGTTTGTTAATAATAGCTTTTATTTATGTGATCTATGTTTTGTTTTGATACTTTTGTGATTTTATAGTTACTTGTTTTATTACTATAAAAAAATCTAAATATGAGATAGTTAATTCAAAACAGAGGTCACTATATCATTACAATTTTGGAGTGAAAACGTTTTAGAGTGCCTGACTACACGCATCCACTGGGACTCGTATCATTACAACCAAACTTCAGCAACTCTATTTAGTACCAAATTACTATCTACCTTTTTTATACTAATTTCCTTCGGTCCCCTTATTGCGTTGGTAGTTTTCTAGCACTTAATCCCAATGCACATAAATTGCACACATAATTACACCCACATGATTAAACTGGAAACTTTTTTATTTTCTATACGTATTTCCTATCAAACAAGACGTAATTAACATCAACGAGTATATTTTTATATCCCTAATATTTAGTAATTACTCGTATTATCCATTTTAACTCAACATAAGTACCTACAGAAGCTGATTACTATTTAATTTGGTGGCAAAAGATAAAAGATGTAAAGCAAATGACCCATTCTATTGGTACATTAATATTATACTTTAATCGTTCCCAATTGCAAAATGTAGTAAAAGCTTAAACCTAAACGTGATTGCTTATACCTAGACCATGGTGAATACCCGTGTGGAAGTTCTCAATAGAAGTCAAGGTAGTTTTATTTTCCAATACTTATAGCGTATTCCATTGGTAAAATTAGTGCCGCACCAGAGCAAATACTGTACACCATTGGCGAAGTTAGTGCAAGTTTAGGTGTTCCATTGATTTTACGGGTATTGGTGGGTGGAGGTTCAAAATCCCCCATTTTTCTTTAATTGTGGAATGCTTTAGAACGATAATACCCAACTAAAAAAAAACGGCCACGACTTTTAATTTTTGCACAATATTAGGAACATTTTGCACATAATGTTAGTAAAATTTCCGTCAAAGATATTTCAAGGTCATAAAATCAGTCTCCATTGATTTTACAGTTTTACTGCACTGACAACGAGCGAGTGCAGCCCTCGTGCGATTCTAGAGCAGCACTAATATTACCAATGGAATACGCTATTAAATATTGGGTAATTTAGATTGGATAAGGACATGAAATCAACCGCTTAGTGCAAGACTATTTTTTTTACAATTTTACTGCTGGAGTGGGTGCCTATATCCCTACCCAATTACACACGCATTTTTAGGTTACTTTTAATCGAAAGTTTCTGTTAAAAGCTGGATACTAAGCAATTTAGCAAGTGGTCTAGGCTATGGTACCTATTTTGTAACTTTTCTTCAAGCCTTTCGTCGATCCTATCGCCCAACACGTTATATTAAGCCGCTTTTGCTTCAATTATAGATAATAATTATTGCATTGAAAGCTGATTCTGAGTAGATATATTACGAACGCTATATTATATCGGAGATTAGGACACAGTTAGTACCACATTTAATAACGAAATATCTTGTCTGGGTCTCTTAAAATGTCAGGCCTATGCTCTTCGTTGATATAATTAAATTGAGAACCACTACAAACTGCGACATGTGTCGTTTTTCAAATATCCAAGAAAGTAACCATATCGATCATGGTCCAACTGGAGAAATGGACTACAACTTCTTGGACGCCCTTTGAAAAGCACTAAATTGCAAATGTCTCGAAAATGGTTGGAATAGATTTGGTTAAGAACGAGCGCAAACGTTATGTGAGTCTCTCTTTGAAGATAATGGCAACATCAACTATTGCAAGAACGGTTTGAGACTAAAACTTTAAGAAACAATCATTCTCTTTGATGAAACAATTCTTAAACTTGTATCGCCTTTATTCTCACTCAGCCTGTTATTAGATGAATGAGGTCCACCTTGGTGTAACTTAATAAAAAGTTATCTCAAATATCTCCGCAGTGGTAGGCAATTGGAAAATTTGCACATGTTTTATTTGACTTACCAAATAAGGCGTTTGTCGCTCGAGCTCTTCTAAGCGGATTTATTGTCCTCTCAGTAAGATCTAGCACAAAAATGGAAGGACTGCTCGATATAGGTGACGTAAACGAGTAGCAGGGCGTAGGCGCGGTGGTAATCTTAATGCATAGATGGGAATCCGAGAAGCTTCTCATAATGTGCTGGAAGGGCAGTATATCCTTTCCTGGAGGGAAACTGTTTCTGAAATAATTATTAAACAACGCTCTGGTAACAACCAAGCCTTGGGGGCTATAGCAGGGTAAAATATACCTTTGCTTTAATTTTAATAAATTCAACGGAATGTAAAGAATATCGGGATCTTTGTCACTGGCGACCAGGAGTCGGGAATCGGCAGATAGATCAGTCTCATCGCTGGCTTCTTTCAGATCTTCAAGGCTTCGGTGAGGCAAAGTGGCATCGTTGGAGTTCCGCGTGACGTCGGCTTGGACGTCAGAGGACATGGTCGAGTAACCTTCGTCCCGATTGCCGCTCTCTGGCGACTCGTTCCCTGTAGTTTCTTCCTCACTTTTCGAGCTGGATTGTGTGAGAACCGGCCGATTTCGCCTTATTCTAGTGGTCTGCAAGATGGGTAGCTGAAGGTTCAGAGAAACGGGCCGTTTGGGTGGAACCCACAACGCCGAATCAACCGCACTGAGAGCTTCTAGAAGTCGCTTTGGTGTTACTTCCGATCCTTTAAGCTCCGTCCAGAGCTTAGTTAGAACTTGGTGTCTCTTCTTATCTTCTAGGGAAAATCTACTAGCCTCTAAAATCGAATATTAGTAACGTTATTTTTTTTGAGCTTATTTGGTATGTACCTAAATCATTAACATTATCTGCTGAAAGTCTCTTGTTCTCATCACCGCATATTAAAATGTTATCACAATTTTCAGTTTTCGAACTTTCCTCCAATATATCGGAGTTGAAAGAGTTGCAATGCTTAGTTGTCAGACTTGTAGTTAACAGGGCCGATGAGGATGGTTCAGGAGTCACGTCATCTGCAACTTAACAAGAAATGTTGCGAGTGATCTATATAACAACGGCTCTTTCTCTAGCTACGTATACTACGGTCTGTCCTTAAAGTTTGGAAACACTCAACGCTCAACCAGTCTGCAGAATGCTTCTTTTTCTCTGCATACTAATCTTCATCCAACAAGCCCTATAATTATCTGAGATAATTGAGGCTTTTCAAACTTTACGGAAGAACCCCGTGATCATTAGAAAACGTCATCTAGGAGGCTATGAATTTTTGACAGAAAAAGATGACATAATCCAAGTAAATGTACTTTTGTTCATTAATCTTTTTCTTTTGACCTTTTACAGCCAAATAGATAACGTTTTTAAACAAACACCACTTATAGGAGTTTTATATTGAGAAATCTAGTACTACATTCACTAGCTCTGGCAAGAAGCCACCTCAAAAAGTTTTCGCTTTTTGGTAAATGCTACGCCGCTGCTTTCACCCTCTATTGGTATCTTATTGGTTCCAATAAAGTTAGTTTGCTCAACCAGATTTAACCTGAACCAACCTTACTTAAGACTGAAACAAGACCTAACATCATATTCAACGTTTTAGTTCACATAATAAATAAAAGAATATTCCTTGTTTTAATTTTTTCCTCTTTGCATATTGGGTTCAGCATTGAAATAGGTTTAAATAGAGTCTAAAGTTATTGTGTTTTCACCCTAAAATGCGATCTTACTTAAGGCTGAAACCAAAGCTAAAATCATATTTAGCCTTTCAATGCAGACATTTAGGTCTTGAGACATGGTGACCTTAACAAAGTACACAGGTGAGTTTCCTTCTTTACATTTTTTTCTCTTTGCAAATTGGGAGCCTCCAGAGAGATTTTTATACAGAACTGTCTGTAATTCTAAAGTTATTATACTTTGTTAGTAGAAAACGCTATAAAATGAAATGAAAAATTTAATAGACGTCTACAACGGACTCTTCAAACTACCCGTCAGTATATAGCAGATAGTATGTGTGGATAAGTAAATGTTTTGTACTGTTTAGCCACTCAGTGAATTCTCACACCCGAGTTACTTGGCACGTCCTTGACTTACCTCCCCCTTCCCGACATTTCAAAGCCAACTGGCTCGAATACGAATCCAGCTGCGCCAACGAACAAGGACTTTCTTCTCGAAGCTGATGAACCAACATGGAGGTTAGTGCACTGTTTTGGGACTCCAGTTCTTGGATTTTACTGTTAAGGCAGCCGACTTCTTCGCGGAGTCCCTACAAAAGAAAAACATAAGAATTTCGGTTTTAAAAGTGCTTTGGAGATGTTACATTGATTTAGACTTAGGGGCTTAAATGAACTTAGTTGCACCTATCGCCATATTTAAACCTGCCCTTAAGAATTAAAAGCAGTGGTATCGCAAATTAATTCAATCTGACGGTGATAATATTTCGGTTTCATTTAACTAAAGTCAACTTACTGCACTTAACAGATTAGTACACAAACTTAAATTTCTTAGCTGCACCATAGGAGAGTAGATATGAAGCAGGGATTCTAGCCCAGTTTCATTATTTTTTCCATGTAACTTTCCGTAAGGAAATATAAGGTATATATTCCGGAAAACGACAAAGTTGATCAGGAACAGGAGTTTTTAAACAGTAAAGGAACTATCCTCTAGTCTTCACTCTTTATCTCAGCACCACCGCAGGAATCCCTCTAAAAACCAGTTAACTGTCACCTGCTACTCAAAAGTGGTTCGATTATTTAACCTTATTCACAAAAGATAGCAAAGAGTATGACATTTATTAGCACTGATATGGTTCTTTAGAAGTGTTTGTCTATCATTTGGGAGCTCAAGCGTGACATTTAAAGAATATAATCTAAATATGACTATACTATAAAGGTAATTAATGACCCTGGATGAAAATAGTATTGACCTAGCTCTTGAACCTAGCTTTTAATCACTCTTATACAGTACATCATCTAGTAATCGGGGATTTTTTCCAGTCGCTAACAAGATGCGGAGGGATATTAATACAGGATATCGTAGAATGAACGAAAGGTAGAAGTTAGTGTGAATTATCAAGATTGGCACAAACTAACTGCTTCAGTCTGTTATCAAATCGCTAAAATTTCGATCGCAAAATCCAGTCTTTGTAAAAGCTAGAAACCACCAATAAATTTTTCTTTGCATCAGAGCAAAGTGCTCTTGGATTGGAATCTTAAATCTACAGCCTTTGGTAGTTCTAAATTATCTCTCCTGATTTATTGCTTACCAGAAAAGAACCCCAATCGTGCTTTTTTACAGGGCCTACAATTCGTAGGTTGACAATAGTAATTACAATAACTATGCTTATTTGCGTTTCCCTACACTAGTTAACTTTCTGAGTCAATTCCATGCTTCGTTGGAGGGAAATTACCCAATTACATTCCGCATACTGCAATACTGAGATTGTTGGCCTTGTACAGTTGTGTCCATAGTACAGCTAGTTTTGTATCGTGTAAATTATCTGTCTTTGAAACGTCCGTCATAGTCAATGTCACTTTCTTTGTTGCAAATTTTGAATTTTTCCTTCATAACAAATATAATAAATCATTATGCCACAGTAAAACCCCGTCTATAAAGCCAGAGTAATTAATCATCTAGAGATAGACTGTCCATAAGAGAAGTTGCGCACATAATGGGTAGAAATAAATGGACAATCCACAAAGTTAAGAGAAAATGGAAAACTGCCGGGATATTGGAGAACAACAAACCCTCCGGTAGACCTCTGTGCACTACTCAAGCTAATGATGAGGCTCTTATTGGATATTTGGATGACAATCCATTTGATGTCGTTCGTAAGGAAATCAATAACACCAATTTTCCAGCATCCAGAGTAACAGCTCTGGAATTCAGGAAGAATTCAGGAATCGCATTAGAAGAACCAAGTTGCTGCAAAAAAGGTTCTTCTAAATGAAGAACGAAAACAGAAAAGAATATTTTTTTTCTCTTAATAATAGGCTGAGAGAGAATTGGGGTAGAGTAGTGTTTACGGATGAAAAAAAACATTCCAGTCGACATACAATGACCATATTTGGGTTTACCGACCTTATGGAACTCGATTTGATGAAGAATACGTCAATAGTTCTAATAAATCTGGACGTTTTTCTGTGAATGTGTAGGCGCCTATCAGCTGTAGAGGCCTGGGAGTATTTTGTATTATGGAGGATAGATTTACAGCACCAAATTACCGAAATATTTTAGAAAATATAATACTTCCCGGTGTGTAACAACATTTTTGAGTGAGTTATAACACAACATCAGGAAGCATTGCTGTACTAATTTTTTATGAACATGTGGAAATTAGCGACAGATTCACACTGCTAAAATTTTGTACTACTTTTTTTATGAACACAACCGTACATACAAGGTTAAAAGACCCTGGACCTATCAAGTCATGCTCACGAAGTTCTATATAAAGTTTCTGATAACTAATGTGGGCAATGTTAAAACGGTGGAAACTGCGTAACGTAACAGGAATAAAAGAGCAAACATCTGTCACTCCACAACATGTGCAGCCTGTTCACTAGTTTTTATAGCCTTCAGAATGCTAAGATAGTGGTCATTGTGTCCAATTACGAGAAACACTTGACCAGAGAGATGATACATGTGTATCGTAAGTAGTAGAAGTGTTATAAAGAGTATAATATATTCCCACTTGCTTAGGGAGGATAAACAAGGAAGATACATTTAGTTGTTCTTTTGGTTTTCTTCAATTTTCCATAATTACCATTTCTTAATGTATTAAGGAATATAAACATACAAGCTATACTTATATATCTTAAGTCGCCTACATATGGTTCATGAGGACCATCAACCAGTGGAGATGGCAAGCGGCTTGTGCCTAAGGGCAATGAGATATTTGTCTTGGAGGATCACTTCAGAGCCCCATGTGACATATCACTGATGGGAAATACTGTGATGAGAGTTCCCAGTATGAGGGTGAGGTCTGTAGGTTACTTTACTATTATTTTTTAACATTTTCTTATTTACACATGGTCGTCTGTTTTCCTTATGAAAATTTACATAGAACAATGAGTTAAAATCACGCCAGAAGCCATGTTGCGTAACTACTTAGCAGCACCGGAAACATGCTAAAGTCTTAATTTTCAAACTTGGACCCTTCATCTTTTTTTTCTTGCTTTGTTTATCATATGTAAAATGATGAAACAAAAAATAAAGTAATTAAAGGCAAATCTCAAATAAATGTCTGAACCTTTTACCTGATCGATTATTGTCAAAATATAGAATACGTCATATATATTTGTCAAAAGTTTTAATTCAATAACTTTGAAAACCATATTGTCAATCTGGCTCCACAACGTTACAATTAGCAAGCACAGCTATTGATTCTAAATGTTTTGGCCTGCTTTGAGATGAAGAAGATTCAAGTAACAAATGATGTTCCAATCGATTGTGGGAACGTGTGACAAAGAGCCTCAAATGCGTTGAAAATTGGGAAAACTACGTTGAAACGAATGGAAAAACGTGGTGTTGAGATGGATAAGGATTATTTGGTTAATAAGTCTATGAAGCAAAAAGTAAACAAAAACAAAATAACCCATTTTATGAAGAACAAAATTCGAGACATTATTTACCGCATGTTTGCAAGAAATGAATATGTAAAAATATGCAAACCTTCAAAGACAACTCCTTGAAGAACTAAGTGGATTCTTCACTTGTTCTATTGCAGCCCGTACTCTGTGGTGTCATAGTATAGGGTTTAAATGGAAAAAATTTAACAAGCGAAAATACCTTATGGAATTGCCAGATATTTACTTTAAAAGAATGCAATTTCTGCGAGAATACATAAAAAATCAAAAATATTCGGCTTCTGACAAATTTACCCCAATATTTTCCACTTTACAATACAAATTCATTTTTATCAAATTCATTATAGATGGAACGTGGATTTTTAGCAAGAAAAGCTTCGGGAAAAGTTGGCAGGATGGTACATTAACAACATGCTCCAAAAAGTCTTGTAATGGTTTGTGGTTAGCAGGATTGCATTATTTAAAACTAAATGTTTTAAACAGATTAAAACTAGTTTTAAACTGTTTTTTTTAACATCTTTTTTTTAAGAAAAAATAATAGGTGGAGTTAAGTAGATACCATGATTGCCATTACATTTTCCGTTTTTTTTATAGCATTATGATTTTTTTTAACAAAAACAACAAACTACATAAAACTCATATGAAAAACAGAACAAAACAAAAATAAATTAAGTAACAGGAACAGGATATGATGTTTTAGCCAAGCACCCTTTTCGAAGTTCAATGCTTTTGAGTTTTGGCCCACTAAACCACCAAGTTGGAGGTTACAGGTTAAAGTAATTAAATCAAACTTATTAACGCAATAACATGAGGAACTTTGAGATTTCTAACTTCTGGAAGTCTCATTCAGTTGAAAAACTGTCCAACCCCGGGTTTAAATGTTTAAAAATTGATACTAACTTTGTCGCTTTCTCTGTTCCTAGTCTGTTTCGAAGTTTGGTATTCTACTATACTATACTCTACTATACTATACTACACCAATTGTAGAAAAAAGGCGTTCAAGCCCTGCTGATGATGCTACTGCTGAATGAAGTTGTTCAACAAGGTAAATTGTATCTTGATTTAAAGATGCCTTTAAGGATTTCCACCAAACTATGGACATTATATCCTTAAATGACTGAGAAAAAGTACGGTCTAAACAGCGATCATTCAGCTTGAAAGCTTACAATTGAAGGCATTGCTTTAGGATAATATGACAAAGCATACTCAAGTGCCCCTTCTTTTTGTGCTTGACTTAATTTTCGTCCTTTAAATCTGTGGTCTAATAAATTAGCTAAATAATGGGCTGGAGTCAGGGCCATTTTTTTTTTAAAAAATTGTCTACGTCCAAATTTACTGCATTTTCATCTTCATTAAAAAATCGGGAAAAATCTATCCAAACTTCAGTGCTTTCACTAATTGTACAATAGTTCCTTTGCACCTTATCCAAAGCAATGGCTATTCTTTTTGAGCAATTTATTTAAATGAAATCACTTCAGACAAAAAATACTGTAATGTTTAAAACAGTTTAAAACACGTTTTTTAACGATGTTTTAAACAGTTTAAGACAGTTCAAAACAACACAAACAAAAAAAAACATGTGCTTTTGTTGTTTTTTACAAAAAAAAAGTTTTTTTGCAACCGTGGTGGTTAGTGTTTCTTTTACTGTATTTATTAATATCTAAAAAAAATATATTTAGGATGTCGTTACATAGTGGTGAACGCCGGCAATGAACACGGCTTTATTAAAGGGGCGAGTTTGATTTTTCCAGGGAGTGGTTCCAAAAAGGGTGATTACCATGATTCTATGAACAGAGTTAATTTCTAAAAATGGTTTAAATACCAGTTAGTTCCAAACTTACCTCCAAGATTTTTGATTATTATGGATAACGCTTCTTACCACTCCGGCCATTACGAGGAAATTCAAACAAATCCTGGCGAAAATGTAAATATAGCTATATATTTATATTTTGGCCAGGATACTTTTCATATATAATTCTAATAGAATCTTACCCATCTTAAAGTTCCTACACCTATCTAAAACGCTATTTTTGTAAATCAAAGAGAAAAAGGTTTAAGGTTTAATAGTTGATTGTGCTTGCGGCCTTATATTTGGCAACTTTCGTCTGATGTTGGTTATGTTATGATAATATGTATGTTAAACTCTGCGACGTACGTAATTTTCATACCTTTTGACGTCCGGCCCAAGTTGTACAATTAAGACTATAAAACTTCAACCATTTCGAACTTCAGACATAGACAATTAAAAAAGCTTAATGCTAAATCACACAATAATTACAAAAATACAGTAAACTTTTTTTGTTTACTCAAAAGAGAACATAGTCTTCTACTTGACATGTCAAGTAGTGTTTTAAAGTTTTAACCGGTATTATTAATATTCCTGTCAATACAAATATGTTAAGTTATAGACTTAGTTATGTGGTTGAGGATTATGATAAAGTGGGAATTTATAGTTCCAGTCTAAAGAAAATTCCCGTAATATGTTCTTCACGGCATAACGTTTTCATTTGAGACAATAATCTAGTTATTCTCGCTTTCATTGTGCTGCCCTGTAACTCTGTATCCAATGAAGAAGCCTGAAACTATTATTATATCTTGACCCGACACTTTTCTTACGAATAACAATGTAATAGAATCAGTATAGTTTCCTTATTTATTTCAAGTATTTTTCCATTTAAGTTTAAATATGACAACTGTGTAGCACTGTTATAACGTCAAAACAGTGTCAAAATAATAGCTATTTATGTAACCAGTTACGAAAAGTTCGATTTTGTGTAACGAATGATGTTTGCGGGACGAGCGCAGCGAGTTCCCGCAATTTGAATGAGATACACAAAAAAGGCTTTTCGTCGCGTGTTTCATACAAGATTTTTTCTAATTTTGACTACAAATACCTACTTAGAGAGAGAGTTATTATTATTAAACTTCAATATTTACTTTTAAACCACTTTGTATCTACTTAATACCGTAAAACTATAGCAACGGTGTGCCACAACCGAAACCTGCAACTGGTGATGAAACGAAATTTTCATCACCAGTTACGAAAGATTTAACTTTTCGTAACTAGTTACGAAAAGTAGGACGTTACGTCACTGTCATCAGTATTGAAAAGTGCCACTATATATGTCAAAATTAGAAAAAGGCCTTTTCGACATCCGTTTTGGTTTTTGCCTTGCAATGTTGTTAGCGGTAACCAATCAAATGTCATCTATAATACCTCTAAGTGTTTAGTGTTCCTTAGTGGTTTTAAGATGTAATTGAATGTTCCATATTTTATTTCAATCATTATCTTATCTGTGGTGGTTCACTCTCATGTATACAATTTGTAATATGCAATATGTTTGTTTTTAAAATATGTGCTGTTAAACTATTTCTCTTTTCAAACCTTTGTAAGAATTTGTTGTAATTAGCGTCCTTAAGTTGTAAGTAGTTGGTGAAGTTAGCGGGATTAGGACAAATAATGCACCTCTTCTTTATTCGAAAATGGCCAGGGATTTGTTACTATTTAACTCATTGGGTTTTAGCCCTGATGAAGACTAAATAAACAGTCGAAACGTCGGCCATTTTCGAATAAAGAAGAGGTGCATTATTTGTCCTAATCCCGCTAACTTCACCAACTACTTTGTAAGAATCTTTATCTAAATTGAAATGTTTTTAAACCGCCGAGAAATGGCAAATGTGATTAATATTTTAAATTGGGTTTATAAGACTGAAGATAAACTGAAGTTGTTATTTCATCCTCATCCCACGAATCCACACTATCTTCATTTATAATATTGAATTAAAATTAAACACTATTGAATTATTTCGATAAATTAATTATAAAATGCAATTTATATATTATTAATATAAAATTTATAGATAATTCGTGTCAAAATTTGAATAAAAAAGACGGAAGTAAAGAGGTTTGTCATATCAATTTTTAATTAGAAGATAAAAAAAGTACAAATTGTAGAATATTCAATTTATATATATATATTTTTTTAAATATAAAAAGAATTTTCTCGCTACAAATAGCATAAGATATATGTTCATAAGGCTATTTGTCGTTACCCTCATCGCTTTGCAAATTTGAATTGGTGCGACAATGAGCTTCCCTATGAAACTTGTACCTTAATATACTTTTTCGTGCGTTGACATCCAACCCGCACAAACTACCTATCCTTAAGTGGGTTATAAAGGATAAAACTAGTTTTGAGAATCTAAAATAAGGAATAAGCGCGATAAGAAAGGTATCACAGTTAAAACAACATACAAATTAAGCTCTCCTTAAAATGTGTTAGTAAAGGCTCTTTTCTCTTCAACTATGGTTTCACCATCAAAACAGCAATTAGCATAAGCTTTTCTAAAATCATGTCCGCGCAAACCAGGTTTAATAACATGGTTGTTAGCATGTTATTTAATAACAGTGTTAATAACAACATTTGCTTAACAGCCCTTCTTGAACTCTATGAAACACGTCCTATATGATATTTGGGTGGTTGCTATAATATTTAAAGCAATTTGAGAGTATTTCCATCCTTTGTTCTTTCAATAAGAATGTAAGGGCATAAGTACTCTTGGACTACTTTAGAATTCTATTAAAGGACTAATTTTTAGAGCCACTTTTATAACTCAACTTTAAACTCTGCCTGAGAATTAAAACTCCGAATTTGACGTATGTTACAATGTTTTGTTTAACTTTACGTGGAGTTTAAACTCTAGTTGTAGAAATAGTCTTAAGAAGTTGAGGAGCTCATAGGAGACATAGAGTTACTGTAATCTCACTTATGAAGGCCACTGATTGGTTAGTGGTTTGGTTTCCATAGGACAAAGTGCAAGGTTTTAGTATTTTCTCCATCTGAATGTATTTGTTTCAACAAAGAGTCCCATCCAGAAATATGCCCATTAATCGGTCATGGGGACTATTTTCTGACGTTTCAGAACCGATTTAACTCCCTGATGGATCATGCCTGGACAGCGGTATATATGTATTAAGACGTATTACGAATGCAAGCAAAAGGAATACCTTTTGGGCGAGCAAAGCTTTCACCACCTGATTAGCAACGTCGTCCAAACATCTCTCATACTGCTGCCTCGATGCTTCCGCGTGCCTTTTCAGGGCTGCCGTATGGGCCTGCAGAATCCCTTCGGGGTTGTTATCACGACTCACTTCTTCCAGCTGCTGCCTCAGCGTTATGATCTCCAAGTTTAGTCTAGTGATAGTGCTTTGGTACTGCTGGCAACGGTTCTGAAATAAAATTACACAGTTCAGCTTTTTCTTAAGAAGTTGTTCCCGAGATGGACAACAGAAATAAAAAGCTGTTCCAAGCTTCGATGAAATGTTGTAAACCATCTTGATTGTATAAATTGGAGAAACTATTCAAATTCATTTTGTTTTTTTTTTATTTGCATGAACAATACTTCTCCCATAACCCCAAAAGTAGTTATCATGTGCTATAATCCCAAACTTCAACCCAACAACCCATTAAATAATTCAGGGTGCGTAAGAGTTTTTGGGAACGTTTCAAAGCTTTCCGCTACATTAGCCGCACGCACATGAGACCATCGCTTTTCACACTAATTAAACTCTGTCTTGGGGTCTCTAGGGAAAGAAAATGCAAAAATAATAACTGGAACTAAAGGGGGGTGCGGATTGCTCCGCGATGATGTTCCTTTCAGGAAACGCGCATCAATGGGAATTAAATGGCTCGGAATGATAATGGGCCTGGAAGTGGAACTCCGCTTTTAGTATGATGACAATCTTTTGTACGTGGTACGTTGAATGTGACTTTAATAAACTTGGATTAAATTTTCTTACTTAACATTTTTTAATGGTTGCCTTTCGGCGACTTCCAAAACACCATGTCCCAGAAGCTAAGAGCTAAACTGACAGTGAGAAACATGGGGCAATTCATAAACTAACCGACACTTGATTAATGCCAAACCATGAACAGATGCCCCCTATTTATTACTCAGGCACGTTGCGGTGTTTTCCTTTCCCTGTATTGTAAATTTTCGCACCGGGGACGCACTCTCCCGCTCACGTTCGCATGCATATGGCCCGGTGATTGTATAATTATTGTTTACTGGCTATATAGGGGTGACTCATAACATAAATGTCAGGCCCAGTGTATTTGTATTGCTACTGGCAATTCATATGGTAAAATCGATAAATTGTTATTTAAAATGCAATATTTGCACCGCCACATCTCCATAAAGTAATTTGTACTGCTGATTTTTAAATCGTAAATAACCAGTACAGGCGGCAAATGACGGGCCTTAATAAGGAGAATGAGAAATTGTTCACTGAAGGGGAATCAGCTAACACTTATCTGTATTTTGACACCTAAAGCAACTACTACTGGCTCTGGCATGAGTCACGTCTTTCCACAAAACGACAGATTAAGTTTTGCTGGGGTCGCGACGAGCTGGCAGGGTAAACACTGTTAATCCCTGAATCAACAATTTCGAAATTAATTGAAACGGATCCGTGTGGCCGGCATGCAAATCGAAATGGGTATAGTTATCTTTAATTGTTTTGAGAGATAAGTGCAAATTATAAAAAGGGCTATAAGTGTCCTGTGTTAGCTATATACAAGATACTATAGAAAGAATTGATAGAATTACTACAGGAAGACATTTTCGTTTAAATTGAAAATAGCGTTTTAAGGCCCTACTTTTAAAAGTTAGGTACAAATTTTCCCATCCTGTCACAAAAAAAATACAAACAACAAAAGTAAAAGAACTGTCTGAAACTAAAAAAAAAGGAACTGCAGCGGCTTCAAAAACATTGACAGTTCCATAATATTTTCAACTTTATTTTGTTAGTGAAATTATACCGGTGAAAAAAAGAAATGGTGAAAATGGCGGATGATACAAGCACACTATTGATTTTTCCTTAAAATTTCTCACACAAATTTAATAAGTATTATTGAAAATACCTTATAAGAGAACCTGAATATCTAGGGCATTAATGTTTTTTTTTCTAAGTTGTCAAGCATGTTTTGGTTTCCAGAGAAATATTAAAATTTAAAAATTTCTAATTTTAGGTTAGCCTAAAGTGCTAGAAGACCTCTGAAAGAAACCGTCAAAATACACAAAATAGTGGAAATTGCGAAAGATACAGGCTATTAATGATATTTCTCTAAATAAAATGAAAGCTACAAAATTAGAAAATTTTTGAGAATAAGAAATATAGAGAATTTTCCTTCAGAAACTAAATGTCATCAGGATTTTTTTTTTTTTTGAACAACCAAGTATCCAGGCATGTTTTGGTTTCCAATGAAATGTCAAAAAAATATCCAATATTTAGGTTAGACTAAATTAATAGAAGACCTCTGAAAGAAACCTTCAAAATACACAAAAGAGAGGAACTTGCGAAAGATTCAGGCACAATAGTGATTTATTTATGATTTTTCCAAATGACTTGTCAAGAAAATTTAATACGTTGAAAGCTACGAAATAGATCCAATGTTTTGAGAAGAGAATTTTGAGAATTTTCCAACAAATTTTTTTTCGCATAGTTTTTTGGTACCAAAGCCGTCGGCATGCTTTGGTTTCAGAGAAACGCAAAATTTTCCAATATTTAGGTCAACTAACTTACTAGAAGACCCATGAAAAGAACCGTCAAACTACACAAAAAGTTGAAAATTGCGAAGGATACAGGCACAGCATTGAATTTTCGAGAAGATCTGTCACAAAAAATTGATAAGTTAAAAGCTACAAAAAAGACCAAATTTTGTCAAAGAGAGAAACCCCAATCATAAACTGAATTTCTTCAGAAAAGTGTTAAATTTTTAAATATTGTCGCACAATAAGTACCAAATTGTATTGCAAATCTAGAGATACTATATTCAACAACGAAAACAAACTACTCGTAGAAAAGAAATGTAAGACGTTGCATCCCAGCTTTCCTGATATTGACTTGGATTTCATCTGCAAAGACATAGTGGTTTGCCAAAACCTTAAGAGGCATAAAGCTGCTTGAAGTAAAAAAATTTAAAAAATAGTGATCCCAGAACAAGGACAGACATTTTATGTCGGCACAAAATCATACTGATTTGAGAAAGAAGAAAAAAAGGAAAGGGAAAACAATATCCACAAATATAAAGATTGTCGATTATCATGCAATTTGAAAAGTAAATAGTTGAGGAATGCAAATTTTGGGCAGATGATACAATCACACGTTTTGGGTAGATGATATTCTTCAAATTAACTTAAAGCTACGAAAATCGTGGTGGGTGTGTATGTGGAGGTTTAGGTCAAAAACCTAAAGATAATAGTGACTCGCATGACCATAAAGCACAATACTTTGCGTGTATTAGTAACAGGTATTTGCTTACTGGCTTCTAGGCTGAGATAGTTTCAATAACGAAATTTGCAGAAAACAATAAAATGTTCTAGACTAAACGGACTGTATTTTTCTATTAGCAAAAGCTTTAAGAACGGCGTTACTTTAAGAACTTTATCTTATAGCTCGACGGCAGGTTCAAAAAGACAGATTCTGACAGACTTTTTAACAATGACCCCTCTGGTCCCAAAAACAATTTAACCACCAGTGTGTTTAGTGTCAAAAATTATTTAAAAAATTACCCAAAGCATCTAGAAATACATATTTAGTTAGAGTTTCTGGAACCTAAAACCGATTAAAAACAACTCACCTCATCAAAAATGCAAAAGTTAATGTTTTTTGCGAATCGCGATAGGATTAAGGCCAAAATTGGTGCAAATGTCTCAAGTGTGTAAAAATACAAATTTGAAGAATTTATAGAAACTCAAATTAAGATTATAGCTAAAATCGGTTAAAAATTACTCAAAACGTCTAAATTTGCAAATTAAAAGTTTCTGGAAAGTTCAGATTAGGATTAGTGTCAAAAATAATTAAAAAATGTCTCAAAGCGCCTAAAAATGTATATTTAGAGATTCTAGGAACTAAACTCGATTAAAAATGACCAATTTCTTCTGAATAAACTTTTCTAAAAAATTGTATTTTAAAATTAAAGTGAAAAATGCCGAAAATTAATTAGAGTTTGAAAAAATGCAAATTAAAATTTTTGGGAGAATCTGGTTAGGATTAGTGACAAAAATAGTTAAAAAATTACCCAATAGCATCCAGAAATATATATTTAGTTAGAGTTTCTGGAGCCTAATATTGATTAAAAATAACTCACCGCATCAAAAAATCCAAAATTTGATGTTTTTTGACAAAATCACGATATGATTAAGGCCAAAATCGGTGAAAATGCCTCATGTGTGTAAAAATGCAAATTTGAACAATGTATAGAAACTCAAATTAAGATTATTGCCATAGTCGCTTACTGTTTACTGTTCCTACGCCGCGACAACTGACGTCACATATCTTTCGCGCGAATTAAAATCAATAAGAGCCCAACCATAACCGCCGGCCTTGAAAGAATGTAGTGTCTTTCAAACAAATAAATCTTCAGACTGTAGTGTAACAATGTTGTTTACACAGCATAAAACTATTTCAAAATATAACTGAAACATAGCAAACAAGAATATTAATCTAACTATTAAGTTAATACAAACATGATAATTGATAAGTAAATCATTATTTTAATAAGTCAAAAAAGGATAAAATTCACTCGCGATTCAGCAACACCACGATTAGAAAATCGAAGTAGCCCTACCACCGTTCACTTAACAAGTCATGTAGTTGATTCATTGGATGTCTCATCGACGGGCAGTTCATGTGTATCCTCAATTGGCAGCAAGCACAGCCGTTGGATGGCTCTCTTCGTCAATTCGGAACTAATTCTCAATGTGACTACCCTGATCGCCGTCCTTTCCTGGATGAAGTTCTACTACACTCCCAAGCCTCCAATTTAAGGGGGCGGTGTTGTTATCCCTCAATAAAACCATGTCGCCTGGATTGAAGTTTCTTGTTGGATTCTGCCACTTATTACGCTGCTGCAATTGTGATAAATACTCTGACGACCAACGATGCCAACACTGTTGATATATCTTCTGGAGTGCGTGATAGTCGATATGTCAGTCTATTTGACACATCACGCTGTGGCACTGCATGCAAGGAGTCCTCGATAAGGAAGTGACCGGGGGTAAGGGGAAGGAGGTCGTTAGGATCGGAGGATACAGGGGTTAAAGGACGAGAATTAACAGTTGCTTCAATCTGTGTAAAAAGAGTATCTAGGTCCTCAAAAGTGAGGTTGGCGTTTCTCAGCACCCTATTTAAACGAAATTTTGCTGATTTTATGGAGGATTCCCACAATCCGCCGTGATGTCGACTTCTTGCTGGAATATTTTTAAATTCTATACGTGATTCTAGGCAAAATCTATGGAATTCTTCATTATCTTTTAAATGTAATAAAAAATTATTGATGCTTTCAAACTCATTCCTTGTCCCAAAAAATTAGTAGCATTATCAGAATATATTCGCTTACATAAGCCCATGCGGGCGACAAATCTTTTTAAGCAATTAATAAATGAATGCGTTGTTAAATCACTTACTAATTCTATATGAACTGCTTTTGTTACGAAACATACGAATAAGCACATATACCCTTTGACAATCGAACGGTTTCTAAGCTTTCCATCTTTTAAATTGTACGGACCAGCAAAATCTACCCCAGAAATTAAAAAAGGTCTTTGAGCAACTACCCGATCGGTAGGTAAATCGCCCATTTTTTGATGTTCAAAATGAGGTCTTACTTTAAAGCATGTAATGCATTTGCAAGGACGCTACGAACAGCTTTTCTACCGTTAATGGGCCAGAACTTTCGGCGCAACGACGTCAGTATAGCTTGAGCTCAAGCATGCAATTGCTTATGGTGCTGATCGTTTATAATTAATCGTGTTAAAGCATGTTTTTGAGGTAGGATGATAGGAAACTTGATATCGTAAGGTTCAGTTGAGTTTTTAATTCATCCTCCCACACGCAACACACCATTATTATCTAAAAAAGGGTTGAGAGTCTTAATCGTACTTTGATTTTGTACTCGAAGAGAACTCTGAATACAAGCGATCTCATAACTAAAAATCTCCAGTTGTACAATCCTAACAAGTAGTTGGTGAAGTTAGCGGGGTTAGGAATTTGTTACTATTGAAGCTCATTGGGTTTTAGCCCTGATGAAGACTAAATAAACAGTCGAAACGTCGGCCATTTTCGAATAAAGAAGAGGTGCATTACTTGTCCTAATCCCGCTAACTTCACCAACTACTTACAACTTAAGGACGCTAATTACAACAATGAATCCTAACAAGTCTAATGAGAGCATCATCAAATTCCTCAATTGAAATTTCCCCAAGTTTCTTTGTCACTGATCTGCAATTATTATAAAATCTTATACAAAATGTTACAACTCGAACGAGCTTATTAAGGGATGAATACCTCTCAATAACTGAACAGTCTAAATTGACATTTATAAGACTAATACTATTGTGTTTCATTTCCGAAATTTCACAGTCATTCGGAACAAAAACTTGTACATTTAGACCTATGGATCAACACCCCTAGAAATCAGATCTGCACGATCTGCAGGGTTAGTAATGCAACATGACCCCAATGAGCCTTTGCAGTGAGCGTTTGAATCTCTGACACCCTGTTCGCGACAAACACTCTCCATTTACAGGGCTGCTCAGCAAGCCACGGTAGCACTATAGTGGAATCGGTCCACAAGAAGGTTCTACTAATTGAGATATTCACTGCTGCTATGACTTTTGAAAACAAACGAGTCAACAATAAAGCTCCACACAACTCTAGTCTGGGAATGCTGATCTTTTTTATGGGTGCTACACGTGATTTGGCACAAATAAGACAAACCACAATTTCACCAGAAGCCACCATAGACCGCAGATACAGGCAGGCTCCATATGCCAAATCGCTGGCATCTAAAAACCCATGAATTTCAAACACTGAAGCTCCTGATGCGGTGAAATGACGAGGAATCGATAACTGGTTCAATGAGGAGAGTTGCTTGTAGAATCGATCCTACTCAGAAAACAGATCTAAAGGTATCGACTCATCCCAGCCCAATTGCAGCTGCCAAAGTTTCTGCAATAAAATTTTAGCCTTTATGATAACTTACTGAAGTCAAAAGAAAGCTGCTTGGCGATCTCAATGGCTCGTTCCGATAAATCAGTGCTTAACAATAAGTCATCTACGTAGAAAGATTTTAAAATGATCTCACTTATCTCGGGCAATCTATCTTTCAAGTCATAAGCTATTTGATGGAGGTAACGGATGGCCAAATAGGCAGCCGATGAAGTACCGTAACTGATAGTATTCAATTGAAAATGATAAATTTCCGAATCTCCATTCGAGCGCCAAAGTATTCGCTGCAAGTCCTGTTGCTCTAGAATGACATTTACTTGCCTATACATTTTTGCGACATCTGTCGTGATAACCACTTCATACTGTCTAAATCGCACTAAAATATCAACAAGATCATCCTGAATACAAGGCCCCACTTTTAAACAATCATTCAGTGAGAGTCCACTAGAAGATTTGGCACTACCATCGAAAACAACACGCATTTTTGTTGTCAAACTATCTGCTTTAATTACACCGTGATGAGGAAAGTAATATGAATATTCAGACTGAACATTGGGATTTTCTATTTTAGACATATGTCCCAAACTGATATACTCATCCATAAAGATATGATAGTCTTGCTTAAGTGCCAGATTATTGTCTAATCTTTTCTCTAATAATAAAAATCTTTTAAGTGCATTCTTAAAAGAATCCCCTAAATTCTTTAAATTATATTTAACCGGTAAAGTAACGCAAAAACTTCCGATTTCATCACGTGTTGTTGTGTCAACAAAATTCTGCTCGCATTCTAACTCTTCGAGTGAAAAATGTTTTCTATTGCTTATTTCTTCTATAGTCCAAAATTGTTCTAATTGTTTTTCCATATTCTGATCGACTACGTGACAAGAAAGGGATTTAACGGGTTTAAGAGGCAATCCAAAAACTGGACCTGAGATAATCCACCCTAGAACGCTATTTTGAAGAGTAGGCATTTGTTTTCCCAAACTAATCTGCCCTACACAAAGTAATTCAAAAAAATAAACCTGCTCCAATTAAAAGGTCCACTTTCGAAGATATATTGAAATCAGGATCAGCTAAACTTATATTAGGAGGATCAAAAGATCTCGAAGGAAAACAAGAAAAGATAAATTTGCTTGAAAATTATTGAAACACGATTTTATTATAGAAGACGTGCGATGTTTTATTATGTTTGATGACATTTGATTTATTCCTAATATTGAAGCTCGAACTTCCTCTCGCTTTAATTGAAGTTTTTCAACTAATTCAGCAATCATAAAATTCAGCTGTGATCCACTATCCAATAGAGCGCGACATTCAAAAAAATCACCACTCTCACTTTTAACTCGGACTATTGCAGTAGTCTTATTCATCACCATCCAACTTAACAAAAAATACTCTCTGAAAATCATTCAAGCCTACGCGCCCACAAGCGACCATACAGAGGAAGATATCGAATGCTTTTACGAAGATATATCCTCAGCCATACAAGACGAGAAATCCCACTATACTCTGCTAATCGGAGACTTTAATGCTAAAATCGGAAGCAAAATAGATGAAGCTGAAAACGCGGTTGGGCACCACGGATTGGGTGAGAGAAACGAAAGAGGAAATACCTTGATAGACTTTCTGCATAGCAAAAATCTCTTCGCAATGAACACCTTCTTCCAAAAAAATGACAACAAAAAATGGACATGGATGAGCCCAGACGGAAGGACCAAGAACGCCATCGACTTCATATGCAGCAGCAGAAAAGATATTGTCAGTGATGTAGATGTTCTGAATAGATTCTCAACAGGCAGCGACCATCGCCTAGTAAGAGCGAAAATAAAACTAAACATAAGAAAGAAAAGAAATAACATGATCCTAAAAAAGAGTCACAAAAAATGGAACTTGCCTGAAAACGTGTATGAATATGAACAGCAACTATCTAAATCTCTAAACGTAAATAATCGTATGACAGTTAACGCAATATATGAGAACATTACAAACGGCGTAAATGCAACAATTGAAAAGTGCGGCAGAAGCAAAAACAAGAACCAAAAACTCAACCTAAGAACAAAATCTTTAATGAAACAAAGAAGAGAACTGACAGACAAAACAACAATAGAATATAGAAATATCAATAAAGAAATATCTAAAGAGATAAGAAAACACAAAAGAGAACAAAATACGGAATCCATAAAAACTACAATAGAAGAGAATAAAAGTCTGAAAGTTCTGACAAGGAAAAATCTAGCGAAAAAAAATAATATATATAAAATCAAAAACACAGAGGGCAGAATAGTGACAAACAAGGGGGAAATAACGCAGACCATTGAAGCTTTCTACAAACGACTATATTCAACACCAAATAGAGAAATAAAATCCAATATTCCAATAATTTTAAACCAAGGCTCAGAAGACCTCGAAGAGATAAATGACGATGAAATTATATCAGCTTTAAAAAGGGCGGACAAGACACCATCAATGCCCTTAAAACCCTATTTAATAAATGCCTCTCCGGAGGAACAATACCATCGCAATGGGAAAGTGCGCAAATCATCATCATACACAAGAAAGGAGATAACACGAACCTTGAAAACTACCGGCCAATAAGTCTTCTAAGTCACATCTATAAGCTCTACACAAAGATTATAACAACACGTCTAACAAACAAACTAGAGTTCTTTCTTTCAAGAGAGCAAGCGGGTTTTAGAACAAAATACGGTACCAACGATCACTTGCTCACAATGAAACTAATAATTGAGAAGTGTATAGAGTACAACAAACTGCTTATGCTGATTTTTATAGACTTCAAAAAAGCCTTTGATACAGTGGACCACCAGAAACTGCTAGAAGCACTTGCAGAATGCCGAATTGACTACCGTTACTCCTCAGCCATTAAAGACAGTCAAGATGGCGGCCGGGTCGGATGACGATTCTGAAGCTAGCGCGAGAGAGTCTCAAAATATCGGTTTTAAGTGCTGTAGGAAAAAATCCTGCAACGTCTGTGTGTGCATTAACCGGTTTTCTACCTACCACAATAGTTGTGTCCAAAGGATGGATTCAGTAAAACGCATCGACGGTACGAAAATCGAATGCTGCATGAAAGCAATGGCTGATTCAGGAAATATCAACAACAATGCTAGTGAGATTTATCGTACAGAAAAAGATGCAATGAAAACTGAGATTAGCTACCTTAAAAGATTGTTGGATGAACTCACTGACAAAATTGGTTTATTAAAGGAAAACAGCAACTTGTTACACGAGAAAATTCACATCCTTGAATTAAAAAATGTAAACAAACATGGTACAATGAAGTATAGCGACGTAGTAAACGCTAGGCCACCAGCTGATCGGCCGGACACTCTACAGGTATCGACTTTGGATGACCCCGTACCTGCAATCTTATCGCCATCAATTGCCGTTGACGTCGATAGGACAAATTCAAAAAGGTTCCAATACAGCGATACTGGCTCAAAGCAAATAAACGTAAGAAGGCGTAAAAACCTGGGCACCGGAACATCTGATAGTAATTTTGAAGGAGGGGATAGGCGTGCTTGGATTTACCTGAATAGAGTAAAGAGGACCGCTACTGAAGATATAATAAAAAGCTTTGTACAACGCAAAGATGGTTTTCGTACCGAAGAAATTACAGTTAGAGAAATCCCAACATCAGTAGACAGACTTAAAACATTCTTGGTTATCGGTCCTCTTCATAAAAAAGATGATCTATATAATAACGAGTTTAGGCCCAAGGATGTTGGGGTCAAAAGGTTTTATTTTAATAAACACCAGGATTTCTTGGAAAAAAACCCCGATTTATTGCCTAAAAAATTGGGCGGTGATTTTTTATAGAACTTTCAGCAAGTCGTGCTGTTGTGGTTGGTGAGTCTGTAATACGCAATACTGACAAAGCTACCCTACCACAGAGCAAAAAAGACATTTATATTGCCCATGTTAATATACGATCGATTGTTTCGTCGTTTGACGAAATAAAAGACTTATTATTGAACGAGCGTTTCCACATTCTAGCTTTAACAGAAACATGGCTAAATACGGATTATACTGATAATTTATTATATGTGCCTGGCTACCGGTTTTTCCGAGTAGATCGTCCATCTAGAGGAGGCGGAGTTGGAGCGTACGTCATAGATGAATTGCAAGGTACAATAGTCGACACATCTAATGTGCATCCGCTGGACGAAGTCGAACAGGTTTGGTTAGAGGTACGACTTGATAGTGGCAGGGGGTTAATTGGGATAATATACAAGCCACCATTGATAAGTTATAATAAGCTGAATTCAGTGGAGTCCATCTTGTCAGCACTGTCGATTAATTACGAAAATGTTATTTTATTAGGTGATTTGAACATTAATTTATTAGGTCTAAATAGAGATAGACTATATTTTGATGCATTGTTACAGACTTTTAGATTAACACAAGTTATAGATGAACCTACACGTGTTACAAGGGACACACAATCGTTGATAGATGTGATATGTATTGATAGTGATTTAATCCTGCTTAGGTCTGGCACCATGGAGATGTTTAGTTTAACTGATCACCGACTGGTTTTTGCTGTCATTAAAGCGATAGGTCCCAGGACTACCACTAAATCGGTTACGTTTAGAGACTTCAGTAATTTTGATAAGGATTTGTTTGAGACGGTCATAAGCCAGGTCGACTTTCAGTCTTTTTTAAATGTTGACTCTCCCGACGAATTTGTGAGGTCCTTGAACCAACAACTTGTCAGTATTTTTGATGTATTTGCACCACTAAAAACCATAAATACTAGACGTAAATATAAACCTTACATAACGGGTACCATAAAAATGATTATTAAACTTAAGAAAAAAGCTTTTAACAAATACATAAGATCACTTTCTCGAACTGATAAGGATGCCTATCTTGATATAAAAAATTATTTAGCTTTTGCTATCAGAAGTGAAAAAAAGGCATATATGGCCTTTGAATTACAAAAGGTGAAGTCTAACTCGAAAAAGACCTGGTCTAAATTAAATGAATGGAATGTTCATTGCGGCTCTAAGGAAAGGCAGGACATACCTTGTCAGTTCCGTGATGTCAACGAAATTAGTAACCACTTTGAACGAGTTTCAAAGATACCGGTAGACATTAACAGGGAGACTCTGGATTTTTATAAGAATAATAAAATGTTCCCGGAAAGGGAATATAATTTTTCACTCGGTAACATTTCTGAATATGATGTTTATCAGGCTTTTGGGCGTATTAAAGCCAAGACTAGAGGCTATGACGGAATTTGTTACAATATTTTATTGTTCAGTTTCGACTTCATTATCTCTGCTGTGACCAGATTCTATAATGTTTGTTTGGATAGCGGCCAGTATCCAACTGAGTGGAAAACAGCCTTAATAAGACCAATACCTAAGACCGCAAACATTTCCTCAATAAGTGACCTTAGACCAATCTGTATCTTGCCAATCTTAGGAAAGATATTTGAAATTCTGATATTTGGTAAGATTAAAGATTATATTAGCGCATTTAATCTTCTGCCGGCTACTCAATCTGGCTTCAGAGAAGGACATAGTACTGCCACGTCCCTAGTTAGGTTAACTACTGATATTGCACTTGGAATGGACCAGTCTCTCGTTTCCTGTCTGATTTTGTTGGACTACAGTAAGGCTTTTGACCTTGTAAACCACGATCTGCTTGTTGCAAAATTAAAGTATTGTGGCTTTTCGTCGACCACCTGTAAATGGTTTTCCGCTTACTTGCGTGACCGCAGGCAGATTGTGGAATATCTCGGGTCTAGGTCAGGGGCTGTGGTGGTTAATCGGGGAGTCCCCCAGGGCAGCATCCTTGGCCCCACGCTATTTAGCATATACACGGCTTCTCTGCCCGACCAAGTGCGATTCTCAGCGGCTCATCTTTACGCGGATGACACGCAACTTCTTGCCTCTTTTCCACCGGAGGATGCCAATAGGGCATTTGGGTTACTTAATGAAGATCTAAAACTCATTGATAAGTGGTCCAGTAACCATGGTCTTGCACTGAACGCCAAGAAGAGTACTTACCTATTAATAGGTACAAAGGCACTTAGGTGCAAAGTATCATCGTATAATTTTACACCTCTACATATCAACGGTAATGTATTACCGACAGCGAACGTAGTCAATAGTCTGGGCCTGGTTTTTGACAGTTCTCTTAACTTTGAAGCGCATATCACACAGAAATTGCGTATGGTATATTGGAAATTGAAAAGTTTGTACAAATTCAAATATCTGTTACCACGTAATACTAAGGCATTACTAGTTGACTCACTAATTTACCCGTACTTGGACTACTGCGGTGTGGCTTATTATGCTTTCCTGTCCGCTGAGTGTGAGAAGAGAATACAACTTGCACAAAATTCCTGTATTCGCTTTATCTATGAAGTCAAAAAGTTTGATCATATCTCGCCCACTTATATTCAGAATAGTATTTTAAAGTTTAACCTCAGAATGAACCTCCAATTTGCGTTGTTTGTGTATTCAATTGTTAAAAATAAGCAGCCTGTCTACTTAATGGATTATATTGTGTTGAGACAGGACATTCACAACATAGATCTCAGAAATATTGTAAGGTTTAATATACCTCCACACAGAACTGAAAAATTTAAGAGGTGTTTTTCGTACCGGCTTGTGAAGCTATTGAACTCAGATGTATTTCATATGATGTTTGGTTCAAGCAGAAGTGTGTTCAGGCAAAATTATTCCAATGTGTTGTTGCTTAGGATGTAGAATGTAGTTTTTAATTTTGTAAGTTGAAAGATGTAATTGTACATCTGTATAACAGATCTGTATTTTTGGGCACCATGGAAGAGCGCTGCAGCGAATGGTGCCTTTTGTGCATGTATGTTTATGATGCTCAATAAACGTTTTTTTCTTCTTCTTCTTCTTCAAATACATATATACTACATCCACAGCATACGTGAAGATAAACAACAATCAACATACCAACAAGTTCAAAATTGAAAGGGGCCTGAGACAGGGTGACGCGCTTTCTCCTAAATTATTCGTTACTCTGCTGCAAAGTGTGCTAAACAAAATAAGATGGAACAACATGGGAATTAACATCGATGGAGAAAATCTAAGCCACCTTTGCTTCGCCGACGACATCGTCCTAATAACAGACGACACGGCTAAGGCACAAACAATGTTACAAGACTTACAAACAGCCGCAGAAAAGGTAGGCCTTGAAATAAATCTGTCAAAGACACAATATATGACAAACCTTGTTCTAAACAATTCTCTAAAAATTAACAACATAAATATAGAACAGACATATTCATACAAATACCTAGGACATGAAATCAGTATCGAACGGGACAATCAAACACGCGAAATCCAGCGTAGAATAGGTCTGACTTGGGCAGCATTTGGAAAACTAAAATCAGTGTTTCGGTCCAATCTCCCAATATGCTTGAAGAGAAAGGTGTTCAACCAGTGCGTCCTTCCCGTGCTGACATATGGTGCAGAAACACTAACACTTACAAGAAAAAACATTACGAAAATACAAGTGATGCAACGCAGGATGGAAAGATCGATGCTGGGAATCACCCTTCGAGACAGAGTCCCAAATACAACTATAAGACTTAGAACGAAGACACGAGATGCTGTCGAGACTATCTTACATTTAAAGTGGAACTGGGCGGGGCATGTTGCCAGAATGACGGACAATCGATGGACAAGGAAGATAGCAGAATGGCGTCCAAAACAAGACGCATATCGTAACAGAGGACGACCGCCTACCCGCTGGAACGATGATATAAGAAGAACAGCCGGAAACTGGATACTGGCTGCAAAGGAACGGGGGAAATGGAAGCATTTGAGAGAGGCTTTTGTTCAGCAGTGGACAGAATAAGCTACAGAAGAAGAAGATTGCAGTAGACAGCAAAATCTGCCCTGAATCTGAGTTTCCCTAAGAAGCGGTCCCTACCAATCCGGAAACCCCTGAATCATCGGCAGTCAAGCAAGCATTATTTGATCCTTGCGACTCATTTATCGATCTATGGTTTTGAATACCTTCAGGTATATTACTATTTTCATTCAAACGCCGATTTACAGGGTTTTCGTTATGTAATAGGGTATTATGGCGACCTCTGCACTTTCGACAGCCAAAAGATTTGCAATCTTTGATAATGTGACCTGAACGTAAGCAGTTAAAACAAAGCTTTAATGATCTAATCATTGTAAGGTGTTCACCTACTGACAAAGCTAACAACCGATCACAAGAATAAACAAAATGATACAGCCTCTACATATTTCGCATTTTATTTTACGGCTCTGACTAATGCAATATGACAATTGCCATCACGTTTCTGACCTGGCTTGAAACGCGGTTTAGAACTTTGATTAATATTGGCACTGACAGTTTCCAAAACACAACGTTTATGTGCCAAAAAGTTGATAAAGTCAGACATACCTGGGACTCCTGGGAAATCTGAAATTGTTTTTTCTTCCCATTCTTTTCTAGTGTTTGAATCTAATTTCCTCGCTGTAAGGAATATCAGCAGTCTGTTCCAAGTATCTACTGGCTCACCCAACGCCTTCAATGCACGCAAATATTTTCCCAAAAGATCATTTATGTTTCGTAGCGAGCTAGCTGATTCATGGTTTATTGTGGACATGTCCACTAAAGATCTCAAATGCCGTTGAATAATCACTGGTTTATTCTGATATCGCTTCTCTAACAAATTTAAAGCTATCGGATAATTAACTTGCGTAACCTTCAAACAATCCAAAATATTTCTAGCTTCACCTTCAAGGCAATCTAATAAATCTTTTGTATATCGTCCAAAGATTGATTGTTATGCACTAACGAATCAAACGTTTCTGAAAATTGAGTCCACTTCTCAAATTCACCCTTAAATTTAGGCAAACCCAAATTAGGCAATCTCACACCACACAAAGGTAATTGAAAAGAATTTGTAGAATGACTACTTGCACCAGTTTCCGGTTTACCATCCACGCTCATACAACTAATGTCTAATTGTTTAATTAAGTCCTTGGCCCTCGGCAAGACCTGAAAGAAATGTGATTCAAATTCCCTACATTCCTTATTCTCATCCGAAGTTGGATCCAAACATTTTATGTCCAGTTGAATTTCATTGAAGAGATCCAAAAGCGATTCTAACTTCTGGGTTCGTAGCTTTAATTAGCTCAATTCTGATGGTGAGAAAGCAACTAAAAATTGAGAAAATCGATTCAACTGATCCTTGATATGATTACGTCTTGCTACTAGCTTTACTAGTTCCCCAACTGTAGAAGTAGGATCTGAAGTATTTACTACATTCGTATTTTTACTCATGATTATAGTTATAACCTCTACATACGACTTTTACTAAAGTTTGTAGACTCTGTCTAAATACGCTTATTCAAATCGTCAAGGAAAGTTCTAATGTGTCTACAAATAAATACTAATTTCTATGTAGAAATAAATAATTCTGTTTGTCAGAATATCGATGGCGCCTAGTTTTGACGCTTTGATGCAGGAAAATGTGATCAAAATGAATCAATTCTACTGGGACAATAAATGATTATTGAGCATACCTATAAAAAGCGCATCTGACTACAATTTCACAAGTTCCAATAAGTTGCATCTCTAGGATCCCCGTAACTATTCTATAACTTTGTCTAAAAGATTCAAACTTGAATTCCTACCCTCGAAAAAGTCTACTTCTTGACGATATATCACTACTAAAATACTAAAATCATACAGACATCGACTAATTACACAGATTGATAGCAACACTTTCAGGTAAAAGGCAGGAATTTACTAGGAAAGTAGGAATCGGGACTCACCAACCCACAGGTCGCAATGGTCTCACGCCGCCGGCCATTACTAGCTGCCGTTTTGCTTGCACCTTTACTATTTACACTGATATCCGGTTCGATCGGACCATGTTAATTGACGAGATCGTCACTTGGTATTATCTATTGTTGACAATAAAATGTTCTAGACTAAATGGATTGTATTTTTCTATTAGCAAAAACAATTTAACCACCAGTCCCATTTACTGTTCCTACGCCGCGACAACTGACGTCACATATCTTTCGCGCGAACTAAAATCAATAAGAGTCCAACCAGTCATTAATTCGTGCAACCTAAAATCCGTTTAGATGTAATATTATTACAATTTGCTTGAAAGACTACAATAACAACGGATCTTTTTGAACTGTAAACCTCACTCAAAATGAATATATACAAGAAGCTCTGGATACTTGGATGAAGAAACGTGCAGGAATGGGGATCCAAATAGGTGACAAGTGTTTAACAGCTCTCTTCTTTGCCAATGACCAAGTCATCATTGCAAACAGTGAAGATGGTGTAGATTACATGCTAAGGAAAGTAGGGGAAGAGTACGAAAAGTGTAGAATGAACATGAACATGACAAAAACTGAGTATATGAGCATAGGACAAGAGCAAGAGGAGCCGACCCTGCAACTCAAGGACATAAGGAGATGCAAGGAATACAAATACTTAGAATGCACAATATCGGAGGAAGGAACATCAAACAATGATATAACACACAGAGTACAACAAGGACAGAAATGCGTACGCATACTCAATTCCCTACTTTGGTCCAATCAGCTCACACTAAAAAGGAAAATTACAATCTACAAGACAATAGTAGAGCCAATACTGACATATGGAGCGGAGTGCTGGCAGATGTCGGCAAGGGCTAGAAAGAAGGTGGAAGCTGTAGAAGTGGATTTCCTAGAAGAACATGCAGAGCGTCCAGGATGAAAGATATGAAATGAAGAGATTAGGAGACGCACAAATAGAGTCCACAAGACCGCTAAAAGGATTGAAGCGAGATAATTAATATGGTATGGACACGTCAGAAGAATGTAGGCTAGCAGATGGCTACAACAAGCCCTGAATTATGTCCCCGCAAGTAGGAGAAAGAGAGGAAGGCCGGCGCAAACGTGTGTGAAAGGGATAGAGAATACCATGAAGCATAGAGCCATAAATGACGATGAATGGAGAAGCCGAATAGGATGGAGATCGAAATGCGGGATGCGGCTGAATCTGTAGGACCCCCGCTTATACCGGGTGACACAAGATGTATGTAACAGCTCAGCGTTTCCACAATTTTAATTAAAAACATTTTAAATTTGGAGGTGATACATAAGTCGTAAATATGCTTCAGATCCCGTTTCAAGCACTTAGGCACGACTTCCCGTTTGACCGGAAGTAGCGCTATATTTCATTTTTTAAATGGAAAACCCTGCACATTTGTTCATTTTCGGATTTCTCGTCGAATTATAAGTTATTAGCATGTAACATAATGTATGTTTATCTCTTACCGTTTTCGAGAAAATGGCGCCCGAACCTTCCATATCATCAATAATAAATGTGGATTTTTATGGAAACAAATGTACATCGATCAATACTGATTCTCAGTCTTTTAGGGATATCAGAGATTTTAATTGTACACAGAAAAAGTTATACAAGGTGGCCCATCAAAAAGGATCCACCCAGTTTCTTTTTCCAACTCAGTATACCGGTACAAGATGTATGTAACAACTCAGCGTTGCACAATTTCTATTTAAAAAATTTGAAATTTGGAGGTGATAAATAGGTCGTAAATGTGCTTCAGATCCTGTTTCAAGCACTTAAGTACGACTTCCCGTTTAACCGGAAGTATCGCCATATTTCATTTTTAAATGGAAAACCTTGTACATTTGTTCATTTTCGAATTCCCCGTCGAATTCTAAGTTATTAACATGTGACATAATGTATGTTTATCTTTTATCATTTTCGAGAAAATCGTGCCCGAACTTTCCATATCATCAATAAATTGGATTTTTATGGAAACAAATGAACATGGATCAGTACTAGTTCTCAGTCTTTTAGGGATTTCAGAGATTTTAATTAGGTATAGACCGAAAAAGTTAAACAAGGTGGCCCATTAAAAAGGATCCACCCAGTTTCTTTTTCCAACTCAGTATACCGGGTGACTCTGTTTGAACACCCTTCAGGGAGCTTGCTTAGGAAGTTATATATGTAATAGTTATCACAATGAGGTTTATATATACCGGGTGGCACAAGATGTCTGTACAGCCCAGCGTTTCTACAATTTTTATTTTAAAAATTTGAAATTTGGAGGTGATAAATAAGTCGTAAATGTGCTTCAGATCTCGTTTCAAACACTTAGGCACGACTTCCTGTTTAACTGGAAGTACCGCCATATTTCATTTTTAAAATGGAACACCCTGTATATTTGTTTATTTTCGGATTCCTCGTCGATTTCTAAGTTATTAACATGTAACATAATGTATGCTTATCTCTTACCGTTTTCGAGAAAATCACACCCGATATTTCCTTATCATCAATAATAAATGTGGATTTTTATGGAAAGAAATGAACATCGATCAGTCCTGATTTCCTGGTCATCCATGAAAACAATTTAGCCACTGTAGGGGTCAATAAATCCATATCTTTAAGGGAAATTAGTCAAAATATTGGGGTTAGCAGGGAAACCGCAAGAAAAGTACTGAGAATCAGTAGTGATCGATGTTCATTTGTTTCCATAAAAATCCACATTTACTATTGATGATATGGAAAGTTCGGGCGCCATTTACTACATGTTAATAACGTAGAATTCGACGGGGAATCCGAAAATCAACAAATATACAGGGTGTTCCATTTAAAAAAATGCAATATGGCGATACGTCCGCTTAAACCGGAAGTCGCGGCTAAGTGCTTGAAACGGGATCTAATAGTATATTATACAACAAGCATTTAATGAGAGTCGTGATCCTCGAGGGTAACGTTTGAGCCCACGAGCGAAGCGAGTTGCACAAGTTGCCCGAGAGAATAACGCTCATTAAATGTGAGTTGAATACTATACTTTATTCACGACCAAGATTCCGGGTTTTCTCAAATATGATAGGTTATAGGTGCCACAAAGATAATTCTCAATTTTAAAACCTGACGGTCTAGTCGCCCGTGCATGTTCATGTCAATGCTACGAGGGTGGAGGGTAAATGACTTCATTTTTTAGCCTATTTTAAGTATTTATTAGTGAAAAGTACATTTTTTAGTGAAAAAGAGACACCGTAACCTCTATTTGTCTCAATACATCCTAATAGAAGGATAATTATTTGAATGAAGCAGTGGTTACAACCGATTTCACGTATAGGGCGGTTTACTTTTTGAGTTGTCAGTTGCCTACGACATGTTTCGTTTCCATGTATCTAACTCAGTATTCACTTGTGAATAATGTTCATTATCACAAGTGAATAAAGATTAGTGTTAATCTTGAGAATGTACAAGAATAATGTGATTATTATAGTATGGACGTAGATAAATTATATTTACGACTTATTTATCACCCCTAAATTTCAAATTTTTAAAATAAAAATTGTGGAAACCCTTGGTTGTTACATACATCTTGTGCCACCCGGTATATATAAACCTCATTGTGATAACTATTACATACATAACTTCCTAAGCAAGCTCCCTGACGGGTGTTCAAACAAAAAAAATCTTGAGTAGTTTGAAACTCATTTGTTTATAATTTTTTTTATATACGTGTATTAGACGCACGTTTCGACGGAGAATTAGCCATTGGTCATTAGAGCATGTTACTACACATTGTTCTTGATACCCCTCATTGTCAACGTTACTCAAAAAGCATTAGTATAATAAAACCCGCTCGAGTCAATCCTTCATTTTCGTTAAACCCAAAACCCGAATTTCCACTCCCGATTTTTCCTTGACCGTCACGAGCAGCCCTCTTTGGGCTTTTATTTAAAAATATTTCTCGCATACGCCCAAATTGCTTTCCCTAATAGCAGTATTAATACCGAACAAAAAAGGTCATTACTTTACCCCTGAAAATCACGTGAGCAGCGCCAAAGGGGCGACTCTCGTTTTCAGCGGGGTTTTCCCCACGGCTTTCTCTTCGCAGTTCGACTGTTTATAGTCATTCTTCCAGAGAACGTGGTAATAAGTCCAGATTTCTGAAGTTGAGACAAATAAGCGATCTAGTGCAAATGTACTAAGTCTAATTTTTCTCTCCCCAAAAGGCGTTTTTTCAGAATTTATAATCCAGAGGTTTTTACCACCAGCATTTTAGTGGAGCTGCTAGACCCAAGCAATCATCGCGATAAAGGATGGCTCTATTAAAAATGTAAAGACATTTAAAGAATTTAATTAAAACTCTATCCAGTCTCCCTACACCCACTAAACTAAGTGTTAATTTAAATGTGTCCCGGACGAGTCGCTGCTGCAAAACTTTGCGGTAACATGCAAACAAAGGGATTTTCCACCCTAACCCCATGAATACTACAGATCTCCCCGACGACGTCGACGACGACGCGAGGAGGGTGCAACCATCCCCCTTTGACATTGCTCGTATTAATGCTCGTTGCCCAGCCCCCCACTTGGAATTTGCTGCTCTGTTTATATGCTCTATTGGGTGTCCCAGTGAATCTGGCCTTAGAACTGTCTGTCAGACCATCAAATCTTCCCAGTCCAGAAAGGCGCGGAAACGCCTCAAGTTTTCCACACGGTTTGACTGTCAAGGGCTTTGATTTAATTTCCTTCGGATGTTGGGGACGCAGAACGAGGTTATTGGAATTTGGTTTGTAAGGAGAGAAACATGTTGATTCGTTAATTTGATAGGGAGTTCTAGAGATATATATGTACTTGTACATGGTATATTTTTCATATTTACATCAAAAATACTTTTGTAGATAAGAGTATTATATAACATAATTTCAATCAGTTCTGTTGACAGGAACAGAAACTCTTCTATAGGAGTTCCTAAGCTCTACCAAAAGTTGCTTAAATAAGAAAACCTGCATGGAGTTTATCTCCCCTATTAATAATAATCACCACCCCTCACGAAGAGAGATATATGCTAAATCTAATACCATCATATTTGTAGGCAAAAAACCTCATACTGATTTTTTTCGAAATATCAATGGATCACCCTGCATTTAAATGTAAAGCTCCAAATTAAATGCAGGTATAAACGGGGACCGTTTGTGCATTAATATATCGAATATTTGGAATCATAAACATAGTGTAATGGGCGCATTTAGAGCTAAATCCCACCAATTATAGCTAACCGAATCCGCACGTGTATAGGCTATAACGTAATTTTCCCTATGCCAATTGTAAATCGGAGGGTGGAACAGTGGTGGCGTGAACGGCTATAAAAATTATGGGTTTTTGGTTAAAAACTTTGTTAACGTTATTTTTTGTTTCCTCTAAGGTCATAAAAGATTGTGGGTTTTGCGGAACCGGATACAATTAAGTTAAAAAAACTAATTAATAAAATTATCAACTTTTTAAATAAAATTGTGGAGAGATGCGCATCACACCTTACAAAGTTATGAAAAAAATTGGAGATGATTGGAGGATAAGAAGGTGTTACACATGTTCTCAACATTTTGCTACTGAATTAGGGCAAAACTCTTCAAGATCTGAATATACAGGGTGATTCACGTTACTCGACACGGAAGATTATGGCTGAACTTTTAGATTTTAAAAAAGTTTTGTATATGAAATGGATGGGGTTCTATTGGAAGTACATTTTAAAATTATTGTCATTGTATACAGGTGGTCCCAAAAGTATAAAATTGATTAAAGTTGTATTTTTTTAAATTAGACACCTAGTATATTAATGTATTTTCGGTACCTACGGACAAAAGTAAAGGTAGTTTTTTTCAAGGTTTATGGCATCTAAACCGTACCGTTCTTCAGATATTCGTGATTTTGTGAAAATGCAGCATCAAATTAAATGTTTAAAATCTCAGCACTTGGTTTCTTTTCAACCACCAAAATTGGCTGGTGGGCTAATAGTACATTGGATTTTTTGCGGTGTGTATTAAATATTAACTATTGTGCACCGAATGTCAATAAATGAACACCAAATTATTGCAAACTTCAAACAGTAATAACTCGTTTAATTTAAATTAGACACCCTGTACTTTATAGTATCATTAGATGCAGAATTTAGTATAATATCAAAACTATTACACATTCCTATAGCTTGGTCTTTGCGTTTTCTTGAAAAATTGATTTTTTTCTGAATTTGAGCTGACAAACGAATTAAGTAATCTACTTTACCTGTTACAATACATGATTTTGAGAAAGCAAAATTTATTATCATTAGTACTGGGTGTTCACTAGAAAACTTCATTTAGGAAGCTATAAAATTTTGACAGAAAAAGATGGCATAATGAAAGTAAATGGACTTTTGTTTCTCCGTTCTTTTCCTTTGACATTTCACAACCAACTAGACGAAGTTTTCTAATGAACACCCCGTATTTGTCAGATATTAATTTATAAGTTACAAAATTATGATCATGAAGATTATTTAGCAGTCATCTGAATGTTAAAGTGCCTTTATTTAGCATAAAATATCAAATAAAACTTGGGTTTTAGCCCTGATGAAGACTACATAAATAGTCGAAACGTCGGCCGTTTTCGAATAAAGAAGAGGTGCATTATTTGTCCTAATCCCGCTAACTTCACCAACAACTTACAACTTCAGGACGCTAATTACAACAATCAAATAAAACAATAAAACATTATATTACAAGAGTTCTTATAAAATTTTGCATCTCTATTACAAAAAAATTAAGTGCAATAATAGTGACAATTTGAAATACAATAAATAACAAGTCAACATGAGAGTAAAACAAACAAAAAGTTATAAAATGTGTTCAAAATGACGACCGTCTGATTCTAAACACAAATGTATTCTGTTTTTAAATCCTTCACTCACATTGCTTAACATATACGGAGTTATGCTTCTGAAGGCCTCTCTGATTTCACATATCCCCATAAAAAGAAATCGAGAGGCGTTATGTCAGGGGACCGTGGTGGCCAATGTTGTGCTCCATTCCTTCCAATCCATCGATTTGGAAACGAACATTTAAGAACTCCCGGACTTCACGATGATAATGAGCAGGTGCTCCATCCATTTGCAGCCACATGGTTGTTCTTATATCTATAGGAACTTCTTCCAGTAAAATTGGAAGCTGATTTCTCAAAAAAATTAGAAACGACATTCCGTTTAAATGTTTGTCAAAAAAATAAGGTTCAATCACATACTGTCTCATTATGTCCCCCCATACATTTACTGACCACCTATGTTGGTTATTAATAACTCTAAATTCATGGGGGTTAAAATCAGAATAATAATGAAAATTGTGTCGGTTAAAAGAACCATCGTTATGATAAGTACACTCATCATTAAATAGAACTGATTCAAAAAAATCTTCTGGATCTCCAACTTTTTCTAACACCCACATACAAAAGTCCACTCGTCGTTATCGGAGAGTTCTTGATGCAGTTGTATCTTATAATCGTGATATTTATGTTTCTGAAGAATCCTTGATACGCTTGCTTGGCTAATATTTAAGTTTTGTGCAATTTCTCGTTGTCCGACATGGTGATTTTCAACTACAGAGGCAATAACGGCTAATTCAGTTTTTTGGTTTTCTGTAACTGGTCTCGTTTTGGCAGTCGTTTCATACTGAACACTACCAGTTTGCCAAAATTGAACAGTCTTTCAAAAACTGCTCTATTCGGTCGAGTTCGGTTAGGAAACCTTTCAGCATAAACCCTTGATGCTAAAAGACAATTTTGCAAGCATTCTCCTAGAATGAAGCTCATATCGACTCGTTCTTCTGTTGTGTAAACCAGCATTTTGATTAAATAAAAAACTCCCTGTTAACCACCAATTATAACAGTAAAAAAATATTTAACTTTAAATTAATATGTGACAACTAGAAATGACAATAAATTTTGCTTTGTCAAAATCAGGTAACACCTGAACAGACCTGAACAGGTAAATTAGATTACTACATTCGTTTATGTCAGCGCAAATTCAGAAAAAATCAATTTTCCAAGAAAATGCAACGACCAAGCTATAGGAATGTTTAATAGTTTTTGATAGGAAACTAAGTTCTGCATATAATGATATTATAAAATACAGGGTGTCTAATTTAAATTAAACGAGTTATTACTGTTTGAAGTTTGCAATAATTTGGTGTTAATTTTTTTACATTTGGTACACAGTAGTTAATATTTAATACATACCGCAAAAAACTCAATGTACTAGTAGCCCACCAGCCAATTTCGGTGGTTGAAAAGAAACCAAGTGCTGAGATTTTAAACAGTAAATTTGATGCTGCATTTTCACAAAATCACGAATATCTGAAGAACGGTACGGTTTACATGCCATAAACCTTAATAAAACTACCTTTACTTTTGTCCGTAGGTACCGAAAATACATTAATATACTAGGTTTCTCATTTAAAAAAAATACAACTTTAATCAATTTTATACTTTTGGGACCACCTGTATACAATGACAATAATTTTAAAACGTACTTCCAATACACCCTCATCCTCTCCATATACAAAACTTTTTTAAAATCTAAAAGTTTAGCCATAATCTTCCGTGTCGAATAACGTGAATCACCCTGTAAATCAAATAATTAAAAACTCCATAGCTGAGCCACTCCATGGCTTACCAAAAATAAAACAGTGATCCTTGCTAACAGAATTAATTAAAGTAAGACTTTTTTAAACACATTATAACTGTGAGTTTTATTGAGGTCATTCAAGTTCGCTAAAAACATGTACTTTTATTAACTAAAAAGGTAGATTAAATATCGCTTATAATGTGTAACCAAGGGAGAGAGAAAGAATTCGTCTGGTATTATTTTCCATTTAATATCCCGTCTAGACGCGTCAACAATTTGCATACAAGATGCATATTACAATTTGCATTTTTCCTCAGTTCACAAACCGTCCATTCAGTAGTAGGATATTCAGTGGTTCACAGTTAAGGTTTCGAGCTTACTTTTTTCACCTAAAGATAAATTTTCCATCTAGGAGTGATTTTAAACGATTTTCTACTTTACAGATTTTGAAATTAGTCAAATAGAAAACTAAGGCAACACCTGTAAATAGAAAGAGATCAAAATGTCATGAACAACTATCTTCTTTTGCCTCTAGTACTATAACTATCAAATATTTTATTTTAATAGTCCAATCTTGGGTTAAACAAATGTATGTCCTAATACGACAATTTATACAATTCCAACCAATTTGGTTACAAATTTCTTACTAATAGGCTACACTAATTTCTATTACATAACTTTGAAACCCCTAGATTTCGTTTTACAGTTTCAAATTGATGACGTAACCGTGACGTGTCAAATTAAGATTTATGAATCGCAAAGTGTATTTTAATGCGATCAGCCGTGTTGAACGTAATAAAGACAAACTTTTCCCCACACGTTTCATGACGATTCATCATTTCTCAGCACTCCGTTTTGGAACAATTAATAATTATGGGCCGAGGCGAATCGAACTTGTAGGGGGAGTTTCGTGAACGCAAGGATGGAGAAGTACATAAGTTGGAGATTGTCTCAGAGTTAGAAAAACATTAAACCTCAAAAATTGCATTTAAAAGATCAATACAACAACAGAGAAGTTAAAGCAATAGGGATAATTCTTGACAAATGGGAAATCTCATTCTTGCTGGTTGCCCTCTTGCAAATCATCCTCATAAAGCAAAATTGTCAAGAAATAAAAAACTATTTTCTTGGAAGCGAAATGTAGTATGATTCATCAGGGGAGCGGAAAAGCCTCTGCCATACGATTCCTAGTAAAGGGACTTGCATCTTATCGACAATAACTTAAATTGTCTTAGTGCTTCACACATAAAAACACAGAGCAAACTCACCTCAAATCAAAATTAGCAATTCACCAGGGAACTTGGAGAGCATCTTCAACTTGTACAAATTAAATTAAATGAAGGATGCCTGTACTACACGTATAAAACATATGGCTATAAACTACACCATTTTGACTTAATTAAAAAAAAACAATGATTTAAAAAGATGCGCATCATACTTTCCAAAATTATGAAAAAAGTCAGAGATCAATGTCACGTTATTGGAACATATAGGGGTGTTACGCATAGTTCTCGACATTTCGCTACTAAATTAGGGCAGGACCAATCGTATTGGATTAGCCATATGAACACCTATGAAACCGGGGTGAAACATTCAGACGGCAAAGCTTAGTTTGGGAGCCTGTTAAGGTTATTTGTCAAAGAAAGTGGTGATAAGCAAAAAAAAAGCTTTTGATCACAAACAGACACATTCCGCATGGAAATCATCATTTGTGTCAAAAAGAACGAAACGTTCATTTACACAAAGTAACTAAGCATCTAAAGCATAGAGGAGATACTCTTAGAAATCCAGATGGCCAAAGTAAGATATATTTTTGCGCAACAAAGCTTGCCCACAACGTCTCATTGCATGTCAGGTAATGACCGACTGATCAAAGGTAGAACTGCCTGAGTGGTGTACCCTTCGGTATAATCTTGATATCACACATTTGACAGTAGTTTTTAAATATCCCAAATAAAGGCATGTCCCGATTGAAAGCACAACAGATGGATCGTAGCACACTGACAAACCAAACATTTTGGAAAGACACTACAAACGCTGTTAATGTCCAAAAGAAATAGTACAGATTCCAATATACTGCCTGGTACCTATATATGAGTCAACCAAAGATGCAAATTTTTCTCCTATTCCATGTTCCTGCAAAATGTCAAGGTGAAAAATATAGTCTATGGTATCAAAACCTTTCCAGAGATTGAAGAAGAGTTCAGCAACTCTTTCATTATTATCAATGTGCTCAGATATATCATCTCATAGGCAGCTCGATAACCAAAATGACTGTCTGAGAGGAGTGAAATTGGGTTATAATTTGATATGCCAAGACTAACCCCCAATTTCGGCTGAAAAAATTTAATGTATAAAATCTATGTACAAATTTTTTTTAAAGAAATATACAACAAAGACAAGAGGTTGATATAGAGTAAGTTCTTTCTGTTTCCAGTTCTAAATTGGTTTTAATTTCGATGAAAAAGAGAGAATAAAAAAAAACAAGAACTTGCACATCGCAAACCAAACAAATGGAACCAGTAAGTTAGGTAAAGTAAACACGAATCCCATGTACTCCATATCCCATTAAAATTAAGACACTAATAACATCTTAAAGTTAACAGTTCTCATTGTTTCAATTATTCTCTATATTTCAGTTGGTTGACTGCAATAGGTTCAAGAAAAAACTTTTCTAGTCAGGACAAAGGTGGTACCGTTCTTTTACTCATTGCCAAATAATAAAAAATTTGGTCTTCTTAGTTAAAATTGCAAATCATATGGTCCCTGTAGTTTAGGTTAGCTGCAAAAATGTCTACGTCGGACATATACGGGATTTTATGCCAATGATAGATTGCTAACTAGAAGAAGAAAGAAATTGCAAGGCAGTTAGTATTCGACAGAAAATCTTACTTTGTTGTGGGTATTTATACACCCGAATCAAATTTAAGCTTAAAGATAGTTTCACTCAAGTCCTTGTTGAGGAATTTTCTATAAAATACTATTTTCGGAGTGCCCGGAGAAACAGGACAAGCAGTTTATTTCACCTCGTCTCGTCTACCTGAAAAATGTGTCTGCGCTCTTTCGCAACAATTTTCAGGGGTTTTAACATTCTTTGCGGTTTTGTTTTGCGTTCTCTAGCGCTTTCAAGGCGAATAACATGCTAGGCGAATAAATTATTTTTCTCTCTAAGCGTTTCGTTGGCAAAAACCTCGTTGCATGCCGCTAAGTTAACAGGCCGAAATAAGCTTAAATTCAATTACTTGTAGGTAAATTGTTTAAACCACAACAATTCAGAGAAACATTTTACTTATTAAATGAAATGAACGATATCTGAAGCACTCCACAACTTTTAACACGTCATATGCACGTATACAACATAGCACAAGCTCTAAAATATATTACCTTGTCTCAATAAAAAAAATTAAAATTATGAAAATGTGCGTATCATACTTTTCCAAGTTATGACAAAAAGTGGGATATCCTTGTCATTTTACAGGAAGATACAGGGGTGATTCACCTAATTTCTGAAATGTTGGTATCAAATAAGGCAAAGTCCAATAGTGTTAGATCAGCCAAAACCGAAGTAAAGCCTTTAGATAGAAAAGGTTAGTTTGAACCTATGTTGATGTTACTTGTCACCCTATTCTCCGTATAATCAGTCTTTCATAATTTTGTAGCTCGCTTAATACCATCCCCATCAAGGAGCACGAACTCAAGACAGACTGATGCATATTCCTTCGTTCCCAAGTAGTAAAAAAAACGATACAATTTATAGAAATAAGGCAAAAACGATACAGTTTAAAATGAACACTACATTTAACTTAGTTAAGAAACTTTTATAGCAAACAATTTGCAATAGACGGTAATAAAACGTTCGAAGTTGGAACCTGAATTCTCTCCGGACAATCGTAAAAACGGGATTTAAATCGCAAAATTGGAAAACTCCCGTCCCATCGTCGCTCGTCCGTTCGTTCGTCAACTAAACAAAATTGTATTAAAACCTGCGTCTCTCTTTTTTAAATTTCAAATGAATTTTCTTAATGAAGTAAAAGGAGAAAAGGGATTTGTATTAAATTAGTCGAGCTAATCGTCCGGGCAGAGAAGATTTTCCCCTTTCAATCGTAAAGTTAGACCGTCAATCGAGAGATAATAAAAATAAATCCACGAATGAATAAGAAAACGATAACGATTACTGTATTTTTAAGGGACAAAATTTCCAAAGGGTTGTTAAACTTCTATAGCCCTTAGGATTTAGTTTAACTTTCTGCGAAGTTATTTCCAGTTTCACTAACAGGCTTAAAAACTTAAAAGTTCCACAAATGCCTGCAATATGAAAGAAAATCCTTTTTTTTTATCAAAACTAAGTTAAATTTTCTTACCTCGAAAGCTAGAGTTAATGCTGCTTTCTCTTGGCGCAGTTGCTCTGCCTGCTTTTTGTATACCAGCATTGCCCGGACCGTCTCCTCCATTCTGCAATAAACATTACAAATTAGATTTACCCCCCATAAAGAGCCTTAAATGTACATACAACAAAATATTGGCTTTTTCAACGTCTAGACGGATTTTGCGGAGGAGAAAAGCATTAAAATATGTTTGCCTTTAGACATAACTTAATTAAATTTGCAAATTTTAACGAACGGCAACATTTTCGCAATATCGCGATGAATTAATTGGTTGCGGGGAATGGCAGGTCGAAAAAATTCAATTTATCATAATCGCAACTGAAAAACTGATGAAACTGCTCTGGAAAAAATGCCTTAATGAAATTTTTGTTTATACGCGTTAAAGTCGGCTCGATTCCCGAAGAGGCGAAGGGGAGATCCCCACGGGTTTTGTCGGGAAAAAAGTTTGTGATTATATTATTAATTGGGGGGATTTTCGAAAATTAAGATGATTCATGGCTGAGGTCATTTTTAGGCATTTTGCTTTTATTCCACCCTCGACAGGATCGCTTATTTCATTAGTAACTAACGTAGTCAATTTGTGTATAGAAGTGGATATTTGGGGCACTTGGTAAAATAAAAATATCAGGAATGAGTATAAAGTAAAAATCACGTTCACCATTCGGCCTCAATACTAAAGTCAAAATTTCTTGAAAAATTGGGTTACTGCTGGCTCAGATGTGACAATACAAATACAACAATACAAATAGTGTTAATTTAAAAGGCACTAAGTTTTTATTTTTAAAAATTGATGTAATAATTTCAAAAACATGTGTATCATACCTTACAAAGTTATGAAGAAAAATATATTTTTTCTACGACCATGTAAAAATAAACAACTTTTGTCATACCTTGCCCTAGCCGAAAACGTAACTTTCGTCTCTAGTGAGAGAAAATCCCATAACGTTAACTTTCGTCTCTAGTGACGAAAGTAAGTTGTTCTAATTTCGCCTTTATATCGCCAATTAAATGCGATTTAATTGGTCTAGTCTGGTGAAAACACCATGGAAAATGGTGATATCATACAAAAACATGTATATTTTTCCTGCCCGGGCTTCAGAAAAATGAATCAAAGTGTTGAAATTTGACCAAACTGAACTCATTGACAGTCGAGGTCTCATGTTGACAATGACGCGCCGTAATTTTTTAAAGAAATACTCTATAGAGATTGTTTTTAAACTTAATGAAGACTTAATGTTGGTATGGTCGAAGAAAACGTATAGTGTTTTACTCGTCAAAAAAGCATTTTCTATCGCTCGAGAACATTACCAAACTTGGCTTCGCCTCGGTTGTTAAACTGTTCTCTTGCGAGAGAAAATGCTATTTTTGTCACTTGTTAAACAATATACTATTATTGTCACTTTAGTGAAAAATATCTTATGTGATCTTTTATATCTCTGCACATCTGAGTATACATTAGCAGGACAAGTGGGGTGAAAGAATTTTTTTATTTTTAAACAGTTTCTTAGGATATATACGACAGTTAAAAATTAGATGAACTTTTGCAACGTTGCCAAACGTGTAGATTTATCTCAATGTCGAAGCCTTGCCCCCACAGGAAAACAAAACCTAAGCGATCTTGCATGGTATCAAATAATGTACGAATAAAATAGGTTTTAAAGAACAAAAAATGCAGTAATTATTGACTTCAAGTAACCTAACCAAAAAACCAAAGAAAAACATAACTAAAGCAACCTGAACTAACCTAAGTAAAAGAAAAACAACTGAACTAACTTAACCAAAGCAAAAACATAACTGAACTAATTTAACCAAAGCAGAAACATAACTGAGTTTGACCTGCACTAACCTAACCATAAGAGCTCCTCAAAACAAAACTGAGCGACCCTTACGGGCCACTTTGCACCCCACAGGAAAACCAAACCGATCTAACGGGCCGCTTGGCTTCAAACAACTGAAACGATCCTAATAAACTAACCTAACCAAATGTAAAACGATTCAACAAACCAGGACTAACCTAAACAAAGGAAAAACCTAACCGAACTAATCTAAGGACCCTATCATCGATATCATCATATATCTACAGGTAAAATCATGATCAATGGCGCCAACGTTTCTTATCCGACAGTTGATAGTAACTTCTCTTATTTTCGGATAAGGCAAGTTTGCACCAATGGTCACTGTTTAAATGCATGATCCTGTATATTCTATGCATGGCTATATACTCCATCTGTTCATAGTGCCAGAGTCACGAATTTATTTGAACCATACTCGTCATCGTCTAACAACGGAAAATCCGAAAAATGGCAGTTTTGTAGCAGACAAACCATACACAGTAAAAACAGAAACCGTGCATCTGTATGTGTCCATTATCAAAGTGAAGGACGGTATATTTAGATAATTAGTGGATTTGCTTATATGTATTATATGTATGTCTTCTACCGGAAATAACGCAAAAACAAAACAATCGATCCACAAACAAACAACGACCACATGAGTTAAGGACAAACGAACCACCAGCCGCCAGGAACAAAATAAACGATGAAATGATATTGGTTCTGCTACGGCCAGTGGGTCCTGCGGAATGTTAGTATGGTCTTTTTTTGCCTTCTAATTATTAATAATGTTAGGAAGGAATGATAGATTATACTAAGTTTTGTATTCAGTTATGTCCGTTCTGTCGTTAATATAAATGTGAATCATCTCACTAATACTCCGTTTATAATAATTACTTTCATGGTCCAATATGGCAATTGAGAATGTTGCCATATTGGACAGAATCGAAAGAATGGCCCAACTGTAAAATGGTGTTGGGTTAGGGCGGTCTTCTCTTTCTTATTTCCATTTATTTCGCGATTATCATAATCATGTTGATAGATTCGATTTTTTAAGTATTGTCGTGTCATCCCTATATAAGACTTACTACAATTTTTACATTTTAACTTGTAGATTAATTTTGATTTGAGACCTGTGGGAATTGGATGTTTTAGACTGGAAAAGATCTGGTTCACGGACTTAGTCTGATAAAGCCTAACTTAACATTAGGGTTGCTTCTAGATAAGCGACTCTGTGTTCTTTCTGACAATCCTCTAACATATGGAAACTAACAAAACATTAATTCGACAGGTCTACGTCGATCAGACGTATCCGAAATCTGGTGTCTATATTCATCGGTGTTTATGCTTGTGTCTGAATTTTTCATTGAGCATATTTTTTAGCCCTGAAGAAGATCTAAATAAAGATCGAAACGTTGACAAATGTGAAGTAGCTTCTTGCTTGTCCTACACCCGCTATCAATAGTTCCATTGTATTAGAAAGGACATAAAGCATACATATAATTATATGAAATATATTAACCAATGTCAGCAATAAAAACTTCGAAAGGTGGAGATTCTGCACGTAATATTGGCGCAAACGTTTCTTATCCGAATGTTGATAGTGACCCCTCTGAGTATGTTTTTTCAGATAAAGCACCCTTGCACCAATGGTCACTATTAAAATGCATCATCCTGTATATTCTAAGCATAGCTATATACTCCATCTGCTAGTAGTGCCAGTGTCAACAAATTCATTTTATCCATATTCGTCCTCGTCTAACAATATGAAATCCAAAAAGGCAATTATGTATGTTAAATTGTAATAATTGGCGCATACAATCCGCATCTGACAGTTGATAACATTTTCAGATAAGGCACATTTGCGTCAATGGCCACTAGTTTAATGCGTCATCCAGTATATTGTATGGATGTGGGTTTACTCATTCTGCTCATGCTACCCAGTTTCCATAAATTCATATGAACTAAATTAGTTTGTCTGCAATAAAAAATCTGAATTCTGCAGGTAAAATGATGACCATTGGCGCTAATGTTTTTTATCCGACAGTTGATAGTAACCGCAAATGTATTTTCGGATAGAGCATGTTTGCGCCAATGTTCACTAGCTTAATGAATCCTTTATATTGTACACTTAATCTATATATACGGAGCCAGTTTCAATGAATTCGTATGAATCATATGTTTAAATATAAAATGTACTTTAAGTACACTTATTTTTATTTCAATTTTTTTTTCTACAAATGTGATGCATTCAAGAATGTTTTCATTTAAATGTGTTCAAAATTATATAAACTCTCGAAAAAAAAATAAAAAAGCACGTGAGGGTAGAAAAAGTTTACGACATCTGAAAAAAGCTTTACTATAATAGCCTGCAAAATTGCCTTGCAAAATTGCAAGGAATACTCCACACCTACAAGATATTTTGTAAAAATCGAACATAAAGACTTATATTGTAGAAAGTTTCTAAAAGCTGTAATTGCCTCTCCAATTCTTTGAAACATAGCTGTTTCAACCACAATATTTCATTTTAACTTAAAGATCCTTCTTCCCTACTGTGCCAGCGTTTCACACACATTCATAAAAACTTCTTTTCATAAAATAACCCCCTAAAACACAACCTTTCTATAACAATTATAGTCGAAGTCAATAAACTTCCATTATGTCTCCGAAAGAACGATAACAACTGAGATCGTTTTCCTAACTTAAATGAACTCGCCACAGAAACTAAAAGTCATTTGATCAAAATTTGCATGGAAACGAGAAAACTCTAAATAGACGCAAACGAAATATATATTGTAATGGGTAAAGTGCAGGGCGGAACAATTATTTTTAATGGACCTAATGGCAAAAGTGCATAAGTTAATTCGAATGATAATGGAAGAATTTTAGTCGCACAACAGTTGTTGGAAATTGGTGGAAATACCCAAGCCTTTATTATCATTTTATAAGCAAAATTTTGTTTTAGTTTTCATAATATGTGAGATCGTTCTATGCAAATACAACGCGCCCACATACGTAGTTTTAATTAAAACTTTCCACTTTCGTTTAACTTGGGACAAGAGTTGGCCTGTAGGCGTGATTGCCACTACAACTTCCATAATAAGTCTCAGTTTTCCCGAGATTTGCAACCCTTCGGATCGGTTTAGGGACGAATTGGGCTATAAACGCTCTAATGCTACATAATAACCAGTCACTTAATAAGAATACGCCATGCGGGGCAAAACTTGAAGTGGCAACTAACGTCAGCTGTAAGTAATATCTTCGGAAGGGAAAAGGGGAGGCAGAAGAGGCAAAAGGGCGCCAGCAGCGTAATTTAGGATCGATGGAAGGCAGCGATCAATGACTTTTTTAAATTAGTCTCTAATTTAAAAGTAAACTGAAGTAGAGATGCTGATCATAAAAATTTGTTTAGTTACATATTTAACGTCCGTATAAGAATTGAAATTGATATTTTTAGTGGCGTTTCAGACATTATGATTTATAATAAAAACAAAGTCCGCTTCGACTGGACATCGGACCCAACTTTCACTTGCCGGGCGAGTGCCCTAACCTCTGAGCCACGAAATCTGGGTTCGATTTCCACCAGAAGCTTTACTTTTTCTTTAATCTAAAATATTATTCTCGAAATGCTGGTAAAAATATTTTACGGACGTTAAATATGTAACTAAAGATTGGGCTCAGGGTTGCACACAATTTTAGTCCTAAGAAAAAATGCAATTTCAAATTGACATTTTTAGATGTTTTGAATAATTTTTGAACATATTTGGGCCTTAATTATGATCTGAATTTTGTCAAAAAATTAATTCTTTTTTTTTACACGCTTTGAGTCATTTTTAACTGATCCTAACCTGTATTTTGCAAAAAAAAAAAAACATAACATGCAAACATAAATTTGCAGCTTTAGATGCTCTAAATCATTTTTTTTACCGATTTCGAGCGAATTCTAATCTGCATTTTTTCACAAATTCACAATTTTGTTATTATTCCTAACCTGAATTTTTCCAAAAACTTTTTGCTTGCATTTTTAAACGCTTTGAGTAATATTTTGAGTATTTGGACTTAATCCTAATCTATATTTTCAAAAAAATTTCATATTTGCATTTTTACATCGTTTAGATACTTTTTACCAATTTGTATCCTTTTTGTAACCTGATTTTTTCAAGAGTATTTTATTTTGCATTTTCAACCGATTTTTGCAATAATCCTGAGGTGAATTTTGCCAAACACTCCCAATTGGTATTTTTATACGTTTGCAGTAATTGTTTTAACAGACTGTGGCCTCACTTTGCATTTTAAGGCATTTTGAGCCAATTCACATTTATCTTAGTCCAAAAATGTATCAATTTTGCCTCGTCTTGTACTAAAATTGAGATTCTCTAAAAACATCAAAACTAGTATGTATTTTCAGACGATGTGGGTAATTTTTAATCATTTTAACCCTAATTATGATTTGGATTTTTCCATAAGTTTCCAAATTGCACTTTTCCAATGCCACCACTGCATTAGCATATGTTTAGGCCTTCAGGCGACTTAGAAACCCTCGGGTCAGAGACCTTTGGCTCTCCTAAGACCGTCGCCCTCAGGGCATAAACATCTACTTTATGTCCTTGATAATATATAAATAAATAAACTTATCAACTTAAAGTGCGGCACAAACAATTTTTCGTGTCATTTTCAATCAGCTGTAACTTTTTAATCAATGAATTGTTTTAAATACAATTTGCACTGAAACCTCATTTCCTCTAGATTAAGGAAGCGGTTAATTTGAAAAAAAAAAACGACACTATCTTTATTATATAGGGTGTGAAACAAAGTGATGCAAAAATTTCAAAATGTTTATGTTCTGCCATTTCGCAATAAGCTCTTCTTCCTTTTTTTTTTCGTTTTCAGGTCAGGAGTAAGCCAACATCCATATCTCGGGACCTTTCCGCCAGATTTTTTATTAAACCACTCTGAATTTTTATACAGAGCAAAACGTAAAATATGTGAAATTCTTGTTGCTGATATTTTTAAATCGCCTTAGTTCGGAAAAGAGGTAAAGAATCTTACTGTGTTTCTCTCATTTGTTGACACATTGTCTGCAGATTGTTACTCGCTCAAAAATTTTAAAATAATTGCCATTTTTTCTAGTATACTAGCATTCAAAAAATATGATGCCATTATTGTTGATACTTGTAACTTACAATAGCAATATTAAATAAAAATAACCTTTCTAGAGGTAAAGGGAAATTGAGTGATGCCGTCGCAGATAGGCAACATCAATATCTCTAGACGTTTTTGTCATTTTTTGTTTTTTGGTATTAGAACTTACACAGAGGGAATCAAAATATTCTTAAAAATTTGGTTAGTATTTTTTTAAATCGTCGTAATTCGCGGACAATACGAAGTTGACGGATTATTATTTTTTTTCTTTGGATCAACAGCACTATCTACAAATTGTCTCTCAACAACGGAGTTTTGTAAAAGTGATTACTGAATTACAGGTACGGACTTGACAAAATTAGGATACCGGGTGAATCATAATGGGTGGTCGAAAGTGAATTTTCATAATCTTTGGTCGATTTTAAGGGTGTTCTGTCATACAATTGTGTTACCTATCGAGCTTCGTTAAAAAGTTACAGGGTGTTGAAATTAGAATTTCAAAATGCATATGTATTGATTATTTCGAAAAAGAAAGAGATATTTTATTGAAATTTTGTACGTTTTGACTCTTATATAAATGATATGACTGTTATATTTATGGCAAAAAGTGCGCCACTTTTTGCCATAAATAATTATTTTTACTTCCGCCAGTGGCGCGCTTAACAGCACGTCGACATATATTATTTGAAAAAAAGTGGGACGTCACTGGTTTTCCGAAAAATTAAATTTAGTTTTTGAATGCCCAATAAAATAGTATTGGTTTGCAACATAATTAAAGCCACAAATAATCGAATACTTTAGATTTTTCATCAAAATGAAATTATTCGCGGCATACTTACATACATTACAATGGTTTTTATTTATTTACTCGAAAACGGTGCGCCGTACTAAAAACACCGAAAAGGGCTCTTTTTTTTTATAGTAGAATGGGACCTCTTTTCCGAACTACGACGATTTAAAAATATCAGCAACAAGAATTTCACACATTCTACGTTTCGCTCTGTATAAAAATTCAGAGTGCTTTAATAAAAAAATTGGCGAAAAGGTGCCGAGATATGGATGACTAACCTGAACTAACCTGAAAACGATAGGGAAAAAATAGCTTATTGCAAAATGGCACAACATCAAAATTTTGAAATTTTTGCATCACTTTGTTTCACACCCTATATAATAAAGATAATGCCGGTTTTTTTTTCAAAGTTATCCGCTTCCTTAATCTAGAGGAAATGAGGTTTTGGACGGTGCAAATAGCATTTAAAACAGTTCATTGCTTAAAAAGTTACAGCTAATTGAAAATGAGACCAAAAATTGCTTGTGCCAAACTTTAAGTTGAGCAGTATATTTAAACGATTTTGGCTCTAATCATGACCTGAATTTTTCAAAAAATTGTACACGCTTTGAATCTTTATCCTATAGCTAAACATAATTTAAAAAACAAATCCTCAATTACAACACAATTACAAACAGGCGATCCTGTCGCTCAAAATTAAAATCAGAGTCGAAGTAATCATCCAATGTATAGAAGCAAGACTCCACAAGGTAGGCCTTTATCCTCGCTCTGAAGGAGTGCAAGGGTAAATTTTAATTAACCCCCAATACCCCGGCCCACCTCTCCTCGATGACGACACCCCTCCCACCTCCATCATCTGGCTTCTAGTCTCCAGGTATGACCTCATCAGCCGAACACGGTCGTTCGAAAACCTGTGGTGCGCCAGTTTCTGTAGGATTTCGTAACTGACACAGTCAAAGGCCTTTCTCAGATCACAGAACAGAACCGTTTCATACTGCATCTCGTGGAATGCATTCAGTATCTCCGACACCAGGCCCGAGACTGGGTCAGTGGTATTTCTGCCTTTTAGGAAACCCCATTGGCCCTCCGAGAACAAACTGTTTCTCTCAAAGTGTTCGACTGTTTGGTTTGCCAGACATTTCTCCATCACCTTGGATATGATTGGCAACAATGATACTGGTCTGTAATTATTGGGAAATGAGACGACACAGCCGGGGACCCCAAACGCTCAAGGTATCCCGCTGGAGAGCGCCCGGCAGAATCTCCTGTACTATTGTCTGAGAAATCTGGGCAGAAAATTTGTTGAATTGGTCGGGTGTTATATCAATATTCCCAACTGGCTCTGTTCTTTGCCTCTGGGTTTATTGATGATCTGCATCAATAAATGTTGTCCTTACGGTGTTCGACGCTGACCGTACTAGATCATTATTAAATCTTATCTTGACCCTCTTCAAAGCCTCCCTATAAGCCTTCCTGAAGCCAATAATTTCTTCCCTTATTCCGCCATACTGCTGCTGCAACTCAGCAAGGCAGCTGCAACCTGTCACGCATAGCTTTCAACTCGTTATCGAACCACCCAACAGTGCTAAGCTGCTTCTCTTTTACCCTATATGCTTTCTCAGGGAACGACTGTATGTATGCACCATGAAGAACGTCATGGTGCAACACAATTTTTTTCATTCTCAAGGACAAAGTCCCATGATTTATCTCTCAGGACGTTAAAAAAGTCATGCAGGCCTTTCCGGGTCATCGGCCTAAACGACTCACAGACTCCCCGACGTCGCCATCAGACACCCTCTCAACCATGCGCTCTACAATCTGGCACATGCATGTGATCAGACACACCCATATCAGCCACACACACAGAACGCACACCCACATCATGACTCACAAGAACATTGCACAAACACGCCTGGTATCTAGTTGGCTCAAATACGGTCTGCCGCACACCAAAACCCTCAAACATGTCAGCGAGTCTTTTAGTTTCAGTTAACCCGGTATTGAATTGTATGATAAAGTCACCGGCAATAATAAATCTTGATGAGGCCTCGAATCCGGACAACCAGCCCTCCCACAGATCCGACAACCAGGAAGGTGCTGAGATCACCCGTTAGAGAACTATACCAAGACAACACGTATACATTGGATGATTTGACAAATACCGACCAACACTCTATACACTTTTCTATTAAAAATTACCTATCAATATTCAATGTACTTACTTTTAAATTATTTTTGACAAAAATTGCAGTACCCCCTCCTATTGTAAGCCTCCGGGATGAGTGGGCAGTCATTCTGTACCCCTCCAGACACCCTCAAGGCCCACCTCGTCCTCATTCAGCCAATGCTCCGTGACACACATGTCCACAGGCCTGTCCACAAGAAAGGACTCGATCTGACTCAGTTTCCCTCTCAGAGATCTGACGTTTACGTGGAGAACCATCAATAAAGATTAATCTACCGCTGCCCCGGCGAAAACCTGGTAGCCGTGGCTCTGGTTATGCCTTTGCCTGGTTCTGTAGTCTGTAGGTTCAGAAAATGGTTAAACCATATTTCGCTGGGCCACAGATATTTGCTTTTGTGACTCCTAACTTAAACGAGGCATACCTTTTGTTCTTGGTGATCATCTTAAAGCACTGCACCTCCAAGACATCATTCTCCATTAAGAAATCTACTATGTCTTTGACCTCAGTATCCTACCGGAAGCCAAAATCCAAGCCAACCTCGGAAGAGGGACAAATGTAGCAGGCCTCAGTATCGTAGCTTGAGTGTTTGACCCTCTGATCGGAGCAGGTCTATTCATCTTTCTCGACTTTCTTTCAACAAGCCTCCATTCACTTTTATTTTTTCTGTTATCAGTATCTCTTTTTAACGCAGCATCCTCCTGGGATTTATTGCCATACTGGTTATCTACATTGCTTCCGGCTATTTTTTCCTTAATGGTAACATTGGTGGTTTTCTGCCCCCCCATCTATTCTCAGAGGCACATCCACAGGAACGCCACAGATTTCCGGCAGTTCAGGCTCAACGGAACCTATCTCCGGCACATCCCCAATCGGTAGGGCTTCGCCTGAGAGACCTGAGAGAGCGTTACTTTATTTTGTTATACATCTGTTTTCTTAGTTTTGGTGGTTGATCCTGACTCTGGGGTTTTGGGGGAACTGTACGCCCTGCGTTTTGCTTGAGTTGGTCTTCATATTGAATTTCTTCAAAAGCACCAAAACTTGCACTATTAAATAATGAGTTGTGACAAGGGGTTTAGCCCTAATTATAACCTCAGTTTCTCCAAAAACTCCACATTTGCATTTTTTGTTCCAGAAATTTTTAAACGGTTTTTGGCCATAATTCTGCTGTGAATTTTACCAAACACACAAAATTTTTATTTTTTTACGCTTTCAGTAATGTATCACCGATTTTGACCTTGACTATCCGAGTTTGACTTTTCCGAAAAATAGAAGATTTGCATTTTGCAGAGATTCTCTAGAGGAGATTCCTCATGGAGGAAAACAGAATAAATTCATTTTGTCAAGCTTAGGTAAGAAAAGCTATCTGTAAAGTGCACTTTGCACACGCTATTTGCAACATGTGATTTTCAGGGGTAGTTACTAGTACGTTTTTGTTAATTTTTAAGGCGGTCGTAAAAACAGCTACTTATTACGAAGGTGGATTAGCAGGTTGGGAACGAAATAACAACTTCCAACTCCGGCTCTGACTACCCTAGTCACTCAGGCTCTGACTAGCCACGGCTCTGCGTGTATTTCCTTAGGTGCTATCTCGAAAAAACTTTGGCCCAGTAACGGTTAATGGACACGTTATAAACATCGACATAACTTCGTCACTTCATTAAGAGCCTTGATAAAGACCGCAATATACGGTCGAAACGTCGGCGATTTGAAAATTTAATGAAGTTGTTTTTATTTCGTCCCCAACTTGCTAATCCACCTTCGTACTATTATTGCTATTGGGACGCTAAACACTTGGAATAGCTACTTATGATGTAAGGGTTAAAAGTAGTATACTTTTAACACTAGTGCCATAAAGTAACTTATTTTTAACACTAGTGTTAAAAGCTAGGCCTTAAACCACTAGCGCCTTAAAATGCCATTTTTTGACAATCCATTATAGTGTTAAAAGTTGCATTTGTAATGCGTTTGTAGAAACAAAAAGTTCTCTTAAAAAATATTTTAAGAGATGATGAAGAATAGTGACAACTGAGAAACCAGCTTTTCTGAATAGTAATAACAAATGAGCAAGAAAACGAGGCTGTGACAATACTGTTTTGTAAATTGAATTTCTGAAGGACCGCCTCAGCTTAAATTGATGAAAGAGCAGCACAATCCGCAGTAAGTGCTATTTGTCCAACTTTATGTCCACAGCTCCTGCAAATCATAACCTCGGCTCCTACACAAACACACATATATCTCCTAAATTGCCAGAAAAACACAAAGACGATTCTCAAACTGAAAACAAACCGTGAAAGGAAATAACCCCATCTAGGTCCAGTAAAAAAAAACCCGTAAAACAGGAAATGATTTATGTTTTTACGAGATTTGTTTAACTTCTTATTCTCCTTGACAGATTTAGGAGCTGGGCAAGCGGAACCAGCTTTGTCTCTATCGGGATAATAGGCGGGCGCCATCTTTTTATACCTCTGGCAGCTGCCGGAGTTTCTTTAATTAAATTAATTTGAGGAACTGGCGTTTTTCATCCAGGACCCTCCTTTTGTCACACCTGCATGGTCTACGTACTTAAGAGTGTAAATAAAATTTATTGACGGGTTTTGTTTAAGTAATAGAAAAAGTGTTATAGTCCAAAACAGCTGGATATAGTTGGACAAACAGTCATAGCTCATAGTCAAGCTCATAGTCAAGCTCATAAATAATATTTGGAATTTGAAAACAGGATTGAAATGAGAATATTGTTGACTTAGTTACATTTTTTTCATTGCCATATCTGTCATCTATTAATATCAAATTACTATCGTTGTAGTAGCACTTAGCTCACGGGATATAAATCTGGATCCCCTCAAGAGGTCTTGATTTCCTTAATGAAAATATCCCCTAGCGTTTGATTTGGTGAAACATTTCAAGTTCGCATTTCGTAATATAAAGCCGATGCTGAACAAAGCAGCTCCCTGTAAAGGGATATCTCTGCTCTGTCGAAAGAAAAAGATACCCCCGGAATTTGTATAAAGTTAATAAGAAGGGAGGTTTGCTCCGTTCATCGATTCAAATTCAGGGAAGCGAAATATCATGCACGTTCTCGAAACTGGATAAAGAAGCTCTTCGTATTTTTCGAGTAGTGGATAGAAGTGGTTGGAACTTGAGGTCCTCATCAATAAGAAATCTTGCTCCATTCATATCAGTCGTACGTTTTCGTGGACAGATATGAAATTGTTTATTATATTGGCAAATCCATCACCTCCTAAAATCTACGGGTCGTAATGGTCAATTTTTTCACGGTCATTAAGTTCTCGTTTGGGACCTTTTTCGCTTTGGGCTCAAACGGATCGGGTCCTTTTTCCTTCAAGTAAGCAGTATAAGCAACTTAACGTCAGTAATTCCTCTAACTGTATTGACCTTTCATTTATTTTTCTCGTTAAAACGTCTTACCAACTAACAAGCTCGAAACAGAACGTTTTCCGCAGGATCAATTCGTTTCGAGCTCTAGAGGGGTAAAAAGCCGAAGAAACTCAATAGGGTAGAAATATAATGATGTATCGGGTTGCCATTTACTCCAGAGCATAACTTTGGATTGTTTGGTGGGATTTTAGGTTACATTTTCCCCCCAGAATAAGCATCTTAGAGATTAGAAATTTACTACGGAAAGTGTCACATACTTGTTTTATTAATTATATTAATTAAATTGTGTAGTCGCCACAAATCATAGGATATAATCATACACGGAGGTAATTAATATAAAAGATAAGAGTATACTTGACTGATGATTGCTTGGTGGGGATCAATGAAACTACAGGGTGTAGAAACGTTGTATAATGTCGACGTTTTGGCAATAAATTAGTGCCATCTTCAGGACAATACAACACAAGCCACCTCCCGTGTGTCAGACTCAACAGACATGCGAGACGTTCTCATTTTTTATTATTATTTTTATATTATGATGTTCGAACAACGAGAAGAGAGGACCAATCAGCTACACAGTACAAGGCAGAATCATAAGAGTATATCCCTTTGAGAATTTCAGAAACTGTTGTAGTTTTATAGATGTATTAAGTGTTTATGGAATAGAAGAGGTTTTTAACTTAACGAGAGAAGGTTTTGGCACCCCCGCTTACCATGCTTCAATTGTATTGGTCTTATGCATCCCAGAGCAAGGGAGTTATTATAAAACATAACGTTTCTCTCGACATGCAGATTTCTAAATTATGATTAGAAATTCAATGATAATTGCAAAATACCAAGATAATTGCAAGCAGTTAGATATGGAGTACTCTCACCGTAAGTTCTCGATAAAAAATTAATTGTGCTAGAAACAGGGTAATTTCTATTTGTAGTAGATCTTTCACGTATATTTCATATAGCAGAGTATATAGTAGTTCATAGAGCAGGTAACTTTGTTTTATAAAATTATTCAGTAAGTTTATTTATTTCGGGAAAAATCCGTAATGGTTTGTGATTTATAAAAACTTTTAGAAAGCGGATTGCTAAATAATGATAAATTTATATCAACAGTTTAGGGGATTTTCATTATATATCTAATTATTTATATATCTAATTATTTATTTTATTTTGTCTGGCGCTTTCCCAAGCAATTAATTTAGAGCTGTCGTGATTGATGCAATAATTTAAATTCATCAGTCATGAATAACAGCGCTTTCTGGAATCTTTAAATAACAATAAATATACACAAGCTACAAGCTATTAACGTCAATAAAATCCTCATGCGACGAGAAGCAAAGCGGCATAGTTGCATTAATAAAACGAAGCTTAACTGAAGCACATAAACTCGATACGTAAGTACACACAAGTCTATTTACGCAACATATAAGAGCAAATATCAATTTAAACATCAGAAAATGTTTCCCTTTCATCCAGTTTTATTATTTCTTTTATACCGGGCTTTCGTCTTCCGGTATTCCTCCAGAAATTTTCGTAATCTGCAAATCCCCTCCCGCAATAACGCTGAAGCAAATGCCGGCAATATTGCTCGGGTTTTCGAGGTTTCGGGCTTTAAGTAAATATTTGAAAGTTAAATGGTTTTAATGGAGAGCGTTTTAAAGATGCGGATCTTCCATGACGGTTGTACGTAATTTTTTTTGTTTCGAAAGTTTAGATGTCAACACGCAAAAGACTAAAATTTTGCGAAACCCTTACGTCATAAAGGCACGACGAAGAGGTATCTTTAAGAAGGGTGACGGAGGGTTTGCTATAAAGACAAGTGCTGTAACATAAGACTCGCTGCCAGGGTGAGGGATTCTTATTAGGGACAGCCCCTCTGCTCTTTAACAGGCGGCACGATCTGGGAATAAATCGTATAAACATTCAAACTTGACAGGTTAAGAATAAGTAAACCTCTTCTTACCTGGCTTATATTTCAATTATTAATATCTAGTCTTCATTACTCATCAGCAGGATAAAAAAAAACTTGTGTGACGTGATGAACACCCCGTACATGTTTGAAAGGCAATAAACATCAAACTGTCTACTCTAAAAAACTTATAAGACTAAGAATAATAAAAGCCTAGAAACAAATACAAGAGTTACAAGGTCTCACCAAAACGCAACCCTAAAATCTAGGCTGAAAATTGTCAAAGTGTGTGGTTAAATGGAAAAAAATAAATTTTCTACCACGAAATTTTAAAATTTAAAATTGTACAAAATGATATACAGGGTGATTCACGTTATTCGACACGGAAGATTATGGCTAAACTTTTAGATTTAAAAAAGTTTTGTATATGGAATTGATGAGAGTCTATTGGAAGTACATTTTAAAATTATTGTCATTGTATACAGGTGGTCTCAAAAGTATAAAATTGATTAAAGTTTTATTTTTTTAAATGAAACACCTAGTATATTAATGTATTTTCGGTATCTACGGACAAAAGTAAAGGTAGTTTTAATAAGGTTTATGGCATCTAAACCGTACCGTTCTTCAGATATTCGTGATTTTGTTCAAGTTTAATATTTAAAATCTCAGCACTTGGTTTCTTTTCAACAACCGAAATTGGCTGGTGGACTACTAGTACATTGAATTTTTTGCGGTATGTATTAAATATTAACTACTGTGTACCAAATGTAAAAAAATGAACACCAAATTATTGCAAACTTCAAACAGTAATAATTCTTTAATTTAAATTAGACACCCTGTATTTTATAGTATCATTAGATGCAGAATTTAGTTTCCTATAGAAAATTGATTTTTTCTGAATTTGCGCTGACATAAACGAATGTAGTAATCTAATTTACCTGTTCAGGTCTGTTCAGGTGTTATCTGATTTTGACAAAGCAATCTTTATTGTCATTTCTAGTTGTCACATATTAATTTAAAGTTAAATATTTTTTTACTTGTTGGTGAAGTTAGCAGGATTGAGACAAATAATGCACCTCTTCTTTATTCGAAGATGCCGACGTTTCGACTATTTATTTAGTCTTCTTCAGGGCTATTCTCACTTAGAGAGGGTAGACAGTTAAAAATCTATTCATGATGGTTAAAATAGCAAACGCCATTCGATTGTTCGGTGACCCTGGTATCTGAGGCTCGACAAACGTCCGCTGCATAAGGTACAAAATTTGCGAATAATATATAAAATAAATAGTCGAAACGTCGGCCATTTTCGAATAAAGAAGAGATGCATTGTTTGTCCCAATCCTGCCAACTTCACCAACAACTTACAACTTAAGGACGCTAATTACAACAATATTTTTTTACTGTTATAATTGGTGGTTAACAGGGAGTTTTTTATTTAATCAACATGCTGGTTTACACAACAGAAGAACGAGTCGATATGATCTTCATTCTAGGAGATTGCTTGCAAAATTGTTTTTGAGCATCAAGGGTTTATGCTGAAAAGTTTCCTGACCGAACTCGACCGAATAGAGCCGTTTTTGAAAGACTGTTGGTTCAATTTAGGCAAACTGGTAGTGTTCAGTATGAAACAACTGCCAAAACGAGACCAGTTACAGAAAACAAAGAAACTGAATTAGCCGTTATTGGCTCTGTAGTTGAAAATCCCCATGTCGGACAACGAGAAATTGCACAAAACTTAAATATTAGCCAAGCAAGCGTATCAAGGATTCTTCAAAAACATAAATATCACGATTATAAGATACAACTACATCAAGAACTCTCCGATAATGATTTTGGCCAACGAGTGGACTTTTGTGTGTGGGTGTTAGAAAAAGTTGGAGAACAAGAAGGTTTTTTTGAGTCAGTTCTATTTAGTGATGAGTGTATTTATCATAACGATGGTTCTTTTAACCGACGCAATTTTCATTATTATTCTGATTTTAACCCCCATGAATTTAGAGTTATTAATAACCAATATAGGTGGTCAGTAAATGTATGGGGGGGGGGGCATAATGGGACAGTATGTGATTGGACCTTATTTTTTTGATAAACATTTAAACGGAATGTCGTTTCTAAATTTTTTGAGAAATCAGCTTCCAATTTTACTGGAAGAAGTTCCTCGAGATATAAGAACAACCATGTGGCTGCAAATGGATGGGGCACCTGCTCATTATCATCGTGAAGTCCGGAAGTTCTTAAATGTTCGTTTCCAAAATCGATGGATTGGAAGGAATGGAGCACAACATTGGCCACCAAGGTCCCCTGACATAACGCCTCCCGTTTTCTTTTTATGGGGATATGTAAAAGGAATCGTGTATAATACGCCACCAACCACAAAAGAAAATATGAAGAAACGAATCAGAGAGGCCTTCAGAAGCATAACTCCCTATATGTTACGCAATGTGAGTGAAGGATTTAAAAACAGAATACGTTTGTGTTTAGAATCAGACGGTCGTCATTTTGAACCAATTTTATAACTGCTTGTTTTTGTTTGTTTTACTCTTATGTTGACTTGTTATTTATTGTATTTCAAATTGCCACTATTATTGCACTTAATTTTTTTGTAATAGAGATGCTACATTTTATAAGAACTCTTGTAATATAATGTTTTATTGTTTTATTTGATATTTTATGCTAAATAAAGACACTTTAACATTCAGATGACTGCTAAATAATCTTCATGATCATAATTTTGTAACTTATAAATTAATATCTGACAAGCACGGGGTGTTCATTAGAAGACTTCGTCTAGTTAGTTGTGAAATGTCAAAGGAAAAAAATGTCAAAACAAAAGTCCATTTACTTTTATTATGCCATCCTTTTCTGTCAAAATTGTATAGCCTCCTAAATCAAGTTTTCTAGTGAACACCCAGTACTAATGATAATAAATTTTACTTTCTCAAAATCAGGTATTGTAACAGGTAAAGTAGATTACTTAATTCGTTTGTCAGCTCAAATTCAGAAAAAAATCAATTTTCCAAGAAAACGCAAAGACCAAGCTATAGGAATGTTTAATAGTTTTGATAGGAAACTAAATTCTGCATTTAATGATACTATAAAATACAGGGTATCTAATTTAAATTAAACGAGTTATTACTGTTTGAAGTTTGCAATAATTTGGTGTTCATTTATTGACATTCGGTACACAGTAGTTAATATTTAATCCACACCGCAAAAAATTCAATGTACTATTAGCCCACCAGCCAATTTTGGTGGTTGAAAAGAAACCAAGTGCTGAGATTTTAAACATTAAATTTGATGCTGCATTTTCACAAAATCACGAACATTTGAAGAACGGTACGGTTTAGATGCCATAAACCTTAATTAAACTACCTTCACTTTTGTCCGTAGGTACTGAAAATACATTAATATACTAGGTGTCTCATTTAAAAAAAAATACAACTTTAATCAATTTTATACTTTTGGGACCACCTGTATACAATGACAATAATTTTAAAATGTACTTTCGATAGAGCCCCATCCATTCCATATACAAAACTTTTTTAAAATCTAAAAGTTTAGCCATAATCTTTCGTGTCGAATAACGTGAATCACCCTGTATATATTCTCGGTTAAATTTATATCTGAATTTAACCGGAATAATTTAGAGAGCCCTGGTAATGAAGGAAATTATGATAAAAATGCAAATGTCCTGATAAGCAGTGTTTGAATTCTGTGAAAAACGTGTTAAATTGCTTTCTCAGACGACGTCATAGAAATAAGAGAAATTTATCATAAACTCCTCAGAAGTCACTCTTACTGAGAAAAAAGATTAGGTACTCAAAGTTAGACATTAAAAAATAAATTCTTAGATTCAATCTAAAGATCTGGAATAAACATGGAACATGGAATAGACATGTAAATATGAATTATCTAAACTAGTTCTAAACCTTGAATTTCATGTTCTAAGGCGCCTTAATTCTAATCATTGAATTTCACCGAAAAACTATTTTTTTTTTTTGCATTTTGACACATTTTAATTGACAAATTTTAGCATGTACGTCGTTATAGTGAGTTTTCTCTAAATATTCTTGTCGTGCAACTGTGTTGTGTAAGTGATATTTAAGGCCTGGGGATGTCCTTTTAGGCGAAACATGTAACCCTGAAGAACTAAATATAAATTATTTGAAACTATTGTCTTAGAATCCTATTGTTCACTACGTTTAGTGCTAATTTTACCTCTAAACCTTCAGAAATTTCGATAAAAATCTTGAATATTGGATTTTAAAACATTTTGAGCCGCTTTAGGGGTTCTACGACATTTTCGACCGATCTTAGCTCCAAACATTAAATTGCACAGAAAAACAACAAATATTACGTTTTTTGAGTAGTTTAAGTCCTTCTAAGGTGTTTTCCGACATTTGCTACCTATCTGAGCTCCAAATAATGAAGTCCACCCGAAAATTTGAACCCGAAAATGCCTTCTAAATGACACTACCAGGGCTGTTTATCTCTAATGGGAGCAATCGTCCAATGCTTTGTTAGTTAAAGCCCCACTCACGAGAGGCGCATCAAGCGACGTTTCATGACACTCTACGAATTCGCACCGATTTGAAATGGTATCATGGCGGTGTTCTTGTCTAAATTTTTTATTTATTAGATAATTTTAGTACGTTTTTCCGGTTTTTATTCATCAGATTTTCTCAAAATGTATTACTGTTGTGTTCCAAACTGCAATACCAATATAAAATACACACACGGTATCCAGTTGCATAGGTTTCCAAGAGATGGAGGGCTAGGAATTTCCTGGGTTGATCGAGTTACCAACGAAGAGGTCCTTCGGAGAATGAACTGCCAATTAACCGTCATAAATATCGTAAAACATCGCAAACTTGAGTATTTGGGCCATGTTATGAGAAACCCTGTCAACTATTGTCCTACTACAGTTGTTCTTGCATGATAAAGTGGAGGGAAGAAGAGGGCCAGGTAGAAGGAGAATTTCCTGCAGAAGTAGAAGGAGAATTTCCTGAAAATGCATATTGCCATGATGATGGCCAACATCCGGAACGGATAAGGCCGATAAAGAAGAAAAAGGGGTAAGTAAACTCAAAATAGTTGGGCTAGGGACCTCTGTTAAATTAAGTGTCATTTCATACATTTTTAGCCATTAGAAATTGTAGCTAAGTGAATTGCGGTCTTAGTCAATCAGAATTAATATTTAGTTTTGTATTCTTGATTGATTTTGTGATCGATTGATTCTTGATTGATTTTTCCTAAAATATTCGGCAATACATAAGTAATGCACTTTGCATTACTGTCTGAGATTATTTTATACCTACCTAACCTACAATACAAGCTTTTGATGGTCTGACCTGAATTTTTTACTTTTTTTTTAATTTTTGCCAAGATTGACCTTCTGAAACCTCATTAAACGGATATTTTAAATAAAGGTCTATAAGATACATATAACTTTTAATAGTTATTGCAGTGCGTGACCTGAAACATTGGTTTACGAAATCTCTAAAGATAGTGTCATAAAGCTGAACTCTTATTCTCAATTTTTAAATTCATTTTATTTATGCTTACCACTTTTTACGATTTTGCTATGCTCATTGGGCGTGTTTATTTAAAAACGTTATCTAGTTGACTATGAAACGTTAAAAGAAATGGATGAAGGAACCAAAGTTCATTTACTTTGATTATGTCATCTTTTTCGGCTAAAAATGTATATGATGATGACTAGATGACTTTTTTAGTGAACCACCTATAGTAGTTTGTAAGGCTGATTCTAACGTTTTTTCGAAATCGAATTTGATGTCAATCATCCTTCCTATATCATATGGATCTGGATATAGCATTCTTTGGTAATTTCAAATTTTATTGCAAAATTTTGATGTCGAAATGCAACTAAAATAGACATCCATAATCATCTTTAGGCCTCAATCCTTAAGGCAAATTAATCATATTATTTAATATATTAAAAATATTTATATAAATAAAATGTCTCAGGCCGTTAATATGTCCTATACTATTTTAATCTAAGTAAAAATTTGTTTAATTACATACATCCATTACATAAGGAGTAATATACAATGCTTATTATTGCTTAAATTAAATGTGCAGATGCCAATAATATCAATTATCTTCTTTGTAAGCTTTGTTCGTTGTGTAAGTTTGTTTCTAATGTTATTTTTATCAATTGATAATAATCATGTATTTTACAAAAGTCGAAAATATATTTACATAGATGGATTTCATATATATTGTAATAGTTTTATTAATTTAATGTGTCAATTACTATAAATTATCATGTGGCACTCTTTCATGATAACTTTTAGTGATTCTCATTTCTCGGAATATTTAAAATTCACATTTAATATAGGAATAAGGGGCATTTAAAAATCCCGCCAATTATTAGTTCATACCCCACTCGCTGGGCGGCGCTAGTGCGCCAGGATCCCGAGTGGTGTCATTCGAGTTGCCTATCTATAGTAATACAGTGTGTGGTGTGCAAAGTATACTTTATATGCCATGTGTTCATTAGAATCCGTCACCTAGCCGCCTATGAAATTCATTTGTTATTTTCAAGCATGTCGTCAATTATTTCCTTTAATATTTTTTTAAGTTGTCACTGTTGTAAAGTCAAATGTCCGGGGATGACACTGACGGCTCCAGATCGCTTTGAAAGTATCTTCACCCTTTGTTTTCTTGATAAGAATGTAAGGATGGGAACACCCTCAGACCTGTCTAGTTTTGCCACCCGAGATGACAGCTAATAAGTAAATGACAAATGTGAATAAGTGGCAGTGACAAATAATAGATGGCGAGTTAAGTTACGACGTGCCTTTATAACTCTCTTCTTTTCAAAATCGCAGTCGTAGAAAAATTATAGTGTGCAGCACGTAAAAGAACAATTCTTTACACTCTTATGACGTTGTCACTTGCCTACGGCTCGTCTCACAAACAGTGACACTCGTGTGAAAAAATGCAGTTTTCAACACTATAGTTGTATAATATACTCTTATAGGATATTACGTTCTGCTCAAGGTCCTGGAATCTTCGATTAAAACACAAAGATTCTACAAGATTTTGTACAAGACAAAGTATGAAAATCAACCAACTTTGAAATTACTAAATATCTCCCACCATTACATTTTTTCCTCAAAGAATACATTACTTTTTTGGGCTTCAACAGTAAAACTCTCTTATTCAGAGTTTTAACGCCAATTGGTCAAGAAACTCAATATTTTTTATACTTGCAACCTATTTCTCTAACAGATCTATGCGTTTATTGAAATAATGTGAATCTGTTCACTTCAAATTTCCATTTTTAGGAAAAGCTGCAAAAACGAATCAATTTGTATCAAAATACCCTGCGGTGGCTGCTAACAATGTGAATTATGGGATCGACAATCAGGGAACTGAGTAGGAGTCCGATGTGAATTTTAAAATATATTTTTGTTTTTGTTTTTTAATTATTATGTAAGCCAACAAAAAATAAGATGGTAGTTTTTAATTGTAATTCTAGATAATTCCATAGTATTATAAATACTGTGTGAATGTCATGATGTAACGTCTCGTGCATTACACAAAGCATTTCCTCCATTTATTTCCAGCCCTAAAGAAGAATGAACGTACAGTCAAAACGTCGGCACTTTATAAACCGAAGTGGCGGTATATTTTATTTCTCCGCTATCCATTACACCTGCAGGTCATATATGAATTATTGATTTAGAACTGTCTAATTTCATTCATTTGAGTTAGTGAATACAATTCACTCTGACTTATTCCCAAATAGTATTGTGTAACCAAATAGCATTAAAGGTCCAAAAGTTAGTCATAAAGCTGTAAAAAAGCAAGGATTTTATTATTATTTGGCCATTTATGTAAGATAAATTTTGGTAAAAAAAAATAGCCATAAAATCTCAGCTATTGCCAAGATTTGGTGATAAAGTAGAATTTTTCTTGATGGCAATACTTTCGCAAAAAGTTTAGTAAACATTACATTTTTTGCCTGGTTAAAATTACCGAATATTTACTGGATAAAATATCTACTTTATTACAGTAAATTTGTGGCTCTTTTAACCAGAAATATAGCTAAAACTTGTGTTAGCCAAAATTACTACAAAATTTGGAAATAATGGCTAATTTATGTAGCAACGGAATATTTACATAACATCTCCATAAAGTCGCATAAAGTAGCAACTTTAAATTTACCCAAACGCCAAAGCTAATTTAAAAACTTATTAACCTTAAACAAAATCGAATTCTACTCCAGCAACTCCAGAAACCGTTATCATTCTTCTGTAACTTCTGTAACTTCCATCAATATAAAGAGGACCGAAGTAATTTATAGGTACTTCGGTACTACCTATTCCATTAGAATTTCACAAATCGATTGTTGTCACGTCAATTTATTAGTGAGATTTTTCTTTATATCCTTATTACGTTAGGTATTTCATATAAGTCTACTCTTATACTACCCAATTGGTAATAAATAAAACTGGAAGTTTAAAACTCAAAAAGCAAAAATTTAAATAATAATTTTACTTTTATATTTATTATTTACTTTATAATGCAAAGTTTTTGTATCAACAAAAACATTCAAAGACGTGACAGCATGTGACTTTACATTTTACTTCGTTGACAGCCGTCAGAGGGCGTAAACTAAACGACATGGCCGACATAGCTATTTTGTTTAGCCATTGATTGGTTTTTATGACGAAACGGTCGCCCCTAGCCTCTTGACGTTCGTTGCAGCCTCGATAAATATCTGCAACAACCGGGCGGCCGTTACTTATAGACTGTTAAATTTTCTAATTTAGGAGCCATTTGTAAAATAATAAATTATATCCACGCAACTATTGAATTATATCATATTTTTAGCGTTAAAATAAAAGCATTTTGATACATTGAGTCGTCAAAGCGGGTGTAGTAGAAAAAGTAAAAAATTAGAAAATTTAATTTAAGATCAATTATTTTTTATTATTACTGTAAATAGGTTGTAAAATAATTAAAAATACCTTGGCGCATTGATTTTTATCAACTATCTCCTCTACATTTACTGTAAATTTGCCTTGGCACTAAGATTTTAGTCCATTATTTGAGACAATTTGCTGTAAAATCTTCAATCAAACTATTGAGAATATATCCACACAAAACAGTCAGTCATGTCATGTCGGCATTTTGAATCTCCATGCACACTTCGTCTGCTAGATATCAAAATGTAGGAACATTTTTAATCATAAAAGCTATTTTTTATCACTCAAATTTTAGCTATTAACTCTAGCTATAAACTTTTGCCAAAATATGGCCAAAATATTGGTCAGAAAAGGGAGTAATGACTAAATAAAACTTACCCATTTTCGCCAAGCTATTATAATTTCGTTATAATTTCGTAATAGATTGGCTTTTTTGGCAGCTTTTTACTGACTAACCAAATGGTTGCCGATGTAGCAAATATTACAGAACAATCGCCAAATTAAGGCTTAGATGGCTACTTGGGTTACACATTCCATAGTTAATTTGATATCTGCTTTATTTTAATTTTAACAGTTTGTGGTCTAGAGATTAGAAGCTTTCGGTGATACACTGTGTGCATACTTTTAGTACTATTACAGCTGTAATTTATGGCTAATAATTAGAAACTGGAAGTTGTGTTAATACGGAAACTATGTTTGTAATAATGCGGGTATTTGAAATCGAATTTGCGTAGTCCTCTGAAACAATGGCTTTGGCAAAGTGGCAATTTGAGACATAATTCCAATTCGCACCCGAAACCGCAACACTTCCCGCAGGAGCCATTGTTTGACTCCCGCTACCGATGCATTAATCAATCGCAATACTGGATTGCTCCGCAGTAACCAAATTTTTGTGTGCAGGCAAAATCACCCAATTAGGGGGATAGGAAAATCAAAGTTTGAGTGTGTTTTCTTTAACAATGTAATCCACCTAAATGATGTTGACTTGAGTTTTTTATAACATTTTGGTATTTGATGTGGATTTTAATAATCAAACTCGAGTTGATTTTCCTATCCATCTAGCTGGGTGAAGTTATCTGTAAATTCTTTTGTTAGTGAATTGTATATGAATGAATCTAAACACTACACGTGTGAGAGTGAAAACGAAATGTTTAGTGCCAACGGCTGACCAAGAAAACTAATTGGCCAATCATCGTCGCCAAAATGTGTATTCTTACTTTCAAATTTATCTGTCTAGTCTGATTATAATTGCACTTGCACAAAAATCTAAAAAAAACTAAGGTTCAAATAACCATTATATTACAAGACTGACATAAATAAAAGACAAACTATATATATTGGAAAACAGGCACTCACCCTTTAAAAATTGCCGAACAAATTTGAGGTAAAATCATCCATCCACAAAAAAATATATTTTCTGTGTTTTTTTTTTCTATTTTACATGAACTTCCATGCAAGCCTTCTCTCAAAAATCGTGAAGAGGAAGAGAAAACAAAACAAAACTCTGACGTTACTGCCACCTTTATCACAACGAACCATAACCGGGGCTCCCACCCAAACCCCGGTGTGCAGCTCGCTATTAACTTTAATCCCAGGGTTTTCCAAAAACCTTAAAGGAAAACAAGATTGTTGATAAACTGCCTAAGTTTCCACGTCTCGCTGTTAGAACGAAAGTTTTTATTTGTGTTCTAACCTTTGGGGTAGAGAAAGACCCCGATAAAAGACTTTTATCATACAATAAAAACTTTTGAGGATTTCCACTTGGCAATGTCAGTTTAGCAAATTGTGGTCTACAATTTTTCCGCCCATTTGCATAAAGAAGTTTCGTGGGATTTTGATTGTTTTATGGCTGAGCTTCAACTATTTCGTTTTCAAATGGAATCTAAATCAAATACAAACACAATTTTCACGAATCCACAATCTCCATAGTGAAAGAAAAGTTTCCGTTCGATTTCCGGTTCGAAAAAAGAGAAGAAACCGGAGATACTTCCATCCGTGCATAAAAAGTAATGGCGATGCTGCATCGAGGGGCACAACTTCAAGGCAAATATTTGAGAGGGTTGTTTACTTTAGAGTCCCTTATCTTATTAACGTTTAAAGGCCAAACATTAAATCCCCGCCTCTGTTTGTATTTCCGTTTAGTTGGATCAACGATGTGCTTACGGCACGACTGAATCTGGGAAGATGTCGGAAAAGTGGCAGATTTGCTGTCTGAAGGGCTTAAATTAAGTTTAGAAGAGGATTTTTATATCTAAGGGTTTAAACAGTCAAGAACAGATATGGCTTTTAATGTTTTGATAAACATGAGCAATCACATTAAATATTTAGTTCTTGCAGGAGTAATTCTTAGGACAACAAATTTTCTTATACTAGACCTGGGACATCGAGAAGGGAGGGACATATTCATGCTATGAAACAAGGTGCACCTAAAATGTATTCATACCGCCGTCAAAATTTGACCAGGAACAGTGTTTATCTGCACCTCAGATATGGTAGGTACAACGCTCTGCCTCAGAACAATAGGCTTCTTTCCAAGGGGTAGTTCGGCAGGAAAATTAAAACCGTTCTTCTTGAATGTGCTAGCTACTGATTGATTTTGAGAAAATTTATAAACTGATAAAAACTTTTTTTGATATAATGCGAGCAACCTCGAGGAAATTAATTTGATTTACTCAAAGTCTAACTGATGGCAGATATTAAAGTAAAACTACATTAAACCATCTTAACAACTTGTAGGGAAGTTGTTATTGGCATTTACCTTCACCTGCTTTTTATTTACTGGTTAAAATCTTGTCAATCACATTTTTGGCAAATCAGTTTCTGGATAACTAGTATGTCGCGTTTTTAGCGGAATCTCTCCTTTACGGTCTTTATAGCATAACCACATTTAAACAGCACTGACATAATTCAAAAATTATATAGGGGTCATTCAAATAATAGCCTTTGGAAAAACTTTATGAAACGCTTTATATAAAGCTTATATAAAGCGTTCCACTAGTTATCCATAAACAAGTAAGTAAGTAAGTAAGTAAGTAAATGATTTATTGCCGACAAAATGCAACGTCATAATTTGTGTGGAATTCAAGACCTAAACCTAAGGTACAAATTTAATATCCTTAGTTTAATTTTGGTATGTTACATTATAACCCACAAATCAACATATCCTTAAACAGAGTAGAAAAATACAAATATGAACAATACGATCTAATAAATTTTATATTTACTGTATTTAGTAGTGAGAAAAGTTGACCCTCTAGTGATTAAGGAAACTATACTATTACCTTAAATTCATATATACATTGATTGATTAGGTACATATCCAATTTTCTTTTAAAAAGCCCTATATTGTCAGTTTCCCTTATTTCAGGTGGAAGCCGGTGAAAAGCTTTTATGGCTCTATAGTGGCAACCCTTTTCATAAAAACTGGATCTGTGTTTTGGAATGGCTATATTAACTGAATCTCTCGTTGACATAAACATAGAGTTAAGATAATTTTCATGATTTCTTGTAAATAGATGAATGTTTCTATTAACAAATAGAGCAAGGCTTGAAATATACAACGAAGGAACAGTCAAAACTCTCAGCTCGGTGAAGTACTGTCGGCAGCTAGTTTTCGGATGCAAATTGTAGATTGATCTAATGATTCTTTTCTGAGCTATAAAGACATCAGAGGCTCTTGTTCCAGCACCCCAAAATATAATACCATAGCTAATTATGGACTGAGTACATGCTATATAGCACGTTCTGATGATATTTATAGAGAGTACTTCACGTAATGTACGGATCAAAACACAATAGCTGTTTAACCTCGATATTATCTTTGTAATTCTTCCCAGTTTAGGTGAGGATCTATGTGGATTCCCAGAAATCTCACCGAGTCAGAAAGGGGTATTGAATTTGATTTGATTTTTACATACAGAGATTAATTTTTTGAAGATTGTGTGAATTGAATTAAACCCGTTTTATCGTATTAATAATTTATTTCACACCACTCACACATCTGTGAAACAACTCTTGAAGCAATAATTGATAAGTCGTTCATTGATTTACTGTGTAAAGTTATTGTCGTGTCATCAGCATACTGACATACAAGGCCATTTTCGAAAGTTTTTGGCAAATCATTTGAGTAAAAAAGGGACCCAGTATAGAGCCCTGAGGTACACCCTTGTTGATTGGTTGTAATTTGGAAAAATATGGCCTTTCATCGTGATTAATACATATTGTTTGCTGCCTTCCACTTAAATAGGACTTTATTAGGGAGTAAGATACCCCTCGGAAGCCATAAGATTCCAATTTCTGAAGCAGTAGTTCATGGTTTATTGTGTCGAACGCTTTGGATAGGTCGAAGAAAAGTCCACAGACTGACTCTCTTTGCTCAAGCAGTTCGTAAATTAATTTTACGTTAATTAATTATTTTGGCTACTTTTAATTTGTGTGGAAAAACACCCGATTCTAAACAGTGGTTCACAATATCCGTTAAAGGCCAGGATATATATTGAGCAACACTCTTTACAACAGCTATAGGGACATCGTCAAGCACCGAAGAGTATTTATTGTGCAGGTTCATGATTATATTATAAATTTCCGTATGGTGAGCAGGTCAAATGAAAATAGTAGGGAATTGCATTGGGGCACTAAAAGGTTTAGTAACTGCCATTGCGGATGATAAGTCAAACTGAGAACTGAAAGCTTCCGCAATTTGCGAAGGGATCCGATAAGATGGTATCATTTTTTTGAAGTATAATATTCTTTTGAGTTTTCGTTTTATTAGTTAATTTGTTAAAAACGTTCCATGCAGATTTGGATTTGTTGTTAGAATTCATTATTCGATTATCATTTATGGCCGTATTAGAATTTTTCAGGAATAACCTGTACTCTTTTCTGACCTGCTTATAATAGGCATAGATTACCTGACTTTTTGTAATTTAGTACCAAACGTAGATGTGTTTTACATATTTAGAATAGTTCCTAATCTCTTTCTTTAGGGGTTCTTTTGTTTCGCGCCCGGTGCTTGCATAAACCAGTGGAAAGCTTAGGTTAAACCAGTGAAAAAATATGTTGGAGAAAACGTTATACATTTCGTCAGCTTCCGTTTCACCAGCAACTTCATGCCAGTCTTCCCTACCAAGATATGCTACAAACTGCCGATAGTTGAGACGGTTTATTCTCACATGAAAGTCAATGACAAAATAAAAGCGAAATAAAAGCACTGCTGGACGTGGTGTGGTCATATATTATAAGAGACAAAAAAAAAAAAGATCAAACAAATTCAACAAACTCAACAATACGCTAAGGCTGGTGTGTAGGTAGTGTGATGGCCAAGAGCCCCTTAAAGCGAACACTTGCGGTCACCAACATATTAAGATTGTGAAGTGGCTCAGATAAAGCTCGGCTATAGGAGTGGGTGCGCCACCTGTTGCTCACAGGCTCAACAGGACGCCTTCCAGGTGGAAGGGAAACCTTAGTAAATTTGGGGCCACCGCAAGAGTTCACTCCAATATAAATTAAACGTAGCAAAGTCGTTGGCCAAATAAGAGTAATCAGTTACACATTCAAAAGATCTTACCACTAATTTACATACATTGTCGGGGGGAGAACTTATGGGGTTACAACAGTCCACTGTCCTGTCAGTCTAGGGATGTAGGTTAGCGTGACTTGGTGACAGTAGTCTGTAGTGGACTCGATAGCTATGGTGAAGTTTGCTATACGCAGTTCAAGCCCCTATCTAGCAGCGCCAAGGTACTGCCTTTACACGCAGTTCAAGCCCCTACCTAGCACCTAGGGATACAATGAACTCTAATATTCGAAAACCAAGAGAATAGCAAGAAAAAGGTGAAATACTAGTAATGAAATCGCTGAAGGCACATGGCTGGAAGACTTACCTCCGAGGAGGACACAAACCACCACTAAAATTTCTCTGAAGTGGGTCGTCCCACACCAAACTGGAACTCCGCCGTCGGCGCTCAAACACTCGCAATCCAATAAGCGGCAAGGTATTTCTCAAGTGAGGTTGGTCGGCAAAATCCCGTGACGAAACGGTAATTTCGGCCACGCAAAACAGCACTAAAGGTGGCCCGAAATTTTACACCAAGAAAAGCCGAAAAATCCTCAGGATGCCTGAGATAAATCGCAAATTCGGAGTTTTCTTTTTCCACGACCAACCTTCACGCCGGCAGCAAATTCCAAGACAGAAAATGAAAGACAATGACGGAAGCCAAGTGAAAAGTCAAAAAGTCACTCTCAACAGTGTCAACACTGTCAGACGTCAACCGAACAAAGAGAAGCTAAAAGTAGACAACGTAAATAAATCCAAAATCATTAACTGCAAGATGAAAACTATCCAATAAGGAAAATAGCAAAAAGATCCAGATGGCAAAGACATTGAGTGTAATGAGGCCAAGGAGCAATTAAAAAGGTAACTTTATTCATAAAATTCCAATGGAGAAACCAAACTGTTACAACTCCCCCTTTCCAAAAATATAGGGTAATTTATCAAAGTAAATTAGCCGACGAATTAAAGAGAGACAACGAGATGTCCTCAAATCAAAACACAAATGCACTTCACTGTAGACAGGACCCCCCAAGAGCGGTAGTAAAGATAACGTGCACCGTCAAGGTCACAATCAGGTAGGTAAGAGAAGTCAAATCTAGGCAAGGTAAAAAAAAAAAGAGGCAATGTCACATTGGGTCACTCGAAGAGTGCGAACCAAAGCCCAACACTGACATGCAAAGAAAGGGAAAGGAAAAAAAAACTGCACTCTCTTTGGGTCACTCGAGTAAGTGCGGTACAAAGCCCAAAGCAGAAGTGCATTACTTCACCTTAACTAGATCACCGAAGTGCGCAACTAAAGTCTAGTGCAGGCTGACAAGAAAAAAAAAACTTAATGACAAATACAAAGGCAAAGAGTCAGCAAGCTAGAGAAAAAGCAGAAGTAGGCTTTCACCTCACTTCCAAAGACACAAATATGAAAATTCCACCGAAATGAAACCAAGGTAGGATATCATCAGAGATAAATTCAAAAGTTGAAGCCGGAAAGTAGACTCTAAAAGTCACAAGTCACGAAATTCTGGAAGACATTCAAGTACAGCTCGATTAGTCACAACTCAGACGTACACGAAAAGTTACACGAAAAGATACACCAAATCGGTACGGTAGTTCTGCAAATGCTACACCTTCTCTGTTCGGACCTGCAGACGATCTAATCGATAAATCCTCCTAAGAGACGAGAAAGAAAATATTCCCTTGATCGAATAAAGAAAGTCCTACCTCCAAAACAAATCAGAAGCAAAATCCACGGTTAAGTGAGCAGCAACTCAACCTAAAAAAAAAACTAAGTTTCGAAAAACCAAATATTGCATAGGACACCCAGTGCCTCTACCACAAAATCAGAACACTAAAAACCAAAAGTTTCGCCAAGAGTCCTACTAGAAAAGAAAAATCCCCGCTGGGTTTCCAACAAAATTCAGGGCAAACAAAATACATAATAATTTTCACCAAATGTCACACTGACCGTGACCAAACTTGCCATAACCAAATGCTTCCAAAAACTAAAAGTCAAATCGGGTAATAGTCATGTCAAAAAAAAGGTAAGTCAAAATTTCATGGTCAAAATAGTCGAAAGCGTAGGTAGGTACGACACCAAAAATATTCACTAAATAACAACCTTAAAAACTTAAAACTAAAATGACCAAACCTAATAAATTTACAAAACACAAAACAGTAATAATCAAGTGCAGCAGCCGTAATAGAGAAAAGACAAAATTAAATAGTAAACTGTGAGGTAATCAGTAATCTAAAATAGACCTCAAAAATCTTAACTAACTTACTACCAACCGCACTCAATTCGAAAATGGCGACAATTTGAAACAATTTTTGTTTCATATTTGACAGATGTTGATCAAATGATATCACTAGGATATTAAATTTGTGATATTAGTACAACCGTCTCAAATTATCGCAGACAGTGTGACAGATCTTGATCACACCGGATTCCGGAGAAATGTACTGTCACAGAATCTTAAATGAAAGTTACCCACCACAAAACCCTTAGTATCGCAATTACAATAAAAGATGAAAGGGTGTAATTAAACGATACCACCAAATATTACTGTTCTAAATTCACTATAGTAACAAAACAAAAAAAAACCAGTGACGGCATAATCAACACGGAAAAATTTCTTGATTGGCTGTCAACTAGTATAATGCTCACTGGTTGTCGGACAATTTACTTGTGGAGCCGCGGCGGCAATTTACCGGCTTGAGGTCTTGAACGTGCCAGATCCCCTTGGATCTATTAAGTTCATCCTGCAACTCATAGGTGTTACTGCCAGTTTTTCGTTTAATTTTAAATGGACCCACAAATTCCGGTGACAACTTTGCGCTATAATAATTAGCCCCATCCGAGATACTTTTATTCTTTCGCCAAACCTCCTGACCAATTACAAAGGATAAAGGACGCCTACGCAAATTATAATGATGTCGATTCCTATCCCTAGCAGCTTCGATTTTCTTTAAAACTTTGTTATAGAGTTCCTGAAAGCCAACATTTCTTGAACGTACGTAACTTTGGGGTTCGGTCTCAGCACTTGGAACTCCTTCGGCGTATTCCTGACCAAATAATTTGTGTTCACGGCCAAAATTAAGAAAATAAGGACTATAACCTGTAGTCTCATGACGCGAGGTACGAATAGCACAAGTTACAGCAGCTAGATTTTCATCCCAAGTACGATGGTCATTCTGGTTCACATAAGTTTTAAGCATTGTTTTAAGAACTCTGTTCACGCGTTCAGTATGGTCTGCACGAGGATAGTAAGACGCGGTAAAGAAGAGTTTTACTTTGTATTTACTACAGAGAGCCTGAAATTCCCGAGACTTCATCTGTGAGCCATTATCGCATGTCAAAAATTGAGGAGCCCCATAGACCAAAAAGATGTTCTGTTCCACAAGTTTTACCAGAGATTTAGAAGTTGCAGAGCGACAAGGAAATGTGACCACATATTTAGTAAAGTAATCAGTAACGACCAATATATAAGTATTGCCACTTTTGGATCGGGGTAAAGGACCTACATAATCCAAACTGATGGATTGCCAAGGCTGTGTTATCTTTGGCCGGTTACCCATTAGGCCAGCGGGAGGTTTTTGTTCTACCTTGTTTTGAGCGCATTTGGAGCAAGATTTGACATATCGTATTATATCGGCTCTCATTTTCGGCCAATAATAATGATCGGCAACCTTCCAATAAGTTTTGAAAATACCGACATGACCTGACGCTGGAATATCATGACAACGATTGAGAATGTCTTTTCGCAGATTTTTGGGAATTACCAGCTTCCAACAATTATTGGCAACATCGGGAAAGGTAGGACTGAATGTTTTAACGTACTTAAAGAGACGATTATTTTCCACACGCCAGCAAGGATATTTTTCGGGTCGTAGGTCAAGATTTTGGATCATCTTTAAATACCACCCATCCGAAATAGTAGTCCAGGAGTCATCCGTCAAATTGACAGTCATAACAGGTTCCATGGCGGGTACTGATCTCGAAAGAAAATCGGGTACTATATGGTCTTTACCCTTCCTGTGGACTAGTTGGAAATCATATGGCCGAAGACGTAGAGCCCATCGAGCAAGTCTACCCTGAGGATCTTTTAAATTATGTAACCACAACAAGGAATGGTGGTCGGTGATTACTTTGAAGTGGACGCCTTCAAGATAATGCCGCAATTTCTCTACACTCCAAATCACAGCTAGGCACTCCTTCTCTGTCACGGTCAGCTTCATTTCCTGTTTAGTTAAAGATCGAGAGAGATAACAAATGACCTTTTCACCATCAGAAAACTGTTGTGTTAGGACAGCCCCCAAGCCATAGTTTGAAGCGTCTGTCTGTAACGTAAACTGGCGACTAAAATCAGGACACGACAAAACAGGGGCAGTAACAAGGGCCTCTTTGATGATGTTAAAAGAACGCTGACATTCATCAGTCCAATTCCAACGTACATTCTTCTCGGTGAGATGGGTTAAAGGTGCCAAAACAGACGAGAAATCCTTAACAAAACGCCTATACCAGGAGGCGGTCCCTATAAACCTTCGAATCTCAGTAACATTTTTAGGTGGTAAAATATTCAGGATAGCCTGGACTTTGTCTGGGTCAGGTCGTAAACCTCGTTCGTCAACTACATACCCCAGGTATTTTAATTCAGGACGGCAAAAGCAACATTTATCTTCACGGACAACCAGACCAGCATCTTTTAATCGATCGAAGACAAAGCCAAGAATTTCAAGATGTTCAGGAAATGTTTTAGAAATGATGACTATATCGTCCAAGTATACCATGACATGGTTCTCGAGGTCAACTCCCAAGACGCGGTCAATAACTCGCTGCCAAGTTGCAGGAGCGTTAGTTAAGCCAAAGGGCATTCGCTTAAATTGATATAAAGCACGACCAGGAACGGTAAAGGCTGTGAGCTCACGGGAAGTTTCGCTAAGAGGGATTTGCCAAAAAGCAGATTTAATGTCCAAAGAGCTAATATATCGGGCATCTCTCAGTCGATCCAAAATAGAAGAAATGTATGGAATGGGATAAGAGTCCTTTTTAGTAACAGCGTTAAGCTTACGAAAGTCAATACAAAATCGATAAGAGCCGTCTTTCTTTTTTGCCAAGCAAACCGGACTAGACCAAGGGCTTTTTGAAGGTTCAATAATACCAAGTTTAAGCATTTCATCAACTTCTGCGTCAATAATGCGTTGCTTAAAAGGAGAGGTTGGATAGTAACGTTGTTTTATTGGTTTAACGCCCGCCTCAATTTCTATAGAATGTTCTGCCACTCTACACAAACCCAATTCTTTACCCATTAGCTTAATTTTAGATGATATTAACTGATCCAGAGCCATTTTGTCACTTTCACATAAAGAAGTGGCACCAACTAAGCTGTTTGATATTAAACTGACAGGATTTTCAGTGAAGTGCCAAATGCGCTGGTTCATGTCTGGTATAGCAATCTGCATGGTTTTCCAAAAATCGATTCCCAAAATCAAAGTATGTGGAAAGGAAGCAATGTACCAAATATCAATGATTTTAGATTTATTCATTAATGTGACAGGGGCCTGAAAATAACCCTCACTATTAACTGATTGACCATTTGCAACAGTACACCGCACTGATTGTTTAATTAATTTCAGACCTAAACCATTCAAAATGCTAAAACCAGATGGGCCTACTATAGTTCTTGATGCGCCCGAATCTAGTAAACCAAGGATAATGTGCCCTAGAACAGAAACTTCCAAATAAGGTCGCTCGTCACCTTGAGCATGCGCAATGATATAATCTAAAATAATCTTATTATTTTTGGAACAGGATGGTTGGGGAAAATTGGTGGGATGCAAAGCAGAAAATTCAGAACAGTTGGCCGTCTGAGGTGGATAAGCGGGAGCAGTCGCACGGCCTAATGACTCTCCCGAGGGGGGTTTTCCAAAGACTTTTTTGAATTACCTCCCGCAGAACATTTTGGACAAGACTTTGTTGTCACATTGGGAGCTCCACAGCGAAAACAATGTATTTTCCTTGGACTGGGGCAATCTCTACTTCGGTGCCCACTCTTCTGGCAATTCCAACAAGAAATTGTACGAGGTGAATCACTGGCTTTGGGGTTAACAAGGTCAACAGAAACAGAATTGGACGAATTAGATGAAATGGGCAAGGGCTCATTGCCCAAATATGCAAAATCTGGCTCTACAAGGTTAGGGTTACGCCTGCGTGGTGGAGGCACATAATTGTCAGCTCGGTACTTTTTGGCTTCTAGTTTGAGGCATTCGTCTTCGAGCTCTTCTATGGAATTTACTTCAAGAAGCTGTGTGGTGTAAAAGGGGGCCAAATTTCTAATAAGAGTATCTAGCATCACCTCATCAGACATACCGCCATGACGTCGGAACAATGCGTTCATGCTGGCTAGATAGTCAATAATCCCTTCTGAAGGGTCCTGAGTTCTATCTAAGATTTCTCGGAACAATCTAGACCTATAATCTGGAGGTTCAAAATGTTTGGCTAACAATTGTGTTAGCGATTTCCAATCCTGAAACCGGGAACGGTTAGCACGGAACCAATTAAGAGCTTTTCCCGAAAACAAATCGATTGCGGATGCAAACAATTCATGTTCATTAAGGCCTCGAGCAATTCGCAATTCTGACACACGTTCAAGAAAGTTATGTACTGACATAGTCTTAGTATCCCCAGTAAAACGGATTCCCCATTTTTCTACACGTTGTGACTTATTCACAGCAGAATAAGACAAATTTGGATGTACAGGTAGGCTGTGAGTTGGCCTTCGCAAATTTGGATTTGGGGTCGAATGGTCGCGCGCATCACGTCGGTCAGAGGGTTCCCCTTCATAATCCGAATGCTCAGGTTCTAAAGCATTTTCGTCTAAATGGGTTTTGCTCAAAATGGCACTAAGACTAGGGTCGCTTAAAGAAATCTTTTCCAAGTCCTGCAAGGATGTTAATATTTGCAATATCAAGTCAGAACGTCTCTGGCAAGATTCTGGATTCAACCTATCAGTGGGAACTCTATCTATTCTCCTCAAGCAATGAACTAACCGCGACTGCAACCGATCAAATTTGCTTTTTAAGCCTTCAGCAGTTGTGATGTTGGAAGTAAATGCGGGAAGATCATTTTGTACAACTGAAAGAATTTCCACAACCGCGTCACATTCTTTTTCGAAATTCAAAGAGTAAGGAGGATATGTCAAGGGGTTGCCAGATTTTTCCAGTTGCAGCACAGGACGTAAAGCAGCACGAAGCTGTCTAGCCGTCTTAGTCTCATCTACCGGCAAACCACGGACCAACAACTCATGCACAAGCATGTCCTTGGTAAGCATATCAACCCGCATATTATAATTCATCTTGAGAGTTATTAAAAATCTAAACCAACCAATCAAGAAAGTCCAAATAGATTGCCAAAATAGAATAAGTCTGTCAATCAAAGATACAGACAATACTAATACACTAATAATGCGCCGCAATAAATATTCAATGATTTTGTTCAAAAGTAAATTGTCAAAAATAATTCGAAACTAAGCGTTGAAGTTGTTTTCGCAAAACCACAAAACTGAATAATTCACTGAAGAATTAGTCACCAAAAATCGCAAAACAAATTTGAAACTAAGCGTTTAAGTTGTTTTCACAAAATCACAAAACTGAATAATTCACCGAAGAATTAAAGTCACCAAAAATCGCAAAACAAAACAACAACCCAAACGCCAGCCTCACTAAATACCACACACGCCAAACAATACTCAAAATCTTAAAATCTGGCCTTCAAGTCGGCCTAACACGTTGGGCGCCAATTTATCTGAGACGGTTTATTCTCACATGAAAGTCAATGACAAAATAAAAGCGAAATAAAAGCACTGCTGGACGTGGTGTGGTCATATATTATAAGAGACAAAAAAAAAAAAGATCAAACAAATTCAACAAACTCAACAATACGCTAAGGCTGGTGTGTAGGTAGTGTGATGGCCAAGAGCCCCTTAAAGCGAACACTTGCGGTCACCAACATATTAAGATTGTGAAGTGGCTCAGATAAAGCTCGGCTATAGGAGTGGGTGCGCCACCTGTTGCTCACAGGCTCAACAGGACGCCTTCCAGGTGGAAGGGAAACCTTAGTAAATTTGGGGCCACCGCAAGAGTTCACTCCAATATAAATTAAACGTAGCAAAGTCGTTGGCCAAATAAGAGTAATCAGTTACACATTCAAAAGATCTTACCACTAATTTACATACATTGTCGGGGGGAGAACTTATGGGGTTACAACAGTCCACTGTCCTGTCAGTCTAGGGATGTAGGTTAGCGTGACTTGGTGACAGTAGTCTGTAGTGGACTCGATAGCTATGGTGAAGTTTGCTATACGCAGTTCAAGCCCCTATCTAGCAGCGCCAAGGTACTGCCTTTACACGCAGTTCAAGCCCCTACCTAGCACCTAGGGATACAATGAACTCTAATATTCGAAAACCAAGAGAATAGCAAGAAAAAGGTGAAATACTAGTAATGAAATCGCTGAAGGCACATGGCTGGAAGACTTACCTCCGAGGAGGACACAAACCACCACTAAAATTTCTCTGAAGTGGGTCGTCCCACACCAAACTGGAACTCCGCCGTCGGCGCTCAAACACTCGCAATCCAATAAGCGGCAAGGTATTTCTCAAGTGAGGTTGGTCGGCAAAATCCCGTGACGAAACGGTAATTTCGGCCACGCAAAACAGCACTAAAGGTGGCCCGAAATTTTACACCAAGAAAAGCCGAAAAATCCTCAGGATGCCTGAGATAAATCGCAAATTCGGAGTTTTCTTTTTCCACGACCAACCTTCACGCCGGCAGCAAATTCCAAGACAGAAAATGAAAGACAATGACGGAAGCCAAGTGAAAAGTCAAAAAGTCACTCTCAACAGTGTCAACACTGTCAGACGTCAACCGAACAAAGAGAAGCTAAAAGTAGACAACGTAAATAAATCCAAAATCATTAACTGCAAGATGAAAACTATCCAATAAGGAAAATAGCAAAAAGATCCAGATGGCAAAGACATTGAGTGTAATGAGGCCAAGGAGCAATTAAAAAGGTAACTTTATTCATAAAATTCCAATGGAGAAACCAAACTGTTACATAGTTTTGACTGTTATATATTCTCCGTTTAATTTTTAATTGGTCATTAATTATGTTTACAGATTTAATTTTGATTAATATGCCATAATGGTCTGAGATGAAAATTTTATAAATTTCACACCTTACTTCATCAGGAGGTATATTTGAAAAAAACATTGTCTATCTGAGTAGACGTTGTGGGTGTCACTCTTGTGTAGTCCTGTACAAAAGGTGTCAGACCGTACGAGCTCATGAGTTCAAGAGTCGACAAAGAATCAGTGTTACGAGACGAGAAGTCGATATTAAAATCGCCTCAAATCAGAATAAAATCATATTTTACACCTACGTTAAACAATATATCATCTAGCTCAGATAGGAAAACATTTAAGTTTCCAGTTGGCGATCTGTACATACATAGTAAGAGTTTCACCTTATTCATTACCTTAGCTACTGAAAAACAAAATTCACAATCCTTTTCTGTTGAATTTCTGGAATAATAAGCCTTATCCAAAGTTATGGAGTTTTTTGAAAACATAGCAGCACCACCCCTTCTGTAGTTCGATCTTGACGAATAACATTGTAAGTGATAACCTCCAAGATGCAGGCTTTCAATATTCTTATTTTGAAGCCAATGTTCCACGGCGCATCCCTCTGGGGATTTATTATTCAATACCAATTCGAGTTCGGCTACTTTATTATTAAGGCTTTGTGTGTTCAAGTAGAGTAATGTAAAGTAATTCATGTTTCGATTTTTGTCTTCCGCTGATGGTGTTACTTGAGGTGATGGCTCTAGTCTAGGGCCACCATTGGTTAGCAGGAAAAATTTGCTCCTTCTTTCGCAGATCTTGGATTTAATTTGTTGTAATAAATTCTCGATGCTTGTTGAAGTTGAGCCGGCCCAAACCCACATATCTTGGCCAGAAATTGGGGTTATATAATTCCACTTTACGGTCCAAATCAGTTACCACCACGAAAGATTTAAGACGGTCCCCTTCCGTGGGAATCTCTCGAACCACGATGTCTAGTTGTTCAAAACCGGGCTTCTTTCTGATGTATTCCTTAACAGTTACTTCAGAAGCAGTTCTTTTAACGCGATATACGTAGAGCCGGGCTTTGCGGTCAACGCCCGCGAAATTTATATCTGCCTCTCCGGTTCCTAGATTTTTCTTTTTTCTTTGATGCCTTTTGTTGACGATTTCAAAACCATCATCCGAATCATGTTGACCATTTGCTATTGGGAGTTTTTGCAAATTCCTCACGGTACTTTCATTTTCACTATCAGAACCATCAGATAAGTGACTTTTTCCTTTTCCGCATTGCTTGCAAGGTCGGGGGCCTTGCTTTGTGGTCTAGTAATAATATTTACGCTAGGTTTGCGATGTTTACTCTGTGCTACGTCCCTATAGGATTTTGGTGGTTGTTTAATTATAACATTGCTGACCTTGTTTGAATTATTGCATTCGAACATTTTGGCCTTTTCCATTAAGTTTATTAACACACACATTAATAACACAATGTTATGCTTTAAGATGCTATTCTTGTCTTCCAACTCACTAAGCAATTTCCTCAAGTAGTCTATTTCCAGTTGCATTTTCGATTTTTCCAAGTCACATACCTCGGACATATGACTGGACTCCCCCACGCCATGTGAAACCTCACCATTTTGTGGCTTGCAGCATTCGATTTTAGTTCCATCAATTACCTTTATGATAGTACCCTTTCGCTTAGCGCAACTTTTGTGATATATGGCGTAACAGTTGATACACACACAAACACTACAACTCTTGTTTTACAGCACTTAAACCCAGATATTTTATCATCTTTCACGCTCGACTCGCTTTCGACGTCCGAATCGTCCGACATCTTAGCAGAAATCCGTAAAAGTATGACACAAATAACAAGGTAAATGCTAATAACAACTTCCCTACAAGTTATTATGATGGTTTAATGTAGTTTTACTTTAATATCTGCCATCAGTTTGACTTTGAGTAAATCAAATTAATTTTCTCGATGTTGCTCCCATTATATTAAAAAAAGCTTTAATTAGCTTTTTCTCAAAATCACTCAGTAGCTAGCACATTTAAGAAGAACGGTTTTAATTTCTCTGCCGAACTACCCCCTGGAAAGAAGTCTAGTGTTCTGAAACAGAGCGTTGTACCTACCATATCCGAAGTGCAGATAAACACTGATCCTGGTCAAATTTTGACGGCGCACAGTGGTCGGACGGACCTCATTTCACGCGCAAAATTCTGAGTTGCATTATTATGTGAAATTAAGTAAGCAGATTGTTTTCTCAGATGCTTCATGTGGTCTGAAAATGTTTAAAATTCAATTTTGCCATTTATACAGAGTCCTCACAAAAATCTTCATGCCGTACCCACCTCAAGATTGAATCCATCCGATGAATCCATCCAGAGACTGATTGCTCAATTTGGCAAACAGCAAGCTCAATTGAAGACGTAAAGTGTTCTTTCTGCAAACACCGAAGAAGGTGTGGAATGCACCAAACGCATTAAGGAAAATATCATATAATTAGCATTTTCAACTTGTTAATATTACATTAAGATACAAGTTTCACAAGGCAGCTTATCATCACATATCATATCACATCAGTCCAAGTTGCGACACAAGGATTTAACTTACGGTTGTTGACTTGATTGATAGTAAGACGCAAGCAATAAACATACCGAGTGACACAAGAATTACTAGCCAAGCGATAACTCTGGTTAAAAAAATGCTAATAATTTGAAATTTTTGGGATGATTATAGTAGCTTAATACCTACAAATTGCTGCATAAGTACTACTAATTTTCGCTTCCGGTTTCACCGGAACTGACGTCACTTTTATTATTTCAAATAGAACACCCTGTATATTTGAATGAATTCCAAGTTATTAACATGAACAACATTGAACTAGTACGAGGTGTTCATTATAAAACTTCATCTAGTTGGCTGTGAAATGTCAAAAGAAAAGTATGAAGAAAGAAAAGTCCGTTTATTTTGATTATGTCATCCTTTTCTGCCAAAATTTCATAGCCTGGTAGATGAAGTTTCATGAACACCCCATATGTCTAGCTATTACCGTTTTCGAGCAAATCGCGCCCAAACTTTCCATAACAGCAATAATTAATGTTGATTTTTATGCACACAAATGAATATCAATCAGCCTCGATTGTTCAGATGACTGTTTTTTTAGGACTACCTACCAACATTAAAAAAAAGTATTTCCAAGATGTCATGAAAAAAATGGAGAGTTGATTTTTTGAAGACATTTATCTCCATAACTTCCAATGAAAACACCTAATTTTATTCCTAACATTTGGACCTTTTATTTGTGGTACAATTTCTCGAAAACGACTGATTTTACTCATATACTTTAAGAAATAATGTTTGAAATTGAATAAGAAATCCAAATGTTAGGAATAAAATAGGTGTTTCTATTGGAAGTTATGGAGATAAATGTCTTCAAAAAATCAACTTTCTACTTTTTCCATGACGACTTGAAAAAACTTTTTTTTAATGATGGTTGGTAAAGAACCCAAAAAATAGTCATCTGTGATATCGAGGCTAACTGATATTCATTTGTTTCCATAAAAATCAACATTTATTATTGATGATATGGAACGTTCGGGAGTGATTTTCTCGAAAACGGTAAGAGCCAGGCATACAGTATTACATGTTAATAACCTAGAATTCGACGTCGAATCCGAAAATTGACAAATAAACAGGGTGTTCGAATTGTAATAATGAAAGTGACCTCACTTCCGGTGACACCGGTAACGCAAATTAGTCATACTTATGTGCAATTTGTAGGTACTAAGCTACTAGATTCATACCCAAAATTTCAAAATGTTAGAATTTTTTTAACCAGAGTTATCGCTTGGCTAGTAATTCCTGCCCCAGTCAGGAAGGTGACGTCATTTTGACGTAATTTTTTTGGTAAGCATTGGTCACCCAAGACGTCATGGGATGACTGAAAAAAATGTCGTAATAACGGGTGTAAGTCACAGACCGATAACGTCATTTTGCAACGTCAAAATAACGTTACTTTGTGACGACAAAATGACGTTATGTTGTGACGTTAATTTGTGACGTCAAAATCACCTAACCTGAGCTAACTGAAGCTAATTTGAATATATAAATTACAAAAAAGCACGTTTTATTTCAAATTCTCTGGGGCTTTAATTTCAATTTCTAATTTAAAGTCAAAACAGTATAAAAGCTTGCAAAAATTTACTAAAAAAAATCCATTTACAACCTAATTTTTGCAATAAAAATTGATCTTTGAATTGTTGGGGATATTTCGGGTCAATACCGAGTAAAAAAATTGAAAATTCAAAAATTATTCTTCATAAAAATAACTTAGTTATCAGTCAAAATTGCCGTGAAAAATGAAACCCAATAAAAAGTCGAATGAAAACGAATATATAAGAAAAAAATTCAGAAAACGTGACAAAGAATAATAATAGAAATCACGGAAATTCAGGAACAATTAAAAATAAAATATATGAAACACGATAAAAAGCACTATTCGACTATTCGAATCTCGAGAATTTGGGCCCAAAACATGACCGCAAAAGTTGCCAGATTTATCGAAAAATCACCATCTCAGGTTATTTTAATTTTAGTACACCTTAAAAATGAACTTAAAAATGTTTCCTATATAAATTATTTTGATATTTCCAAAGCGTAAAACATGAGAATACTAATAAATGATAACAATAAAACAATAAGACATAAATAAACATCGACAAAATGATCTAAAAGTTAAACAAATCTGGAATAATCAGAAAAGTATAGAAAAAAGTTGCAAATAGTTAAAGCCATAGATTGAAATGATTTCGATCTGTCAGCCAAAATCATCTAAAAAATTGCTAAAAAAAGAAAAGTTGTTGAGTTTTTTTTTGTTGAGTTACTTTAAGATTCCACTTCGAGGTTGCCACATTTTCAGAGTTTCCGAGTTATTTGGAAAAATGTGCAAATTTCTCAAAACTGCAAACAAAATCACCTGATTTTTGTAAAATATTCTTGATAGAGGAAAATAAAAATTATGAAATGTAATAACCTTTTAATCTCTAAAAAATGGCACCTAGCATATATCATGTATTTTTTAATAACTGAGTTATCGCTACCAACTCAATTTTTTTAAATACGCACCTAGCATTTTTATTATGTATTTCAATTGCAAAAACTAGGTATTATTATTTTAAAATACTCAATTTTGGGCCAAAATTAATTAATCTTACATTATGATTGTTTAAACGTAGGAAAAAGCTAATTTTTTGTGTCAAAATTACTTTAAAAAATTATAAAAACCCATAAAAAAGTCGAATTTAAATCGATGCAAAAACATATGAAAGAATAAAATTTAAACGAATCATATGGAAAAGAATGAAAAAATGTAGAGCAATCTTATTGGGAAATTATAGAAAAAAAATATACAGGCAGATAGAGGCATAAATCTAAAATATTGTCACGATTACAAATAATATAAAATTATTGTTTACTAAATGATGAGAATCATGTATCAACTTATTCGAGTCATCCAGGTCGAAGTGACCTCGGTCCAAACAGAGCAAATAAAAAACATGCTAACGATAGCAATTTAGAATTCCGTGTGTTGAATGTTTTTTCTGACTCGGATAAGAATCTCCTCATCCGAGTCAGAAGGTTTAGGCCATATTGCTTTAAAGCTTTAAAAAATCGCTAAATAAGGTTTCTTTCGGACCATAATTTTAATAAATTATTTGGAATTCTTTTTGGATCTTCTGTTCCGGGTCAACACCGCTTGAAAAAAAAAATGAAATCAGGACTCATTAATCGTAAAAAAAAACACAGATTTTAGGTCAAAATTGTCCCAATAGAATTAATTTTATTACTTCTAAAGGATGAAAACAAGGCAAATTGCAATTTATTTCCATTAAAAAATCTATTTAACGAAACGTGACAAGTAATCAGCATAGGAATCAGATTTATATATTAAAAGAACAATAAGAAAAGAAGACAAGTTGAAAACTTGTATTTAACAATTTATAATTAGAAAAAGTTAAGAAAAGTGGAAAATTATAAAAGAAATAAGTCTAAAACAAGTAGTGTATTTAAATTTTAGGTAGTAAATTATTTCCAAATTTTGGCCAAAATTGTTTCAAATTTAGGAAACTTTTCTAAAAGAAGAGCTTTTTTTGAAATCAAACCCCATAAGAAACATGAAAATTCAGGAACCATTTTTTGTTTATATTTTTATTTACTACATATAAGTGAGTGAAATATGCTAACTGTATTTATATATTTGTATATCTTTGAACACCTTTTTTACACTTTTTTACATTTTTTGTTTATATCTACTTTACACTCTTTTTGCAGTTTTTTTTAAACTTTTTTAACACTTTTTTTACATTTTTTTGTTAACATTTATTTACAATTTTTCCTTCCCTTGTTCCTCCACTTTCTTTTTACAATTTTTTAAAAATATTTTTACATATTTTTTATATTTATTTCACACTTTTTACAATTTCTTCTACGCATTTTTCTGCATACATTTTTTTACATCTTTTTTTCACAATTTTTTTAAGCTTTACACTTTTTTGCAATAAAAAATATGACATCACTATGGGTCGTCATTATCAGATCGAAAAATTGATGTTATTTATATATGTCATTTTTTCGTCAGGTGACGTCGAATAACGAATGATCACCACAAGTTGACATTATAATGACGTCACGTTCTCGCCTGGGGTGTCACCCGGTATATTAAAATGATTTTTTTCTGGTTGAAACTGTCTATATAGTGTATCAGGATTAACATGATGTATGTGGGACTTATATCCTTAACTACTGAATATACGAAGTCGCTTCAATTTCGAAAAAGTTACGCTACTACTTTTTCTATAAAAGAGGTATCATTTAACACTGGGGCTCCAATTTGCCCCATACTACAAATATTAATAAAAATTTCATATGGAATATGAAGACTATACATAGGGCAAGCTAGACGTACAGGCGTAATGGCTATAAAGTTTGACACATCTACAGTAGCGAACAGAAAGTAAATTTTTTTCAAATATCCAAGTGATAATTGAATGTCCACAATTAAGTGATGTGGAACAAAATGTAAGGATGAATTTGGAATTTTGCTTCGTGTTTATTGCAGTTATTAATAATACCTCGGGGCTTTTTTCTGTCCTTCTTTATATCTTCATTAGTTTATACAAAAATGGGTTTTTTTCTAAAACTGTAACATTTCAAGACCATAAAAAAAACAAATCTCCTATTCAATGAGCATTACAACAATTTGGAATTGGACGTATTCATCTGAGAACCAGAGCTATGCCTAATTGTTTAAATGTACAGGGTGACCCACGAAACTGACATTAATCCTCATTTTTTTAAGTTTTACATTCTGAGTTCTGACTGAATAAAACTGAACTTCGAAAATTGTTTATATTAATAGAATCAGAAAGAATTAACCGATAGTCGCAATTTTTAATTTGAATATGTTCAGGAGGTACGGTTAAACTGAAGAATGGCGAATAGCAAGATGTCACACATAAAGATGAATAACGATGAGGGCCTTGAAAACACTAAAAGATACTAAGTTAAATAAATATGAAAAGCTTAGAACAATCTAAAATTGTTTTTAAGAACTTAAAAACTTTCAACTGCGTTCGAGAATCTTTGAATAATTCCAAATCCTTGAAAACAATTCTTCTAGGCGGACAGTCAAAGCAATGTCCACTTTTTAAGAGGTATACCGGGTGACATAAGATGTATGTAACAGCCCAGCGTTTCCACAATTTCTATTTTAAAAATTTGAAATTTGGAGGTGATAAATAAATCGTAAATGTGTCTCAGATCCCGTTTCATGCACTTAGGCGCGTCTTCCGGTTTAACCGGAAGTACCGCTATATTTTATTTTTTAATGGAACACCCTGTATATTTGTTCATTTTCGGATTCCCCTTCGAGTTCTAAGTTATTAACGCGTTACATAATGTATGCTTATCTCTTACCGTTTTCGAGAAAATCGCGCCCGAACTTTCCATATCATCAATAATAAATGTGGATTTTTATGCAAACAAATCAACATCGATCAGCCCTGATGTCATAGACTACCATTTTTTAGGCTCTCTATCAATAGACATCAAAAAAAGTATTTCCAACTTGTCATGGAGAAGGTGGAGAAATGATATTTTGAAGACATTTATCTCCATAACTTCTAATGGAAGCTCCTATTTTATTCCTACCATTTGGATTCCTTATTCTATATCAAACATTATTTCACATTTAAAATGTTTGAGTAAAACCAACCAAAACTAATCAAAAACCAAAAAAAAAATCAATTCTCCATTTTTTCCATGACAAGTTGGAGAGACGTTTTTAAAGTCTATCGATAGAGAGCCTAAAAAAATGGTAGCCTATGAAATCAAAGCTGATCGATGTTCATTCTTTTCCATAAAAATCCATATTTATTATTGATGATATGGAAAGTTCGGCCGCGATTTTCTTGAAAACGGTAAGAGATAATTATGTTACACGTTAATAACTTAGAATTCGAAGGGGAATCCGAAAATGAACAAATATACAGGGTGTTCCATTTAAAAAATGAAATATGGCGGTACTTCCGGTTAAACTGAAAGTCGTGCCTAAGAGCGTGAAACGGGATCTGAGGCACATTTAAGATTTATTTATCACCTCCAAATTTCAAATTTTTAAAATAAAAATTGTGGAAACGCTGGGCCGTTACATACATCTTGTGTCACCCGGTATACCTCCGGTAATTATTCAAAGATTCTCAAACGCAGTTGAAAGTTTTTAAGTTCCTAAAAACAATTTTAGATTGTCTAAGCTTTTCATATTTGTTGGTGAAGTTAGCAGGATTGGGACAAATAATGCACCTCTTCTTTATTCGAAAATGGCCGAAGTTTCGACTATTTATTTAGTCTTCATCAGGGCTATTCTCACTTAGAGAGGGTAGTCAGTTAAAAATCTATTCAAGATGGTGAAAATAGCAAACTCCATTCGATTGTTCGGTGACCCTGGTATCTTAGGCTCGACAAACTACACGTCCGCTGCATAAGGTACACAATTTGCGAATTTGTTGTGCAATAAGGGGATTTTTTAAATCATTATTTTTCTGACCTGATAGTGTACCTGTTTTCGTTTTCTACATTTTCTAAATCCACACTCTCAACGTCTTCCATTTTAGGCGTATAATTCAATTATTCTACAATTGCTGAAGTAGCGTCACTGTTTAGGTAGTTTTCAGCTGCCGACTTCTTGTGGACAAATTAAACGAATCCGCAGATTCTTGTAATAAATAGTCTCTAGATCATTGACGAGGTCGTCGACGTTTTCCTCAATTTTTTCATTGAGAAACGAGATCAACAGATCGACATCGGTATCGAAGCCGATCGTTTACTACACTGTAGTAGTGACTTTTAGCTTTGTAGACTCCACGTGACAAGAAGTACTGGTGATTGATTTTTCAGGACTAAATTTGTGAATCTACTGGATATATTGGCACCCACTATTGGTGGAAGAAGTTGGTAAAGTATCGTTTGAATCGCATTTATCCCGGCTTTTCCTTCAGTAACCTCAGGCTCGTTACCAAATTGCTATTTGAAGTTAGGGCCTTCTCCTTATTCGAGGTTTTGTTGACCTCCATAGTGGATTGGTAGGACAAGGGGTATGAAAATACTGTTCACCTATTGAGACCGAATTGTGCTTCTTCGCAAATTATTTTAATTAGCCGGAATGCCAAACATTGGTTATTTGTAGGAAAAAATTGGTATTTATTAAAAATTAAGTAACTAAAATATATTGATTTTTAAATTATGCTTAGTTCCTAACATCGTAGAGCCTCATATGAAAACCGCAATTTTTGATCCCACAATAGAAAACATCTGAACAGATCGACGCAAACTTTTAAAGTTTTTACTAGATTTTTGTAATAAACACTCGTATACAGGGTAATCGTTTTTCATCAATCGTTAATCAGTTTAACAATTAGAATTTCGGTTATTTGAAGCGATAGAAAAATGAATAAATTAAGGCAAAGTTGCGCAATTAGAAGTCTATAAAAACGACGTTTTCAAAGTTTCGAAAATTCCTACAGGTTTCAAAAATATTCGCAAGAAATCGAAATTTTAAAAAAACGTTTTTATTTCTTCCTAATTTAATTTAAAGAGATAATTAAAAATAACAAACACTTCTTAGTTGTGTTATACAGCCACTTTCTGCTGTCTTCAACGAGGTATTTTCAAATTTAAAATCCGAAATTTAATTAAAATTTACAACTTTATTTTTTTAAATACGGTCCTAGATTTTTTTTTATCGAATTTTGAATCTATTTGCATTAATAAATAACCGACAATTAATAAATGTATTCACTTTTAGGTTAGATTTTGCTGAATTTGTAATGCGATTGTTAAAATGTGTTGACAAAGTCGAGTCACGACCTTTCTGGCATCCGTATACTACACGCTTTTCATCGACCGATAGTTTAGTGGGATTCGGTTGAATCTACACACACTACAAATATTAAACCGTTTGATTGATGGTTTGATTGAACAGTGTGTGTAGTGTCTGAAGATTCAGCTTTTTGTCAGATTCAAATCTGACAAAAATAGGCTGTTGAAAATGTCTGAAGTCTGCGGGGACCAAAAAGGTTATGTTCCGACTTTGTCACCCAATTTTAACAATCACATTACAAAATCAGCAAAATGCAACCTAAAAGGTAATAGAATTATTGATTGTCGTATATCACCGAATGCAGAATAGCAAGTAGAATCAGAATGTGAAAAAAATTAATTCAAAATGACAAAAATATGACACCTTCAAGCACAAATTATGTATTAATCTAGAATAACAGCGTTAGGGGGCCAAATTTTGTTATAAAAGATTTTAAATGAGCTGGAATGATATGAACATTAGATGAAATTAAGCCTTACAGTAAATTCAGACTAAAAGTAAAACATTTTAGTCCCAGAAGATCGCAAAGTATATATTAACACTTAATATTCGAGGCAATACAAAAAAAAAACAAAATTTCATTTAAAAGAAAATAATTTCTACTAAGAAAAAATTAAAAGAAGGAAATAAACAATATTGGAGTTGAAATTCTTTTGACAGCAAGTACTAAAAATTATAGTAAAAGCACGCTTGAAAAATATGGAGGATAGTAGTTAAGTATTGAAGATTTAATAAATTATATGATAGTATAAAGTATAATATTAATGTGAGGAAAAACCTAAAACAAAAAGCCTCGAAGTAATCAAAACAAACCCATGAATGAAAAAAAAATCTGGGAAATCGGTTTTTATTTTTTTGCGCCTGTACGGTTGATTTGATTGAAAAACTTTTAAGAGTAAAGTTGTAGAGCTTATGGTCAGCTACCATCCTGCAATATTTTCAATACCCCAGTTTTGGCTGTTTTTTGGAAAAACGCCTCGAAAAGTGCAAGAATTTGAATTTGGCGCGTCACCCCCGCCATGCATGTGCAGTGTCGCCAACATAATAATTTTTTTTATGTCAGAGTAAAATAGAGAAGAACCAAAGACAGAAAAAGCAACAAGAAAGTATAAAAATGCGCAGGATTCGACAGTCTACGTACTCACTAACCAATTTTAACAATCACATTACAAAATCAGCAAACTCCAACCTAAAAGATAATAGATAAATTAATTGTGGCATATCACCGAATGCCGAATTGCAAGTTGATGATGGTGATATGAAATCGAAACGTCGGATTTTAAAGTAGCTATGATAAAGTGTCAATTATTTTTTATTACCTCTGTAAATTACGACGAGAAAAATAAAAAAGTTTTTTCAATGTTTCCGTTTTTTGGAGAATATTTTCGAAACCAGTCGGAATTTTTGAAATCTGAAAAGCGAAATATCCAATCCATAAACCCGAACTCGAAAAAGATGAGTTCCGTCATGTCTAATTATTGTTTAACTAAATCAAAAATATGGTATTGACCGAAACACAATAATGTGCAATTCGCAATTACTTAATGATTCCAACGAATCTCCAATTATTTATGCTTCTTTATAATTTCTGTAACGTGAGTATAAAACTTCGTAATTCTACAAATTTTAATGGAAACGCCTTTTTAAAAAATAATAAATTATTCAAAACTAATAACCTTAAAGCTCTGCTTTCGCACCATTAACTTCGTTTATGCGACAAACGAGGGTTCCCTAAGTGCCCAAAATCATTTCGAAATGTGGGTTAACATTTTTCGCAAGACCTAAGACACTTTTTTACCGACGCGGGCTCAATTTATGGACAAAAAGATCGCGCCAAACTCTCATAACGATAAGGAGAATATAAAAAGCGCTTCGGGATGGCGTCGAAGGCGTTGTAAAAAAAGAATAAAGTCAAATCCAGAAGAAAGCGAAATGCGTAATAATGGCCGCGGGGGGCCGAGGGGACCAGCCCTGGGAGGAAAATGTTTATTTAAACTTAGGACCAAGGCTTTACGTCAAACTCAGCGGGTAGTCCGGTGGCTAATAGGATTCTGGAGGGAAAGCCGAGACGGTTATGAGGGGGGAGATTTGCATTTTTTGTTTTTGTCACTGCCAAAAACAGACTTGTTATATTTTCCTTGATTCTCGTTTCCCTACTTACATTTATTTACCAGTAGCGTCATTAACTACAAAGAAGCCCTCAAGCAGTGGTTTTCAACTGAAAAAAATTATAATCGTCTAAGGAAAAACGTACAAAATCGGGAGACAAAAAATAGTGTACGTATTTCTCAATAACATCTGTTTACAAATAATGAAGCAAAAAGCTAAAATTAAGAACTAATAAAATGTTATTTTTATCTGGTGTAATAGAAGAATCTAGATTTTATAAAAAATAATAAGCCCATGAGGAGACACACATGATGTGACCTAATGACATGTGACAGACCATACGCTTATAAATTCTCAATATCACCAAAACTATCATCTCAATAAGTCTTTATTCGTCCATATTTTATATAATTTAGTCTTAGACTAAATGTGCTTCAGTACGATGTTATTTTGTGTCAATTGAGTGCTCTTCAGTTATTAGGTTTCAGCTTAACAACTTTTGGCGCCCAACTTGGGTCGCTAAACGTACCATTACTGAAATATCTAACATAGAAGCAATTTAACAAGACGACGCGATTTTTTTATTAAACCAAAACTAACCGAAAGTAATATTACATCCTGACCCGATATGTAGTAGAGATTTAATACACATCGACTTGGTGAAATATCGAGGGCATTGACGTAAATCAGGCGACTGCTGGCTCCATTAGGTCCGCGCCCTTCGACCTCGCCTGTCATAACTCAGATGCTGAGTCTGTTTTTTATCTGCCATATTTTCGCTATTTCAATTTTGAGCATGAAAAGATAAGTAAAATGTGAAGTTACGACCGAGAAGTTATTAGATTTTTCGTATGAGATATTTTCGCTAGTAAGGGCCGTTCAGTGCTTATGTCTTTCATAACGGGGTGATAACTATGTAAGTAGTAGGGTTTTACGAGCCAGTATGCGGAAGGGCTGGTTTAATACTTAGGGGTGGCGTTCAAATAGGTTTCAATTGCTTGGCTGCGTTAAAAGAAAGAATCTTACTCGTTATATCCAGAGTCCATATACCATGGGTCTTGTGAAGTACTAACCTGCAATAAAAAATAAAGATAGATATATTAATATGGCAAGGAAAAATTATTTATTTAAAACATCCGACCCTCTTTAGTGCACATTTTAAGGCTAATCTGAAACAAACAGCATGGAAAGGTTGCCTTTTCGCAGAATTACCCCTAAACAATATCCTGTGCAGTGCAGTAAGCAGGCGGGAGTATATAATACCTTCGGTTTTAACTTTGAATTAATTTCCAGTTGGTTTTACTGTAAAATAGCTTTTGCAGAGCAACCCGCACAATAGCACCGCATATCTTTCGAAGCCGAATGGAAAATCTGAATTTCCATATTAGAACATTGGCGCAGCAGGAAAAACTATTTATTCTGACTAGATCTAAAGTATTAAAATGTTTTCACAAAATAGTTTTCCAATCTTTATAGGTGTTGTTCAATGGAATTTTTTCCTAACGTTTCGCGCACAACTCGCGGACATTATAACAAGTCATGAGGTAAGGGACGAAGTGATATCTTTTGGGTTTTGAGGTTGACTGATTCAATCACTAAAAGCACCGTCGTATTTATACTCTAAGGGTGACTTTTACAACTATCAGTAAAACTTCAGTTTGAAGTTAAAACACCAGTAATGATGTATATTGCATTTTTACTTGACAGATAAACAATGCAATCTGCATCATTACTGGTGTTTTAACTTCAAACTGAAGTTTTACTGATAGTTGTAAAAGCCGCCCTTACTGCCACGATGGAGTGAGACAAACCAGGAAAGCTATAGAGGTCTTGAATCACGAGAACAACTTCAACAGGAAAGCACAGCTCTAAATTCAGAGTTAAGCGAGTTCTATGTCATTTGCTATGCCACACCCCTACTCCAACCCCCCTACTTCATTGTGGTGGTGGGAGTGTAAATACGACGGAACATTCAGTGGACGAAACAGTCAACGTCGACACGCAAGACTTGTGGTCGACCGCAGTCGTGGACAAAACGTCGAAAGAAATACCATTGGACCACGGTTTCAAAGCTTGGAAAATAATTTTTAATAGTTTTTGAGAAAATGGTGGTAACAATATGTGAGACGTTTGCAATATCACTTGAATCGTGTTTCCACTTTTATTAATATTTTTTTATACCTGGGGCGAATTCAACGACACTCATATAATTGTTTTTAAATGTTTTATTATTCCTACCTTTTCTTTTATGTTGGAATTTCTACAAAAGTTTCTGCACTATTTTTATAAAGAAAATGTGTTGCTAAATTCAATCGTTCTTAAAAAAAATAGAGATCAAATACAAAGATACTACTTTATTTTACAATACTTCACAAATTCCTTGTCGAGAACGACTTCCATCGACGAACCTAATAATTTCAATAATTTTTTTTTTAGATTTTTATTTAACGAATTAGTAAAATAATATATTTAAAATTTATAAGGTAAGGTTTATAAGAAATACGAAAAAAAGTTAATTTGGAGCAAAATTACGCAATTAGAAATCGAGAAAAATAACGTCAAATTTTGAAAAATTTGACTGGTTTCCAAAATATTCAGAAAAATTTGAAAACACATTTTTATTTTTTCCACTCTTAATTTAAAGAAATAATAAAACATACTTGACATAGTCACTTTTTGCTCTCTTTAACTTGATATTTTCAAATTTAAAATCCGACGTTGTTACCGTCACCAACTTTTCTTTTTTTAAATACGGTTCTGGATTTTTTTTATATCACATCCTGAATCTACTTGCAATTCTGCATTCGGTGATATGCAACAATTAATAATTCTATTATCCTTAAGGCCAACTTTCGATGACTTTGTGATTGTTAAAATCTGTTGATAAAGTCCGGTCAGTATCTTTTTAGCCCCCGCAAACTGATTTGGTGTACCCACCACCAATCAAACAGTTTGTTATTGTGTTAATTGTTGCATATCACCGAATGCAGAATTGCAACGAGATTCAGAATCTGATATAAAAATTCAGGCCCTTGTTTAAAAAAATTAAGTTGATGATGGTTGAATGAAAACGAAACGTCGTATTTAAAATTTGAAAATACCACATCGAAGAGAGCAAAAAATGGCTCGGAGAAAGAGTCAATTATTTTTAGTTGTCCCTTTAAATTAAGACTAAAAAAAAATAAATATCATTTTTCCAAAACTTTTTGCCAATATTTCCTAAGCCAGCTGGATTTTTCGAAATATTTGAAAACGTCATTTTAATAGACTTCTCACTGCGCAACTTTGCCCTAATTTATCATTCTTTGTACCTCTTAAATAACCGAGATCCGCATGGTTAAACTCGAAAAACTGGCACTCCGTATAGGTGCACCATTAGCAAAAAAGTGTAATCGTTCATGAATATATAATCATTGATCGCTAATAAAGAAGCATATTTTCTTTCAACTTTCATTTCAACATAAAACTAATCTAAAAAAAATTGGAAAATATCATATCTCCCTAGAAAAAAAATATGTTTTTTGGTCTGAATTTTAAAGAAAATTGGTAAGGAATCTTCCTATAAATTAACCGATATAAAAAATGATGTTGAAGGCCACAGAAACATCACATCTGTAAAAAGGTGTAGTCACACTCCTGAAAATATTACAATCATTGCATCTCTGATGAAATAGTTATTTATGTATTAAGAGCGAAAAGTACAACTTTTTTGCCCGGAGAGTGAAGTTTACCGCTCGACGCGAAGCGGAGAGCGGCAATCACTCGAGAGCAAAAAGTTACTTTTTGCTCGTAATGCATACAACGTTTTTGCTGCTAACGATCAATTTCCAATAATCTGAATCACAACTAAGCATAACTGAAGACACAATCTGAAAATTTAAATCAAAGTGACAATGACGTTTTTAATAATTGGTTGAGTGGTGGTAGTTGCTATTGACAGCAAGCGAAAAAATCTTTTTTGCCTGCTGCCCTGGGCAACGCGCGGAAAAGTAAACTCACATTCTGATCCTCAAAAAGGTTGGGTTTTCGTTTGTCTAATGAAAGCGTAAAATACATCATTATTTGACGTTTGTAGAAAATAGTTATTTATGCATTAAGTGCGAAAAGTGCAACTTTTTTGCTCGAAGAGTGAAGTTTGCGGCTCGACGCCAAACGGAGAGCGGCAATCACTCGAGAGCAAAAAAGTTACTTTTTGCTCGTAATGCATACAACGTTTTTTCTGCAAACGATCAATTTCAAATAATGTGAAACACAACTGAGCTTAACTGAAGTCACAATCTGAAAATTTAAATCAAAGTGACAATGACGTTTTAAATATTTGGTTGAGTGGTGGTAGTTGCTATTGACAGCAAGCGAAAAAATCTTTTTCGCTAGAGGATACGACCATGTAAAAATAACAACTTTCTTCATACCTTGCCCTAGCCGAAATAGTTATTTATGTATTAAGAGCGAAAAGTACAACTTTTTTGCTCGGAGAGCGAAGTTTGCCGCTCGACGCGAAGCGGAGAGCGGCAATCACTCGAGAGCAAAAAAGTTACTTTTTGCTCGTAATGCATACAACGTTTTTTCTGCAAACGATCAATTTCAAATAATGTGATACACAACTGAGCAAAACTGAAGACACAATCTGAAAATTTAAATCAAACTGACAATGACGTTTTAAACATTTGGTTGAGTGGTGGTAATTGCTATTGACAGCAAGCGAAAAAATCTTTTTCGCCTGCTGTCCTGGGCAACGCGCGGAAAAGTAAACTCACATTCTGATCCTCAAAAAGGTTGGGTTTTCGTTTGTCTAATGAAAGCGTAAAATACGTCATTATTTGACGTTTGTAGAAAATAGTTATTTATGTATTAAGTTCGAAAAGTGCAACTTTTTTGCTCGAAGAGTGAAGTTTGCGGCTCGACGCCAAACGGAGAGCGGCAATCACTCGAGAGCAAAAAAGTTACTTTTTGCTCGTAATGCATACAACGTTTTTTCTGCAAACGATCAATTTCAAATAATGTGAAACACAACTGAGCTTAACTGAAGTCACAATCTGAAAATTTAAATCAAAGTGACAATGACGTTTTAAATATTTGGTTGAGTGGTGGTAGTTGCTATTGACAGCAAGCGAAAAAATCTTTTTCGCTAGAGGATACGACCATGTAAAAATAACAACTTTCTTCATACCTTGCCCTAGCCGAAATAGTTATTTATGTATTAAGAGCGAAAAGTACAACTTTTTTGCTCGGAGAGCGAAGTTTGCCGCTCGACGCGAAGCGGAGAGCGGCAATCACTCGAGAGCAAAAAAGTTACTTTTTGCTCGTAATGCATACAACGTTTTTTCTGCAAACGATCAATTTCAAATAATGTGATACACAACTGAGCAAAACTGAAGACACAATCTGAAAATTTAAATCAAACTGACAATGACGTTTTAAACATTTGGTTGAGTGGTGGTAATTGCTATTGACAGCAAGCGAAAAAATCTTTTTCGCCTGCTGTCCTGGGCAACGCGCGGAAAAGTAAACTCACATTCTGATCCTCAAAAAGGTTGGGTTTTCGTTTGTCTAATGAAAGCGTAAAATACGTCATTATTTGACGTTTGTAGAAAATAGTTATTTATGTATTAAGTGCGAAAAGTGCAACTTTTTTGCTCGGAGAGTGAAGTTTGCGGCTCGACGCCAAACGGAGAGCGGCAATCACTCGAGAGCACAAAAGTTACTTTTTGCTCGTAACGCATACGACGTTTTTTTTGCAAACGATCAATTTCAAATAATGTGAATCACAACTGAGCATAACTAAAGTCACTAGGAGTACCGAAAATAGCCTTTTTCCTTGCGCGCGTGACAAATTTCCGTGTGAGGCGAAGCCGAGCAAGGAAAGCCATGTAAGCACGGAAAAAGGCATTTCGGACGTGTAATGAACGATACTTTTCGTTATACTAATTAAATTATATAATATATTACTAAAATTACTTAATTTTCAAACATGAAAAGTTGTATGTGACAATAGGGTGACATAAGTCTGACAGAGAAATCAAAATCAACAAATCAAATAATAGAAGTTGTCAAGGATAGTCTAAAGCTGAAGTTCGCAACTGGTGGCCGTCTTATTTTAATATAAGTAGTGATATTCAACTGGGAACCGCAAATAAAACAGCGCGCGGAAAACGGTTTTTCCGTTCCCTTACGGCAAAGGTGTATTTTCTGTACAATTAACTAGCCTGGAAAATGGTTATTTTCTGAGTAGTGTAATGAAAAAATCTTTTTCGCTTGCTGTCCTGGGCAACGCGCTGAAAAGTAAACTCACATTGTGATCCTCAAAAAAGATTAGGTTTTCGTTTGTCTAATGAAAGCGTAAAATGCGTCATTATTTGACGTTTGTAGAAAAAGGCATTTTCTGCCATTTTAAGTTTTTTGTTGCTATAATTGTGTTTATCCTTCACAACTGCTTGATATTTCTTGCAAAGACTAAAGAAAAAAAAAGTTCTCTAGAGGTAATTTGTTGGTATTTGTTTTTTTTTCAAACTAGAGTATTCTATAGTTTTTAGCTTTTTCTTGCTAATTCGAAATCAAAACGTATCCTTAATATTTGTATAACAACGAATATAGCTAATCATTTGGGCACCATCTTGAAGCCTACAGAGTAATCTTTATCTGCAAAAATGTGTAGTCACCCATAAAATAATAATCCCTATATCTAGATTGAAAAAGAGTATCTTACAATTTTGCAAACTTTAATGTAGCCTTTGTAGCTCTTTGTTAGTTCTATCTCAAAAGCTTCAGAATAAACACTTATTTTTTTTAACGTATTTAACATTTATATCTCTTATGAGACTGCTTATTTTCTTTTCCATACTTATTGTAAATAGGACTTTGTCTACTCTTCTTTAGAAGACACATTTCATTAATACAATTCAGCCAACCTGAAAATCGCCTTTATAAGTTACATAAATACCTCATCTGAAAAATGATGTAGATGCTCTAGTAATTATATTCGAAATACAGAATTTGATATTTTTGTCTCTAGTGACCGAGTTCTCGAAGACCACATACCAAAACCCCTCATTTTGAAGAGAATTAGACATACATAGAAACCAGCGAAGTTTTGTGTAAACAATCTTTAATGTAGTCTTTTTTGATTTAGAGAAGAACTCCAAAGAAAACAGAAATATCCAATACAATCAATCTCAAAAAGTGGTGGCCTTTAAGGTTGCAGAGATCCGTCGTCTGTAAAAAATGTAGCTCTCTACTCTTGGAAAGTTGTAAGCTTCTGTATGTACAGTCATAATTTGCTAAAAACTATTGTTAATTCTCTCGATGATCAATCACAAGACATCAACATCAATGACAGAATCAATCCAAACCTCATTTTAGAGAAGATTTTGGAAACGAAAACAATCTGAAGAACCCTTTTTTAGGTCGAAACGTCATATAAAACTATTCCTTGTCATATCTGTTGATAGTAATCTCATTTTAGTGAAGATTTTGGAAAGGAAAACAATCTGAAGAAGCCTTTTTTAGGTCGAAACGTCATATAAAACTATTCCTTGTCATATCTGTTGATTGTAATCTGGTGATGTTCTTTCATAATCTGGACCTGCGTAGGGTCAAATTGTCAGCTTTCTTGCTTCTGCTTTTTGTAACTGCTGGTCGTTTTGTTACTTAAATACCATGGTATCATATAATACCTTAGTGTAATTTTGTAACACCTCTAACTTTTAGATTCTTTATAAACTTGCAACTAGAAATTAATTCCTCTCCGACGCTGAGTTCAGCATTTACACTTCTACAAATTTACATTCACCTTTAACGTTTAATTAAAAAGGAGCGGTGCATCCGGGCTCGCACAAACAAGATAACGCCAAAACAAAGTCAGTCTGGACTGGTGGTTCGCGAAATATGAACGAGGAAACAAAACAAAGATACTTCCGAAACGAGCTGCTAATTAAAAGTATCATTAGAGTCAACGACCACACATAATGAAAACGCTAAAATTGCTGTTTCGTAATTTGTAAGGTGGTAGTTTGGTGTTTTTCTGCCTGAAATGGTTTTTTATGCTTTACTACTATAATTCATGTTTCGAAAAAGCAAAGATTGAGCTTGTGTCTAAGGGAGAGACTATTCTTGACCGCCAAGTTGAGCAAAAGTTGGGTTTCTTGGGTACTCGGTCTGGGCGACAAGTATTAAAACTTCTAAACTGCCAAGCTTTCGACAATTTTTATTGTCTTCATCAGGGCTATATTACAGTAAGTGCAAATAAGTAACAATAAGAGGCTACAATGGTTATAGATAGCTTACCGTCTACTATTTTACGTCTATGCGGGTCCCGCAACAGAAAAATGTTAAAAAAGGTATTAAAAAGACGGACACACGATTACGACCGACATTGTTGAATCATGTACTGTACAATGATGTGTCCATCATTGTACAGTACATAATTCAACAATGTCTGTGTCCATCATTGTACAGTACATAATTCAACAATGTCTGTCGTAATCGTGTGTCCGTCTTTTTAATATCTTTTTTAACATTTTTCTGTTGCGGGACCCGCATAGACGTAAAACAGTAGACGGTAAGCTATCTATAACCATTGTAGCCTCTTATTGTTACTTATTTGCACTTACTGTAATATAGCCCTGATGAAGACAATAAAAATTGTCGAAAGCTTGGCAGTTTAGAAGTTTTAATACTTGTCGCCCAGACCGACAACCGAAGCAACCAACTTTTGCTTGTGTCTAAGACTAAACCTTCCTCAAAAGCGCAGTCAGTTCAAAAATAGTCTAGTTTCGAAATATGAACAAGCTTAAATATTTTACTTACTTCAAGAAACATATTGCATAAATTTCGAAATTATGTTGATTAATTGATTCTGAAATATTTTTATCCTAATAGAAATCTTTCCGAATCACCATCGATTCACGACCACTGTGTTATGAAAGATTTGAAAACCGTCGAAACTGCTGGTAAACAAAGCCATATTTCAGTAAAATTGCAGGAAAACTTTGGGCAATCCGCAGCAATTTTCTGGTAAACATTTTATTTGTAGTGGATAACAGAAACGATCTCCATTTATAAGAGCTTGTTTTGCTGTTTATGTGTATATCGCTCACACGCTGTAAATGTGCTTGGGCTGTGAGTGGTTAAAAATAACTGAATTTTATCTGAATTGTATCTATATCTCGAAAGTATCAGACACAAAGGCACCACAATTTTTCAAGAATGACCATAATATTTTGCATTGGGTGATCTTCAAAATTAGAATCCTTAAGAATTGTCACTAGGTCATAGAGGATTATGATATGTATGGCCTTAAGGCTAGTTTCGTGCCACCTCGCATATAAAAAGATGTTCGGTACTCTAGTTGAACATCTAAAAACAGATAATTTAAAATGCACATTACAAACATACACTGATGATGTGTGTCTTCCACCCATCAAAATAGGACAAAACTTAAAGATGAAAAAGCCAATGTCGGAGATTAGTTAATTATGGTTATTATATTGTTTTTTCATGGTATATCTACCAATGTGCCTTTAAAAAGAAGGTTCCGACCACGATATAATTTAGCGACGTAACAACCACGATCAAAGACGTTCCGCGGGCCGTCAACCGTCAGGTAATACAGGGACCCACCCTCGCCCAGCCAGTATAGGGGGCTGCCCTTCGTGATCTTTGATTTTGTCCTAAAATTGAATTAGTCAAAAAAAAAATAAAAATTTGCATTTTTGGACAATTTGAGTCATTTATACCCAATTTTATCCCTAATTCTAATTTGATTTTTCCAAAGCTCACAATATAGGACACTTTTAGGTGCTCGGATTAATTTTTGAACAGTTTTGGATATTTTTAACCGGAATTTCTTCAAACACTCCAAATTTGTATTTTTATAAACATTGAGACATTTTTCACCAAAGTTTTAAATAAATATTTGATGTCATTTTTCCGAAAAAACACCAACTTTCGTTAAAGTTTATGTTCTTTTTAAATATGGACTTAGTTCTACACAGAGAATGCAGGTGACTGAAATTCGTCGCTTAGCACTGGAATATCGGAAATCGTAGACGATGCCAACTATCAGACAAGACGATTGAATTGAGGTAAATTTGTAGTAAGGAATCCGACTTTCACCCGAATTAATTTCCAAAATTTCTAATAATTGGTTTTATTTTTTCCTGAATCTAATAGTTTTTATTTAGTTATTGGCATTTTTTTTATACAGACCAAATTTCTAATATAACGCCTTGAATTTTAGTAAATAAACTAAGCATCAATTGAAACAATACAACCTAAATTTTGAATGAGCTTTAAAACTGTCTATCTCTAAAGCCACTCAACTGATTTTCGTTGGCGATGCCATTTTGGTAAGATCCATGTATAGACTGCTTTAATTGTTTATGAACTCGGTTATATGTTTTGCAGGTTTCCTAATACAGGGTCCAACAAAACTTGTTACATTTGGAATTTAAAGATTATGGATAGGGCAAGCTAGACGTACAGCCGTAATGGCTATAAAGTTAGACACAGTGGCGAACAAAAAGTAAATTTTTTCAAATATCCAAGTGATAATCGAATGACCAAAATTAAGTGATATGGAACAAAATGTATGGATGATTTTGGAATTCTGCTGCCTGATTCATTGCAGCTATTAATGATACCTCGGGAAATTTTTCTGTCCTTTATATCTCCATTAGTTTAAAAAAAAGGGTTTTTCTAAAAGTCTAACATATCAAGACCATAAAAAAAATCTCCTTGGAATTGGATGTAGTCATCTGAGAACCAGAGCTATGCCTAATTGTTTAGATGTACAGGGTGAGCCACGAAACTGACATTAATCCTCATTTCTTTAAGCTTTACATTCTGAATTCTGACCGAATGAAACTGAACTTCGAAAATTGTTTGAAAAAAAAGAATGGCAAATAACAAGACGTAACACGTAAAGATGAATAACATGAGGGCCTTGAAAACCCTAAAAGATACTAAGTTGAATAAATGGGAGTTGAATAAATAAAGCTTAGAACAATCTAAAATTGTTTTTAAGAACTTAAAAACTTTCAAGTGCGTTCGAGAATCTTTGAATAATTCCAAATCCTTGAAAACAATTAATCTATGCTGACAGTCAAATGAATGCCCACTCTTTTAGAGGTAGAGTTGTAGTATCATAAAAAGTCACTGATAAAATTTTAATCAGACCAAGCAAACAATATTAAAAAAACATTTTTTTGTTATATTGTAATTTTGGATAAATGATGATCTGATGTGTTTGTGGCTCTATATTTTTTAGTACCTGGTTGCAGTCCCACGGACTTGCAACACTGCTCTACTCGCCTTGGCATACTATCTGTCAGATTTCTAATAAAATCTTGGGGAATGGCATTCCAAACATTCAGTATCGCTTGCACCAAATCATCCAAATTTTCAAAATCAATCCCTTGGCAACTCCAATCTATCTTTAATTTACTCCAGATATGCTCTATAGGATTCGTGTCAGATGACATAGGCAGCCATACCATTCTGTCCATATTATGTTCCCTTGGAAGCTGAATGACAACCCTAGCACTTTGAGGTCTAGCATTATCATCAACTAAAATATAATCATCCCCAAAATGTCTAGCAAAAGAAACGATAACGTCATTTACACACACATTGCAATATCATTCTCTATTCATATTCTCGTCCATAAGAACAACCAAATCGATCCTTCAATTTCTATTTATACCACCCCACACAGTAACGTTCCCTCCGCCAAATGCCACTTTTTTTTTCATGTGCTCTTCGCGGTACCTTTCACCCGTGTCTCTCCATACCATAATACGCCTATCAGAACGATACAGGTTGAACCTTGACTCATCCACAAACAAACACCTACCCTACTCCGCCACTTCCCAGTTTGAGTGTGTAGTTGCCCAGTCTCTTTATGAACACGATAATAATAATAATAATAATAATAATAAGACACCCACCGTACAGCCATGGGAGAGACGATTAAAAACCGATATAGAATCGCTTAGAAAAGATATTGGTAGACTGCAGCAGTACATCGCTGGCAACAGAAGTATGAAACTTCTAAGGCATTTTGACAGAATAACGACAACAGCATATTTACATACCCACTATGATCCCCCAAATTTTCTACCACAAGACGTACTAGATACTCTTAAGCAGCGTCTTCAAGTAAAAGCCCAGAGATTGCGACGATATAAGCAGTCAAACCAACGCAGAACACAAAACAAGTTATTTATGAGTAACGAAAAACAGTTTTATCGAAACATAAGGTCTGATCTTGCCACGACCCACCCAGACACCGGACCAGATAAGGAGGAACTAAAGCAAGCATGGACTAAAATATGGGCAAAAAAGGCAAGCCCACAAACAACGAATGAATTAATGTGGAGCACAAAAGAATACGCCATATCCAAACTATGGACGATGCACTAATAACAACCAAGCAATTGATAAACACCATCAAACGTGCCCACAACTGGAAAGCCACTGGCTGTGATAATATACACCACTTTTGGCTAAATAGGTTTTCCTGCTTCCACGAGCACCTAGCACGAAGATTTGCCGATTTCCTCCGAACCCCCCACCTGATGCCTAAGTTTTTGACCAGTGGCAAGACCTGTACTCGGATTCTTATCTCGCTTCTCTACACGACACGTAACGATTACTCATTTCCGGCGATTCTCATCTGAAAGTCGATTCGACAAGTATCGACCATAAATGTCATTTTTCCTCGATACCAATTTTTAAGTGAGAAGACATTTTCTAACTTCAATTTATTTCAATCAGCGCTACCTACAACTTTATTCAAAGCCTACAACGGTATTTATATTTATCTTTTTAACGTTTGAATTGAGTCTAATCGAAAAAAATTACTTTATTCACCTACAGAAGACTGATCATATTACTAGTCATATTAACATATTTACACGAAATGGCTTTTCGAATAAAAGAGGAGCATATCACAGTGATAATTGACTATATGGAAATATATAAGGACCTAGCCACAGGTCGTTTGTCTTCTACAAATGCCAGGGACAAGTTCAGAGAACTTTGGAGTGAGCTTACTGTCAAACTTAATGCCCTTGGATATGGGGTAAGGACAGGAGAAAAATGGCAGAAAGTAAGTACTAACTAAAGGTTATACACAAGAAAAACTGTAACTAGTAAAGCAAAAAAAAGGAAAATACCCCTCAGTATTTACTATAGCAACTCTCATAGACTAGATCCCATATTGTAAAAACTAGCAAAAAACCTCGCTTTTATATTCCTTTGCTCAAATAACCTTTAAGTGCAAATATTATCATGTCTATGTACCCAAAAATAATATACAGAATATACTATGTTAATTTTATTCCTTATTTTACAGACATGGACCGATTATAAAATGAATTTAAAAAAAAATCTGCAGAAATAAATAGGCATCAGAAGGCCACATGTGGAGGCCAACCACTGAAAAAAAAATTGTCGCATTTAGAGATGCGAGCTCTAGCTTTGCTCGCAAAGACATTCTATGAAGGATGTGGCGTCACAGAGTTCGTACTCGCCACAACTTCATCAACTGATCAGCCAAGTTCAGTTTCACTACCCACTGCAGTACCATCTGTATCTGTATCCCTGGTAAATACTAAGGTGCCCAATAAAAAAAGGGTGGCACCTGATGAAAATATTGATCATGATTATTTATGCAGTAATCCTCCAAAAAGGGTGGCAACATCAACAAAACAGAATGAAAATGATTTAAATAATATCTATAAAGAAACCATAGAACAGTTACAAAATATAAATCAAACTGTAAAACAAGGTCTGGAAGCAGTACGAGTGGCCATTGCAGAAGGGTTTAATGAACTAAATCAAAGAATTTCTAGTATGGAAAATATTTTTAATATTTCCCATTAGAAATCAGCACCAGTATTAGATGTTTTTGTTGTGTTCCATTAGAAAATTTGTTTGTTTGATGGACTAGTATTAAATGCTTTTGTTATGTGTTCCATTAGAAAGTTTGTTTGTTTGATGGACTGGTATTATATGTTTTTGTTGTGTTCCATTAGAAAGTTTGTTTGTTTGATGGTCCAGTATTATATGTTTTTGTTGTGTTCCATTAGAAAGTTTGTTAGTTTGATGGACTAGTATTATATGTTTTTGTTATGTGTTCCATTAGAAAGTTTGTTTGTTTGATGGTCTAGTATTATGTGTTCCATTACAAAGTTTGTTTGTTGGATGGACTAGTATTATATGTTTTTGTTGTGTTCCATTAGAAAGTTTGTCATTTATTTTATGTGGGTATCTCTAGTTGTGTTTTATTTTTTGTTAATACATAACTTTAAATTATATTCATTAATACATGTATTAATACATGTACTACTACAAATCCTTTTCATTTGCAGTTTTTTAAAAATGATTGTTCACATATTGTCTATGCTCTCCCTCTCAGATTAAACACTATTAGCTGACTCAAATAATCAAATTAGTTCAGACAATTTAGTTGCTTGAAAATCGGCCTTCAGAAGTATAGTCATCTGATACAGGATCATTGTTTCCAAAGCATCCTAATAACACTCACCTCAAAGCAAAGTTGAACCGTCATTTATGAACCATAGAGGCCATAAAGAAAATATTATGAACAATTTTAAAGTTGACTGCTTAGTATCTCAGAACTAAACTTTTACAAACATTACATGTTAATACTAATTCAGTGTCAAATTTGGATGCAATGAGTGAACCTGACTCATCTAAATCAAATAAAAATCATACTCTACGCTCTGCGCTCTGACAATCAAATTACTTGAAAGAGAGATATTGAATGTAAATAAATCAATTTGTGCTCATCACTGATATTTATTCTCACATTATTTATTTATGCAGTAGTAACATAGTATACATTATAATTAACAGATTATTTAGCTAAAATTAATGATTTTGGAAATAAGTGTTCACAATATTATTCCTTACTCTTTGACCCTCATTGTATAAAGGCCCCTGTGGTATAGGAGGACCTGCATTTGGCAGATTGTCAATGGCATCAAATTCTAGTCCTTCATCAACACCTTCATTAAAATAAATAAACATATTATGCAGGGCTGCACACACATTTGTTAGTCTTCCTGCAAAAGAAGGATCATAGCGGGCTACCCTTTCCCTAAGCAAGCATCGAAACCGAGATTTCATATGGCCAATACATCTTTCAACACAGTTCCGTGCTCTACCTAATGCAGCATTATAGTGTGCTTCAGGACTTTCTGGCTGTGGATTTGGAAAGACAGTCATTAAAAATGGTTCCAATGGGTAACCAGAGTCTCCAATCAACCATGTTCCCCTTAAGCCATTGGCAAAATATTGGTTTGACATATATTGACGCACATTGCTATTTCTCCAGATGAAAGAATCATGTGATGACCCAGGATAATTTGCATTAACAGATAAAATTTTCAAGCTACTATCACACACTTTTTGGCAGTTTATTGAATGAAATCCTTTTCGGTTAATAAAGTTATGTTCCTCTATTGTTGGTTTCAAAACAGCAATGTGGGTGCCATCAACTACCCCAACCACACCCGGAAATCCAAATTGATGCATGAAAGCTTGTTTAATCTCATTATGTTCTCTTCTCGTAGCAGGAAACTTTATAAATTGTGGACAAATATGTTGTTCAATAGCGTCTGTGACCTCATGAATGCATCTGGAAATATATTGTATGTCATAAGTATTTTTGTAGGATTAAATTAACATTTTTACAAACCTATGACCGCTAGTTTGACTAACTGCTAAAATAAAGTCTTCACCTATACTCCATTGGTAACAGCCTGTAGCATAAAAGCGAAGTGAAATCACAATTTTTTGTTGAACACTCACATCTCTTCTTCTGTATCTTGGCTCAGGTAAATGAGGATTTAAAAGAGTTTTTAGTTCCTCAAACATAGTTTTGCTGATTCTAAAAAGCTCTTTGAATCTGGCTTCAGGGATATTATTTTTATCAAAAACATCCCGAAGATTTCTTCTTGCTCTTCGAAATTCCAAATTTTCATGTCTGCGGCGATTACGGCGATGTATTTCATGGACTATTGGTAGCATGGTTTTTTAGATAACAATATTCACAATGGTAATTCTGGAGATTCAGAAAGTCAACTCAAAACAATTAAAAATAAAAACTTAAGGTTTTTTAGCAATAACAAAGGTTAGAATCTTCCACAACTCAACATATACGCATGCTGGATGCATGTTCGTTTCCATTGCCTGTCACGATGTTCTCGACATAAGATGAGAATTTCAGTTTGGTCGATATCGAAAGAGATATCGAGCAGTAGATGTCGAGTCGATATATGTCGTATCGAAAGATAAGAATCCCACCACTGGATGATTCCAAAGACTAGCCATGCTCAAGACCCAACAGAATACCGCCCTGTCACATGCTTATGCACAATATATAAAATTTTTACGTCATGCATAACCACCAAAATCCAACAACACATAGGAGACAATAAGCTCATGGCCGAAGAACAGAAAGGATGCAAAAAGCGATCGCAGGGATGCAGGGAGCAGCTCATCATTGACTCCGTTGTGATGGAGCAAGCAACCCGCATGAACAGAAATATCTACACAGCCTTTATAGACTATAAGAAAGCCTTCGATTCTATTCCACACGCTTCGCTCATCTATGTCCTAAAACTGTATAAAATAGATCCCATAATTGTAGCATGCCTGGAACAGCTAATGACCACCTGGAACACCACATTATATCTAAACATTGGAGAGAATTGCATTGTAAGTAACCCAATGCCAATTAAGAGGGGTATATTCCAGGGGGATGGCCTAGGTTCTCTCTATACCTCATAGATATAGCAGTCCCCAATACTCACAACATCATGCAGGGAACAGACTCATGCAACAGACTCATGCAGGGAAGATTAATAAATATACCACCCTTAGCGACGAAATCAAGAATATGTGGAAGCAGCAAGTAGAGATACTGCCGCTAGTTCTATCCTCGACGGGCGTTATCCCGAAATCACTAAACAAAAATTTGAACAAGCTTGGAGTCTGCAGCAAGCTTATCACCAAGATGCAAAGAGCAGCCATACTACAAACCTGTTCCATAGTCAGATCCTTCTTGAACGTCCCGATGTAATCCTTAAACTACTACGTCTTGCCAATGAAGCCGACGGAGTAGTTTCATGCCAACCGACGAAAGTCGAGAAACAAAAAGAAATAATAATAATAATAATAATAATAATAATTGCCTTTATTGAGGGAAAAAATGTACAGGCCCTCAATGGGCGAAGTCTAGCAAAAGCTACTCAAAACTTAACCCTTGAAAACAACACACAAAAAAACAAAATATCAGAAATAAAAATAGAAAAAAATAAAAATACAGTACGTAGTTGATAAACAAAATAAAGAAAACATAAATATAAAATAAAACCAGAACTTTGAACCAATCGCCGGGTCAACCCTGTTACCTTCCTAGCTCCAGCTAAAAACGATTTACGAAACAGAAGTTAAATTTAAACAATTTGCCTCATAATACAAATATTGATAAAAATTTCATATGGAATGTAGGTAAAGATAAGACTATGCATGCGGCAAGCTAGACGTATAAGCGTAACGCTATAAAGTTAGACACATCTACAGTGGCGAACAAAAAGAACAATTTTTTCAAACATTTTATGATTTGGAGCAAGAGATATTGAATGCTTGGGAGGCCATTCCCCAAAACTTTATTAGAAATCTGATAGACAGTATGCCAAGGCGAGTAGATGCAGTGCTGCAAGTTCATGGCCCTACAACCAGGTACTACAAAATGCTTGATTTTTGCTCTGATTAAAATTTTATCAGTGACTTTTTATGATATTACAATTATACCTCTGAAAGAGTGAGCATTGCTTTGACTGTCAGCATAGATGAATTGTTTTCAAGGATTTGGAATTATTCAAAGATTCTCGAACGCAATTGAAAGTTTTTAAGTTCTTAAAAACAATTTTAGATTGTTCTAGGCTTTTCCTATTTATTCTTTTAGTGTTTTCAAGGCCCTCGTGTTATACATCTTTACGTGTGACATCTTGTTATTCACCATTCTTTAGATTAACCGTATTTAACTAACCTGAACATATTCAAATTAAAAATTGCGACGGTCGGTTAATTCTTTCTGTTTGTATTCATACAAACAATTTCCGAAGTTCAGTTTCATTCGGTCAGAATTCAGATTGTAAAGCTTAAACAAATTATGATTAATGTCAGTTTCGTGGCTCACCCTCTACATCTAAGCAATTAGGCCTAGCTCGAGTTCTCAGATGATCTGCTCAAAAAGTTTCTACAGAAATGCATCAAGATTTGTTGAACCCTGTATTAGGAAACCTGTAAAACATATAACCGAGTGCATACCCAATTAAAGCAGTCTATACATGGATTTTACCAAAAAGGCATCGCCAACGAAAATCGGTTGAGTAGCTCTATAATAATAGGCAGTTTTAAAGTTCATTCAAAATTTTGTGTGTATCGTTTCAATTACTTCTTAGTTTATTATCAACTATTTTTAATACGGATATTACCTTTTTATTTTTTTTAGAAAAAAAGTTCGAACGAGAAAGTGAAAATTATTTTTCAAAACGTCTTCAAGAAAGTTCAGAAAAACAAAACAATTATAGCAAAAAGTCATATTTGAAAAACTAAATTTGATCACCCAGAAAAGTCATTTATTTTAAAATAATGCTTCAAATAACTTCAGCAAAAACTTTTTCATAATTTTCGGTTTTTTTCGAATATCTCCAGAACCAGCCAAAGTTTTAGAAATTTTAAAATATCATTGTATCAACAGAAAAGGCTGAAAAGGGCAATCTTGTTGTTCTGTAAATTATTTTGTATTGACGCAAACTTTCCAAAGATCAATATTTTTCAAGCCGTTATTATTTGTATTATATAGTCCTGAAAAATAGAATGACACATTTAAAGCCTTACAGATTATATTTTTTTAATAACGTAATTAAATAATTATATAAACCTTGTAACTTGGCAAAACACAACATGTTCCATGGCCAAAAAACAAATACTATTTATGTGGCCCAATTTGTTTTAAACAAATCACAAATTACTATTTTAATAACATTTGCACCTTATACCATGCAAATAATCTCTAATAGAATTACATAAAATCTAAAGGTGCTTGGACTCTGAGAATAGTTTTAAACCACATATACTGCTTAAGATCACTTCCTAACTTGCATTTTGGAGGATTTTGAGCCAAATTTAATTTATTTTAGTCCTAAAATCTAATTTTAGAAAAAAAAAACAACCAATTAAAAAATTCTATACTAAAGTTGAGTTTATACAAAATCTTAAAAATATGCATTTTTAGACGATGTGGGTAATTTTTAATTAATTTTAGACCTAATTCTGAGTTACATTTTTTCAAATATTTTAAATGTCCACTTTTAGATGTTTTAAGTCATGTTTTAACCGATTTGGCTCTATTAGTAGATAATCGATTTTTTTTTTTAATAACTTCATCGAAAAACCTTAAATTTTCATTTTGGGATGTCACACAAAACACCACTTATTTTGGTCCAAAAATTAATTTTACCAAACACAACAAATTAGAAGATTTGAATCAAATTTGTTCTAAAGTAGAATTTTTCCAAAAACATTACATTTTTATTTTTGGAAAATGTGGGTAATTTTGAACTGATTTTAGCCCTAATTCTAACTTTGATTCCTCCAAAGGCTCCATATATGCTTTTTCTGAAGCCTTTGTTATTTTTGAACGATTTTGAACCTAAACCTAAACCTGAATTTTTGTCCTAACCTGAACTAACCGTAATTTTTCTTAAATCCCAACCTGTGTTTCTCCAAAAATTCCTAATTTGCGTTTCTAGATGCTTTAAGCCATTTTTTTCACCGACTTTTGGCCCTAATCCTATATGCATCTTTTCACAAACACCAAATATACATTTTCAACCTGTGTAACCGGTGGTGTCATTTTTACCGGTTTTGGCCTTAATTCTAACCTGAAATTTTCAAGAAATTTTATATTACATTTTTTTAAATATTGAGTAATTTTTATCGATTTTGACGATATTCTTAATTTAAAATACTCATAATCTTCCAAATTTGCATTTTTAGACCTTTTAAGTAATTTTCAACCGATTTTACCTCTGATTTTTTTCAAAAACTTATTATTTGTATTTTTAGGTTTTTGGAACACTTTTCTTTCAACGCACACGTGCGGTAGGAAATTTTATCCGCACTTGTGGGTTAAAGTGATACTTTCAACTCGCTAATGCGTGCGATAAAGGAGAAAGTGAAGACATATCGATCCGAGGGGTAGATGGCTGATGAATTTTTGTACACCAAATTTCCTTTTCCGTCAATACCTTGAAATGCCTCAAAAATACCTTCAATGACCTCGAAATACCTCGAAAAATACTCAAAATATCTTGAAATGCGAGAGATTAATTTTTTTAATTTTAGCAACAAAAAGCTAGAGAGTATTTTCCAAATTCTATTTGGTAACAAATTAACAGTATACGTAGAAAATACAAAATAATCAACAATAGTATATTATTAAACGAGCTTTTTATGATAGCCACGGGAGACTTGCGCCCCTCGCCTACGGCTCGTGACGCAAACGTCCCCCTAAGGGAATAATGGCCATAAAAAGCGAGTATAATACTATACTTTGTCCACGGCCATTGTCTAATAATTGCAAATTATAAACCCTCTAACGCTATATGAGCCCTACTTAGCTTTTGTCAACAAGCTGAATATCAATAAATTTTTAGGTGGTCGTGGACAAAAGAATAAGAATGTATATTTTCTAATATAAAATTGATGTAAAGCCCTGGGTAAATCCGAGGGATAATCTCAAACTCCGTTGTTGGCTAAAACTACCTTAGACTGATATTTTTTCCTCTATTTTTCCTCATAGTTTATCAGTCAGATAATTAACACTGTGAATAGTAGAAGAAGAGCTCCAGGTAGAACTCAAATCCCCCCTCCCCCCTCTTTAGTATTGAGTTGATAATATAATAAAGGTCTTTTTTTATTACGAATCAACAAAAACAAGAAAATACTCGTAGAAAAAATCCATTTTTTCTCTAAGAGACTGGTAAAAATTCAGGTTTGAAATTAGTTCACTCTAAATCACCAGTCTCAAGTTTATTATGTTGTAGTTGTACGGCTACATGTTTCGCCTAAAAATGCCATGTTTCGCATCATCAGGCCTAAAATATGATTATAAAACACGTTAAAATACGTGTGTTGTGATTGTGGTGAGTTTAATTCTGGCTGTTCTTGCGTTGCAATTGTTTTATAATTATATTTTAGGCCTTATGATGCCTTTTTAGGCAAAATATGTAGCCGTACAACTACAACATAATAAACTTGAGACTGTTGACTTAGAGTTAACTAATTTCAAACCTAAGAAAGTACTCACTACACAAACAGTTTACAATAAAGGGCAAAGTTTCGCTTAAAGCCATTCATACTTCACCACAGATATAAAGTGGTAGGTATGCATTAAAAATGATATAGTTTTATGACTTGCTCTCCATCCTCTTTCTATTCAAAAATAAACAATTAAGCCTCAGTTGTACAATAATGAGTTAAGTGCGGTTTGCACCGCTTCCCCATAAAGTTAAGCCTAAGGTGGACCTTACAGTTTGCTATATAAAATGCATTGCTGTCAAAAAAAATTATAAGTGACACATTTTGCGAGATACTTCAACCATAGGCTTAACTTTATGGGAAAGCGGTGCAAACCGCACTAAGCCCGGTTCAGCTAATCTCGATCCTCATAAGTTCCTGGTTTCACTATACAACAACAACTTTGTTAATGTCACATCCAGTGTCACATTGACATTAACACTAACCTTTACACCATTGTATTCCTTAGGCCGAATTGTACAATTGTGGTTTACCGGCAGTTTTAGCTTAACTGGTACTTAAACTGCTTCGTAAGAATAGCATTGCTGTCACCAGGTGTTACACACAAATTAATTTTGACTGCAATGCTATTCTTATGGGGTGGTGTAGCCCCATTTGCACCAAGCAAATGTATGTAAACCTAAAGTCAAGGACCTCTAAACCATAGCTATTAGGACGAGTAACCATGGAAATAATGGAAGCCTTAGCTGGGTGTAGTAGGTGAAAATTACTTGGTGCAGATGGTGGTTAAACCCAGACAGGTTCAGCTTAACCTGAGTTTGAACCAAGATTGTACAACTGGGCCTCATGGACGTTAAAATATACGAGGGTTGAGTTTAGCGGAGCCAAGATGGAACCGTGGTTATACAACTGAACCTATTACCTATTTAACTACTACTTATTACTATTAATAAGTTAAATTTTTGCACATGAGAATTAAACATTCTTTTTCTTGATCTCAGCTTCTCCTTCGGAGGTTGCTGATCATCATGGCTATTCTAACTTTAGAGGCAGCTGTCCGAAATAGTTCGATAGATCAGAGGCCAAACCAGTCTCGCAGGTTACGTAGCCAGGAAATTCTACGTCGACCGACGCTTCTGCGTCCCACGATCTTCCCCTGCATGATGAGCTGCAGAATTTCATATTTTGAATTACGCATAACATGCCCAAGAAACTCTAGTTCTCTTCTCTTAATTGTGAAAAGAATTTCCATTTCTTTATCCATTATTTCCAGAACTTCGTTCGTAATGCGGTTTATCCAGGAGATCTTTAACATTCGGCGGTACACCCGCCACTTAAACGATTCCAGTATCTTCGATATTTTCTTGTTCAGTGTCCATCCTTCAAGATCATATAGTAACACTGGAAAGACGTAACACCGCACCATTCTTACTCTCAAAGTTTAAGATAGATCTCGTGCTGTCAGCAGTTTTCTCAGTTTCATAAATGTTGTCCTCGCCTGCTCAATTCTTGACAAGATTTCTTGTTTGTGTGCAACATTTTCATTTATGATAGTTCCTAGGTATTTGAAGTGATGGACTAGCTCAACCCTCTTATTGCGTATAGTCAGCTGACCACTGATGTTCCTCTTCGATACTATTAGCATTCTTGTTTTATTGATATTAATATTTAGCCCATAATCCTCGTTAACTACTGTTACTTTGTCTACCAGTCTCTGCAGATCTTTGAGGCAGCTTGCTATTACAGCGGTATCGTCAGCGTACCTGATGTTGTTGACAGTTCTGCCATTGATCGCTATACACGCCTGCTCCTCTTCCAATGTCTCCCGAAAAACAAACTCCGAGTAAATATTAAATAGCATAGGAGAGAGAACACACCCCTGTCTGACTCCCTTCCGAATACTAACTTGTTCTGTCAAAGCATTGTCATATTTCACTCTAGAAGTTTGTTCCCAGTAGAGATTTGATATAATTCGGACATCGTGGTAATCAATCAATTAAACATTATATTCTGAAAATTCAGAACGAAAATTTAAAGTTAGCCAGAACCTATTTGGAGACACTTTTAAAGTTCAGTTTAAACTACATCCTGCAGCTTAAACTGAATTGAGGTTCCCTGCCCAAGGGCTTACTGATAATAGTTATTTATTTATCATTTTTTAACGCAATTTTTCAAAAATTTTCTATATCTTTGTTATATTAGTTTGATCAGTTCTTTTGATCTGGAATGGATCAGTCCCCAATAATTAGATTGGCCCATAAATCAACACAAACAGCAAAATGCAATTTTCGAAACAACCTCAAGTCCGATTGAAACCGTTTCTCCCACTGGCGACATCTCTTGGAAATACGTTATAATATATATAACGGCGAAACCACTACCTCAAAATACCTCGAAAGTAACTCGGAAATACCTCAAATTACCTCGAGAGTACCTTGAAATTCACAAAATGCCTGTAAATTACCTCGAAATACATCAAAATACCTCGCGTTACCTCGAAATACCTTGAGATTGTACACCAAAATACCTCAGCGATCTGCCCTTCGTATCGATCTGTGCCAGATTTAACTGAAGCGAATTTTACACAAACAAATAGATGGTGATAGCTCAACAATTTTTTTTTATAACGTAAATTTTAGTCGCTTACTGACTAATAAAACTTTAGATCAAATATTGTCCTAACATATCCAGAGTTATCTATCTGAAGGTGGTTTTCTGCAAAAAACTATCTATAAAATGTTAAAATATTGTGTAAATCTGAAAATTTGAAGTTAAAGTTGTGAATAAAAATATATTAAATATTTGTGATCACCTTTTTTGTATAAACATCCCATAGTATGCCCTATAGATTAATGCGAACTAATAGCCTCTATATTCTGTATTCGCTGCAACGCTTTATGCGAATACCTTTCTATATTATATCGTGTACGTATTTCAGGTTTGTTTTCAGTTTACTGAAAAACGTTAAACGATTTAAAATGTATAAAATTTCTAGAAAAAAAAATGGTCATGCTAAACGACCAGTACATCCAAATCGATTATTAAAAAGAATGAAGACTACAGAACTTTTTAGAAAAACCCAAAAAAAAATTAAAAAGCCACACAACGCATTCAGTGAAGCACATTGAGTGTAGAAACTAGTCCCTATCTTTGCCAGAGCTGTTAATATGTGTTTAACAAACTAATGCAATTAAAGTTTGAGACGAAAACTTCTAATAGGTCACTTCAGATTGCAAAACAAGGGCAAACGTAAGTCAATCAGGAAGAAAATGTCCCTGATATCAATATAATCAAAACTTTCCTCGTTCTCCAGAAGAAATTCAATATGAAACAATCCCCGGAAAATTAAGCCCCATTTACATATCCTTGTTCCCGGGGGATCCGGCCTCATTTCACTTATATCCTTCGGCATGATGACACAGTGGCTGTTTACCCGATTTGCCCAAATTTCTATCTAGTTTAACGGGCTCGCTCTCTCATCGCCCCTCGAAAATAAACGTAACAATTCAACTTGGCAGGGCGCTAATCTAGTTATCTTATCCGAGCCACCAGCAAGTTACTTCAATTTATGTTTACCGTTTGAGTCGGATTTCAAATGAACAGTTTCGTCTTTTAGTAAGCCTAGAGCGATCTCCAGTTAACCTTTTCAAACATAGTGAAATTAGTTTTTTTAAGGGATCGTGAACAAACACTACAGAATGAACTAAAGAAAACATCACGCAATTAGAGTTAGCAAACATGATTTCTGCCAAAAAAGAGTTAAAGTGTCTCTTCTTTTGGTCTATGTTTCCTTAAACAAGCCTATATTTTCAAATTGGTTGAGGCTACATGTCGAAGAGGCCTAGAAAAACTGCATCAATTATTCACCCAAAAATTCTGTCAGAAACGATGACAAATGAACTTTGGGATAAAAAAAAAACAGGAATCCATCTCTGTCCTCTCATGGCCCTCAAAGTATAATCTCTCAAACACGCTGCGTATAAACAGAGGCCTAACTCTCCGTCTTGCATATTTACATAGTGAGCTTGTTATCACCCTTAGCTTACACGTCGAAACATGGAGGAAGAATAATCAATCTTGAGCCCCGAAAACTGAAGTTATAAGGACAAGGGGCATAATTTTCAGATTTACCGGTTACTTCCTTCTGGGGGCCTCTGACATCAAATTTATAACATCAAATGAAGAGATTCATGGTTTCACATATAGCCCCACCCTTGCGCTGTATCGTTATCGATAATAAACACAGGCCGTTTAGATCCAATTAACTGGCTGATTAACTGAATGAGATTGGTCAAATTGGTTGTGACTGGTAGCATTTATTTAGTAAATTATTAGACTCTGACAGGAAAATTACAAAGCGTTAAAATCAGTTTCCTTTGCTAGGGGTTGAGGAACAATGTCATTTGTAGATAATGCGCCATTCCTGTAAGAAGGAGGTATCTACATCATCCGAGAGAGAAAAAAAGCCAAGAAAATACATTCTTCAAGTAGATCACTTGCAATGAAAATCAGTTTTGCACCTTAATTTTAAATCTGAGTTTAAACTGAAGTTGAAATATTATGACACTAACCTGAACTAAGAGTAGTTTCACCAAGAGCTACACAAAGAAGCCTAACAATAGCGGGTATTTCTTAGAAAAAAATCATCAAGTTGTTTGTGCTCTTATAAAATCATCCTTCATTTTTTAAAATTAGCTAGGAATTGATGACGTTTTTAATGAACAACTCACATCACAAGCAACTTTGACGTGTTTTATGGGGACGTGATAAAGAAGTGAGTGAAGAGTGAGGGACGAAGAGGATTGTGATGCCATCGATGGTTCATATTTTTGTCATAAAATATACTGATGCGACCTGCATACAATGCGACCTGCATGTGTAAGCAATGTATGTAATTCTTTATTGCTTATACTATGCAGCATTAACTAACTAGAACGTCTAATTAATGCTGGTATCCTAAGTCAAGTTTAATGTTGTGTTGACATGTTAACACTCATAAAAATTAGAAGAATGGACAATAACACTGTTTTAATTTGAGCAGCTGTTATTGGTGATCCCAGATATATATTGTACGGTGGATAGTTTGGTAAGGATCAATAAAACGACTACGGGATGTGAACCGTTATAACCGTCGACGTTTCGGCTCTAAAACAGAGCCATCCTCAGGACAATATAACGCTTGCCACTCCCTGTGCGTCAGAATCAAAATGGCTTTCCCAGGACATATCATCATTCTGCTTTGGCTGTGATCCGGCCTACGTCTCCTCCATTTTCCAAACCACATTAAAGCACTATAGTGACAATACTAATATATTCGCTTTATATACGATATATACAAATTATAACGTTTCACATCCCGTAGTCGTTTTATTGATCCTTACCAAACTATCCACCCTACAACACTGTTTTAAGTATAATAATAATAGATTTACAAGTGTAAATTTTCGCAGGTTTATTTTCTCAGGTGCATTTTCCCTTGTCGTTTGAATAATGGCAAACGTTTCGACGTTTAATTAATGTCTTATTCAGGGCTGAAAAACACAAGTATACAAAGTGTTTCTGAATGACTTACCTGAAAAAAAACTATATCAACATATATCGAACATTTCTTTGTTTACCATAATACAGGCTATGAAAGGTTAGATCTTGAGGAGAGTTTTTAATTTGGAAATTGGAGGTGAATATCTTATATCAATCGTAGCGTTTCTATCCGAGACTAACGGGAGAGGCTATTGATATCTTTAAATACGACAACAATTTAGACAGGAAGAAGGAAATTACGTTTCTAAATGCAGACTGGAAGCGAGTTCTAAGACATACTTCAAGTGCGTCGAAACCCAGCGTCACCACTACCCCCTCCTCAGTCCCTCCACCGCAGCGCGACGGCGCCGGCGGGGGAATATATACCACGGAGCTTACCATAGTCGAAACAGTCAAGGTCGGGAAACTGTAGACGAAACGTCAGGAAGAAATTCCATTGCACCACGGCTTCAATGCCCAGAAAATACTTTTTCTACGACCATGTAAAAATAAAAACTTTCGTCATACCTTGCCCTAGTCCAAAAACGTAACTTTCGTCTCTAGTGAGAGAAAATCCCATAAAGTTAACTTTCGTCTCTAGTGACGTATAAAATTCCTTGTGGTGGCTGCAATCGCTGTTACGTGGGTATTACAAAACAATATTTTAAGAACAGGGCTTATCAACATACCTATGATTGCAGAGAACGAAATAGGAAGAAATCCGAAAAGACTGCGTTAGCACAGGGCTGACAAGAAAAAGTTGTTCTAATTTCGCCTGTATATCGCCAATTAAATGCGATTTAACTGGTCTAATCTTATAAAACGCCATGGAAAATGGTGATATCATACAACAACATGTATATTTGCCTATAATCGCCTCGGTTGGTAAACTGTTCTCTTGCGAGAGAAAATGCTATTTTCGTCACTCTTTAAACAATATACTATTTTCTACGACCATGTAAAAATAAACAACTTTCGTCATACCTTGCCCTAGCAGAAAACGTAACTTTCATCTCTAGTGAGAGAAATTCCCATAACGTTAACTTTCGTCTCTAGTGACGAAAGTAAGTTGTTCTAATTTCGCCTGTATATCGCCAATTAAATGCGATTTAGCTGGTCTAATCTTATAAAACACCATGGAAAATGGTGATATCATACAAAAACATGTATATTTTGCCTGCCTGGGCCACGGAATTTTGACCAAACTGAACTCATTGACAGTCGATGTGTCATGTTGACAATGACGCGCCTTAATTATTGAAAGAAATACTGTATAGAGATTGTTTTTAAATTTAAGAAAGACTTAATGTTAGCATAGTCGAAGAAAAAGAGTAGTGTTTTACTCGTCAAAAAAGCATTTTCTATCGCCCGAGAACAGTACCAAACTCGGCTTCGCCTAGGTTGGTAAACTGTTCTCTTACGAGAGAAAATGCTGTTTTTGTCACTGGTTGAACAATATACTATTAGATTGTAACCCTTCATATCCTGTATACGGAAAGCAAAGAGTTTTTTGATTAATGTTTATATAAAGTTTTTGTCTTATTTTGGATCTTGGAATAAGTGGTTGCATTTTTGATACCATTTTCGGAAACATTCTGTATATTAATAACGATACTCCGCTTTCGAACTTGTTTTTAAAACATTCGTTATACCACGGGGTTTTCATTATAAAACTTATTATATATATTATATAAACTAGTTGGTTGTGTCAAAAAAATGTCAAAAGAAAAGGATGGAGAAACAAATGTCCATTTATTTTGATTATATCATCCTTTTCTGTCAAAATTTCATAGCTTGCTAGATGAAGTTTTATAATGAACACCCCGTAAAAATATAAATTTTTATATTCATTTCTGTACTATAAATAAACCCTTCGTACATCAAAAATTAATAAATCCATACAAAACTCGGAAAACAGAATTTTTACTAAAGTAAACATTCCACTTTTTTGAAAAATTTGCACTTTCCAAACATTAAACTGTCGATGACACTTAAAAATATGTCGGAAAAATCCCCGATTAACAGTGATATTTATTTGAAGTAGCATCCTATAAAATGCCTAATGCTAAGATCATCGACAAATTCAAAATTTCCACTGTACACAAAGTAAGCAGAAACTTCCGACGTTTCGACGTTTATTGGCGTGTTTCTCAAAAATTGTATCATTATTAAAGCCTATAAGTTCAAGCCATCGGTACTGACAAAAGAAAATCTTTCTCAACAGGCAAAATACCACATCGAGTAATGATATCTTATTTTGTCTATCGAGTAACGATGTTGTATTTTGCCTATCCTACTAAGAAAGCAGAAACGTAAGCAGTTTTGTTTACTTGGGCATTTTTTATTTGTTTTGTTCCAAAAATCTTAGTATGGATACGAACGTGGTTGTTAGCGATTTGACGGTTTAAAGATTACCTGAGTTAACTCCAACTGTAAAATAAGCTCAAAATACTGCCATTTTTGACCATCGATAATTGGAACCGCCAACCGCCTGAAGTGTTCATCATTCACAAAATTTTTTTAGGTGATGCGAATCTGCGAGGTTTAGTACCAGCAAGAAATTGAAAAGACGACCTGACTACAGAGCCTTCTCGGTATATGGTCTCCAAGATAGAAATGTCCAGATTTAATTAAGGGAGGAAGTCTTGGGTACTACTTCATTCACAAAAGTTTGACCTCTCGTTAGCCTTGGAAATTTGATTACTTTGACATTGTTTGCCAATCTTCTTGACAGCAGCAAAGAGAGCAAAAGCAGAGCTAAAGGGCGATGGGCAGAGAAAAAATGAACATTTCATGGCTACTAAGATGGTAAAAAGTCCTGAATGGGATATACACTGTGTCCGAGATAAGGAGGGCCATTTTGGGGTCTTGAAAACGGTAAGAGATACAGATTTGGTTAAATGGGAGGAAAGTTGCGTAATCAAAAGCTTAATACAATGGCGTTTAGAAATCTCCGAAAAAATTTTTGGTTTTTGAGATATTTTGGAAAAATTGAATTTTTCGATTTTACATATTATTTTTTTCTATCGTTAATATTAGACCTAGATCGAAACCGATAGCGCTTCTCCACATCAACCTTTAATGGTCTTTAAAGTGTCATTGTCAATTTTTTAATCCGACGTTTCGTCTTTCCGGAATCATCATCAACTTAATTTTTTTAAATACGGATCTGTGGTTCTGACATCAGATTCGGAAAGCCCTTTTTATTCCGAATTCAACGTTGTATAACACTTTATGGTTTAATTGTGTTTTAGTATTTTTGTTCAGCCTTAATAACGAAAAGTCCTATTACGGATCTGTACATACTTTTTAATTCTCTAAAATAAAAAATTCGCTATATCACCTAATAGTTTATGTCATTTAGGTGTTAATACTAACCTAATGGTAACACTAATTTGATAGAATAACCAAAAAACAAATTAATTGAAATTAACAGAATACCTAAAAAATAAAAAAAAAAACAACACAACAAATAAGAACAAAAAACTAAATTAAAGATTATGTCCGAACAAATTTCCATTGTTTTCCAAGCACATGTAGGATCTCCTAACTGTTGAATCTAATACGCTAGACAACATTTGTGGAGTAATGCTGGCAAACGCTTCCAGAACTAGCACCCTCAGCTCTTGTTCTGTTGCTGATGAACATGATTCTTAACGTACCCCCATACGAAAAAATCAAGCGGGGTTATATCGGGTGAACGCGCTGGCCAGGGTGTTTCCGAATTCGTGCTAATTACCGTCCTTTGAAATCTCATTGAAAGATATTCCCGAACGGTTCTGGAGTTATGTGCAGGTGCACCATCCTGCTGAATCCAACAGTCGCGAACTATCGCTAGAGGCATATTATCGAGTGCATCCTCTAAATCGTTTTGCAGCAAATGTAGGTGTCGCACTGATGTTAAGTTATGATTGGAAATAAACGGTCCCACAATCGTTGTGCCGCAAATCCCAGCCCACATATTAAAACCAAAACGTTGTTGATGCCTTGACATTTTGTTCAAGCGTGGATTGGTTTCAGACCAATAATGGACATTTCGTCTATTGAAAATACCATTATTCGTAATCAAACTTTCATCACACCATATTATTTTATATTGACAATTTATATCCTCTTGGCAATTTCTTGTGTACCATTCGCAGAATGAGCGACGCCGTTCTAGATCACCTTGACAAATTCTGTACTTATACGGATGTAATTTTTGTTTTTTTAAAATACAATGTGTCGTTGATTTTGGTATTCCAATAATTTCTTCAATCCGCCGGACTGATGTACCGGGTTCCTCAGTGACGGCTAACAAAACATTATGTGCTGTTTCCTCATTGCTGTATTTAAACCATATACTTTAAGGTTCGCCATCAACTTACTAAAAGTTCTTGTATTTGGTTGCCTTCTTTCGGGATATTTCTGCTCCGCAACAAACCAATTTCGATTGGATGAAATGAAACATGCCACCACGTCAAACTTCTCTTCGTTAGAAAACATAATTAACAGGAACAATTACTAATTATTATACAATTTACTGAACACCAAATTAATGTGTCAAAAAATATGTCAGCCAAATACCAATATCCAGTATCACATTCATTTGTTTTCCAAAGCATGATTTGGTCTTCTATCGATCGTTATAATTGCGATGGTTCAATTTTGTTATTTCGAGCTTATTCTTTTGTTGTTGTTTTTTTGTTGAATTAGCGTATAAATTAAGCCTTCAGATTAGTATTAAACGCCAAAAAGACAAGTTTATTTTAGAGAATTAAAAAGTACTTATGTACAGATCCGTAATAGGACTTTTCGTTATTAAGGCCGAACAAAAATACTAATACACAATTAAACCATAAAGTGTAATACATCGTTGAATTCGGAATAAGCAGGGCTTTCCGAATCTGATGTCAGAACCACAGATCCGTATTAAAAAAAATTAAATTGATGATGGTTCCGGAAAGACGAAACGTCGGATTAAAAAACTCACAATGTCGCTTTAAAGAGCATTAAAGGTTGATGTCGAGAAATGCTATCGGTTTCGGTCTAGGTTCAATATTAACGATAGAAAAAAAAATATGTAAAATCGAAAAATTAAATTTTTCCAAAATATCTCAAAAACCAAAAAAATTTTCGGAGATTTCTAAACGCCATTGTGTTAAGCTTTTGATTACGCAACTTTCCTCCCATTTAACCAAATCTGTATCTCTTACCGTTTTCAAGACCCCAAAATTTAAAAAATTAAGTTGATGATGGTTTCGCAAAGACGAAACATCGGATTAAAATATTGACAATACCACTTTAAAGAGCATTAAGAAGTGCCATCGGTTTCGGTCTAGGTCCAATATTAACGATAGGAAAAATAATATGTAAAATCGAAAAATTCAATTTTTTCAAAATATTTCAAAAACCATAAAATGTTTCGGAGATTTTTAAACGCCATTGTGTTAGGCTTTTGATAACGCAACTTTCCTCTCATTTAACCAAATCTGTATGTCTTACCGTTTTCAAGATCCCCATAGTGGCCCTCCTTATCTGGGACACAGTGTATATAGGAGTAACTTGAGTAACTGACACGTCGTTGGCGGGATGTTTGTCATGTTGTCATTCGCTATTTTGTTCGTTGTAATGAAGTGAGTTGTCAAATGCTGTGGTCGGTTCGAGTGACCAGAGTCATATCTCACAAACCAACAAGATTCGTCTAAATTTGTGTCGATGAAGACAATACTCTCAGAGTTGGAATAACTTAAAAGTATTGTACACTTGCTGTCTTTTCCTAAATGGGTAAAATTTCGTAATAATGAATAAATCACCTAAGTAAACAGTTTGGCTAGACATGGTTAACACATTCCTGCCTCATCCATTTTCCTTCATCAAAGTTTATCAGCGAAACTTAATTAAATCTCCACCAATTACTAATAAGGATAATTTAAGCCCAAAGACTCAGGACTCGTCTTCCCTAACCTTCATCAGACGGTAACCGAACTCTAAACGGAAATTCGATAAGGGCGCTTTTCCTGTGTCTGGCTGCGGGCCACGTCTCGTCTGGTTTATCATAAACTGTTGACTGATTGTTTTATTTCCCCCTTAATGCGAAACTATGTAAATTTGATAAGACAAGTTAAACAGGAACATGTGGGGCTGCTTTTTGGTAGCAGCTCCACGGGACGGATAACTGCATTAAGCTCTGATGTTTCTGTAAGCTAGGGTGTCGCCCGCTAGACCTCTTTTGCATCCACTTTTGTTGTCGATATATTGATGCTGACATACGATGCAGCTGGTGCTACAGCTACTGTTAAGCTGAGTTTGTGTATTTTCTCTAGTACTTATTTCGGATTTTCCGATTTAACATTCTCGGTGGGCTGCAAAGACAGACTTTTACTAAAGAAAGTACTCAAGTTCAGGTTGATTCAAGTTACTTGAGTTTTTTTTTTAGAAATAGGCATTGATCTATTCCCGACATTCACTGTAGATCGTTTAGAAAGATTTTTTTTCTAATAAGCCCCCATATCTGACATTTCTATTTTTATTCAATTATTTATATTAAAGTTGTTTTCAGAACTATGTTACATTAAGTTTGCCAAATCGTTGTTGAATCAAATTTGAAATATCTAAATTTCAGAAAGAAATCAACCAAAACTTGCTATAAACAGCTTATAGTTTTAGAAGATTCAGTAAGTCAAGTTTGGAGAGTCATAGAAGTTGCGATTAAAATGAGAAAACAGCCATAAAATCAATTTTTTTTTCGCGAGATAGCAGGACCTTCTAGGCTACGCCAATGGAATCAGAATTGACTATTATTGAAACGGATTACATTCATTACAGGGTACCAAGAGAAGCCTATACAAAACTCAGACGCTCGGCACATTACGAGAGAGTCGCTTGTCGAAATTGCTTCGTTTCCTTTAGGATTTACGCCCTTTTCGCTCATCGTGAACAGACGATTGAACTGGTGTTTACCAAGTCTGGTTTCCCCAAGTGTCTATGAATTATTTTGCTGATTTTGGGCGAACGTTTTGGCGTCTCGTTTCGAGATTGCGTTATCTATTTGAGCGATGAGAGTAAGAGTGAAAGAAACGAGAAAAATTTTATTCAAGCCCTCTAGTCATCAGAAAAAAACTCTAAAACTTACCTTCCTATATAAATAAAATTGACATATCCGAGTATTTTTTAAGGAAAAACGGTTTTTAAATGTCTATTTCCAGTTCTTCAAAGTCACTCAATCCGTATCTTAAAAATAAATCCTTCATAATTTCATTTTAAAAGCCCTCTTAAAGGTGGTATCCTAAAATGTGCAGAATATCTCAAGACAAATACCGACAAAACTCCTGAAACGTTATGAAATTGCAAAACATTTTCCAGGAGTACGAAAACAGTCGACAATATTAATTCAAATTCAGGAGTTTCAAAGTGTCTTAGAACATGACCAGCCCTACCATTTTTATTATTGATAATTTTTTTATAGGTAGGTATACTAAATCTAGATTGCTAAAATTGCGCGTCGTGCCTTGATCATAAAGTGTTGTTCGATCACAACTGCTTGTCAAGTAAGGGAAACCAGTTCCAGGTAAGTAAAAAAAATCAGGATTGCAATTTTGACTTGACCTTCACGCCTTTATTTATTTATTTGTTTTGGTTTGAGTTATGTTGATTAAATATCTCATATATATTAGCCAAAAATTTGCCACGCACTTTTCTTGATAGATCAGTGAAAGGAATAATTAGCAACAGAATAAATAAATAAACAAATCTGAAATAATCGAGTGTGTGTCGAGTAAGCGAGCTGTTAAGTTGCCTGGCAAATTAAGTAAATGCTTCCTGCTCAAAGGCTCGGAGAGTAGGGGTGGGTATAAGCGCCACTGATTCTTACAGGGAAATCAGAAACCTGCAAAGTTGAATTTTGGAACTCTACTTAATCAACACAGCTCAAACCAAAACAAATAAATAGATAAAGGCGTGAAGGTCAAGTCAAAATTACAACTACCTGAAGACGTTTCACTTGTCATATATATTGGCCAAATAAGGGTTCTAAGTCTAAGCCTATGTTAGTAACAATCTTACGAGTGCACTGTTGAACAATGGCTTGGGACTCCAACACAACGTCGCTAGCCCTGGATCCAAGGTCGGCCTTAGATACCATACGACCCCCATGTATCAAATTTGTATGTGTAACATTTAAGTGTAACAAAAAAGCTGCTTAACGACTTAAAGTGATGACCCTGTAAATGTCATGTTTTTTCTTATTCCAATCAAGAAGACTAATATGGCGGGCATGGGCCAGGAATATTACGGCCCAGTCGTAATTAATAATATGAGGGGTCTTGATTTGAAAACGTCATCTAGTTGGCTGTGAAATGATAAAACAAAAAGATGAAAGAACAAAGCACTCACTGAATTCAATAGTGGCACAATTCAAAAAAGTCGAAATTCTAGTTAACAAAACGTCCAAACTAGAAACTCCAACCTCTACCTTAGAACAAAACTGGCACAAAATTATTTCCTTTTATGATCGTATTATACATAATTCATTTTCAAGCCAAAACAGTGTCCTGTGTTGCGCCACTATTGCATACAATGAGCGAAGGGCCCATCTACTTTGATTATGGCACCCTTTTCTGTCAAAAATGCATAGCCTGCTAGATAATGTCTTCTAATGAACATGGGATACAGGGTGGCGCCTTTTCGATGGATTTATGTTGGTTAATATGGTTAATAATAACTTGGTTAATAAGGAAAATTTTAGACAATTCTATTAGTAACTTAATAAGAAATAGGGTTGATCTAAACATTCTGTTTTTTTGAGAAATTTTGGAAAACCCAAACTGGTGCAAATATAAAAAACTATAAAAAAAAACCAAAAACAGTGATAGAATGACAGAAAATAATAAAAAAATTGTAAATCAGAGCTAACCTGAACCAACCAAAGAAAAAACATACCACTGAAGTAATCTGAATTGACCTAACCAAATAATCTTCGCGGCAAAATTAACGCATAGCTTAAATATTTCGTAACATTTGACTGTGGATATTTTCTCAGTCGGTTATCCGATTTCAATAATTCTTTTACCGAATAGTAGCTCTATTCTTGTACAAAACCCAAGTTATCAGATAAACAAAAATAAATTAAATAAGCGTATTGTACAGGGTGTTCAAATAGTGTCATGTTTTTTTCGTCAAAGTTTAAATCATTGTGAATTTCGGAACCGTTTGGTAGTTTCAATATTATATATTATTCAACAATATCGGGTAGCTCAGACAGAAAGTAGATAAACCGTGTTATAGCCTCATGTCTTCTGAGTAATCTGTATCTTTAATTGTCTTTTTATCTTGAGCCGTTCGAGAGATATTAATTTTTTTATGACCGGTCACATTTGTCATAAAAATTTTTTTTTAACCTTTTTTGGCTGGCGACTGTGCAAACAAAATTTCATTGCAAGTTGATATATCTGTTTATTTTGTCATAAACGAACTCCAGAAAGAGACATAACAAAACTAAAAACAATATTCTTGGACTTGAAAACAAATACCTTATTCTTGGGAAAGCAAGAACATTAAAAACATAATTAAGAGAAATAAAATTAATGTGTATTGCCTCCTCTTGCCTGGATTACCGCGACACATCTTCCTGGCATGCTTGAAATCAAATTTCTAATCAAGTCTTGATCAACTTGATTCCATATTTCTGTAAGCCTTAATGAAGGTTCATTTGGATTTCAGGTGGGTGAAACGACCTAACCTGTCGACCCATGTAGTCTCATAAGTGTTCTATGGGATTTTAGTCAGGACTTCTTGGTGGCCATTCCAAAGTTCTAATTTCGACTTGTTGAAGGTAATTTTGTACTACTCGCTACATGTGGACGTGCATTATCCTGCATACCTAAATAAACATTTCTTCCCCTATAAATCGGGCATACATATGACGCCACATGCGCTTCCAAAATGTTTCTTATGTATTGGTCTTATGTAGCTGTCAGATGCCCGTCCCTTATCGCAACTAAATCAGTAGGAGCATCCATACTGATGCCACCCCACACCATAACAGATCCACCTCCAAAGCTAACAGTTCCGAAAATATTACATTAAGCGTATCGCTTACCGGGACGGCGAAACATCCTCCTTCGGCGATCATCACTGAAAAGGCAAAACCTCGACTCGCCTGAAAACATGACATTTCTTCATTCTCGTTCTCCTCAATTTTGATGCACCTGAGTAAACTGAAGTCGTTGTCTTCGATGAGCAACTCTTAGTAAGGGACCAGTTGCAGATGTACGTGGTGTAATGTTGTTTTCTGCCAATCTGCTCCTTAAGGTGTGTTGACTAATTCTGAAATGGTATCGCCGAGAAAATTCCGGTTGGAGTGCGGTGCTTGTGGTGAATCGAGTTCGCAACGCTTGTATTCTTAAAAAACGATCCTGGTCATTTGTTGTCACCCTTTGTCGCCCCTGACCAATTTTTCTGTCGTTCCTTCCGGTTTCTTACTCGATACCGCACTAGTGCTCTGGAGATCGCCGATTGTGAAACTCCAAATCCTAAGGCCACCTGAACTTGTGAGTACCCTACTTCCACAAGTACAAGCAGCAGCTCATTCTTCTTTGGTGAGATTTCTGGCAACACTACGTTTTTCAGCCATTTTCAATGGTAATTTTAAGGGAACTGCCATACGTGACAAAATAAACAGAGCTCTCAACTTTTAATAAAATTTCGTTTGCACGGCCTTCTTTGAAAATTCAAAAACTTTTAACAATTTCTTGCAAAAATGTGACCGGCTATAAAAAACTGAATATCTCTCGGAAAACTCAAGATAAAAAGACGACTAAAGATCCAAATCACTCAGAAGACAAGGGGGGGGGGGGCTGTAACACTCTAATCTCAGTTAAGGTATCTTAGAATATTCAAAAAGTGCTCAGGGAAAAGTATCAGGTTAGGAACAAAAGTGCTACAAAACCGGCCGGTAAAGTGAGTTCGGGGCGCCACCAATTTTAATCAATTAAATTGGAAAAATCCTACGCTGTTAGGTAGCTGATCAGTTCCCTTTAGCCTCTTCCAAAATACCCATAGTACTTGCAAACAAAATAAAACTAACAAGTTTAATTTATGTCCTATAATATCAAAGAACGAAATCAATGTTGTACAATATGATGATTGTACTTCAAGTCAATGAGTGAAAGATTTTCCTTAATTCTACTTATCACAATTGTCTGGAAAATATTCCCCTAGTGGTGATCACCAAGCGTAACAATAAAAAAAAAACAGGTTAACTTAAATACTACTACTTAGCTTGACACGACGCTATTACAGATGGTCACAAAGGCTAGACGCCTTAGGTCCAAAACAACGCAGAAGGTAGTGGCTTTTGGCCCTCCAAAAATTATGGTGGTAGCTGTCTGCCTCTTACACACAATAGTGGTGGTTTTCGAACAATAAGGTGGTGATTTGCACCCCTCGGTAACAATAAGGTGGTGATTAACCTTCAGAAACAATGGTGCCTGGTAGCCCCTTGGAAACACAAAAGTGGCTGTTGGCCTCCTTGGAAAGACTAAAGGTGGCGGTAGGCCCCCTTGGAAACATTAATTGGTGGCGGTAGGCCCCCTTGGAACACCCTAGGAAGGACATTATTTACTAGGATGTCCCTTGATCTAGTTAATTTTTCCTTTAAATGTATGTTTCGTGAAGCGATTACATACACAAGTTAACCAATAAAGTGACTTGAAAATTTTGCTCATGAACTACTTTACATTAAATGGACTTAGTAAACTTAAATTCAATAAATAAAATAAACAAAAGTTATTCAATAATTGAAACAAATCCACCCAGACAATTTAACCCCGTAATGACCCCAGATTGGATTGGAAAAATCGAACAAATAAAGAAAAATCATAAATCTCTAAACATAGATAAATTAATGAATAATTACCTCGTCCACGAGGGTTTCCAAAAACAGAACAAAATAAACACGTGGTGTGGCTGCTTTCAGCCCTCACATTAACCTTGCTGACACGTGGTACATTGGCTTATGTGGCCCTGGATCGTAGTATAGGTTGACAAATGCTTTGCTTGTAGGCCCAAACTCTGATAGAAAGAAAATACAAAAGGCTCAGTGGAAGGAAAAGAAAACCCCTCAACCAAGAAGATGGCCGACGTGAACTTACCTCTTGCTGCACAATCCCGAAATTCGGTTCAACTTCCCTCATCCAAAAATGTCCCAAAAACTGGTCGAGTGACCACAAAACTAACACCAACTAAGGGAAGTTGAAATACTACTACAAATCGACTAAATCCCACGTAGTGGTTTACACTTTTACGTCGAAATGAGTAGCAGCGAAGAGATGAGTGTTGTCTTCCACGTGTCTTGATCCAGAAAGAAAGATCTTCACCGATATTCCGATTCTCAATAGATAAAAGGTGGAGGAGGGGAAAGGATATTGGTCGAGAGCGCCAGCGCGCAACGAACAATTGACGAATGACAACTCTCATTGTTATCGAAAGGCGTTTTAGGACGACACCCAAAATACTTGCTCTCGCTACCCTTTTTACTCCTCAGAAAATAAGCAAAATGTACCACTTAAAGTTTGTCCCATATGTTTTCCATTTCATCTAGTGATATTATCATAAAATAACGTTTGACTTACGAACAGCTAACAAAGGGCTATTAGGTGCAAGCAAAGAATTTGCAAAGTCCTCTCAAACATGGCGGACTTCCGGCCAAGAAACCGAAGCACTTAGGTGGACAGGCAGTCACCTCCATATCTATTCACCCAACAAATCCGTCAATATATCAGTCAATCAATGCGACATTTGAAATAAGTCAGTTGTTTATTTATTTTCCAAGTTTTGGGGTTATAATTTCCCAAACTTAATAAAATCTGTGGCCTCCCTTATTGAAACAAAGGCAAGGAAAATGGGCGCAACTCACTGCCAGCACAGTCCTGTGACCCCTGACAAGACAAAACGTGAACCCTATCCACCTTCCACAGGTTAGCAAAAAAAAAGGTAAATAAACAACCTTAAATCTTTACACTCGAGCAGAACAACAAACGTTTCAGCCCCAAATAGACGACAAATATCCGCTTTTGCATGACTAAGTCTAGCGACAGTTTTCAACCGTTACAATCCCCCCTCTTCCCAGGAAGGAGAGAAACTTCAATTATTGAAGTTGACCGACGATGACGGTCTCTAATCCCAAACAAAAAAAAACTTTCTCCAGTAAGAAACAAAAAAAAAAAATTTAGGTTTACTTTACTCATTTAGAATCCGGGAACTGAGCTCACAGCTGAAAGCTTGACACAGGAATGCGACGTTCGAGAACACACATCTACCCAGAAAACTCAACAGTTTGGAGGTGCACAAAATTTAAACCACACTATCAGGTAATCATTTCATAGACAACAACGCTAATGTACTAGTATTTATACAAAACAACGCCAATGTACTAGTACGCAACACACTACCTCGCAGTTACCTCTGCAGATTAGTGATACTTGTAAGAAATGAGACCTCGCAAGATTTTGATATGAAACCCTACCAACTGTTAACAAAACAAAATTACACAATACACGAATCAACAACAAATGAATCGCTGACATAACACAAGACACCGACCCAAAAACAAAGGCAAGACATCGACCCAAAAACAGAGACTAAGAAGTTGTTATAATATATTTGGACGTTAATAAACAGACATGAATTCTTCATGCAAATTTGGCTAAGCAGTTGGAGAATTTACTGGTTTGAGATTTTCGACATGCCAAACTCCTTTGCTACAACCATCCTCATCCTGCAACTCGTAAGTACAACTTCCAGTACGACGCTTGATCAAAAACGGTCCCACATATGTAGGAGCCAGCTTTGCACTATAGTACTTTGCAGCATCCGAAAGTACCTTGTTCCTACGCCATACCCTCTGTCCTACAAAGAACTGGTCGGCGGGTCTCCTTCGCAAATTGTAATGATGCTGGGCTCTTACTCGTGCCGCTTTGTGTCGCTTCATCAGCTTAGAATATAGCTCTTGCATTTTATTCACCTTGTCTCTAACATATTCGTCCACGTCCATTTTCTCCGTCTCAGTAGGTCTATCACTATAGTCCTGTCCGTACAATCTATATTTTCTCCCAAATGTTACATCAAATGGTGAATACCCTGTTGTCTCATGTCTCGCGGTCCTTATAGCACAAGCGATACTGGCCAAATGATCATCCCAAGTCCTATGATCACTTTGATTCACATATGTCCGCAACATAGTTTTCACTACCCTGTTTACACGTTCGACGGGGTCTGCTCTAGGATTGTAGTGCGCTGTATAACAAATTTTTACTTTATATGTGTCACAAAGCTTCTGAAATTCCTTGGATTTCATAGGTGTTCCATTATCACAAGTCAGATACTGTGGGGCTCCATAGGTCAGAAATACACCTTCCTCAATGTTCTTAACTAATACCTTAGCATTCGCTGCCCTACAATTTGGCGCCCAACGTGGGGCGACTTCATCAAAACTTTTAAGAGTGAACGGTTTTTCTTATTCTGTGTTGAGGTACTTACTTGATATATTGGTGAACATTAATTTTGCATCTTAAATGAGCAAAATTTGAATTAATATTTGCGAAATATTGTTTGAATTTACTGTGTATAGTGGTGGGTTTTGCATATTGAAGTATAAGATTTTGAACTATTTTTTTTTTTGTAAAAGATAGGTGGTTGTTTGCCTGGATTTGCCAGACATTTTGACATTTTTTCTTACACTGCTCATCAAGTTGACATTGACCTGTTTGCATATTTCTCATAACACTGCAATATTTACTTTATTTACTTTTGAATTTATTTCTTTAAAATGGACTACAAAATGGAAGTCAATTACTTAAAAAAGGACATGTTGATTTATGAATTGTTGGTCAGAGGTATTAATGTTGAGGAAGAAGAGGCAACTGTTGAAAGTTTACGTAGTACTTTGAGGCCTTTATTAAAGTTGGAAAAGCAGGGTAGATCTCTTAAGTATCCACCTTATAGTCTTAATGTCGAGGAAGAGTTGGTGAGAATTAAGTCTCTTTTAAGTGATGTAGAGAGTGGTATAGTTGGTATAGGGGATGAGAATGTTCAATCCAAGTTCATTCGTTTCCAGTCTAGGGCTGTGCATTTGTTGCATAGAATAGAGCGTATTCCAGTACATGAGTTGTCTGAGGAGGAGCAAGAGGTAAAGACGTCTTTGTTGATGGGCACCTTATCGGCATTGGACCGAATGGAGCAGTTGGCTAAATCCAACCCTCAGTTAAGTGAATGGTTGGATGGTCAGGCAGATCCACCACCAGCTGCCCATGCTTCGACACCAGTTCGTACTTATGCGACACCAATTGCTTTACCACCTCCTAATCGTAAGTTTGAGCCAGTTCAGAAATGGGGCTTGAAGTTTACTGGTGATTCAAAACAGATGTCTGTTTATGCTTTTCTGGAGCGTGTAGAGGAGTTGAGAGTAGCAAGGCGTGTTTCAGAGCAGGAATTGTTTGACTCGGCTGTGGATTTATTTTCAGGAAGGGCTTTGAATTGGTTTCAGAAGACGACAAATATCCGCTTTTGCATGACTAATTCTAGCGACAGTTTTCAACCGTTACAGGGCAACAACACCGTATCTTTATTTTCTATCTGATCTACCCGATTTCGCCCGCAGAATGACTTAAACTCTGGCGAAGAAAACATAATACCGTTTAAACACCCTGTACAATATGTTTGTTTAATTTTTTTGCTTATCTCATAACTTGGATTTGGTCCAAGAACAGAGCTACAATTCGGTAAAAAATTTATTCAATTCGGATCACCGACTGAGAAAATATCCACAGTCAAAAGTTAGGAAATATTTAAGCTATGCGTTAATTTTACCGCGCAGTGTAGTATAGACTTGGCAATTATGCACACCTAGATTGCCGAAAAGGTGATTATATTGTCTCCTTATTTCACCAATTATAGCAAATTTGCTTATTCTCAAATGTGTGAAAACGTTAATTTTCCGCATTTTTTATGCAAAATTTGCGGAAACCCAAAAGTTTGTTCTTAATTACATGAAGAGCTTCGTCCGAAGTTATTACATCCCATCCCTGGTTCTGGTAGCAGTGGTTACTTTAGAATATTTCATCATATTATCTAAAACAAGCGAATAAGTCTTTCTAGTTGGGGAACTGTAAACGAAACTACAGGTATACCAGAGGTGTTAGCGGCGAATGAGCACACCACGCAGAACATCAAAAATGTTTGATATTTTTATATGGTATTCGGTCGTCGGGCAGTACAGTCGATCAAGTTTCCGTTCTGCGTATTTTGTGGTTTTTCTAGTGTAATACGAGATACAGTTTTGGTCAGTGACCGATGGGAGATAGCACTGATGGAAATGATGATTCTCAAAAAAGAACTAATACCCAAAAAAAGAAAACTAAACCAAAAATAGCAAAAAGAACATCGGTTGATAACCTGCATTTTAGCCAGGACGAAATAAATAAAATCTTTGGAGCCCAGCAAAGCGTTTGTAATGCAGATTTTACTGATAAGAAGCAAAATAAACAAATACCAAGGCCATCGGGAAAATTGAGTGTAATGGGTAAGCATATTCAATTTTTCACGCACGGCAAATGATGAAGATAGTACCAGTGATGCGGAATCTGCATTTAAACCCAGAAGTTCAATAACCCGAAGCCCTCCGATATCAAGTGATGCAAACGGAGAAAACGAGCGCAGTATTAACAAACGGCAAAGATCGGAAAACAGTCCACCGAAGGAAAACTCTCAAAAAAAGAAACGCCCATTCACAGGTAGCTGTGAAGGCGACACATTACAAAATATGGATTACTTCTCAACAGACTAAGTAATCCTAGAGGTATTTGCACCATTGAATAATATTCAACAAGTTACAACTAGCTCTATTAATGAATGTCTCACAGTTAAGAGCAACAATAACATTCATACTTCAGTGAAACCCGAGGTATCCGAGAAATGGACGACACCCAAAACAAAGAAGAAACATGAACCCATTATACGATTCCAAAACATAAACGACCCGGTAGCAATCACAAAGAAGTTTAAGAAAAACATCGATGCCAAGGATATAAATGGTGGATTTAGAAGCATCAGACATTTAAAAAGTGGTGCAATCATTGTGGAGAGTCATGACAAGGATCAGCAACTGAAACTGAAAGAGGCTCTTATAGAGAAAATACACGTAGAGGCCAAAGCATTTGAAGTGATGGACCCAATGTTTCTTGTAACTGGAATTGAGAAAGGATTTGTACGTATGAATAAGAGTTAGCATGCAACATGATTAGTAAAATTACTGTTATTACGAAAAAGCAATTCAGGAATGCCATTAATGCCAATAAAGAAAACTGGGTACTCTAGGCACCCGCAGAAACTACCAAACGGTTCCTAAAAAGGAGAGTAATTACCTTCGATTTTCTGACAGCATACGTACAGGAACACATAAATCTAGTCATTTGCTACAAATGCAGCACTTTAGGCCACGTAGCAAAACATTGTAAGAACCAGCCGTGCTGCCTCAACTGTGGTCTAGCTCATGATAATAGAGAATGCAAAGAAAAACAATTAGCATGCCCGAACTGTCTCAAGATGAAACTTAATATAGCAGACTCTCGTCATACTGCTAGGGATCTTAATTGCCCTGTATATAGAAGAAGATTAGAAAGCCACAGAGAGAGAATCAATTATGATTCCTCCTCTTTTTTGTAGACACCTATGCAAGTAGCCCTTCAATGTAACAGCGACTGTAACTCTAAATGGATCATCTGACGGCAATGAACGGCGCATCTATGAGGACACAAAAGGTAATACATATAAATGGAACATTATCCACGAGAACTTGCAATCTATATAAAATGCTGTTGAAGTAGTGGAGGAGATGATACGGGACAACAAATCGTGTAGAGTGCTGTGTGTTACTGAACATTGGAGAACTGAGACATAACTGCAAAACCATAATATTCCGCATTTCAACTTAGTAACGAGTTTATGCAGACAACGGGAACACGCAAATGGGGGAGTGCCACCTTTGTCAATAAGCAGTTCCAGTGCAAGCCAAGAGGAAACCTAAGATTGCTGAGTGAGGAAGGCCTATTTGAATGCGGTGGTTGTGAGGTACAGTTAGGGCATGATTCAATAATTATTATATCCCTGTATAGACCACCACTGGGTGACTACAATGACTTTATCAGAAAATGGAAGACTTGCTATTTGCACGTTTTTCAGAGAAAAAAATTGTATTTATTGCTAGTGATTTTAATGTTGATTTTCTGTCCACAATTAAGTAAGGTGGAACAAACTGTATGGATAATTTTGAAATTCCGCTGCCTGATTATTGCAGCTATTAATGATGCATCGGGACCTTTTTCTGTTCTTTTATTTCAAAATTATCCTAAGTTGGTAGCAGAACGACTAACTCCAATAGATATCTGAATTTTCACTCTAGTCATAATCAAAGAACACAAATCAACATGGTACTTGCAGTGAAGAATATAATTGAAAAAATCTCACATCACTCGTTCAGAGCTCAAAACCTAGAACACCTAAAGGACATCTTGATCGAAAACTCATACCCTATAAAGTTAATAAGAAAATTGCTTTTCAACACCCCACAGATGCAACAGACAAGCATCCACATAAGTGACGGTTCAGTACGTGAGGAGGATGATTTTTTATCCTCTAGATCTTTCAGGTTTACAGACATGGACTTAAGCAATGACTTAACTAACACACACACAACATCGGAACCTACTGTTAAATACTTCTCTTTTCCTTACATCAAGTAGATACATAGCAAAGTCAGCAAATTGCTCCGCAACACACCTGACATAAGACTAGCACCAAGAAATCCTCTCAGTGTAGGAGACCTCAGCACAAAACTAAAAGACAAAGATGTAGCACTAAAAACATCAGGAGTAGTATATAGTATCCCGTGCGCTAATTGTGAAGGAATATAAAATGGACAAACCACGAATCTTCTTCAAAACAGAGTAGCTTCTCATAAAAGCGATTGCAGACTATCCAAATCATGTAGCGCACTCTCCCAATATGTACTTGATACAGGACACCACATGAACTTCGATGAGGTACGTATCCTAGACAAAGAACCGCAGTACCACAAGAGGTTATTCCTAGAAAATTCTCTTCTTCTCTTTGTTTGCTTATTTGTCCAAGCTCTTGGGTTGCGTTCTGTTCACTATGTGCTTGCTCGTTGCATTATCTCCTTTGACGTTTGTTGCTGTTGCACCAGAGAGGTACTAGAACTGTTCATACCATCTGTCAGAAATGAAGTTGACACACAGAGTTTCAGGGACAAGTTTGACATGCCTTTGTCAACTGCTACGTAGACATTTGTTTCCGTGTGTGGTGAAATTGTCAGGTAGCCTAACCATAAAGAAGCTAATTTTAAAGATTGACCATGTAATCATGTCTGTGTGGTTTTAAGAAAATGTGACGTAGCAATTTTAATCTGTAGTCCCGTAAATGTTAAATTTTAAAGAACAATGTATCATTGTGCAAAATGTAACAGTGTTCTAATACGGACCGAAACTAAAGAGCCCCCTCCTGATAAGGCAGAGCTGTGACTTTCATGAGAAACAGTCTAGCAGTAAGTTATAAATACAGTTGTTATCTAGTAATGTAGTTGCTCCCCATTTCCTTCTCTATTGTAGCCCTGAAGAAGGCAATAAACAATTGCCGAAAGCTCGGTTAGCTGAAAAGTTTCTTTTCTTAACGCCCTGACCGATCACCTGAGAAAATCCTTTCCTTTCTTTATATTTTTATGAGTTTTTAAAAAAAAATAGGTTTTTCTAAAAGTGTAACATTTCAAGATTATAAGAAAAATAAATCTCCTATTCCATGAGCATTAGAATAATTTGGAATTGGACGTAGTGATATGTGAACCAGAGGTATGCCTAATTGTTTAGATGTACAGGGTGAGCCACGAAACTGACACTAATCTTCATTTTTTTAATCATTACATTCTGAATTTTGACTGAATGAAACTGAACTTCGAAAATTGTTTGTTAATAGAGACAGAGCGAATTAACCGAGTCCCAATTTTTAATTTGAATATATTCAGAAAGTACGGCTAATCTGAAGCACGATTGGTGTGGTTTTTTGTTTTTTTTTTATGTCCTCTTTCACTTCTTACCTTTCACCGTTCAATAGTTTGACAGATATCCCCCTTCGGAGATTGAATTTTAGGCACCCTTAGAACGTGCTTTGGCATTTAGAAAAAAATTTATTTATGGGACTAATTTCAGTCTTATTACGTCATTCTTAAGCTCTTTAAGTCAAATTTCACTTATTTTAGACCAAAAACATACTTTATCAAAAACATGAAGTTTGTCATCCAATCCAATCCAACAAAATCAGCTTGATTTTGTTCCAAAAATTGAGTTTTCTGCAAATTATTTTAGCTTTAATTTTAACATACATTTTTACAAATTTGCTTTTCAGGTGCTTTATGATGTAAGTTTAAAATGATTTATAGTCTACTCCTCACTTAAGTATTTGCACACAATCCAAATTTGCATTGTTGAACGATTTGAGTAATCTCAACCGATTTTGGTCAAAATCTGAATTTACGCATTAACTAAAAATTTTCTCATTTTTACCCATGTTGACTCATTTTTGTATCGAGTTTTGATACTAATTATAACCTGACATTCTCGAAAAACACGAAATATTTATTTTGGAGTGTTTTTGGTTACATTTACACTTATTTTGATAAAAAAATTGAATTTCTTCAGAAACACAAACTTTGCATGTTTAGGCCACGTAGGTCGTCTTTAATCCGATTTTAGCTTTAATTCCAACAAAAAATTTTAAAACCTTTCATTTTTATATACTTGGTGTAAGTTTTAAACGATTTTTAGTCTAGTCCTGCCTCGAGTATTTGCACAAAATCGAAATTTGCATTTTTAAACGACTTACCTGAAAATTTTAATTTTTACACATGTTGAGTAATTTTTTTCGATAATAATCCTAACCACAGATTCTCGAAACACACGAAATCCTTTTTTAATAGTCACAGCGTCATAGCATTTTTAGTAACATTTCGCTATTTTGATAAAAAAAAAATTCTCCGAAAACAAAGTTTCCATGTTTAGACAATGCCGGTCGTGTTTTACCCGATTTTAGGTTTAATTCTAACAAAAATTTTTACAAATTTGCATTTTCAGACACTTTAGTGCATCTACTAAAGTGCAATCTACTAAAGTGCATCTACTAAAGTGTAAAAAAGTGCTGCAAGTTCGTGGTGCTGCAATAAGGTACTAAAAAATATAGAGATCCACCAACATATCATCATCATTCATCTAAAATTACCATTTAACAAAAAAAATGTTTCCATATTTTTAATAAGTTGTTAATTTTGTTGCTTTGTTATTTTTAATATAATTTTTCTCTGATTAAAATTTTATCAGTCGCATTACAACTATACCTCTAAAAGCTCTAAAAAACAATGTTGTTAAGCTTTAAATGGTTCTAAGCTTTTCCTATTTATTAAACTTAGTATCTTTTAGTGTTTTCAAGGCCCTCATGTTATTCATCATTGAGTGCGACATCTTGTTATACGTACTTCTTCAGATTAGCCGTACTTTCTGAACATATTCAAATTAAAAATTGCTACTATCGGTTAGTTCGCTCTGTCTCTTTTAACACAAACAATTTTCGAAGTTTAGTTTCATTCAGTCAAAATTCAGAATGTAAGGATTAAAAAAATGAGGATTAGTGTCAGTTTTGTGGCTCACCCTGTACATCTAAACAATTAGGCTTAGCTCTGGTTCACCTATCACTACGTCCAATTTCAAAAAATGCTCATGGAATAGGGGATTTATTTTTCTTAAGGTCTTGAAATGTTGCACTTTTAGAAAAACCAATTTTTTCTTAAAACTAACGAAGATATAAAGAAGGATGGAAAAAGGTCCCGAAGCATCATTTATAGCTGCAATAATCAGGCAGAGGAATTTCAAAATTATCCGTACATTTTGTTCCACCTTACTTAATTGTGGACATTCGATTATCAATTCGATATTTGAAAAAATTTTACTTTCTCTTCGCCACTGTAGATGGGTCTAAGTTTATAGCCATTACGCCTATACGTCTAGTTTGCCCTATGCATAGTCTTTATACTCAGTATGAAATTTTTGTCAATATTTGTGTTATGAGGCAAATTGGAGCCCCAGTATTAAATGATACCTCTTTTATGGAAAAAACTAAATATCTATGGAACCAGGCACAATATCCAAAAAATACCAAATACGTCCCGAGGAATGACGCGTCTCCACATACTCCCGTAGCAAAAAATCTACTCATTTTTTTTTCGCAAAATTATCTGCTCAAAAAGTTTTTACAAAAATGCATCAAGTTTTGTTGAACCCTATATTAGAAAACGTGCAAAACATATAACTGAATACATAGCCACTTAAAGCATGGATCGCACCAAAATGACATCTCCAACGAAAATCGGTTGAGTGGCTTCAGATAGGCAGTTTTAAAGTTCATTCAAAATTTGGGGTGTATCGTTTCAATTGATTCTTAGTTTAGTTCGAAATATGAAGAGCAAATACAGCAGCGGCTTTGACGGTATATCCTCCTCCCTACTAGTAATACATATAATTAAGAACTCTATCAAATATGGGATTTACCCAGACAGTTTAAAATTAGCTATAGTCATACCAGTGTACAAGGAAGGGGACGAGTCTCAATTGGGATATTATCGCCCGATCAGCTTGCTATCTAGTTTTTCAAGAATCTTTGAAGCAGTGATGTATGACAGAATAATGAACTTTATGACGTCTACTAACACTCTTTCAGGGATACAACAAGGATTTATCAAGGGCAAATCTACGCAGACAGCACTATTTGAGTCTGTGGAATACATATTGAAGGCAATGGATAAAGGTGAAATTTTCGTCGGAATATATTTGGACATAAAAGCTTATGATACGTTAAATCATGACATACTGTTGGAAAAACTTTATAAGTATGGGATTCGGGATATGACACATAGGTGGGTTCGCTCATACTTGTCAGGGCGTATACATCAGGTCTCTATTGGAAAGGGTGGCACTAGAGTGCTATCTGACTCAATAAATGTTTCTCTTGGCATTCCGCAAGGTAGTGTGCTTGGTCCGCTCTTGTTCATTATATACTTGAACGACATTACTGAATTAAATACCCAAGGGAATTGACTGAAAGATTACCGCATACGCTGATGATACAGGTTTACTCATGGCATCTTTGGACAGAAATGTGTTGATAACAAGGGCGGAGGAAGCAATTACAGTGACGGGCGGTTGGTTTGCCAAAAACAGACTCATTCCCAACAATTCAAAAACCAACTACGTCATTTTCAAAAACAATCGATCTGTACGAAACAACACTGATGTAGATAATGTAAATATGAGAAATAGTGACATATTAGGTATAGGACTTAATACCTCAACTAAATTTGTTGAATTGAAACAGGCATGATCTTAGATGTACATTTATGCTGGGACAATCACATAGAGTCCGTCCTACGTAAATTGAATAGGGTGTGTTATTCATTTCTCATATTATGCAGATACTTAAGCATTAAAACTAAGAAGGTTGTTTATCACGCTAATTTTGAAACACATATCCGATATGGCAATATGATGTATGCCAACTGTAAAAATTTTGATCGTATCTTTTTATGTAAAAAAAAATATTAAGGACCATCATGGGTAGTCATCACAGGGAATCTTGCCGAGGAAAGTTGAGGAATAATAACCTTTTACTGCACATGCTATATATACGTACACAAGAATGCCAAAACACAGACTTAGGAAATATGAAAAGGGTGCCTTTTATAGTTGAATAAAGCTGTACAATACTCTACTAAAAGATACTGGCAAGTCTAAAGCAATTTAAAACTATACAGACTTTTAATGAATATTGAGCCATATAGAGTTGAGGGATTCTTCGCCGAAGTAGGAAAACTGTAGTGCATTAATACAAGAAATAGACAATGTAGGTAAATGGAAGATTGTTCTCGCTGATAGCTGATCAGATATTCCAAGAGGTACATGATAGTACCTATGCTCTGACATTATTTCGTTTTGTGTATGTACGTACATAATTTTGAAATAAAGATGATTATTATTATTATTGTTATTATTATAACTTTACATCGTACACATTCAAGTACCAGCGGAACAGAACACAACTACAAATAAATGTAATATTTTCGGAAAAGACACTTCATGTAATTACAATCAATTTCCTCCAGGTAAGTCATCTGATTATTTAATATTACATAATAGTTTTTGAAATAATAATTTATACGAAAGAAAAGGTCAAGCTTCTGCGGGAATCGTACGCAGACCTTCCGCTTGCCGAGTGGATGCCACTGCGCCAAGGGGAAGATCTGAGTTCAATTCCCAGCAGTAGCTTGACTTTTTCTTTAGTATAAATAATTATACATAAAACGCCATTAAAATTTCAATTTAATTTCTTATGTGGAAGGAATAATAACTTATATCTAAAGTATGCATTTTAAAACTTTTATAAGATACTAACCTGGCAAACTCCTGGGTGAGAAGTTTAAGTCTTGACCTGCAGCGGGTTGCTTCTTGGATCGCCTGTTTGGCTCGCGTTTCGCTATCGACGCGTAGTCTGCGTTCGCGGTCAGCATCCCTCTGAGCTGATTCTCGCTAAAACAAATAATCAAAAATAAGCTGACAGAAAGACAAAAATCACTCGCAGTTAATAAATAAACCGAAATGTGCCAGGGCTTAATCAGCCAGCACAAGTGCAGTAAACAACTTTTGTCGTTTAATCATCGTAGTTTTCAACAAAATGTGGACGCACATACCGTTGAATATGAATTATAACTTGGATATTTCTGACATTTGCACGTAAAAAACGCCATTACTGGCGCACTCCGACAACAATTAATTATTAAATACCGCAATAAACAATGCACCAACCAACGTATATCCAGAATGCAGCACAGACGGTCAACAAACCGTGCACAACTCTATCTCGTTTCATTGTGGAAATGAGACTGCTGGCTGGCGAAATAACTAGGACGCTTCGTCTTTTAATTAATGACCGGTCAACAATACGGCAAACAAACGATAGGGCCGTGTGTGCTGTAGCAATGATGAGGGCGACCTTTAGGATTTCAATGACATTAACACCTCTTCACGCCTTTGCTGTTGGTAACTGGTACTTATTACGCACCCTATTGCATCGTTAATTTTCAATATAAATATTATCATAGATGTTCTAATAATGTGCACTCAAACTGTAATTTGTTATAAAAACTGTTGAAAATGAATCAGTAATATCAAAAGAAGTACATACAAAAATCAATAATTTAAAACTTATTCTTGATCACACAATCGTTTTAGTCTGTTAATTCATTAACCTTTGCTTTTCGGGACCAATTTTACTAATCCATATTTTTTGCTGTTGAGCCAAAAAAATCTTACAAAAAATCACAGCGTATATTTTTCTCCTATGTTAAACTGTCCATATGAGGAGCGATGTTTTCGAAAACTTACACCGAAACAACGTCAGACCAAAATTACAGCGAAAACTACGTTACAAGCTCGGTCACATGTTATGTTCTACATGCGGTTTGATTGTTACGTTAGACACTAAATGTAACTTTAAACTTTTATATTTATTTATTTTCAATTTTGCCCGAACTCTAACAAATATGTCTCCTTTTTGGAGCAAACTCACTCAGTTCACTCAGGAATGTTATTGCCTAATAATTTTGATTTAAACGTATGGTCTGGAGAAAGATACATTCGATTATTTTTAAAATGTGTCAAAAAAACTCTTCAGTATTCCCCCTTTCTTCACAATATGAAAATAAATTCATGCAGTTTTTCGACAACACGCTTTCATGCAATTGTATCGATCATTTTGATGCTATTGTGTAATTACCCCCCATAAGTGCATTAAAAATGTGTGTGCAACAAATTTTATGAAGAGCTTCAGAACATCTTTAAGCTTACCAAAAACGAGAGCTAACTATGTAATGGGAGACTTCAAGCCAAGATTGGAGAGGGCAGCTGTGGAGAGTATGTTGGCCAATTTGGATTGGGCGAGAGAACGAGGAGATCGAATGGTGCAGTTCTGTATCGAAGAGGAATTAGTAGTCAGTAACACATTGTTCAAACTCCCGAAAAGAAGGCTATACACGTGGATAGCACCGGGCGACAACACAGAGCGGATAATTAGAAATCAGTTGACTACATCCTTGTTAACAAGAGATTTCGAAATAGCATAAAATCAGTGAAAACATACCCTGGAGCGGACTTCGGAAGTGACCACAACCCCATAATAGTGAATATGTATGTGTGATTAAAGAGGAGACAGTCCCAAGCAGAGATTTACAGTTTAAATATCCGAAGTATACAACAACCAGAAGTCCGAACTGCTGTAACTAATAACGTAAATAAAAAACTCCATAAACTCCAGGAAGAAAGTGTTGGTGATCTGGGTGAAGAGGCAAAGTGGACCAAAATTAAAGAAGCAATAATATCAACACAACAAGAAAACATTGGTAAGGGCAAGAACAGAACTAGGCAGAGATGGATGACAGAGGAAATTTTGGCACTGATGGAAGAAAGAAGGAGGTACACAGGCAGGGATAACACCAAGTACAAGGAGATACAAAACAGAATTAGAAGTAAGATAGGAATAGCAAAGGAGGTTTGGATGACTGAAAGGGGCAACGAAATTGAAAAATTAGAGCAGAAGTACGACAGTTTCGGCCTACATAAAAAGATAAAGGAATTCACCGGTGTGGTGAGAGAGAAGAAAACTGGTGCACTGAAAAATGAAAAGGGCGCACTGGTTGCTGACTTCGATGCCAGACTGAGACTGTGGCAGCAATATATAACTCAACTGTTTGATGACCGAAGAACGGAGACATATGACATAACTATATCAGAGAGCGCTCCAGAAATAACGAAGGAAGAAGTAGAGTATGCCATCAAAAACTCAAACTCAGGTAAAGAAGTAGGCCCAGAAGAGGTACATTGTGAGGTCTTGAAACTGCTGGATGATCAGTAGTAATTCCCAGGAGAATGGCTGCTTTCCACTTTTATTCCTATCCCGAAAAAATCTCGAGCGTCAAAGTGTGTTGATCACAGACTAATTAATAAGTTTGATGAGTAAAGTTCTGAAGATCTTCACAAAAATTATACATACTAGAATATACAAAAATTGTGAGGCTGAAACATCAGACACACAATTTGGATTACGCAACGGAATGGGCACGAGAGAGGCCATCTTTGCTTTGAATGTCTTGTCTCAGTGATGCCTAGATGTAAACCAAGACCTTTACATATGCTTCATAGATTATAGTAAGGCGTTCCACAATGTCAAGCATGAAAAGCTTCTGGGTATACTCGAAGGACTTGGCATCGGTTACCACGATGTCCAAATTACATCAAATCTCTACTGAGTGCAATACGACAATGCTTTGACAGAACAAATTAGTATTCGGAAAGGAGTCAGACAGGGGTGTGTTCTCTCTCGTATGCTATTTAATATTTACTCGGAGTTTGTTTTTCGGAAGGCATTGGAAGAGGAGCTGGCGGGTATAGAAATCAATGGCAGAACTGTCAACAACATCAAGCACGCTGACGATACCGCTGTAACAGCAAGCTGCCTCAAAGATCTGCAGAGACTGGTAGACAAAGTAGAAGTACTTAGCGAAGATTGTGGGCTAAATATTAATATCAATAAAACAAAAATGCTAATAATATCCAAAAGGAACATCAGTGGTCAGCTGACTATATGCAGTAAGACGGTTGAGCAAGTCCATCACTTCAAATACCTAGGAACTATCATAAATGAAAATATTGCACACAAACAAGAAATCTTGTCAAGAATTGAGCAAGCGAGGACAACATTTATGAAACTGAGAAAACTGCTGACAGCCCAAAATCAATCTTTGACTTTGAGAGTGAGAATGGTGCGGTGTTACGTCTTTCCAGTGTTACTATATGATCTTGAAGGATGGACACTGAACAAGGAAACATCGAAGAGACTGGAATCTTTTGAGTAGCGGGTGTACCGCCGAATGTTAAAGATCTCCTGGATGGACCGCATTACGAACGAACAAGTTCTGGAAAGAATGTATAAGGAAATGGAAATTCTTTTCACAATTAAGAGAAGAAAACGAGAATTTCTTGGGCATGTTATGCGTAATTCGAAATATGAAATTCTGTAGCTCATCATGCAGGGGAAGATGGTGGGACGCAGAAGCGTTGGTCGACGTAGAATTTCCTGGCCACGTAACCTACGAGACTGGTTTGACCTCTCATCTGTCGAACTATTTCGGACAGCTGCCTCTAAAGTTAGAATAGCCATGATGATCAGCAACCTCCGAAGGAGAAGCTGAGATCAAGAAGAAGAAGAAGTGCATCAAAACTACCGAAAATTGTTGCATAAACTCGTATTTTCTAAAATATTCATGTTTTTATACAAATCTCCTTTTAGCACATGTGGAGAAGATACGATAAAAATGTCAAAGTCAATTTTTCAACGCCTACTTGACGACAAAAATAAGTGAATAGCTCATACATCTGATGCCGTAAAGGCATGTGAGAAAGCGAATTAGCAAAGTCAGCGATTATAACTCTTGTAAACCCGAGGACGTACAATAAAGGACTCCTATCTTATATGATCCGTTCAATCGTCGAAGAGGGCCCTCTTATGCAGTTCCCTGTCTGGATATACTACTGAGTATTGCCTGGTCATTGGTGCGAAAAATGGGTAAATTATCGGAACACGACCCCAGAGCTGAGTAGCAGCGAACGACTTATTGCTTACTAGCTCACTGACAGACTGAAGGTCACCGAAGGGCAGAGAAAGTACAGGGTATCCCATTTTCGGCACTTTTGCGGGGTACTTCCCTTATTTTTAAAGATAGAGGGTTGCGGTTTTCGCGGCAGTGTGCTACTTTTTTGTGATACTAAAGATGGCGCCAGCAGAATTTTTATGGCCCTTTTAGATTTTGAGATACAGGGTGAAATTGAAGTATTGCTTTTGAGGCACCCCCCGTATCACAGTTATCTTTAAACTTATCGAAGAAGTTAAAACGCATTCTTAAACAATTTTTCCGTAGAATGCAGTGGCACAGTCAGTTCTTTCCTAGCAATTTCAGTTTTTGAGTTACGAAGCAAATATATGTCTTTTAAATGGAACACACTGTATATTATTTTTTTACTTTATTAGTCATAATGTGGGCTTTCCAAAAATATATATAATTGTATGCAATTATTTTCAAAACGAAGCTCAGAATTTTTTCAAAACGAAGCCGCAAAAGAGCCGAAAATGGGATATCCTGTACAGTTTTGTACGTCCAAATACATTTACAATAATTATTGCTGCGGTCCCTACGGCACTTCAAGATCGAAATGTTGAGAACAATAAAATGTGAAAAAATATATGAAAAATATAAAATTATTGACGTTGAAATTTGAAAATCACGATGAAAATGTGAAACTAACAGAATTCGCCTGACCGACTAAACTATTTTAGATTAGAAACTCTATTTTGCGAACTGCATCTTTGCACTTTTATCTTAAGTGATACCAAAAAGTTTGAAAGTTATGCAGATTATACAGGGAGTTATATACCATAATCGATCAAGAAACTTGGAGTAGTTTTTCTACATTAAAAATCTTATAAGTTTTTAAAACTAATCTAAAAATCTTATAACTATATTATATTATACATTATAAACTTATGTTTCGAAAAAAACTTGTAAGTTTTCTATTTACATCCCTTTTGTGCTCAACGACAGCAACAACAAAAGTGTGAAGCACGATTACGTATATTATATTAATGGGCATTAATCGATTTCAAGCAATTTGAATATAAATTGTTAGGTTTAGCCAGGAGCAAGGCGAGGTAAATATGACAAAAGCAAAATTCATTGTAGGTAATGTGACCTCTAGCGGCCATTTATCGAACTGAATTTACCATACGAACTTTGCTAGGGCCATAGCTACAGCTAGCACTAAAAGTAATGTCTTTCTACAGATGCTAAAAATCCATGTTGAAGGATATAAACTGCTGGACCATAGGTTGGAATAATGCAAATTTGTAAAGTTATTTTGAAAGCAGATATCTTCTAGACGATGTGGAATAACAAAATGAATTTTTCAGGTCTTTTTGGAAATATTATTGATAGTAATTGGTCTTAGTACCAGTTTTTCATTGTTCTTACGAAAGGCATATACAGACTGTAAATTCAGCCCCTCACAAAAAATCAAAATTTCTTTCTTACCGAAGATTTAGAAAAACCAAAATTGATTTGTAATTTCTATTCTACGGTAATCTATCGACTCATGGTAAAATACTTATTCGGCCGATTTTTGACATCTCGCTTATTTTTGAATATGCGAGGTTTTTATTAAAATTAACACAACTTTTTGGAAATGTACCTATTACTTTCTTAGAGCAATGCAAGTAATGGATTTTTTTCTTCTTATCAAACATCCTTGCCTACATGTAACTATCTTTCTATTCAGAATTGTAACTGCTTATACAGGGTGGCTGCAATGTTTTTTTTTGTAAACGTGTCTCGCGAAGAATCCGTGAATTTTAATGAACTGTCTGCTGTACGCTGTATCATTAGAACGAGTGATAATTTTGAAATTTTGAAACTGTGTAGGAAAAACTTGGACAAATACCACAAAACGGTTTTTTTTGAATAAGATTAGTATTAACAACCAAGAACTGCATGTTACGTGATGTTACCGAAAAATTTGAAATGATAATAATCTGAAAATATTGTGGTTATGATACCATTACCAGACCATAAGGGCAGTCTACATACAAAATCTGAAGATATTGGCACTTCCGGTTATACCGGAAACCGATAGCAACTTCTGTATTTTAAATGAGTTATCCTGTATATTGTTGCTTTTTTAGATTCTCCTTAAAACTGTAAAATTATATTTATAGAACATACCCTATGCTGATTTTGATCGTTTTCGTCACATTGACGTTTAACAAATGACACTTTTCGCATTACTTTGAAACCAATGATAATTTTGAAATTTTTAAGCTTTTTATTAACACTTGCACAATTATCCCAAAACGATTTTTTATAGGGTGACTATTACATACGTTTTATCAAATTTTCATAAATATAATATCGACTAGGCCCTCCTCTTTTATTAGAAATTTCACGGCATCTATTTGGCATACCGAACTTGATTAATGCGATGTTAAATACACCTCATTGCAGGTTTTTTTAATCGTTTTATAGGGATTTGCGTGTTATATGTACATAATTTACCAGTAACATTTTTCAAACGTCAATATGACGAACACGGTCAAAATCAGCATAGGGTACGATTTGTGAAAATAATCTTAGTATTTTAAGGAGAATCCAAAAATGCAATAATATACAGGATATCCCATTAAAAATAAGTTATTATCTGCTTCCGGTATAACCGGCAGTGTAACCACCATCTTGAAAATTTTTAGGTAGAGTGCCCCCTTCGCCTTCATGGTACCATGGTAACATCAATTAACATAACAGTTCCTGTAGGTCCACCATGTATGGTAATACTAATCATATGAAAAAAATAAATAAAAATCCGTCTTGAGGTATTTGTCCAGGTTTCTCCCGCACAGTTTCAAAACTTCAAAATTATCACTTTTTTCTTTTATACAGCGCTCAGAAGGCAATTTATTAATTAAAAAAAATTATTAATATTAATATTATTAATTATAAAAAAAAATGAAGTCACCCTGTATAAGCAGTTACAATTCTGAATAGGAAAACAGATACATGGATGTTTGATAAGAAGAAAAAAATCCATTACTTGCATCGCTCTAAAAAAGTAAGAGGTACATTTTCAAAAAGTTGAGCTAATTTTAATAAAAACCACGTGTATTCAAAAATAAGCGAGATATCAAAAATCGGCCGAATATGTATTTTTCCATTAGTCAATAGATTACCCTAGAATAGAAATTACAAATCGATGTTGGTTTTTCTAAATCTTCGGTACGAAAGAAATTCAGATTTTTTGTGAAGGGCTGAGTTTACACCCTGTATATGCCTTTTGTCAGCACAATGAAAAACTGGTAGTAAGACCAGTTACTATCAATGGCATTTTCAAAAAGATCTGAAAAATTCATCTTGATATTCTACATCGTCTAGAAGATCGCGTCATAAAAATTGAAAATACCGTTAACATATTATTTCAACTAGGTATGTTGTACCTAAACATTGAAACTCAGTACATGGAGGCACAAAAAAACAGATTAAAATCCAAATTAAATTAAAAATTTTCATAGACGGCATAATTAAAATTCAAAATACAAACATGCAGTACCACCGACCGTCTAGTCTATCGAACACTGATGAGCAAGCACACCGAGTGCTAAGCGCTATCAGATGTTTATATGTTTTTTTCTCTTTCAGTTTCAAATTATTTGGATTTAGGCAAGAAGAGTGCAAATAATTGGAGTCCTCTGTCGTACACGGTTTGAAGGTCTTCATCTTATTGATGTTTAAGAATGAGATAATTGTAAATAATACTTAGGTTTTGTGTGTCTGTTCTGAAGTTCACTGTTTCTTTTCTGGGTTTATTTATATACAGCATGTCCGACGCACTGCACTTCCTATAATTTATCGCCACGTTTAAGACCTTCGGACTATCCAAATTAAAGTTATGACCTGTATCGAAATGATGAGTTGCTAGGGCAGTTTTTTTAATTTTTTCTAATGTTGGTTATGTTGCAATCATACTTATACGGTTTCATTAGTAAAGATAACTTATTTTTGGTTTGGCCTATGTATTTTGCTGGGCAATCGAGACACGAGACTGAGTATACAACAGCAGATTTTGCCAATATTGGAGTTTTAGTCTTAATTCTTGAGTACAGGTCGCCAACTGTTTTTTTAGAGTAAGTTACGATTTTTATGTGTTCATTTTTTAAACATTTCGATAACCTATTACTCAGACCATGAATGAACGAGATTTTCAAATACGTCACTTCTAAATTTGGAGACTTAGGGGCTGAAGGGGTGTCACCCTCGTCACCAAGTTGTAGCAGTTTGCTGACCAAGTTTGAAAGAAAACCATTATGAGACGCTAATTGTTTGATTTTTAGAAAATTTTTCTCCCATAACGTTGGGTGGCTCAACCTTAGAACACGGCTCTTAAGAAATTTTATAGTGGCAACCTTCTGGGACAGAGGATGTCCAGACTTGAAGTTGATCAATCTACCAGAACTTGTGGGTTTCTGATACCAATCAGTTATGATTGAACCATCGTGTCTTATGATCAAAGTATCCAGAAATGGAATTCTGTTGTTCTGCTCAAGGTCCATGGTAAACTGAATATATGGGCCGAATGAATTGAAGATCTCAATAACTCCACTCTCTGAGTCTGATGGAATACTGATGGAGTTGGCTGTGAAATGTCAAAAGACAAGGATGGAGAAACGAAAGTCGAATTTATTTTGATTATGTCATCCTTTTCTGTCAAAATTTCACAGCCTGGTAGATGAAGTTTTATAATGAACACTCCGTACATGTCAAAATATCATCTACGTATAGGTATAAAAAAATAAGTTCAAAATTCAAATTAGTCAGTACCTCATTCATGCACAAGTTAGCCAAGAAAGGTGACAAAGGCTTTCCCATAGCACTGCCAAAAACTTGCGAAAAAAAATCATTCTCGTAGGCAAAGTAGCTACAGTCGAATATGAACGATGTTATTCCCAAAAACCTGTTGTTTGTTGATATTGGTGTGTACAGAGATATCGTCCCAGTGCTTTGCCAAAGAGTCTAATACGAGTTTCTTAGGAATGTTGGTAAAAAGAGATTTAGCATCTAGAGAGGTAAGTTTGTGACCTTGTGGCCCTTTAGCGTCTTTAATTCTATCAACAGAAGCAAGTGCATTTTTTACCGAGAAAGTAAATTTAGCATTCAGGTTAAAAGGTATTTCTTGTCTATATATTTGGAAATCTTGCAAAGTGGCGACGGTATACAGGATACGACAGGTCTAAGAGGAGTCCCTTCTTTGTGTGTCTTGGGTAGCCCGTAAATCTTATGAGGCAAGGATTTTAGTTATTAAATATTATATTCGTCTTTTTCTATTAAGTTATCCTTCCCCCTTCCTACATCTCCACGACCTCCTCCAGGTTAATCGAACCCAGCCTGACACTATACAATGAATTTTTAGTGCACTCTGCATATGCCCATTTATAGCAGACTGTTCGTTAACCTCAGTTAGATATCTTATAATTTGTAATTATTGTTGACGTATTTAAAAGATTTCAAAAGGTAAACTTTTAACTTACCATGTATATATCCTTATTTAGATCAGTTTATTCCACCTTGAGTCCGAGGTGATCCACGTTTTTAAGCTCATTTTACAAACCCCAGTTTGAGCTTTAACGGAAGATTTTTATAAATAAACAAGTTTTTACAGGATTTTTACAGACAAACAACTCAGGTAGGGTTTAAACGTGCATTATAAAGTGGGAATTAGGGTTTCTTCACAACACACAATACACAATAATTATGAGATTTAAAAATAAAGATTATCAAAGAGGACATCAACATTTCTTCAACACCTACACTGCTGGACAATAGGTTGGAATAATGCAAATTTGTAAGGTTATTTTGAAAGCAGATATCTTCTAGACGATGTGGAATATCAAGATGAATTTTTCAGATCTTTTTGAAAATGCCATTGATAGTAACTGGCCGAGCAGTAAATTTCGAGGTGTGTATTTGGATTAATTATGGTAGTTGTGATATAGCAACCAATGTTCTAACTTTCTTCCCCATTGTGACCCTGAAGATGTTTACGTAGATTAAACGAAACATTGGCGAAGAAATTACTCTATAATTGCTGCCTTTAGTCTCTATCCGCCAATTGACCACCAAACCAAATAATAGAAAAAACTTACTCCAGACAAAATATTAGTTTAGTTCAGGTGAGTTCAGGTTAGCCTTACAACCTTTACAGAGTACAGGGTATCCTATTTTCGGCAGCTTTGCGGGATGTCTCTCTGATTCTTAGAGAGAATCTAGATAGAGGGTTGCTGTTTTCGGTGTGTTACTTTTTTGTGAAATTTAAAATGAAGTCAACAAAACTTTCATTTCTGGTTTTTGAACTACAAGGTAATTTTGGTAATTTGTCATTTAGGTAACTCTTTGGTGTTTTTATGAAAAGTGAAAATGCTCTCTAGTAGTTTTTACTAAGTAGAATCCAATGGCGCACTTAATTTTCAATTGCAATGTTTCAGTCAATTTGAAAATAAAAATTTATATTTATTTTTTAAGTGCTTTTGTCGATGCTATGCTAAATATTTAATAATATACAGATGTCCCATAAAAACCTATGTTTGTTTTATACCGGCGAAATTTTTCCTTACAGTAAAAAACGCCACTAAATTCTACGTAACAAACTCTACAAGCAAAACCATTTAACTTCTTCGATAAATGCAAAAGGTGGAGTTGAAAATTAATAATTTTTTAAAATTAAAAATTAATAACTTTCAACTCCACCGTGCATCTCAAAAACCAAAAGTGCTATTAAAATTCTGTTGGCCAGTTGCTAAACAGCTTAATGATGTGATAATTTATATAAAAGTTACTCGTCAAATTGGAATCCTCACAGTAATGAAAACACCTCGCCACGGGTAGTTTATGTCAGTTGTAGGTTTTTAAATTTTCTTAAAAATGTCACACTAAATATTAACAACCACAAACAACTGAACAAATACGAAAACAAAACACGACGATTTTTGGAAAAAGGTAGCCAGATTGTTACACTAGTCTTAAATACTTATCAGATTTTGGGTGCTAATGACACAGGACATCTAGCTTGTGTCTGGTGTATCTAGACGTATCTGTTACAGTAGAATAATCTTCCATAACCTAGTGAAAAAAATTTACAGAAAGGTTGTGTGAGATCATCAGAGCACTACCTCCCAAGACGCGTTTCGCAACCCGCCAGGACTCGTCAGTTGGATTCACTCTGACAATCTCCTGACACCTCAAAATAATCGAAAATTAAAGAAAAATGCCCACCCAGCGATGGCAGGCCAATCCATTTTGAGGTGTGAGATTGTCAGAGTGAACCCAACTGACGAGCTCTAGTGGGAGCGAAACGCGTCTTGAGAGGTAACGATCTGATGATCTCACACCACCTTTCGGTGAATTTTTTCACTGGGTTATGGAAGATTGTTCTTCAGTAACAGATAGGCTTATACAGGGTGATTCACGTTATTCGACACGGAAGATTATGGCTAGACTTTTAGATTTTAAAAAAGTTTTGTATATGGAATGGATGAGGGTCTATTGGAAGTACATTTTAAAATTATTGTCATTGTATACAGGTGGTCCCAAAAGTATAAAATTGATTAAAGTTTTATTTTTTTAAATGAAACACCTAGTATATTAATGTAATTTCGGTATCTATGGACAAAAGTATAGGTAGTTTTATTAAGGTTTATGGCATCTAAACCGTACCGTTCTTCAGATATTCGTGATTTTGTGAAAATGCAGCATCAAATTTAATGTTTAAAATCTCAGCACTTGGTTTCTTTTCAACCACCGAAATTGGTTGGTGGGCTTCTAGTACATTGAATTTTTTGCGGTATGTATTAAGTATTAACTACTGTGTACGAAATGTAAAAAAATTAACACTAAATTATTGCAAACTTGAAACAGTAATAACTCGTTTAATTTAAATTAGACACCCTGTATTTTATAGTATCATTAGATGCAGAATTTAGTTTCCTATCAAAAACTATTAAACATTCCTATAGCTTGGTCGTTGCATTTTCTTGGAAAATTGCTTTTTTCTGAATTTGCGCTGACATAAACGAATGTAGTAATCTAATTTACCTGTTCAGGTCTGTTCAGGTGTTACCTGATTTTGACAAAGCAAAATTTATTGTCATTTCTAGTTGTCACATATTAATTTAAAGTCAAATATTTTTTTACTGTTATAAATGGTGGTTAACAGAGAGTTTTTATTTAATCAAACTACTGCTTTACACAACAGAATAACGAGTCGATATGATCTTCATTCTAGGAGAATGCTTGCAAAATTGTCTTTTTTTGCTTCAAGGGTTTATGCTGAAAGGTTTCCTAACCGAACTCGACCGAATATAGCAGTTTTTGAAAGACTGTTGGTTCAATTTAGGCAAACTGGTTGTGTTCAGTATTAAACGACTGCCAAAACGAGACCAGTTACAGAAAACCAAGAAACTGAATTAGCCGTTATTGGCTCTGTCGTTGAAAATCCCCATGTCGGACAACGAGCAATTGCACAAAACTTAAATATTAGCCAAGCAAGCATATCAAGGATTCTTCACAAACATAAATATCACGATTATAAGATACAACTGCATCAAGAACTCTCCGATAACGATTTTGGCCAACGAGTGGACTTTTGTATGTGGGTGTTAGAAAAAGTTGGAGAACAAGAAGATTTTTTTGAATCAGTTCTATTTAGTGATGAGTGTACTTATCATAACGATGGTTCTTTTAACCGACACAATTTTCATTATTATTCTGATTTTAACCCCCATGAATTTAGAGTTATTAATAACCAACATAGGTGGTCAGTAAATGTATGGGGGGGGGGCATAATGGGACAGTATGTGATTGGACCTTATTTTTTTGACGAATATTTAAACGGAATGTGGTTTCTAAATTTTTTGAGAAATCGGCTTCCAATTTTACTGGAAGAAGTTCCTCTAGATATAAGAACAACCATGTGGCTGCAAATGGATGGGGCACCTGCTCATTATCATCGTGAAGTCCGGGAGTTCTTAAATGTTCGTTTCCAAAATCGATGGATTGGAAGGAATGCAGCACAACATTGGCCACCAAGGTCCCCTGACATAACGCCTCCCGATTTCTTTTTATGGGGATATGTGAAAGGAATCGTGTATAATACGCCACCAACCACAAAAGAAAATATGAAGGAACGAATCAGACAGGCCTTCAGAAGCATAACTCCCTATATGTTACGCAATGTGAGTGAAGGATTTAAAAACAGATGAAGTTTGTGTTTAGAATCAGACTGTCGTCAATTTGAACAAATTTTATAACTGTTTGTTTTTGTTTGTTTTACTCTTATGTTGACTAGTTATTTATTGTATTTCAAATTGCCACTATTATTGCACTTAATTTTTTTGTAATAGAGATGCTACATTTTATAAGAACTCTTGTAATATAATGTTTTATTGTTTTATTTGATATTTTATGCTAAATAAAGACCCTTCAACATTCATATGACTGCTAAATAATCTTCATGATCATAATTTTGTAACTTATAAATTAATATCTGACAAATACGGGGTGTTTATTAGAAAACTTCGTCTAGTTGGTTGTGAAATGTCAAAGGAAAAGAATGTCCATTTACTTTCATTATGCCAGCCTTTTCTGACAAAATTTTATAGCCTCCTAAATGAAGTTTTCCAGTGAACACCCAGTACTAATAATAATAAATTTTGCTTTCTCAAAATCAGGTATTGTAACAGGTAAAGTAGATTACTTAATTCGTTTATGTCAGCTCAAATTCAGAAAAAAATCAATTTTCCTAGAAAACGCAAAGACCAAGCTACAGGAATGTTTAATAGTTTTGATAGGAAACTAAATTCTGCATGTAATGATACTATAAAATACAAGGTGTCTAATTTAAATTAAACGAGTTATTACTGTTTGAAGATTGCAATAATTTGGTGTTCATTTATTGACATTCGGTGCACAGTAGTTAATATCTAATACACACCGCAAAAAATCCAATGTAAAATTAGCCCACCAGTCAATTTTGGTGGTTGAAAAGAAACCAAGTGCTGAGATTTTAAACATTTAATTTGATGCTGCATTTTCACAAAATCACGAATATGTGAAGAACGGTACGGTTTAGGTACCATAAACGTTAATATAACTACCTTTACTTTTGTCCGTAGGTACCGAAAATACATTAAAATACTCTACTAGGTGTCTCATTTAAAAAAATACAACTTTAATCAATTTTATACTTTTGGGACCACCTGTATACAATAACAATAATTTTAAAATGTACTTCCACTAGACCCCCATCCATTCCATATACAAAACTTTTTTAAAATCTTTTTTTAAAGTTTAGTCATAATCTTCTAAAATATAATATTTGCTCTAAGTATACACATTTCTTCCTCCTTTTCAATGTTGAAACGGGCTTGGCAACTGAGACTGAAAATGTCGAGGAAAATGTACCTATATGGAACAACTGACAGTTCACGTACTTACTTATTATGACACAATGAATGCTACATATAAGGACGAGCGATCATTAGGGAGGTTTTCTGTTACTTCTTTATATACGGGACGTTCATTAAAAAACGTCATCTAGAAGGCTATGTTGATGTTTGATGGAAAAAAATGGGACTTTTTTTCCTTCATCCTTTTGTTTTGGCATTTCACAGCCAACTAGATGACGTTTTTAAATAAAAACACCCTACCTGCAAATAATTAATGTTCCAATAATCACAATTTACTTACGTCAATGTTACTTTTACACAACACAGCAATGTTTACACTAAGATATCTCCCAATTACTAACTACGTTCTAGCAGGGAAACTAAATTTACATTTCTTGACTGCACTTATAGGATCGTTCGGCGTTAGTCCCGGGTACGTCACCGACGTCACTGTCCTATAATTGCATCATTGTCCTGCCGGCAGCAGGACTGGGTCGTTATCGTCCGTGTAATGTCTGTCGCTTATACGTCGTATATTAGCACCACCAGCAGGACCGACGCTGCCAGAAAAAACCGCTCAGCCATTTAATTGCATATTTGTGATTTAGGGCCGAAGGAAGGGACAAAGAACGGTAATTACACACACATGTGTGTTTAAGCTCTAATTGCCCCTGCTGCGTTTTAGAGCAGTTTTTGATCAATCTAAGCGAATTCAAACTTCACTTAGGGCTAAAATAAATGCATATTTTCTCAGCTTCCAAACTCGATAAAGTTTTTATATATAACCGTCAAACGGTCCGGGGTAACAGCCACTTGAAAGTGATCGTAACCGACAGGGCACCGTAAAAGTCATGACATACGGGTAGGTACTTTTTATTGGCTAAGCAGCGAAGAATGATACTAATATCTTTAGGGGAAATTTACTAGCTCATATTTCGAGCCTTGGGGGAGAGTGATATCTGTTATCTGGAAGTCATGTCGGGGAATTGTATTAAACGGTGCAGTGGGGAAAGCAAAAAGATTTGGACAGTTTCCACTTATTGCAGCCTTGCCAGAAAATCGAGAAAAACGGGGATTACGGTGAACGTTTATTTTTCATTAGATACCTAGATGAGCCGGTTCATACATACGAGGAATATTGGAAATAACGAGATTATTATTACTTTTCCAGGTTAGGCTTTACTACTTTTGTCCTCAGCTGATCAGTAATATAGTCATCATTATGTAAGATTGTAAACACATTATATGGTGGTGTGGCATAATATTTGAATCACAACAGGTGCCACAGCGTGAATAATATTTCATTATTCATGTTACATTTTTTGGTTTTTCGTTATACATTCCATAAGAATTATTACATGCAGATATTTTCAAGTTAGAAATTACAAACAGTACATATGAAGGTTTAAACCACAGAATAAAATATACAGAAGCCCCACTCTTTCAAGGTCGCAAAATTATGCGTAACCTAAAGTTTGGATACCTTGGTATAGCGTCATTCTGACATTTTGCAGTGGCGGAGTGAAAATATTTTAGCTTAAATTATGTTTATTGTTGGTAGGTAAGTTCTGCTAAAAAATGAGCATACTGTCCTCTTCGGTTCCTGTACCGGTAGCGGTACAGGATACCGTAATGAAACTATACCGGATTTCTCAAAAATATATTCGCCGCGCATAATAGATATTTATTTTATTAGGACTATAAGTTATACTTTATGTGAGGGAGTGTGAAAGTTTAAACGCCGAGCGTAGCGAGGCGAATTAAATTCACAAGCGTCACATAAAGTAGCTTATACTCCGAAAAAAATACAATATTTTATTTTTCTACAAACGTCAAACAATGACGCATTTTACGCTTTTATTAGACAAACGAAAACCTAACCTTTTTTGAGGATCAGAATGTGAGTTTACTTTTCCGCGCGTTGCCCAGGACAGCAAGCGAAAAAGATTTTATCGCTTGCTGTCAATAGCAACTACCACCACTCAACCACATATTTAAAACGTCATTGTCACTTTGATTTAAATTTTCAGATTGTGTCTTCAGTTATGCTCAGTTGTGATTCACATTATTTGAAATTGATCGTTTGCAGAAAAAACGTTGTATGCATTACAAGCAAAAAGTAACTTTTTTGCTCTCGAGTGATTGCCAACTTCACTCTCCGAGCAAAAAAGTTGTATTTTTTGCTCTTAATACATAAATAACTATTTCAAACAATTAATGCATCTGGTCATTACCACCTAGACCATAAGGCCGTGAAGCAGAAGCTGTGACGTCACAGTCGTGGTCCAAGGTCACTAGTGTGGGACCATTTGAATTGTATGGATTTCAAATATTTTTTCCGACTTTACGACTAATATTATTCATTTTGTACTCATAATTTTGTTTTTTTAAATTGTGCAGGACTTTAGGACATTTCTTGGAGCTAGTGCTGCATTTAGACTAACAACAAGTGCTTTAAAAGTGTTGAAAAATTCTGAATCGGGGTTGGGTGTGACGGTGCGAAATCAATGTCCAGCAAATCCCTTGTTGGGTTTCAAAGGAATGAGGGTGTGAAGAAAAAATGGATGTAAGCTAATCTATATCTGAAGAAAATAGTAGGGTAAGTTAAAATACAGAGTACCTACATAGTTTCATAAAAAAAGTTAGGTTAACCCTCAGTAACTAATCTTGATTCCTGAATTTGAAAAAGGCCAGACTGAAGTCTATAAACTAGAACAGTAAACTTGCCAGTAGGCAAGTATTGAGGGTTTCATTTAACTTTATAATACATACCTATTAAGAATGTAGCTTTTTTCCCAAGATTTTTTTCACCCAGAGCAAAGAATGCAAAAAGAGTTTCTAATCATTTATATTCTTTTATACAAAACCCTAGCTCCTTTATGTAACACCCTGTTACAAATTTCAAAATTTGTTACATAAACAGATTTATTTGCTCTCAATGTATTCCTATATAGACCATGTATTACATTTACTCATTTAGGTACACTGCATGAACCAAACATTTGGTGCAAGTATCAAATGATGTCACTATGACCGTATGACGTAAACACTGGGGACCAAATATTTGATTTTTCAATGAAATTGATTGATTATGTCCAGAGTAAAGGAGGTAGATCAAACAGTCTTTTTTATGGTGTAAACACTTTAGCCCCAAATTGGATTCTGGAATTGGATTGCAGTTTCCAAAAAGGGCTAAAGCTTCCATTTATAACTAAACCAGCTGTACGTTGACAAACTTTGATTCAAGTTGATTAGGTACTTAATTTGTTCCTTGGTCTAATTTGGTCCACATGGTGTAAATGCACTACATGACTAAGATCAAACTCAGTACCTAAACTTCACATTTCTGTTAAACATTTAGGAATTACCTTTAGGAATTACATTATCTTTTAACTTTTAATTTTCTTAAAGGAATAAGCAAGAGATCATCATATACCCACCATTTATACCAACAACTTGATGTCCTGCATAGAACTTCTTTAGTGAGGTCTTTACAGTCAAAATGGTAGAAACTCAATAGTAGTTGGAAAGTGCCAGTGTTCAGAATGTACCTACCTACTTACTTCCACAAACAGAGATGTATCGAGCCTACTTCCTCCCTACTTTGAGAGGATTTGAGTGCTAGTGTGTGTAGTAACAGCAAAGACTCAAAGTAATAAAAACTTGTTGAAAGTGCAAAATGTTGTAATCTGCAGGAAGTTGTTTTTTTTTCTATTTATAATTTAAATTATGTAAGATTAAATTGCCAACAACTTTTCATTGTAGTAAATCCCAGGTTATTCAACTTATTATTAGTCATAGTCATAATCATATTCCTAATTTTCATCTATTACAACTCATAAACAAGCTTTGCCATGGATATTTTGTTTATATGGGTTGTAATGGGTGAAAATTGAGAATACAATTATTATGACTACAACTAAGAAGTTGGACAAACCCACACAAATAATACATGTTTTGATTATTACAACATTTGGCCCTTAGCAATCAAAAATAAAACAGTTAATTCAAGAAACATATGTTTTTTATTTAGAAGGTATATAGCTTATATAACAACGCATCCAAGCCACAGCAGCTTGAGACTGTAAAAGAGTGTAAAAAGACTTACCTAACAAAAATATGAATGAATGTTACAGGAGACAAAAATGTTGACATCATTATCTTATTATCCTCTGCTTTTCCTAGGAATATGACCGGTATGGTACAAGTTCATTTCTCAACTCAATAAATAAAAGTATCCCTTCAAGGATCTGTTTCATACTCAGAGATTTAATAGTTAAATGGAGACTATATAATTTATAAGCATAAGTTAAGTGTGTAATAAGTTCTTACCACAGATCAATTTTGGAATATCCAAAGAGGCTTACAAAGTCTGATCTGTTTCTTCATTATAAAAAATAAACTTTTTCTGTACTTCATCCTTGCGAAAATGCACCTCACACACCTAAAACACCAGTTTTCTACAAAGTTCATGGAATTCATGCTTTGTTTATAAACGAAATCTGAGGGATAACCTAACTTTCTCTAAAATTCTTGTTACTTATTTATGTATAAATGTGCCCTACTATGTTCTCCAGGCACGAACTCTTCTCTTTTAAAGGCTCTAATATATTTTTCTCTTAACACTTCATCCCTGGGAAACCAAAAAACCGATTTTTTAAGTCCATTCTTTAAGTTTACACAACACCGGCAAGGCATTTTCACAGTTTTTAAACACTAAAATGCATAGTTCCGAATTTAGCACAAACTTTAATACGTTTCCTAAAGTCCAGTAATGTTCATAAAAACAAAATTCGCATTAAAAAACAAAATAATCACAGTAAAATCACGGACAATATACACAAAATCATTTGAAATCCATCCATTTCAAATAATGACCTTGGACCACGACTGTGACGTCACAAATTCTGCTTCACGGCCTTATAGTCTAGGTGGCAGTGATCTGGTACAGGAAATGTAGCTGTTAATTCCACTTAATCTCATTAAAAAACCAACAGCTCCTAATTTTAGTTTGCTTTGTATTCATAACTACCGTGTAACACCAGCTGACATTGATGTCTCTAAAGTAAATTTGATGACAAGATCTGTTTGTCAGGTTTTCGTTTTTGTAAAGGTGTTTTAAATTAAGTTCGAACCCGATTAAATAGCAATATGTCAGATATAGAAGAAACAAGTTTATCAACTACGCCACCGAGAGTGGCTGCAGTGGCGAAGTCAACAGTTTATTTTTCATATTTTTCCTTGAGCGGCGTATAATCCGGCACTTATACGCCGCCGGATTATAACACTTATATGCCGCTCAAAACAGGCATCAAAAAAGTGACACTTATACCTTTATAAAACAGTCACTAAAGTTGTGGTTATATGACGTTTGAAAATAATAGTATATTATAAACCAAGGTTGTGAAGTACGGGGTGTTCATTATAAAATTTCATCTGGCCACCTATGAAATGCATTTGTTATTTTGAAGCACGTCGTGAATTACTTCGTTCCGTATTTGTCAGTCAAACTTTCAAATTTAGGCACGTTCACACTTTGCGAACGTTTTACTGGTTGCCTACCATTACGCGCTCCGGTAGTGTCTCCAGCCTTCTTTTTCTCAATAAGAATCTAAGGACGGGAATGCTCAAATAAATTTAACAAAATAATAATGAATAGCAATTGACATGACATTCCAAACAATCCAGAATCATTCAGAATGTTAATAAATAAATAAGTCGGCCTTAATTTGTTTGATTTTTTTTAATTATTTAAAGATTTTTAAGATTCTATAGGCTGTAAAATTTACTTAAGGTATTCCCAAGCTAACATCCATAGAGAACTTAGAAAAGCACATCAATCTTTGTGCCAAATTAAGTGTACGACGGAGATAGTGGACCTTGGGAGGTGAGTTAAACTAAAATTTTGCGACCCTTAGTGCCTGAACAGGCCTTTCGCCCTTAGAAGTGGCGATTTTCATATTGATCTTTTTACTTCTGACGACGACAAAGCGCCCCAATCACCAGCCCCTGCACGGTGTAGCCTTTGGGGAGAGGAGTTTTTAAGGCTTGGCCCTACTAACTACAACTGGAACCGAAAGTACCTACAAACCATTTTGTGTTTGAAAAACTAAAAACTAGTTTTAAAATCATTAAAACAAGTGCATGATTCTAATGTTTTATCTCTGTAGAATCGGAAATGGAATGGATTTTCAAAGGTATGTAAAATTAAAACATTAGAGCTGAAGACGAAAATAAGTTTATAAACATAATGTAAGCTCAATTCCTGAAGCTAAACCTGGAAATTTTGCACCAAAATCGGTACTGACTGCGACCATTAGGACCTAGAAGAAAAAATGTTTCCAAAAATGTATGTGTCAGTAGATACTCTCGAGGCTTAAATTTGTGTACAAGTGTAATAGTTCTCTTAGCAGTCCGGCCTGGAGAAGCTATATGCAACCATACTAGTAGCAGTTTGTAAGGCACATGTGTACATGCATAAACCATTTTGAGTCTGAAAGCCAGTTTTAATGTGATTCAAATGTATAAATAACTGAGATGTTTTGTCAGCATCACTATGAGGTCAGAAATTGTGTTGATTTTAAAAGTAAAATAATAATTAAAATATTACCAGTATAGACAAAAATAACTTTATAATAATACCTATTATAGGCTTGAATTTTGAAGCATATTCCAGAAATCTTGGAACAGATCAGTATAGACTTGAGTTTACGAGCAAGAATGTAGGAAACATCTCTATTGGTATATGGTATTTTCATGTTCAATAATAAATGCTAACTTTTTTTTATAATGACAAAGTAGTTTAATGTGTGTTAAATTGCATCAATAGCTAATAATAATGCAGGATGATCCAGCTTCATATTCCTAAGTTATTATAAACTGAATTTGTTTAAAAATGTTATAGACAGAAATTAAGTTTAGATTGATAAGTAATTAATAGTATTAGACTGGATAATATTGGTCAATGATCAGATCTGTAGTTTAAAGGGTTGCTGTCCACCATGTTTCAAATCAACAAGTTACAAATTGGCTGGTTAAAACCTGTTTATTCAAAAGCAACAGTGCTCAATTTCTATGATCATAAAAGTACTTTTTGGAAACTGCAATCCATATTGGGTCGATCATTACTATAAGCTTATTTTCAACCAACTCAATTGGCTGTCCTATTATCAGTCATCAATCGAGTTGGATGAAAATCGAGCTGTAGAGATCAATCTGATCCAGGTCCTCCATTTCCAAAAAGTCCTACTGTGTCTATACTAATAGGAATATGAATGATAAAATTTGAGTCACACAATTTCTCACAATAGGACTTTTCGGAAATATTGATCCTAGTTCAGACTGATCCTTACAGATAATTTTCAGGAAACCAGATTGATGACTGTTTGAATCTGATTTCCACTCAATATGAATGGTAGAAACTCAGCTGATAGTTATCAACTTGATCCGAATTAAAGTTTTTGAAAAGGGCTTGTATCTCCTATTGGTATACGGAAAATTGACATATAGGTTCAATGGTATATGTGTTTAATGTGTTCGATAAGACTTTTAATAAAGCTAATCACATTTTGTTAATTTATTTTGACATTTTTATTGAGTTTTGGGAAGTCATGTTTCTATTCGCTTATCAACTGTTTAACAATAGATTGATCTTCATTATTAAACATATTTTATAAATGTTCACAAATAGAAGTAATATAATTGATAAAATTGAATACAAAAAGTTAAATGATGTTAATGAAGAATTTTATGTAATTTTGTCCAAGTGCTAGCAAAATTCAGTAGCTTATACAGGTACCTATCCAATTGGTAATGCTTGAAGTGTCCTAGTGATCAGCCACCTTCACAGAAAAGCAGACCAATCAATCAGCAAGCTGTGATTCCTACCCAAACTCTCAATTATTTCAGGGTGTAGTCCTTTTTCAATTATTTCATGGGGGTGTTTTCACTAATCTAAGTTCTCGTATTTTGCGAGTTCACATAACCACTTCACTCAAATCAAGCTTCGTCACTAAATATGGATTTTTGGAAAATGTTCTGGTTATTATCCCTATCAATACACCAATTGCAAAATTGCAGTCTTCGGGTAAAGGCAGCTTCATGCAATTCTTGCACATCTGTGAAGCGATATGGGTACACTTGCAGATCTTTATGTAAAATTGCATGAGTGGCACCTACAGAAAGGCCTGTTTGATGGTGTAACTGTCGAATAGAAGTACTATAACTGTAATAGAAGACGGTGTGTTTTGCATTATTTCTTGTGCCTGTGTAACCACTTTGTTGGTGTGTTTCTTGTGAGATTCACTTTTTTTCTGTTTTTAATAGGTATGAAGTAAAATGTTGTACACCAAACGTCCAGTAACGTGTTGCAGTAGTCGTTTCGAAATTCCAGACTCAGCTAGCGCCTCGTCGGGAAACATCTTACTCCTACTGTAAAACTATATTTGACGGACTTATAAAGTAAATAACTATTATAGGTCTAGAGGGAGTTGTGCAATTTAATTGCAAAGTTGTTTATGATAATAGAAATCATGGTTCACTGGATATACTATGCCTCAAATAGTACTTCTCCGATTAGCTTAGTTTAATAGCATATTATATGATATGGAAAAACTGACTAAAAATATATTGTTTCATTTTATTAAAAATTTTGATGACAACGTGAAGTATAAGAGATTAAAGTGGAAATATACCCTTTTGATCACCCTTATGTACCAACCCATATCTTTCTATACTTTTCCAAAAATTATAATTTAATGAATAGGAACAGGTTTACGGGTACAGGACTGAATAAAACCAGCTCTCGTTAAAAAATTGCCGACGTTTCGATTGTATATTACAATCTTCTTCAGGGCTACAAATATAAAAAAGAAATTGCACAGCAGGCCTACAAAATAAATGTAAAATTTGTTCTTAATAAATATAAATATAAACATATAAACATTTAGACAATTATTAACATAACGACAACATAATGTAACAATAGAAGATCACTCGTATAAGATTTTTCTGACCTTTTTTTTTAAGTTGAGAACATAGTTGTGTCAATGGAGTTTAGTGCACCAGTACACATAATGGAGGAATTGGAATGGACCAAACCTCACATCCTACATCTCAAAAAATTTCGATAATCAAAAACCTTTTTTACAGATCGTTTACATTGAGTAGCGTTGAGTTTCATAAAGACAACGAAAACAAAGTAAAGTCAATCCTTTTAAATAATAACTACCCTCTCACTCTTATCAATAGAATTATAAACGAATATAAACACACACTAAAACAACAACAAACCAAACAAAAAGAAGCTAAACAACTATGTAGTAGGTGGATTAGCGGGATGGGGACAAATAACGACAATTCAGCTTTTATCAATTGCCAACGTTTCGACCATATATTGTGGTCTTTATCAAGGTTGTAAAGACAAGAAACATCGATCAGTTTATGGCCAGCGGCATGACTAACTTAGAATTACAATTAAAAATTTATATAGATTAGAAAAATACAGATTAGAAAAAAAAAATTAAAATAATAATTTAATTTACAAGATTTAAGAAATTTACACTTTCAAAGCCCGGGCCTCGGGCTTCTTAAATCTTTTAAATTAAATTGTTATTTTATTTTTTTTTCTAATCTGTATTTTTCTAATCTATATCAATTTTTAATTGTAATTCTAAGTTAGTCATGCCGCTGGCCATAAACTGATCGATGTTTCTTGTCTTTACAGCCTTGATAAAGACCACAATATATGGTCGAAACGTTGGCAATTGATAAAAGCTGAATTGTCGTTATTTGTCCCCATCCCGCTAATCCACCTACTACTTAGTTTATTGGGACGCCAAACACTCGTAGCCTAAACAACTATATTTCAAATTCCCCTATATTCAGGGATTATCAGAAAAAATTCAAAAACAGATCTCCAAAATCAACTCACTCTGCCAATTAGCTTTCTACAATACTAAAATAGTAGGTACCATATTCACCAAACTCAAGGACAAAACACCAATAGAACTCAATTCTAACCTTGTCTATAAGATTCCATGTGGAAATTGCAATGCGTGTGATGTGGGCCAAACTAGGCAGTATTTAAAGTCCAGACTATCCCAACATAGGTATGACTGCAAAGAGTCCAACAAACACCGAAATGAAAAGACTGCGCTAGCTGTTCATCATTTCTCTACCAATCATGATTTCGATTTCAATAAAGTACTAATCCTTGATTTAGAACAGAATTTTTATAAAAGGAACATCAGTGAAATGATCCATATAACCTTGAACGAAACAATAAATTTTAGAACTGACACATCGGGCCTCGGTACCTACTACAACCACATGCTCAACATATTTAAAACAAGACAAAAATAACATAGACACAAAGCTACACCATATGCATTCTTAGCTGGCACCCAATTACTTCTAGCATAAAAAAAAAACAAGTATTTAGATTCCGAAAATCTACACCGACTAAAGAAATGTAAAATGCTCAGGCCGACCGACATTTCTGGTCGAGCATTCTGTCAAGAAAGACGCCGCTTACAATTATTTTGAGACGGCAGTGCCTGGTTTGGTCAACTATAAGTATAAGTCAATTTGTCGCAACTTAAAAAAAGAAGGTCAGTAAAATCATATACGAGTGATCGTCTATTGTTACGTTATGTTAATAATTGTCCAAATGTTTATATGTTTATATTTATATTTATTAAGAACAAATTTTACATTTATTCTGTAGGCCTGCTGTGCAATTTCTTTTTTATATTTGTAGCCCTGAAGAAGATTGTAATATACAATCGAAACGTCGGCAATTTGTCAACGAGAGCTGGTTTTATTCAGTTTTATACCCGTAAACCTGTTCCTATTCATTGGCAACAAGGACGTTAACCACATATAATGATTATAATTTAATGTAAAATAGTGAATATATGACTTTTTAGACGCCATTTCAGCTTTGTTTGATTATTTTTTGGCATATTCACAGCATATGGCTATTTTCATCCCCGCTATAATGTCACATTACTTTCAACAAAATCTGTGACAACTGATGTCTATTTAAAATTTCGATGACCCACCCACCTTTGATATTTTTGAAAATTTACTTTTATCTCTTTGGCTTGACAAGTGTAAGACTTTTCCTCACGCATGTGATTAGGTGGTATGAAGGGCTGTAAGATAGAACAATCAGAAATAAACAATCATTTACGATTTTCGAGAGAAATAAAAAGACTGCGCTAAGTTCGCATCTGATTTTTGGGCCCAAGCTGGGTTTAAATGTAGATGAAAATTCAATTTTACGAGACCTAAAGACTGTTAAAACTGAAGACTTAATTTTGAATAGACTTAATTTTGAACGTCCACAACATGTATCAGCTTTGAAGCCAGCAAATCTGTGTTAGCCACCAATATGACTTTGACTTCTGGACGTTGGCTACACATGACAGCACGAAACATGAGATTAAAGCTCAGGTTAGTTTGCAAGCTTTTTAACTTCGAACTGTAAACCCAATAATTCGTCGTTAGTTTTGGGCCAAAAAACAAGTTTTTGCTTCTTTTCTTATTCTGTGTGTTATCGACTAGGAGAGTCCCATTGACAAAAATCAAACGAACAATCACAGAATTATAAAAAAAAATCTCTCTTTCTCTCTCTGTGTTGCGACGACTCAACGATGACTTCTTTAAACATTTAAACTAGGACTGGCTGGAAATACACTTAAGTTCGAGCTACACGGTTTCTGAGAAGCGTGCAGAAACGTCGGCGATTACAAGAATTTCGATAGGAGGCAAGTTTACACAAGCTTTGCCTGGGAACGCCAGCAAATATCAGGCAACTAATCGGGTTAGCAGATTTACATTTCTTCCCACTTAAACAGGTGTGCCAGCTCACACGAACTAAGATGTGGGTTAGATTTATGGCCGAAATCTCTTCGAGTTCGGTGCATTGGTTTCAAAATAGGTTTCTAGTGCATAACCGAGGACGTCAACCGCAAAAACGACGCCCTCCATAAACCGCTCAATTCAATTAGGTGGAAAATCTACGGAATACGTATGTACATATACACAGTCTCGATCGTTTTCTAATATCCTGCAAACACTTCCTGGTAATGGGGGATTTAATTTCCGCCCCGAGCCAAATAACGATCTTCTGTTTATTGATTGTCTAGACCATAAAGTTAGTGTAAGTTTAGTTGTTATAGGATACGATAAAGACCGATCCAATTTGGGTCTTCACTGAACCAGTAGGTCGTTTATAGTTTAAAATGACGTTTATTAGGACGTAATAGTGGAATTAAGATCTCTGGTCCTAAGTGAATGATATATTTGATATAGTGGTAATTACCTATTACCCACATGTGACTTGGTCGTTGCTTCTAGTTTCTACGTTTTTCAATTATTGAGAGGTCAGCGTTGATTACTCACTCTTGGCTCGAGTCTTTAGGAGCCATTAATCTCAATACCATAGCTCACACATATTTCTATCCAAAATGGAATGGGTGTAGTTGAGGTTTCTTTGAAATGTAAATATCTGAAAAACGCAACTTTTTGAGAGACATTATACAAAGCTCAAACTATACATATATACCCATACTCAAAATCAAATTCTTAAACCTCAAGAACAAGTGTTCTATTAGTAAGCAAATGTTTACACTCTGATCGAGATTTATGGTAGCTAAACTATATTAGTCGTCCAAACGGTCCACCACTGTCCCACACGTCCGGTAAAGGGGATCGCTGGGGATGCAATATCCGCCCTTGACGCCGGTCGGTCGTCCACCCAAAACCGCCCCGTTTCAGAGATTACAAGAGCACACGTCGCTCGACGTTATTTATCTTTAGGCAAATTTACGACAAATAATTTGGTATTTCCATGGGATGTGTTGAACGAGCTATAATTACTTTTTGTGGTGTTGAATCAATTGGCCAATAATTTGACTCGGTTGGTATATTGTGAAATTATACAGGGTGTCCCGAAATTAGAATTAACTTAAACAGGGGATTCTTCATGCCAAAATAATAATGATTTGTCAAATAAACATAAATATATCACATTTAAATACATTTTGCCGAAAAATGTTGCTTCTGAGCGACATAAAAAATTAGTACTTTTTTTCTGAGAAGAATGGTCCGTAATTTCACACCTTTGATTCTCGGGTTGGATTTACCATGCAAACATTATTACCTTAGAGAAACAACTAATTACAAACAAGTAATTCTGATGACAACTGTAATTCTGATATAAGAATAAACTGAAGAAGGCTCTGTCAGGGGGCGTTTCTCGATATATGCTTATTTGACGAATTAGTACTATTTTGGCCTCACGATTCCCCTGTTTAAGTTTGACAAACTAATTTAGGAACACCCTGTATAATGCTGAAAAAAAAGCTGGGAAATATATATTATACAAATTCAATTCTCTTGATCTGAACTGAAACTGGAAGAACTGGTCTTAACAAAAGGCGTATCGGGAAAAACTCTGGACCAAGCCTCCTATGAGAAGGCACAGAAACTGCTAGACTCTGCGAAAAAAGTTTATCTCTACACACCAGTCATATAAGCAATGATGAGCTTGTCACTTGTCAATTTATTGTCATCGACCTTCTTGAAAGAATGTAGTATTTGCGATAAAAAATAAGTGCTCTCTATGTGACGAGAATTTAAATCATTCCCATCACCAACAATATTTTCAGTTTGATTGCTTGGCTTTGATTAATTTGACACGTCAATTAGTATATCTAGCTACTCTCTTACCTTAAAAAAGTAAACAAAAACAACAAAAATATAAAGTTTTCCATAAACGATGTGAACACCAGTAAACCGGAAAACGATTATTTCGAGGCAACATCATTAAAATAATGGAAGAGAACACAGCAAACAACGCCAACCCAAAAAAACAACGATGGATGACTGAAGAAATCCTACAGTGGATGAACAGTGAAATGGAAGAACTGGGGAGAAGACATGATACCTTTAACATGTACAAAAAGGTCAGAGAGGTAGCTTGTCTGTTTAACAAAAGAGCCCCTAGTATCTTAAAGTTCTTAATGCATGGAGCCAATACATGGATGACCTATTCAAAGACAATAGACCGACCACGATGATTGTTATAGACGACAAAGAAAGGACCTTAAATCTTAAAATTTGAAGTCCTATTTAATATAAAATATGCAAAAACAAAAAAAGCAACGGGACCTGATGATATCCCAGTAGAACTCCTCCAAATTATCAACGATAAAAATATTTATATCTTAGTTAAACTTTTTAATGATATATACAAAACATGAGAAATACCAGAAGAATGGCTGAAATCTGTGTTCATAATAATTGCCAAAAAACAACAAGCCAGGAGGTGCAACGATCACAGATTAATAAGCCTGATCAGTCACACACTTTCCCTAACATTATACACGCTCGAATAACAAACAAATGCGAAAGTGATTTAGACGAGACGCAGTTCGGCTTTAGAAATGCCCTTGGTACCAGAGAAGCAATGTTTGCTCTGAATGTTCTTCTCCAAAAATGTCGAGACCAAGGTAAAGATGTTTTCGTGTGTTTTATTGATTATGAAAAGGCCTTCGAGAGAGGGCAACACGAAATGTTCATAAATATATTGAGAGATACTGGTGTTGATGGGAAACATTTACGAATAATTATGAGCCTGTACTGGGGACAGAATGGAAGATTTACAGATGAACATCAAATCCAACGAAGCGCTCGACAGGGATGTGTCCTGTCTCCACTGTTGTTCAACCCATGTTCTGACAAAGTCTTCAAAGAGGCTTCTTTGAAGAGGCTTCAAAGAGACTTCTTCAAACAACCCGTACAACGTTCCAGAAAATGAGATTACTGTTTTGTAATGACAGCCTGAACCCAAAGCTGAGACAAAGAATGATTAAATGTTACATTTGGTCTGTGCTGTTGTACGGAGCCGAAGTCTGGACACTGAAAGATGCCACAATCAACCGTCTAGAAGCATTTGAAATGTGGTTACATAGACGGATGCTAAGAATACCATGGGTGGCTTTGCAAAGAAATGAAGCAGTCTTAGACAGGGCAAATACAATTCGTGAGCTTTTGACAACAATTAAATGCCGAAAACTGGCATACTTCGGCCATGTTCTCAGAGGAAATCGCTACCGGATTCTACAGCTTATAATGAAGGGCAAAATAGAAGGCCGCAGGGGCGTAGGAAGAAAACAAATCTCCTGGTTAAAGAACATCCGGGAATGGACAGGCATACATAGCGTCCGAACAATTGTTTACAATGGCTTAAGACAGGGATCAGCTCACCATCGTATTGTCAACGTCAGGGGGACCTGACAGGGCACAATAAGAAGAAGCTACTCTCTCCCTAAGTTTCTGCTTTCTGCGTTAGGGGGTGCAAAAAGCGTACGTAAAAGTTGTTCGTTTTTGTTTTCTCACTTAAAACAAGAAGCAATTCACTGTACACAACACCCCATACTAGTTAATGACGATATGCATAAGTTTAACTTATTCACGTATTTTCGACATTTCGTTAACTCTGAAATCTTAATTTTTTATACTACCTGCCTTCTTTCAGCTCCAGGTTGAGAAGATAGAATAAAAATGTCAAAGTCAGATTTCCAACGCCTACTTGATGTCAATAATAAGTGAATGTTTTATAAGTAGGATTAATAAAAAACATACATACAATATAATTAGGGTCAAATTGTACTAACCGGCAACGCTGCGACCTACAGTCACCTTGGCGACCCCGTAATTGGTCCCACCTGCCTTCACGTGACCAGAAACCTCTTAAACGGTGTTGCCACTGTTAACGAAAATTCTCTAATGCACTTACAGTTGGTAGCTCGTTGTCCTTTGGCCCTTCTACTCACGCTTAAGATAAAAAAAGACAAAAATTCGATTCAGACCATTATTGCTACACAACAGAAGCAGGAGTCCCTGAAATCAGAAAATATCCAGACGAATTAAAAATTTGAACAAGACACAGTCGCTCTAGATTTCGTTCGATTAATTTTATTTAGTAACTTTAAAAAGATGAAATGTTTAATTTTCAACCAACCACATAGTAGGCCTTCAATTCAAAGTCGAATTACAAATCCCTTACACCCTGTTTAACATAAACCAATCGCTAATCAATGATGAATGTAACCGAGCGATCATCGGGCGTCGGGACATGTTTTGTTGCTCCTGGGACGGCCTTTGTGTTGGCAGCCAGGCGCACCACGCTTTTTCATCCCCAGGGTATTATTCGCGTGAACGTACCATATCTATATTGCGACAGCCAATAATACTATAGGGGTACGTCAGTTTTCGTGTCAAAATTTGTATGAAGTTAATAATTGTGTTTCCCGCGAGGTGAAACAATGGAACGCAGAGTCGAAAATAACGAGAAGCACCAGCTTGAACGTGCAGGTATCGATAGTAGATAAGCTTAGAGAGTTCAAGCACAACCTCACTTATTAACTCATGTTTTTTCTCATAAGATGATTTAAGTTTAAAACTGAATAATTTTGCATTTTCTCACACAAATCTTCATTGCCGTAGGCAAGTATGTGTCGAGCTTCATTCTTTTTTAAGCAAATCATAAGGGTTGTGGTAAAGCATTATCTGCTTGAAAATTGAGGGAGGCTCTGTTCTGTTTCATCATGACAGCAGAAATTCCTTAAGTGGATATTTGGGCTCTTTAGAATCGGCATTAACTGAATAGCTTAGCTACCATTTTAAATTTGAAACTCACCCTGAAATTTTTTTTTTGTGCAACAGTTGAACCCACATCATCAAGTCCGCACCTTTTTACTGTGCAGGCCAATGTTTGTTTTCTCTTTCCTATATGCTTTCTTTGATTTTACCATTATACCTAAATTAACGTTAAACTGTGTGTTAAAGTTACTTATTACGACTACTAAGTAAATAGCAAATAACACACGCTCTACTTCGCTAGTAAGGAGCTCCTTACGCACGCTGAACAACAGTCCACTCGCTAACAATTCGTAATTTTAATGGCGGCTAGCTGTCAAATTCAACTTTCATCAATTTTCTGATTTGTAAACGTTATTTGCAATAGTTTCAAAAGGTCTATCCCTAAAGCGTCGTAGATAAAGCATAGTACGAAATGCGGGTTGTAAACAATTTACGTACTCATGGAAATACGAACTCGTCGCTGCGCGGCGTCGTGTGCAAACTTTCCATTCGTTCCACAGAACAGGCTCTGTCCTACACTCTCTATTTTCACTTCTATCGTACGTAATAAGCTTCTTACAAGAGTGTAGGTGGTCATCAATTTGTGGATCAATCCATCTGCATACGAGTTTCGGGGTCTACCCCTCTTCAGTACAGCTTTGGCTGGTCGACAAATTGATGACCGTGATTCGGCTAATTGAAGCCGAAAACCTACAGAGTGCCGGTGAGATGTTAGTACAGAGTAGAGTGCCTTTAATGAGAGTGTGGCCATAAGGACTTGTCCGCCATGTTTTTTCCAAAATTATCAATGTTCTTATGGGCGAAAGCCTTCACATGATTTTTTTTCAGACAAACGATGAACTATAATTCTTTCTTCCTACTAATAAGTAAACGCTTTAGTTCAAGATACATTATGAGCAATTGAGAATTGTTGAAGAATTCACAAATTCCCATAACAACCCTTTTAAGTACAGGTAATTTTTGAATATCCCGCCACTTTTAGATGACGTTTATGCATCATCGAGTTGACGTAGTGAGTGCTGACAGCCGACGGAAATCCAAATTGCTGTTAGAGTATTCTTGTGCTTAAATTCATATTGAGGAAACAAAGGACGGGTATATTCCCAGGGCGTAGTAGGGCCATAACCCGAAAATGCATCAAAATGCCATATATACCATATTCCATTATTTTCTTCATCTTACATTGCCATGGAATTTACCCTGTATAACATAGATGGCAATTGTCGTTTACTTGTCGTCAAAGCAGATACGGTAAATACAGAATTGGAAGGTGACAACTAAAATCGGCAATTTGAAAGCTGGCCAATAAGATCGCTTGACATGTTTTTTTTTTTTAACCAATACAGTCAAACTAATTACTAATTGATATTTTTAGTCGCAATTGTCTCCAATAAGCTTTAAGATTTTGTCAAATTGAATTTGCGTCGTTGTCAGTTTTCAATACGTGTATCAACGTTTTAAGTGGATTAAAGAAAATCAGAATTCAAAATGCCCAAAATAATCGACAAAAAAATTCGAGAATATATAAAAAAAGAGCTTTCCAAAAAAAGATTTGGAATATTTTTGAGGTAAGTACGCATACAAGTATAATTTTTTCTTGCATTAGCTGTAGGATCTATTTGAGGACAGGAAATACTACTGAATGTCTTCATTCATAAGCTGTTAATGGTTTAAGTATAAAAGTATTATGTACTATAGTAGTATTGCTTTTTGTAGTTTTACTTAATATAAGATAGAGAAATGCAACAATAATAATTTTATTAACCAGGATATGCAAAGCAAAATAACCTAGGTAGATACCAGCACCCCCGACCCCCGAAAACGTCTACACGACAGTACTACAATTCACATGTCAGTTAACTCCGCTCGTCGGCACTTGCATAAATTCACTTTTCAGCTGCCAACTATCGAAGGGCTGAACGTCAGGCGTGAAACCTTGAGACGCAAACATTACAAAAAGTGCGCCAGGCGAAAAGGAAAATCATAGAAGAAGACATTTTGAGTGGCAGTAAACGCTCATCCAGAAAAGCTAAAGGTCTCCTGACCCGCGATGATTAGCTGCAAAGCGACTCACGTCCAGAAGATTTCCTGGAATAGAAGACTACTAACACTAACACCAAAAAGCCATTCAAATTTAAATTGCCCCGTGTAGGGGGGTGCAAAGAAGCGCTTTCATACACGATCTGTAAGGAAATGACTTATTACCAGGTACTCATTCATTATTTTGTAAAAGCCTAATTTTTCATATACAAGTACATATTTCGCTTGGGTTTACAAAAGAGATCATCATGTTCACTCAGTGCCACTGCGCTATTATATACCTACTAGAACCTCAGTTCTGTAAATAACAAATTGTATAGGAGTACTGCAAGTACGCCACCAAGAACTACTCTACCAAATGTGATAAGGATCGTGCATATTCTGGTTGCTTGGTAAAGATACAATTATTTAGTAGCACTTTCAGTTTACGGTAAACAAAGAAAATTATTGAATCTAATTTATTAAATAGATGAGTTTTCAATATACTATTACATGTACTTTATTTTTAGGTGAGTACCTACTATAACTGTACAAAACATTATATAAGAATACGCCCTCGGCAAGGATGAAGCAGACCATGTGTCACCAGTAATTGGTAGACGTAAAAGAAAACTAACAATTATGAAGAACTGAATAAAGACAACTAAAACGTGTCACTATGGGATATATATAATATGGGATATATATACAATACCTGCTGATTAAATAATTGTTTTACTACTTACAATAATTACAGAATAAATTATTGTAGTTTCTTTATTTTTTCCTCAGAATGTTACTGTTAAACATAATATAGCTATAGCTTATTATTATTTATATTATTATTATTTATATTATGTAAATAATGTTATAACCTCAAGGTAAATAGTAAAACTGTAAAATTTCACTTTTTGGAACGCTCAATATATGTAAAAAGAAATAGGCTCACGAATTTTAATACCTTAGTATATATTATATGATGATGAATGACAATAAGCTTAGAGTTTTGGAATTGAATGGAAAGTAGCGAAAAGTGAAGAAAAGTCTGTTATATCCATTTATTGCTAATAACCGTCAAAGTTCAATAATTAAATTAACCAATAAAACCACATAGAGAATCGCGAGACTTAAGAACTATGAATAAACTAGTTGCCTTAAAACCTGGAATAATTGGTAGAGTGTGGCATCTATGTAGGCTTAAGTGTAAACTATATCCATAACCTTAAACCCATTTATCAATCACTGTCAGTGTCCGTTATATATACTGGGTGAAATATGTCGAATTTCCAAGGCTAACGAGATGCAGAAAAAACTGGAACATATTATACCATATATGTCAATCTGACCATTGACTTCTGACTTTGGAAAAAACATGGCGGCACCAATAGAAAACGATACTACCTTATGGCCACACTCTCATTACAGGCACTCAAGTACAGAGTAGAAGCAGGCGACATCCACCAGCGTGTTTTAGATCCAAGTCTGCATGGCAGATGGCTCGAGAAGCAGTCCATATTGCTCTGTACCTCTCTGGTTATCGGAACCAGAACGAATCACCAATTTGTCGATCAACCCATCTGCATATTAGTTTCGGGGTCTACCCCTCATCAGTACAGCTTTGGCTGGTCGACAAATTGATGACCGTGATTCGGCTAATTGCAGCCGGAAACGTACAGAGTACCAGTGAGATGTGGTACAGAGCAGAAGAAGGCGACATCCACCAGCGTGTTTTAGATCCAACACTGCATGGCAGATGGCTCGCAGTTCGAGAAGCAGCCCATATTACTCTGTACCTCGAGTACCTCGCTGGTTATCAGAACCAGAACGAAATGAAAAGAGTGTAGGTGTTTACCCCTCATCAGTACAGCTTTGGCTGGTCGACAAATTGATGACCGTGATTCGGCTAATTGAAACCGGAAACGTACACAGTACCGATGAGATGATATATTACGTAATAAGGTTCTTACAACCTTTATTACGTAATATATTATTACACACACACGCTTAACGCAAGAGCGTAAAAAAAGGCACGACCGTGAAATTTTGGGGTCGATCCGCAGGTGAAGAATTGCAATGACGGGAGTGTGTTAAGAAACTAGTTTGCCCAGAAAAAAATAAAATAAAAATTAGCTTGGAGCTTGGAATTTACCTCGGGCCCTCCCATATGGAGGACCAATCCACTGCTACAGAGTCAATAACCTAATGTCAATCACTCTCAAGGAGTTTTCGGAAATTGCTATCCTGAATTTGATTGAACACTACAGCTGATTTTCAGGCAACCAGATTGATGTCCGATGACAATCCAGTCAACCAGATTGGTTGTAAATATTGGTCATATTGGTTAACCCGATTCGGATCTCAAAAAAGTTCCCAATCAAAGATAAATATTTCCAACTGGGTGATTTTGACTGTTCGTTAAATGACATAGTCCGATTTAAATAGATCCTTTTTGCCACATTTTATAGCCAATATTTATTTTAGCTTTGTTAGAAAAATCCACTATCCTGAGTCCATCATTAATTTGCTTTACATAAAGCACGGCTGTCTGTTCCCTAAGTTTTCGGAGCTACTATCTCCGACTCTTATGCTTACTTTCATATAGGATCAAGGAAAATAGTTATTTGTGTCAAGGGCATAAACATATTGTTGCGAACTCGGGGTTCAATAATTCCAGTGTAACGATTTAACACGAAAACACTATTTATTTATTTCCACAATTACACACGACTACTGAATAACTCATTACTTAACATTTTATAGCCTTCTAATATCGCTTCGTAACTTTAGCTTACTTCTAGCTCGACTAAAATACGACGATTAAATAACTCACTACTTAACACTTTATAGCCTTCTATTATCGCTTCGTAACTTTAGCTTACTTATAGCTCGATTAAAATACGACTACTACTACTACTACTACTCGGGCGCTCTATGCGCCTTTTATATACAATCCTAAAATTACAGAAAAACCTAGAAAGTTCTTTATAAGAATTCTTGAATAATCTCATATAAAAAAAAACGGTTGTAAACAACTGCTTTCTAGATTAAGCCAGACGAGCAATAAATCACTCGTGTCAGCCATGACGCAGCGCGAATAGGTCGCGAAGCTCCACCAACCAACACGCTCCCATGCGTTGCCCCGCCTCCCATGCGGCGTTGCTGCGATCGTAACATTGCCCTCCTCCTAAGTCTGTTCGTCCCGAACAGATAGAGTTCCATGGTATCGTGCTAATCGATCCAAATGAACGACCTTCATCTTTGACCTAGGGGTCCGCTGGATCCTATACACCACATCATTAATCTTCTTTATAATTGTATAAGGTCCTTCCCAATTTTGGCTAAGTTTGGGCGACTTCCCCACCTTTCGCCTCGGATTGTATAGCCACACCAAATCACCATCCTGGAAGCCGCGGGAGTTAGCTAGTAAGTCATATCTTGCTTTGGCTCGATCACTGGATATCCGCAGTTTATTCCTGACTTGCTCATGAACATTGTTCAGCCTCTCCTTAAGCTCCCCCACAAAATTCTCAGAGTTGAGTGAGTCTTTTTCTGGTGTTCCATACATCAAATCCGCAGGAAGCCTCATTTCCCTTCCGAACATCACTTTCGCCGGAGTATAACCAGTGGCTTCATGCGTAGAGCCTCGATATGCCATCAACATGAGAGGTAGATGTTGGTCCCAATCACGCTGATGATCTGCCACCATTTTAGACAGGTAATGTTCCATGGTCCGATTAAATCTCTCTACCATCCCATCCGACTGTGGATGCAAAGGAGTTGTCCTGGTCTTGCGAATTCCGAGAAGTTCCATGACCTTCTGGAAAACAGCCGATTCAAAATTTCGGCCCTGATCAGAATGAAGTTCGAGAGGGACCCCAAATCTGCAGAACATTTCATTTACTAGCACCGTTGCCACAGTCGTTGCTTCTTGATTAGGCAGGGCGTATGCTTCAGGCCATTTAGTGAAGTAATCCATGGCGACCAAGATGTATTTATTGCCCGACTCAGTCTGAGGAAACGGTCCCGCGACATCAATTGCTACCCTCTCGAATGGAGCACCTACAGTGTACTGCACCATTCGGCCCCGTGATCTTGTTCGAGGTCCTTTTGTGGCACAACAAACTTCGCACTTGCGGCACCAAGATTCGACGTCTTCATGATAGTTCACCCAATAATACCGCTCTTTAATTTTGGCCAATGTTTTATTGACCCCAAAATGGCCTCCGCTTGTTCCGTCGTGCATTTCCTGTAGTACGTCCGATTTTCTGCTACCAGGAACAACCAACTGACTGACTATGGACTTGCCATCCGGACTCTCCCACGCTCTCTTCAGTAGTCCATTTTCTATTTTAAGAGAGTGCCACTGGGCCCATAGCGCCTTCAGATTTGGACTTCTATCAGCAATTTCTTGCCATTCTGGTCTCTTGTCGTCAGTCTTTGCAGAGAGGATGGGTCCAATATCTGGATCATTCATTTGTTCTTCTCGAAGGGTCTTTGTGGTCCAGCCATCGTTTATTTCCACCGACGTTCTCCTTACAGAAGGATGTCCCTCACGTTGCTCAGTTCTTCGACAATGCTGGCTATCTTCTTTACATGGCCGTCTAGACAATGCATCGACATTTCCGTGAGACCTTCCTGGTCGATGTTCAGTTTGGATCTTCTGTCCTTTAATGCGTCCGGCCTCTGTAACACTTTTGCCACCCAAATTATTGGCCTGACTTGATTGATTGACTTGACTGATCCTGGGGGTCTTAACGGCCTCGGTCAATTGCCCCCTTACATTGACAGGAATTGGTTTTTCCTGAATTCTAGGGCGGTCTTGATTGCCGCTCGATCTTCTAAACAACGGCGACGGACTTCTTGCCCTATTACGGTAGTTACTCTTGACGTGACCGAGTTTACCGCAGTTAAAACATTTTATGCCCCGTTTGCCTGTTGATCGAGGAGGTCTTTGCAACAAGGCTTGGATATTGACTGCCAGATCCTTCAACGCTTTATGTAAAGTTGCCATAGATTCACCCCAAGACGTATCCCCCTCGTCATCGCAAGTTGCCATTCTTACACTTGGAGAAGAATCACATGACACTCGTGACGCGTCGAATTCCAGGGCCCGAACTAGTGCCTCGCTGATATTCCTGGGTCTGACTAGACGTAAGTGGTACCTCAGGTCACTATCGCGAACTCCCTCAATGAACCTTTCGGCGGCAAATTGCATTTGAAAAGATTCAGGGGACGATGGATATGCCAGGTGTATGAGTCTGTCTCTGTCCGCCTCAAATTCTTGTAAGGATTCACCTGACTTTTGCTGTCTCATCCTCAGCTGGGCCTGGAACACGGTTTCTTTGTGCTCATTTCCAAATCGTAGTTGCAGAGTGTGTACTAAAGCCGCATAATTACTTTGATCCGCTGCCGACAGAGATTGGAGTAACTCAGCCGCTTTTCCACGAAGTGCTACCACTAATGATGTAGCTTTCTGGGGCTCGGACCAACCATTAGCTTTTGCAGCTGCCTCAAACTGAGTTTTATAAATTTCCCATGCAGTAGTACCGTCGTAATCGGGAGGCTTAATTTTAGCGTTGGCTGTGCTAAAACTCTCTGTAGACACGGTGTCGTCCTCAAGTTGTTCCCGGAATTTCTTTTCTAGCTCGAGAACCCTCTGGTTGACAGCTTCGAGTCCCTTGTTGACGCCGTTAATGGATTCGTTAACGGATTCGTTAACGGATTGCATTATTCTTTCTTCCAATTGTTGCTCCCTAGCTGCGAGATGGTTCATTAATTCTTCTTTGAATTGTTGATGACGTTGCTCCTGCACTTGATCACGTTTTTCCTGCTCTTCCTTCTGTTCTAGATAACGTCTTTCCTGCTCTTCCTTCTGCTCTAGATAACGTCTTTCCTGCTCTTCCTTCTGCTCTAGATAACGTCTTTCCTGTATTTGATCACATTTTTCCAGCTCTTCCTTCTGTTCTAGATAACGTCGCTCCTGAACTTGATCACGTTTTTCCTGCTCTTCTTTTTGTTCTACAAAACGTCTTTCTTGCTCTTCCTTCTGTTGTTGCATAAAGGACAGCAGGGCGGCAAGTTGATCCTCCAGCGCTTGATGCTGGCTTCTGGTCACTGGCATAAACACGTAATGTCCGGCAATGAAGCACTCACTTACAGTTCAGTAATATTAGTCCTCAAATTCCCACTGGAATCGCACTTCTGACACCATTTGTTGCGAACTCGGGGTTCAATAATTCCAGTGTAACGATTTAACACGAAAACACTATTTATTTATTTCCACAATTACACACGACTACTGAATAACTCATTACTTAACATTTTATAGCCTTCTAATATCGCTTCGTAACTTTAGCTTACTTATAGCTCGACTAAAATACGACGATTAAATAACTCACTACTTAACACTTTATAGCCTTCTATTATCGCTTCGTAACTTTAGCTTACTTATAGCTCGATTAAAATACGACTACTACTACTCGGGCGCTCTATGCGCCTTTTATATACAATCCTAAAATTACAGAAAAACCTAGAAAGTTCTTTATAAGAATTCTTGAATAATCTCATATAAAAAAAACGGTTGTAAACAACTGCTTTCTAGATTAAGCCAGACGAGCAATAAATCACTCGTGTCAGCCATGACGCAGCGCGGATAGGTCGCGAAGCTCCACCAACCAACACGCTCCCATGCGTTGCCCCGCCTCCCATGCGGCGTTGCTGCGATCGTAACAATATGCTTATGCCCGTGATGCATACAACCTTTTATGTCCCACCAGTTCATGTTAATATTTTTCAATAATAAATTATTAGTAAAAAAAATCCAAAATATCTCAAACCAATTCCAAAATATCGCAAATCTACAAACAAACTGAGGGTGCAGCTATGGGCAGCCTCCTTAGTCCACTAATAGGCAACTATTTTATGAAAATTTTCGAGACCAAGACGTTGGCAACGGCACATAAGAGGCCAAAGTGCTGGTTCCGGAGCCGTGGCGAGGGAAACTTCAAAACTTCCTGTTACACCTCAACTCTATCAACCCAAAAATTAAATTCACTAGGGAGATAGAAAAGGAAGGACGCCTACCGTTTTTGAATGTTTTGGTATTAAGGAGGCCGAATGGGAAGTTTGCGCATACTGTTTATAGAAAGCCAACACACACTGACCGATACCTCAATAACGGATCAAATCAGACATACAGAAAAAGAGAGTCATAAAGACTCTGTCTGTGAGATCCAAGAGAGTTTGTGAGCCGGCTGAATTAGAACGGGAAATGAACCATCTGGAAAGAGTCTTTGCTTGGAATGGATACCGCAAACACTAGTTCGATAGGGCCGTCGGTTCAGGGAATGTAGAGCGGCAGAAAGGAACAACGGGAGAAGATGAAGAAAAACGCGGATGGACTAGTCTACAAAATAACGGAAAAGCATAATGTTAAAACTGTCTTTAAACCCACTCGTACAATACAACAGAGTTTGAGATCGGCCAAAGACCGCAGAGATCCCCTATCGGCACCAGGAGTTTACCGACTTTCCTGCAGCTATGGCTCGGTATACATTGGCACCACAAAACGCAGTGTCAACAAGAGGATTACGGAACACAAGAGGAGTTGCAGGTTGGGACAAACATAAAAGTCAGCAGTAGCAGAGCACGCTCTCTCCGAAGGTCACGACATCCTTTTCAACGAGGTGGATATCTTATATCAATCGCAGCGTTTCTATCCGACAGTAACGAGAGAGGTCATTGAGATCTTTAAACACGACAACAATTTCAACAGGAAAGAGGAAATTAGTTTCTAAATTCAGACTTGAAGAGAGTTCTACGAGATACTTTAAGTGCGCCGAAACTCCGCGCCAACACTACCCCCCACCCCAGTCCCTCCACTGGAATAAATACCAGTCTGCCGCAGTTGTAGACGAAACGTCAGGATCAAATTTCATTGGACCACAGCTTCAAAGCCCGGAAAACACTTTAGATTTTAATTGTTGTATTAATTAGACGATACAACCATGTGTACTAAAATCTTAAAAAATTAGCTAGGTAATCTTAAAAAAAATCTTACATTTTCACAATATAAATAAGCTAATATTACTTAATGCGTTAATCCACACCACAAACTCTATACAAACAATATATCCTCAACTAGCATCAAAACCTAATATCAAAGGAATAAGAAGGGGCGCGATATCCGCCCTCGTGGATTCCTAAGTCGACGTAATGCCACTGAATCATAGAAAAAGTTTCGGCTTATCATGCAAGGCACGGCCTTGGGTTGATACACCTTGCACCCCAAAAACTTGGGGGAAAAGTTGCAATCTTTAATTGGCTTTACGAGTTCTATAAGCTGCTTTAGCTCCCCCGGCCTGTTTGGGTGTGTATTTTACCATGGGAGGGATTTCAAAAATTGATTTTGGCATTCAGTCGGATTAAATGTGAAGAGCCCTAATGCGGGATGACTAATTTGATTTTTTTATGGGTATTGTTGACGGATATGGGAATGACAATGCGAGAGAAGTATTGAGTTATGCGGGACTCAAATTTCCTTCTTAACATACCAGATTTTGTTCAATCTTTACATTATCATTTATTTGTTGGTGAAGTTAGCAGGATTGGGACAAATAATGCACCTCTTCTTTATTCGAAAATGGCCGACTTTTCGACTATTTATTTAGTCTTCATCAGGGCTATTCTCACTTAGAGAGGGTAGTCAGTTAAAAATCTATTCATTCGCAATTTTGTTATTCTCAAATTTTGTTCCTTATGCAGCGGACGTGTAGTTTGTCGAGCGTAAGATACCAGGGTCACCGAACAATCCAATGGAGTTTGCTGTTTTAACCATCATGAATAGATTTTTAACTGACTACTCTCTCTAAGTGAGAATAGCCCTGAAGAAGACTAAATAAATAGTCGAAACGTCGGCCATTTTCGAATAAAGAAGAGGTGCACTATTTGTCCCAATCCTGCTAACTTCACCAACAACTTACAACTTAAGGACGCTAATTACAACAATTAATTATCATTTATTATAGTGCACTATTTTTTTATCATCGAAGCTTGCATGTAATCGCATTCTTAGTGCCGAAACTAGCACTTTCCATACGCGTACGACTCTCTCACACTTGCAGGCATGTAATAGTATATTACAATACGAGATGGGAAGACTTTTATTACTGTTCAGAGATTATGTTATTTATCGAGACGCGTAGCGTCGAGATAAATAAAATCTCGAGACAGTAATGAAGCTTCCCATTGAGTATATGTATACTATTTTTAACTATTCTATTTTCAACCACACTTTCTGTATAACATCAAAAAATGTTCTTGAATATTATTTATTCATATAATATTCTGGCTCAAATCTTCACCCAGAAGGCGAAATATTGATGGTTGCTCTGTTATAGAGCAAAACTAACAATCAGGGTTTCTGTAATGCCCTGAAGTTTCTGCCCTGAAGTCACTACTTCCCGTCCTAGACCAGTAATGAGACACTTCCAAGATTTTAAAAGACAGAAATGTCATCATTATATATATGGTTGAAAATAAAGTGATTTTTGCACCCGTTTCACTATCTCTACGTTTCCTATAACTACACATTAATAATTATGAAAAATTTCGTTTTGATTCAATGTAATGAATTGTTCTAAATATTAAAAATTCAACAATAAATGAAAATAAATAAATTGAAAGTAAAACTTTAAACATCTGAGCAACGACAGTAGTGTTACTCTTTCATTGGAGGTTATAATGTGAAAAGCAACAGAGTGTTCAATAATTCCTTCATTAGGGTTCCTGAAAGGCACATTTCACACTCATATGAGTGTGAAAAACATGCACATGTGTACATGATCTTGACCCAAATTCTCGAAATTCAAATAGTCAATACCGCATCCGAACGACTGGAGACTAGAGTCTGGGTTCCAATACTTGATACTCCCATAATTAATACCTTATTCGAACGACAGCGACGTCAGAACAGAGAAGTATATGAGTCTGAATTCTCGAGATTCGTGTGACATTAAAACAGAGAAACATCTGACAACTGCCCGTTAAGAATCGGTCAATTATGCGTTATGCTGATATCATTCCAATATGGAAATTGAGTAATCGAAACTAGACAATTCAGGCCCAGATGTTGTTGCTGATACTTTGTAATCTGCGATAGGGGGTGTTCTGTGTGTTTTTGACCTCAGTACAAAGAATGTACTTTTACTAAGGGTGACTTTTACAAGTTCAAGTAAAACTTCAGGTTGAAGATAAAACTCCAGATATAACCTACATTGCATTGTTTATCTGTCAGGTAAACAATACAATGTACATCAAGTCTGGTGTTTTATCTTCAATCTGAAGTTTTACTTGAACTTGTAAAAGTCGCCTTAAATGGTTTTGGAAATAATATACTCGTGATGTGATTAATCACATAAACTATTCCAATAGGATCACCCTGCACAGGAAGACGAAGGTTTCTTAAATCTACCGGAATAGAAAGTTAAATAACAAAACACCTGTCAATCTGACTGATGGAACCAGCCTGTTTAAGAATGTTCTGCTATACCAATATTTATTTATTCTAACAGTTACCGACGTGAATTTAAAGCTCCGTTAGAATTCTTATACGAGTGGGGACTGCTTTTAACTCCCGATTTCTTATTTCACCTTTGAACGCCATCAAAATAAAACAAAGCAACAAAATAGGGGCAGCATGGGATGGAGGGCCATTTTTCCCGGAGGTTCAAGTCGAGATTTAGTGCAATGGATGGATGCAGGAGCCGGCATTGGATAAATCGTGCTTGCCTGCTGCTTAAGCCCGGAATATAAAACAAAACAAAGAGTTCGAATTCTAATGTAATTTAGACGGAATTCGTAGAGCTTGTAGTTGCTGGTAAGTAATTGTTGCATAGAGCGGAAAAGTAATGGTAGTTTCAGCTAAACAATGATTCACAGTTTTTAGTCAAAGCTGCAAGATTGTAGATGTTTGAGCTTATTGGCGAGTATCGGGGTGTTCAACTAAGAATTACAGAATTAAAACTAAGGGTTTTTGTCTTAAACAAACATTGGTATCCTGGAGATACCAACGTTTGGGTAAAATAGAAACCTTTATAGTATATTTTACCAATACCTACCTATTTGTAGTAGTGACTTTATAATATGATGGATGACTGTGAGGTATACACTTTTTTTGTGGTAAAAAATTTGATATACAAGATGAGTCATTGGTGTGGAATCGCTCCATAAATTAGAAACTCTTTAGGTTAGAAAAATTGTCTTAGGTTACTCCCACTGTATGCCAGGATATTGATACTATGTGAATTATACACGTTAAAAAGTAAGTGTGAAACACTGCTCCATTAGAAGATTTTTTATGTGAAAACAGATTTTAATACACTCCCCGAGTGGTCCCAGAAACATGGGGACAAATAAGTAAGTTTGTCGAAATGGACCGTAAAGAAAGTGTTCATCCTACATATTTATTTACTTCAAACTGTATCATTTAGAACACTTTTACATACTTGCTTTTAATCCGGTAAATAGCTTTTTACAGGATTGGATATCGTAAAGAAATTTTACAGTATTCAGTACCGGCACATCTTCAATAAATCCATTGTTTCCATGGTAACCTACCTAAACTTACCGGTACAGAACACTGTAATGAATCTATTTGTCAAATTGGCGGATTCGTCAAAAATATATTCGCCGCGGATAAAATAATTTTTTTCCTGCTTTCAATAAGTATGAAGTAAAATGTTGTACATCATACGTCCGATAACGTGTTACAGTAGTCGTTTCGAAATTCCAGAAGCGGCTAGCGCCTCGTCCGGAAACATCTTACTCCTACTGTAAAACTATATTTACCGGACTTATAACGTAAATAACTATTTTTCTACAACCGTCAAAATATGACACGGTTTGCGCATTACTGACAGTATGCAAACTGATACTTTTTTTTCATGGTTATCTTTGTCGCACATCGCCCATAGCAGCGTATAAAAAAGTTACTCGTTGCCATAGGACACGTGAAAAAAGTCTTTCGCGCACGTCGTCAATACAGGGGTAGCAGAAAAGAAATGAGAAGTTTAATAATTTATAAAATCGTTAAAGATGTCCCATATTAGTGGCAGGTGGACTTTTATACGGTTGTAGAAAAAATGTTGTTCCTAATTCTCCGCTTCGCGTCGTTCGGGCAACAGCAGTCGAGTGCGCGAAAGTGTTACTTTGCGCACTTGTTAGGAAAATAACTATTTGATATTTTTGCGTCATCTTTATTGGCGCTTACAATATCGTTAATACTTATTAATAACCAAGAAAAAAACTAGTATAATATTACCAGTATAAGAGTTTAATAGTACTTCATGCAATACTAAAAACCAGTATAATAGTTTAATAGTACTTCATGCATTTACTTTTTTTCATTAATCATTATTCTCTTTAATCGAATTTCAGAGAACTTTTTTTAAGTTGTTCTGCCTGTTTCGCAGGGTCTTTGCATTTTATGTTAGTAAATTGTAACCTTACTTGATATTTGATCTTCACTTTGTACTAACCTTCACAATTAGAAACTAAACTTGTTTCACAACATGTATAAAGTTTAGGTGGGGCACTATTATACCAAACTTGTCAGAATTTCAGTTCGATATCACAACTAACACCTTGTTTTTTGTATCATTTTCAGTTGGAATGATATCTTTTTTCAGCAATACTTGTTTTGTGTAATGGAAAGAAAATAAATCTAAAAACACTTTTTAATTCGAACACCACTTGTGCAATTTTATTGAAATATGTGTCGATAAGTTCATCCCCGGAATCGCAGTCATACAATATTAAGAGTATTTGATTTCAGTGGAATCTGCTAAGTCAACGAGACAAATTGTGCTCAAATGGGGACAACTGTTAGTGCCCTATGTCACTGTTCCGAGTACAAGACATGTTGAGCCACCTTCCGCATTTTCTCACTAAATTTTGTTATGCAGGAATCTCTGTGTATTATTTTTTAGCTCAATATCTGCTACAAATATAAATTTTTGTAATAAAAATATTTCAAGTTATACAGTTCTAACTTTCCAATATTACATCATTTAGTGAGAGTTCGCAAAAACGCATCAAAGACTTCTCATATATCGCTGAGGTAAAGAGTACTTTGCCTCCATTATGATCCAAGTATAAGTTAATGGAATTTCTTTAGCGTGTCCTACTATTTTGTATTCGTCAATAAACGCTCCATAATTAAAGCTATTAAACTTGTTTTCTAGGCTACATAACCTCTTTAGTACAGTTGGAAGTGAAAGACTCAATTTTAGATGCTGTTGGTCTGTAATCATGAGTATTGTACTTTGTTTAAAAGAGTTTCTAGCTTTTCTCCTTTTTCACTGATGACCAGTTTCAATGGCATTTCTTCAACTGATCAAAACCTCTCTAATAGTTGATCAGTAGTACCTGCCTCGTCAAAACTTAAAAAATGCGTTGCACAGAATTAGGTATTCCCTTCAAATGTGTCAAAAGTCTTGGACGATGGACGTTCATTATCTAACACATATTTTCCTACTATCTCGTCATCACTTTTTAAATAAACTTTAATAAGTTAATCTTTAACCAATACGGCTGTCGCTAGAAGAGTTGGATTTTTGCTGGTTGAAGAACATCGGGCACTTGAACTACCACTATCAAAAAAACTGTGAAATTATTGAGGGTAGGTCTAAGTTGAACTATTTATTATGAGGTTGCTGAGGAAAAGTTTGAGGGGCTCTCAAATTCAGGGTCAAATTAGGATTATGAAGGAGTGTATGATGTGATGTTACACATGAGACAGGATGTGTGAGAATGAGATTTGCCACTAGTATCTTTGGAAAAAAAAGATTTCAACAACTATTCTCTCATTGATAAACTTGTATTTTTGAGAAATATTTAAACTTAACAGACTGGTAAACGTAGTGTTAAAGTAATAATGAGAGCCCCATTTTCAGGCCCTTTGTTCTACAAATCAATACCCATATGGGTAAACTTATTGAGGTTTATTAATTACGCCTTATGTGAATTCCGAACTACTCTCTAGAAGACAAAACCGCATGGGCCCAAAAATTAAAAAAACTTTTGTAGTTGTGGAACATTTTTTTAGGGCACGTTTGCTCTCAAATACCCTATTTGCCTGAAAGTCCAAATTTTTGGTATAGAAATGTGCGAAGTGAAAAGTCTACCCCCATCAGCTCTAGGACTATTCAAATTTAGAATTATTTTAATAAAATATTTTGTAATTCATTCTTTGCAAGAACTGGAATCTCCAATAGACCCTTGATCCCTCATTAAGTGCAACCTTGAAATTGTCACTAGTCAGTAAGAGAATCAATTAAATAGGGGATGTTTATTTAAAACGTCGTCTAGTTGGCTGTGAAATGTCAAAAGAATAAGATGAAAGAACCAAAGTACATTGACTTTCGTTATGTCATTCTTTTCTGTCAAAAATTCTTAGTCTTCTGGATGACGTTTTATAATGAACACGGAGTATAGTGATTCAATTCAATGTAAGACTTTGAATAAATAAAAATATGAATGCCCGTTAAGATGGAGCTATTCACTAAATTATCAAGCAATGTAAGAAATTAAAGTCTGTAATAATGCCAGTAAAGTTAGATATAGTAATTTCATTTAATTTGGGATTGTTTGATTTTGAAGCATGAATTTTTAAGTTTGGTCACCTGATACCACATGTTTCACCAGTTAAAGATTTTTGTTAGGCAGGAATTTAAGGGAAATAAAAACCAAGGAGATTTTACCAATTTTTTAGAGAATTAGGAGCAAACCGTTCGCATTCCTGATCTCTTGATATCAAAAGTTTAGGTTTCTCGTAGACTTTCAAAGAAAATAAAAAAATTGTTGGACTTTTTTCTTGAACACTATGTTGGATTTTTTTCTTGGACAGTCGCCCGGGTATTGTTCCTATGAAGCGAGTAATAGCAACTTGTGGTATCCCATTCCAAGCTACCATTATCTCATGCCTAAAGGATCTCATGCCTAAGGGCTCTCATGCCAGCGATGAATGAGATGCTGTAAATTCAACAATTTGCGATATACCATCTTGTGTTCGATAGAAGATAAGTCAATGGAAAGTGATTTTGACGGGCATGCTAAGCCTAACCCCTCCCGCTGGGGCGCTACTGCACAGCAACTTAATTCTACTCTAAAGTGCGGCCAAAAGAAAGTCAAATCTATTTTCCATATCTTTCAATTTCCTCTAATAAACTTAAGTAATTTTGAAAAAGAAAGATGAATGATGCTCCTTGACCTTGCTTGAACAACTGAAATTCAATTTTGTTTAGCCAATTTTTAGTTTTGTGAGTTGGTGGTGCTTAATCAAAGGCATTAAATAAAAAAAAAATTAGGGGTCACTTTTATTTATTTCATGTAGTCCATGGGGGGCGGACTAACAATTCAAATTATGTCACCTGTGGTCAGGTTTGTTGTTCAGGTTAGTTCAGGTTAGTTCTGCTTCCTGTTTCACTGAATCTGAATTTCTTACCTGTAGTTTGTAATATTGATACTGTTGCGAACTCAGGGTTCAATAATTCCAGTGTAGCAATTTAACATGAAAATACTATTTATTTATTCCACAAATACACACAAGTACAATTCGACTACTAAATAACTCACTACTTAACCCTTTATAGCCTTCTACTATCGTTTTGGTACTTTAGCTTACATATTGCTCGATTAGGTAAGACTACTACTAACTGCAGCGCTATTAGCCTTTTATAAAAAATCCTAAAAATACAGAAAACCCTAGAACATTCTTGATACGAGGAACATAAAAAAGGTCGTAAATAACTGCGTTCTAAATAAACAGGGCTCGTGACAGTTCAAGGCTGTTCGTCCCGAAATCTTATCTATCCAGATGAACAACCTTCATCCCTGGGGGTCTGCTGGATCCTATACACCACTCACTAATCTTTTTAATGATTGTATAAGACTCTTTCCAATTTTGGCTAAGTTTGGGTGGTGGCTCAAGCCTCTCCTTGAGCTCCTCCACAAAATTCTCAGAGTGGAGCGAATCTTTTTCTGGTATTCCATACATCAAAGCCGCAGGAAGTCTCATTTCCTTTCCGAACATCACTTTAGCCGGAGTATAATCAGTGACTTCATGCGTAGAGACTCGATATGCCATCAACATGAGAGGTAGATCTTGGTCCCAGTCACGCTGATGATCTGCCACCATTTTAGACTGGTGATGCTCCATGGTCCGATTAAATCTCTCCACCATCCCATCCGACTGTGGATGCAAAGGAGTTGTCCTGGTCTTGCGAATTCCGAGAAATTCCATGACCTTGTGGAAAACGGCCGATTCAAAATTTCGACCCTGATCAGAATGGAGTTCGAGAGGGACTCCAAATCTGCAAAACATTTCATTTACTAGCACCGTTGCCACAGTCGCTGCTTCCTAATTAGGCAGGGCGTACGCTTCGGGTCATTTAGTGAAATAATCCATGGCGACCAACATGTATTTGTTGCCTGACTCAATCTGAAGAAATAGTCCGACGACATCAATTCTACCCTCTCTAATCGAGCACCTACAGTGTACTGCACCATTAGGCCCCGTGATCTTGTTCGAGGTCCTTTTGTGGCACAACAAACTTCGCATTTGCGGCACCAAGATTCGACGTCTTCATGATAATTCACCCAGTTGAACCGCTCTTTAATTTTGACCAAAGTTTTATTGACCCCCAAAATGACCTCCACTTGTTCCGTCGTGCATTTCCTGTAGTACATCCGATTTTCTGCTACCAGGAAAAACCAACTGACTGACTACGGTCTTGCCATCCGGACTCCTTCCACTCTCTCTTCAGTAATCCATTTTCAATTCTAAGAGAGTGCCACTCAGTCTATAGCGCCTTCAGGTTTCGACTTTTACCAGCAATTTCTTGCCACTCTGGTCTCTTGTCGTCAGTCTTTGCCAAGAGTATTGGACCCATGTCCAATATCTGAATCATTCACTTCCACAAACGTTCTCCTTACAGAAGGAAGTCCCTCACGATGCTCAGTTCTTTGTTGATGCTGACTAACTTCTTTACATGGCCGTCTAGACAATTCATCGGCATTTCCGTGAAACCTTCCTGGTCGATGTTCATTTTGGACCTTCTGCTCCTTAATGCGTCCGGCCACGGTAAGACTTTTGCCACACAAATTATTGACTTGGCTTGATTGATTGACTGGACCGATACTGGGGGCCTTAACGGGCCCTGTCAATTGCCCCCTTACATTGACTGGAATTGGTTTTTCCTGGAATCTAGGACGGTTTTGGTGGCCTCTCCGTCTTCTAAACGACGGCGACGGACTACTTGCCCTATTACGGCAGTTACTCTTGACGTGACCCAGTTTGCAGCAGTTGAAACATTTTATGCCCCGATTGCCTGTTTATCGAGAAGTTCTTCCCGACAGGGCTTGCATTGCTATATCCTTCATCGCTTTATGTAAACTTGCCATGGATTCAGCCATAGACGTACCCTTCTGGTCATCGCAAGTTGCCATTCTTACACGTGGAAAAGAACTTGATGACACTCGTGATGCCTCGAATTCCAATGCCCGAACTAGTGCATCGCTGATATTCCTGGGCCTTAATAGACGTAAGTGGTATCTCATGTCACTATCGCGAACTCCCTCAATGAACCTTTCGGCGGCAAATTGCATTTGAAAACATTCAGGGCTAATGGGTATGCCAGGATTGCCAGGTGAACTAGTCTGTCTATATCCGCCTCAATTTCTTGTAAGGATTCACCTGACACGTTGTCGTCCTCAAGTTGTTCCCGGAAGTTCCTTTCTAGTTCGAAAACCTTCTGGTTGACGGATTGCATTTTTCTTTCTTCCAATTGTTGCTCCCTAGCTGCGAGATGGTTCAGTAATTCTTCTTTGAATTGTTGATGACGTCGCTCCTGTAATGGGTCACGTTTTTCTTGTTCCTCTTTTTGTTCGAGATGATGTTTTTTCTGCTCTTCCTTCTGTTCTTGCATAAGCGAAAGCAGGATGGCAAGTTGATCCTCCATCGCTTGATGCTAGCTTCTAGTCACTGGCATAAACACGTAATGTCCGTCCATGAAGCACTCACTTACAGTTCAGCAATATTAGTCCTCAAATTCCCACTGGAATTGCACTTCTGACACCAACTGTTGCGAACTCAGGGTTCAGTAATTCCAGTGTAGCAATTTTATACGAAAACACTATCTATTTATTCCATAAATACATACAAGTACAATTCGACTACTAAATAATTCACTACTTAACTCTTTATAGCCTTCTATTATTCGTGAGAGCAAAAAAGTTACTTTTTGCTCGTAATGCATACAACGTTTTTTCTGCAAACGATCAATTTCAAATAATGTGAATCACAACTGACCATAACTGAAGACACAATCTGAAAATTTAAATCAAAGTGACAATGACGTTTTTAATAATTGGTTGAGTGGTGGTAGTTGCTATTGACAGCAAGCGAAAAAATCTTTATCGCTTGCTGTCCTGGGCAACGCGCGGAAAAGTAAACTCACATTCTGATCCTCAAAAAAGATTAGGTTTACGTTTGTCTAATGAAAGCGTAAAATGCGTCATTATTTGACGTTTGTAGAAAATAGTAGATTATGTCACTAGGAGTAAAAGTGGGTCTTTTCGTGCTGAGCCCAGAGATTGAAGGCCGAAGCGAAGCTGAGGCCTGCAACTGGGCGAAGCACAAAAAGACCTTTTACTCCGAGTAACATATACTATTTTTTTTTCAAGCATGCAGGAAAGTCTATTTCAGAGTGATTCAATTTTGCAATTTTCACATTGACAGATAAATATGATGACGCGCATGACAACCAACGACATTTAACAGAATTCGAGAACTTATGCGATTTCGACTAAAAACGGTTTCGGGTGGTGCTCTAGAACGCTCTGAGAGTATTCCTATCCTTTGTTTTTTCAACAAGAATGTAAAGATGGCAATAAGATGGTTTATATATGCGCCACCATGACAGTAGCGGTGACTTTTGACTTTACTTTTACTGCCTAGGACTTTTTTGCTACTTTTTTGGTCTCAGGAGTAGAAAGCCCACTTTAGGTGTGCGTATCGAGAAAAAAAATGACGTACTTTTAGTCCGCTTGAAAAAAAAAGTTATTTATATATCTCAAGGACTTTAAATTGACGTTTATACAGTGCGAACATAGAAACTTTGTTTGCGCTATTATGTGGTTGGAATAAAATCACAATAATGCACTAGAACGCTTATGTTCCACTAATGCATCTTAATGAGGTTTTACTCTCTGTATAACTTCCAAGTTCTCACGCGTCTCTCAAAGTTCGAGCATTTTTGTGAAAAATAATACTTTACAATTTTATTGCAAATACAAGTAAAATAACCCTTCAAGTACTGCACCTCTGGTGAATATTCCAGCAAAAATAAATACCTTGCCGCATAATATATAACATTTTTTGCGCTTCGCGACCAACCACCCTTGATTACCATATAAATATTTCTCAAGAAAGACTTAACTGGGCCGATAAAACCGTATCGTAAATAACTGGTAATAGCTTTCCACAAAAGAGGTGCGAAGGGACGTCATTCATAAATAAACCGAAACTTGAAAAAGAAACAGGTAGCCGGTTATTTTTTCGTAAATAGGCCATTACGTATTCTGGGGAGAAAGTAGCCCAGTTTTCGTCGAAGTCGGCCGGGTAAGAATAAGGATAAAAAACGCCCAGCAAGAAAAATACTGAGTGTTCATTTGAAAACGTCCATAGAAGGCTATGAATTTTTGACAGAACAGGATGACATAATTAAAGTAAATGGATTTTGGTTCCATCATCATTTTGACAATTCACAGCCAATATAACGCGATCACGTTTTAAAATGAACAACCCCTACTTCCGAAAGCAAAATTTGAGTACATAAGGTCTGATTTGGATTGGTCACTCACATAAATTCCCGTATGAAATCAATTTTAATTAAGCGTATCGTCTATGGATAATCCAAAGATCAGACAATGGAACGTTGTAATCAAGTTTCTGCAAATTAAACGGGTATTATTCAGCATGATCAGTTACTTTCCGCTTCATGCCAATCAGCAATCAACAGGATTTAAATCCTGGTCCTGGATTCGACGTTTAGCTGATTGTGTTTTCTGATTTACAACTAGCAGTGTTTGCGTTCCGATTTTTATTCTTTCGTACGTAATTAATTGAATTTCCAATGAATGAGCACTGTGGTGTGACGATTTGTATCGGGAAGAGTGAGCAGGAAGGACCTACTATGTTCGGTATTTACGTGAACGGTTAAAACTGGTGGACAGTAGTTGTTTGTCTATTGGGTAACGGTTATTGATAAAGATTTAGATATATTGCATTCACCGCCTGCAACGGTTTTTTTTTAATTTCCCATTCTTAAGATTTTTTTGTATCGTGAAGTTATTGATCTGTATTCTTCTTGCTTTTATGTAGAGAACTCCCTCAAATGTAAAGCACAAAATATTGTTACGGTGAGCGAGCGCTGAGAGGCGGAGCGACATTGGAGGTTGAACCTTCGTGGCTCGCAGCCTAACCGTGCGCTGCGGCATGGGAACTGTCACGAGTGATTTATTACTCTATTTATTTAGAACGCAATTATTTACGACTTCTTTTTTATGTGACTCTTATCAGTTAGTTTTCTTCTAAGAATGTTCTAGGCTTTTCTGTATTTTTAGGATTTTTTTCTAAAAGGCGAATAGCGCCGCAGTTAATAGTAGTCTTACTTAATCGAGCTATATCTAAGCTATTCTTCACTCTCCGAGCAAAAAAGTTGTACTTTTAGCTCTTAATACATAAATAACTATTGAATAAAACACCATAGTTACTACCACCGAGTGCCCTATTATAAGGGTCTTATTACACGGGTTACTTTGAACAAACCATACTCTTCAAAGCTGCTTAATTAAATCGTTAATAATTTTATTTCTCTACGACAATTATTAATAACCCCTCATGACATAGTTACCAGCAGTTGAAGTTATTAGTTTACTACTGGTAACGTCGGCGAAACTGTTTTTCAGGAACCAAGGAATGATAATGACATTTATGTTTACACTTAAGCATAACTTTCGAAATGAATTTTCCCGATCTGACAGAAACAGAACACTGATTACGACTCTTCGAAAATCGCCAGAAACATTTAAAAATAAATGCAGAACAAAGAAACCACATTAGTAGGGCGGAGCTCAGCTCTGACAAATGTCAAGTTCAAAAAATGAATATGGGAACTGACCTAAACTAAGGACGCACCTCAGCGGTTAGGGTGAGACTGCTCAGTTCACTGGCAGCCTCTCTACTACGATGCGCGACACGAAGAACATTCCAGGGTATTTAAGAATAAAAAGGACCTTTAGATCTAATCAGGCAAACCGGATTCAGAGCCAGACCAAACAAGCTCTTCTCCGTGAAATGATCTATGAGAAACGCAGGGATCTTGCGTTTAACATTGGACAACATTGGAAAATTTGTCAAATTCTAAAGAAGGAAAATAAAGTCAAAGTTCTGAGAGGCTGGAAAAGAGCCACTCACTACAGTTATTTATGATGAAGGAAGAAAAAAGTGGAGAATCGGAATAATACATTTAGGAACTACCCTAGAGTTCAAGAAATAGCAGTTTTTGAACATGAAATATCTACCTAAGAAGCAGCTCGTGAAGAAGAGAGTAATTATTAAAAAGAAGAAATGTGACAAAGAGGAAAACTATAACAATTCCTATTGAAGAAGTAGAAGCCAAAATGCTTCAAACTAAAGTCACTGTGGAAAAAAGGGCGTCTTAGTTAATCAAAAGAGCTTCCAAAAGACATACAACAGACCACAGCTCTAGAGAAAGTTTTTCCAAAGAAAAAAAATTGCTACTGTCGAGGAGAAGACCGTTTAATCTACCAGAGACTACAAGGACTTCAAAAACCAATTGAAAAAGGAACTCGAAGAAAATATGAGAATTTAAAAAAATTGGCTTTTTCTTCAAATTATCCCCAAATCACTAATGTGGAACAAAATCTCCAGATGGAGTGGCAACCCTGGTAAAAAAGCATACTCATAGCGATTTCGACAAGATCGCAGTAAAGCTTCACTCCTTTTGAAAATGTAATTAATATACATTTTGAGTGGACATATGGACGTACAATGGACAAACATTTGTTTCATTGAGTGTAGTGCCGAACAAAGTAAATTCGAATTCATCGAATCAAGGCTGGTATAAACTTAGCAATTAAGGGTAACTTTTACAATTATCAGTAAAACTTCAGTTGAAGTTAAAACACCAGTAATGACGTAGATTGCATTGTTACCTGACAGATAAACAATGCAATCTACCTCATATCTGGTGTTTTAACTTCAAACTGAAGTTTTACAGATAGTTGTAAAAGCCGCCCTTAGAAAAACTTTCTTGCGAACTTATCCCTGGAGATCTACGTGGGATTTTCAACAGTAATACAGGGTGACCGTTTTAGCGAGTATCGAAAAAATCGTGGAATTCAAACAAAAAAAAAGATTTTCAAAAAGTTCTACGAGACAAATTTTTGTTTACAGTCTGAAAAAACCACGAGAGCTTTAGCTTGATTGGTCTTTTATTTCATGGCCTTTTTACCGAAAATTTTATTAAATTGGTAGAATGGTAAACGAAGAATAGAATCAAAAGATTCAGAACTGACAGTGGAGTAAAATTGGCCAAACAAGAGCTCAAGTGCATCTGAAAAAAAGGTAAGGCTTGAGAGGTGTTGTGTTCATTCCCAGAATAAAATGGAAGAGTGGGGAGGGAAATGTAGTTGAGTCGACAAGAAGTCAATTATATGCTAATATCACAGATGACTCGATGGGTAATTTGTATTAATACAGGGGGATTCAAAATTGGTGTTATTCTTTCACCAGCAAATAGGACTTCAAAAAATAGGTTTTTTTTTCATTGATGCTTTTTCGAAATATCTTATTTTTAAGGTCCATGTCCACCTGTATCAGACTTGGATAAAAATTCGGCAATTATCAAAGTGGAATATGGGAAAATCGTACAAAATCTCATAATTCTAGAAATCTTGGAGTAAATAATAAGATCAAGCCGTAGTTTATAGAATACTCGAATTAAAAATCATCTGATTAAATATTTATTATAAGATTCTGATAAAAATAGTATTGGAAAATTATCATCTGGTAAAGAATTTTGGTTGATTCACCTCAAATCCTACAAAATCTGATAATTCTAGCGATCCTGGCGTAAATAATCTGATACCGTAGCTTATAGAGTAATCGTATTAAAAATTATCCGATTATTTAATTTTGTCTGAGTTTTGGCAGTTATTAATACATTTAAATTTTTAAATTAAATTTTGACACGCAGCGATTCCGTTGAAGTTGATATTTCAAAAGCACCAAAGGAAAAAAAATATTATTTTTTGAAGCCCTCTTCGCTGGTGGAAGGATAACGCAATTTTTGAATCCAAACTGTATACAGGGTGTCCAAGACTTATTTGACCAGGCCATAACTTGTAAACCATTGATGGTACAAAAATATTAGTGATCGAAATTGTTAGCTTTTTTGCAGGATATGCTAGTTTAAAATATGTAAAAAGACAATATTTACTAATTGGAAATTGAAAACTTATCTGCTTTCAATATTTCCAAAAGTATTGCAGCTGCTAAGAAGGAAACAAACAGAAACAACTACTCCGAGGGCTAATACCCCTACCTGCATTGAAATACACTGTTTGTTTTAAAGCTCATTTTAAAAAGCAAGAAAATATTAAAATGAATAAATAAAGTAACAAAAAATCAATGTTAAACAGTCAAACAATATTAAGCTTTTTTGCAAAGAATATAGAGCCAGAGTTTAATTAAGATATGCGAAAAATGCACATGTATAATTAGAATTTGGAAATTTGAAAACTTGTCTGCTTTCGGCATTTCCAAAACCTTGTAGTTATACATAAAGAAGGAAACAAATAGAAACAACTACTTTGAGGGCTAATATCCCTGCCGACATTGAATTATACCATTTGTTTCAAAGCTTAAATATTATAAAAAACATACATAAAAGCAAAGATGAAATACAAGAAAGTGCTTTAGAATAAAACAAAAAATCATTTAACATAAAAGATTAAAAGATAATTAAAGTTAAATTAAAAGATTAAAAGATAAATTAAAATGTGGGTCAAAGTTACTAAATGTACGGGGTGTTCATTATAAAACTTCATCTAGTTGGCTGTGAAATGTCAAAAGAAAAGGATGGAGAAACAAAAGTTCATTTATTTTGATTATGTCATCCTTTTCTGTCAAAATTTCATAGCCTGCTAGATGAAGTTTTATAATGAACAACCCGTATATGTTAAGCAAAAGTACTTACTACTCTGTTTCGTACGGAGTAATTGCATAATTACTTTCTAGAGGCGACAAACCTCAATCTCAAAAACTTACAAAAATATTGTTCAGACGAAAGTTGTGAAGTATCATGAAAGCTAAATAAATGCGGTCAAATTTGTTATACAGGGTGCGTCAAAAAGTAGCTATTCGTAAAAGTTATATTTTTTTCAATGGAACTCCCTATATATTTGTATTGCTTTTGCTTCTATGTAGCATTACAAGTATTTTTTGTATAAGACACTATGAGTCGGAACTTTAACCGTTTTTGAAATATTAGCCTTAGAATTTTATAAAGACGGTGAAACACTTGTCTGCGACTTTGCTATGTGGCTTACGAACAACTAAATGAAAACTAGCAACAACCTTTATTTATAAACTGTTAAATTGACAGTAGTCTAATTTGGCACATAACTTTTCTTCGCAGATCTTAAGTTTCTCAATTAAGAAAATATGCCTGCGTTATTCACAGTTGAAGAGTACGTCGATATGATTAATATTTACGGTGAGTGTAACACTCACTAAGCATAAGCGAAGAGCAAGATATTTGTATCAGGTTCGTTTTCCAAATCGTGCAATTCCATGTGCAAATTCTTTAAAAAATCTTGAGAGGTCCTTGCGGCAAGGTCATTTTCCAAACAGCCGAAGAAACACTATTAGAAGACCAGTAAGAAATAAAGAAAAGGTAATTAATGAATTAGCGTATGTTAATTTTAATCCTCACGTATCCCTTCGGGTACTTTCCAAGGAAATGGAGAAACCTTTCAAAATTCATCTAACGCAAGCATTGCGTGATGGTGATGGAGAAAGGCAACTTGACATTATATCGAGGGTTATGGTTAAGTTGGAGACCAATCCAGATTTTCTGTCGTGTATTTTGTGGAGTGATGAGGCAAGATTCCATAACAATGGAGTTTTAGATCGGCATAATTCTAATCACTGGTCGCAAGATAATCCACATTGGGTTAGAGAAACACATTTTGAAATTATTTGGGGTGTTAACGTCTGGTGCGGTTTATTCAACGGACGAATTATAGGACCATACTTTTTTAAAGAAACTTTGACTAGAGAACGATATTTATATTTTTTTGTAACAATAATTCCGGAATTATTGGAAGATATTCCTTTAAATGAAATTCTAAATATGTGGTGGCAGCAATATGGTGCACCGGCACATAACTTTCGCATTTTTAAGGTTTACTTAAAGGCTACTTATGGAAACCGAGTCATAAGCACAAGTTCACCAAATGTAAGATGGCCAGCAAGATCACCTGATTTGCACCGTTCGATGTTTTTTTTTGGCAACCATTAAAGATATGGTTTTCCCAACGCAATCTCAAAGTGTCGAACATTTAAAACAAAAAGTCAGACTTGCTTGCAGACTCCTGAAATAATAAACGCAACCTGATATCACCGGAACCTTCTCAAATAATTTGAATATTGCGTAGCTCAAGGAGGAATGCTGTTTGAGCACTTACTTCAACGTCATTATATTCTGTTTAATTCTTTTGTCACTATAATTTTGTTACCATGTTACTATTTCTTATTAGTAAATTTGACAATGCATAAATAAAGTTTGTTGCTAGCTTTCCTTTTTTATATCATTAAGGCGGAATTTGCGGACCAGTGTTTCACCATCTTTATAAAGTTCTAAGGCTAATATTTCAAAAACGGTTAAAGATAGACTCATAATGTTTTATAGAAAAAATACTTGTAATGTTACATAGAGTTAGGAGCAATAAAACGATACAGAGCGTTCTATTGAAAAAAATATAACTTTTACGAATAGCTACTTTTTTGACGCACCCTGTATAAAAAATTGACCGTATTTATTTAGCTTTCATGATACTTAACAACCATCTGAACAATATTTTTGTACCATCAATAGTTTCCAAGTTATGGCTTGGTCAAATAAGTCTTGGACACCCTGTATAGGAAAAAAAATTTAGTTAAGTCATAAATCATCAGCGTGTGTTCTCAAAATAGACGACACCTAATTTTTCTTGTAACCTAAAGAGTACCTTGAGCTTTGGCAGTAGAGAAAGGGTTTGATGTTCATTCGTTTAGGGAATTCGTTTCGTATCCCGAAAGATGAGACGCCAAAACTCAGCGGCAAAAGTGAAACCATAGTTTTTCAGGATTATGCCAATATGCCAAAAAGGTAAAGGGATATAGACTCTTTTTCGCACATGCGAGTCAATATTCATCCCTAGTAATGAAACCAAGAAACAAAATTCTAAAAGTATAGAGGAGCAGAAAATATTACCAATAAGTGATCATGAAGCAACTGAACAGTAGGCAAATGGGGCGAAGAGCAACAGCAAACCTAATGAAGAACATCACACAATTTTAGTTAACTTTGGAAGGAAGATAACCAAAACTAGATAAAACTTGAACTTTTATTTTTATTTGGCGGGTTTTATTTATCGCATGTCAGGTATGGTCCAGGTTTTAATATGAAAACAATATGACACAATTTTCTCGACCAGTACCGTAATGACGATCTTTGTGACATAAATAACCATTATAGACTCCCCAAAACAAATTTATCGATCGAACGTGCTTCGGATGGAATCTCATTTGGCCGGGTATATATTATGATGACTTTCCTGAAAAAAAAAAGATAATTCTGTGCGACACATTTGTAAGAGAGTTAGCAGGTGCGCTGAATTGCAGGGATTTTAAAAGGATAAAAGGATGTAATGTCGGTGAACCGTAACATCCCTTTTATTTAGGAATAAAGTGTCTATAAAAACGTATCCGCCAATATCCCTCGATAAATCTTTTCCTATCGAACGTTTTTTTTGTCCCTGCAATCCGATTTTTCCCGTTTAAGTTCGAGATTTCGGCAATTCTGTACGTTTAATTCTCCTTTTGGGATCGTCTGCATCATGGGGGGATTGAACAAGAAAACGCTTTCCAATTTAAGTACGTATTTCACTCCCCAGGAGACGCATCTCCTACCTCACATTCATCATCGTCAATTCGGTTATTCATCCTCAAAGGTTCATTGATATAATTTTTTTTCTTTAATCCTAGCACAGCAAACATCAGCTAATTCAATAACAAAAGGATTAAGGGCTATTAGACCGCCTAATTTGTTGCAGCTGTAGACATTGACACATTGTGGAGACCGGCGAATTGAATTTATCAATCACGAGGACTTTAGGACGTGCCAGCGGCTACGACGTGATGGGCATGCGACATCCAGGATCTTAACCGGAATTTCGGTGGGTTTTTCTGGACTAGTGGAGCAAAAGTGTCACTCCGCTCTGGTGCTAAAAGGATGGACGTGGTTGGCTTATTGAGATTATGTTCGATATCCCCTAAAGTAATTATTCGTCAAGCTATAATTAATTAACAGATATAGTTAAAAGCATTCGATTACTTACTTGTTAGCAACCTGAAAATAACTTATGTGAAGCATAACTTTAGAACTTCAATGGCATAGTTTCAGTTAAACGAATGTTCAAGCATTAATTAAACATGACTACTCCGCGAAAAACTATGCTGTTTCCCAACGTCTTAGCGTGTTTCGTTTTAGGCTGATTAATGATTTACGAAATTAACTTTCTTCGCACAAGTAGGAAACTCGAGTGTGAGGAAGTTGTAAATGTTAATAAAGTGTCAGGGTACGAGAACTTTGCTTTGGAGTCGCTACTTAACAGTTGATTCACATACCTATGCCAGAATATGTAATTTTAGCACGCGCGTGTATGTAATGAAGTTGAAAATAATATTCACTGTATATGTGTGTACAAACAATAGTCTTCTAATTGGATTGATATGGCCCATTTGCGTAAGGGCTAATTGGGATTAGGAATTACAAAGTATTTACATATAGTGTGACGGACAGAAACATTGTCTCGTTCAAGTCGGGGTTTAATAGTATATTATACAACAAGCGTTTACTGACAGTTCGTTATTCTCGAGGAAAACGTTTGAGCCCACGAGCGAAGCGAGTGGCACAAGTTTCCCGAGAGAATAACCCTCATTAAATGCGAGTAGAATACTACACTTTATCCACTACCGAGATTCCAGGTTTTCTCAAATATGATAGGTTAGGCCACAAAGATAATTCACAATTAAAATCATGACTGGTTTCGATAATCAACTGCGCGACGTTTATGCGTCAGATAGATGACGGTCTAGTCGCACGTGCATGTTCATATCAATTCTACGACAATGGACGGTAAATTACTTCATTTTATGGCCTACTTTAAGTATTTTTTAGTGAAACGTACATTTTTTTGTGAAAAAGAGACACTGTAATCTACATTTCTCTCAATACATCCTAATAGAAGGATAATTATTTGAATGAACCAGTAGTAACCACCGATTTCATGTCTAGGGCGGTTTACTTTTTGAGTTGACGGTTGCCTACGACATGTTTCGTTTCCATGACAACTCATTATTCACAATAATAAAGATTAAGATTAATCTTAAGAATGTACAAAAATAATGTGATAATAGTAGATTATGTCACTAGGAGTAAAAGTGGGTCTTTTTGTGCTGAGCCCAGAGATTGACGGCCGAAGCGAAGCTGAGGCCTGCAACTGGGCGAAGCACAAAAAGACCTTTTACTCCGAGTAGCATATACTATTTTTTTTTCAAGCATGCAGGAAATAAGAAGTTTAAATCAGAGTGATTCAGATTTGCAATTTTCTCTCATCCTCTTTAAGCGGGTCTAGATACTTATCCAATTACTGGTGTATATTATTTGTAAAATAAATAAAATGTGTTAGAACGGTGGTTTTCAATGTTCAATGGTTTTAATGGTACTAAATCATAACCAATTGTTTAGGTGGTTTAAGTAAATTACGGTAAACTAAAAATTTCTAGCGTTATCATCATTACTAAATTAATAAAAGTCTCATTGACAGATAAATATGATGACGCGAATGACATTTAACAGAATTCGAGAACCTATGCCATTTCGACTAATAACGGTTTCGGGTGGTCCTTTCGAGCGCTCCGAGAGTTTTCCTATCCTTTGTTTTTCCAATAAGAATGTATAGATGGCAATACACTCAGATCGGTCTATCTGGTGTCATTTATTGTTCAAATAATTTTGTTGAATGAAAATCGTTTACGTTTACGTTTACGTACTTTTACTGCCTAGGACTTTTTTGCTCCTTTTTTTGGTCTCAGGATTAGAAATCCCACTTTAGGTGTGCGTATAAAGAAAACAAATGCCGTACTTTTAGTCCGCTTGACAAAAAACTCGTTTATGGATTTGAACCGCCAGAAAAGAGAAACTTGGAATATCAAAATTTAAAAGTGAACTAAAACTTGAGAAAATGGGTCAGAGGTAGGTTTAATTATTATATACATTAATAATTCTAGTGAGACAAACTTACCACTATAATTCCGAATGCCGTTATAGCAGCAGAAAACTTACCTGTAACAAAAAATAAAATACTGCATTAACAAGATAAATATTTTGCGTTATAAGTTTTGTATACATTATTTGGTAAACAACGTTTGCGCAATAGATAATGATGTTCCAATCAGCTATTCCATTCTTTTTTTATCCTTGATAAATGTCACAAAAAAATATGAAAGACTAATGCCAGCCCAATGGTATCAACGCAAACCTAACAATGTTAATACATAGGACGAAATGTACATACTAATATGGGAGATAGTTTTTGACCATGCCAACACATATTCATTATTAAAAAAGTTTGGAACTCATTTCTTGCTGATATACAGGGTTTTGTATAAATTTTGCCCAAAACAAAAATCAATCATAGTTTCCAGAATTTTTGCAGAAATGAATTCAAATTGCATGTGCATGAGACAATGGAGGAAAAGAACCCAGGAAGCTAACAAAAAGCTCTAAATTTCCAGAGCCGGAATAATAAAGTTGTTCTTTTCATGATGCCGCAAAACAAACACTCAGAATACGATTTTTTAAAACTTTTGCCATAGATGTGAAGTTCACAAGCTCCAGACAATAAGAAATCAAAGAAAACAATTTAACTTGTCGCACTTTTGTTTTTTTTCACAATTTTTGAATGATATAATCAACTGCATTTTGTGTGACCAATGACATATTAGGTTTAAATTTGTGTACTTTCTTAATATTTATCGTAGCATTTCTTGATATTTGTGACAAAAAAAAATGACAGAAAACAAATAATAGAAATGAGGAGAGAATAATAACAAAAAACACATAATTAGATGAATAATTTCAAATACAAATAAATCTTACTTTTTGTTTACTTATTGGTGACCATTACCCCAAAAATATTAGACATTTATCTATAAACCATTCACTTATTATTGCCGTCAAGTAGGCGTTGGAAATCTGACTTTGACATTTTTATTGTATCTTCTCATCATATGCAGAAAAGAGATACGTATAAAAAAAAATGCAGTTAGAATGAAGGCCTTCATTTTGAAAATGTTTTATAATCTTGATTTGATTTGTCATTATTTCTAAGATTTAAAGTTGTAAATTTGAAATAAATAATCTAAAAATAATAATTATGATTTTTTGTTTTCTCATATCTATTAGTTTTATTTCTCTTCTTGTCATAAATATTAATAATTAATAAAATAAGCAGAACAAATTTTAACTCAGTAAGTCACTAGTAATACAAAACGCGGTTAATTAAAAAAAAACAATAGTGCGACAATTAAAATGGTTTCAATTTCTTATTGCCTGGAGTTTGTAGACATCAGATCTTTTGCAAAAGTTAAAAAAAAATGTATACTGAGTGTTCGTTTTTCGGCATCATGAAAAGGACAACTATATTAATCCGGCTCTGGAAATTTAGAACTTTTTGTTACCTTCCTCGGTTCTTATTATAAAGCGTCTCATGCACATGCAATTTGAATTTATTTCTGCAAAAATTCTGGTAAATATGATTGATATTTATTTTGGGCAAAATTTATACAAAACCCTGTATATCAGTAAGAAATGAGTTCCGAACGTTCTTGATACTGAATATGTGTTGGCATGGTCAAAACCTATCTCCCATATTAGTATGTACAATTCGTCCCGTAACACCCTGTATATCTGTAAAAATTAATTTTGTTAAAATGCAAAACTTTTATCTGATTATTGAGAGGTATAACTTTCTCAGGCAAGACAAGGTAAGGCAGTGGCAAGAAACGGCTATATCTTGTATCGAGTCTTGACTTGTTTTCTGAAAAATCTAGGCTAAAATTAGAGTCAAAACAGTTAGAAATGATTGAAACCGTATAAAAATGCAAATTGAACATTTCTAGAAAAATAAGTTACGATAAGGCCAAAATCGGTTAAAAATGAGGGTTAAGAAATTCCAATTTGCTGTTTGGGGAGACATACACGATTAAGGCAAAGATCGTTAAAATATTTCACGAACAACCGATAATGCAAATACGCAAGTCTTCTAATTTCTTATTTTCGATAAAATGAACTTTTGGACCAAATTATATAACCTCAAAACGAGAATGTGGTGTTTTTTTGGGAAGTCAGGATAGGATCCGACTCTGGAATATTAGAACTTTTTCTTACCTTCCTCGGTTCTTATTATAAAGCGTCTCATGCGCATGCAATTTGAATTTATTTCTGCAAAAATTCTGGTAAATATGATTGATATTTATTTTGGGCAAAATTTATACAAAACCCTGTATATCAGTAAGAAATGAGTTCCGAACGTTCTTGATACTGAATATGTGTTGGCATGGTCAAAACCTATCTCCCATATTAGTATGTACAATTCGTTCCGTACCACCCTGTATATCTGACAAAATCAATTTTGTTAAAATGCAAAACTTTTATCTGATTATTGAGAGGTATAACTTTCTCTTCAGAGGTATAACTTTCTCATCAAAGACAAGGTAAGACAGTGGCAAGAAACGGCTATATCTTGTATCGAGTCTTGACTTGTTTTCTGAAAAATCTAGGCTAAAATTAGAGTCAAAACAGTTAAAAATGATTGAAACCGTATAAAAATGCAAATTGAACATTTCTAGAAAAATAAGTTACGATAAGGCCAAAATCGGTTAAAAATGAGGGTTAAGAAATTCCAATTTGCTGTTTGGGGAGACATACACGATTAAGGCAAAGATCGTTAAAATATTTCACGAACAACCGATAATGCAAATACGCAAGTCTTGTAATTTCTTATTTTCGATAAAATGAACTTTTGGACCAAATTATATAACCTCAAAACGAGAATGTGGTGTTTTTTTGGGAAGTCAGGATAGGATCCGGCTCTGGAAATTTAGAACTTTTTGTTACCTTCCTCGGTTCTTATTATAAAGCGTCTCATGCGCATGCAATTTGAATTTATTTCTGCAAAAATTCTGGTAAATATGATTGATATTTATTTTGGGCAAAATTTATACAAAACCCTGTATATCAGTAAGAGATGAGTTCCGAACGTTCTTGATACTGAATATGTGTTGGCATGGTCAAAACCTATCTCCCATATTAGTATGTACAATTCGTTCCGTACCACCCTGTATATCTGACCAAATCAATTTTGTTAAAATGCAAAACTTTTATCTGATTATTGAGAGGTATAACTTTCTCTTCAGAGGTATAACTTTCTCAGGCAAGACAAGGTAAGACAGTGGCAAGAAACGGCTATATCTTGTATCGAGTCTTGACTTGTTTTCTGAAAAACCTAGGCTAAAATTAGAGTCAAAACAGTTAGAAATGATTGAAACCGTATAAAAATGCAAATTGAACATTTCTAGAAAAATAAGTTACGATAAGGCCAAAATCGGTTAAAAATGAGGGTTAAGAAATTCCAATTTGCTGTTTGGGGAGACATACACGATTAAGGCAAAGATCGTTAAAATATTTCACGAACAACCGATAATGCAAATACGCAAGTCTTCTAATTTCTTATTTTCGATAAAATGAACTTTTGGACCAAATTATATAACCTCAAAACGAGAATGTGGTGTTTTTTTGGGAAGTCAGGATAGGATCCGGCTCTGGAAATTTAGAACTTTTTGTTACCTTCCTCGGTTCTTATTATAAAGCGTCTCATGCACATGCAATTTGAATTTATTTCTGCAAAAATTCTGGTAAATATGATTGATATTTATTTTGGGCAAAATTTATACAAAACCCTGTATATCAGTAAGAAATGAGTTCCGAACGTTCTTGATACTGAATATGTGTTGGCATGGTCAAAACCTATCTCCCATATTAGTATGTACAATTCGTTCCGTACCACCCTGTATATCTGACAAAATCAATTTTGTTAAAATGCAAAACTTTTATCTGATTATTGAGAGGTATAACTTTCTCAGGCAAGACAAGGTAAGACAGTGGCAAGAAACGGCTATATCTTGTATCGAGTCTTGACTTGTTTTCTGAAAAATCTAGGCTAAAATTAGAGTCAAAACAGTTGAAAATGATTGAAACCGTATAAAAATGCAAATTGAACATTTCTAGAAAAATAAGTTACGATAAGGCCAAAATCGGTTAAAAATGAGGGTTAAGAAATTCCAATTTGCTGTTTGGGGAGACATACACGATTAAGGCAAAGATCGTTAAAATATTTCACGAACAACCGATAATGCAAATACGCAAGTCTTCTAATTTCTTATTTTCGATAAAATGAACTTTTGGACCAAATTATATAACCTCAAAACGAGAATGTGGTGTTTTTTTGGGAAGTCAGGATAGGATCAAGGTCGAAAATCATTAAAAGTGACTCAACGGGTGTAAAGATACCAATTTAAATTTTGAAATAAAATTTGTTAGAATTAAAACTAAAATTGATTAAAAATAACCCGCATCCCTTAAAAAATGCAAATTTTGATGTTTTAGAATAAACTCAATAATAGGACAAAATAATGCACAACTGATTTAAATTTTCTGATATTTCTTTTACTAAAATATACGAAATTTGGCTTAAAATGCAAAGTTGGAATTTTTTTAGAAATTTATTTTAGCAATATAGCCAAAATCCGCTTAAAATATCTTAAAGCATTTAAAAAATGCAAATTAAAAGTTTTTGAAAAAATTCAGGTGATACTCACATTCAATTATAAGGGCCAAATTAGATTAAAAAACTTAAAGAGTTTAAAAATAAAAATTTAGAACTTTTGGGAATTGCAGATTAAGATGCAAGATCTAAACTAATCTTTAGATAGAAAAATGCAAATTAATTTATTATTTTAATTTTTTCTTCGTTAGCAAATTCATAATATAACGTAAACTTTGTCCATAAGGAGCTGTTCCATTTCCTCTATCTACCAATGCCCCCGTTAAGTCTCTTTCTTGCATGAGTAAAACTGCTCAAAGAACAGCATCGTGACAGTATACCCTGCTTTGGTTCTGTCCCCACAGTTTTCTATACATGTATTGATTTTTAAGCTAACTGACTTGACTTGATTTCAAGTCAAGTTCAAACAAATTTTCTAAATACGGATTTGGCGTCTTCTCGTTGCCGTAGTGAAAACCACAATTAGACCTCTTTTTAAAAATCGAAATAAGAAAGGACCAAACTGGGTGAGACTTGAAATGATGTCCCCGGAGTTTTTACAACTAGACTAGATATTCCTAGAAAGACACGTAAGGGTGCGGTATGTTATACAATTTTTCTTTAGGACTGAGTAACCAATTCAGTTATGAAAAAAACTTCAAGTTAGTTCAGGTTACTTCGTTGTCGTCTGATTTTTCGAAGTCGACTGATAGGAAATTACGTAACCATGTTTGAGTTCGTATTGATCATTAATCATTTTCGATCAAGTATCGAGTAATTTGAAACCACTTGACATCAAGTCAAGCTTCACTATAAAAAGTCAAGTCAAGTACAGACTTTTTTAGGCAAGTATTTAATTTTTCAAGTCAAGTATATCTCAAAAATGTAAAGCGACTTGACTCTCCATTGAGAAGTGAGTATAATAAGTTATTTGCAACTTTCTAACCTCAGAGAAAAGTCCTAATTATTATTGTAATAACACACCATTTCAGTGACCTTAGGACTTTCTTCACAACTGAAACCTAAAAGTTGTAGTTTATTATTGAGAATTACTGTGACTTTCTGAGATAAATGAAAAAATTCAATTTCTAGTTTAAAAGTAGGACTGTCCTAGTTTCCTTACGAAGTATTTTTTACCTTCTGATGTGAAGAAACTAAGTTATTGAGGCTCAAAAGCTTCAACCAAGTGTTGAAATATGGAACGTTTCCATCCAAATTGTAGTTCAGGTTAGTCAAAACTCGTTAAAAAGTTAGAAATTGAAAAGTCTCGCAACAAGTTAAGACAATCTGGATTTCCCTCTCAATATATTATTTTAGTTTGTGATATAAAGAAAATAAATAGTTTATCATAAGGTTTATCATCTACTAAAACGTGTAGTAATGTGACATAACTTGCTGAGGTAATGGCTCTTGCGTTAACACGTTAAACCTTGATTTTCATCAATAATCAAAACTTTACTAAATGTGGCTTAATATTTATTGGCAAAATATATGGAAAAGGATTATAAATACATTTCATCACGGTACTCATTCATTTCATCAAACAAAGTATTTTTAAACCAGCATTGAATCGAAATCAATATTCGCTTGCTGAAAAACACACAATCCAAGCCATAATATCCTTTCTAAAAGCTTTCTTTAATGTTCAGTTCCGATTACGGGACACCCCTTTCAACTATACATGTGTACTTTTGAACCCCTTACATGCGAACTGTTTAAATATTGAAACCGTTCATGCAGGGCCAAAAAGTGGTTCAACAGCTAGTCATCAAATATACAGAGGTCTTTAGATTGGGTGCGTAAGGGGCGGCTAGTTAAGTGGGGTGAGGTTTTGCGATTCACCCACTGGCTTTGTTGCTAAATAAGGCCGGGTTGCGCAACTTACGAATAAACTCGATCTGAAGTTTAAGCTTCGCATTTGTATAACATAACAAAATGTGCAATGGTTGAAAAGTAGTTAAGGACAAAAACCTTTTATTTAAAATTTTCAAAACAAATTTAAACAAATAGAAAAGTTGGTTGAATAGCTTGTTGCCACTACTTGAATACTTGCAACCTTGATTAAAAATAAAAGTGGCAGTGTCAGTGTGTTAAACAGCAAAAGGAGATAGTTGGAAAAATTAGTGCAGGAATTATTTTTTAATTGAAAAAATAAGGCTTAACCAAACAAGTATAAATTAAGGATTGGTTTGGTTAATTCGTTCTGAATAAAAACTAAAAAATTTAATTGAAATTTGTGGACCTGAAATTTATTCTGTAAAATAAGACGAAAAATTGTTAGCACAAACTTCAGACAAGATATAAAGCAAGAAAGTTCCCATTCTTGCAAAGGTAAATCCACAATTTCTGGAATAACATTAGATCAATTTTAACACTGTTGATTCCAACTAAATGTAAAATAAGTGACATGATTGGAATTGGGAGGTATTTTAGGATTTCTCTTTAATTGGTGTGAGTGAAGTTGAGCAGGAACCTTGGTAAAAAAACAAAATACACCAAGGCAAAAAAGCAAAAAAAAATACTTTACACCGAACAAATCCGCAGTATCCAACGTGAAGCTTTAAGACAAAAAAAATAAGTGTATGATAGAAAACGATTAAAACCAGACGTAGAGAAGAACGGGATTTGCAGTTTAAAATTGCTATATACAAGCTAACCACAAAAAAAGAAACAAAAAGATGTACTGCAGGATGAAACAGCATTCAAGGACAAAAAACGAATTCTGATAAGTGTGTGCCCATTAGGTGCAAAACTACTGGATTGTGGCTCGACAAAACCAAATTCAATAAAATACACTTTAGAAGTTCTTGCAAGTTTAAAATGGCTTCTTTTTAATATTCCGCCGACGCACCAAAACATAAAAATCGAAAGATTTCTATTATACAACCTTCAGCAAGATAAAGAATTCCTCTCGAATAAGTTTAAAATCAATGAGCGCCAAGGGAAAAGTGTCTATATCGATCAGGGGGCCCTTTGTTCCGGTTTCCGATCTGCTGCTTTCTGGCGAAGGCAACAGTCAATGTACCTAAAATTTGTGAATATTCCTTTTGGCCTCAATTACCCGAATAGCTCTTCGGCCGGAATTGTGCCACTAATTTCACTTATTTTTTGAGTAAATTGCAGGTAAAACTCGCATCCCTACTGAGGTGCGTCAAGAATATAAATTAATAATTCCATTAGCTGGAATATTTTAAAGGCTCCCAGTGGATTAGGGCATAAACTCAAATTAACGGGTCTACAACACACCGGGTGGCATTTACGATTCAGGACCAAAACCTGGTTATCGCAAAGGTGTATATGAGTGCGCCCTGTGCCTATCAAATTCGGTTTAAACCCGAGCAAACGCTTCTGCATGGCCGCAGTCCTAAGCAATTTAGTCAAAAAGGGACAATATTTAAAGGGCCTTAACTGTGATTAAAGCACGGCCCTGAAAAGACACATTGTAAACTTATTTCAACCAAAAATTAATTCGCTATTTTGGCCTCGACTTTACAAGGATCAAGGGTGAGAGTGCGTATGGAGGAGGAAGGGAACTGAGCAGGTTTATTGTAAAACTTACTCTAAAATATAGGAGGTGTTGATTTAAAAATGTTATCTAGTTAGCTGTAAAATGTGAAAAGAAAAGGATGACATCGCAAAAGGATGATAAAACACTGGTACTAGCCTCAACACTAATTGACGTTCCCAGTTTCAAGGACACATCTGCATTGAGACGACCGAAATGAACACATTTGCTTACCATCACTATAGTGACATTCATGTTAAAACTAGGGACTGCTATTATAATTGTGATGAGTTTGTCGATCAGACTGTACAAAAACAAGGCTTATTATGTTTTATTAAATTTTATCAAAACGTATCCCAAGTGCATAAAACAATCCTATTGAAATTGTGAATGCACATAGATCTTCGAAAATAACGTAGCACGATGTTGGGAGTCGAAAAATGTTTCCTATTTATTCTACAGTTTTTAAGTCATTGGCTGTCTCCACATTCTTCCTTCCACAATTTGTGACTTATCGAATCTTTTTTTATTCAATATCACATAAATGAAAGAAAAGACGATTATGTGGCCAAAGCATCCAAATTTATAAATTTTCGTGGGTAATACCACGATAGCTTTAAAATTACCGATAATTTTTCACGATTGCATGTTTTCCATAATTTCACGAGTCCTTTAGGACGAGTGAAATTTTCAAGGAAAACATGCCAGAGTAAAAAATTATCTGATTCATTTTAAAGCCCGAGCGGTATTTAGTGAGATTATTTCTCGAATCAAAAATACTATTAAGAAATAAATAAGTGGTGTTAAAATATTCGGACGTCACCTTAAATAAGTCAGTCAGACAACGACATTGATTAAGGTTTTATGATTGATTCCATGACAACGTGAAATTTATCAAATTACCGCTTATTAATACCTGCTTTGCTCTATTGTAATAATATGGATGAGTGGAATAATCGGGGAAAAAAAACTAATACATTTCAGACGACATTTTCAGTAAATGAGAAAAAGTGTATTATGCCTCAAAGTTTTTAAAAGTTTCTAGCTAAAATTATAAGTGCTGGAAGAGATGAAGTGAAATAAAATCTACGTCTATATGAAGAGAGAGAAATCAAACCCCGTAAGAATCTTTAAGTCCTGGAAAAGCCACCAAAATGGGATAAATTTCGTTTGAGAGAAAAGATCGGTACTACTTCAAAAATTAAATAGATTCGACAATAAAATTAAGAATACATAAAGATCATTCTTAAAATGATGTTGAAGATGAGTTTAAGGATGTTTTAAAATCTGAGGATCCAAAGATTTTAAAGGAAAATCTAACCGATGTCCGAAAGAACTAATAACTAAATAACAGAACTCAAATTAAAGAGGAACAAGCAGCAGAATTAAAAAAAAAACCATAGCAGACAAAGCAATACGATAGAAAAAATAAAAAGTGAAGAAACGGAAAGTAAGAAAATATAAACGAAGAGCATGGAATCAAATGCGAGAGGTATTTGCATTGAGGAGGAACGCTAAGGAATTGTAATACTTAATGCCAAAGAAAGTCGAAAACGTACGTGAAATTGTGAAAACATAACATAAACAAAAAGGAAAGATGTAAAGGACGGAAGAAGCAAAATAAGGAAAGTGATGTAACCCTAAAATATGGTTAAAAGGCAAGTTGCAACCACAAAGCGAATAAAAACAAATGAAAAGACAAAACATTATGAATTATAATTAGTAAATAATAACTAGAACTGAACCATGTCTAAAAAACTAATTATAAAAAAGACGTTTGAGTAATTTTTCTAAAGGTGAACCCACATAATGCGTGCTCATTCTTTAAAAAAAATTTTACCTAGGACGATACCGTTGTCACATATACTCTTCACCTAGCACACTGGGTTCATTCAATACATTTCTAGTAACTACATGCAGAATATCTTGTAATATGTTAATTCAAATAACTAGAAGAAATCTACGCCATCCACTTAAGGGACTTGTTGGCCCACAGGATCCTTGCATATGTAAACTTCACCAAACTTTTCCAATTTGTATTTATCGGCCCTCGTTGCATACATTAAAAAACTCCGAAACAAAGGGAGACAAGGAGCTTAGGGACACGGAATTCCAGCATGGAATATAATAAATCAAAGTTTGTGAATAAAACTAAGGGTGGAAGAAACCAAAAAAGGAGCGAAATGCTGTCCTTCAACGAAAAGTAATACATTTTGAGGTGACATCTGAAAAAAATAATGATGTGGCAATATCATATTGTCACGACAATGTTTAACAAACGTACCATTAGTAAAACCATCAGCTACTGAAAAATATGATATCTCTCTTTTTTTTGTAAGTCTAAATAGAAGTTAAACGTCTAAATGTTACTGAAGTGTATTAACTCTCAGTAGGAGACTCACAGGATTTAGATACTCAGAAGCATAACCATCTGTAAAAAACATATCTCTATATCAAAAAATGAACGATCACCTTTTAAAAGGCGTTTTAGAAATTCATTTATCTTTTGCAAATTAGTAAAGGTTCAGAAGTCATTGGTGACAGAAACGTGGTTCGCCCTAAGATAATCAAAGTAGAACTTATGGAAAAACTTTTTTCTTTCACGCCATAATGTTAAAATTCAATAGAAGACTCAAAGAATTTAAGCGCTCTGAAACTAACACAGTTAAAGAGATCTATTAGTATGTCAAGAAATAAAAGAAAAGATCTGAAGGGCTTATTGACCAATGGAACCAATGCAAGTGTGCAGACTGAATGTTTTAGAAACGTATATATAAATTGTGCAATGTGCTAAAGATTCAGAAGTTCTAGAGCTCAGAAACGTACGTCGCTCTATGGTAACGAAAGTGGAACTTTGGAAAAGCTTTCTTCTACAACAAAATTTTAAAAGCTATCACCAGACTTAAGAGGGTGTAAGGGCTTCGAAATATACACTGCTGTCGAGAAATGTATTAGTATGTCAAGAAACGAACGAATCTAAACGGCTTAATGACCAATGAATTGGCTCAGACTGAATATTTTAAAAACGTATATAAATTCTGGAATTTGCTGAAGACCCAAGAAGTCTTCAGAAACGTACGAAGCTCAAGTTAACGAAAACGAAACTTTTGAAAAGCTTTGTTCTTCTACTCCAGAATGTTATTAGTATATTACATACCGGGGTGGGAAGTCGTTCATTACTGTCGAGAGATTTGATAGTTTATGGAGACGCGCAGCGTCAAGATGAACTAGAAATTCTCGAGACGGTAAGGAAACTTCCTACCAAGGTGTGTATACTATTTTATTTACAACCTATATAATATGAATTTATATTTATCGTATAAGATATTTATAATATTTTTAACTATTTTTTTAAAAATTACCAGTTAACTCTCTTGTCTAGTTCGATGCTACTAGGGACACCTTTTTAATTCTATAAAGACATTAAATTTTAGGGGCCAAGAAATAAGCATGGAAAATGAGGGTTGGAAGAGAGGTAGGTAATAAGCCATTATCGCCCTTGGGTGGTAATGAATACCCATTACCTACGTCTAATTTTGAGGTAGGTAATAGGTAATTTCCCACCCTCCTATGATGTTTGTAATGATAGCATTACATATATGGTTGTAAATAATTTTTTACATATACAGGGTTTCTCATGCTCTGAGTTGGTGAAGAAATGACATGTGAAAATAAGACATCAGGCATGCACTTGCCCCAATCAAATATTGCTAATTAACAAAATACAATGTGGGCGCAAAGACCAACTTACATTCTAATAGCATTTTCATTACTATTTCTCTTGAGAAAGCAAAAGATGAGATTATTATCGGAGGGCTATATCGGCTACGGAGCAGTTACCTGTAAGCCGGTCAAGGTAGTAACTAAAAGACTTTTGGATCAGCTTTCTTTAAGGTGCTCTGAAGTCTTGGTCTACTGAAGCTTCGAAAGGCGTCTTTGAAAAGGGTGACCATTCTGATTGCCTTATTCTGCGCTACAGACTCAATTTTCGACACGATTAATTTTTTAAGACAATAAATCCCCCCTCACTACTCCAAAACGACCCTCCTGACACCGGGCCCCGACTTCACTTACAAAGGGTAAATAAATATCGAAATAAGGAAAAGGAAACCGCCGCCACCGCGAAAGATAAACACTATATCTTCTGAAATTGACATTGGGCTTCTCCTCGCAATGTAAATTTATCTTGAATTATTCATATAATTAGAATAAGACTCCTGCGAGGCTGCTTTGTGCCCGCTTTCCTGTTGACTCTCAGCAGGACGGCCTTTTCCTCCGGGGGCTGTCATCTTCACAATAGCCCTAACTCGGGCGAGATTTCGCTACTGCCTTATTTCGAATCGGGATTAAAGATGAAATTTTTAATTTTCTCGGGTGACACAATGAATTTATTAAAATCTAAACGAATTTTTTTAAGCCCCTCAGACCTCGTTAGATAAGTCTCCATTATATACCTGTCTGGTGTGTTTTTGTTAGTTTAGTACACGTTATCATGCGCAATGTTTTCTCTTCTTTTTCATGAGCAATTTTTTGTTTATTTGTTTTAGATTGATACTTTGTGTTACCGCCATAATTTGTGGGCGCTCATTTTTTGGGCCTTTTTATATTGGATTTTTTTATACAGTACCTACTTCTTCCTCCCCCTTTTTCAATTCCTTACAGTTCACACCAGAGTAACCAGCGATAATAAAATATATTTTTGGTTGCTTCTTCTAACGCTTTTACTTCCTCTTCGCTTTAGCTTTGAACCATGCCAAGTTTCGTTAAAGTAGAATTATTTATTTGGCAACGTAACTTCTGAAATAGTACTCCGTCCTGCGTTGGCAACTTTTATAACCGTTTACCACCGGGAAACGAGTTCTTTATTTTATTTGTGTCCCAGCCGCTGGCCAAAAAGTTCAGCTCTTTCATTCCTCGGCGACACTGATCGATGTCTAGGAAAATTGAGATTTTACGACGGCTGATATTTCCTACTGTGTTTTCGCGAACGAATCGATTCTTGCGAAGTTTTACCGACAAAAAAGACACAAATCTCTCCATCAAAGTTAGGAATAAAGTCAGAAAATATAGTGTTTCGTAGAATAAAATTAGAAATTTCTGTCAGCCCCTAAAAGCTTAAATTGAATTCCTTATGATAAAGAGTTTGAAACTGTGAATAGGCAAAAATCAAAAGAGCGATATCACCATAATTCTTTAGGTGATAAATTTGCAATATTCTATAATTTTCTGCATTTAATTGACGTAAGATTGGATATTGTGTAACATTCCTTTGAATAATTTTTAAAAACCTTTCAGAGTTTCTAAAAGCTCAAGTCCTGCTCTGCAAATGGAAACCCTGTCTTAAAATTCTTCTCGCTCCATCAAAATTATTATTGTGGCACTGCTGATGGATCCAAATTCTAGAGACTCGCTTTGCAAACTCATCGACGTAGAACATGGATAAAAGGCCCTAAATTTTTAATAAACCTCTCTTTTAAGAAACGCTTGGAGGCCGAATTATCGGTTAACGGTGTGCTTTTTTTTAAAGTACGGACTCACAAAGGCCCAGTAAACTCAATAAATGCAGGATAATAGGAAAGTGAGAGTGGATTTTTGGGCCTTTTTCGGATTAGATGAGCCGAGGATAAGTTAACTTTCGGAACGGGAAGTGGAAAGTTTAAATTGGACCTGAAGACAAAAGCATTAGGACGTAAATGAGCGTAATTGTCGGAAGAAACAACCCTATTAGGAGTTTTGGGTCGGCCCTTCGGAACCGCGAAACCTATCAAGCTGGGGATTGTATTTTATTCTGGATTTATTTTGCAGCGTTAAGGAAGATTTTGTTTGTATACTCACAGTTACTAATCTTAAGATAATTAGGAAAATGTATTTATATTTTTGGCGTAAATACCGAAATAAAGCTATCACCTCACTGTGAAAGTTGAAATAATAATTATTGTTGTTGGTGAAGTTAGCTCAGGTTACTTCACCAACAACTTATATCTTAAGGACGCTAATTACAACAATAATTATTGTATTAAATGAGACCTAGGTTATAAAGATATAAAGGTGCGCCGGGACGCAGAGCAAGTGTGAATAGAGTATCACTGTATGGGGTCTTAACTGCTACCAATATGCCCCCTATACTACTTTCCTTGCAACTGATTTTCACTAAAACACTATTTATTTACTTCAAAAGTACACAATTATAAATCACTTACTTAGAGTCGGTTAAAAACCAGACTAACGGACCGCAACGGTCTGTGCCATTTATACCTAAAACCTCAAAACTAGAACATTTCCAAAAATTACTTTAACAGCTAAAGAATACCCATGAACATGTCAATACAATCCCAAAATAGCAAAAACAAGGTAATGAATAATAAGCGTTAGGTCCCGTCGTCGACAGGTCGTCCAACAGCTCGATTCAGACCGGCCGGCTCCGACTCGTACCTACTTTCCGTAACAATATTGTTACGATTCGCAGCAACGCCGCATGGGAGGCGGGGCAACGCATGGGAGCGTGTTGGTTGGTGGAGCTTCGCGACTTATCCGCGCTGCGTCATGGCTGACACGAGTGATTTATTGCTCGTCTGGCTTAATCTAGAAGGCAGTTGTTTACAACCGTTTTTTATGTGAAGATTATTCAAGAATTCTTATAAAGAACTTTCTAGGTTTTTCTGTAATTTTAGGATTGTATATAAAAAGCGTATAGAGCGCGCAGGAGGATAGTCGTATTTTAATCGAGCTATAAGTAAGCTAAAGTTACGAAGCGATAATAGAAGGCTATAAAGTGTTAAGTACTGAGTTATTTAGTAGTCGAGTGTATTTGTGGAATAAATAAATAGTGTTTTCGTATTAAATCGTTGCACTGGAATTTATGAACCCCGAGTTCGCAACAATATGCTTTTGAGCCAGTTATCGTCTCTACCCGTTCAAAAATGAGTGTGACCCGTTTTCGTATACATCATTCTTTGACATCTCTCGTAATAAGCAAAGCTGAGACCTAGGTGAGAATCATTTAATTTAACGTCTGTTTCACAAAAACAAATCGACAAAGTAGTATCAAAATATATAAATGAATCCATTTCCAAACGTTTGAAACGCAGATGTTATGGGCCACGTAAGTTTCGAATTTTTCGACGTAAGTTGAAAATCCGAATAGGATATGATGCATGAAATAATATTAGTCTTCAAAGGTGAATTCAAAAACAAGAAAATATAAGGCAATGCCTCACGCATTGAATGCAATGAAGACTATGTCAAACAAGGACATATTTTTGTTAATACGTTTTGCTTAACAAACAACATTTATAATTTTTTTTAATCATATTTTTATTTTAACAAATTTTAGAAAATTGTTATCAAGAGATCAGTAACCTCTTATTGTAAGTTCATTGCCAGATGTATGCAAACCACGAATGGTATGCCATTATTACTGACGCTCCCTTTAAATTAGGAAGTTAGCCTTGATAAAGGCTGAAACCACAGTCGAAACGTCGGCAATTCTTCCATGAAAGAATGGGTTTCATTTGTTGTCCTTCACCCACTACCATTTATCTGCTCTAGCTGAATAAGGACGCTACAGATCCGTACTATATTTCTCATAACCTCAGGTAACTAAAAAACGTATTTTTTAAGGCACGCAAAGTATTTTCTTCTCTTTGAGCACCGTGAAAAAGAATTTGAGAGTATGTTTCGTCGGAAAGAATGACACAGATATTGTTAATTAAAGAACTTTTTTTTCTTCATACGCACCCCTAAAGTGGGCTTTCTAATCCTGAGACCAAAAAAGTAGCAAAAAAGTCCTAGGCAGTAAAAGAAAAGTCAAAAGTCACCGCTACTGTCATGGTGGCGCATATACAGGGTGATTCAAAATTCAGTACAAAGATTTTAAGAACATATTTGTGGGGTTTTTTTCCTATAAACATGGGTCCTAAAATGATTCCCCTCCTCCCTACGGGTGCTTAAAGTTGAGAAAAAAATCTTTTTTTTTAAATTGTGGCCGTATTTATTCATAAAAATTCTTGAAAATTTGTACATCCCCGTCTCTCAACGAGCGTTTTTCATTTCGTTTCTCAGAAATGGCGAAATTTTAATTCTTCGCAGTTTTTAAGGACTTACTGTCATTATAACGACGAACATTTTATGTTTCCCCGGAGTTTTGTTAAATTCATCGTCACTATCTAGTAGGCCAAACAAATATCTTTAATTTTGATTTCTTGAAGTTTCTTGGCTAAACTAACCGTTTTCGAGAAAAACTCCTTTGACTGAACGGCTGCAGTATCATCAAAATAAGGAAAAACATAGGAGGCTGGAACTTTGTAATTTGACAACTATTACTATTCACACGTTCATATGATTTGTGTATGTATTATACGTACTATTCATGACGTTTATAAACTAAAATTATTTTAAAAACTAGGAAAAAGGTTTAAAATTACTTTAAAAACTATTTTAAACCTTTTTCACGTTTCATGACTGTTAGGAACGGAGAAAATAGCAAACCTGTTACCTGCAAAAAACTGCGAGGAATTAAAACTTTGCCATTTCTGAGAAAATAAATAAAAAAAGCTATTTGAGAAGCGGGGATGTGCAAATTTTCAAGAATTTTTATGAACAAATACGGGAACAATTAAAAAAGATGATTTTTTTATCCAACTTTGAGTGCCCGGAGGGGGGAAGGGGTTCATTTTAGGCCTCATGTTTATAAGAAAAAAACGTCTTATTTTGACCCCACAAATATGCCTTTAAAATCTTTGTACTGAATTTTGAATCACCATGTATAATCGATTTTCATTCACCAAAATTATTTGAACACTAGATGACACCAGATATACCGATCTGGTGTATTGCCATCTTTACATTCTTATTGTAAAAACAAAGGATAGGAATACTCTCAGAGCGCTCGAGAGCACCACCCGAAACCGTTATTAGTCGAAATCGCGTAAGTTCTCGAATTTTGAGTTCGTCTGTTAAATGTCATGCGCGTCATCATATTTATCTGTCAATGTGATTTTTATTAATTTAGTATTGATAATAATGCTACAGATTTTTAGTTTACCGTAATTTACCTAAACTACCTACACTATTGGTTATTATTTAATACCATTAAAACCATTGAACATTAAAAACCACCGTTTTAACACATTCTATTTATTTTACAAATAATATATACTACTAATTGGGTAAGTACCTAGACCCGCTTAAAGAAGATGAGAGAAAATTGCAAATCTGAATCACTCTGAAATAGACTTCTTATTTCCTGCATGATTGAAAAAAAAATATATGTTACTCAGAGTAAAAGGTCTTTTTGTGCTTCGCCCAGTTGCAGGCCTCAGCTTCGCTTCGGCCGTCATTCTCTGGGCTCAGCACGATAAGACCGACTTTTACTCCTACTGACATAATCTACTATATGTCAAAGAGACAAAGTACAGAAACACACAAGAACCTTATCGGACCTTTGAATACGCCAGATTCCATTTCGTCTTAGTGGACTTTCGCCGCCATCACCCCTTGGTTATTTTTAAACCATTTTACATCGTTTTGTTCTTTAGTTAGAAGTAATTCCAATTAAAAATACAGTAATAAAGGGTGTACATAAAAAAAAACTAGTAGCAAGCCATGGAATTAAAACTCTTGTCTGATATAAGTTCATAAAAAAATAACTATCGGAATATTTTGTGACATTTTCGACCCTCAATTGTTTTTATGAAGTCATCTCAGACCTACTGTTCTAATTCCATGGCCTACTTGATTTTTTTTTAAATGAACGCCTGATAGTAAAAGATTTAAAGGCTCTTTTATTATCATCACAGAGGAGTTCACAATTCGTAGGGCAACTTTTTGTCCTAACCAATTTAATAGGGTAAATGATAATTCCAGTTATTTCAACTTTGAATGACATGGAGATTTGGTGGCAGTACTTTCAGCAAGAAAATTGCATCTTTTTTTTTCAAATCTACACCAATGACATCATTCTCTCAAACTTTGAACATGAACTACTAGAATGAAGAATGGGTTGTGAACAGATTCTTGAAATCATTAAATTGTGGTCACTCCCCGAGATAGTTTTGCTCCCCAGAATGAAGATTTGGGTCCTTAAGTGCTGTATATCGGTCTATTGCAACTAACTTCCTAGTGAATTCTTGTCTGTTGTTGAAATGCCTTCTGATCCTCAATCATTCCGTGAAACGTTTGTGTAACCCCTGTAGTCAGACCGATTAATCGCTATTATAATTAATCATTGGAAAACGTATTAAAATAATCCTTTTAATGACAACTGGTTTCGGATCTCAGACAAATGTAATTATTTTTGACACAGGGTTTTCCACTCTCGTTCTTATCCCTGCCTATTTGCTTTTCAAGTAGTTGTTGAGATATTTTAACACAAAGTTGAATGTGGTCAAACCCAGACTGGAATCAAAATGTATTGGCTTCCTTCATTTCGAAATCTTGCCTTTGATAAATTCGAAAACTTTGATAAATTTATATATTTTTCTTAGCACTTGAAAATAAGAAATAGAGTGGTAGGGACTTAGCTATTTAAGGTTTATTAGATACAGATATAGCTATTGATAAAGACATAGACATAGATATAGACATAGATACAAATATAGATGTAGGTATAGATATAGATATAGCGTTATTATAAAGCAAGTAATTTTTAAATTATTTACTAGTTTTGCTTGAATAATTCAATCTAGTTCCTAATCTGAAAATCACAATGTTTCTATCCCAAATGAAAGTTCAAAATGGTGCTTTGAGTAATATGCATTATTAGTGAACTAATGAAAAATAGTTCGTGTGTTTTTACTTTAAATTCTAACGTCAAGAGAAAGGTAAAACCGGACGGATAATTCGGATTGTTTCATCCCATTTGGTATATGTATATCTACGCAATTTAGCTAATTGTCCCTGTAGATGCGGCCATCTAAGGACTAATTAATTTCAGTGAAACACTGCCCGCTGTCCGACCTTCCATGTGTAATGCAATTTTATCGTAAGCGCGGCCCAGCGTGAGACATGCATGCGAAAAAACTGAAATATTTTTATTTTGTTTTTCCCGTAATAAAGCCATGCCGTAGTCGTTATAGTGCCCTTTAAGGCCGGCTGTATGTGTATGCGTTTTCCAGACTTTTTATGGAATTGATATTAAGCACGCGTCACGCACACCCATTTTTTTAGGTGGGTATATTGAATTAACCTGCCCGAGACTGTAATGCCGGGTTTGATGGCGTATCCTTTTTGTATAAGGTAAACGATAGGCTATTTGGTTTTTATGGAATAATTTCCAGTTGTCAGATTATTACGATAATGGTGCACTTCTACAATCGGAGCGCGGTTTTTGTCGAGTATGTACTATAAAGTAATGCCGCTTCTAATATGAAAGCCATGAAATAGGTATGCTTGCAGTTCGAGGTATGCTTAAACATTTTCAGGTATCTTAGAGTTTTTTTTTCGGGAGCAGTGATTGTGAAAAAATTCGCGAACTTGAGTTCAATACAGCATCGAACAAAAAAAGATTTATTTACTTCACAAGTAAACACGATTACAATTAATTCACCTACTAATAGGCCGCTGATAATCCACTAAAATTTTTTTAGTTAGACATAAACATCAAAGTAACTGACAGCAACGTCTCTTTTATACCTGACACCTATAAACAAGAAAATTTTCTAAAATAATTCGAACAATCAAAGAATATAACACCCCAAAATAGCTTAAATAAACAGTAAAGATTGATTCAGACGGGCCGGCCCCGGCTTATATCTACTTTCCGTAAGCGTATAATTAAAAGTTGCGTGCGATAGGAAAAATGATTTTGTCCACGACCACTTAATAATATACTGATATTCAGCTTGTTGACAAAAGTTAAATAGGGCTCATATAAAAGTTACGTTTATAAATATCATAATTAGTAAAAGGAAAATCATTCCAATTTGTGTATGGCTGGTTGTCTAATTCATTTTAGTTTAGCAATACGACAACCACGACGACATGACAATTTGCCTCTTGTCACCAATTAAAGGTGTTCGTTGTTGTTGTTGTTATTGAGTTGAATTCATCTATCTCCAAATGTTTTAATTCAAAAGTGTCTATTTTGCAGTGCTGTGTGACGCGAGGCCCCATTCTGCATTAAAAAAACCCTTGCTAAGTGCTGGATTCTTCTATGACAGACAAAATCTCATTGGAAAACCAAATACAGTGCGCCCCAAAATGCCAATCCACACATTAACAACTTCTCGACGTTGGTCTCGGTTGTCCTGCACTGTATGTGAACGAACGTAACTTTCGTCTCTAGTGAGAGAAAATCCCATAACGTTAACTTTCGTCTCTAGTGACGAAAGTAAGTTGTTCTAATTTTGCCTGTATATCGCCAATTAAATGCGATGTAACTGGTCTAATCTTATAAAACACCATGGAAAATGGTGATATCACACAAAAACATGTATATTTTGCCTGCCCAGGCCTCAGAAAAGTGAATCAAAGTGTTGAAATTTGACCAAACTGAACTCATTGACAGTCGAGGTGTCATGTTGATAATGACGCGCCTTAATTTTTGAAAGAAATACTCTATAGAGATTGTTTTTAAAGTTAATGAAGACTTAATGTTAGCATGGTCGAAGAAAAAGTATAGTGTTTTACTCGTTAAAAAAGCATTTTCTATCGCTCGAGAACATTACCAAACTCGGCTTTGCCTCGGTTGGTAAACTGTTCTCTTGCGAGAGAAAATGCTATTTTCGTCACTCGTTAAACAATATACTATTTCAGTGACAACAAATCTTAATAAAGGTGATAGTGTTTTTATAGGAATAATTGTTGTTATCTGTGTTATTACCTAAATTTATGTTACATTTCTTTTTCATGTCCACTTGTTAATTTCTTCCGTTAAGAAATTTATTTATAGATTGATTATGGAAATATTCTTATTTTGGTACTTGTTGCATCCACTATTTCACACACAATTTCCCCGAAATAAAAATGTAATGTATACAGAAAGCTTGTATTTATTGAGATTATAGGTTCGATTTTCATTTGTTCACTTTGACAGCAAAAAACAATTGAACATCGAAATTAGGAACCATTTTGTTGATACAGTGTAAAATTTTATTTTTATTATTGCTTAGTTAAATGTTTCATTAGTTATGAATTTTGAAGAGAGAAAACTCGTTTTAAAACAATACTGGGCTGGTAATTCCTTTACTCAAATTCGAGACAACATTGCTGCATTGTTTCCTGAACGACCAATACCAGCACGCAGTTCACTTCAGGCGGTGGTTGCTCGTTTTGAGGAAACTGGGAGTATTAACCCGATATGTTCCTGTGAGCGAAAGCGACGACTTCAAGCTGGTGCGGCTCCAGAGGATGAAAATGTGGCAAAAATTGTTGTTCTTCCTACAGTAAACAATAATCCTTCCGAGAGTATTCGATAGATTGGCCAAGAAACTGGACTTAGTAGATCGACCATCCATAATTATGTGCAAAAAGAAGGCTTTAAAAGCTACAAAAAAGAGAACCATCAAAAACTCTTACCGACCGACCTTTTCCCCCGAATGGAGTTTTGTGAAATCCTGACCGAAAAAATTATTGCAGCCCCAAGATTTGTTAGAAACATTTGTTTCACGGATGAATGCTCATTTGGATTGACTCGCTCTTCAAATCAACAAAATGATCGGAGATTTGGGCACTCCAAAACCCACATATGGTACATAACAATCGGAACCAACGTCGAGCAACTGTAAACGTGTGGATCGGCATTTTTCATTGATGGCAGTTTGAACGCCAACAAATATGGCAATATGCTTCGCAATGACATTTTGCCTGCTGTAGAAGCCATCCAGTCATTAAAACGGGTTTTTTACATGCAAGATGGGGCGTCGTGTCACACTGCACTGCAAAATAGACGTTTTTTAATCGAAACATTTGGTGATAGGTGGATCGGAAAGTTTGGAGCAATTAATTGGCCACTTCGCTCTCCGGATTTGAATCCCTGTGATTTTTTGTTTGGGGATTCATTCAAGATCGTTTCTACCAGAGAAATAAACAATTTGCAAATGTTCAAGAGTTGAAACTTGCCATTCAAGAAATTTGTGGTCAAGTCACGGTGGTGATGTTGGACAATACATGTCGCAATTTTGAACGGATACTTGCATATTGTACCGCTGCAGAAGGTGGTCATTTTGAACAATTTCTCTGATGTGCCACTTCTAGTTTTGTATTTTATTTATTTGTTCATTGTTCTTGTTTACCTCTGTGTTTGATTTTAAACACATGGGTGGTTATTCACTTTCTTTGTAGTATGTAATTAAATGGTTCTTTTAAGAGCCGCCAATCCGTATTTTCTTTTCGCCAATTCCACGATAACTCATTTGTAGAGTACAATCACATTTCAAGCTTGGTTCTTGGTTTGCTCAACAAATGTATCCACCCAACTCGCCGTCCTTAATAATTCTTAACATTAACGTAGCTTTTAGCTTTACCAATGACAAAGACAAGAGACATATCGTCGATCCGTTGTCTGTTGCTAATATAAAATGAATTAGACAATCAGCCATACACAAATTGGAATGATTTTCCTTTTACTAATTATGATAATAATAAACGTAACTTTTACTTACCGTATGATTTAAGAACATTATCGTCAGGTTTTCGGTTAATTTTCACTGCATAATCACGTTAATTACTACATGATAGACCCTCAAAATAAATAAGAAAGGAAAATCGGCTCTGACTCTGACATAAGAAATTATTATGTTGACGACACTGCACATGCATGGCGGGTGACGCGCCAAATTCAAATTTTTGCACTTTTCGAGGCGTTTTTCCAAAAAACAGCCAAAACTGTGGTATTGAAAAAATTACAGGATAATAGCTGACCATAAACTCTACAACTTTACTCTTAAAAGTTTTTCAATCAAATCAACCGTACAGGCGCAAAAAAATAAAAACCGATTTCCCATGTTAATCTCCTATGTCCAGGGTTCTGCTGGATACCCGGTATGAGTTGAAACTGAGTTGAAACTGGCCATTTAAGTTATACATGTTGCCTTGGCAACCTGTAGGAGTAGACAACAACGCAATATCAAATGCCACAGCGTAAAAAATGCACTGGTGGCACCGGTTTTGCCGTCAAACGCGAGTGTCACTTTGATATTTCAATAATTTTTATTACACTACCTACAGATTTTATAATTTGTAATTATTAGACAATGGCCGTGGACAAAGTATAGTATTATACTCGCTTTTTATGGCCATTATTCCCACGGGAGACTTGCGCCCCTCGCCTGCGGCTCGTGACGCAAACGTCCGCCTAAGGGAATAATAGCTATCATAAAAAGCTCGTTTAATAATATACTATTAAATACTACGCCGCGTATAATGATTTTATATATCCAGTTCATAAGTTAAGAGAGTTATCAGACATTGAAACAATTTGTGATAGAATTTTCTTCTTATATTGCTAACTGAACTCTCGAAGAAAACAACCCGCAATTAGTCCCAACTTTGAGCAGTTTTGAGGTTACATTACCCGGTCTTCTAAATCTTGTGATAGAGAAAAAGGTCACGCAATGGTCAGTTTTGGTCCAGTTTTTATACATTCAGCTCCTCATTTTAGTATGTATATGTAGGTGGATGTTCAGTGTGTTGTAGATTTTAAAGAAAACGTAATGTAAGTTTTTAATTTTATTTGTGCCTGTTACGTGTATATTCGGTTTTTACTCATATTTTTGGGCGTCTGATGATGCTCTCAGGAGCGAAACTCGAGTAACGCAATTATTTAATATATTATGAGACTTTGACTTTGAGTTGGTCAATTCTTCACTTATTACAAGGAAGTCTCTTTGAGTAAGATGGACTATTTCTTCGGTTCTTCATATTGATTTTGTCTATCACTTTAGCGGCATTTCACCTTGTAATTCCTATTTTTGTGCAGTGCAAAATCTCATATAATTCAAAGAAGTCATACGCGTGCTGCCTCGATTTGGGTGCTAAAAACTTGAAAATTAAATTGTAGATTTTTTGTCAGGCTTCAGAACAATTTATCATCAACGGGAGACCTGTCAAAAGAAAAATAACTAACCGCCTTGTAGTTGCACAGAAGTTGAATAGTTCATGTTAGTAAATGAGTAAGTTTGATTTGCGAAGTGGCAAGTTCGAAAATAAATTGAAATATAACTGGTCAAACTCTCAAATTGTGTTACTGCGCTGTAAGAAACACTTTTACATCTGAAGTTTAAACTTGAGAAGTAGAAGTTGAGATGATTAAACGTGAGGTTAAGCGAAATTTTCTGACAGATAAACCATGCAATATATGTCAAATCCGTAGCTTAAATCACAGGCAAGATTTAAACTTGAGATGTAACAGTCGCTCTAAGTTTTATTCATGGGCCATTTTATTGTCGCGTAATTAAATTAAAAATCTTATTTACTAATAATTCAATAATATATATTTTTTTTTACCCTATTAATCTGCATGATCTACTGGTCTCATTCAAGTCCGCCAATTCAACTTAATAATTCTTTTAAGCTAATAATTTTCTTAAATACTGCAAAGAGTTTTAAATTTATAAACATAAAGAAAGAGCAAAATCTGCGAAACTTTCAAATGGCTCAAAAAGTCTTCATTCGGGGCATTGACTCCTAAAGCTTGGCGATAGTTTAAACTCTAAGAAAATGGTTCAACTATTGCCAAAATTATCACAGGTTCTCTTGCCACTTAACCAAGTGTATCTGACTTAATCTAGATATGAATTTAAATAAATGTGATTTTCATTGTTGTAATTAGCGTCCTTAAGTTATAGGGTGTTGGTGAAGTTAGCGGGATTAGGAAAAATAATGCACCTCTTCTTTATTTGAAAATGGCCGACGTGTCGACTATTTATGTAGTCTTCATCAGGGCTATTCTCACTTAGAGAGGGTAGTCAGTTAAAGTACGATTTAAGATAGTTACGGTAGCAAACTCCATTCGACTGTTCGGTGACCCTGGTATCCTAGGCTCGACAAAACACACATCCGGTGCCCAAGGTACAAAATTTGCGAAAACGCGTAAATTGATATGCGCGATATGCGTATTCACGTATAGTGATTTTTATGAAACCACTATACGTGAAAAAGTATCAATCTAATCCTTGATCAAAGCAGCACCGTTCTTGATGATAATAGATTGTCGTTTCTATGCTAGCGCATAGGATTTTGAAAGACAACTCTAATTTTTGCGATATGTCTTTAAAGCAGCTCGTATGCGTTGTGCGTCTGTGTTCATAATTAAATCGATATCAAGAATAACTTTCTGTTGTGTTGCAAATTCTCAAACCTTTAGTTATGGTTCAGATTCCTGCAAATATACTAATCAACTGTTGTCTACACAATTAACTGTTGTTGTTAAAGCAGAATTAAAATTCTAAAATTAACACTTTAAATGATATACCCACACGTGGCTTGTCAAAGCTACCCAAAATTTACATCCCCAGTTGGCCTATTGTGAGTTTACTGAGTACATCAGCGAGTTTCCTATCAAAGTTCACACTAAATCTAATTTCCGTCTTTTGAGCCGAAAAAATAATATCAAGTGCTCACTGGATTTTGTACTAAACCTGAAGGATTTTAGGTACTAAACGTTTGGTACTAAATGTGAAGGAAAACATCTGTCAATTACTTGATGGTTTGTTTCTTTTGATGAAATATTTTGATGAAAAATTAACTTGTAACTAGCAGTCCAGGTCGGGGACAATTGGAGCTATGAATTAAACTTGTTTAGAATAGCCCAAGACAATTATAAACAAATTAATAAATTCACAAGCACACTAGCATGTCTATATGAAAAATAGTCTACTGAATCAGTGGGACAGCAGTTTGAGGCAGACAAGAAAAGGAAAATACAGTTTGATGTAGTCTGCTCAAAATTATATCCGGTCAAAGTTGAAACAAAAACAATTTTAAATAAAATTTTATTTGGAGTTTATGAACGGAGTGAGACGATTTAAATCACCTTAAGAACATATCAAACTAAATTGACTTTTTTTAATGACTAAAATTGAGCACTGATGGGATCTATCTCGAAAACTAGTGAAATAGGGTTTCATTTTTGTAATGAATGGTTGTTTCTATGAAGGAATACTGTAAGGATTTTAAATTATTTTAGTGACGTAAAAAGAAGAGTCTCGGGCGCCACCCTCTATGGGTTTTATGAGGTAGAGGGGCCACAGAAGAAATGCCTAAGGTGTAAGCCTTTAAACAGTGGAGAATGAATCCCAGGATTCGTTGTTTTATTCTTAGAGGTGAAAGTCACATAACACACATTCAGCCCACCAACAGATTCAAAGATTCAGTAGTCAAGATCGATAGTTTATTATTACAATATTTCTAACAGGACAGATAAGAAACTCTTGAACTTCTTAAACTAACCTGAATAAATCTACAGAAAGTATAATTCGGAAAGAGTATGGGCGAGGAAATCGGAGGAGAGTATGGATGTTAACGGTACGGAATGGGGCCCTACTATCAATTGGTTAAACTACTAATTTTTGATACCCGAATAGCCCCGTAAATGCTTCGTTACATTTAGAACCTATGGTGAGAGTTTGAGGAGCCCTACTAATGCCAAGCGCCCGTGTAATGATTGTATGTGGGGCCCTACTACTGCCAGATACCCGTATAGTGAATGTTTGAGGAGCCCTACTATTGCCAGGCAACCGAGTAATGATTGTGTGCGGGGTCCTACTACTGCCAGACACCCGTGTAGTGAATGTTTGAGGACTCTTACTAATGCCACACACCCGTGTAACGATTGAGTGTGGGGCCCTACTATTGCCAGACCCTGTAGTGTATGGTTGAGGAGCTCTTCTACTGCCAGACACCCGTATAATCATTATACGGTATGTGGGATCCTACTAGCGCCAGACCCCTTTGTAGTGATTGTGTGTGGGGCCCTACTATTGCCAGACCCCGTGGTGTATGGTTGAATATCGATTAAGCGGTTTTCCTTTTCAATGCTTACTTTTAACTTTTTAGGGAGCTCTTTACTCGTCAACTACTAGCAATGGAATCTCTTTCGGCTGTCATGCTCCCCTCTTTTATACCTTTTCAACAATCCTAACAAGCTTCCTGTCTAATTTCTAGAAACTAGGCCTGTATTATCGGGTAAGGTTGCCAAACTATTTTAATCCAATTAAACAGATTTAGCATTTGACAAATGACTGAAACTTAAAATTGACAACATTGAAATACCAAATAACCAAAAACTGTTAATCTTCTAATCTAAATTTGACACCAAATAGGTTACATGTAAACTGAACTATTTACATTTCCATATTAAAAACTATTCCTCTCTCCTCTTAAAGATAAATTTAGTAACTTCGCTACATTCTCTGTAGCAGTCCCTGTGGGAGTTCAAACTAAAGAAAATTTTGATCTCCATATCCCACAGATACATCACAACCGAAAAGAAAATCCGTCATCTTGTTGACTTAAGAATGTCAATATCTTCACATTTGATGTATTGATGAACCCCAGATTGTAGGAGTTCAAATTAAAAGGAATCCGCCGCAATCGTTGGAAACGTCATAACCAACAAGTATGTAGATTTTGTATACGTAGTAGTATTTTAATAAATATTTGCCTTTTACAGAATTGCCTCTTATAGAAGGTGCCTTATAGAACGCTGGGTCTCCTAGCCTGCCTGTAATCATATCTTCTTGGGTTATTCATGACTTTTTTCGTAAATAATGTTTTACACACTAACAACAATGGAGAGATTATTCACTGATTTAGGTATGTTGGCGAGTGTGTCTCCAACCTGGACACTAACGTGGAAGAGGTAAATAACTTGTTGGAAAAACTTAATCACATCTACCCTAAAATTAAGTTCATCTTAGAGTTCAAACACGAAAATGTTCTGAATTGTTTGGACTTAACTGTTACCAAAACTGATAAGTTGAACTCATCCATTTAAAGTAAGTCTAAGCAGACTGACCTTTCGCTGTTAAGTTCAGAGGCTACTTAATATCTAAATGTTAGAAGCAATGCAAACAGTTACGAAAGAAAAGTTAGCAACGCGCTTAATAATGGTTACGATCCTGAGAGGATTGACAGGCTGATTGGTAAATGCATGTAAACACATATTGGCCCTAGGAATTTTTCCGTGGTCCCCTTCATTTCTAACTGACATGCTCTCTGAAATCCCACATTGTCAACTTCAAGGATAAAGATGATGGTCACTAATTTGTCCATCAACCATCTGCATACTAGTTTGGGAGTCTAACCCTCATCAGTACAGTTAGTGCAGCTTTGTACTGATCAGCAAGGATAAACTCACACATTTGTCAAGAAGTGGCATTGACACCCATATTCCTTAATAGAGCTGATGACAGAGCACTTGGACAGAACTACTTCATTATTTGAAAACCATGTAAGGAAACTTGATCATACTTTTAACGCTCAGCCTCGTTCCAAAATTCTTCACCACATCACAACAAACTGTTATTTTACTGAGAATGCGGATATTAGCTACGAATTGCTGTCCAACCCTGAGTGACTCAAGGTGCAGGCCACTTTGAACAGGATACCACGTACTCCTGCATAAACGATTTCTGAACTGAACAGTGTGTATGAATTTTGCAGTTTTTCCACGCTTTAATATTTGGTTGATACTTCTGTTTGGGGTCAAAATGAAATCACAGAGAGAACATTCAAGGGCAAATAGCCCCTACACTACCAATCACATTAAAATCAGAAATTGAATGAATGTAATTTGACCAAATTTTTTTAAAGTTTTTTCAAAGTTGACGTGTGCCCGACTCGTGTACGTTTTGTTCACTACATTCTTTGTATTAATTTGCAAGGTTTAACTTGACATACCACACCACATATTTTACTTTCAGTTCAGGGTCATGGCACGGTAATGCACAGAACCCCTTTTCACCTTGTTTCTTGTTCGAATAAATTTAACTTGGTGCCCTTTAGTGCAGCCATAAATACTCGTCACCGATTCGCCAATAAAAAAGACTTATTTTCTCCTTTTGGTTTGTTAGCAGTAATCACCTAGTTATTTGTATTTTAGTGTGTTTGTGTTTAATGTTCAATGCAGATGTAGCAACATGATGTCAAGTCACCTAGGTAAGAATCGAAGTAAGTTCCACTATTACTGTAAATGAAATGACACCGAAGGATTACATATAAAACAAAGCATAGAGAAAACGAGAAAAATCAGAAAAGATAAGGGATGAAGAAAGGACACAAAAGAAAGAAAGTTAATAAAGATTGTTCTAAATGTGGCTTCTCACAAAACCCGAACAAAAAGAATACGAGTTGAATAATATAAAAAAATTGAAAGAAAATTGTCGAAGGGAAAAAATGTAGTAATAAAATTTAAAGAAATAATTTTAATTCGCTAGTAGAAGGAAGGAAGTGAGATAAAACAGAGTGAACAAAGACAATGCGATTGTAGAAAACATTTCATTTTATATCGCCTATAGATTATTGCTTGTCCCTTTGCAGAAGTGTGTAAATGACTACAATTTAGTAAACACTGGTGGCGTCTCCCAACAGAAATTTTTTTTTTCGCGAATTTTTCTCCCCGCATTAATTTAGGGGTTGTATTCCCACCCCACTAAATGAATACCCTTTAGTTAAGTAAGTCCACAAGGTGAAATTATTTTTAGAGTAATACGATTAGAACTTACTTTTGGTGTAATACGGCTAGAACTCTTGGTTAAAGTGGCGCCCATTCATGAGGAAAGCCCAGTCTTCGTAGCAAAAACCTTCTCTGTAAATGTTTTCCAGGAAGGCTTAAAACTGTCCCTGCACTTTGTGATGATCACCTTTACTACCAATATCCCAATTCCCAGTCTTCCGTCGGGAACATCACCAAAATACCCGGCCACCAAGACGCGATCGTATTTTCTCAGCTGAGCACAAACAGTTATCGGCCATTCGACAAACCTTGCAGAGTAAAAACAACTTTCACTATCGTTCGAGATCGAAAATGCCCCCGGAAATTCGCCGTGATGCAATCAGCCCTACGTTAAAACACCCTCTGAGGCCACGCGGCCAAATGGGCCCTCCAGAGGGGATGAAAGGCGCCTGTGCGCCGTTGGGGCGCCGACATAATACTACGTAATATGTCATGTGTTTACAGCTGACAAACTTACGTACCGGGTGTTCTTAGATTGATATCTTGTCGTAAGGGTTGGGTGCCTTTCAAAAAGTGCCGACTATTTTAAAATAGTTTTATTCGAGCCGTAATTTGTATAACATGAGAGTTCAAACTGAGATTGAGAGATGTGTGTTTAGAAAAGGGGAATAACACTTGCTTACCAGCAATTAATTAAATCGTCTTGTTCATGCAAATATTTTTATTATAGTTGAAACAAATGGTTCTAGTGATCCCAAGTATATATATATATATATATATATATATATATATATAGATAGATTTTGTCAAAGTGGCACCATTTTAGACAAAAATTGTCTTTACGGCACCCAAATTTACGTTGTGGCACCCAACTTCGGGTGCCGGTGCGTTCGCCGTGTATGTTTTTGCCTATTCTCATAAAAGAGCATTTGCAGGCGTCTGTTAAAATATTGGCAGGGTGCCTCTTTGACAATATTTTTGAACGAACATATTGATTGTTTTTACCTTCTTCCGATAGGGGGCGCTGTTTTATATACAAATGTATATAAATGTATTAATGTGGTTAAACCAGCACCCGCTATGCATAATGTCATTTTGGCACCATAAATTTGGCAACGCCGCTTCCTTCTTAAGCCATATTAGTGATAATACGAATGAGGCATTTGCACGCAACTGTTGATGTTGTTTGTTTGTTGGTTTTATCTTTTAACATTATGGAAATGAAAAGTGTGTATAATTTATGTTTTCATTTTCCATAAAAATAGTTTCTGTAATTTTTGTTTCATTTCTGAAAGGTCAGAAATAGTAATATGAAAAAATTCATTATGTAGAGCTTTCATAACAAGAAAATAACACAGAATTTTTGTTTTAATGTCCAACGACTGAAAAAGGTGGTAAACTTCCTATAGTCCCAGCCATTATGTATGAACGTTATTTAAAAGTCTGTTACCTTTTTTGCCTTTTTTTTAATTGACAATTGAAACTTGCTATACGTTATATGTCACGTACATAGGCATTATTTGGGAGATTTAGGTCATTGTTTTGTTATTTCTTGTTTAGCCCGAAATATCTCCAAAAGTTTATGTGAATTAAAGCACCCAGTTTTTTTTTTGACTATTTTAAATTTAGAAGAAAATAGAAGAAAAAAACTATAAATTAGTTTAAATTTTATAGTTCAAAATTAAGTTTGCAAATATGAAATAGATTGGGCAATAAAGTATCAAACTCTCCTTAACTTAAAATATTCTTTCTCGGTACCGTTTAAGAAAATGAGTAAGCGACAAATTTTAAATGGTAATTACTTTCTTCTGTTAAAAGTACGCTACTATTAACACTCGTGTTAAAAGTAAATTCTATTTTAATTTTGATAAAAAAGGATAGTTTTTAATGTGTTACTTCTGTGTAAAAAAACTGTTTGGAAATTATGTTGAATCGTTTCGATAATATTACAGGGTGAATAATGTATGCAGGTGCTAATATACAGGTGCCCAGGTGATTTTCTTCTGATTGGGTAAATAAATCGAAATAAGCTTGAATACGTCAACTTTAGGTTTTAGGAAGAACAAATTTTCAAAAAAAAAAAAATTTAATAATAATAATTTTAATTTTTATAAATAAATAAATAATAATAGAAAGAGAGGTCAAGTGAACCTTGCTTTGACGGCCTTACAAAGGTCTATACATTGGCCAAATTTCGTACCATTTGGTTAAAACAATCCAAAATGACGGCAAGCTTACTTACAAGTTTATGTGGATTGGTTTGACCAAACGACATGAAAACTGGCAAACGGATAGACCTTGCTGAGACCTTCAAAACGAAGTATCTCTCGATCCCTCTTTCCATTCAAAATTTCCAAGTCAGTACATGAGGGTTTATGTAAGCGGATTAAAGTTGCCAAAAAAATGTTTTCCCTAAAAACGAAAAAAAGAAAGTTTTTCGACGTATTTCACTCACTAGAAGAAAAACGGGGTGGATCCTTTTCGATTGGCCACCTTGTATTTTTATTTTTACTTTATAGGCCAATTTGAGTTATATGCTTAAAAACGTACATGACTCAAGTTTTATATATCTCTAGTACCTGATTAAACGTTTCTAAAGCTAAATTCCTCTGATACTTAATACCTATTTGTTATAAGCTTTATTTCCCAACTAAATAATAACAACGACCATCTTTTTTTTTTCTACGACTAATATTACAGTATTTTTCGTTGATTTATTCACTTTTTATAAAATGCTTCAGAAAAAAAACAATTTTGTTAAAATCTTTTTTTGTTTTCTCTGATTTTATTTATGAAATATTTTAACAATGACACATTGCCTCTTTTTGGACTCTATATGTATCTATACCTACTTCATTTCTCTCAACGTATCGTCTATTGGTCATCAACTTAATATTTTTAAACATACATAGATTTTTTAATTATCATATAAATTCTACTCTTTATTCTATATAATATACAAGGTTATTCAAATTCGCCGCTCATCAATGGGATCTCATAAACCATAAGGGGTTTATATAGATTTATAATAGATTCGGTTAAAGTGAGGCAAAGTTACGCTTTGCGTGCAGATCATAATGACATTTTGAAGTTTCTAACGTTACCACAACTTGCAAATTTATTCGAAAAAAAAAAAATTATTAAAATGGTTTTTGTTTTTCACTGAACTTGTTTGATGTGATATTTTGCAATAAATTGCACATTTTCTGATCTACATTACAGTGTTCTTTATTTTTTAATCAGACGTATTTTCTGGGGCATCATCAAGTTCAGTTTTTTAAAAATGGCGGTTCAATATCAAAAATTGAAAGTCCTTCTTAATATAAAATTAAATTTATATGTGTAACACTTTTGTTCATCATCATGTTTTCGTTACAGCTTATCTTAAAAATCTTAAAAATGGCGGTTCAATATCAAAAATTGAAAGTCCTTCTTAATATAAAATTAAATTTATATGTGTAACACTTTTGTTCATCATCATGTTTTCGTTACAGCTTATCGCCTTTCAATAATTTTCTTACTTTTAAGCAGAGTATGCAGGTACATTTGAATCTCAGAAATCACAAAAGATGCGAACTAGATTAAATTGAGATAAGTTTGTAATAAAAAATACGACGTTTTCCGGAAATCAACAAATAAAATCGAAATTTGTTATATGAAATCGGTTTTATTTTTTTCTCAAACTTGTTTCAAAAAATGTTAAAATTGTTTTTATTTGTTGTTATATTAAGACATTTTTTTTTACAGAATAAATTTCTAATATAACGTTTTGAATTTTAATAACCATCATCAGCTATTTTTTAACAGGGATTTTTCCTTTTTTTTGTTTTTAGAACGGTTCATTTTTCTTACCTGATTACTTTTTGTAGAAAATAAAAAGTGAAATTTATTTTTCAAAATCTCTTCAAGTAAGTTCAGAAAAAAAATAGCAAAATTTAAATGTTTTTTTGTTGTTTTATTTCCGTAAGTGGTTAGATTTTTTGGACCAATTTAATCTGATTCGATGAATTTGAAAAGCAGTACACTTTGCTTAAAATGAATAAATCGTTTAAAATAACGACATAAACGTTAATATTTTTTGTCAATCGAATTTGAGAGTCCCAATTGAAAAACTAAAGTTGATGATGCCCCAGAGACGTTAACACGTCGGACTACAAATTAAATAATTCCGTCTTGTAAAGGAGAAAACTTGCCCATGAGAATGTACAATTTATTTTAAAATTACGCGTCAAATAAATTCAACAAAAAAAAATTTATGAATTTCAGTTTTTCCGAATTTCTTCGGAAGCAGTACGGTATCCCGTCCTGTAAAAAGCTATTTACCGGATTAAAATCAAGTACGTAAAAGTGTCCTAAATCATACAGTATGAAATAAATAACTATAACTGCTGTGTCTTAAAAATTACAATAATTTAACAAACAGTTCTTCGATATTTATGGGAACCTGAGTTTACCATTTAGATACATTAATAGTAGGTACCTACTCTAAAATGAAATAAAAAGAAAAAATAAATTATTTTGGTTTACAGATGGTTGAGCGTCTATTAAATTACATCTTTAGTTTTGTGAAAAAAAAAAGATAATTGATATGTTGTCTATGTTTTTTTGATTAATACAATAACTGAAATTGATATGTTCGCTTGAGCCAAAAAGGCCATTGGGCAAAAGACACATATACAGTTGTCGGGTTGAAAACAGAGTTACATTGTTCTTATAATATTCAATTTTAAGATATTCCCCTATGCAGATTTGACGTAAATAAATTATAACATGGAATCTGCTTAGAAGGACTTACCAATATATATGCCATATTACCATATAGGTGCCAAACATATTTTTTTTTCAAGCGGACTAAAAGTACGTCATTTGTTTTCTCCATACGCACACCTAAAGTGGGCTTTCAAATCCTGAGACCAAAAAAGTAGCAAAAAAGTCCTAGGCAGTAAAAGTAAAGTCAAAAGTCACCGCTAGTGTCATGGTGGCGCATATATAAACGATTTTCATTCAACAAAATTATTTTAATAATAGATGACACCAGATAAACCGATCTGAGTGTATTCCCATCTTTACATTCTTGTTGAAAAAACAAAGGACAGAAATACTCTCAGAGCACTCAAGAGCACCATCCGAAACTGTTATTAGTCGAAATCGCATAGGTTCTCGAATTCTGAATTCGTCTGTTAAATGTCATGCGCGTCATCATATTTATCTGTCAATGTGACATTTATTAATTTAGTATTGAAAATAATGCTACAAATTCTTAGTTTACCATAATCATTGGTTATTATTTAATACATTAAAACCATTGAACATTGAAAACCACCATTCTAACGTATTCTATGTATTTTACAAATAATATACACAATTGGGTAAGTATCTAGACCCGCTTAAAGAGGATGAGAGAAAATTGCAAAACTGAACCACCTTTAAATAGATTTCTTATTTCTTGCATGCTTGAAAAAAAAATAGTATATGTTACTCGGAGTAAAAGGTCTTTTTGTGCTTCGCCCAGTTGCAGGCCTCAGCTTCGCTTCGGCCGTCAATCTCTGGGCTCAGCACGAAAAGACCCACTTTTACTCCTAGTGACATAATCTACTATTAATTGAGTCTAAGCTAAGGCGGTCATTGGATAAAAGACACCCATGAGGTTCAAATGATGCTCATTTTTTAGTTTATTCGAACGCTATTTAAACATTCGAGATTTGTGGTTATATCTGATAAAGTAAAAACTCTCCAAAATTTCAAAAACAGTTTTATGGCTTGACTAAGTAACTATTTTAAAAGGTTATATTAATTCAAACCTAAAATCAATTCATTATTTCATTTATTTAAGAAACAACTAATCATATTTCTCTTTAAAGACATTTTTAGCTCCCAGTATGAGGGCTAAAAGTGACATGTTCATAAATATGTCTTTTTTACAAACACATCAAAATTTCTACTTTTAACACTCTCATAAACTATTAAACTTAGCGTTTTAAGACACTAGTGTTAAAAGTAAACTACCTACTTATAACACTAGTGTTAAAAGTGCTTTTAAGTAACTCATGCGAATTAAAGAATTCGCTTTTCTCGTCCTGAAAACTTTCACATGCGTGCCTTAAAATTGCACTTTCAACACCTATATAATAAACAGCCATTACCAGTTGCCCTATCTCAAATAAAAATTGTCAATACTGGCCTTTTAATAAAGGTCAAAGTGTCATACGCCAAATAAAAGCGTTTTTCGTTTCGAATACATCTGAAATCAATAAATGACCTACTCAACTTTCTTACCATCAAACATTTTTAGCGGCTAAGATGAGGCTGAAAGGGAAAAAGTTATTCCTGTGTAAAAAAAAACGGTTTGGAAATTATGACGAATTGTTTCGATAATACAGGGTGAATAATGTATGCAGGTGCTAATACATGAGGCTACAGGTGTTTTTCTTCTTATCGGGTAAATAAATCGAAAAAAGCTTGAATACGTCAACTTTTTCAAAAAGAATTTTTTTTTGAAAGAGAGGTTAAGTGAACCTCGTTTTGAAGGTCTGACAAGGGTCTAGATATTCGCAAAATTTCGTAACATTTGGTCAAACCAATCCAAAATGACGGCAAGATAAACTTACAAGTTTTTGTGGATTGGTTTCACCAAACGACATGAAAACTGGCAAACGGATAGACCTTCAAAACGAGGTATTTCTAGACCCCTCTTCCGATAAAACATTTCCAAGTCAATACATGGGAGTTTAGATTAGCAGATTAAAATTCGTAAAAAAATGCTTTGGCTAAAAACTAAAGTTGACGTTTTCGAATGTTTTTCGACGTATTTAACTCACTAGAAGAAAAACGGAGTGGATTCTTTTCGATGGGCCACCTTGTATATTTATTTTTAATTTATAAGACAATTTGAGTTGTAAGCTTAAAAACGTACATGTTTCAAGTTGCATGTCTCTAGTATCTGATTTAATAAACGTTTCTAAAGCTAAATCCTTTTGGAACTTATATAACTATTTGTTATGAGCTATATTTCCTAACTAAATAACATATTTTTTTTTGTTTTTTTTTTCTAAGGCTGATGTTACAGTATTTTTCTTTGATTTATTCATTTTTTATAAAATATTTCGGAAAAAAAACCGATTGTGTTTAAATATTTTTTGTTTTCTCTGATTTTATGAAATATTTTAACAATGACACAATGACCTTTTTCGACTCTATATGGATGTATACCTACTTCGTTTATCTCAACGTTTCGTCTATTGCTTATCAACTTAATATTTTTTTCTGCGACTGCTCGAAAATAAACAAATGCGCACTATTAACTACCGTTGAAAATGGCATATTGTAAACAGCGTGCGCACGCTCCCGTACAGAAGCGTGTGCAAAATCCACTTTGCTCACGCTTCTGACTGTTTTGCACATGCCTTACATATATTTTATAATATGAATGATCATTTATGTAGCAAAATCGCAGTCGTAGAAAAAATTTAGTGTGCTTTTTCTACGAGTGCGATTGCGAAAAAAGCGTGTGCAAAGTCCACTTTGCTCACGCTTCTGACTGTTTTGCATACGCCTTGCATATATTTGATAATACGAATGATAATTTATGAAGCAAAATCGCAGTAGTAGAAAAAGTATAGTGTGCAACGCGTACGAAAATCACTCTTCACACTCTTGTGACGTTGTATTACTCGCCTACGGCTCGTGTCCAAACCGTCACACTCTTGTGAAAAGTGCAATTTTCGACACTAGTTGCACAATATGTTATTAAACACAGACATGGATTATTTCGTTTTCATATAAATTCTCCTCTTTATTATATTAAATACAATATACGGGGTTATTCAAATTCGCCGCTCATCATTGGGATCTCGTAAACCATAAGAGGTACAGATTCGGCTAAAGTGAGGTAAAGTTGCGCTTTGGGTGCAAATCATAATGACCTTTTGAAGTTTTCAAAGTTTCCACAACTTGCAAAGATATTCGAAAAAAAATTTAAATTTACGAAATGGTTTTTGCTTTTTCATAAACTATTTTGAAATAAATTGCACTTTTTTTATCTACATTACAGTGTTGTTTATTTTTTAATCAGACGTTTCGAATTTTCTGGGGCATCATCAAGTTAAGTCTTTTTAAAAATGGCAATTGAATACCAAAAATTGAAAGTCCTTTTTATTATAACTGTAAATATGTGTAACACTTCACGTTTTCATTACAGGTTATGTCCTTTTCAATGATTTTCTTACTTTTAAGCAGAGTATATATTGAAATTCGTCGCTTATCATTAGAATCTCAGAAATAGCAAAAGATGTAAACTAGATTAAATTAAGGTAAATTTGTAATAAAAAATTCGACTTTTTCCGGAAATCATCGAATAAAATTTTATTGGCACGTCTTTTCTACAGATCAAATTTCTAATATAACGTTTTGAATTTTAGTAACATCATCAACTATTTTTTTAAAGGGATTTTAACTTTTTTATTTTTAGAACGCTTCTCTTTTAAACAAATTTAAATTATTGGATTTATAATAAAGAGGGCTTCTAATTTTTGTCAATTGAATTTGATAGTCCCATTTGAAAAACTAAAGTTGATGATGCAAACTTTCACATGCATGCCTGAAAATTCCACTCTTCACCCTTACATCGTAAATAGCTATTTCAAAAATTTGTTTATCCAACCGACTGATAACTATGTCAGATGAAGTCAACGAGTATCACCACCTTAAGAGCATCTTACATTATTAGATATTTAGGATCGATTTTTTATTTCCATATTTTCGTTGGATTCCATTTTGACGCATTGTAGAAGTATCTTTAGATCTAATCGTTTCTTCAATTCTATTTAGTGTCAATAAATGCAAAGCGCATACTCAAAGAAAAATCCAAGATTAAAATCGAATCCAAATAGATCCCGTCCTATTCCTTAAAATTGAATAAGAAAATCGAGAGATAGATCGAACCGAACTAGTCCAATGTAAAATCGAATGATGTAAAATCAAATATTTCGGCTTTTCATTTGATAAATTAAAAGTCGAATGGGAAAATCCAATAATGTAACACTTAAAACTTGCAAGATGTCACTTTGACTCTCAATATCACAAGTTCATACATTTTGGTGTCACATATACCAAGCTTAAAAGGGTGCCAAAAGACAAATATGTTGACATAATTTGTTTTATATGTATAAAACGATATGTTAGTTTGGCAACATTGTAGGGTGTCAGTTTGACTCGTAGTATCACAAGTTTATACGTATTGGTGTCATTTAGGCAGGAATTACCTGGGTGCCAATAGACTCACATGTGAGATTTTATATTTTATACGTATAAAAGTATGGGTGTCAGATTGTATATTGATTTGTGGGTGTCATAAGATGCAACGAATACGTATATATATATATATATATATATATATATATATATATAGATAGATTTTGTCAAAGTGGCACCATTTTAGACAAAAATTGTCTTTACGGCACCCAAAATTACGTTGTGGCACCCGACTTCGGGTGCCGGTGCGTTCGCCGTGTATGTTTTCGCCTATTATCATAAAAGAGCATTTGCAGGCGTCTGTTAAAATATTGGCTGGGTGCCTCTTTGACAATATTTTTGAACGAACATATTGATTAGTTCGACCTTCTTCCGATAGGGGGCGCTGTTTTATATACAAATGTATATAAATGTATTAATGTGGTTAAACCAGCACCCGCTATGCATAATGTCAATTTGGCACCATAAATTTGGCAACGCCGCTTCCTTCTTAAGCCATATTAGTGATAATACGAATGAGGCATTTGCGCGCAACTGTTGATGTTGTTTGTTTGTTGGTTTTATCTTTTAACATTATGGAAATGAAAAGTGTGTATAATTTACGTTTTCATTTTCCATAAAAATAGTTTCTGTAATTTTTTTTTTCATTTCTGAAAGGTCAGAAATAGTAATATGAAAAAATTCATTATGTAGAGATTTCATAACAAGAAAATAACACAGAATTTTTGTTTTAATGTCCAACGACTGAAAAAGGTGGTAAACTTCCTATAGTCCCAGCCATTATGTATGAACGTTATTTAAAAGTCTGTTACCTTTTTTGCCTTTTTTTTAATTGACAATTGTAACTTGCTATACGTTATATGTCACGTACATAGGCATTATTTGGGAGATTTAGGTCATTGTTTTGTTATTTCTTGTTTAGCCCGAAATATCTCCAAAAGTGTATGTGAATTAAAGCACACAGTTTTTTTTTTGACTATTTTAAATTTAGAAGAAAATAGAAGAAAAAAACTATAAATTGGTTTAAATTTTATAGTTCCCAATTAAGTTTGCAAATATGAAATAGATTGGGCAACAAAGTATTAAACTCTCCTTAACTTAAAATATTCTTTCTCGGTACCGTTTAAGAAAATGAGTAAGCGACAAATTTTAAATGGTAATTACTTTCTTCTGTTAAAAGTACGCTACTATTAACACTCGTGTTAAAAGTAAATTCCATTTTAATTTTGATAAAAAGGATAGTTTTTAATGTGTTACTTCTGTGTAAAAAAACTGTTTGGAAATTATGTTGAATCGTTTCGATAATATTACAGGGTGACTAATGTATGCAGGTGCTAATATACAGGTGCCCAGGTGATTTTCTTCTGATTGGGTAAATAAATCGAAATAAGCTTGAATACGTCAACTTTAGGTTTTAGGAAGAACAAATTTAAAAAAAAAAAAAATTTAATAATAATAATTTTAATTTTTATAAATAAATAAATAATAATAGAAAGAGAGGTCAAGTGAACCTTGCTTTGACGGCCTTACAAAGGTCTATACATTGGCCAAATTTCGTACCAGTTGGTTAAAACAATCCAAAATGACGGCAAGCTTACTTACAAGTTTATGTGGATTGGTTTGACCAAACGACATGAAAACTGGCAAACGGATACACCTTGCTGAGACCTTCAAAACGAAGTATCTCTCGATCCCTCTTTCCATTCAAAATTTCCAAGTCAGTACATGAGGGTTTATGTAAGCGGATTAAAGTTGCCAAAAAAATGTTTTCCCTAAAAACGAAAAAAAGAAAGTTTTTCGACGTATTTCACTCACTAGAAGAAAAACGGGGTGGATCCTTTTCGATTGGCCACCTTGTATTTTTATTTTTACTTTATAAGCCAATTTGAGTTGTATGCTTAAAAACGTACATGACTCAAGTTTTATATATCTCTAGTACCTGATTAAACGTTTCTAAAGCTAAATTCCTCTGATACTTAATACCTATTTGTTATAAGCTTTATTTCCCAACTAAATAATAACAACGACCATCTTTTTTTTTCTACGACTAATGTTACAGTATTTTTCGTTGATTTATTCACTTTTTATAAAATGCTTCAGAAAAAAACAATTTTGTTAAAATCTTTTTTTGTTTACTTCGGAAGCAGTACGGTATCCCGTCCTGTAAAAAGCTGTTTACCGGATTAAAATCAAGTACGTAAAAGAAGTGTCCTAAATCATACAGTATGAAATAAATAACTATAACTGCTGTGTCTTAAAAATTACAATAATTTAACAAACAGTTCTTCGATATTTATGGGAACCTGAGTTTACCATTTAGATACATTAATAGTAGGTAGCTACTCTAAAATGAAATAAAAATAAAAAATAAATTATTTTGGTTTACAGATGGTTGAGCCTCTATTAAATTACATCTTTAGTTTTGTGAAAAAAAAAGATAAATGATATGTTGTCTATGTTTTTTTGATTAATACAATAACTGGAATTGATATGTTCGCTTGAGCCAAAACGGCCATTGGGCAAAAGACACATATACAGTTGTCGGGTTGAAAACAGAATTACATTGTTCTTATAATATTCAATTTTAAGATATCCCCCTATGCAGCTTTGACGTAAATAAATTATAACATGGAATCTGCTTAGAAGGACTTACCAATATATATGCCATATTACCATATAGGTGCCAACCATATTTTAATTGAGTCTAAGCTAAGGCGGTCATTGGATAAAAGACACCCATGAGGTTCAAATGATGCTCATTTTTGAGTTTATTCGAACGCTATTTAAACATTCGATATTTGTGGTTATATCTGATAAAGTAAAAACTCTCCAAAATTTCAAAAACAGTTTTATGGCTTGACTAAGTAACTATTTTCAAAGGTTATATTAATTAAAACCTAAAATCAATTCATTATTTCATTTATTTAAGAAAAAAAAAATCCTATTTCTCTTTAAAGACATTTTTATCTCCCAGTATGAGGGCTAATAGTGACATGTTCATAAATATGTCTTTTTTACAAACACATCAAAATTTCTACTTTTAACACTCTCATAAACTATTAAACTTAGCGTTTTAAGACACTAGTGTTAAAAGTAAACTACCTACTTATAACACTAGTGTTAATGGTGCTTTTAAGTAAATCATGCGAATTGAAGAATTCGCTTTTCTCGTCCTGAAAACTTTCACATGCGTGCCTTAAAACTTATATAATAAACAGCCATTACCAGTTCTACCCTATCTCAGATAAAAATTGTCAATACTGGGCTTTTTATAAAGGTCAAAGTGTCATACGCCAAATAAAAGCGTTTTTTTCCAAGCGGACTAAAAGTACGTCATTTGTTTTCTCCATACGCACACCTAAAGTGGGCTTTCAAATCCTGAGACCAAAAAAGTAGCAAAAAAGTCCTAGGCAGTAAAAGTAAAGTCAAAAGTCACCGCTAATGTCAGGGTGGCGCATATATAAACGATTTTCATTCAACAAAATTATTTTAATAATAGATGACACCAGATAAACCGATCTGAGTGTATTGCCATCTTTACATTCTTGTTGAAAAAACAAAGGACAGAAATACTCTCAGAGCACTCAAGAGCACCATCCGAAACCGTTATTAGTCGAAATCGCATAGGTTCTCGAATTCTGAATTCGTCTGTTAAATGTCATGCGCGTCATCATATTTATCTGTCAATGTGACATTTATTAATTTAGTATTGAAAATAATGCTACAAATTCTTAGTTTACCATAATCATTGGTTATTATTTAATACATTAAAACCATTGAACATTGAAAACCACGATTCTAACATATTCTATGTATTTTACAAATAATATACACAATTTGGTAAGTACCTAGACCCGCTTAAAGAGGATGAGAGGAAATTGCAAAACTGAACCACTTTTAAATTTCTTATTTATTGCATGCTTGAAAAAAAAATAGTATATGTTACTCGGAGTAAAAGGTCTTTTTGTGCTTCGCCCAGTTGCAGGCCTCAGCTTCGCTTCGGCCGTCAATCTCTGGGCTCAGCACGAAAAGACCCACTTTTACTCCTAGTGACATAATCTACTATTTTCGTTTCGAACACATCTGAAATCAATAAATGACCTACTCAACTTTCTTACCATCAAACATTTTTAGCGGCTAAGATGAGGTTGAAAGGGAAAAAGTTATTCCTGTGTCAAAAAACGGTTTGGAAATTATGACGAATTGTTTCGATAATACAGGGTGAATAATGTATGCAAGTGCTAATACATGAGGCTACAGATGTTTTTCTTCTTATCGGGTAAATAAATCGAAAAAAGCTTGAATACATCAACTTTTTAAAAAAGATTTTTTTTTTTGAAAGAGAGGTTAAGTGAACCTCGTTTTGAAGGCCTGACAAGGGTCTATATATTTGCAAAATTTCGTAACATTTGGTCAAACCAATCCAAAATGACGGCAAGATAAACTTACAAGTTTTTGTGGATTGGTTTCATCAAACGACATGAAAACTGGCAAACGGATAGACCTTCAAAACGAGGTATTTCTAAACCCCTCTTCCGATAAAACATTTCCAAGTCAATACATGGGAGTTTAGATTAGCAGATTAAAATTCGTAAAAAAATGCTTTCGCTAAAAACGTTGACGTTTTCGAATGTTTTTCGACGTATTTAACTCACTAGAAGAAAAACGGAGTGGATCCTTTTCGATGGGCCACCTTGTATATTTATTTTTAATTTATAAGACAATTTGAGTTGTAAGCTTAAAACCGTACATGTTTCAAGTTGCATGTCTCTAGTATCTGATTTAATAAACGTTTCTAAAGCTAAATCCTTTTGGTACTTATATAACTATTGGTTATGAGCTATATTTCCTAACTAAATAACATATTTTTTTTGTTTTTTTTTTCTAAGACTAATGTTACAGTATTTTTCTTTGATTTATTCATTTTTTATAAAATATTTCGGAAAAAAAACAGATTTTGTTTAAATATTTTTTGTTTTCTCTGATTTTATGAAATATTTTAACAATGACACAATGACCTTTTTCGACTCTATATGGATGTATACCTACTTCATTTATCTCAACGTTTCGTCTATTGGTTATCAACTTAATATTTTTTTCTGCGACTGCTCGAAAATAAACAAATGCGCACTATTAACTACCGTTGAAAATGGCATATTGTAAACAGCGTGCGCAAAGTGCACATTGCGCACGCTCCCGTACAGAAGCGTGTGCAAAATCCACTTTGCTCACGCTTCTGACTGTTTTGCACATGCCTTACATATATTTTATAATATGAATGATCATTTATGTAGCAAAATCGCAGTCGTAGAAAAAATTTTGTGTGCTTTTTCTACGAGTGCGATTGCGAAAAAAGCGTGTGCAAAGTCCACTTTGCTCACGCTTCTGACTGTTTTGCATACGCCTTGCATATATTTTATAATACGAATGATAATTTATGAAGCAAAATCGCAGTAGTAGAAAAAGTATAGTGTGCAACTCGTACGAAAATCACTCTTCACACTCTTGTGACGTTGTATTACTCGCCTACGGCTCGTGTCCAAACCGTCACACTCTTGTGAAAAGTGCAATTTTCGACACTAGTTGCACAATATGTTATTAAACACAGACATGAATTATTTCGTTTTCATATAAATTCTCCTCTTTATTATATTAAATACAATATATCATCATTGGGATCTCGTAAACCATAAGAGGTACAGATTCGGCTAAAGTGAGGTAAAGTTGCGCTTTGGGTGCAAATCATAATGACCTTTTGAAGTTTACAAAGTTCGCAAGATATTCGAAAAAAAATTTAAATTTACGAAATGGTTTTTGCTTTTTCCTAAACTATTTTGAAATAAATTGCACTTTTTTTATCTACATTACAGTGTTGTTTATTTTTTAATCAGACGTTTCGAATTTTCTGGGGCATCATCAAGTTAAGTCTTTTTAAAAATGGCAATTGAATACCAAAAATTGAAAGTCCTTTTTATTATAACTGTAAATATGTGTAACACTTCACGTTTTCATTACAGGTTATGTCCTTTTCAATGATTTTCTTACTTTTAAGCAGAGTATATATTGAAATTCGTCGCTTATCATTAGAATCTCAGAAATCGCAAAAGATGTAAACTAGATTAAATTAAGGTAAATTTGTAATAAAAAATCCGACTTTTTCCGGAAATCATCGAATAAAATTTTATTGGCACGTCTTTTCTACAGATCAAATTTCTAATATAACGTTTTGAATTTTAGTAACATCATCAACTATTTTTTAAAGGGATTTTAACTTTTTTTATCTTTAGAACGCTTCTCTTTTAAACATATTTAAATTATTGGATTTATAATAAGGAGGGCTTCTAATTTTTGTCAATTGAATTTGATAGTCCCATTTGAAAAACTAAAGTTGATGATGCAAACTTTCACATGCATGCCTAAAAATTCCACTCTTCACCCTTACATCGTAAATAGCTATTTCAAAAATTTGTTTACCCAACCGACCGATAACTATGTCAGATGACGCCAACGAGTATCACCACCTTAAGAGCATCTTACATTATTAGATATTTAGGATCGATTTTTTATTTCCATATTTTCGTTGGATTCCATTTTGACGCATTGTAGAAGTATCTTTAGATCTAATCATTTCTTCAATTCTATTTAGTGTCAATAAATGCAAAGCGCATACTCAAAGAAAAATCCAAGATTAAAATCGAATCCAAATAGATCCCGTCCTATTCCTTAAAATTGAATAAGAAAATCGAGAGATAGATCGAACCGAACTAGTCCAATGTAAAATCGAATGATGTAAAATCAAATATTTCGGCTTTTCATTTGATAAATTAAAAGTCGAATGGGAAAATCCAATATTGTAACACTTAAAACTTGCAAGATGTCACTTTGACTCTCAATATCACAAGTTCATACATTTTGGTGTCACATATACCAAGCTTAAAAGGGTGCCAAAAGACAAATATGTTGACATAATTTGTTTTATATGTATAAAACGATATGGTAGTTTGGCAACATTGTAGGGTGTCAGTTTGACTCGTAGTATCACAAGGTTATACGTTTTGGTGTCATTTAGGCAGGAATTACCTGGGTGCCAATAGACTCACATGTGAGATTTTATATTTTATACGTATAAAAGTATGGGTGTCAGATTGTATATTGATTTGTGGGTGTCATAAGATGCAACGAATACGTATATTTAGAGAAACCATACAAAGTCAGGCCACTCGTATGTAGTTTAAAGAGCAAAGTCAGACCACTTTTACAAACCTGAGCCGTATATGTGGCTCAGCTTTGTTTTGCCTTATTATTCGTTTCCCGCGCAATTTCTGGTTTGGCCTTGTACCTTTTTACATAACTGATGTCATAAGGATTTGATTGGCGCTTATTTTACCTAGTCTCCCCTTCCAGGAAAAGAGAAATAGCCAATTAAAAACTGAAATTTGATGGCCTGACTTTGTATGGTTCTTCAAAATGCAGTGCACGGAATTCCCATGCAGGTGGCGCGGGAGCGAACCTATTTTGTATATCTTGTATATTTGGAAAACCATACAATATTGAGCCAATAAATATGGCAACATTGAACATATGTGTTTCCCTATTATTTCTTTAACCTCTCTCTCCCACTCCCTCTTATTTTTTTTGCTACTTTGAATAGTGCCAATTTGGACCTACAGTAACAAAAAGACCACCGACAAAGGCAAAATATCCAAATTAGTTAAAAAAAAATCAAATCTCAAAGATTTAGGGATTTTCTCTCTTTTACTCCTACTAGTACGTTTGCTGTAAAGCGGAACAGTACTTTTTTTTTCCTAAATTTAATAAGCAGTAAAAAACTAGTAACTTTTATACGAAATTTTTTTTATAACTTCAACTTTTTTTTAATATTAAGCAAAATAAAAACCACTCTTGACATAAAAAATAAAGTTTTAAATAAATGTCCAAAATAACGTTTATTAGCTTCAATGCACTTGTCAATTCACCCCACAAAAGTTTTATTTGTAATGTGCGTGTGCCTATTTTCTCAAACACATCATGTGGTTTGTTAGTTAACATTTTAATATATTACAATGGTGTAAACAAATTTACAAAAAAAAGTTTCGTATAAAAGTAATTAGTGCGTAGCGATGTCCACCATATTCTCGTTTCGCGATTCTCGTCTCGTCTCGTCTCGTTTTCGAGATAAGACTTGAGACAATATTTTCAATTTTCCTTGGGAGACAAGACGAGATTTTTTAAAAGTCTCGTCTCGAATATCGCACGAGAGTCTCTTAAAAGTCTCGCAGTATCGCGAATAAAGATTAAGAAAAAACGCCGACCACACACTTTACCTTTGAAGTAGTTCATGTACTGTCAGAAAATTATTTGAAAATAATTCTTTAAGGTCTTTGAATCAGAAAAATATATATACCCCGTGTCCTGCACAACCCTGGACATAGGAGTTTAACATGGGTAATCGGTTTTTATTTTTTTGCGCCTGTACGGTTGAATTGATTGAAAAACTTTTAAGAGTAAATTTATATAGCGTATGGTCAGCTATCATCCTGTAATTTTTTCAATATTCCCGTATCACAGTATATATATTACATTGCAGTAAAACAACCTACTGATCATTCTTATGACAATTATGAGGATCAAAGCGACGACCAGAATATAATTATTGAAAACCTAGTTGAAGAAATTGACGACAACTCTAACGCAATCGGTAAAGTAAATCAACCGTTCAGAACAGCTTTTATTAAGACTTAGGGGTATTTGTGAAGCAACTGGGGACTGTTAGACGAATGTAGTGATGACATGCAAGCAGTTGTACTGAAACGTAAAAACAGCCTCACATGGGCAACATTTAAAGAAGTACATAAGTTATTAATAAACTTTAAGATGTTAACACATAAACTACAAGGTGAGAAATATGCTACTTTACCGATGGTTATCGTATTAATCAATTTATTAATTGATAATCTAGAAAGTAAAATTCATGAATGGGATATCAAAGCGCTGACCAAAACAAAGTGGATAAACACCTTATGGGTGTTCAGGCAGCCCATGATAAAATTTTAAAACACTATCATAAAACTAACTGAATATATCCTGTAATTTTAATTGTGGACCTCCGGCTTAAATTAGGAACTTTTGATGTTACTACATGGGGAATGGAATTAAAGAAAACAGCACTCGAAAAATTTGAAGATATCTACAAATCGCATTTCTCAATATTTGAACAAACAAAAAAAACAGAAACAGAAATGCTAAGAAGCTCAGAAAGCAATATTCATGAAAAAGGTTCAACTTCAGATTATGCAATTGATTTTAATGCTTTATATGAAGATGTGTTGGTGTTACCCTCGACTTCGACCAGTGGAGGAGTGATGGAGGAATTTAAAAGATATATTTCATGGCTACGATGCCCCAAAATAACGAATATTTTGCAGTGGTGGATGGATAATGCTTCTAATTTTCCAGTTTTAAGTGCAATGGCAAGGATTTTTTTTTCTACGACTGCCTCGAAAATCAACAAACGCGCACCACTGGTTACTGTTGAAAATCGCATATTGCAAACAGCGTGCGCAAAGTGCACATTGCGCAGGCCTTCATACAGAAGCGTGTGCAAAGTTGTACACGTTGCTTCTGATTGCTTTACACACACCTTGCATATATTCTATAATACAAATGATCATTTATGAAGCAAAATCGCAGTCGTAGAAAAACTATAGTGTACAACACTTACGAAAATCACTCTTCACACTCTTGTGACGTTCACACTCGTGTAAAAAGTGCAATTTTCAACACTAGTTACACAATATACTATAACCGCACAACAACACGCAAATGCGTGCGCTAAAGCGACTTTACCGCACGCTCGTAGGAAAATAATTATATTGTTGTTATATGTAAACGGAGAGAAACGTATACCGGGTGTTGCATCGTCGGGCGGGACATAGGAAATCCCAAGTAAATTTTGATAGGGTTAATTATTGGCTTTCCTAATAGTTTTGGTGAAAAAATGTATTTAGTTTCTTTAAAGAGCGCTAAAATTCGCAACCAATAGGATAACTTCAAACATTTTTGATCAACCGCTTACGAATTATTTGACAGTAACATTTTTAATATTTTGGTGTTTTTTATCGCCCCGTATTCAACGACACCAGTCAAGGTAAGAGTTGGCTGTCAAATAAAGCTGTCAAAAATGTCTGAAGTTGTCCATTTAGTTGTGGTTGATAATGTTCTTCAAAAAATTTAAATTGATTTTTTGTCTAAAATAATTAGAAAAGCCAATAATAGACCCTTTTAAAATTTACATAGGATTTCCTATGTCCCACACGATGATGCAACACCCGGTATACATTACCTTCGAGAATATTTAGAGTTGATGATCGGATTAACTCATATTTAATTTCAGTCAAAACGTCTAAAAAAATGAGAACACAAAAAAGACGAACTTCGAGACAAACGAAGCGTTTTGATGAAATCGATGGGGGGTGGTGAGGGGATTTTAATTTTAAAGAATCTTCGGTTTTGTTAAAGTTAATTAATATAGTTTCATTGATACCTCAAGGCAGAGTGGAAAGAATATGTACTTTATTTCTGAACAATCAATAAATGTTTGGACCGTAAATAAATGAAAGATTGTTGATACCATATAAATGTTAACTATTGCTAAATAAGATGAATTGTTAAGGAAGTTTTTAAAACCTATAATAACCAAATCATTTACTGCTAATTAACACATTTGGTTTTAGTAACAAAATCTAACTCAAATTAATCATAGATTTATTATGAACTAACCGAATTTAGTGGTATCGTGTTAGTAAATAACCGATATTTGAATTGAATTAGCAATATTAACGTTTAATATGATATTGTAATTATAAACAAATTTCAAAATAACAAGCAGTTATTTAAAACCTACAACTTCTTTTTTCAGTGACACCAAGAAAGTTGCCAAAATGTTTATATAAATAAAGCCGAAATTTTCAGAACCTATTGGTACCAGCTTAATTCGCACTCCGTCTTTACCATATCGTGGTACTCCTACGCATTTTGATAAAAACCCCTGCTTGCTAGCAGTAACTAAACTGAAAAATGTAGCTAACTTGGGTAAAAGAGGAGAAATATTTTGAGAAGACGATTTTAGGAGAAAACCAAGTCAAAGTACTTCAATAGTTAACTAAGAACCAATTATATTTACTAACAAAAGCTTTTTACTTGTATTTGACAAATCCTTGTCGCTAAGAAAGGATCAAGTCCAGATAGGTGCAGCACTGGTGAGCTTTCTAAACAGACCAACTTATATTAAATCAGGTTCCACTTTATAGCTCCAAGTAAATTATTGCAACTTTGTTGTAGATAACTCCTAAATCTTTGAGGCGGAAAGTTCATTTTTTACTACTTATTTTTGGGTGAAGCCTCATTCACTTTTGGGCTCGATTCGTTCGTTGTTGGAGAAGGAATTTCGCACTACTCACAGTAAAATTACTGCGAATAACAATTTACCCTAGAAAGGGCTCGGACGAATCGACATGGTGAACGTTTCGGCAACTTGTCTGCTGCCTTCTTCAGAACTATCTAATAAATAAAGCTTTAAAAACTATGAATTACAAAAAATTATACCTATTAATGTGTTTTGTCTTTGAGTATTTGTGTGTGATATTCTGAAATATGCTTTTTGCTTTTGACATGAAAATGTCATTTGATAAGAATTGTCATTATTACGAAAGGTACGTTTAAAATGTTTGGTTAATGTATTGTTTAGTACCTAATATGATTTGTTCTATCTACGTGTAAAATAGGTATAATGTGAATGTTAATATTAATTTATATGTAAGTTACCATTTTGAACTTCTTGTTCTAACATAGGTAACCATATGTTATCTATGTATGCTGAACAAGAAGCCACACAATGATCTTTGTTAAGTAAAATATATGCACTTTCTTTGATTTTACGCTTCTTTGATAACGGCTCTTTGGATACGATACTAGTATCGTTCCATTTTACTCTATGACCATTATCAAAGGCGTGTTGGCATATATTTGACTTTTCAAAATCTCTGTTTTTTATGTAATTTTGATATTCTTTTATTCTCTTTTTTAGAGGTCTAGAAGTTTCGCCTATATAAAATTTCTCGCATTCGCAAGGAATTTTATATATGACGTTTTTTGTGTATTCGTTTTCATTGTGTGGTTTAGTTTTTGTCAGTTGTGCACGTAATGTATTTTGTGTTCTAAAAACTGTTCTAATATTGTATTTGTTACCTAATCGTTTAATTTTGTCTGATAACCCTTTGATATATGGTATAAAAAGGTTTGTAATATGTCTATTTTGATTTTGCCTTATATTTGGCTGTTCGAATTGATTAAAGCAATTATTAATGAAATAACCTGGATAATTGTTTTTAAGTAAAACATTTTTAATATGTTTCTTTTCAATTTCCAAACTATTATCATTACAAATGATTTTTGCGCGATCAAATAGACTCTTTTCAACTCCTTTTTTCAGCATAATAGTGTGATTTGAGTTGTAGTTTAAGTATCGATCTGTATGTGTTGGTTTGCGATAAACAAAAGTTTCAAATCTGTCTAAATCTTTTTTTATTAGTATGTCTAAAAATGGAAATGTTTGATTGTGTTCTTTTTCAATTGTAAATTTTATAGTGGGTTCTTGTGAATTTATGTGATTGAGAAAGGTGTCTAAATTATTATTACCAAAATGATATATTGAAAAAACATCATCAATATATCTCCACCAAATTAAAGGTTTAAAATTATAATTATAAACATAATTTGATTCAAAATTTTCCATAAATAAATTACTAAGTACAGGAGACAGTGGTGAACCCATTGCCATACCTGTATTTTGTTGGTAATAATCATTTTTGTATTGAAAATAGGTTGAGTTAACGCATAGTGTTAGTAATTCCATAATTGTATTTATGTTTAGTTTAGTGCGTTCTCTAAGCTTGATGTCATTTTCAAGTCTATTTTTTACAATAATTAACAAAAATAAACAAACTAGAAACATCAAAACTTCCCAGTGTGTGATTTGGGTTTATATCTATATCTTTTAGTTTTTCTAACAAATGACTAGAGTTTTTAATGTATGATTCCGTGTTTCCTAGTAAAGGATTTAATATCTCTAATAAAAACCTAGATAGTGGATGTGTTGGTGAGTTAATGCTACTGACAATAGGTCTAAGAGGAATGTTGTTTTTATGTATTTTTGGAACACCGTAAAAGTGAGGTGTTTTACTATTGTGTGGTGTTAATTTGAATCTTTCTCTATCAGTGAAACTGTTTTTGTGTTTTTTTAAAGTGCTGTAAATTTGTCTTTCTATTTTTTCAGTTGGATCTTTGTTAAGTTTTGTGTAAGTACCATCGTTTAAAAGGCTCTCAATTTTTTGTTCATAAGTAATACAGTTCATTATAACTGTAGCGTTACCTTTATCTGCTGGAAGAATTTTAATATTATTATCTTTTTTTAAAAAATTGAGTGCCTTTCGCTCGATGGGATTTAGGTTTTGTTTAATGTTAAAGGGTTTATCTAAAATTAATTTTGACCTAATTCTAAACTCTTGTTGGTGTTCTTGTGGTAAGTTTTGAACTGTTTCTTCAATTGCTGAAATGAAATCAAGCTTAGGAACATTTTTAGGTGTTACAGAAAAATTTAGACTTTTAGAAAGTACAAAATTTTCAGTATTAGTAAGGTTTCTGTTTGATAGGTTTATTACTGTCTTAGTGTTTATATTATTATTTCTTAAGTATCTAAACTCTTTGTTTATTTTGTAGTTAATTAGTTTGTTGAATTTCTTTAACTGTGTGTTTTTATGTTTGTTAAATTTTGTGAAATAGCTACTTTGAATTGGTTTAAAATATTTTAGTAGGAAACACAGAATCTTACATTAAAAACTCTAGTCATTTTTTAGAAAAACTAAAAGATATAGATATAAACCCAAATCACACACTGGTAAGTTTTGATGTTTCTAGTTTGTTTACTAATGTACCTGTCGATAAAACTTCAATTATTGTAAAAAATAAACTTGAAAATGACATCAAGCTTAGAGAACGCACTAAACTAAACATAAATACAATTATGGAATTACTAACACTATGCGTTAACACAACCTATTTTCAATACAAAAATGATTATTACCAACAAAATACAGGTATGGCAATGGGTTCACCATTGTCTCCTGTACTTAGTGATTTATTTATGGAAAATTTTGAATCAAATTATGTTTATAATTATAATTTTAAACCTTTAATTTGGTGGAGATATATTGATGATGTTTTTTCAATATATCATTTTGGTAATAATCATTTAGACACCTTTCTTAATCACATAAATTCACAAGAACCCACTATAAAATTTACAATTGAAAAAGAACACAATCAAACACTTCCATTTTTAGACATACTAATAAAAAAAGATTTAGACAGATTTGAAACTTTTGTTTATCGCAAACCAACACATACAGATCGATACTTAAACTACAACTCAAATCACCCTATTATGGTGAAAAAAGGAGTTGAAAAGAGTCCATTTGATCGCGCAAAAATCATTTGTAATGATAATAATTTGGAAATTGAAAAGAAACATATTAAAAATGTTTTACTTAAAAACAATTATTCAGGTTATTTCATTAACAAATGCTTTAATCAATTCGACCAGCCAAATATAAGGCAAAATCAAAATAGACATATTACAAACCTTTTTGTACCATATATCAAAGGGTTATCAGACAAAATTAAACGATTAGGTACCAAATACAATATTAGAACAGTTTTTAGAACACAAAATACATTACGTGCACAACTGACAAAAACTAAACCACACAATGAAAACGAATACACAAAAAAGGTCATATATAAAATTCCTTGCGAATGCGAGAAATTTTATATAGGCGAAACTTCTAGACCTCTAAAAAAGAGAATAAAAGAACATCAAAATTACATAAAAAACAGAGATTTTGAAAAGTCAAATATATGCCAACACGCCTTTGATAATGGTCATAGAGTAAAATGGAACGATACTAGTATCGTATCCAAAGAACCATTATCAAAGAAGCGTAAAATCAAAGAAAGTGCATATATTTTACTTAACAAAGATCATTGTGTGGCTTCTTGTTCAGCATACATAGATAACACGTGGTTACCTATGTTAGAACAAGAAGTTCAAAATGGTAACTTACATATAAATTAATATTAACATTCACATTATACCTATTTTACACGTAGATAGAACAAATCATATTAGGTACTAAACAATACATTAACCAAACATTTTAAACGTACCTTTCGTAATAATGACAATTCTTATCTAATGACATTTTCATGTCAAAAGCAAAAAGCAATTTTCAGAATATCACACACAAATACTCAAAGACAAAACACATTAATAGGTATAATTTTTTGTAATTCATAGTTTTTAAAGCTTTATTTTTTAGATAGTTCTGAAGAAGGCAGCAGACAAATTGCCGAAACGTTAACCAGGTCGATTTGTCCGAGCCCTTTCTAGGGTAAATTGTTATTCGCAGTAATTTTACTGTGAGTAGTGCGAAATTCCTTCTCCAACAACGAACGAATCGAGCCCAAAAGTGAATGAGGCTTCACCCAAAAGTAAGTAGTAAAAAATTGCAACTTTGCTTCTGCGAATTTTCTTATATAATGGATTATTTTAGAAAAATCGTCGACTTAGCAAAAATGCTGGAGGATAAAGAAAGTATGTGATATGTTACTTAAGTTTTAATATTTTTTTGACATAAACTTAAGCCTAACGTAAAATTGATGGTTATCTATTTCACAAAAACCACAACTAATAAAGATAACAACATTAACCATTAACAATGGGCGGTCACATTTAATTTGGAGGTTCTAACACAAAGAATAGTGGACTCCCGTGATGAAACAACTGAATGTTGTTTAACTTGAAGTAAAATGACAGCAGAACTTTTCATCATATAGATGTCATTTTATGGCTCCTAAAGTTATGCCGAATGATATCTTTCAGGAGCCTATTCTGTAGGAAGTTGTGAAAGTGAGAATACAAATTTTGACAACCTTGATTGGTCAAAAAAATCTATTGACCAATTCCATTGGCCAGAGATTTTCATTTTCACTTTCACACCTTTCTATAGAATAAGTGCCCTGAAAGTACCTATTAATTATCCAGACGTATGTCAACAAAAACATTGAATTTGAATAAATTATTTAAGCGTTAGGCATAACTTTATTTATAATATAAATTATAACATCAGTTTATTATGGCGGTAAGTTATTTCTTGTCCTAGACCTCCAGATTAAATTATATTAAAAAAAATAATAAGGGCTAATGCTGCAACAAAAAAGGTATCGAAAAGGTTGGGGCTTTTAAACGCTCAAACGAAAGCATAGATGCCATTTCTGTCGTTGAAAATGATGTTGACCGTAAACCAAGACCCTAATGCATTTATTATATCTTAAAAATTTCGATTCAAGAGATTAATTAGCAAAAAATTATATGCTCGAGTTACTAGGTTGGAATACTTAATTAAAGTGTATGTGTATGTAATAATTAAAGTGCATATGTGTTTAAGTATTTATACTATAGGTATTTTCAAAAAATATATTTAAATGAAAAATATGGTTTTATATTCAAGTGTTTCTAATTTCTTTATAATGTTTCGCCATATGTAATATTTAGCTTATTAAAAATCCGGTTCAAACTGGTATTATTGTCATTTCATCCATTTATAAAGCTGGCAACGTAGCTCTGACTCGACTTTGTCTGTTTAACTACATAAATTCATATATATTGGATTGGATTTGTATGGTTTTCCTATATGGTTTAGGTTTGCATGTAGTCCTAATGGTAAATATACAAAATTATATTCGGAAAGCTATTTCCTATTTTGGCGGGATTTTCTATGTATATATGTGACTTTTGGCATAAAGAAACGCCCTTTAACAAACATATTCCAAGAAATATATATTTAACGTTGGGTAAATAGGTGGACCAGGTTTGTATGGTTTTCCAAGTGGTCTGACTTTGATAGAAAGAGCTATATATATATATATATATATATATGCTGTGTCATTCTCTCATATATATATATATATATTGATAGCTGTTAAGTTGTCGCCTCCGGTACATGAAGAGGGCGACCTGACCTCCGGGTTTTCTAAAGGGGGTAGATGAAAAAATTTTGTATATATGGGGTGTATATATCATCCAGATTACAAATTCCTTTAGAGGGGAAAATATTTTTGAGTTTGAAAATTGCATATATAAGAAGCATAAAAGAAACGCTATGACCTCCAAAAACCCTATATATTATGATACAAACTAGGCGTTATCGCATCCGACAGAGTTGCCACATTTGCGTTAGTAGAACCGCTGCCCCTTCACCCTCCTATTCCTTGCAGTCGAGTTTTAATTTGAACATACGGATTGGAAATAAGAACGCTATGGTACTACCTGACAATATAGACATCAAATAATCAATTAATGTTTTTATTGCAGAATATTAGTTTGGTACAAAATCAGTTACATCTTTGAGTCTCGAAAATTCGGCCAATATTTCGTATTTTTTTAAATATTTTATTTTGCGTAAGAAATAAAATCGAAGAAGAAGGAAATATAATAAAACTAAAAACCAAACGACAAAAATTTAAATTTAAATGTCTTTGCAATGAACGCAATTATCTAAAAATGATAGAACGCGGCAAACCAATGATATTTTTTAATTACCTACTTTTTGAATTAATGTGTTCAATGGGGTAGCTAGGCAACATCTTGTTCATCTCACAATTAAAGTTCCAGTAAAAATGAAATATTGGTCAAATTTAAGATTTTTGCCCTTAGGGAGAAATAGAGCATTTCTCTCTATTTTTAAACCTCGAAATGTGTATATTTTTCCTAGTCGTCGAAAAACATCAGCGTCTCTAATTTTTAGCTTTTTCGCAGAAAACTCGGTATGACAATTAAAAATATGCAAAAATGCAATATTTACAATTTGGAATTTGAAATCTTATCTGCTTTCTATATTTCCAAAATATTGAAGCTGTTAAGAAGGAAACAGAGAGAAACAACTTCTTTGAGGGCAGATACCCCTTCCGGCACTGAATTATACTGTGTCAAAGCTTATTTTAAGAATATATTGTTGTGTTAATAAAATAATAAAAAAAGAATGCTTACAAGCAAAAAATATTAACAGACAACAAGCAAAAAAATAGAACAAGGTTTTATTAAAATATGCGAAAATTGCACATTTGTATACAGGGTGTCCCGTAAGCATATGATCAAATGGGTAGTGTTCTTTGGATCAAAAGAAAACGATTTGATCAAATTTTTATTAAGAAGAAAAATTGGTTTTTTGTTAGATCTAAAGATGGATTATAATGAACCTTGCTGGACACTTGTTTCTAAATAAGACTTATGTTTTGATGGAGAAACTATGTTTTTGACAACAGAAGAAACAAACTGAAGAAAACAGACACAAAACAAAGACGAAAAAAATGTACGTTTCGAAACTCGTGGTGTGTCGAAATGTTATTGCTCTCGGTAAAATATTGATGCGTTCATAGTTTTTACGCAATAAAATATTTTCTATAATTTTGCTATTTAATAATCTTACTCATTCACTGCTAAAAATCATAGTAGTTTGCACAAATTACAGGTTCAAAATTGTATGTGTATCAACTGAAATTCTTTCCGTCACAGATTTTTATTGACACTCTATAATTTGAAATTAAATTAAAAAATTGTAAATTGTGTAATCTACTCTGACCTTCGCATTGAATGTGTAACACTGTTAAATAGCAAAGTTACAGAAAATGTCTGCTTTTGCGCAAAAACGGATACTACAAATTTTTGCTAAGAGCAATAAATATTAGGAAAAAATATCAAGGTATTAGGTTTTTAAAAATCAGTCGATTCAGATTGATTAGAACTACAAGAGTTCTGAAAGTTTTTTTAACAAGATACTGAAGCAGTTACCACTTTACTAAGTCGGATGGACATCTTTTCTCCATCAAAACTTGAGTCTTGGTTAGGAAGAAGTCCTTAGTAAAATTCATGACCATCCATCTTAACGTTGTCTAGATATTACAAAAAAAAAACAAATTTTTTTTCACTAACTTTGACCATCAGTAGTTATTAGAAACTTTTCCTAATGACAGTTGGATCAAATCGTTTCCTTTTGAACCAGACTGTCGCAGTACCCCTTTGATCATGTGCTTACAAGACACTCTGAATACATATTTACAATTTGGATATTTGAAAACTTATCTGCTTTCGGCATTTTCAATGCTTTGTAGCTGTATATCAAGAAGGAAACAAAATAGAAACAACTACTCCGAGTAGGGCCAATACCCCTACCGGCATTGAATTATACCGTTTGTTTCAAAGCTTAATTAATGAAGAAAACAGTCATAAAAGCAAAGAAGAAATACAGGGCTCTACAAAGGGCTCTAGAACAAAACAAAAATATATTATAAAACGGAGAATTAAGTTTAATGTGGGTCAAAGTTACTAAATGTATATGATAACCAAAAAAACTTACTACTCTCTTTTGAATGGAGCAATAGCGTAATTACTTTTTAGAGGTGACAAATCTCATCCTCAACTTTGACATACAAATCAAAAGTGACAAGAAAGGACACAGCAAGTTCAAAAAAGCAAGATAATAATGAATAACAAAAAACCTGATTGGAGCTTACTATTGGTTATAAGTGAGAGTTGAAAGGTATTTATTTTCTGAGAGGTGTGTTAGAGATTGAAATTTTAAGCTTTTTCGCAGAAAAATTTATTTAAATATACTAAAAGGCATATTTACAATTTGGAAATTGAAAACTTATTTGCTTTCTATATTTCCAAAATATTGTAGCTGTTAAGAAGGAAACAAACAAAACAACTACTTCCAGGACTTAATCACCTACCGGCTGGAATTATACTGTTTGTTTTTATATCATTTTATTAACTCATTTCAATATATTATTGTTTAAGCTTTATAAAATTAGCTTTGAAACAAACAGTGTAATTCAATGCCGGCAGGGGTATTAGTTCCCAGAATAGTTGTTTCTATTTGGTTCCTTCTTGATATATAGCTGTCGTTTTGGAAATGCCAAAAGTAGATACGTTTTCCAATTTCCAAATTGTAACTAAATATATTATATAAAGGATTGTCTTTTTTGAACTGAGACAGCCAGATATGGGGAGAACTAGTAGGGAAATAATTCGTTTTAAGGGTGACCTATTTATTGTAGAGAAAAACCTATTTTAGGCACCTACTTTTACCTATACAGGGTGGATTAGGAAAGTGTGGCGTGAAAAACGACAAACTTTTGTGAATAGATAATTTATAATACCCCATACAAGATACTTTCAGTTTATTAATGAATTTCTTTTAAACTACTGCAGGCAGCGATGCCAAACTTTCAGGGTCCAGTACGAGCTATAAGATCTATCAAAACCTAGTAAAATATCGATTGTGTCCGATTTAAAAATATTACATCATATGACGTCACAGTTTTCTCGGCCACCCTGCAATATAGGTCCAGGTTGAAACGAAATCTTTTATCCTGTTAATTCTCGAGATATCTCGTTGTCTCAAGTTAAAAAGACCACCCTGTATATGTGCAATTTTCGCATATCTAAATAAGACCTTACTCTCATCACAAAAGTTCTAGTATTTTTTTGCTTTTCAGCATTTAGTTTTTATTATTTTATTAACACATTTCTATATATTATTTTTTTTGCTTTATTTGATTTTTTTTAAACAAACTGGGTAATTCAATGCCGGTAGAGGAGTTAGACCTCGGTGTAGTTGTTTTTGTTTGTTCCTTTTTAACAGGTGTATTATTTTGAAAATGTAGAAAGCAGATACGTTTTTAATTTCCAAATTCTAAATATTGCCATTTTGCATATTTTAAATTAAAGCTTTCTGCAAAAAAGCTAAAATTTTCAATCTCTAACATACCTCGCAGAAATTAAACAATCTTCAACATTCATCAGCGTATCTTTTTTAAACTTTTAATAGAGGTGTTTGGAATACTGAACATACTTCTTTGTTGCTAACCCGCGTTTTGTTGCTAATGAGATGGATTTATTTGTAGGCTATATAGCATAAAATAAGGAAACTCTCGTTTTAATAACAAAATAAAAGCTTTCGATATTAGAGTCGTAATCAAAAAATTGTCAAACAGTCTATTTTTGTTACCATTCTCATCCTAAAACAAAGTAACTAAACATAGGTCCAATTGAACATCAAAGCCGCAATCAAAAAACTGCGACAAATGTTTAGGAATGTGATAGAGCTCATGTTTTCTTGTAACCATTTTCATTTACCAGATTTATTCACAGACCAAGTTATCATGAATAATTAATCTCTGAATTACAATTTGACTGAATTTTAGTAGCTTATACCTGTTTTAGTACAGAAAAAATAGTCTATTTGAAAACAAATTATACAGGTGAAAGAGCACCCAAAAAAATGTATCAAACATCTAGATATATAACAACAACTTTACCTCTTTTTACAGAAATCTCTTTTGAAAAGCTAATATGTCAAAAATTAATTCTAACTGCTCCCTACAATTTCGTTCCTATCTGGATTAGAATCTTTATCAATGAAACTCAGACACACTGTATAGCGAAAATTACCGGAACGTTTTGAATAATCGAAACGGTGATTTGATTTTGACACCTAGTAATTTGATGGAATTTTTATTGCCTAATGCGCTATAAATATTAAAAACGTTTTGTTGGACAAAATTGGCTCACCACGAAAAATTTGGTATTAAACTCAAGTTTGATATTAAATAAATTCTAAACTTGTGATCTGACTTGGGTGATTTTTTTTATTAAGCTGTAGCTGATTTTTAAGAATCATACTATGTAACCACGTTTTCATAAACTTATGCTTCAAAACCGATTTAAAGATGAGAATTTGTTGAACATTCTAATAGTTCCGTATGATCATACAATTTCGCTAAAACGCGCTAACTTATAGAGATTCTTAAAAAATAGATTTACATCGCAAAAAAAATACTCAAATCGAATAACACGTTTAGAATTTACTTAATATAAAATTTGAGTTTTCGTATTAAATTAAATGTCGTGTTAAAAGTGCTTTCAAGGAACTCATTCGAATTTTTCTACAAACTCAAACTTTCACATGCATTCTTTAAAATTGCACTTTTAACAATTTAACAATGTCATTTTGACATACAGCATCGATTCACTCTTAAAAAAGAATAAACTTCGATTATATATCTACTGAAGCATGGAAGTATCCTTATTACCTCATTTCAATGTTGCCATTTAGCGGAGGCGATAACAACCCTATCGTATTTCAATTAAAAATAAAATAGAAGTGGAGGCGACAGCGCGCTCTTATTGTACGCTGAAAGCTTCGCCAGCGCCTGCGGTGGTATATCAGAACTAAAATATGTTTTTGTGAGTTTGGGGGGTACCTTACCACCTCCAGACAAATTTTCGGATTTTGAATCTAGAGGCCACTAGTAATCATATCTGAAATTTTCAAGGCAAAACGTTGTCGCCTCCGAAATCGGAGGCGGCAACGTCATTTTGGAGGCGATAACGTATCTTTCATACCCCGTTCTGGAGGTGGTAACGTACCCTTTACCAATATATATATATATATATATATATATATATATATATGACTCGTTTTATATATACGATATATATATATATATACGACTTGCTTACCAGCAATTAATTAAATCGTCTTGTTCATGCAAATATTTTTATTATAGTTGAAACAAATGGTTCTAGTGATCCCAAGTATATATATATATGACTCGTTTTATATATACGATATATATATATACGACTTGCTTACCAGCAATTAATTAAATCGTCTTGTTCATGCAAATATTTTTATTATAGTTGAAACAAATGGTTCTAGTGATCCCAAGTATATATATATGACTCGTTACGGCTTGGTAAGGATTAGTGAAACTACAAGAAGTAGAAACACTGTATAATGTTGACGTTGCATCCTCAGGACAATACAACGCACGCTGCACCTTCCGCGCGTCAAATTTAAACATACGAAACTAGAAAAACGACCAGAAAAGACCATTCAGCTACACAGCACAAGGCAGAAACATCGACATTATACAGCGTTTTTCTACATCCTGTAGTTTCATTGATCCGCACCAAGCAGCAATAACGAGTCACATTTTTATTACAGTTTTTAAGCCTCTTATTTCAACAAATGTTATCCTTATTTTGGATTTTACGTTATCGCAAAAATGTTGCATTTTAGCATAAAATTATGTGACATAAAGAATTCTTGGACCACTTACATCATCTTCGTTATCTTTATTTTGACATATTTCTGATATTTTTGTTAACGTTAAATTAATTAGAGTTAAAAGGATCGGGCATCGGTCTGTTCGTATCGGAACTGGTTAACCCTAATTAAGTTAACGTTAACAAAAACAGCCAAAATATGTCAAAATAAGGATAACAAAATAGAAATAAGTGGCCCAAAATCTCTTATGACATAGAATTTGACGTTACAAGTGCCAGAAATTATGATAAAGTAAAATGAATGTCAAAATAAGGATGTTGATTGTTAAAATAAGTCGTTTTGTGAAATTGTGGTGGCGGTCTGGTTTTGGCTCCAGGCGGTCTTAAGCGCCCATGATGGCATAGAACCGATTCAAAACCCAGAACCAGAAGCCAAAACCAGAACCAAAAATAGTTGCACGAATCAATCATTTTTGTGCTCTACTTACTCGTTTGCTAGCGCTTGAAGGCATTAGGTAACCCCTTGTAAATAAATTAATAAGTTAATTAATGAAAATAAATAATACATTAATAAATTAATTTTAAATTAAAATTTAAATTAAAATAAATTCATTAAGTAAAGAGCACCCTTTCGCAAAGACTAGTTAACCCGCTAATTGATGAAACAAATAACAGTTAATTAACGAAAATAATATACAGGTTAATGAATTAATTTGGAGACTTGATTTGAGATATTTATTATTTAATAACTTACCAAAACGTGAACGACACCACGTGCTGAAAGAAAGTGCTGACACCAAACACAAGAATAGTCGAAAAGAGACAAACTACAATTTAAACAAATTTCTATTCAAAACTAATAGCAAAAGTGGTTGAATCCCAAAAATCTAAATTGTTACTAAGATTGTTACATTAACAAAACTTTGCTTATGTTCTGTATAACATGTATGCTTTACTAAGACTGTAATTTGACTTTAGATAAAAACATTTTCATCTAAGTTGGTTTTTATGTTCTTTAATTCCCTCCTTGAGGTATGTCGATATTTGACCTATGTGACGTCCTTCACACCTATAATAATAAGGAATGATGCAGCTAGCTCGGATTTTTGAGTTTTATCTGTATAATTTCGCTTTTAATTTGTTAAAAAAAATTTTCGCTTCTAATGGTTTCGTGTAAGCAAGTTCATAGTTTCTATATGTTAGCCAACTTTTGGACTTTTAAAGGACTGTTCTTTTGTTTTTAATTGAACATTTTTTGAAGGCATTAGAGGAACTTTAAAAAAAAAATTCTTTGCTTGATTCACAAAGTTTTTCTGCCATTTGCAAAACATATGATGCAAAATAAATCATGCCTATGCCCTGCCGGTATCGGGCTTCCTAGTTCCGGCATTTATTTCAAAATGCATATTAGGAAAATCCAATAAAATTTATGTGACATTCTTCCCGGGGGAACTTTGTAGCTCCGATTCCGAAGCCGGCACAATTTATGTATCTGCACAGCTACTCAATAACAGTTTTAAAGCATCGCTTCAGTGCAGCGGACCAAACTGATTAGGAGCAAAGCCTGCAATATCTAAGCATGACTGTCATTCCTGACACATGATAAGCGATAGAATTTGATACAAGCAGCTATAAAAATAAACCTCAGTGGTGCACAATACCAAGTGAATAACTCCATCGTCCAAACTTTAACAAACCGCTTATCCCTGTTAACCGCAAACTCCCACTGTTCGAGAGAAAACGATTCAAACAATTAGCCAACTCCTATTAGGATGACACCAGTTAGTCGGAATTCTTGAAGTGCCATTTAATAACTCAGCACCTAAAACCGGTCCCTGTCTTTGAATTTCTGAAAGCCATTGTGCACGTTCAGCTAAAATATAGTCATCAGACCCAGGTCTGACCAGTGGCCATTCTCCCCCATCTGGCTATTTCATGTGTGCCTTCCAGGAACAAGAATCGTGAAGGTTTCTCAAGCAAAACAATCTCACATGGTAATTTATCACGGGCACCCTTTTGGGGGAGCAAACATAGACAAAGATAGAAAAATTGGATTTTTCCATTAATTCACTGTCCCTGCAATGTGAAAACTTATGGTGTTTTTTGGGCCTTTCTTTTAGTGATGCAGTTTGCCGTTTCGTTACCAGTAAAACCAGTTTAAGTGTTTTCTTGAATATTTATGCATCGCAAAACTGAAAATGAACATGAAATGAAATCTAAGTAGCAAATGTAAATGTTGTCATATTAAGCTTCAGCTGAAACCTAGTCTCGGTTATTAAAGAATTTTGAAATATATCACAAAACAATCAGTAACCTTTCATGTAACTTTCATAATAACTCAGTAACCTTTTCATGGTCTAATAACACTTTCAAAATTATGAGACATACGAGACAAGTTTTGGATTATTATGTAGAAACTTCAATTCTCCTAGGCTTAATAAAACCATTAGTGTTTAATGGCGGTAGACAAGATGTACTATTAAGCGAGACCTCTTGGACTTCCATTGTTTTTATTGAGTTTTTTAGCGTTTTTTAAGTGAAACTTGAGATACACTTACATTCAAGTGAAACTTGAAAAAGAGCCGATATTCCACTGCTCGAAACGTCGTGTAAAAAAAACTCAATAAAGACAATGGAAGTCCAAGATGTTTCGCTTAAACCATTAGTGAATAATTTTATCACAAATGAATGGATAAATTGCAATAGTCTCAGTTCCTTCTCAATAATTTTCGCTTCGAAGATATTCGAAAAACGCAGGGCATGGTTAACTGATACGTTTAAAAGTCTAATATTTCGGATAATCCAGCAGATAATTCGATTCCTAAAAACTCTGAACAGAATTATATAGACAGATCTATACTAAGAGTTTTCGAATTGTTATTTCAATTCTAAAAATATTTTCATATTTGGCTTGGAAAATTTCGGATAATTCTAAGCAAAACTTTGTATGGCAAATCTACAAATGCTTTGCATAAATAAAAGCTGAAACAAGGCATCTAGTCACTTTTATTATTTCGGAAATTCAGTATCACCTTTTATCCAAGCTTTCTCAAACCATGACTATTGCATAATTCTAAATATAGACCATAAAGTTGAACTGAAGAAGATAAAGACAGTTGTTCTGAGTAATTCTGAGCAATGCCTAACAATTGAACATTACGGATAATCGAAAAGATAATTTGATATCACATAGTGATGTTCAGGAATTTTCCTTAGTAAGTAATCCTCCAGTAATCTCGACCAATTTATATACTTGATAAAATAAGCTTTCAAATGCTTTGACTTACTTTGAACTTTAGGAAAAAAAACCTTTCATCCAAGCCTCAACAAAAGCCATGCTGCAAAGTTTGATATTCTGGAAACTCTGAAGATCATTTGTTCGATAAACTAAGAACCAGTAGTAAGAGAGTAGTAGAATAAAATAACTGTTTTGGGTAATTGTGAAAATAATTTGATTCTTAGAAACCCCAAGTGACTCTGCAAATAATTTTGTTTGTTAAATAATTTTTTGAACGGCTATAAAATAGTAGTAGAAACATATTTTGATACACTCATGTCTAAATTCTTTAAACAGCTCATAGGAAAGATCAAAAACGTACATGACAGTACCATTCGACATGTGCCTACACGCCATTAAAATACACTTTATATGGGGCACAACTTCTTGGGAGAGCGTTTTAAGGAAGGTTGCGGGTCCTTCATTCCTCGCCTAAGTGTTCATAAAAGTCCTCTCTCTATGGCCCGATAAATTCAGAGATATCCTAATGCAGTCCATTAAGTCCTCTGGGATTGGTCCCGGAATGTGGGACGTGTTTGTGTTTACTCGAAAGGCGACGAACTCGGGCTTGTTATTGTTTGTGCCCGATTTTTGGTCACGCGGAAGGAACATTCGTTTGTTTATCCTTAAGTTCTCAAAAAGTGCTCAGTTTTCAGTTGGTCGGAATTTGCTAGATTTCTTGGAGGGCCGAAGACGTTTACTGTGAATATTTTTGTACAAAACAAAAAAATTAAGTCTATCTGCCCGCACAACTACATATACTTATGTAAATCGGGGCAGAAAATGAAATATGTTCATTTGAGCAACGGTTGTAAGTTTTACAGATGTAAAATCAGCTTAACAGTGTATGTCCATTGGCTCTGTAATCAAAATGGGGATTGAATCTAAAATTGATCTTATTGGTCCACACAGCAGTGAGTGCAGTCACGGTTTAGAATGGCTAATAGAGATTATTACTATTTTAATAACATAATAGTAATGAATATATTATTCAACAGTCGTAGAAAAAAGAAATGATGTTACATTCTTAATGAATATTTTAATATCAATTGGTAGCAAAAATGTAAATTCTGAAAAACCAAACACTTATGGAAATTATTCTAGACGTGAATAAATTTTAAACGTAGTTGGTGCTTTTACCGGTAAGGTGTTCATAACCACACAATTTATTTTATCATTATTTACATATATTTTTATTTTTGCAAATTCTGATAATGTGATGACGTTTGTATGCAGTCATATAAATACCCTCTACTAATGATTTTATTAAAATAATAAAAGTAACTGTTTCGCCTTCGTAATGAAAAAACAAACATGAATTTGTAGTTGAAAGTTACACTGTGAAAATCAAACGTTTGCGTAACTAATTCTATACAGGGACATCTCTGTTACACTTTATAAAAATCTGATATCTAAGGCCGACCTTGGACCCTGGGCTAGCGACGTAATTGATTGCCCGGTATGGCAGATCGGCCATCTTGATTTTTTTTTAAATGTCAACAAATATATTTGCCCACAGTGTAATAAAGTTGAAGAAGCCGATTACCGAAATATTTAACTTCATATATCTATCTCCAGGGGTTTCGAATATACAGGGTGGTAGAGTTGTTGAATTTCCAAAATCATAAGTCGCCCACTCGATTAGCAGATTTCCTGCTAAACTTCGTAACATTTTGATACATGGGGTCGTATGGCATCTAAGGCCAACCTCGGACCCTGGGCTAGTGACGTCATTGGCTGCCGGTAAGATGGCGTCGTATCTGTTAAACCGGGCAGCCAATGATGTCGCTAGCCCAGGGTCCGAGGTTGGCCTTAGATGCCATACGACCCCATGTATCAAAATGTTACGAAGTTTAGCAGGAAATCTGCTAATCGAGTGGGCGACTTATGATTTTGGAAATTCAACAACTCTATCACCCTGTATATTCGAAACCCCTGGAGAAAGATGCCCTGCCGGTAAGATGGCGTCGTATCTGTTAAACCGGGCAGCCAATGATGTCGCTAGCCCAGGGTCCGAGGTTGGCCTTAGACGCCATAGGTCCCCCATGTATCAAATTTTCATAGTGTAGTAGGAAAGTGATTTTTGAAATTTAAGCAATTTTACGACACTGTATAATCGAAGCGCCTAGAGATAGATATACGAAGTTATACATTTATGTAATCTCCTTCTTCAGCTCTATAAGACTAGAAAATTATATGAATACTTTCATTAAAAAAAAAATCAAGATGGCGTCGTATCTGTCAAACTGGGCAGTCAATAACGTCGCTAGCACAGGGTCCGAAGTCGGCCTTAGATGCCATGCGACCTCCAGGTATCACTTTTTTTTTAAGTGTAACAAGAAATCTGCTAATCGAGTGAGCGACTTAACATGATTTTCGAAATTCAACAACTTTACCACCCTGTATAATGGAAACGCCTAGAGATAAATGTACGTATAAATATATAAGTTATATATTTCTCTGATCTGCTGCTTTAGCTCTATTAGACTGTAGGTAAATATATGTGTATTTCTATTTAAAAAAATCAAGATGGCGTCTTATCTGTGTGCCAATGACGCCACTAATTCAGTGTCCGAGGTAGGTCTTAGTAGAGCTACGACCCCATGTATCAAACTTATATGAAGTTTGACAGAAAAACTGCTAATCGAGTGAGCGACTTAAAATGATGTCTCTGTACATTTCTAAAATCCCCAAAAACATTATTTTATTATGCTTATTTTTAAAGTTTTCTTCTAAATTCCCTTGAAATAATACCATTCCTTCTCAAAACGATTTCGGTCTCAAACGGTCTTTAGGAAATCATAAATTTTCCACAAATTTGCTAATGATGGCACACCACATTTCTATTCGGGTCATTTTAAATATGCCTTTCTTAAAACATTGCAGTTTCACTACCTTTGCTTTAAACGGTTTCTCTAAATTATGTAAAGACAATTTCGCTCTGTTTTATCAAGAACGTTTCTTTATATTCCGTAAAAAGGACGAAATATATCTCTATTTTGATCTAAAATATGTGCATTCAAATTCCCTAGTGACAATATGAATATCTTCGCTTTTCTTTAAATTTCTTAAAGAGAGTATTTTTCTTTCACAAAAATCTGCCTGTAATTTCCCTAAGCACAATTTCAAATATGCCATTTCCTTCTGAATAATGATTCTCTAAATTCTCTAATTAGAAAACCATTCAGCTTTCTTCTTTTTTAAGTTTTCTTTAAATTCCCTAATTGTCACAAACGTTTTTTCTAGATTTTGTAAAAAGAACTCCTTAATTACCTTTAAAGACAATTTTCTCTCTCTCTCTCTCTCTGTCTCTCTCTCTCTCTCTCTCTCTCTCTCTCTCTCTCTCTCTCTCTCTCTCTCTCTCTCTCTCTCTCTCTCTCTCTCTCTTTCACCTTCTCTATCGGTTCTGTAAAACGTAATTTCCCTAACAAATAGTTAATTCCCATTCTTTCTGTCTTAATGTTAAAAAAATTCATGATCAGTGTAATAGCGCCCTTATGTAAATTAACTGGATGGTATAGCAGGTAGAGGACAAAAAAATACTCTCTATCCTCTAATGAAGAATGCCGACATTTCGACCAAAATTTAGTCTTTTTCAAGGCTATCTTCTATGAAGGGAGATAGTCAATAATTATATATATGAACGATCCACCCAGATCCAGGACAGATGCCTTATTCGGCCAGACAAACATTGTACCGCCTCGATAGTAGGTTGTCTGGGCATTTTTCACTAGAAGATAGAGAGTTTTTTTGTTTTCTACCTGCTATACCATCCAGTTAAAAAAAATTCTGCTGACAGTAGCATTTCCCTTCTTTTCTTAAAAATATTTTTTTCCTAGATAGTACTCCTAGGTAGAAGATAGTACATTCTTTCTAGATTCTTGAAAATTTGGTTGTAATTTCCATAACAGTGCAGTCCAATTTTCCTGTCTTTTATTAAAAACGTTTATCTAATTACCTCAAAGATAGTATTATTTCTCTTTCTTTTTCAATGTTTCTCTATATGCCCTAAAAGTCATGGAATTGAACCCTCAGTTTTTCACAAATGTATATTTAAATTCTTTAGTGACAATACAATTCCTATCTCTTATCTTTAAAGCGTGCCTCTAAATTCCCTAAAGAGTGCTTCTTTCTCGGTTCTTGAAAAATGTGCTTGTAGTTAAAAAAAAACAATGCTCTTTTCCTAAAAATGTTTGATAAATTTTTCAAAAACAATTCCATTTATTTCCTTTTTTTCTTAAACATGTTGATCTATTTTCCCTAAAGACCACCAAACTCGGCTCTTTTTCTTAAATTGCTTCTCAAAATTCTAAATAATGACAATGCATTTTCTCTGTCGTATGTTTAAAATATTTCCTATATTTTCTGGATATAGTTGGTACATTTCATTCCCGGTTATTGAGAATACCTAAAAAAACCTTTCTTTTTCAATGTTTCTCTATATTCCTTAAAAGCCATGGAATTGAACCCTTTGTTTTTCAAAAATGTATATTTAAATTCTTTATATTTCTAATTTAGCGACAATACGATTCCTCTCTCTTACATTTAAAGCGTGCCTCTAAATTCCCTAAAGAGAGCTTCTTTCTCGGTTCTTGAAAAATGTGCTTGTAAAAGGTAAAAGAAAAAAACAATGTTCTTTTCCTAAAATGTTTTTTTTTTTTAATTATTCAAAAAACAATATCATTTCTCTCCCTTTTTTCTTAAAAATGTTGATCTATATTCCCTAAAGATCACCGAATTTGACTCTTTTCTTAAATATTGTTTCTCAAAACTCTAAATAATGACAATGCAGTTCCTCTCTCGTATGTTTAAAATATTCTTCTATATCCTGTGAATATAGTAGGTACATGGACATCATTTTAAGTCGCTCACTCGACTAGCAGATTTCCTGTTACACTTCATAAAAATCTGATCCATGGGGGTCGTATGGCATCTAAGGCCTACCTCGGTCACTGGGCTAGCGACGACATGGGATGCCCGGTTTAAAAGATAAAACGCTATCTTAATTTTTTTTTAATGGAAACACACATATATTTACCTACAATGTAATAGAGCTGAAGAAGGAGATTGCAGAAATATATAACTCCGTATATCTATCTCTAGGCGCATCGATTATACAGGGTGGCAAAGTTGTTGAATTTCGAAAATCACTTTAAGTCGCTCACTCGATTAGCAGATTCCCTGTTACACTTCAAAAAAATGTGATACCTGGAGGTCGCATGGCATCTAAGGCCGACCTCGGACCCTGGGCTAGCGACGTAATTGACTGCCCGGTTTGACAGACACGACGCCATCTGGATTTTCAGTTTAATGTTTTTTTTTTGGGTTTAGCTCCGCTTGGTCAATTTATATGATAATTCAAATTTTCAAAAATCAAAAAAGCTTTGGAAATTGTCAGAAAACATCTTTTTCAAAAAAGTTAAGTTTCTTTCCTATGAGACAAATTACAGAAAATCATTTAAAAAAAATAACCGACTGACTATCACTTTTTAACTTTTTATTAGGAAAAACTTAAGAATATTACGTCAGTAATCAAAGTTGCCAGAGAATTTTCAAATTTGGGATTTGATTGCAAAATATTGATTTTAAGCAACTTTTATGAACACATTTTGAACATAGTACAATACATACATAATACAAACACTTTTATTAAAAACAGGCAATTAATAAATTTGTCACATTTACTTTTAAAAACAGACTTCTTTACGAAAACATAGAAAGGAATCAAGTGTCAGACGATATCAATCCCTCATCGCACATTTTTCGTCGTCTCGCCCCCCGCGCGCACCATCTAACGGAATTAACTTGAATTCATAGAAAGCGCGGTTGCACGTTGCACCATCTCTTTTCAAAATAATGCTTAACAAACATATATACTGGAAAGCTAAAAAAAAATAAAAAGTTTGAAAAATCAAAGAAAGTCGAGGTTTCTGAAATTGTTTTTCTCATAGAAAGAAGACTTTCTATGCTCTAGAAATAAAACTTTCTATACTCCAAAAAAACTAAATTCTAAATTTAGTCTTCTTGCTTTCTACAAAAGTCATTTTACCTATCTGGAGACACACTGTATATCCTGACCATTTTATTATTCTTAAATCGCCCTAAATACTAATTATCAATAACTTTAAGTAACTTTATTCTTTACTTCCATCATAAATAATAAAAATTTCTTAAATGTAATTAAATTGTGATAAATAGGCTTATTTTGTCCAAGGGATAATCAATTTATTTAATTATAATTTCTCGGAGGAAATTAATACTTCAAAAATATTACCTAGTTCTAATAATAGCACATCACCAATAATACATTCTTGTAATACTTTCGTCACTAAATTAAAAATGTGTTTTTATAGCTGGTTAATAAATTGATCAATGAACATAAATGAGGTGGACGCTTTAATTATTTTATCAAACTAAAAATTATTAATATTGTCAGTGAAACGAGATTCTTAGCAGAATTAATATGGTGGCTGGTGGTTCCAAGGGAGATCATCTCAATAAATTGTAACTTCTCTGAGTTAAAATATTTATGTTTTGTTTAGTCTGATAAATTCTGATAACACTAAATTACATTAATCTCAATCTTATATTTTTTTTTTTGGCAATTACCTGCTAACTATATCAATTCAGAAAGTAATGCTACGAATAGCTATTTAAACAAAATTCGGTACATTTGAAATGCGAAATATTCGGAATCCAGAACTTCCTAAACGAAAGTTAGAAGTTGTTTTTGTGGATAGTTACATCGAATTTTAAAGTAGTTAATTTACTATATGTAGATAATTACCGTAATAATTCACAGTAAACTGTACGATTCAACCTTATGTTTGAACTCTTAAGAATTCACGAAAAAGTGTGTTCTGAAATAATGATTGATGCAAGCGACAAAAAATGTTAGTAAAATGTGTACGAATAAACAAGAAGCTGCTTGTAGTGTGATGATGACATTCTTTTATCCTCAGCAATGAACATTCTAAAACATTATTAAGATATAAACACTATAAATGTAAGTAAACTAGTTTAAACTTTGCAACCTTCATAAAAAAATTACTATTTACTTACTACAGCATACTAAAGAACGAACTACTTAATTATGTATGATTCACGTAGTTATTGGCGTTGGCAATAATTTTCAGAATGTTATTCGCCGTTTATGTGTGGTAATAAGTGAACAAATTTAAGGGTAAAATTTCGATTTTTTCACTTTTATAAGCTTATTGCATAAACATCCGAATAGTTTCAAGTAGTTTTAATGATTAAAACCGGTGTCACTAGTAAACGGGGCTCTCCATGCTCGACTGGGCAACACGCTTAAATTCAGAGATTTGGCAAGGCTCCCAATAGTGAAGGGGAATGACTGAAGTTCCGTGACCCATTTTCGTTATGCTGCTCCTGCTGGAGAGACAAAGGGTCTGCACTGTACAAAAACAAGCCTCGAACACCCACTTCTACACAGTTTTTGTAGTTTCTAAGTGGAACGAGAAAGAATCGTGTCGTCAAGTAAATTAGGTTGGCCAAGGGGCTCATTTTTTTTATACAATGTTTGTTCTAGCTATAAGGTAGCTAAGAAAATTCAGTTAAAATTTATACATTAATAAAATTAGGGTACTACTTACTGAGCGATTTTGTTAGGGCAGAATATCCGCATGAACAACTTACCTGGAAAAAAAAAGAGAAAACTACAATTATTGATCCATATTAGTACACTAAAGCTAAGGTTAATTCTCAGTCATTCACACAGATGTTCAATGAAAAGGATTGAAAATTCTCATAACACTCAGACTACTTGAATTAGCAAAGAAAACACTTAAGTCACACAACATAACTTATCGTGAACCAACCGTAAATTAAAAGCAGAGCTCGGCGGCAATTGTGTTTACTTGCACCCCGAGGGCGGTGAATCCTTGTAACTTGAATAGAAAATTAATTAACGTATTGCCTAAAGATTAATTTTTAAGGCGTCTGCTCCCCTGAAAAATTAATATTAATGAAAAATTATCATTAATCAGTAATTGGCATCGACCGCTCTTCTAAAATTGAACAATGCACCGTGACAAAATAAATTATCGCGTCCTGTCAGACCTCCGTGCGCAAAAAAATACGCCAAGGGTCCATTAGACGAATTGCCAATTAGACAGGGTTTTTGTCGCCCCGAAGTCGCCAAATGCCAATTTAATTAGCATGTGACAGAAGGCGAATTTAATCAAACAATAAATTTCGCTAAAACATCCAATTCCGGGACTAAATTCGAACCGCACATGTTTTAATTGTCGCCCTTTTTTTACTCAAGGGTTGACATGGGACGTGTCCCCCGAGAGGCACCCTTTAAATAATGTTCTTCGTGTAAATAAATTGATTACGTGTGTTATCTCATTTGCGGCCGCTCTTGATGAGTTCGGTTAATTAATTACCGGAAAAACGCGTTTCGTCTAGTCCTTCTCATGGTGTTGTCAGAAGAAGGGGGGGGGGGGGGGGGCGAGTACCGAAACTATTCAAAAATATTCCACTTCTACTCTTGTAGAAGTGGAATAATTATTATAAAATACAAGAGTTTTAAATAGTTATAAATCCAGTAATAGTTATTTACGTTATAAGTCCGGTAAATATAGTTTTACAGTAGGAGTAAGATGTTTCCGGAAGAGGCGCTAAGTCCGCGCCGTGTTTGGAATTTCGAAACGACTAGTGTAACACGTTACCGGACGTATGATGTACAACATTTTACTTCATACTTTTGCCAATTTGACAAATAGTTTCATTACGGTATCCTGTACCGGTACAGGTTTCCATGGACACAATGGATTTATTGAAGATGTGCCGGTACTCATTATTGTAAAATTTCTTTACGATATCCAATCCTGTAAAAAGCTATTTACCGGATTAAAATCAAGTACGTAAAAGTGTTCTAAATGATACAGTATGAAGTAAAGAAATTTTACAGTATTGGGTACCGGTACATCCTGTGGCGGTATTCAATAAATCCATTACCGGTACCGGTACAGGATACCGTAATGAAACTATACCGGATTTCTGAAAAAATATATCCGACGCGCATAAAACTAATTTTTTCCTGTTTTTAATAGTATGAAGTAAAATGTTGTACATACGTCCGGTAACGTGTTACAGTAGTCGCTTCGAAATTCCAGACTCGGCTATTGCCTCGTCCAGAAACATCTTACTTCTTCTGTAAAACTATATTTTCCGGACTTATAACGTAAATAACTATTACGATATCGAGTCCTGTAAAAAGCTATATTTACCGGACTATAATCAAGTACGTAAAAGTGTGCTAAATAATACAGTATGAAGTAAAGAAATTTTACAGTATTGAGTAGGTGATTGAGACATCTTGTGGAGATATTCAATAAATCCATTACCGGTACCGGTACAGGATACCGTAATGAAACTATACCGGATTTCTGAAAAATATATCCGGCGCGCATAAAACTAATTTTTTCCTGTTTTTAATAGTATGAAGTAAAATGTTGTACATCATACGTCCGGTAACGTGTTACAGTAGTCGTTTCGAAATTCCAGACTTGGCTATTGCCTTGTCCAGAAACATCTTACTTCTTCTGTAGAACTATATTTTCCGGACTTAAAAAGTAAATAACTATTACGATATCGAATCCTGTAAAAAGCTATTTACCGGACTAAAATCAAGTACGTAAAAGTGTGCTAAATAATACAGTATGAAGTAATAGTTATTTACGTTATAAGTCCGGTAAATATAGTTTTATAGTAGGAGTAAGATGTTACTGGACGAGGCGACAGCCCAGTCAGTATTTTCGAAACGACTACTGTAACACGTTACCGGACGTATGATGTACATTCATACTTATTAAAACCGGAAAAAATTAATTTTATGCGCGTCGAATATATTTTTGAAAAATCCGGTATAGTTTCATTACAATATCCTGTACCGGTACCGGTAATGGATTTATTGAATACTGGCACAGGATGTACTGGAACTCAATACTGTAAAATTTCATTACGATATCCAGTCCTGTAAAAAGCTATTTACCGGACTAAAATCAAGTAGCTAAACGTGTCCTAAATGATAGTATGAAGTAAAATTTCTTTACGGTATCCAGTCCTGTAAAAAGCTATTTATCGGACTAAAATCAGGTACGTAAAAGTGTCGTGTTTTAGTAAAGTGTGTAAAAGTGTGTAGTTTTATAGTACGAGTAAGATGCTTTTCGAGGGAAAAGAATTTCGAAACAAATAATGTAAAACGTTACCGGACATAATGCTGCTTTCCTGAATAAAATCAAGTACGTAAAAGTGTCCTAAATGATACAGAATGAGCAGGTACATGTTCTAGGTAATTGTAATTGCATTTTTCATGTATACTTTCTTTTTCATGTATCATATGAGAAATAGATCTACTTAACTTACCTACACCTTTTCATGTTATTAAGATTTATATCTTTTGAAACAAAAAGGCACTGTACAGTGTGCTATAGAATTTGTCCTACTTTAACATTAGTAAGAATTCTTGTAGGATTCCACCGTAATACCACTCAGCTACTTTACCAAAACAAAGACATAAAACACGGCTTTGCATGTCTATGGCTCCATTCCCCCCGTTCCCAGGATTTTAGGGACCAACTAATAAAGCTCCCGGTTTATTAAAGGCTGTAAAAAGTTTATGCGGTAATTAAGGAGCAACCATAAGCGTAAATATACATTTTATTGTGATACCAGTGACTAAAAATCTACGGCCTGATAAATCACTAAAAAATATTGTTAGCGTAAGCTGCTACTAACGACATAAAAGAATTACGATTTTTTTTTTATAGAGAAGCAGCATAAAAAAAATAAAAGCAGGCAAAGACACTTTTTAATCCCTCTTTGTTGGGTCGTACTGGTATTTCCAACCGGAAAATGCATAAAAAAGCAAGGTATAAATAAAAAAAAAATCAAATTCTCTCGTAGAGGTTCTCGTAGTACCTGTCACGAAAACTGCAACCTTCTATATCAAAAAAATAAGTTACCCCGCAAAATTGCCGAAAATGGAAAACTGTGTACAATCCATTTCTGTTTTTCTTTAAGGGTTTAAGTTTTATGGACCTTTAACGGTTGATAATTCAAATGACGAAAACCAAAAAATATACCTAATTTCTATAAAAAAAATATGACTTAGGAAAACAAAGCTGGAAAATGTTCTACTTTACTTTACTGAAGATTTTCGTTTTTAAAGTCTTTCCTCGCTGATTCGCACTATTCCGTACAGAAAATGATATATTTCTTATTTCTCAATTAATTCTAACCTTTCCTCTTTTAAAAAAAATAAAGTCATTAATAGTTATTTAAGAATTAGTGTATTAATGTAGGCGATTAATAATCGAGATCGAATAGAGTTGAGATTATTAATCGCCCATTAATATACGAGTTGGTTACAATACTTTTCGTCGTCGACTTACGTCGGCTGCAACTTGGTCATTGTTCTTAAAGAAATTTATTTGGTTATTTGTTTGAATATTTGAAATTCGTCCCCCTACGATGACATTGATAGAATCAATCCAAAATGACAGATGTCAGGTTTTTTCTATCCAATGCCTATCAATCCGTAAAAATATAAAAATTGAGTTTGTCTATCTCTCTCTGTCGAGTAAATGTCAAGTAAGACGACAATATACACTGTCCTGGTATTTAGTCAGCAATGAACTCAGTGTTTTGTTGATTTTGCATACAGAGAAATAGACGATTCCAGAACAGCTGTTTTTGATTAGGTCCGCCATACTTTAGTGTGGGTCAAACAAACCATGTAGCCAAACATACGAAACTTTCCGTGTTTATACGGAAATAATCCACAAGGATCATGACAATTCACATGTTGTTGGTACTTTTGGGGTGAGAAATCTTTTATTAAAAGAATATTTTTCTGTTGTTATTTACATTTTTTCACATTATTTTTCCTCCTACCGATTTTAAAACAACATAAATAAATTTATGTATAAAAAAATAGTGAGAATGGCAACCCCGCCGCCGGTTTATTAATTTGGATGTGTAAACGTTTGAATAACATCGATTTTGTTGGTTTGAACATTATTGAAAACGTCGTTTATTTCTATTTTTTGTGCCGAAAATGTTTAGAAGTGAATATTACTTCAAGCTTACTGGTGATGTCAAGTATCCTTGTGACCAGAAAGTGGAAATTATAAACAATATTGATCCTTACTCCCGTTCGCCACAAGATTTGAGTTTCCCAATTTGTGATTTGCCAAATGTGACCTTACTGGATCTTGCAGACTATTTTATTTTAAAGCACAGTTATTATACGTAGGTACTAAGCAGCAGTTGAAAGCATATAAAAGTCTACAAGCTTTTAACCTGTATGAATCTGGTGCAGTTCTTCGATCCATGCAAAACAAGTCACCAAGGATGCTTATGTAATTTTAAGTAAGGTAAGATCAATTTAAACAAGCTACTGCTTTAGACAAAGTTATAGCTTATGCGGTTTTTTTATAGTTTTTCCTACAGTCTTAACTTCAAGACTAGCATATTCATCAAATGGTGTGAATAGCTATATGTTTCTGAATTCTCATATATCAATTTAGGGCCTGCTGTTTTTTTGTCACAAAATGAACCAAATTGAGTTTAACCATACAGGCAGAAATTCAACCAATTGTCAGCTGTGTTTTCTCCTTATATTTTATACACACTTAGGGCAGGACAACTTGACTTTATAAAACTGGGCATAAGCATAACCGTATAACTTTTCAATTCCATCAAAAATCTCATTAAAGTAAAGTTCTTATTAAAGGTGCTTATCAAGACTATGTTAGGTTTAGAATCACTGGGTGTACACATTTTGCAGATTTAGTTGTAGGTATTCAGAAGAATTTATGGTGGCATAAATTAAATTTTTTAATAGATTTCCTCAAAATGCACCCCACAGGGTCATTTACCCCAGAGGTATAATTACTGGTGAGTTTTATTGTGGGCACATATAATATTTAGTGAAATTTAATTGAATTTAGTAATATTTAGTGAAATTCAAGGAAATTTTACTTGACACTTAGTGGAATGAATTTGAACATAATTTATGCATTGATTTACCTCTCGTTTTAGGTGCTGTGTGAACATGTGATAAGACAAGATATCAATTTACTTACACAATAAGCCTCATTTGCAAGGTTGTGGTTTAACAGAGTCAAGTGGGCTGTGAATCAAGGAATCTCTCACCAAGTTAAAAAATGTACATATGTTGGTCAAGTGCAGACATTTTGTTGCAGAGGAGGCAGAAAATGTCATAAAATTAACATGACTGCCATAAAAGTACATAGGTAACTCCAGATATGCACTGAATGTAAAATGCAAATTATTTTCACTTGTATTTTAATGTAAGAGATCTCTTTCTTTGAGTTGTTGAAAGAAAATAGTGGGGTGACAACTCGAGTGAAATTCATTTTATCTAAATGCTTTTATTACTCCAACTTTTTGGGTCAAAAATTCATACCCAACTTGAGAACTTCTTCCTGAACTTTTCTGTTGAAGTCCTACTGTTACATGTAAGTCATTCACTTGTTATTGCCATCAAGTAAGCATTGGAAATTAGACTTTGACATTTTTATTGTATTTTCTCAACATGAGCTGAAAGGAGATATTTAGGTTTTAAAAAAAATGCAGATTTCAAAGATAATGAGATGATAAAAATAAGTGAATGACTTGTATTTACCTATTATACTCTATCTGTTTATTGTATTTAATATTATTAGTGTAAATTTGCAGTATTGTTAGGGATGTATTAATTGTTACTTAATATCACTTTTATTGACATGCTCAGAACTGCATATAAAAACATGTTGTGTATCATATAATTTTACAGTGAAAATAATATACTTAATGTTAATATACCTACCTACCTAATATCCAAAAACAATTTGTGTACTTTTTACAACTTTGACACCCTATCCTAACTTCAGAGAGAATCGGATCGGAAGCTCCAAAATGGCATTGTAAAACCCCACTTAGTAGTGTTTATAATTTAACCAGCACCAAGCCACACTTAGCTAGCTACAACCTTTGACAACAACAATTGAAGCTCCTCCTTGAAACATTATAAAATATTTTTGTAATGCTTTTATTCCAGTCAATGAACCAAATTCTTGATTGTAAGACAGGAAATAAGACATGAAAGTCTTGTAAAAGGATTCTACGTGGTTGGTCTAATGACAGATTTAGAGAAGTATTTAAATGGTACGTTTAACAGGACTTTTATAAAAGGATAATATGTAACGAAATAGTAGTATGTTTAAAAGTAAATAAAATGTTTAAACTATTTTAGTATAATTATCTATAATATATATGATAGTATGTTTAAAAGTGGCTAGACATTCTTACAATGAAAAACTATAAACAAACAATACTGTATGGATCAGAACCAATTACATACCTACAACTTTTTGGAGGGCCTGTAGAAAGGCATGATTTTGGTTAACTAATTATTTCTAAAATGCTCATTGTTAATATCAGATTTTGTGTGTTTAAGTTTAAACTAAAATTAAACTACCTCATTATCAAACTATGTATTTGTTTTGCTGACACAACTTTTGACTGGAGGCTCTTAAAATTATTGTATAAAACTTCCTTTGCCTAAAAGAAACAACATAGTAATACACTTATTACCTAAACTCTATTTACAAATCATACCTGTGTTTGGATCACACTTAGCTTTTCTGAAATTCCTTTCAAGAACCGAAATTCTAGCTGAACAACCAGCCTGGGTTTGCCTTTCAGGGCAATGCAGGTTTTCCTACAATTTTAAACATAAATAAGTAGGTATGCTCCAGTATACCTGCACATATACCTATCTAAATAGTTTTAAAGAATAATTACTGTTGAACTTACCAGTTATGAAATATCAGGTAATACGTCTCTTGCTAAGTAATTTTTGCTTCCTTTAAGGCCTGAAATTCAAACCCAAGCATTTCCATTTCCATGTTCAGTGTTCACTAACCAGGCAGATCAGGAAATCGAAAGAATGAAACGGTATTTCAATTATCTCATTCAGTACGCATTTGAACATAAACGACATTACAAGAATAAGACATTTCCAATAAGGGCATAATTCAAAGCAACACTTCAGATGATGATTAGGCCGCTTAGAGACTTTAGGGGATACTTGTAGTTAAAAATATCTTAAACAAAACTGAAACATGATGATAAAGATCGATTTTCAAGTTTCGTTTGACAGTGACATTGTGGGGCAAACATATGTCAAATGACGCAATCTTGGAATCGTCTATAGAATTGACATTGACAAAACCGCTTTTTACAGTGACAGAACCCTTCATTAATGGGAATCATTAACAAACGATTTTGGCAAAGAAATCGTACCTTAAACACACAGGTTATTAGTCAGTCGACGGAAAAGTATTTTAATATTACAGGAGAGCACGTATCGGTGAGCTAGTTGCAACACAGCTTACAACTATAGAGAGAGTTGTGGTACCATGCAGTTCATTACGTTTATGCTTGAAGAAACACAAATTCAAATATAGTTGGCACGTAGGCTTCTGGATTCTTGGACCCTTGTGGTTGTATGTTTAGTTGTTATCTTGGGTTCTGGTCCTTTTGTTTGATTAAAATGAGTTACAGCGGATGCTTCTAACTTCGTTGTTTATTGACGTTTCGACACAAATTGGTGCCTTCATCAGAGTACTACAACATATGGAATACTTAATTTAAAGTTAAATTTGTACAATAGCAGGAAGGAATGTTATAAAGGAATACATGAAAAAAAAAATACATAAAGATTACTACAAGTACAAAATAAAATGTTGAAACATAATCGTATTGAGGGATGATTAAAGTAAAGAATAAAGTCGGTAACTCAAAGCAAAAGAGCGTCAAAAGTGAAACCTACGATGCATATGGTGATAGGTTAAGAAGGGGGATCAAAAGGGTAAGAAACGTAAGAAAAGGAGGGAATGTGAGGGTGACAATGACTTACCACAAAACGATGTACAGTTTTGGTTCGAAGTTTGTTGCAGTTTTTTCATTTATGTACTGTTACTATGAAGTCGAGATTTGAATGTTTTTTAATGAAAATTTTGAAAAAAAAAATAAACGAAAGTTGCATTATTGCTTTGTACATGCTGCTCGCCGTGTCGAAACCCTGCGGCTAACCGTCAGAGATATCGTACGGCACGCAGCATGTACTATCGGGAATTAAAGTAATTTTTTTAAGTTTTGGATAAGGAATCCTATCAATGAAAGAAGATGCAATGACTAGTAAATTGGTCAAGGTGGTGTTTAGTATACACATACATCGCAAAGTTAATTGTTTTTAATTAAGTAGGTCTACTGACTGGTGGCTTTCGGTGTTTGGTTTATATTGTTTTGGAATTTAACTATGTATTTTAGGTAAATTTTTGAACTTTGTTGTAAAAAGATTAATTCGATATGGATATTGACATATTTACTGATTTTATGCAGAGGGTAGTTACAGTATGTAGGAGTAAATTTTACTTAGGCCATCAGTGTCCGTTTTTGCATTGACGCAATTACTGTTTTTCTTTATGAATACCATTTCATGAAATTCCCTTTTTTTCTTGTTTTTTTCTGTTTTTAGGACTTTAGCTCTTTTAAAATCAAAATTATGCTGATGTTCATTTGCGTGGTGGGTTAGGGCTGTAGGGTTAATTTTGTTGTGTTTGTGTCCATTAATGCGGTCTTTTAAGAACTGGCTAGTCTGCCCGATATAGACGCCAGGGCATCCTGTTTGGCAGGGTATTTCGTAGACGATGTTGCTTTTTTTGTCTGTGGGAGTTTTGGGTTTTAGTTTAGTAAAATGTTGGTTAAGTAAATTATGTCCTTTAAAACTGGTTTGGATATTTTCTTTGGAAACTGTATTGCGGATTTTTTCGGAAAGACCAGGGATGTACGGTATAGTTAGATAGTTTGTTTCGGTATTTTTCTTGGTATGCCTGGTTGAATTGTTATAAAATTTATGTATTCTCTCTTTAAATATAGTGTTAATTAGGCCGTAGGGGTAGTTGTTTGTTATTAGGGTGGACCTTGCTTTTTTTATTGATTTTACCTCGGTTCGGTATTCAGGATCGGAAAGGCCTACCGCGCGGTCGGCAAGGCTGGTTATGACGGACTTTTTCGAAACGTCAATAAACAACGAAGTTAGAAGCACTCATTTTAATCAAACAAAAGGACCAGAACCCAAGATAACAACCAAACATACAATTCAAATATAGGATATGCATTATCTCCATCCGAATGTATCTCATGGAACAGACGAACTTTGCTCATAAAACATTGGAGTTTTTGAGACATTATAAAGCAGATGGAAATTCTTTGTTTTCCTTGAAATTTGTTTTTTTTTAGATGAAACTGTAAAAAATAGTATATCATTAAACGAGCTTTTTATGATAGCCATTATACCCTTAAGGGGACGTTTGCGTCCCGAGCCGCAGGGAGGGGCGCTAGTCTTCCCTGGGAATAGTGGCCATAAAAAGCGAGTATAATACTATACTTTGTCCACGGCCATTCTCTAATTACAAATTATAAAATCTATAGGTAGTGTAAATGAAATTATTGTAATGTCAAAATGACACTCGCGTTTGACTGCAAAACCGGTGCCACCAGTGCATTTTTTACGCTGCGGCATTTGATATTGCGTTGTTGTCTACTCCTACTGGTTGCCAAGGCAACATATACGGGGTGTTCATTATAAAATTCCATCTAGTTGGCTGTGAAATGTCAAAAGAAAAGGATGGAGAAACAAAAATCCATTTCTTTCGATTATGTCATCCTTTTCTGTCAAAATTTCATAGCCTGCTAGATGAAGTTTTATAATGACCACCCCGTATAACTGAAATGGCGAGTGGGAATAATGATATTATTCCCACAGTTTTATAGTATATTATTAACTGAGCTTTTTACGAGAGTAAAGGGGGACGTTTGCGTCGCGAGCCGCAGCCGACGGGCGCAAGTCTCTCGCGGGAATAATCGCCATAAAAAGCGAGTCTAATACTATTCTTTGTCCACGGCCATTGTCTAACAATTGCAAATTATAAAATCTATAGGTAGTATACATAAAATTATTGAATTGTCAAAGTGACACTCGCGTTTGACGGCAAAACCGGTGCCACCAGTGCAATGTTTTCGCTGCGGCATTGATGATATTACATTGTTGCCTACTCGTACTGATTGCCAAGGCAACATATATAACCTGAATGGCGAGCGGGAATAATATCATTATTCCAGCTGTTTCAAATCATATATCCCTCTGAAGCTATATGAGCCCTATTTAACTTTTGTCAACAAGCTGAATATCAATATATATTATATTATTAGGTGGTCTCTCATTATATTTCTACTTTAGATACCTATTTAACTCGATTATGTTGTAATATCTAAGTATTTCATTGAACTATTTATTATTTTGTCTATTTTGGTAGCAGTATTTAGAAAAAGGTGGAAAGATAGAACGTTAAGAACTGTTTCCAAGAAATCGTCTTCTGGAGGATCAAAGTTTATAGTTTTGCATGCAGGACCTGAGACTGGATTATCACAAATCAATGAACGCGAATAATTTTGAGAGATGGTTTTGCGACAAATTATTGTTACCTAACTTAGAGGAACCATCTTTAATTATAATGGATAATGTTTTATCCATTATAATTATAATTATAATTTATCCATTAAAATTTATATAAAAAATTCCAAATCAGTGTTGGTCTAAAATATCCATAATGGAATTGTTAAATAAAAACCAAATTCCATTTCCTCCATATTCGATGGAAGATGAACTGTGGAACATCGCTAAAAAGAACATTACGATGAAAAGATACAGGTAGGTAATTTATCGATGGTTCAGGATGAATGTACTGCAAAAATAGACTTCTGATCAAAAGATAAATACAATACAGAGTGTTGCATAAAAAATGTTTTTGGATTGATGAATTGGCTTTTCAACATGAACACCGGCCTTTAAAACTACCGCCTTATCATTGTCATTTTAATCCGATTGAGATGGTATGGTTCCAGTGCAAGCGATATTATGACGCAAAAATCAGTTCTGTTCACCCGGTTACTAACGCAAATGTTTGAGCTCCACGCAATGAAGCTCTTGAAAAGGCAGATTTGGTTTAGAAACATTTTGTATTTAAGTAGTGACGTTTCTTTGATTAAATGGGTTACTCTTGAGAAATGCAAATCCTACATTTGTCACTCCAATAAAGTTATTACATGGGATCGAGAAAAAAATGTTGATGCTTCGACTATTCCGCCCCTCATTATTGATTCGCATGGGATTTTAGTGACGAAGACAGTCATCTCAATGAAGACTACGCCAATCTCATCTAAAATAATTAGTGTTGATTTCCTGTCAGCTGCATTTATATTTTAGTTCATTTCTTGTTTGCGTTTGATGTTGAATCTTGTCTAATGCCGAGAATTAGGATTCTTTTTTTTACAGAAATAAAGTAATTTCTTGTTTTTTTTTTCTCCCAACTTTGATATTTATTTGACCTTTTCCATGAATTACGCAAGCTGAGAAACTTGAGCTCATTCCATCAGTTTTTGAGCGATTGAGCTGTCTAGTTTTGTATTTTTTTTTAATCCGCCGTAACATTTCCTGTGGCATATATCCCAAGGTTCTGGTTGCCACTCGGAAGAACTAGAATGTTACTTACTGTCAACGTAAATAGTTATGCCTAAAAGTTGAGACCTACCTTTAATTTGAATGTCAAGATGACTATTATGAGTGAACTTAGGACATGCCTGAAATTTAATTTGACATCACAAATGATGATGTAACACCCAACAGCAATTATTTCTACTGTAGTAAAGTTTTACGAATAACTGTATAGTTGCCAAAGTTGGATAATTATTACCCTTATTCTGGCGTTTAACGACAAAGTTATATTTAGAATGACTTGTCCAAAAATTGTTTTTCAATTCTTAAAATGTGCATAAAATTACCTTTATCCATGAAGTAGGTTTTAATCTTCAATTTAAGTAGGTAATTTCCCTCGTTTTTAATTTAAAATTTCCTTTATTAACAAAATGATTATCTTTAACAGTCCACGATTTTACCGAATGGAATTTCAATGTCCCAAAATGCCCATCGTTTATTTACTTATTAAGTCAAAAATTCTGTAAAAATTTTCTTATCCATTAATCGATAAATCCTTTTTTTTCCTCGATCCGTCGCGGTCTCATCCGACGATATAAAATGCAAATTTTTATCTTATCCATTTAATTTTGTTGGCGGAATATCGTAAATGTGTGGACCGTTTGAGGCATTAAAAATGCAAAGCCTTCAAGATTACTTTAAAAGTACGCTCTGAGCATAAGCCCCGTAAAATAATCTTTCTGGTAATTTGGGGGCGTTTCAATTTTTCAGCATGTTTTGAGCGACGCTAAATGCCGTTTGTCACGTCAATTTTACGGCCGCCAAAGCATATTAGCAAAATTAATCCCGTGAAATACGAAGAGATTATATTTTTTAATCAACATCAAAATATAATAGCGTTCCATTAGTCTATACGTGACGAAAAGGCACTCTGACATGTTCTACTTTCACCACAGTTTATTGTCACTATAGAATTAGCTAAACCTGGCAAGAGGGCCAAACAGATGACGAATTTGGAGCAATAAAAGTTTCATTATGATATAAAGGCAAAGAGGACCTTGTGAATTTTTTTTTTTTTTTTTTTAATTATGAGTATTTTCCTAAAGGGCTGCCTGTAGTCTTAAAAAAAGGCGTAAAAAGAGAGCCTTAAAAAAGGCGTAAAATAGAGGTCACAACGTCGGCAATTTTGAAGTTTGATTTTGAGTTCTTCTCCAGTTTTTCTTTTATACAAAGTGGCGCCAGTTCGAATAAACATTTCGTTAATTACACGTTTAGGTTTTCATTGTTCCGTTTTGTGGTGCAATGACGCATAAAAATAAAAGCAGTAAATTTATTTTCGGGTGTCAGTGACGTCCGAGCTCTTTAAGAAGTATTTAAAAGACCATTAGGCTAACCGTATTACGAAGCGTTCTCCACAACGTTCTATAATTATTCAATTCAAACACAAATTTAGCTAAAGAACAGCTATAATTATTTAACATTTGCAAACGCTCTCCACGTAAAGGCGATTACCATTAGACCGCACTTTGCTTGGTGTATTTAATAATAACCACAATACTAATAATAATTGGAGCAGCTGTTTGTTTCTTTTTTTAATGTATTTCCGCTTAATAACTTAATTAAAAATAACAATAGCTTCGACAATTATGCCAGAGGTAGCAAAACAAATTATTATTTTAAAAAGTATAATCCAAGAGAAGTGTTAACTTGCAAAAAAAACTTCCTTGCAAGTCACGATTTCTTTTTAGGCAAATTGTCGGGCCAATTCCACCTCATCCTGAGACATTTTGATTGCCGAGCTTAATGTGGGAACATTTTTACGAAAAGCTCGCTCAAGTAAAGAGCTGGGGAATTTATTTTATTAGATCTACGTGGCAGATAGCTCTTATGAAAGGGTCTTTGACATGGAGAGAGAGTCTATGACTTGAGAGACTGCTTGTTCGAATTGAAAGACGCCGGGAGTTATGACTGACATTGAAAACTAATGCCTGCTGGGATTTAATGATGTGAATTCCCAAACACCTTACAATTCCAAAAAGAATGCATGCACCATCATGTGTGCGTATTTTGTTGAATTTCTGGTAGCGAAACTGATGTAAACGAAAATGAAATCTGAAATGACAAAAGCGTAGGTATTGCTTATTGAATTGTAAGAATTCAATTTCCTGTTCTTAATATAAAGAACCAGGAAGAGGCAGGAAGTTTCGAAGAGGCACGTTCCCATTTGCTGATGCATCACAAGCGAAATGTAGCTATTTTCATTATTGAATTGGGAACGTATGTCCCTCACTGATTTTTATTTATTTTATTAATAGAGAAAGTAGGTAAAGAAACAGCGAATATGTTTTGATGGATGGTATATGGCCTTGGATTTTTTTTAAAGTTATATATTTCTTTCTAATAGGAAACATGCTTATTTTTTATGGAGTTATCAAAAGAAACGGGATTTCGAAAATTTCGAGTATTTTATATTTCATATACTTCATTACAATTTGACTGTATGCATCCAGTTAGGTATATCTTTTAAATTGCTTAGTTTTATTGACTGTTAAAGATATTTAATTTTCAAAACTAAATAATTTTCTTTTTGTAAAAAATTTGTAAGAACTGTAGTCAAAAAAATTAAAAAAAAACATTTGCGTATGTATATATTGTATATATGTATACACCTTAAAATTCAGTACTTAAGTATGATTAACCAGATCAACTAGAAAATTACACAATGCAGGAGGTAATCAAACAGAATAGCAGAAAATTGTAATGTAAAACGTAAAAAGGGTTCCTGATGCACTTAAAGCAGTTTTAAAGAATCAGTGAAATCGTTAACTATTGGTTTTACCGCCACCACAAATGGTACCCAAATCAATATGGACTAGATGGTAGTTTTATTGTACGAACGGCAGGAAACCACAACTTTATTTATTTATATATAATTAAGAATTGTGATTGAAAAAGACTTTTTAACTTTTTTGTTTCTTTTGCAAATACTTTTCAGACCAAAAGTTCAGGTTTTCAAATTGCTAGTTATTTTATTTGTGCTTGATAATTAGTTTCGAAACAATATACATAATAATCACCGGTGGCGAGTTTTAACTTCAATGAAAACTGAATATAACCACAATTTAATCGATAATAAATAGAGACCTTTTCTAGCGTCCTTAAAGAAGTCGTTATTCTTCAAATTTGACTACCTAAGATGATCTTACCAAGTCGTTTATAGAGTGGTTTTCAACGCTATAGAAAAATTAATTGATTCTCATTTTCATTATATCGTTTAAAAAAGTCTTAAAAAAGATTCTTCAAACCAGTTTGGTTTCGAAAAGGCTTACCTCTAGGTTGTAACTGATAATCTTCCAAGATTATCTCAAATCAACCGTTAGCTTTCATTTCTTTCTTCCAAACATGGGGCGCCTCAAGGCTAAGAACTTAGTCAAATGATGGATAACTTTTCTCAGCCCAAAATTAAAATTTACTAAACTAATAAAAGTAAAAAAAATGTTAGTAGCTAGATCACAAGAAATTAGAGTAAAGTGACTAAAAATCGACCATTAAGAGGGATATCTCTGAAACCATTGAATAAATAGGACAACAGTACACAACAAGAACAGTAAAAAAAAACGTTGAATTCACTTCGACACGTCGATCCGTTTTAACGTTATCGACAGTCAAAGTTGACAATCGAAAAAATATAGGTAATACACCCCGTTTTGGCCTTTTTTTTTCAAAAAATTTTGTTTTTTGGTGTTTTTGGTAAAAATGAGATGAGACGATTTCAATCCCTCATAAACGTAACGAAGCGAATGAGAGTGAAACTAGTCCCTTGAATAAGCTTTTTTAAAAGTCAAAAAAGCAGAATTTCAAAGTACCTAACAACCGACCATAGAACCAAGTTTATCCGAAACAATTGAGCCAATGGGATTACTGTTAATGGGAGGTGACAGTGGAGAACAAGAATGGTAAGAAACCGTTGAACTCATTTCGACGTTCCAAACTTGAAAATTGAGAAAAAAAAGGTAATATAAACCTTCGAAAAAGACCAAAGGTACCCTTTGATACTATGTGGTCTTTTTCAAAAAATGTTTACATTTTTTTTATATTGTTACGGCGAGCGCTGGCTGAGAGGCGGAGCGACATTGGACGTTGGACCTTCGCAGCTCGCGGCCTATTCGAGCGCTGCGGCATGGGAATTGTCACAGTGGTTTGTTGCTCTGTTTATTTAGAACGCAGTTATTTACGACCTTTTTTTATGTGTTTCTTATCAATTATTTTTATTTTAAGAATGTTCTAGGCTTTACTGTATTTTTATGATTTTGCATAAAAGACGAATAGCGCTGCCGTTAGTCTGTCTTAGTCTTATTTAATCGAGCAATAGGAGTATCGAATAATAATAGAAGGCTATAAAGTATTAAGTTGTGAATTATTTAGTAGGCGAATTGTACTTGTGTGTATTTGTGGGATAAATAAATAGAGTTTTCGTGTTAAATCGCTACACGGGAATTATTGAACCCTGAGTTCGCGAAAATTGGTGTCAGAAGTGGGATTCCAGTGGGAATTTGAGGACTAATATTGTTGAACTGTAAGTGAGTGCTCCATTGCCGGACATTACGTGTTTATGCCAGTAACTAAAAGCCAGAATCAAGCGATGGAGGATCAACTTGCCAACCTGCTCTCCCTTATGCAAGAACAAAAGAGCAGAAAAAAACATTATCTAGAACAGGAGGAAGAACAGAAACGATTCAAAGAAGAATTAGTGAACCATCTCGCAACTAGGGAGCAACAATTGGAAGAAAGAATAATGCAATCCGTCAACCAGAAGGTTCTCGAGCTAGAAAAGAAAATCCAGGAACAACTTGAGAACGACAACGTGTCTACAGAGAGTTTTAGCACAGCCAACGCTAAAATTAAGCCTCCCGATTATGTCGGTACTACGGCCTAGGAAATTTATAAAACCCAATTTTAGGCAGCTGCAAAACCTAAGGGGTGGTCTGAGCCACAGAGAGCTACATCATTAGTGGTAGCACTTCGTGGAAAAGCGGCTAAATTACTCCAATCTCTGTCGGCAGCTGATCAAAGTAATTATACTCTGTTCAGCGAGGGTTCAATATTACGTCACATTACTCATCTCATTTCATTAAAAAAAGATCGCAAAAAAACAGGCGTATTATTAGTTCTTATTAATAATAAAACCACCAGCTAATGTCAGTTTGACGCTTAATGTCAAAATGTCCTCATAATTTAGAAATCCGAGTCCAGCTTTTGTAGAACTAAATATAGAAAGGAAAGATCCGCTTTTAAGGGATCATGTAGAAGGAGAAACTGTGTGAAGAAAAACGGGAGAAAATTTCCAAGATAGTGGAGAAACATGGAGTTACAATCGACGAAGCTGCGGAAGAAATTCCATCAACATACGTCCCGAAGGAACTATCAATTGTTGAAAAGAAGCCCCTGTTCCTGAACAACCACCTACTGGTCTACAAAAATATCTTACCCTGGTGTCACCTAAAGGCTAGATTCGCTTCTGTGGAAATGAATAAAACTTTAATCAAAATTAGCGAGGTGTTTGACTGAATCATCTAAAGAAAAAATGTGGAAGAACGGTGCATACATGCGACACAGAAGCAAAACAGCGGTTAGGTGTCTTAAAAAAATTGCCCACACTTAGATTATGTACTTAATTTAAGTTATTTATGTTGCATGTCTTATTATCATATATTGCATTAACTAAATTCTAAGAATTATTATTATATTGAACTATTCCGCAAAAAAGGGTGCATTCGAACGAAAAAAGGAAAAATATGTTTGGCGACCAGACGACAAGTGTTTCTGCTTATTGGCTTTACAACGCAAGTTGTGAGCACTACTAGGTATAGTAAGCACACAAAAATACTCAGAATAGCTTGGGCCGATTTTGTCCATATCTTATGATCTACATCCATGGCCGGGTGAATCATAGCAGGTGTATATGGTAAAGCTGCTGCGGATACTCCTGAATTAATACCCGAAATGGGAAAACTTTGCAATACGTAGCACAAAAGGCTAAACTGATACATTCCCGTGTCTACAAACATAAATTGACATTTCGTTCAACTGACATTTTATCAGAGACAGACGTGTTTTTTGGTATGACATCACAATTTATGACGTAATATTGAACCCTCGCTGAACAGAGTATATGCAGTTTTACTACACTATCTGCAACTGCGATTTGGAAATGAGCACAAAGAAACCGTTTTCCAGGCCCAGCTGAGGATAATCCAACAAAAGTCAGGTTAATCCTTACAAGAATTTGAGCCGGACGTAGATAGACTAATTCACCTGGTATACCCATCAGCCCCTGAATGTTTTCAGACACAATGTGCCGGCGAAAGGTTCATTGAGGAAGTTCGTGCGAGACACTAATTCGGGCCCTGGAATTCGAGGCGTCACGAGTGTCATCTAGATCTTCTCCACGCCTAAGAATGGCAACTTGCGATGACGAGGAGGATACGTCTATGGCGTCTATGGCGAGATTCATGCAAGTTTACATAAAGCGATGAAGGATAGGGCAGTCAATATCCAAGCTCTGTTGGGAAGAACTCCTCGATCAACAGACAATCAGGGCATAAAATGTTTTAACTGCGGCAGACTGGGTCACATCAAGAGTAACTGCCGTAATAGGGCAAGAGGTCCGTCGCCGTTGTTTAGAAGACCCAGCGGCAAACAAGACCGCCCTAGATTCCAGGAAAAACCAATTCGGGTCAATGTAAAAGGGCAATTGACCGAGCCCGTTAAAACCCCCAGGATCTTTGAAGTCAATAATTTGGGTGGCAAATTGAACATCGACCAGGAAGGTCTCAGGGAAATGCCGATGCATTGTCTAGAGGGCCATGTAAAGAAGATAGTCGGTACTGTCAAAGAACTGAGCAGCGTGAGATACTTTTTTCTGTAAGGAGAACGGCGGTGAAAATAAACGTTGGTTGGACCACACAGACGCTTCTAGACGAACAAATGAATGATCCAGATGTTGGACCCACACTCTTGGCAAAGACCAGAGTGGCAAGAAATTGCTGGTAAAAGTTCAAGCCTGAACCCATTCCTCAGACCGAGTCAGGCAACAAATACATCTTGGTCGCCATGGATTATTTCACTAAATGGCCTGAAGCGTAGGCCCTGCCTAATCAGGAAGCAACCACTGTGGCAACGGTGCTAGTAAATAAAATGTTCTGCCGATTTGGAGTCCCTCTCGAACTTCATTCTGATCAGGGCCGAAATTTTGAATCGGCTGTTTTCCAGAAGGTCATGAAACATCTGGGAATTCGCAAGACCGGGACAACTCCTTTGCATCCACAGTAAGAAGACATGATGGAAGAGAGATTTAACCGGACCATGGAACATCACCTGTCTAAAATGGTGGCAGATCATCAGCGAGATTGGGACCAACATCTACCTCTCATATTGATGGCATATCGAGGCTCTATACACGAAGTCACTAGTTATACTCCGGACAAAGTGATGTTCGGATGGGAAATGAGGCTTCCTGCGGATTTGATGTATGGAGTACCAGAAAAAGATTCGCTAAACTCTGAGAATTTTGTGGAGGAGCTCAAGGAGAGGCTTAGCAATGTTCATGAACAAGTGAGGAATAAACTGCGGATCTCCAGTGATCGAGCCAAAGCAAGATATGACTTACTGGCTAAGTCTCGCGACTTCCAGGATGGTGATTTGGTGTGGCTGTACAATCCGTGGACAAAGGTGGAGAAGTAACCCAAACTTAGCCAAAATTGGGAAGGGCCTTATACAGTTATTAAGAAGATTAGTGAAGCGGTGTATAGGATCCAGGGGACCACCATGTCAAAGATGAAGGTTGTTCATCTGGTTCGATTAGCACGATACCACGGAATCTGTTCGGGACGAACAGCCTTAGGGGAAGGGCAAAAATACGGTGAGCGGTGGCTGAGAGGCGGAGCGACATTGGAGGTTGGACCTTCGCGGCTAGCGACGTATCCGGGCGCTGCGGCATGGGAGCTGTCACGAGTGATTTATTGCTCTGTTTATTTAGAACGCAGTTATTTACGACCTTTTTTATGTGTCTCTTATCAATTATGTTTCTTCTGAAGAATGTTTTAGGCTTTTCTGTATTTTTAAGATTTTTTATAAAAAGCGAATAGCGCCGCCGTTAGTCTTAGTCTTATTTAATCGAGCTATAGGTAAGCTAAAGTACCAAACGATAATAGAAGGCTATAAAGTGTTATGTAATGAGTTATCTAGTAGGGGAATTCGCTCATTGAATGCAATAGTGGCACAACTCAAAAAACATCGTTTTGAGAAAATCAATAATTAAGATTTGGGTTATATATAGGACACTGTTTTGACTCGAAAATTAATTATGTATAATACGATCATAAAAAGAAATAATGTTGTGCCAGTTTTGGCTCCAAGGTAGAGGTTGGAATTTCTAGTTCGCACATTTTGTTATCTAGAATTTCGACTTTTTTTGAGTTGTGCCACTATTCCAGTCAATGAGCGAATTGTACTTGTGTGTATTTGTGGAATAAATAAATAGAGTTTTCGTGTTAAATCGCTACCCTGAAATTATTTAACCCTGAGTTGGCAACAATATTTTTCGTAAAATTGAGGCGCTTTGGATCCTCCATGAATCTAATAACGCGGTGTTATAGATGAATATACAAAATGTTAACCTGCAGATGGTAGATAAGTAGAAATATATATCATATGGCAAAGAAAAAGTGATGATTCATTCAACTTCTTTATAAATAGATTTTATTAAATCCTTTTTTATATCTCCTTAGTACTGCGATCAATAACTAAAAGAAACTGACCCTTTACTTAGATTATGACCCTTACTCAATCAATAAACAGAGAAAACTGTGCATTCTTTTTGCTTCTTTACTTAGGTCTTAAGGGTATTGTTTTGTTTGTAAAAATTGTTACAAATTTATTTTAAGCGCAGTGGCCCAATCCTGTGGATATGTCTAAAGGATAAGGCGATTTTCGATAGGAATTATAAAGAGTGTTCATAAAGAAAACCTCGTAGCAAGCCATGGAATTAAAATTATCTCTTGTCTGAGATAAGTTCATAAAAAAAAAGAAAATCGGAACATTTTATGACATTTTCCACTTTCAATTGTTTCTATGAACTCTTCTCAGACCTACTGTTCTATTTCCATGGCCTTCTTGTGGTTTTTTTTTTAAATGAACGCATGTACCTGGGGCTGAATGATGGCGATGTTGCGGTGGTGGCGTTTTGCGACCTGGCAAACGCTTTCAACCGCATACGGCATGACATCTTGCTGTATAAATTGGATCGTTGCGGCTTCAGGGGCATTGCTCTGAAGTGGCTCTGAAGTGGCTTGCGCTGAAGAAGCTCTTCAAATATGAAGAGAAGGGTTCAAAGAGTTTATTTTGAAAACCACCTCTCAGGGAAGGTTGAGATGGAACATGGCGTCCCACAGGGTTCTGTGCTTGGACCAATCCTGTTTTTAATATATATTGATGATCTGGGTTCTCTGGACATTTCTGGTCGGTTCACATTGTTCGCGGACGACGCTACCATTCTCTGGCGCGGTAAGGATGAGGGCTCGCTTAGCGTTAATGTTGGCAGGGACCTGCAAGTCGTGAATGACTGGTCTAGGGCAAATCACCTCTCCTTGAAAGTTGGTCAGACTGGAGTAATGCCATTTAAGTGTGGGTTGGGTGGATGCAGCATCAGTGACTATCCAGTTGATGATATATCAGAGAGCAGATTCTTGGGAGTATGGATTGACCATAGTATTAAGTTTGAAAAACATGTGGAGACTCTGCGGGGACGAATTGTGAGTGGCTGCTTTGCGCTGAGGATCATGTCTAGTTGGACTACTCTGTAACCAGATCAACTTACTTTGCCTTGGTCGAATGTCACTTGAGATACAGAATTTGTTTTTGGGGTGTATGTCGGAGAGAGCTTTTTAGTGAATTGTTCATACTTCAGAAGAGAGCGATGAGGTACGTTTGTGGAGTGGGGGCGAGAGAGTCACGCAGACCGTTGTTTGTGCGATGCGGGGTCCTCACGTTACCCTCTCTGTTTGTTTTGGAGACTGCTTCATTAATCTTCAGAAAGTATCGAAGCATCCTTCATAGGGGAGATATTTCTAGAACCCGCACAGTGTTTAGCGTTCGCTTGCCGATACCAACGTCCGCCCAAACTCGTAACGCAGTAATATATAACAGCAGGGAAATATTTAACCATTTACCACTGAGTCTCAGACAAATTGCCAGTTATGAGATGTTTAGAAAACAAATGAAGTCTTTGCTTTGCCATTAGCCATTTACTCGCTGGAGGAATTTTATAGCAAACGATTGTGACGGATGGTTGACATTGGTAGTAGGATGTTACTTTGTCTGTGTGTTCAGAACTTGAAACAATCAAGTGTTTTTTTGAATGATTGATTGCTGTATAGTATTGATTTGTTATTTTGAGAGATGATGTGGGTATGATTGAGTGCTAATTTTAATTTTGCTTTTACTTGTAGTTTAGGGTGCAGTTCATACTTTGTCAATAAGACTAAGTTTCTTGAGACAATAAAGCTTATTGATGATGATCATGATGATATATTGTAGATATGGCATTAACGTCACGGCCAAAAAAGATCTAAGGAGAGTGTACTTTTATAAAATTATGAAGTATAAAGAACCATATTAAAATTTTATAAAAAATCGCATTAAAATTAATCGACCATGAACTATAAACGGGCATTTTTTGCTCACATTAATACATAGAAAAAAAACAGATAAAAAGGGGGGGGGGGGCAATTTTTGCAGCTGTTCTTCGGTGACTTTATTTCAATTTTTTTTGGAATCACTATCTGTCCTTAAATAGAAATTATCCTTCCTCGTAAAAACTTCAGAAGACAAAACCTAGCATGAGGGTTGTCTGGTTATTTACCCTTGCCTTTACTACGTCCGGCGACAAATTTCCAAAACCGACAACTAGAGGAAGGGATAAATTGCGCCATTTGCATGCAGGCACATATTACGCATTTAGCACTGGCATGGGTCCATGTTTCAAAATTTATTTATTACCGGACTCTGAAAACAGGCGAAGAGTAAATCCTGGTTTATTCATTATTTCTGCTTTCTCTCTCTCTCTCTATATACGCATCAGATTATGATTTTTGGACAGTGCGGACGCTAGCTGCGGCTATGGCCCTGCTTAGACCCCATTTTCTCAAAACTGTTGTTCGTCTTTAACTTGCAGCATTTGGTGCATACATCCTCCAATATGGAGTGCTATAAATTAAAAGCACCCTTGATATCAACACTAAAGCTACATATTTATGTAAATTAAGACTAATGGAAGGCCGTAGCACTTTGGTCACAATCTCATTCCGGTTCTGAGTTCGGTTATAAATTTTCGGTCAGTTTATTAGATACAACGTGTTGGCGATAAGATTTTTTTATTTTCATTTTATAGCTGAGATTTAGGATTTAAGAGGGTTTTGCGAGAGGGAACAGTATATTACAGAATTAAAAAAATGTTGACATACTTTTTATTCATAACATGAGTCTGGTTTATGTTTCGTATACCATTCCAGCATAGTATAGGGAAGGATAAAAACCATATTGAGTAAGAGGTGTTCATTATAAAACTTCATCTAACAGGCTAAGAGATTTTGACAGAAAAGGATGACATAATAAAAAATAAATGGACTTTTGTTCCTACATCCTTTTGTTTTGACATTTCACAGCCAACTAGATGAAGTTTTATAATGAACACCCCGTATTAGTTATGGATTAATTATCCGGATTAAAAGAAACAAAAAACACAAAAAATTATGGTTGACTAAAACGGTATTGCAAATTGCTGCCATGACTGAAAAATTGTTCAGGTCAGTATTCATAATAGTTTGGAAAATTTTTATTATACATGACCACCATGACATTAACCAACAACTCACGATTGTTCTCACTGCATCTCCATTGAAAAATTGTTGTACAGAGCAGAACTACTTCTGCACATTATCAGGTGAAAATTAAAATATTAATATTTCAATCAGACCATATTTTATAGTGAAATATTCCCGCCATTACTACTGTGTACGGAGCCTAAAATTTATAGTGGAGCAGGTGTCGACTGCACCCAGGGAAAATGACCCTCAAAACAGCGATCCTCATCCATCCTAGACTTAATCCGGACAACTGCTAAACTATTAGCAAATTTGAACACGTACCGCTTAATGCCCATAATAAATAAAGACAATGGTTCGAGTCATTAGTTTATCCCCCTTTCTATTGATCGTCCGCCCTTATCCAGTCATTTAGAGATAAGGCACTGAGATATGCCCTAACCGCTTCTGCGGCTTGTAACATTGGATATATTATGGGTGTGTGCTAGCTGAGGTATATGCAATCTTACTTAATGTCCCAAATGTATTACATTGAAGGTGATAGGTTAATACGTATGTATACAGGGTGCTTCGTGGACTATAAGACATAGTACTTATTTCAAATTTGCATTTGCAAGGTTCTACACTAAAGAAAATCACTGGTTCCGAAGAACTTTCTTGTGTACTTGCAAAAAAAACAAGACACGTCAATTTCGGTGGCCATTCGGCAGGACCTTCTTTTCCTACTCGTTCTCTTGATGTGTGTCACCCTAAGAAGCAGGTTAAAGCCGTGCTAAAAGAAATCCAGGACGAGCAGAAGCAAAAGAATCTGCAATCACTAGATTTTCAAGACCTAGGGCAACGTGATAGAAGTGGAAACCAATCCGGCACCTCCACGGACCAAACGGGATTGCCTGTTCTAGAAAGTCAGAGTCAGAAAAGCATTATCGATGAGTACTAACCCGACGGGTGGGAAGTGATGGTTAAGCAAAGCACTAGATGGCATTACAGGATGCTGGACGCAGAGCACATCAGACATACATCTCCCTAAGAAATTCGGAACATCCTGGCAATACCAAGTTCTTAGGAAAGCAGGCTATTCCGAATGCTGTTAGCCTGGGGGATGGTCAACATTGTGAATGCAATGATACGTCTTCCAAAGAATTTCGGGGGGTGTATTCTGCATAATAAGGAACTTAGTTTTATTTCCTCCACCTCCTTTTCAAAATAAAAATTCAAAATTCAACTGAGGTAAAAGTTTCCGATATGAGCGTTTGTATGGAAGTTACACATCAAGCTCTGAGACGTTTCCTTCCTTGAGAACTCGAGTCGTTGGTAAGGAAAAGTGTCAGCAACCAGACAACTGCCATTCCATAAACCCAAGAAACCAATTATTACAACTAATAAAATCGTTTCATTGTGATACCTAAACGTAATGATCCCCCTTTTGATTAATCTCAAAAAAATGTCGGGAAATATTTTTTTGATCGAAATAGCACGTTTGCAATCCCCTGCAAATTTTACTCTAATAAAATTAACCACTAAAATGTATTTTTTTAAAAAATAACCAAAAAATCGATTCAAAAAGGGCCTAAAAATTGACCACCGAAGGGGTCAATTTTTAGTTCCGAAAATGTTGCACCTACTGGACTTTCGTTAGTGGGAGGTGAAAGAGGACATCAATAAGATTAAAAAGCAGTTAGATTCACTTCAATCGGTACACTTATTTTAAAGTTCTAGGAAAAATTTGAATTTTGGGAAAAAAGACGTAATATCCCCTTCTCATGCCTTTGCTCATGGTCAATTTCAAAAAAATATTTTTGATGTTTTTGATCAGAATGGTACTTTTGCAATCCCCTAAGAACCTAACAAACTTAGTTCGAATGAAATTAACCTCTAAAGTATTTTTTATAAAATGGCAAAAAACTCAATTCTAGGCTGTGCCTAAAAATTGACAACCGAGGTGAAAGGGAATATCAACGAGGTTAAAAAATAGTTGGATGCAATCCAATTAGTCTACTCATTCTAATATTACAGGCGGTCAAAGAACTGAGAAAAAAAACGTAATACCCCCCTTTGGTCAAATTCAAGAAAATGCAAAAACTTGTTTTGGTCAATGAAATTAACCCATAAAGAGTTTTTTTTAATGTCAAAAAAATCCATTCTAAAAGTGCCTAAAAATCGACACCGAAGGGGTATATCTCCGAGAATGTTGCACATAGGGAACTTTCATGACTTTCACGCGGGCGGTTTGAGAAACGTCTTGGTTCAATATAAAATACAACAACTTTATTTGCGTATCATACTTTATTTTTCGACATAATCTCCGTCAAGTTCAACGCACTTGCTCCATCGTTACTCAAGCATTTCGACTCCTTCACGGAAATAATTTTCTTCCAGGCCCTCAAAATACTCGTTTACTTCCAGTATGGCTGCTTCATTTGATTGAAATTTTGGTCCTGCTAGAAAAGTTGTCAGTTTCGGGAACAAACAATAGTCCGACGGAGCTAGATCTGGAGAATAAGCGGGATGCGGCACCAACTCAAAGCTCAATTCGGCTAATTTTTGCTGAGCGATACGACTTGAATGCACAGGAGCATTGTCCTGGTGAAACAACACTTTATTTTTTATTTGCCATTCCTGGGCGTTTATTCGCTATTGCTGCCTTAAATCGGTCTAGAAGAGAAGCATAATATTCTCCGGTAATGGTTTTTCCTTTTTTCAGATAGTCAATTAGGATAATTCCTTTTGCGTCCCAGAAAACGGAATCCATCACCTTTCCGGCAGATGGAACGCATGTTGCTTTTTTTGAAGCTGGCTGACCATGTGAAATCCACTGTTTTGACTGCTGCTTTGTTTCAGGGATATAGTGGTGCTTCCAGGTTTCATCCACTTTTACAAAACGACATAAAAAGTCCACTCGATTTTTCATGAGCACTTGTAAGTTGGCGGCAGAGTTTCGCATGCGAGTTCCTTTTTGCTCCATATTGAGAAAAAAAATGAAGTGAACCCGTTCAGTTGAGATGCCTGTAGAATCTGCTATTTCTCGCACTTTGACTCGTCTGTCAGCATAAACTATTTCCTGGACTTATTTGTGATTGCAGATGTCACAGTGGATTTTGGAGCTCCAGGATGTGGTGCATCTTCGATGCTTGTTCTCCCGCGTTTGATTTCACTTACTCAAAGTCTAACAGTTTCATAACAATGACATGACTCACATAATGTAGGTAAAATCCTTTCGTAAATTTCTTTCGGCATTTTTCCTTCCAAAAAGAAAAATTTTATAACACCGCGGATTCCAATTTTATCCATTTTTCTTACAGTGGAAACAGTACTGTTTAAAAAAATTATCAAACAACAAATTACTGTCAGAATGACTTGAAACCATAGGTCATTAATTTATAAGAACTGACGTTTATCAATATGTATTAGATAGCAGCGCCACCTATTAATATGCCAACCAAGTTATTTATCAAACCATCCTCGTAAAAAGGGAATATTAACAAGATTAAAAACAGTTGGATTTACTCCAATGGGTCACTCGTTCTAAAGTTACAGACATCAAAGTTGAACATTTTTATGTTTGTAACTGATGAAAAAAAAGATGTAAATAGCTGTAAGATATACCAACAATTTCAAGAAAATGTCAGGAATGTTTTTTGTGTTTTTGGTCGGAATGGCACGTTTGTAGTCCCTTAAGAACGTAACAAATTTAATTCGAGTGAAATTAACCCCCCCCCCCCATGTTTTTAACAGGAAGACCGCAGGACGCGGTACTCTCCCTCTTTCTCTGCAATCTGTAGGTAGTGGACTTTCACAGGACTGGAAGGACCAACCTTAGATTATACGCAGACGACACTACGGTAATAGCGAGGTGCCACAGCCACAAGGTTACAGCGACCGCCCCAGTACCTTTAAGAGCAAGGCACAGACTTTAAGAAGTTGAAGATAGACTTAAACCTCAGGAAAAAAACCAGACTATAAAGGATGGAAGCAAAGGCCAGACAGGTAAGCCAACCGTAAAGGAGAAGCAATTTTTTGAAGGGATACAGTGACATACTTAGGTGCGGAAAGCACACATCACCAGGACCATAAACAACGCAAAGTTGACAAGAAGCAAGCTGATTGCGATGATTGGCAGATTCTTAAAATTACCTCTAAAGAACCAGGTTACATTAATCAGGTAATTCAGCTGCAGCTAACAAGCTAACAGCTGCGGCTAACAAAGCCTTTAGACAGTCGAAAACGCTAGGTCAAGATGGCGGTAGGTACACCATCGTACGTTCAGAACAACGACTTATATAAGAATCTCCACTGCATCGCAGCCAATAAGACGAGAAGCAACCAACTTCTATTGACGGCGACTAACTACAACTCCGAAGTTGTGAGGGCGCACAAATGACAAAGTTTCGAGCTGTTGACAGACAATGGTTAACTTACTAATTATCTCGTTCTATTTTTCAGAAACTCTAGAAGCGGAGACCACCCCTCTGGCGTATAAAAACAGACACATTCTCTACCAACTAACAAACCCCTACGGGCAAAAGAGCAGTGGGACTCTCAAAGTCCCTAGAGTAGAAGGCAACAGCCCTGTTTAGCTCTATTTTCTGAGGCCATCCTGGCCGTGTTTACTCCCATGGATAATGGCTTGTGGCGTATTTAAAAGATAAAAGTTAGCAAAGTACAAATACTATGCGAACGGCAGGCATGAGTAGGTGGAGAGTTAGGTCCTGGTTCGATATGACATAGAAAGGCTTCATTCAGTTAACTGACTTAGACCTGTCAGTTTAGCGCCACTCAATTAAGGTTATAGATTATGGCTATAATATTGAATTTGAGAAAATTATTATAGAAAGTAATGGATGTTCATTTGTTTAGGTGATCAAGCCAAAGTAAAACCAACAGGAATTATTAAAATTGGACAATTATTATTTTATTTACTACGGTGTTAGTTCTTACTTATGGTTAGTGCAAGTACTCATTGGTTATTAAATTTACTTCTACCAATTTGAACAATTGGCCAGCTTGCAGGGCCCTCTCACTAGCTGAGGTAGAGGATCAGTGCAATACATGGGAAATACTGGACGGTTTAAAACCTAAGAGCTATCACCGTCACTAACGGCTCCATCTTCGACAAGGGGGCTCAGTAACTGGACGGTTTAAGACCTAAGAGTCATCACCGTTAGTAACGGCTCCAGCTTCGGCAAGGGAGCTCAGTGGATGGTAGTTGTAAAATCAAAAAAAAAGGTTTCAGCACTCAAATATTGGAACTTGGAACCCGCCAATTAGGAACTAGGAACCAGAAACTAGGACCTAATTGGACAATGAAAGGCTTAGATAAGTTAAAATTAATTAATGAATGTCTTACCCCAAAATAAGAGAAATTTACTGTAGCCACATGGCCAGGCTGTGGCCGTTTAAAAACAGGCTCAGGTCCGATGTGCCCTGGACGGTGGTCAAGATAGTAAAGGGACCATCAAAGGTTTTAACCTTTTCCACATGGGCTTATAATTGGTCAAAACGGAAATAACATATCAAAAGGGGGAATTAAAATGAGTAAAAGAGCCGCCAAATAAGAAAATTCAGTCGTTGTTGTTAAATAAAGAAAACAATATAGGAAAAATATTTGATGAGCACATGGATAATATAGTTCGTATACTATAACTTTACTGTATGTTTTTTGTATCATTTAGAACACTTCTTTTTACATGATTGGATATCGTAAAGAAATTTTACAGTATTGAGTACCGGCACATCTTCAATAAATCCATTGTATCCATGGTAACCTACCTAAACCTACCGGTACAGGATACTGTAATGAAACTATTTGTCAAATTGGCGGATTTGTCAAAAATATATTCGCCGCGCATAAAATTATTTTTTTCCTGTTTTTAATAAGTATGAAGTAAAATGTTGTACATCATATGACCGGTAACGTGTTACAGTAGTCGTTTCGAAATTCCAGACTCGGCTAGCGCCTCGTCCGGAAACATGTTACTCCTACTGTAAAACTATATTTACCGGACTTATAACGTAATAACTATTACTTGCGCAGTAGGTCATGTAAATTTGACATTTTGCCCCCTGTATATTATGACAGGCATTGTCATATATTTTAGGTTATATTTATGACTTAAGAGGTTATAACTTTCGATTCCATGGTTGCCAGGACGATTTAAATGAATATAAACCATCTGATTAACAATTTTTAATTTCATTTTAAAAAATATGAATTTTATATAATAGGTATTTATTATTTTAGGAGTATAAGTTATACTTTATGTATTTATGAAATTAAATTCACACGAGTCACATAGAGTAGCTTATACACCGAATAAAATGCAATATTTTATTTTCAAACGTCATATTTAGTGACGGTTTTATGACAAAACTTTAGTTACTGTTTTATGAAGGTATAAGTGTCACATTTTTGACGCCGGTTTTGAACGGCGTATAAGTGTTATAATCCGGCGGCGTATAACACTTATACGCCGCTCAAGGGAAAATATGAAAAATAAACTGCTAATTTCGCCACTGCAGCTACTCTCGATGGCGTAGTTGGTAAACTTGTTTCTTCTACATCTGACTTATTGCTATTTAATCGGCCTCGAACTTAATTTAAAAGACCTTTACAAAAACGAAAACCTGACAAATATATCTTGTCATCAAATTAACTTTAAAGACATCATTGTCAGCTGGTGTTATACGGTAGTTATGGATACAAAGCAAACTAAAATTAGGAGGTGTTGTTTTTTAATGGGATTGAGTGGAATTAGCAGTTACGTTTCCTGTATTATATGCATTAATTGTTGAATAATTAAAGAAATCAACCTTTTCATTTAAAAAATGCGAGATCGATATCTTGCCATTTTTGCAAAACTAAAATTAAAGATGCAGTACATGTATAAGTAAGATGGTATACCAAGCACCTAATGCCACCATTCCCGACAACTATAAATCATGGTAGTTTTACTTGTTCTTATTACGTTCTTCCATACCAACAATAGTAGGCCACAAGGCATCATCAGGCCACAATCACAACACACGTTAAAATAGTTAAAAATTCTGAAGGTCGTTCGTCGAGCAAAGTACGAGTACGCCGTGGCCACTGGTGGGGGCAGCCCTGCCCCCACCGGTTGTGTACAGTATTTTTCCCACGACCAGGTGCCATATACAGGGTCAGCAACTAAAGTAGCACGCCGGCTGTGCTTCAAAAACTATAAACCATAGGTGCTTAACAGAAAAATCTAATTAGGAAGTTGACTAAGAAAAACGCTTTAAAAATATTTTTTGATCCAGCGTTGCCAGTTCTACTCAAAAAAAGGACGTTATCGAAACTTGGAAGGACAACTTTAGCCCTGGTACGCTAATCATACTTTTTCAGAAAATGCAGAACTTATCTTATTGTTTTCTCTCCATTTCATAGAAGTTTTTGTAGCTGCTTGTATTACTTCTGGTCTTTACCTGAAGTTTATCAATGTTTACCTTTACATTATCTACTAGACAATGCAATACAATAATTATTACAAAGGTATCGTCTTTTTCTCATTAAATCAAAACACTCGATATTTGACAAGTATAAACGGGAAACAAAAGAATGCGTCAACCAATCAACGAAATTTTTCAGGCGTCATCTCTGTCATGGCACACTTCGATATATTTTAATGATTTACTTAAATATGTTCGAGGATCGGCAGATGCAAAGCCTATTTATTCGATGGTCTGTTTCCATATGTACCAAATCTACCTACGTACAATATCTACAAAATGTTAGTTTCACAAAAGAAAGTTTAATACACTCTATCAAATCAAGGTCTACAAGTTGTGGCCTGATTTATTACAGGTATCTTATTTTATAGAGTTCCTTATAGTTCTTTATACTAATTTTGTGTCAAAAAGCTAAGATACTGACTTGTAAGGAGAAAATTAATAATAGAGAAAATAATTAATTTTTGAAATTAATATATTTTCTCAAAATGGTGGTAACAAAAAATATCCTACTGATGGTGCCCTAAACAAATGTTAAACTAAGAACAAAGCCTAATCATTAATTAATTAAATATATCAAAGAAATCTTCTTCGTCAGGGTCATTAACGTCTGGCACCACAGTTAATCTCATCTTCAATATCTTGGTCACCTAGCAAATTTGTAAAAAAGAGTCTACAGTCGTCTGGCACGTTACCAGAATTGTAAATCTTTTTTAAAGGTTTTAGCTTGAGTGCAGAATTTTTTTTATTTCCTTCATGTAAAGGTTTGAGATATCCCTCCATAGCACGAACAGTAACTCGGCGTCCTCTGCGTGGAAGAATCATATTACTGCGAAAATCTTCATCAAAGTCAGTTTTGATTTTCTCTATAAAGGGCCTTCTCAAACCTTATCTACTTAATTTGGTGCCAGTTAACTAGATTGCCATCTTGATCTTTATTTCGTTTCACCATAATTAGCTTTGCCAGCGATTTCCAATCAAGAAAACCAATGTCTTTTTTTTTTTAAACTTCGTACTTGGGTTGATTTGTTTTGCTCTTTGAGCAATAGTCACCCATTCATGAGGTAAATATACTGGTACATTTTTGGCGGCTGTTTCGATTCATGCATGCATCGAGTCACATTCCATCTGACTGTGTCCAGAAACTAGAAATTTTTGATCAATGACTTGTATAGGTAAAACTTGTACGGCATAAATAAACATGGCCGCCACAAATTGGTTTTTAATTTGTCCCTCGCACGTGTCGCTAAATAGCTGTACATTTTCAATAGTTGTAGGAAGGCTTTTTAAGTGGTGAAATAAACATGACGCTATTTCACTTGGGCCACGTGATCCTTCTACTTCAGACCACATATAGCATTTCCCAGTACTATCTCCACAATTAAACATTGTAAAATTGTATGTAGCCAACTTGGTCTTGTAGAAAAGGATAGGGTGTGTAGGATCTGTTGGCACAAACAATACTTGCTGCAAATCGAAATTGGCCGAATGTATCTTCACAGGATATTCTTTGGATTCGAATTTATCCAAGTTTTTTTCTTGTCTGGCCATCTCCTTATTTTTTATGTGAACGCTATATTTTTCAAGCATATTTTTCTTTGTTTCCGAGTTCGCAGTTTCATACGATGTGCATATTGCACACTGATCCTTTCTTGGCTTATGGAATGATAAGTTAAAATGTGTTCTAAAAATATGACGGTAGAATGACTCTTTCAGACATTTGCATTCACAAGTTGCAAAATGTTGCCGCTAGGCTACGCTCAACCGCTTGCGTCAAAGGACTATTGTCGTTTATTCTCATTATATGAAATTGAATGATTGTCACAATTTGCTAAATGTCACCGTCGGAAATAAATAACTCGTTTTGCTGCTTTTATCACCTTTTAGAGCCAAATAAGATATTCCCAGTTACCACAGCCAAGAATATATTTTGACTTGCTGAGTAATACAGGCTAGGTTTATACTACGGGGTGTTCATTATAAAACTTCATCCAGCAGGCTATGAAATTTTGACGGAAAAGGATGACATAATCAAAGTAAATGGAGTTTTGTTTCTCCATCTTTTTCTTTTGACATTTCATAGCCAACTAGATGAAGTTTTATAATGAACACCCCGTATATTTTTAGCTCAGACAGAAAATTTCACTACCCTGTGTCCATGTTCTTCATTTGTTTCTCCTAACGCACGGTCGTGCGTTAGGAAATCCTAACGCACGACTGTATGTTAGCATTAGTTTTCGAGGCTTCCATCTCCGAATGTTATGTTTGCTTTCGTAAGGGTTCGTGGGAAAAACAAATAATTGTATGGTTGAGTTAGCGGAAGAATGGGACGATGGGTGGAAATTATATAATTATTTATTTGCGGACATTTCGTTTATTATGCTTAAACAGCAGCAGAACCTCCTTGTCTAAGGACACATCAGGTTCCTTCACAAAATGCGATTTTTAAGACAGTTCTAAAAAAAACTTTGAACATCACCGATAAACTATGTAAATTATAGTGCATATCTACGTCAAAAGAACGAAATCAAAATCCGAGAACGCGTCATGGAACACACACACAGTGTCTGCGGCTTTATGACCGAGCTATATACGAGATTCTATTAAACTTGCCAGACCTTTCACGTTTAATTACATTGCAGATTTGCAAAGCGACTGCATTTTAAGCCGATGTTGTGTTAGGTCTATAAACTGCAGTTTTAGCGGTTAATGCGTGTTTGTACAATCTCGTAAATTTTGTTAGCTTAGTACTCTCTTGACTTCGCAAATATTCGCTATTTTCAAACGTTCAACATTGGATATAACAATATATTTTCGTTTTGTTTGTTGACACAACATGCATCAATGCTTGTAGGCAGGCAAAGAACAAAAGCATGGCATTGATCGAACAAAAATAATGTTTTCATATTTAATTTCAATATGAATGCAAATGTAAATATTATATTGATATTCGTATGCTCCTCGGTTATGAATAGATTAAAGCGCGGATTATGTTGTTATTCGTTATTACACACACTGCTAAATAGTATAATACCAAATATGAGACACCTCACATTTGCTAGTGTTATTTTTTTTTATACAGAACAACTCTTCAGGAAAGAAGTGTGAATAAACAAAGTTTTAATAACTCAAACAAAAAAGTGAAAACCCACAAGTTGAAAATACCTTTTAAGTAGCTTCGAAGAAAATTTTTCTTTGCTGAACAATTTCGCCGATCATCAAAACCGCTTGAAATCAATTCTCGAAACACCATCAACAAATTCCTCCTCAAATTTATCATCTTATCCATTCTCATCGCATGTAGCAGCTATCTATGGGACCACGTTCCCCCGCTGCTTCTGTTTGGAACGTCCGAGCGATTTATCATCCTTGCACGATATTTATTTATTAGTTATTTATGGCGAGTGTTCCTGAAAAAATGAGCTAAAAGCACAGACCAGATACGCTATCGTTAGTTATTGGCCGTTGTTTTGTTCCTGTACATGAAAGTTTTATGGTGGAGAGAGATACGGTGGCTTTGAAACTATCAATCATGGAACATCGACTGCATGGGAATTTGCAAGCTCTGGCTTGCATTACATTTGGCCCTCATCGGCATTGGCCGAAAGCCAATTTTTCTAGAAATCGATTTTTCTATTAAGATTTGTTTTGCTGGAGATGTTGCTCTTGTTATGTAAATTACAAAAACGATATTTCTAGTGTTCCTTGTGTGGTGTTTTCCTTGTTACAGTAGTTTCCAGATATTAAATAATTCTTGGTGTTTAACATTCAAACAGTTTTGACTGAACATAGAAAGTCTCATAATTTTGGCACGAGCTTTATCGACAATAAATCAGAATATCATACAATATTTTTTCTATAGACGCATTAAAAATGAATCTAGTAAAACTTATTACTTTAAACACAAGAGTTAAAAGTAAATACCAATAATTTCTATGCAAAGATCTTAAATGCGTATTTTAAGGTCCAAATAAGTTTTTTTTTCCTATAAGCATATTTCCGCAAATTCATCGTTACCGAGCTGCAGTTTGTTCAAATTTTAATAATGTTTCAGTTTCTTTTTTGTCGTTATCTCCCACAGCTAGTGAGATAATTTTGGCAAGTAGGCTACCTTGTATTTCATTTATCACTATCCGTACCAATACAAGCTTTAAAAGTCTAAAAGGCAATTTTTTTTTTGGGACTCAAACACCTTTTCGCCCCTAAAATTCTTTGTGATACGTCACTGAGCTACTCTAAAAGAGGTCCAATCTCCTGTTCCATTCTGACACTTTTCAGTATCTTGATTTTTGTTTGTGTCTGCTGTCGTTCTCGTGCAAAAAAAAAATAAAACAGGACTTCATGTAATTATCAAAAATAACCACCTGAATAAATTAACACGATATTAACATCCTGTGTCATAGTAACGAGATATTTGCGCACATATTTTTGTAGGAAAAAAGTTTTATTTTGACTCCATATCTCGGGAACAGTTCGTCGTATGACTTTGGTGTAAAAAAAAATCTTGAGTAAATCTGCCATGAACAATCGCTGGAAGATACTTTTTTCAAGTTTTAAAAATTACCACCTTAAATTTTTAAATTGCATTTTCTATAAATTTCGCATAATAAACTATTTTCTTTTGCATTTTTAAAGGGAACCAGTTTATCTATCATTTTCGTAAAAAATGGTAGGAAGTGTTCAATTGTTTTTGGAATAACTTGTTTTAACTCCTTAACGGCTGTTTGACCGATTTTAACAAATTTGCTATGTTAGTGAGCGAAATTTTTAGCTTTTTCGCAGGAAACTCTAGTTTAAAATATGCAAAAAGGCAATATTTACCAATGTTTCGTTCACTAACATATTTCGCAGAAAATAACTCTTTTAACTTTCATAAATTTGCTATGGTTGAAAAGAGCATTAATTGGGCAATAAGAATCAACAAAAATATAGTTAATTTAGTTCAATTCTTCTCCATCAGGGGGCTAGCTTTGACACTATAACCCAAATTCCAAAAAAAAAATCAAATGGAATGATATGACTTTTTCTTTATGAAAAATAATCCAAATACCATCCAAATAGGCCAATGAAAACCGTTTTTCAACATCTCGTTCCTTAAAAATTAGATGGGAAAGGAAAGGAAGAGGGAAAATGAAATTAATGGATCTTTGAAGGCTAAGGATCGCGTGGTAAAGTTCCTAAAACTATTAAAAATTTAGCTACAAAATGAATAAGATGTTAAACAGGCAATTGCGAGATAACTTTTTTCACCCCTTAGTCATACGACGAACGGTTTCCGAGATTTGGCCGAAGAACAGTCATATTGGGTCATCCGGTACATCGAATTTTAAAACACCCGATATACTGAGTATAGTTCATATTGGACCAAAACTAAAATCGCAATGAAATCAGCAAGCCAGGACTCTCAAAACCCCTACAATAAAAGGCAATAGCCCTACCTGGGTCTTGGTCATCTGTATTGTCATGGATATAACTCGAGGAATACAAGTCAAGATAATGTTTCCAATTTTTTTATCGTACGCCACTGATTATTTCTTAAGCTAAACTTCTAAGGTTTGTGCTCCCTGGTCAATTTGAAAAATGTTGGTCACTTGCAAAGCTTTGAAATTTTAACTGTTTTCAAAACAATATTATTGCAAAAATATTAAAAACGACTTTTTCTTTATCTGATTTCAATGATTTAAATTTTTTTAATTGTAATTTTAATTTTAGCGTAACTCGAACCTTGATGAAGTTTGACAAATGAAACGTCGGACAGTCCCAATCTTATTAGTTCCTGGGACACTCTCTACATTGATTAACAAATTTGTTATTTTAAGCAATTAAACTAACTTTGTCCAAAAACACTACGATGCATTCTTCTAGCATTTCTATTAAAACGTATAACTGTTTATATTAATATTTTAGCAAATATTTAGACAACAGTTAGAGCTACAAACTTAATGCAAGAGACCTTGTTTTTTTTTAAATTAAACAGACAGGATACATTTTTGAACATAAACTCTCAGTGGCAAACCATAAAAAAATGTTTGGTGGTAAAAAAAGGTTCTGATGCTACAAAACATTTTCTAGACATTTTAAAATCCAATAGTTAAGTCTGCCTACGTAGGATATAATAAGTTGCCCGCATTTGAAATTTATAGTGATTATCTCTAAAACTGGACTAGCTATGAAAACGGTAGTATAAGGGTGTTGCATCGTCGTGTGGGACAGGAAATCACATGTAAATTGTAAAAGGGTCTATTTTTGGCTTCCCTAATTATTTTAGAGAACAAATCTATTTAGATTTTTTATTTAGATTTTTTGATGAAAATTAAAAACCACAACTAAATGGACATTTTCAGACATTTTTGATTAACCCGTTTACGAGTTATTTCTAATAACTTTTTAAGTATTTTGTCCTTTTTATCGCCCCGTATTTACGGACACTAGTAAGACTTGGCTATCAAACATTAAAAATTCATGAATGACAGCTTTATTTGACAGCCAACTCTTACCTTGCCTGGTGTCGGTGAATACGGCGATGAAAAATATAAAATATTAAAAATGTTACTGGAAAATAATTAATGAACGGGTTGATCAAAAATGTTTTGAAGTTATCCTATTAGTTGCGAATTTTAGCGCTCTTAAAAAAAAACTAAATAAAATTTTCCCCCAAAATAATTAGGAAAGCCAATAATTGACCCTATCAAAATTAATTTACATGGGATTTCCTATGTCCCGCCCGACGATGCAACACCCGGTATATGTAACGATGCGTTTGAGGACCTGTGTTTTTATAAACTTTTTGTCAAGCTTATTGGTCTAGCATAAGATGTTATGCGGGGTGTTCATTATAAAACTTCATCTAGCAGGCTATGAAATTTTGCCAGAAAAAGATGGCATAATCAAAGTAAATGGACTTTTGTTTCTCCATCCTTTTCTTTTGACATTTCACAGCCAACTAGATGAAGTTTTATAATGAACACCCCGTATTTAAAGCAGGCTAATTTCGGAACACTCTCTTATGGAGCAAATAGTGATCTGTTTCATTCAATGTTCGGTATTCCAACTCGCATATAAATTTAAGAACAAAAAGCTGCAACGAAGGGTTGATCGACAAATTGGTGACCACTTATACCTACTCTTTTCACTTCGTTCTGGTTCCGATAACCAGCGAGGTACAGAGCAATATGGGCTGTTTCTCGAACTGAGAGCCATCTGCCATGCAGTATTTGATCTAAAATACGCTGGTGGATGTCGCCTGCTCCTGCTCTGTACAACATCTCACCGGTACTCCGTACATTTCCGGTTTTAAGCCGCTGAATCGAGATCCCCAATTTGTCGACCAGCCAAAGCTGTACTTATGAAGGGTAGACCCCGAAACTAGTATGCAGATGGGTTAATCGACAAATTGGTGACCACCTATACTCTTTTCAACAAGACAGTTCTTCCATTTTCATTCACATTTTCTTTATTTTTTCTGTCTAAATCCACATGTTCTAGCTGCTTGGGTACCCGTTGATCGTTTTGTTTTCTTTCTGTTCCTAATTTCAAGTGTTCTGTTTTAGTTCCTTACTGTTACGTTATTCTTACCTCACCAATTGTTTTTCCTTTAGCGGTTGTCTTTTATAAAAATTAGTAATAAGGCGTCTTTTTAATGGTAAAATTAGGATTTGCTACAATCAAAATAAATCAAAATTGAGCGGTGTAATTTTTTTTTACCAGTTTAGTTTTTCCAGTTGTACACATTATAAAAATGAACCAAAAAATACCCTGACCCGTCTAGCATACGGAGCAGATTATAATTCCACATTAAAGTTATCAAAAGTAATTAAAGTTTTATGAACAATTAGTTCAAGTTTTGCGTTGTTTTGCGTCACTCTATCTAATGAGATAGTTGTATAAGTACAGTTTCTTATTAACTATAGCTGGTAAAGTTATTGTGACTTACCTGAAACATGAAAAGTATGTATTCATTTACAATTTGCAAATACCTAGTGGTTTCAAATAAATAGTACTTTTAAGGATTTGATGCAGATTACTGTAAAATACAGAAATCGATTTTTAGCCGTCGGTACTATGAAAACGCTGTTGTCGACCTTTTTAAACGACTGGTAAACCATCATTCGCAAGCTCTAATTGTGTCCATCCACAGACTAGTTTCGCCGTTTACGGCTCATCAGTAAGGCTTCGACACAACCAGAGCTCTCGAATTTTAGAATACTCAAGACACGTTTCATGGCAGTACCGAGAAAAGGTTCCCAGTGGCGCCATCCGTGTCCGTTTGTTGAACTAACGAGATTACACCCGGCCAGTGTCAACGTCAATGCCCGGTCTAAGGAAAGAATGATGCAGATTACTGTAAAATACAGAAATCGATTTTTAGCCGATTTTTAGCCAATTTTTAAGGATTTATTCAGTTTGTTGTATCAATGGCATCAATGGCACGAAGTAAACTGAATAAAAGGTAGTCAGGTATAATTCGCATTTACATCAAGCTCTATTAAATCATTAAAACATGAAGGTATAAAATGAATAAGTTTTAACAGAAACTAGTTATATATTAATTATGAAAAGTTAGACTTGTAAAGTAAAACGTAATAATTACTATTAACGAAAAAAGTCTGATGAAACGATTCAATTCTTTCATAGGCTCTTTTAAAAAGCACTCAGCAAATTGAATTAGGATAATATTAGCACTGAAAAGCTCAAGTTCTTAAATATTCTTGCAAATGATTAATGGGACATTACGTCAAACAGACCTCTCAGGGGAGAACAAGTTTAAGCAATAAAAAAGGTGAAAAGGAAAAGAAATAATATTAAATTATTCCAGGAGCGAGAATATTAATCTCTAAATAATTATTTCTGGAACTAAGATGTAAGGAGAACACGTGTGAGTATCTTGGAAATGCTAAGAGGTACACACTTTTTTTATATAAAAGGAAAAAATTCAACCAAGTTTCTATTAAATAATTACGTGTTATAGAATGATTTCTTAATCGTATATTACAGACTGTGTCAAAACTCATTACTTAAGCTACTAGCAATTCCACTCATTGGACATTAAAAAAATTAAAATTTGAAAATAAAAATGAAAGAGGATTTCACTAAAATTGCAAACAGCAAAATGAAGCAAGTAAAGCTACTTTTTTCATAGACTTGAATACTTGAAGTCAAAAGGATTCTTTAATTATTTAAAATAACACAGTTATTGTTCTAGCCCCATCTTCAATGCGCCAGTTATTCTTGCCTCGGCTAGCGGGGGTGTAGTAGTTACGCCACTGAGCCCGGAGGCAAAAGGCTAAAAGAAACTTAATCCAATGCTAAACACGTCTAAGACAACGAATTGATATATTACTCAATTTTCGTAAAATACGACTTGTTGTGATCATTGGGATTAAACTAATGAGAAATTGTCAGCAAATGATATTTTAACATAGACTGATGCCTGACATTTAAACGATTTAAAGTCGTATGCTAAATTATACGTCACAAGTCTTATACTTGTTTGAAAGCAGCTCATTAGTAAAATGTCAACAATCCATGGGCGTTTCATAGTGAGACAAGAGAAATCTTTATTTATAGGGCTCCCTTGTGTCTATGCTTTTTAAACTCTACTCACGGGAATAAAATGGTTTGCTAGACAAATCTTTAAATCAGTTTACTTGCCAACTAAATGAAAAAACTAGCTTTAATCGTGTCATATAAAGTGAAATTTCCATTATAACGACTTTACGTCATTATAGAATAGACGAAGTGAAATAAATTTTAATTGGAGCATTAATCTTTTTCCTTCAATTAAAACTTTTCCATAAAATAAAACCAAACTTTTCTCAAATTAACCCGAAAAAGAGGTTAATTATCAACTCCCACTTCCTTTGGCTGTCGGATTCCAGAACGAACTTTCCATTGGGTTTTCCAATCCCTTTTCGCAGCTTTTCCAGGGAAAAGGCTCTGGTAAATTATTACAAGTAGGGCACACACAGTGATTCAGAGGCGCTTTATTGATTGGCTGGGAAGTTTTATTAGGAAATATGGTAATCTTATACGGATCTGGTGCGTGAATTTTACAAAGGAATTTGTTTCCATTTGGAACGTCAGCACGGGTTTATTGAGTAGGAAAACATTTTAGCTGATTAGCCACCAAAAAAGTGCGTTGTGTATGGATTGGGTATAAAATTGCGTTTCTTATATTAACATACTCTTGTCACATTTAATAAGTAAAAATAGTGTATTATTAAAGGAGCTTTTTATGATAGCCATTATTCTCTTAGGGAGACGTTTGCGTCACGAGCCGCAGGCGAGGGGCGCAAGTCTCCCGTGGGAATAATGGCCATAAAAAGCGAGTATAATACTATACTTTGACCACGGCCATTGTCTAATAATTACAAATTGTAAAATCCATAGGTAGTGTAAATAAAATTATTGAAATGTCAAAGTGACACTCGCGTTTGACGGCAAAACCGGTGCCACCAGTGCATTGTTTACGCTGCGGCATTGATGATATTACATTGTTACCTACTCCTACTAGTTGCCAAGGCAACATATATAACTTAAATGGCGAGCGGGAATAATATCATTATTCCCGCTGTTTCAACTCATGTATCCCTCTGCCGCTATATGAGCGCTATTTAACTTTTGTCAACAAGCTGAATATCAATGTATTATTAAGTGGTCGTGAACAATAGTATATTATTAAACGAGCTTTTTATGATAGTCATTATTCCCTTAGAGGGACGTTTGCGTCACGAGCCGCAGGCGAGGGGCGAAGTCTTCCGCGGGAATAATGGCCATAAAAAGCAAGTTTAATACTATACTTTGCCCACGGCCATTGTCTAATAATTACAAATTATAAAATCTATAGGTAGTGTAAATAAAATTATTGAAATGTCAAAGTGACACTCTCGTTTGACGGCAAAACCGGTGCCACCAGTGCATTTTTTACGCTGCGGCCTTTGATAATGCGTTGTTGCCTACTCCTACTGGTTGCCAAGGCAACATATATAACTTAAATGGCGAGCGGGAATAATGATATTATTCCCGCTGTTTTAACTCATATATCCCTCTGACGCTATATGAGCCCTATTTAACTTTTGTCAACAAGCTGAATATCAGTATATTATTAAGTGGTCGTGGACAAAATAAATTAATAAGCATATTCAGAAATTTGTACTTTTCCATACAAATTAGCTAATTTTTTTACGCTAGTCTCGTGAGGAAAATTTTTTACTTTCCACAATTGTTAGGAAATAGTTGATTATGTAACTAGGATTAAAAGTCGGTCTTTTCGTGCTGAGCTCAGAGATTAACGGCCGAAGCGAAGCTGAGGCCTGCAACTGGGCGAAGCACCAAAAAAAAACTTGTACTCCGTGTATCATAATATACCATTTTTTTCGAGCTATTTAAATTACAAGTCTACAGGGTGATTCATTAGTATGTTAATATGCTTTTATTTTCTTATTTATCATTTTAGATGAAAATGTTCAATGCAAGTTGTATAGGTTTTTATAGAATTATTTAGAAATAGATATTGTTACGGCGAGCGGACGCTGGGAGGCGGAGCGACATTGGAGGTTGAACCTTCGCCGCCTATCCGGGCGCTGCGGCGTGGGAACTGTCACGAATGATTTATTGCTCTGTTTATTTAGAACGCAGTTATTTACACCCTTTTTTACGTGTCTCTTTATTTTTCTTGTAAGAATATTCTATATTCTCTACATTTTTAGGATTTTCTATAAAAGGCGAATAGCGCCCCCGTTAATCCAGCTATAGGTAAGGTAAAGTACCAAACGATAATAGGAGGAAAAAAAAAGAGTCCCATACTGGAGTGCATCAATGACGTCTTCAATTTCGAACCGACTTTGATTTTTAATAATCTAAAATGATTTGCGTATCAGCGTCTCTGCCGCCACCGGCGTACTCGTACTTTGCTCGACGAACGACCTTCAGGTATTTGCCACTGTTAGTCTTCTAGCCAGTTTGTAATATGTGAACGTGTTTTAGAATTTTTAACTATTTTAACGTGTGTTGTGATTGTGGTGCGTTTAATTCTGGTTGTTCTTGCGTTGCAATTGTTTTATAATTATATTTTAGGCCTGATGATGTCTTTTTAGGCGAAACATGTAGCCGTACAACTACAACATAATAAACTTGAGACTGCTGACTTAGAGTTAACTAATTTCAAACCTGAGTTTCTACCAGTGTCTTAGAAAAAAATGGATTTTTTCTACCATAATAGAAGGCTATAAAGTGTTAAGTAGTATTTAGTAGTCGAATTGCACTTGTGTGTATCTGCAGAGTAAATAAATAGTGTTTTCGTGTTAAATCGGTACACTGGGATTATTGAACCCTGACATAACAGACCCAAGTTAAGTTTTTTTTTTGTTATGAGGGGGGTTCAAGTTCTTGGTTTGTGGTCCTTTGATATGTTGGGAAAAAGAAAAAAATGTCTTTCTTTAACTGTACAAAATGTAGTAGATCAATAATGTTTAGCATCTTCATCACTAAAACGTTAAAACGTAATACTGAAAAACAACATTTTTATTTTGATTGTTGTGATAAACAAAGTTTCAATTAATCAAACACCGCATATATTACAAAACTAAGATCTACAACTGCTAACCAGTCCAAATCTGAAAGAAAAAATTTGCATCATATTGCGCTTTGCGTCCTATCAATGATTAGAAAGGTGTTGGATCGCAGGTGTAGGACAAATAGCCACTTCACTTTCTCGAAATCGCCAACGTTTCGACCTTTATTTTTAGGTCTTCCTCAGGGCTTTTTCAGTCAGTGAAGAATGTCACCAAATCTTATACTGACCGTCATGGCAGTACACATAAACGAAAAATTGTTAAAATCCAGACGGTGCACGTAAAAGACAAGCAACAAACACACGGGCCAACGAAACAAAACAGATAAAGATAGATAGAAATAAAGGTCGAAACGTTGGCGATTTCGAGAAAGTTAAGTGGCTATTTGTCCTACACCTGCGATCCAACACCTTTCCGAAAAAATTTGCGGCAAAAACTGAAACATAAGATGGATGCACCTTCGCACCAAGAGCTCTGATTACTCTTTGTATTCAACTGCTGTAGTGCCATCTAGTATCTAGTGCCTAAAAGTTTTCGTAAAATACAATATTGACAATGGTTGGTGTACAACTGCACAACCACGACAGTAGCGGTGACTTTTGACTTTACTTTTACTGTCTAGGACTTTTTTGCTACTTTTTTGGTCTCAGGATTAGAAAGTGCACTTTAGGTGTGCGTATGGAGAAAACAAATGACGTACTTTTACTCCGCTTGAAAAAAAAATTATTAGCAAATACATCAATAGATCACGTTCGTGTACTGCATGCAATAGAGAGTTTTTAAGCCGATTATTTCAACAATTATAATATTTATTTTGACATACATTTTAACTTATCATAGGCAGCTGCATTTTAGCATCAAAGTATGTGACATAAAGAATTTTTGGACCACTTATATAAACTTTGTTATTCTTATTTTGACATATTTGTAACATTTTCGATAACGTCAACTTAATTATTAGTGTTAAAAGTATGCGGTCCGTACAGAACGGAGCTCGTTAACCGACCCAAGTTAACGTTATTAGAAACAGTCAAAATATGTCAAAATAAGGATAACGAAGTTGAAATAAGTGGCGCTAAACCTCAGGCCATAGAACTTGACGTTACGTTGAAGTGCAAAAGTACTTATTGTTAAAATAAATGGTTAAAAAAAACTCTCTAATAACTTTGTGAGTAATCTTTGTATTTAAGTTATGTTGTCAACAATTGCCACATACACCATAGGCACAACCTTTTATGTATGATGCAATAACATATTGGATCAAGATGTTCTATGTGATTGTTGTGGTCCTTTAAAGTATACCACAAGAAGTACTTCAAACTTTGGTCTTGTTTATTGGAAAAACGTTTTCGGTTTGTGCCTTCATCCGACTAAGAGCTTCAACATGGAAGATACTTAATTTATTAGTTCAACACTTATATAAAGCAAAAAAGTGGTGTAAAGAGGAGGAAAACCATAACTCTATGCACACCAGCGTTAATGGTGAAATTTCTAATTTACGTTAAGATCATCTTAAATAATTTGACAGTGATTAATATGACTTCATGAGGATACATGTTAAGTAATGAGGTAAAAAATGTTGAATGCAAATATTTATAAAATATGCATGATGAGTAACTGAAATCGCCAAAGTAATTAATAATAAATATATAGAGTGTTAAAAAATGGGGTATTACCATGCATGTTCAAATATCGTTTTTTGGCTCACATTGTACGTCCCTGCCCTCACAAATAACCCTGCGCTACATTTTGTGTATTATAACTGTGGTTGGGGATGTTTTATATACTGAAAAGGGGGAAACCGTTCCCCAAGTTTACCGGATTAAAATCTTTACATCGGGGGTTGGCCAGTTTTGGCCGCCGGCCGGTCAAAATTTGATGCAGACGCGCTCAATTAGAATGATCCTGAATAATATCTCCCCCTGGACATCATAATTCAAAACAATCCTTCTAAATATCTACGCATATTTTTGGGGTCTCGTTTCGAGTTTTACCTAAAATATATCGTGATTAATTTACCGTTACGTAATTATTAAGATAATCTCGTAATTTATAGCTGTTACTTCTATTTACTAAAAAATTCGGCAAGTAAGAAAGAGGATAGGTACTTTGACTCTAAAATATAAAGAAAAATTGTGACGTTTTTTGAGGGAATCCTCTTAAATGAGCTTTATGTGATCCAAACAAATCAGTGTCATAAGCAGCAAGAGCGATTTTTATCGCACATTTCAATAAACCACAGCCCACAATGACTCCTTTATGGTTGAAACTTGCAGTTCTTTCGATCGAGATTATTAAAGAAAGGAAAAAAGTTGAATTCTTTAAATGCGCAGACGACATTGACACTGGGACCGTTCTCGTTCCCTCGGTTTAGCGAACAATAAATTATTAACCTTAAGCGGTTGTAACTGCCGTCATAACGATAATTTCAGATTTCAGACATAACCAAAAAGCCAGCAGGATGTGCGGAATTCCTCTAAATGGCTCGATTAAGCGTAACTGGTTCTGCGAGAATTCACGCCATTATGTTAATAGGAGAGCATCTATATTGATATGGAAATTTCGAAGATAAAGCTTGTCTATTGTTCTTGGTCTTTCACCTTGCCGTAAGTAATACTTTCTCTTTCCAAATAAATCGGCTTTAGTGCACGTTTTATCATCACTTTAATAACCGAACTAAATCCAGCTCTGACTTCCGAAGGAACTGCGATGAGTACGGAAATAATTCCGAGAGAAACGGTCTCTTTTCCAGAAATTCGTCTTATTTTCAGCGAAACGAACTTCATCCAGGAAATAGCGGGCTCAGATTTAATACATTTTCCGTTTTCATCTCCGTTATGTCATCAGGAATATTTAAAATTCACTCTTCCAGTGACATTATATTATATTTGGCTACCATCTTTGAATTTTTGACAACCTTTTGTTTAAAAAAAATGAACTAATGTTTCATACTAAGAAAAAGTAATTGAAATCAAATAGAAATAAATATACGGGGGGTAGTCCTTGGGAAGCGGTCCTCATGTAATGAGAAGAAAACATGTTTTTTTTGTCATCACATAGGACATAATTCTTGGCATAAGGACATACTTCTTGGGATGCACTCCTTATGTAATGAGAAAAAAACAGTGTTTTTCTCATCACATAAGGAGTGCATCGCGCAAAAACTACCCCCCGTATAATACAACCAAGATCCAAGTACGACGCACGTTCATATAGTATCAAGTATATAACAGAAATAAATTGAGACTGTTTTATTCCAGTTTTAAGGTGCACCAACTTTAGCTAAGTGTTGAAAGCAGGTAGATACATATCTACGAACGGGTTGAGACACCAAAGTTTCCGTCTCTATACTCATTAGAAACTTGCGCCATAATCAGAGTAATTAATACCACTTTGCGAGAGTTTCGCACAAAATTTGGCTTTTAATAAGTAACAGGGCTCTAACAAAAGGCCTATGGAGCTTAAGTGTAAAATATTCCTCTTCCCTGACGAGTGCTTTAAGAAATAATTGCTGGTTGTGCAGGCCCGGACTTTTGAGAAACATATTAATAATTATTTTAGCCCATATTTTTCATATTATTTCTGAACACACAAATCAGAAAAACAGTTTTATTGATCTTCACAAGCACATAATTGTGAAAACAGCTGTTAAGTGTAATACACTAAATAGTCGGTTTTGATTTAGAAAAATTTAAGTGTAAATATCAATACCTAAGTGATCCATAATAGTCAATTGGAAAAGGAAAGTAACTTGATATACGACATTTTTTTAATAAAAAAAGGCCATGCGGCTCTGTTTCATCTTGACGGCGGGCGACACAAATTTAGTTAACTGAGCGGAGAAGTTAGATATTTCTTAAACCTGGAAGCTTAAACTGTCCTCTTTGCACAACTTCCCCTTTTTCCTCTAAATTAATTTAAATATATCAAATTAAAACTTTGCTGAAAACGATTATTTTCAAGCAGGTTTATTGCATTATTCACTTTTTGTCAATTTGAGAATTATGTAAAATAAAACCTATAAAATTGTCCTCATTTGTTCACAACATATGAAGTCTGCGCCGTCGCTCATTGACGTCACGGTCTCTCGTCACTTCTTGCAAGTTCTTTAGTATAGCATCAGATCTATTATTTGATTTTCATCATATAGTCATTTTCTGTTATGTAACATTTATAATCAGCGTTGTGTAGATTCCTCAACAAGTAATTTTTATTGTTTCTTTGCATAAGGTTAACTGGGTACAGATAAATTGTACCAATTTGGGGTACAGTGTCTTGACACAATTTCTATACAGTTTCGTCATCTGCCACATTCGATATTCCTAGTCGTTTTCTAAACCTTCATTTATTAATAATTCTTCTATTATACTTCAGTTTGATCACAGTGGATAGTTCTGTACTCATTGGTTTATTTAGAAATTTCAAGACATGTAAAAGAAAAATAATTCTGCTGACCTGCAAAACTTGGAACTATAAAATTAATATCGAATTCAGTTGTTGTAAAAGGATTGAAAAAGTAGAGAGTTAACCTAATTTGTTCAATTGTCAGATAAAACTGTGACACATTAGAAAACATCATCTAGGAGGCTATGAATTTCAGGTCAGAAAAGGGGGTCAGAAAAGGATGACATAATCAATATAAATTGAATTTTGTTCCGTTATCCTTTTATCTTGACATTTCAAATCCATCTAGATAACATGGACAATTTCAATCCCCCTTGGTCTTGAACATAACAAAGTGAATGGGAGGAAAACTAGTCCCTTAAATAAGTACTTTTTAAACGTCAAAAAAGCAAATTTTTAAAGTGCCTAAAAATGGTCCATAGAACGGGTCTATCTCCGAAACCATTGAACCAAATGGGACCGCAGTTAATGGGAGGGCACAGTGGAGACCAAAAACAATAAAAAACCGTTGGGTTCACGCCAATCGGTCCATTCGTTCCAAAAGTTATCGACCGTCAAAATTGATAATTAACAAAAGATAGGTGATACACCACCTTTTAATCTTTTTCAAAACAATTTTACAAAATTTTACAACACTTTTTTGCGATCTTGATAGAAATGAGACGATTTCAATTCCCTATGAACTCAACAAAGCGAGTTGGAGTAAAAAACGTCAAAAAAGCAGATTTCAAAATAGTCTAAAAATGGACCATATAAGGAGATTATCTCTGAAGCCATTGAACCAATGGGGCTATAGTTTATGGGATGTGACAGAGGAGAACAAGTACAATAAAAAACTGTTAGTCTCACTCCGATCGGTCCATTCGTTCCAAAGTTTTCGACGGTCAAATTTGAAAACTGAGAAAAAAGGGGTAGTACAACACCCTTTTTGCTAAATTTTTCGAACGATTTCAAGCCACCATGAACGTAACAAAGCGAATGGGAGTGAAACTAGTCCCTTACATAAGTTTAAAAACATTATTTGCACCTGATAAAAATTAGTGTCATGCCAATTGCACCAAATAAATAGAGCCTCAATTGCGCAAGTAAGGCTTAAGTTACGCTTATTTGAGCGTATGGTGGCGAACAAACTGTCCATTAATTAGCTGGTGCGACTAAATTGCGATAATGCGCCATAGCCATCATAGAAATGAGAGAAAGAGAGACTATGGTAGGAACATCACTTCTACTCTATCAAATTAAGGGAACTCAAGTAGTTCGTGACGTCTCACTCTGCCTGTGTTTTGCTAAACGCTTTAAGTTCAACTCACGTAACGCACTCGGTCGGTGTTTTGCTGCAATTATTGCTTGCAGTTAGAGCAAGATAGAAGATTCGTTCAAATCGCATCCATTTGCAATCGTTTCATTGTTCTGTGAAAATTCGAAGGAGATAAAAGACACGTTGGGAATTTCTAAACTGTAAAATTAGTGTCTCGGTAGAAGCACAATTTTGCAAAGTAGGTATCATCATCAAAACTTACTCACTACAAAAACTACCTGCTCATATCAACATTAAATTAGAAAAACCCTCCATTGAACCGCCCCTCTTTAGCGTATCTGAACTTATATTTAAAATCTTTCTCGAAACAAATGGAGCCATTAGTGAAACAACGAATGATTAAACCCTTCCATAGCTCCCCACTGCGGTGGTCACGTAGGACAAAGGTGCGATCATTATCCGTTAATTTTTGGAAATAGCGTACTGGATTAGGGCCTGTAAGTGACGTAAAGTAGGGGGGGCCATCAGCAGGAAATATATTCATATGCATGGAATCGGGGAGACGTATTTAATGGTCTTAAACAGTGGCGTAGAAAATGAGTGAATTAGATAAGAAAAACTACTCCAAATTCGCCTACACTACAGAAACGCGCTTTCTTCAGGATGAACTCCTGACAAAATATGAAAGGTCTAAAAAAAAATTAAGCGAAAAGTGAAAGCAAAACAAGTTTAGTAAAGGAGTGTGAGTTGTCTAGTGGCCTGGCAAATTAAGTGTGCCCCAGCTCAGATAATTCGGAGAGTGGGGTAGGTTAGCGCCACTGGCTTTGACAGTAAAGCCAGAAACTTCCAAAGTGTAATTTGGAACTCAACACCAAACCAAAATATAAACTAACAGATAAAGGGTAGGACACAAAGAAATCAGGGAAAAAGTCAATCTGGTAGTTTACTAGTTGCTCTATTACGGTAGGTAGTGGTGTTCAAGTTAATGACAAAAAGTCATTAAGAAAAGTTGCTTAGAACCAAACACTACGCCGATATACCAAATTTTAGAAACCTCGAGCTACTATGATTTTTCGACTTTTATAATTTTTTTTATCTTTCCAGTAACAGATATGTTAAAAAGTCATTCGTGAAAGTTGCTAAAAATAAAAATTAAAAATCGAATTCAATTCCCTTTAGGTTTATTTTCCTAATAAAAAGTTGAAAAGTGATAATTGAAATTTGGTACAGAGACTTAGCTGATGATTCTAAGGAACTTTTCCTTTTCATGTCTCATAGGAAGGACACTTACTCTACTGAAAAAGATGCTTTGTGACAATTTCCTAAGCCTTTTTGATTTTTCGATTCTTAAATTATGACAAAAATGGAGCTGAACCCCGAAAAATAAAATTATAAATTCGTTCTTTACAAGAGTCCTTTCACTTATTTGGGGACACACTGTAAAACCGATAAAAACTCAAAACCATTCTAGTGCTTACGCGAACTTCTGAATAAAATATATATGTATCTCGAAATGAGAAAAGGTTCAACTTTAGCACTATCAATGTCTGGCTACATTTGGTAAAATAAATTGTATGAAAATGTTGTTTTTAAAATTATTATGTTTATTTTGTCGATAATTTAAAATAAGCTGAAAACATTAAAACCCTTTAAAGCCCTTTTTAGCTTTAGTGTGCTTAGTTTTTAGTTCAGTTATCTAGTGGTTGATTCGAAAAATATTATAAAATGTATACAATGGTTAAATTTTATTTGGTTTAAAAAATCAAATTTCTAGCAGTTGTAGAAAAAATCCGTTTCTCAAAAAGACATAGATCAAAAATCTAAAGTGCCAAACTCCAAGTCTGTGGTCGTGAAAACTTCATTGACAAGTGAGGCAGCGTATTTAATTATTTAATAGCGACGAAAACTAAAAAAGTGTCCTGATTTAAAAAGGTCTTTCTTTAATAAACACTTTTACGTCAAAATTAGTGACTAAAAATGTTACAAAAATCATATTAATTTTATCACTTTTGGAAGACCTCCAAATTAATTTTTCTACAAATTTTCGGCACTTTCTTGTTTGTGCATACGGATTAGATAATTTTTGTCTTCACCACTTAATTTCACAGTTTAAGATAAAGTGCGTGGAGAGCATTCAATATGAGGTGACTTGAAATCGCTAACTAATAGTATATTACAATACGAGATGGGAAGTCTTTCATTACTGTCCAGAGATTATGTTATTTATCGAGACGCGTAGCATCGGGATAAATTAAATCTCGAGAGTTGCTATGGTATAGAGTATAGAGCAAAACCAACAATCAGGGTCTCTGTAATTGCCTGAAGTTTCTGCGCTTTGTTTGCATGTGCATTACTGGTCTAGGAGTTCTGATTAGATTTTGTATAACTAGGATCCTAGACCAGTAATGTCAAAGTACTTAATTTACATACACAGTGTACGCAGGTGTTAGTGCACATCTTAAACACAGTATGTCTGTTTTAATTGAGTGAGCCTAGAGGTCACAGCTGAAAGCAGTGTCTGTGTGTGGCCTGCAGTGACTTTTGCTAATGAAAGACTTGAAGAAAACTTGTAGGGAAAAAACCCTAGGAAAGAAAACCTGATATAGTAAATTTACAACAACCAAACAGGTGATTTGCTTTCCTAGTAATGAAAAAAGTTACTGAAAGATATTAATGAATTTAGAAAAATAAAATGAATCAATGAATAAAAATAAATTTACAAGTAAAGTTACACTTCAATAAAAGCAAATCAAATTAAATATGATCAAGTAATTTCGACTAGTAAACCTCAAACTATATTTAATAAAAAAAAACAGACTTATTATATAAAAACTAAAAAAGGATAAAAGTATAATTACCTCGCTGACCGTTTTTTTTATAGAAAAAATATCCTGGCTAGCGCAGCTCAGGAATAAGGAGGGTAGTAAAGCCGGATACTGGTACAGAAATGGCCAAAGGGTTTTAAACCTTGGGCTAAAACACGTGCCAGAACCATTTAGCAAATGGCGGCATCAAAGGGCAAAAGTGAAACTTACCAGTGGGAGATGATTAGCCGTTGAAATCTTGCCGAAGCAGATAAACTGTTCCCTTAAAGGTGAGGCACAAAAACAATACGAAAACTAGGGAACAGTCAATCAATGGACCGAATCCTGAATCCGCCTAAATCCAAGGGCGATGAAAGTAGAACTCGGATCCGCAGCTGTCTCCTGCTTGGAAGTTCAGGTCGAAAAGAACAACCCAGACGAAATGATAGATTTTAGTACCAGTACCGGCCAGGAGCAAGGACGAGGGGGAAGATGTCACATGTCACATATCCAATCAGAATGTTGAATTAACAATCACGTCACGCATGTAGCAGACAAGTTGATCACGGAACTAAAGATAAATAGGTAATTACTGACGCCAAAATTATCAAAAATAGCAAACCAATCATGACTGGACCCAGTCGATAAATAAAATATAAAACAGTTCAAGAAAAGGCAGCAGGAATTTAGTAATTAATGATATAAACAAACAAACCAATTAAATGTGCCACGCATTTACGCCAAAAGGAGATCAATTTAAGAAATATGCATCCTTGTCCAATACCAGGACAAAGACAGAGCAGGACTGACAGGCAAAGACTATCATTACTGTCAATGTCGGCCAAATCAAAAATTGCAAAGATAGGTTAGATTGGTTTGTTATTTGATCAAAATAAAAATGATGACATTACAAGGAAAAAGACTGTTAAATCTCTTCCTGTTATACAAAATCTAATCAGAAACCCTGAAAGAATGATAAAATCGCCACCCCAGCCCTCAGGAATACATTCGTGTAAGAGGAACAACTTCAATAAACAGACACAAACAATCAGTTAAGGTATGCTAATTAATAAAACTAAGAAGTGACACCAATGGCAAAAAATGACCGTGACAAACGACCTTTTTGGGTGCATTCCGACAACCCGATCTTCTACTTTGTGGTTTTCAATGTAATTTTTCACATTCGAAGAATATTGATAATTATTACAGCATCACCTAGAATCTGCAAGCGTAAGTTGAACCTTCAATAATGTAAATTCAACCTATGTATAACTTGAAACTAGAATAATTACAATTTTTAATAACATTCTTGTCCTTGCTTAGTAAAATAATGATCTAGTACGTAGGACAACTTAAGCTTGTATCAAGAATTGATATTCCTCTTCATGAAGGAAAAAAACTTTAACAAGTGTTTAAATTGCAGTCGAAACGTCAACAATATTCTGAAGATAAAGGATTTAACTCCTTCTCTCCCTGTTCTATTGTTTTTATTGTTATGCCTGATGATTTAGCTCTGATCCACAAAAACGTAAACTTAATGTGTTTGGCCATCTCAAAGCAAAAAATTATTGATTAAAAAACATAACTTATACAGTGAACCATGTATGTGAAACGATTTTAGCTAGTTTTTTTGGCACTCAAAATAAGTACGAAAAGAGTTAATTGGTAAAATCTTGCAGGTTTGGATATTTCCAACTTAACCTGAATTAAATAATGTTTATCCACGACCTTACTATAATAATAATAATCACATTCTTCTTGTACAATTTCAAGATTAATGCTACTCTTTATTTACTTGTAAATAATGAACATTATCACAAGTGGATTATGAGTTGTCATGGTAACGAAACACGTTGTAGCAACTGGCAACTCAAAAAGTAAACTGCCCTAAACATGAAATGGGTAGCGGTACTTAAAATAACCATAAAATGAAGTAATTTACCATTTACTCTCGTAGCACTGAAATGAACATGCACGGGCGACTAGACCATCATCTATCTGACGCATCAAACGTCGCGCCGTCGATTAGCGAAACCAGTCGTGGTCGTGGCTTTAAAATTGTGATTTATCTTTGTGTCACCTATAACCTATCATATTTGAGAAAACCCGGAATCTTGGTCGTGGATAAAGTATAGTATTCAACTCGCATTTAATGAGCGTTATTCTCTAGGGCAACTTGTGCCACTCGCTTCCCTCGTGGGCTCACACTTTACCCTCGGCAATAGCGACTCTCATTAAATGCTTGTTGTATAATAAACTATTAGAATGTGATTTTTATCATTTGTAAAACTACCATTAGTAAATTTTAACTCACCTTGCACTTTAATTCAAAATAGATAGTCAAAATAATGTCATGTATAATTAGGCAACACTATTTTCATACGAAAATTATTACTTAGAAGGTAAAAAATCGACCAAATGACTCGTAGAAACGAGTAATAGTTATGAAATGATTAAGCACCAACCCATTTACCCTGATCTATAAATATTATCCACGATTTGGGGGGCTAAACGATTTGATTAATGACACGTTCGTGCCTCTGATTTGAGACAAATTTCCGACTTGTGTGAACTTACAAAAATATATTTTCCAACTGCACATAAATAATAATATAACTCCATATAATACACGACATTTTCTCTATTTATAACCCGATATTTCCAACTTGCGTGCATCAACCCAAGAAGCCGACCGGTGTAACAGTTTTATTATACGCAAAAGCGATTTTTGGGGAAGTCACAGGCATATAATTTAGCAGTCAGAAAAAAAAATTGCAAGATTATTATGGGGGAAGTTTAGTGACCAAGTTGTGTGTATATATAGGTAATTCATCAAATAAGAGAAAGGGGGGTGATAGTAAGTTTCTAACAAATGACCGTTCTGCAACAAATTATAAACTATAAATTGTATAAATGTACAAAACTAGAGGGCGGAATAACTCAGCTGAACCTGTTATCATTTTTACAGTACCCGGGAGACTGGTAATTTAAAAACTTACCTTATTCAGTTGCTTCGTGAGTTTATTAATAGTTTGTTTGTCACGAAGCTCATTTTTCTGAGCAGCCTCCAACGCCAATTCCAGTTCGACAATTCTCGCTTCCAGGAAACTCTGTAAAAGAAGTTCCTCGTTAGAAATACACGCCAAGGAAAGTTTAATGCAAGTTAACGACAAAACAATTATAGTTTTACTAACAAACCTATTATAATACAAATAGAAATTAAACTTGTAAGCCCAGTAGATTAAAATCCAAATGATGCATGTTAGATAACAGTTTTGTTACTTCAAGTATCTCGATACTAATTAGCTCGATTGAGTCAAAGCTGAGACTATGTTCACAATAATTTGTATCTAAAAAAACAGCTCTCTTCCTGGGCTAACAATGCTAGATTGACGTCCTTTTTTTTTAATATAGCCACCCTTCAGTTTTCCCCATTTTATTAAGGGCTCTTTCAATTGCGCCTGCTGAAAGAAGCACATTTGAAGTCTCTTATTACTCAAGCGAGGAGTTTAATATATAAGCCCGACTTTTCAACTATATTTTTGTCCCCTAACTTTGATTTTACACAAGAAGCTTCATATTAGAGCCCAGCTGTCGCAATCCTGCTCTCTAATAAAAAGAACGTGATAAAAAGTACTATTGCGTCTTTAATTTCTAAGTAGCTTCAGTAAATAAAACTATGTTTTCCTCGTTTGCAATAGAAATAGCCCATTTCCATCTAGAAGGCTATGAATTTTTGACAGAAAAGGATGACGTAATTAAAGTAAATAGACATTTGCCTTTCATCCTTTTTTTAACATTTCAGAGCCGTTTTCAACTGAACACCGTTTTCAATTGAACACCTATGTGACATGACAATGTTTTAAAGTGCATGGAATTAATTGCATAGGAATTTTGTAGCATCTGAACTCCTACGTACAGATTATACAGACCTGTTGTAAGAAGGAACTTAAAAAAACCATTAGAAAACCATTTTTACGATCCTTGGTGGTAAGATTGAAACTGCAGTTAACACTCTGCTCCAACTCGAACCAATAGAACCTTTTCCAAATTGAATCACACAAAGAAACATTAGAAGACGTTTTATTCCAGGCCTCAAAACATACTTTTCACCGGCATAAAGCAGGATTGCGCATCTTTTCGAGAGTAGTTGGATGTTCGAATCAAAATAAAAACATTCGGTCAAAGTTTTTGAACACACTCTATAATGATAAAGCAAAGTGAGCAAAAATTATATAATTATAAATTACCGTTTACATACCATTTAAAAATGATTTTTTGTTGGCTCAAAAGGAAATATTAGGACTTGTTTCAAAATTATCCAAAAAATTATTTAAAATATCTCAAAAACTATAAGAAATAGACATGTATATAAGAACACAGAAAGGTCTTAGAAATAACTATAAAATCGATTAATGAAAGGAAAAATGTCATGTCTAATTTAAAAGATAGTTGATAGTGAACGCATAAATTGGGACAACCTGTATAGACGAAAACCAAATAATCAAAAACTCTTTACTAAATTTTTATATTTGAATTTTTGACATAGCACTTACAATGTTCAAGATAAGGTGCAGGGTTACCACTTGATAGCCACCGTGTACATCCTAAAATGAATTAGCAGAGTGAACACTTCGGCCAGGGATAGTGGACTACTATTTATAGTAGCGACAGAACTTTGTCACTTCATTAGGCGCCTTGGTGAAAATCGAAAAATACGGTTGAAACGTCGGCGATTTGAAAATTGACTGTTACGTGATCACTACGACCATTACTGCTGCACACTAAATACGGGGTGTTCATTATAAAGCTTCATCTAGCAGGCATGAAATTTTGACAGAAAAGGATGACATAATCAAAATAAATGGACTTTTGTTTCTCCATCCCTTTCTTTTGACATTTCACAGCCAACTAGATGAAATTTTATAATGAACACCCCGTATTTAGAATAAATCATTGTAAATGAGTTTGTGAAGGTTCATACATATAAATTCACATCTTAATAGCTTAAAGTATACTTTATATCTCTCCTGTTTTGTATCTACTGTTGATTTATCTAAACGTAAAGGAGCGTCCCAGCTCTTATTAAGCCCAAGCGACCTTGTTATGTAATAGTAATTTACGTCACAAGTCCAGTAGGTGACTTGTTACAGTACGAGGTTTTACGGACGAGGCGACGTTGGGAGCCGAGTCTGGAAAGTTATACGAGCACTGTAACAACACCTAATGGACGTGTATCGTACAATATTTTATTTCATACTACTTTTATGATTCAGCAATTTAAAAAAAAAATAAAAAATTATTTACTTCAGAATTAGATATATTGACATTTGGCGGTGTCTGTATTATTGTCACTGTCAAAATTCATAATTCGAGAGCTATAGCATAATGATTTAAAGTTACGCTATTTCTGGAACCAATATAAACTTTTGAAAATATGTAGCCACCAGTTTTAAAAACTTTATTATCAAAAATTATTTTGCATTAAAATTATTAGTACATACGAGTAATGGATGTTTCTCAAATTCCTTCGAGAAGTCATTTCCTAATGGGGAAAATGATGGAGACGTCAGCATTAAATCATTAACAATGTGCTTGTGTTTCTTCCAATATATGTAGTACATTGAAATAAGTCGGTTCTGCTGGGCATTGGGGAGATTTTTGAATTTTACTGAATAACTTAGAGGCTCGTTTAGAATATCAGGAAACGATGGTTGATTTGATTTAATGGTTTGATTTGATGACAAGTAATATCAAAAGTCGTAACTACTGCGCACAAATTTTGACGTCGCCAACTGAGCAGTTGACAAAATCTTAATCAAATTTAAGTAACGTAATATTTTATATTAGACGGTAGCTCTCTAGCATCGGTTGCCTAGCAACCTTTACCGGACTTGTCCGGTAAAGTTCCATGTACCGGACTCAAATCGATGTATGTAGGACGTATATACCGGACAGTATGAAATAAAAATTATAAGATTAGAAAGAAACTTATCAGTTTGCCAAACTTCGAACTTAAAACTAGAAAATTTCCCTGTCTAATATCTGAACTGATCATTTTCAAGCAGTTCAAGAAATGATATAGAAAAGGTTAATATTTGAGTCCTAAATTAGTAATTCTACTACCAGCAAGAATTATATAGAAAATAGCTAATTATTTTTATAAAGTGATAACTACCCTCGTTTTACTTTCAATTAAAACCGTCCAGTTATTGAGCACTTTAACTACCGAGGAGGGTTCTATATTGTGACGATGAGCGGGCGCTGGTAGGCGGAGCGACATTGGAGGTTGGACCTTCAGGGCTCGCGGCCTATCCGGGCGCTGCGGCATGGGAACTGTCACGAGTGATTTATTGCTCTGTTTATTTTGAACGCAGTTATTTACGACCTTTTTTTTATGTGCATCTTATCAATTATTTTTCTTCTAAGAATGTTCTAGGTTTTTCTGTATTTTAGGATTTTGTTCAAAAAGGCGAATAACGCCGCCGATAGAGTAGTCTTATTTAATCGAGCTATTAAAGGTAAGCTAAAGTACCAAACGATAATAGAAGGCTATAAAGTGTTAAGTAGTGAGTTATTTAGTAGGCGAATTGTACTTGTGTATATTTGTGGGATAAATAAATAGTTTTCGTGTTAAATCGCTACACTGGAATTATTGAACCCTGAGTTCGCAACAATATTAATAATCATACTTTTTGTTCAGACAACTACACGAAGAGGAACTGATCAGCCTAAAAAGAACAATTATCAGTTTACCGAACCTAATACTGAGACTTTACAAGTGATCATTTTCCTTGTATGAAAATAAGCCAAACTCTAACAGTAATTGATGAGTGAAGCGTATTCTACACCATTTTCACATGTAGTTTAGAAAGTATCATTTGTAATTTAGAAAACGTCACATGGATTTCGGATATATCACTTGTATTTCAGAAATCATCACTTGTATTAAATTTGTTGTATTTCAGAATAGTCAGTTAAATTTTAGAAAGTATAATTTGAAATTTAAAAGCGTCACATGTATTTTAGAAACCATCAGTTGGAACTTAGATTAGTCGTTAGTAGTAAGTAAAATGAATGCATTACATACTATCTTTTCAGTCAATTTACTCTTGGAAAATATAAAATTTAGTCCAACTGGTATATCTTCCATTTCATTTTTTTATATATTGTGTTGAATAAATTGTGGTTTTTGAGTCCTTCACTTGCACTGTACTTACCTTCTTGAAGAACTCCACAATGCAAATAACAAACTTTGTTTCCAAAACAATTTTCTGAAATTCAAGTGATATTTTCTAAACTACAAGTCACGCCTTCTGAAATACAAGTGATATATTCTAAAATCTAAATGATTGTTCTGAAATTCAAGTGTAGTTTTCTGAAATTCAAGTGACTATTCTGAAATACGACTGACGATTTCTAAAATCGAAATCACTCTTCTGAAATACAAATGATATATTCTGAAATCCAAGTGACTGTTCTAAAATACAAATGATACTTTCAAAACTACATGTGAAACTGGTGTAGAAAGTGACCCAAAAACTTTTTTATAAAAAGTTAACATATAGCTTGTAAACTGATAAGTACAATAGCAATATTACAAGTCTAAAACCCATAAGTGACACTTGCCATTGATAAACTGGTCATTCCTTCTTCTTATTTTAAATAGGAAACTGCTTATTTTGTCGAACAAGAAAAACACAATTTCAAATTTCTACGTGTGTATTCCAAATCCTGCCAATTCTTTAAATTCTTAACTACAGAGCAAACGTATAAACTAATAACTGATTTCCCGCAGAGCGTCAAAACTGATAATTTTGTTAAAGAATGTAACAAAATTTTTCAAAAGTGTCAGCCGGTTAAACACATAAAACTGTTATAAATAGTTAACTATTGAGAACAGATTTGGGCTGATGATAATAGTTATATGACCAGTACGAACCAGTGATGTCAAACAAGTGACAACTGTCTTCGTATTATATGAAAACTAATAAATTTGTTCATATGACTCAAAAACTTGAACAAGTCTTAGATTCCTCAACATATTAAACAGTATATTTATTACACCCACAATGCTTTTCTCATGAACGTGAAAATTAGTCAATTTCTTGTCGTGGATATAATTCTTTTGATGCGCTGAATAAAAACAAAGTTTGCTAAACGGATACCTAATACCTTTCTTTCCATGACATGAAAACTGATAATTTGATGTCGCATTAGAAAAATAATTCTTAAGCTTTTCCTTCACTACTGTGAGAGAAACTGATCTTTTTGCAAAACGTTAACCAAATCTCGTATGTGTAAAGAGAAACTTATTAGTTTAAAAACCTGAGATTTAAATAAAAGGGCATTAATTGGGCAATTAATAAGAATAACTGTCCTAACGTAAACTTAGACATGAAACTTGCAGCCAGACGTGGCAGTTATTGAGTTCGTTAAACATAGTAGATTCCTATACAAAACTTTATAAAAGAATGATTGGGTTGCACATGGATTATTGAAATAGTACTCAAAATTATGTTCGAAGCAGCTAATCAGTTTGCCAAACTGACAAGTGATTTGTGACCTTGTGTCACATCAAATTAGAGATTTTGTTGACGCATTCCACAAGCTGAGCATTTCTTGAAATTTTTAAGAACTAAACACTTCTAGGAACAGTAAATTATTTAAAAATGGAAATGTTAAGTTTGACAAACTGATAACTGAAATTTAATAGTTAACATGGAAAACTGATAATCTTGGTGACGGTTTCCAAAATTGGCTTTAGATTCTTAAATACAGAGCAAACAGTATATACCGATAACTATTGTCATATGGTTAGAACTGACAATGTTCAAAATTTTAGAAAATATTATGTGTTATAGATTGATAAAAATATGCTATGGACTGATTATAATTATTATTACAGGACCCATTAGTTTCTGGCAATTTTATCCAATTACTGCATTTTGCAGTCCCAGGCTGTTTCGACATATCTAAAGAAAATTACATTTAAAACTCGAAAATAGGTATCTACCAAACATCTAAACTCAATAATAAATTGCCCCATATTTGCTGTAATAATAGCATTTTTTTCAAACTCATTATTCCGCCCTTTTCAACATGGCAAATTGGCATTCCCACATACACTGTTCCTTTCTCCCCTTTTTAATTTAGTTTGAAGAGTTTGAGCTTAATTCCTTTCATAAAGGAGGCATTTATTGTAAGGCATGTTGGGTCTTTGTTATAAAGGCTTTTACGGACTGTAGCGAGAATCCGATTCAATTGACCCCCGCAGTTCTTAATACGGTATCAATTATCTATTATTGCCTATTTTTTGTAACACTCAGCTGTTACTGAAGTGAACCTTCAATAGGTTACATTTCTCGGTACTTACCTACTATCCATTTGAGAATTCCAGATTTAAATTTTGGACGATACTCTCGTTTTTCTGGAAAAATTCCAGGATAATTTTTTGAAATTTGGAAGTTTCTTAAAGCCCGACATATTCCTCAAATCATGCATTACACAGGATCTTGGAAAAGAGAAAAAGATATTCGTGTATTGGCAAGGTCAAGTGATATTTGGTGGCTCAATGAGAAAGGCGATTGCAATAATTGTGAAACACTTTTTTCTTTTTCTGCAGAGGCTTTTAAAAAAAGCGCAAAAAAAGTTATTAAGGCAAGCTTTACTTTCTATCTCATGGCGCTTTCTGTAAATAGATAATTTTTATAAAAATCACTACACTTTTTTGAACAACTAATGTCTTTACAGCCTAAACAAAAATATTTGAAAATTACTGACTACAAGACTAATGAGATGTTGGATTTCACAAAATGTTTCTGTAGTCTTCAATTATAAATTGAGAATTGGAAAAACTACAGAAAAACTTACAACAAAAACGTATTGTTCCTGTAAACGCACAAGATATTTTTTAGAACTGACTACAATTTATTAGAACTAACTACAATCTAGTTAGAAATGTTTCTATGTCAAGGATTCAATTACGGCAGGAGACCTCTCAGACATTGTACAAAAACTTCTGCCAAATGTTTCATAGTCGTTAAATAAATACCTCATCCCTGAAATGAGAACGAGGAAAACTACAGAAAACTACAGAAAAATGTACAATGTATAACGAGATGAGGATTTTTCAATGAATTTAATGTTTCTGGAGATATATTTAATCCTCGATGGAAGGTAGCAAAATTTTCTAGCTGATTGTAGAAGTGGTGTCTCTGTAGCCTTCTCCAAAACGTTTGCAAATCATTTACTGGTGGTGACGTTTAAGATGCTCTTCTTTTCGTTTAAAATCACCAATCCCTGGTGATCGAGCTTGCCGCATTCTTGACAGGGCCAACCCTGGACTTATTCGGTCCCAAATCAGCTACCACAGATGAAATAAATCACAGCTCCTGGACTATATCCTACATAGGTTTGATGAAAATAAAGGAATTTACACTGGAGGAAAACCATACACCAATTTTCCAGACAATAGAGAATTCGTGCATCAAACTGAAAGAGAAGCTGGTTAAAAAGCACAATGACAAGCTTATGAAGTTTCAAAGAAACGAGACAACACTCGACCACCACCAGCAAGGCCACAGGACAATAGTCAACATATCATCGACCATCTTGAGTTCAAGTGAAGAAAAACTGCTGAGCAAAGGATTGAACTTTGCAATTGCTCCAAAGTCAACTCTAGTGCTTAACATAATAAGTACTGTAGAATCAACGACACTCCAGGGGAGAGAGAGAGAGAGGAACTCAAGTGGAAAGTCGGACTACTATTGGACACTGTGGTCACACTATTGGACAAACTACAACATCCACAGAGAAATATCGCAAAAGAAGAGGAGTTTAACCATGAGGAAACTGCAGAGGGACAAATCAATCAAGATCCAGCTGACAAAAGAAATGCGACCGTAGGCGTCGTCACGGATGCCACACAGTCTGACGAGATGATACAGGAGATTCTGACGAAAGGTAAATATGAATTAATACCTGATGACCCGACTAAAAGAAGTTGAAAGACATATCTACAGAGCGTGTGAAGGCTTTCACGGCCGGTCATAATACTATCTAAAGTGTTTTCAGGGCTATAAAGCCGTGGTCCAATGGAATTGCTTCCTGACGTTTCGTCTACTACTGCGGCAGACATTATCAAAGACGATGAGGCAGTGGGCGAAGTGATCTCCCTTGCTTCCCGACGATGACTAATTCGACTGTAGCACTCTCCATGGTATTCATACCGCTGCCGTCGGGTCGCAGTGATGGGGCCGTGGTGGGGGTTGTGGCGCGGGGTTTCGACACGCTCGACGTGTGTCGCAGAACTCGCTTCCAGTCTGCATTTAGAAACATAATTTCCTCCTTCCTGTTGAAATCGTTTTCGTGTTTAAAGATCTCAATGGCTTCCCTCGTTAGTCTCGGATAGTAGCGCGGTGATTGATGTACGATATCGACCTCATTAAAAAGTGTGACCTTCAGAGAGAGCGTGCTCTGCTACTGCTGACTTTCGTGTTTGTCCCAGCCTGCAACTCCTTTTGTGTTCTGTGATCCTCATGTTGACACTGCGTTTTGTGGTGCCAATGTATACAGAGCCACAGCTGCATGGAACTCTATTCACTCCGGGTGCTGATAGGGGATCTCTGCGGTCTTTAGCCGATCTCAAGCTCTGTTAAATTGTACGAGTGGGTTTAAAGACAGTGTTAACCTTGTGCTTTTCCAGTAACTTGCCGATCCTGTCCGTGACTTTGTGGATGTATGGTGGAGTAACCCAACCGCGCTTCTGTACATCATCTCCCGTTGTTGCTTCCTGTCGCTCTACATTCCTTGGGCGCACGGCTCTATCGAACTCCTGCTTGCTGTATCCATTCCAACCAAAGGCTCTCTCCAGATGCTTCATTTCCCGTTCCAATTCAGCTGGCTCACAAATTCTCTTAGCTCTCACAGACAGAGTTTTTATGACTCCCCTTTTTTGTCTTGGATGATGGTTTGATCCGTTGTTGAGGTGTCGGTCAGTGTGTGTTGGTTTTCTATACACGGTATGTGCAAACTTTCCATTCGGCCTCCTTGCCACCAAAACATCCAAAAACGGTAGGAGTCCTTCCTTTTCTATCTCCATAGAGAATTGGATTTTTGGGTCAATAGAGTTTAGGTGTAAGAGGAACTTTTGAAGTTCGCCCTTTCCGTGGCTCCAAATAACAAAGGTGTCGTCCACATATCGAGACCAGCACCTTGGCCTCTTCCTTGCTGTAGCCAATGCCCTGGCCTCGAAAATTTCCATAAAATAGTTGGCTATTACTGGACTAAGAGGGCTGCCCATAGCTACACCATCAGTTTGTTCGTAGAATTCTTCCTTCTATTGAAAATATGTAGTTGTTAGGCAATGTTGGAACAGCTTAGCAATATCCTGTGGAAATTCTTGATTAATATGTTCCATGGCTTCCTTTCCTTAACTGTTTACCGTAAGCCCACGCACACGGGACAGTACATACTTCAACTTCCTTTCAAACCATCATGCATCAACAAAAATGGGAATAATTAAAGCTTTATAAAGGCGCGTCGTAACAATATGCAGCGACAAAGAATCCATAAATTTAGAACTTCAGAAAATTGTTACGATTCGCAGCGTCGCCGCATGGGAGGCGGGGCAACGCTTGTGTGGTTGGTGGAACTTCGTGACCTATCCGCGCTGCGTCATGGCTGACACGAGTGATTTATTACTCTGTTTGTCTAGAAGGCAGTTGTTGACAACCTTTTTTTTATGTGAGATTATTCAAGAATTTTTATCAAGAACTTTCTAGGTTTTTCTGTAATTTTAGGAGAGCGCGGTTATGGAGTAGTCTTATTTTAAGCGAGCTATAAGTGAGCTAAAGTACGAAGCGATAATAGAAGGCTATAAAGTGTTAAGTAGTGAGTTATTTAGTAGTCGTGTGTATTTGTGGAATAAATAAATAGTGTTTTCGTGTTAAATCGTTACACTGGAATTATTGAAACCTGAGTTCGCAACAATATTTTAAACAGGATTTGATGCAAGGAAAGACTATCTTGAGGGCTTTTACGGAATGTAAAAGACAAAAGTCTCGGCAAAACAGCGAGGACCAACCTCATCTTCTTAGTATACCATAATATATATATATATATATATATATATATATATATAAACTTCGACGCATCGCGAAACAGTACAACATACGAACGGTTTTCAAAACTGGAAATTAAGAAGCGTATTTTCTAAAACCAAACCGGAAAATTGAAATCAGCAAAAAGGTATATATCAGATCCCGTGTGAGTGTGGCCTGTCGTACATAGGAGAAACCAAGCGTCCTTTGTATATAAGAGTTCAGGAACACGGAACTCATTCGATAAGAGGGGAAACATCAAAATCGGAATTGTAGCGCACGCTTGCTTTGAACACCATAATATTGAGTGGTCGGAAACCAAAATTGTGCATGCACTGGAAAAAACAAAAGTTTAAGGAAGCAATCTTCATTGGAAGCAACGAAGGCGTCTTTAGTAAACAAAATAGCGACGTTTCTTCGGTATGGCATCAGGTGATACAGCGGACGGATGCTGGTCGCTTGACGCGCGATAGTGGCGCAAAAGGAATGGTGGGCGTGGTTAGCTGTGTCAGTACATAATATTAGGCAAGTAGCCTCGAGTTTAATGCTCAGTTTCACTTGAAAACGAGCAGAGATTCCACTGCTCGAAACGTCGTGTGAAAAAAACTCAATAAAGACAATGGAAGTCCAAGATGTTTCGCTTAATGCTCCGCTTATTTGAGATGTTTCTTTGTTTAGAGTTCATTGACTGCAGGAGACAACTGAGACGTGCTATCTTACAAAATCTTCTACCAAATGTTTCTATGATCGTTAATAAATGCTACAATCCCGAAACGAGAACGGGGAATACTAATAATACAGAAAAATTCTACAATGCCTCACGAGATTAGGATTGTTCAAGGAATAAGAATTCCTGGAAATATAGTCCTCAATGGAAGTTAGCAAGAGTTTCTAGCTTGGGTTTCTGGTGCCGTCTCCAAAACGCTTGGAAATTATTTAGGTACTACAGGAGACGTATAAGATGCTCCACGTATTATAGAGGGAATAGTAGTACTAGAGAAAAATTCTAGAATGCCTCACGAGATTGTTTAAGGAATTTGATGTTCCTAGAGATACCTTTATTCCTCGATTCCTCGATTCTTCCTAGCAAGATTTTCTAGCTGATTATATTTTATTTGGAAAAATAATGTCTCTGTAGCCTTCTCAAAAACGTTCATAAATTATTTGCTGCAGAAGACCTCATGAAATCTTTTGCGAAATATTTCGGTAGACGTCAATACAATTATAAAATGGAAATGGGAAAAATAAATGTGACGCACGAGTCTCTTTTCTTAGAGATAGAATCAAAATATTTTTTAAATCTGACTATATTTTCTTCTAATCTCTGTAGCTTTCAAAGCAACTACATCTAATTTACAACTTAGAAATTACGAAAAACATGTATTTTAGTTCAGTCTTCCACACTTTCTATGCAATTTTCAGCGTGGGTTAGTTAGATACATTACTTAATTATAAAGCATTACTAAACCCTGAATGTCTCTTAATCTATTTGAAATTATAACTTGATAAATGGGGTTACACGTACCACGTTTTAAAGAGACATCCCATTTTTAACTAAGTTAATTAGCTCGTATGATCAAAGCACCTCCTCGCTGCCTTGCTCGGCTTCCCAAAAACACGCAATTAATCCAGCCAGCGTTATCGAAAAACTCGCATTTTTCTTCCGCATGAAAAATGTCTTTAATTATTTTTCCACTGTGCTCTCCATTTGGAACTCTACCAGCAACGAGAGGATCAGTTTTGATTGCGATAATTAATTTGGAATCATATTCTACATTTTAATTTTGTCTTGATTTTTTCTATATACATAATATACTCAAATCGAAGTACTAACAAGGTCGCTATTTTTATACGAAACTAAATATATACAGCTTTGCCTCAAGCCCATGAAGATCTCATCATTCGCATCGGCTTAATAGAATGCTATCGCAAGATGTTTACGACGGCACTTACGGGAACGGAAGTTACAGGTATTTGGCTGGCTAACAGTCAGGAAAATTCGAAAAGGGTGTGGCAGCAAGTCGAGCTAATCCCGATTGTCCCTCGGGGCTGATACCCAGAATTGCTGCAAAAATATAGATAGGAGTTTTAAACAACTGATGTAATTGGATGTTGGTGTATATGGGTGTTCGACCGAACTGACTAGCATGGTTACATTGCTGAAAAAATAACCTCAAAAGTAACTTTTTGTTTTACCTTGGCGAAGAAAACGGCATTTTTCTGCCTAGAATGTAAAATAACTGCATTTCTTCCTTGTGACATAAAAAAGGCCTCTTAGTTCAAATAGTCATTCTGCCCTCAGTTTTCATTCAATCCTTCTGGTAGCTAGGTTATATGTAAAGAAATTATTTTTTTCCGTTTCAAACTTTAATAATTTGTGTTTTTGGTTTTTGCACTACCGATGGCCGTTTAAGGATAATTTTTGAATGCACATAAATACAATTAAACAAATCACTTTACCATTCACAGAATCTTCCAAAAAGTAATGATGGTTTAAACCATTGACAATGGAGTAAATAAATACGAGTAGACGCCGCGAGTTAATCATAAATTGGCATTTGTTTACTTGGCATGATATACAGGGTGTTTCAAATTCGAGCCTCATCATTGGGATCTCAGCAACGGTAAGAGATACAGGATCGGTTAAATGGGGGCAAAGTTGCGCCGTTTGGAGTTCAATAATATACCGTTTTAACATTTGAAAAATTCCGATTACTTCCGGAGATATTCTAAAAAATACGAAATTTTGAAATATCGTTTTAATTTTGTTTTGAGCTTATTCGAACAGATAATTCAAAATGATTGACATTGCAACTTCTTCTGCCCTGTAAGATGGCATATTTGGTTTCTTCCTGCGACGTTTCGTTTTTTGGGAACCATCATCAACTTTACTTTTTTAAATACGGACCTGGATTTTTAATTTGTTATTTTGATCGCTCTTTTTAATCCAAACAACACGATATGCAATATGACATATATTGCAATTAAAGTCTAGCTAGAAATCGTTTTTTTCTTTAAATTTTATTATATAAAATTCTTATTTAATATATAAGACCGATTTTATTACTAAACAAAAAGAAAAAACATTAAAGTAAATACTCGAATAAGTCTCCCTGCACCTTAATACATTTTTGAGTTATTTTAAGCAAGTTGCCGGTAAATGACCGTTCAATTGTTCTAGCTCGTATAGCCCTTGCTTCCTTTATTAAATTTTCCCTTAGAATATTAAGATCATTGGTTGGGTATTTGAATATGCAGTTTTTCAAATAACGGTGGGGGGGGGGGGAATGCGTTGGGTACCTACACACTGCTAAGCACGGTTCCCTTATGTTTGTCCACGCTTTGTCCGTTTTTGTTTTAATGTACGTCACTCCCCGTGGTTGTTCTGATGGACAATAAACATCGTTACTATCTGGCGATAAACTTCTACAATTTAAATGGAATAGCCTTGAAACAGATGTAAAATAAACGTCGAAACGTCGGCAATTTCTGCGGAAGCGTAGAAGTTTTATTTTGGGTCCTTCTTCCGCTACCTTTCTCCTGGAAATAAAAATCTTAATGAGGACGCTACACCTAAACCACTTTTCAAATAACCCTAAAGAAAGTAATCCAGAGGAGAAAGATCGGGACTTCTTTCTGGCAAGTGGCACGACTCCTTGGTTTCCAATCCACTAGTTGGGAAAGAAGTCGTTTAAAAAATTTGTAACATCTCTTCCGGTATGCGACAGTGCACCTAACCTGTGTCCATGGTACTCAAATCCACGGCACCCTTTTCAAAAATTAATTAATGCATTAGTGTTCTAGGAAAAGCCAAACAAGATTGAATCATTCTTAGCGTTTAAAAACCTATATTATTATCTTAGATAGTTAATTGTAATATATGTTATTTGTAAAAAATCTATTAGAATATTTTTCTTGTTGCAAGTTATGAATTTATAAATGAATTCAAAAATTCTTGATAAAAAATGATAAAAAAAAGGAAATATAATAGGAGAGCAGCGAAATATAATACAAGAGCTATACGCCAGCTAGACTAGTTCAACGGGCCATAACCAGGAAATTGCTTAGAAGACGTTTTGGTTAGTGCTTTGTTTGATAGTTCCTACATCCTAGCACCAATAGGTAGTAACGGAGATAATAGGTATATAAAAAGAAAAAACGATTTTTAGCTAAACTGTGATGACAAAATATCTCATATTGCATATCGTGTTGTTTGGATTAAAAAGAGCAATAAAAATAACGAATAAAAAATCCAGGTCCGTATTAAAAAAGTAAAGTTGATGATGGTTACCAAAAAATGAAACGTCGCAGGAAGAAGCTAAATATGCCATCTTACAGGGCAGAAAAAGTTGCAACGACGAAGTGTCAATCATTTTGAATTATCTCTTCGAATAAGCTCAAAACAAAATAAAAACGATTTTTCAAAATTTAGTGTTTTTTCGGATATCTCCGGTAGTAATTGAAATTTTTCAAATGTTAAAACTGCATATTATTGAACTCCAAATTGCGCAACTTTGCCCTAACAATGATGTGGCTCGAATTTGAAACACCCTGTACAAACCGCATACTTGGAGGTTTGCGGGTTGTTCGGGTAGAGGGGAACTAGAAAATGCTTAAAACAATATGGCGCAATTTGCTATCATTTTTCAAGCAAACAAGTATACGATTTTTACGCGGCATGCGTCTGCTTTTTTATGCAGAACAACACATTCAAATATTTTTATATTTAAATGACTTTTGATACATATCTACTATACCCATTTATTGAGTTTTTTTAGATTAAAGATTAATAATAGAATAACAATACAAACGACGCCAAGGGCTAAAGGCCAAGGGCCGAGTAGCAACATAACCACAAAACACAAATGAGCTTACCGGTGAAAAGGTAATTTCCCAGAATTATCTTTATAATCCCAAGTTTTACACACAAGACATTGTCTCACCATGGCTAACAAACAAATTCAAACACAGAAACGATTGCTAAAAGCGAAAAAGTCGGCGGAAAACTCTTAAAACATTCAGGAAACCAGAAAAAAAATCCATGAAATAATTGTCAGAAACTGACATAAACCACGTGTCACAGGATTCTGCAATGTTGCCGATTGTAACCAGTTGGCCATCTTAAACGTATTTTTTTTTTCTTTTATCGTCATAAGTGTTCGATTAATCACTATTCAAAAATTATTTGGACAGCAATAGATATTACAGTACTTTCGTGGTGTAAAGATTCGCAAGATATCATTCAAAGAAAGGATGTGCCAACTTACTAGCAAAGTAATCCTGGCAACAGTGTATCGAGGGTTTGTTTATCACGCCAATATTAAAAAATGTAAATAAAGTTCTACCTTGATAAATCCTCTATGGTTTAAAGATATGTGTTTTTTATGATACATCATAAATATTATCATGTTTTATCATGCATTTTTATGTAGCATGTCTATGCCTATCTCTACAGTTTTAGATCCTATTTTTACCCTTAAAAATTTGTAGTTCCTTTGCGGCTGGAACTAGAGTGAGACGGATTACAATTTGCTATCTTAGTTTCCAAGGATCTATCAATCAATACTACTTTAAAAGCTCCAAAATCCAGATTTTAATAAAACTTCATTATTTTTGAAATAAAAAAAATGTTATAGAAGAAACTGTTATAGATGAACATAGAAGATGCTACACAGAAAATGCTTCTAATAACGCATGAAATGCAAAAACAAAACTGTGTATAGAGGAATTGGAACACTAAATAGCAACCGTTCAGCATAAAATCTCGTTTTCATAGACACAGTTTGGCATAAAACAAATGGTCGGTGGAACTAGTTAAGTCAAATTGCATAATATACAAGCGAACTACTGGCGTCAATGGAAATCGTCTCCAACTCTACCCAGCCTTGTTAATTCGGGGGTGACAAACCCTCTGGAAAATTGGCTCAAATCCAATCTAAAATGCAAATAGTTCGCGCTCATAAAGTCTCTCAGAATTCAATTATGCGCTTTTTAGTTAGAAACTTCGGTGATAATTGGCTCCCTTACGCACACCCGCCCAGGCCCTAAAGGGTCTCTGATTGCTGACCACAGCACAAACTCAACCCGATTTTTCAGTTTTGTTAGTTAAATTTTATCAAGACATCAAGATGCTAAAAAACAGGCAACTAAGAGAGAGCTCTACTACACTTTTTCTCAAAAAGGGCTTTTCAGCCCTGAAAAGGATCAATCAAGTACGATTCTAATTTCGCTCTCGCTTCGGCTTTATCAGTTTTTTCCGGTTGACTTGTTTTTATGAAAGGAGGGCGACACCGTGTAAGATTCCATTGAAAACTCCATTCTAATAAATCTTCGCCCAAAACGGATGATATTCACTTTTGTGCCAACTCAACAATGAAAATTTATCAAATATCCGGACATACGAGCATTACGAGCGCCTTTATATGTGGATAATCGTTTTTACCCCAGAACATATTTATTTCTGATGGTTTCGTATAAGAAGGGCATTTTTTAATGTCTATCAAATTTTTTTCCTTTAACAAGAGAGGTAGAAGGGATCTACCACTCCATTTCTGAGTTACGCTGAACATACGGTGCCATTAAATTGGGATATAATCTTAGCAGTACAGTACGTTTTTCTGTTACAATTCTCCAATATACACCTGCGTGAAGAAATATATATGAAAACCCTTTTGCCGATAAACATTCTTTATGAAGATAAACTCACCAGAAGCATCTGAAATACGCCAGTTGCATTAATTGTTAAGGCCGGGACTGTAAAGTAAACGTGCACCGTACATACCCCGGAGATCCTGCAAAAATACTGCGAATTCCGCTTTAATGGATGTTCAGCATCGGGGCCACAACAATGCATAGTTTGGCAGAAATTCGCCTGAATATGCGCCTTTTTACCGTCCACCTTTATCGGCGGAGTTCTTTTATATTTGCTGAGAACCAACATGAAATTCACGTACCCGGACAAGCTTTTAAGTAATTTGGACATATAACTCTCAAAAATGATTTATTTGGAATTTTTATCTGAAATCCTTACCAATTGGTACCGCGTCCAGGGAGTTACAAAATAAATTTACAACATTTTTCGACACATTTTGCATTTAATCTACGAGAGTTGACATCTTGAACAATATATTTTTGTTTACACTTTTGAAACGCAACGCTTCAACCTTATATGAAGTCAGTTCGAGATGTTTAATACTGTTACGGTGAGCGGGCGCTGGGCGGAGGAGGTTGGACCTTCGCCTACACTGGAATTATTGAACCCTGAGTTCGCAACAATACATTTAATTCGAGCCATCGAGGGGCAATCATGCTATACAAGTAGCAAAATCTCAAATTTCCCAGGAAAGAGATGCGAAAAAAAATGGAAAAGCTTATATGTGCTTAGTCGATAACAACTTCAACTTATGTTTTGTAAAAACAAAACTTTTATCTTACTACAATATTTAGGCAACAGTTTGTTTGAAATTCCTGACGTTTTCTTTCACAAGTTTAACACTGATCAAAAATATTTAGATTATATATTCCTTACAGCCAGACTGACTTTTAATAACAACTATTATTATTTGGTGGCGCATAAAAAGCCATCATCCATTAGCTCTAATTGGAGGAATAGCCTTCTTAGGGGAACCTATGACCATTTCATAAATCACAACTTTTCAATCGCAGCAGGGCCCTTGGAGCGATGATTCGAAGGGAAAAACACAAAGAAAACTAAATTCTTGCTGTCACTGCCAGATATAATCGGTTAAAACGCTGGGATTTCAAAATCCTAAAAAAGGCTACTACTGATTGAGTTATTTGTCTCGGCAATCGATGGCGGATAAAATTAATGTTTGTTTTAACAAAAGAGCGAAACGGGCTTGTTCTTTTCCGCTAAAAGTATTATACAATCGCTTTATTCTGATGTTTTACCGCTGATCCGATTTATCGATGACCAAAGTAAATAGAATCATCGTTTGAAGATTTTCTAGATAGACTACATATTTACGAGAATAAGTACCAAGTTGTACGCGTTTATTTTACTAGGTCAAGAATTGTTTGCTTAATTTATTCAGCGATATTTTTGAACGCATGCCAAACATCAAATATCTCAAAAAGCTCTAGAGGTGTTAAAAATGAAACTAAATCATTGTCTAAGTTGGAATCAGTTAGTTGAAAACGAGTGCAAACATCATAGGTTTATCTTCAAAAATAAGACATTTAAAAATATGTTACGAATCACTTCGAAACGAGGTTTTATTCAGAAGTCAAGTATCCCACAGATTTTTGCATGCTCAAGTTTCGTAGAAAAGTTAGTTAAGGGAATTGATTTTTTAAGATCGACATTTTAGTTTGCGATGTCAGTTAAAGAAGTTTTTGACTGGGCTTGTTTAAAAACTCTAAAAATTGTTTTAAAAGAGTTCTAGTATCTTCAAGGGGCCTGAAAAAAAATTTCTTCAAGGTTTCTTCTCGACTTTTAAAACCGGACATTCATCGAGTAAGTACATTAAAATTCCGAAGACTATAGATCAAATGACTTTAAAATTGATTTCAGAAAGCTCTCCTTTTAGGTTACTCAGTCTCTGTATAGTTTTACAGTGAATTCCCTTCCTTTCAACTATCAAAATTATTGTAAGTTATACAAGATTGCGTCCCAGAAAAGTAGTATGTTGAGAGTAAATTGGCGGATTGGAACAAAGGCAGCAATAAGTAATACAACCCCTTCGCCGAAGTTTCGTTTAATTATACACCAAACTTCATCAGGACTCGAGATCATCAGGTACATTGCTCGTAGTCGTAGTCATAGATGAACATTTATAGAGCAAGAGTAATTTAGGCGTTAGCCATGGATAAGTGGTATAAAAATGATTATCATGAATCATCATACAATAAAATTATATATCACTTGTTCTTAGGTCCGGTTGTATAAGTTGATTTTAAATACAGGAGCTCCTCTTAAATCGGGAATTGGCGCAATGACCGTTGTATAAGTTCCTTATAAACGTAAATTAGACTTTACGATGTGATGTGGGTGAAGCAGGACTTAAGCTTTAGATTTCGGTTTTAATTTAAGAAAATTAACAGTTTTGTCACTATAAATGTTTATGTTAGTGTTAAAAATTGAAATGAATATTTTTGGAGTTTTTTAAAGATATAGAGATAGCTCGTTGCACAACTTTCTTCATAAAATTGATCTAATTTTAAAACCAAATTTAAATCTGTATTTAAAATTAACTTATACGATTGGTCCTTAAGTACTTAATTAAAATAACAATAAATATGTTTACAACACAATAACGACGCCAAACAAAAGTTTTCAAAATTATCCAAAAATCGAATAGCTGTAAAGTACCAAAAGCAACAGAATTTCTTCAGACTGCCCAAAAGAGGAATGTTACTAGCACCACAGAGACTTACTTTTATTAAGAATAATTGCACCTTCTACGACTATAGAAAGAATGGAAGTAGTTAATCGAGTTACCTAAAAGGTCATTTTAGTTTTTTAGTGCCTGCTCTTCGCAATTTTCACAGTGAAAGCTATAAGGACCTGGTATTTTCTAAATTACGAACTGTCCCGAAAACTACTCTTGAGGTATTATTTGAACAATTTTGAAACAACAACACTAACAGAATTTCCGAATGTTCCAAAAAGAAAAACATTAAAACACTACAAAGACCAGTCCTTTTCAAACCTCACCTTGATTAGAGAAATATTTCAATATCTGTAAGATTATGAAATAAAAAAAATTTCCTAAAAATATGTTTATAAAAATTTTGTTTAAGTCTCTGTAGTCATCGCAATTTTTAGAGCAACTATAGAGGTCGAGTTTACTTTAGAGCTATATTTTATATTTATTGTTCCATAATGTTGTAGTAGCAATAGTAACGAAATTTCTTGAAATTTACCAAAAAAGAATGAACTTTAATGACTACAAAAAAAAATGCTATATTGTTCGAGTAATCTTTTAGCGACAACAGTAACAGAATTTGTTCAAATGTTCCAGAAAAGGAAAAACTTGAAAGACTACAGAGACCACGTCTTTCCAAAGTGCACTTTGATTAGAACTATTTCAATACCTCTGAAACTATAGAGATATAACCTAGAATATAACTTTTTAAAAATATATTATTTTGATTTTTCAGTCTCTATATTAATCGCTATTACTCACAGCGGAGGCTAGAGAAACCAATTTTTTTTCAGCATTATTGTCTAAAAAAGTAAAAAACCTTAAAGACTTCAGAGAACACATCTTAGAATAAACTTTATAAAAATATGTCTAGAAAAATTCATTTTAATTTTTCAGTCGCTGTAGTATTTACAATTTTCACAGCGAAAGCTTCAGAGATGGACTTTTATAAAATATAAAAATTTTCATAACAAGTGTTCTCTAAAGCATTCAATAATGCTCGAATAAATTTAAACCCACAAGAGAAACACAATTTCATCAAATATTCCAACAATAAAAACTTTTGAAAGACTACATAGAGTCAACAAGGAATCTTTTCACATTTACTTTGATTAGAGAATTTGTTTTAATAACTCTAAGATTATAGAAGGAAACATAAATAAGTCTAAAGAAATATATTTTAATTTTTGGGTCTCTGTAGCTCTGGCAATTTTTTACAACGAAAACTACAGAGACCCAGTGTTTTTTTTTAATCACATTACAACAATGGCTATATGTTTCGAGTAATGTTACTGCTATGACACTAACAGAATGTCTCCAAATATTTAAAAAAACTACTGAGATAGTCTCTGTAGCCTTCGCAATTATCACAGCGAAAGCCACAGAGACAGTCTTCGTTTAGATTTATAGTTGTGAAATTGTCTAAAAAAAAAACAGTTTAAAAGGCTCCATAGACTCCATGACTCTGTTAATATTTTCAAAACTATAGAGAAACCTAATCTAATAAATACAAGTAAAAAAAAAATCTTGATTATTCCATTTCTAGAATCTTTGGAATGCCTACAGTGAAAACTACAGATTGTTTTTTAACTTGTTAATAAACTATGATCTTGAAAAAAAACGGCAGAATCAACATTCCTTCAAATTCCCAAAAATTGAAAGGCTACAAAGACTTTAATGTGTAAAACCCTAAAAAAAATAATTTCTATATAGACCAAAGAAACAGAATTTTTCTGTTTCTCTATACTTCACTATACTTTTTCTTCGACCATGCTAATATTAAGTCTTCATTAACTTTAAAAACAATCTTTATAGAGTATTTCAGTATTTCAACATCACCTCGACTGTCAATGAGTTCAGTTTGGTAAAATTTCAACACTTTGATTCACTTTTCTGAGGCCCGAGCAGGCAAAATATACATGTTTTTGTATGATATCACCATTTTCCATGGTGTTTTATAAGATTAGACCAGCTAAAGCATTTAATTGGCGATATATATGCGAAATTAGAACAACTTACTTTCGTCACTACAGACGAAAGTTACGTTTTCGGCCAGGGCAAGGTATGACAAAAGTTGTTTATTTTTACATGGTCGTAGAAAAAACAATGTAATAGGGAAGCTCTGTGTTTCCAAAAAAAATACACTTTAATTAGGGAAATCTATAAGACTATAAGCTATTTATATATTCACTTATTATTGTCGTCAAGTTGGCTTTGGAAAATTGACTTTGACTTTTTTATCGTAACATTCATCACATGTGCTAAAAGGAGATGGGTATAAAAAAATGGTTTTAAATGTAACTAGATGAAAAAAAGAAGTTAATGGGTAATACATGAGGAACACAACGTAATAAAATTATGTTTAAAATACATTCTTTTTACATTTTTCACTCTCTGTCGCACTTCACAATTCCGACTGCGATACTGCAGAGATCGAGTTTTTTTATTGTCCAAAAACCATTAATTCGAATAACCTCAAAGCGATAACAGGCTAAGAATGTTTTCAAATGTCCCCAAAAGAAATGATTTAAAACAATTATTTTTACTTAGCTTAAATACAGATGTTTTTTTTTAGTTTTTGCAATTCCAACTGCAAACGCTAAGAGACCGGCTTTATTTTTCAAATTTGAGAAATGTCAAAAAAAAAGAGTTAAATTAACTGGTATTTGTAAAAACAGAATTTCTTCAAATGCCCTAGAAAGAAAGCTACAGACGTGATTTCAAACTAAATTGCACGTCAACTAGGAATTTTTCTGTACCTCAAAGGCTGCAGAAGAGACACACGTTCCCAAAATTCACTTAATAGTTAATTACGTATTAAGAGCGAAAAGTACAACTTTTTTGCTCGGAGAGTGAAGTTTGCCGCTCGACGCGAATCGGAGAGCGGCAATCAATAAGCGAAAACAAAAAAGTTACTTTTTGCTCGTAATGCATACAACGTTTTTTCTCCAAACGATCAATTTCAAATAATGTGAATTACAACTGAGCATAACTGAAGTCACAATCTGAAAATTCATGTGGTAGTTGCTATTGACAGCAAGCGAAAAAATCTTTTTCGCTTGCTGTCCTGGGCAACGCGCAGAAAAGTAAACTCACATTCTGATCCTCAAAAAAGGTTAGGTTTTAGTTTGTCTAATGAAAGCGTAAAATGCGTCATTATTTGACGTTTGTAGAAAAAAAGTATTTTCTTTTCCGTTTGCCATTTTCAGTAGACTTCACAATAATTCCCACACATGGTTTGAATAACTTTAAACAGGCAAAGGATTTATACTAAATATATGACGACTTTTCAAAAACAAATGATCTTTGCTACAGATTTCTTATATCTCCAAAACTAGAGTAGAAACAAAAAAACGAAAAACACTATTGAGATTTCCTTTAAGTGCCTGTAATTGGAACTTGAACCAGTAAGAACCGTAAAGAAACCTGATTGGTTTCTTCAAAATTTTGCAAAATATACGAAAAAGTGTTGACATAATGTTAAAGTGATAACAGAAACAAAATGAAATGTGTTCAAATATCTAAGAACTGCGCGACTACAGAGGCACTGACTTCAAAAACTAAAGAACGTGTTTTAAATATATCGAAGACAGCAGAGGAAACAAAACTCATAAAATTAGTTTAAAAAGTTTCCAAAACATCCCTACTGCTAATGCTACAGAAACCACTCGACCATCCTCGTCTCGGTCGGGTAACGTGTTACAGTAGTGGTTTCAAAATTCCAGACTCAGCTAGCGCCTCGTCCCGAAACATCTTACTCTTACTGTAAAAATATTTACCGGACTTATAACGTAAATAACTATTACAGAAACATTCCATAAGCGACGAAAGAATACAAGTAAGTATTCTTAATATTGCAGCGGGTCCAGAGAGTGGCGGATCCGGGGGTGGGAAGGGAGGGGGCACAACTAAAAAATTTCATTTTGACCACTTTTGAAATCGACCTACAAAGGGGTGTATAAGCTAAAAACAAAGGTACAGAATCACAAAATTTACAGGACATCCTCAAAGTACTCATTGACATGATAGTAAGCCCTCGCCATAAGCGGACTCCTAATCTTACTCCTGAACCTTCTCAATGTTGGTATCTGCCGAATGCTCGAGGGCAAGTGGTTCTACATTTTTTTGCAACTGTACAATATTGAGCGCTTCAACCTGGAGGTGGCAGGCACAGGCAATGCAACATGGTTAACGGGTCTCATATTATAAAAATTCTGACCTGCAGAAGTCTGCTGTCTATACTTTTTGTAAGTCAAGCATACTGAGTCCAAAAAAAAAAGGGATTGTCGTGTAAGTATTCTATGTTCCTTAAATAAGGCTCTGCATGAATCCCTGTAGCCTTTTCCCAGCATAAACCTTAAAGCTCTTTTCTGCAATGTGAATATGCTGTTAAATAGATACTCACTGCAGGTACCCCAAAAGCATATTCCATATCTCATATTCGACTCAATTAGGGCAAAATATGAGTTTCTAGCTGTTGACCCATGGTTTAGCTCTGTTGATATGACTCGCAGGGCGTAACAGTTACTAGCAATTTTAGATTTTAACACCTCTATATGCCTCTCAAAAGTCAATCTATTATCCAGAAAAACCCCCAAAAACCTATTCTCCGTCATCCTCTTGACAACTTTGTCACTCAGTCTCACTTCGTCCAGATTCACACCCAAAACACATTAGGTTGGTCTTAGAGACATTAAGCAGCAAGTCGTTGGATTCACATCAAGATCCAGTCATACTCAGGTCCGTCAATTCTAATATTCATCTCGTCCATATTCGAGGAATGCCATAGAACAGTAGCATTATTCGCAAACAGAGTAATGCTTCCAGATATGTCGAGAGTAGCCAGATCATCAATGTACAACCGAAACAGCAACGGTCCCAGAACAGATCCCTGCGGAACCCCAAGCCTCACCTCTGGCATACCGGATTCCTGGTCCCCAAACGCCACACTCTGAGTTCTATGGGACAAGTATGATCGGAACCAGTCACCAGGTAGAACCATGATTCCGTAACGCTCAAGCTTATGTACTAGAGTCCCATGGTCAACGCAGTCAAAAGCCTTCGAGATATCGCAGAAGACTGCCGTCGCCACCACCCTTTCGCTCAACCGAAGATACAGGCTCTCCAAGAATGAGAAGACCGCATCGTCAGTACTTCTGCCAGACCTAAACTCAAACTGTCTTGCAGAGAGCACATCGTGCTTGACAAGAAACTACTCCACCCGCCCTGTCACAATCCTCTCTATAATTACCCGCAATTTCCTCATCACCGTCCTTAAAAATGGGTACAACCGACGCTATTTTCAGACAATCCGGAAAGAAGCCCGTCTCGAAAGAATGATTTATGCAGTATACCAACGCCTCCAATGTCACCTCCGGGAGGATCCTTAACATTTTAATCGAAACACCATCCCATCCAGCAGCTACGGACTTCCTTACTTCACTCATGGTTCTCCTTAGCTCACTCAAATCCACGGAACAAAAAAAGAACGTTTCTACAACATTTACATGCTTAAGGAAATCTGTGAAAGGTATCGTTGGTGAAAGATGACCAGAAACAGACGAAGCAACAGTACAGAAGGACTCATTAATATCATGTGCTGTAATACCCACATCAACAGGCATTGTTTTTCTTTTTCCCTCGTTTACAATTTTCCAAGTTCCCCGCTGTACGTTACTTGCTTCAGAAATTCTCCCTCTACAGGGTGATTCACGTTACTCGACACGGAAGATTATGGCTAAACTTTTAGATTTAAAAAAAGTTTTGTATATGGAATGGATGGGGGTCTATTGGAAGTACATTTTAAAATTATTGTCATTGTATACAGGTGGTCCCAAAAGTACAAAATTGATTAAAGTTGTATTTTTTTTAATGAGATACCTAGTATTTTAATGTATTTTCGGTACCTACGGACAAAAGTAAAGGTAGTTTTATTAAAGTTTATGGTATCTAAACCGTACCGTTCTTCAGATATTCGTGATTTTGTGAAAATGCAGCATCAAATTAAATGTGTAAATCTCAGCACTTGGTTTCTTCTCAACCACCGAAATTGGCTGGTGGGCTACTAGTACATTGAATTTTTTGCGGTATGTATTAAATATTAACTACTGTGTACCAAATGTAAAAAATGAACACTAAATTATTGCAAACTTCAAACAGTTTGACTAGTTGAACTCGTTTGATTTAAATTAGACACCCTGTATTTTATAGTATCACTATATGCAGAATTTAGTTTCCTATCAAAACTATGAAACATTCCTATAGCTTGGTCTTTGTGTTTTCTTGGAAAATTGATTTTTTTCTGAATTTGAGCTGACATAAACGAATTAAGTAATCTACTTTACCTGTTACAATAACTGATTTTGCGAAAGAAAAATTTATTATCATTAGTACTGGGTGTTCACTAGAAAACTTTATTTAGGAGGCTATAAAATTTTGACAGAAAAGGATGGCATAATGAAAGTAAATGGACATTCTTTTCCTTGGACATTTCACAACTAACTAGATGAAGTTTTCTAATGAACACCGCGTATTTGTCAGATATTAATTTATAAGTTACAAAATTATGATCATGAAGATTATTTAGCAGTCATCTGAATGTTAAAGTGTCTTTATTTAGCATAAAATAATCAAATAAAACAATAAAACATTATATTTCAAGAGTTCTTATAAAATTTAGCATCTTTATTACAAAAAAATTAAGTGCAATAATATTGGCAATTTGAAATACAATAAATAACAAGTCTACATAAGAGTAAAACAAACAAAAACAAACAGTTATAAAATTTCTTCAAAATGACCACCGTCTGATTCTAAACACAAACGTATTCTGTTTTTAAATCCTTCACTCACATTGCGTAACATATAGGGAGTTATGCTTCTGAAGGCCCCTCTGATTCGTTCCTTCATATTTTCTTTCGTGGTTGGTGGAGTATTATACACGATTCCTTTCACATATCCCCATAAAAAGAAATCGGGAGGCGTTATGTCAGGGGACCTTGGTGGCCAATGTTGTGCTCCATTCCTTCCAATCCATCGATTTTGGAAACGAACATTTAAGAACTCCCGGTTTTCACGATGATAATGAGCAGGTGCCCCATCTATTTGCAGCCACATGGTTGTTCTTATATCTAGTAGGACTTCTTCCAGTAAAATTGGAAGCTGATTTCTCAAAAAATTTAGAAACGACATTCCGTTTAAATGTTCGTCAAGAAAATAAGGTCCAATCACATACTGTCCCATTATGCCCCCCCATACACTGACATACTGACCACCTATGTTGGTTATTAATAACTCTAAATTCATGGGGGTTAAAATCAGAATAATAATGAAAGTTATGTCGCTTAAAAGAACCATCGTTATGATAAGTACACACATCACTAAATAGAACTGATTCAAAAAATCTTCTTATTCTCCAACTTTTTCTAACACCCACATACAAAAGTCCATTCGTTGGCCAAAGTCGTTATCGGAGAGTTCTTGATGTAGTTGTATCTTATAATCGTGATATTTATGTTTTTGAAGAATCCTTGATACGCTTGCTTGGCTAATATTTAAGTTTTGTGCAATTTCTCGTTGTCCAACATGGGGATTTTCAACTCTAGAGCCAATAACGGCTAATTCAGTTTCTTACCAACACTACCAGTTTGCCTAAATTGAACCAACAGTCTTTCAAAAACGGCTATATTCGGTCGAGTTCGGTTAGGAAACCTTTCAGCAAAAACCCTTGATGCTAAAAGACAATTTTGCAAGCATTCTACTAGAATGAAGATCATATCGACTCGTTATTCTGTTGAGTAAACCAGCATTTTGATTAAATAAAAAACTCCCTGTTAACCACCAATTATAACAGTAAAAAAATATTTAACTTTAAATTAATATGTGACAACTAGAAATGACAATAAATTTTGCTTTTTCAAAATCAGGTAACACCTGAACAGACCTAATAGGTAAATTAGATTACTACATTCGTTTGTCAGCGCAAATTCAGAAAAAATCAATTTTCCAAGAAAATGCAACGACCAAGCTATAGTAATGTTTAATAGTTTTTGTTAGGAAACTAAATTCTGCATATAATAATACTATAAAATACAGGGTGTCTAATTTAAATTAAACGAGTTATTACTGTTTGAAGTTTGCAATAATTTAGTGTTAATTTTTTACATTTGGTACACAGTAGTTAATATTTAATACATACCGCAAAAAATTCAATGTACTAGTAGCCCACCAGCCAATTTCGGTGGTTCAAAAGAAACCAAGTGCTGAGATTTTGAACATTAAATTTGATGCTGCATTTTCACAAAATCAGGAATATCTGAAGGACGGTACGGTTTAGATGCCATAAACCTTAATAACCTTTACTTTTGTCCATAGATACCGAAAATACATTAATATACTAGGTGTTTCATTTAAAAAATAAAACTTTAATCAATTTTATACTTTTGGGGCCACCTGTATGTATGACAATAATTTTAAACTTACTGCGACAATGGTTGACTTGGTAATCACAAATGACAGGAACTACCAAAAGTGTATGTAACACCAAAGATTTCTGATCATGGCCTACTGACAATAGAATTAAATCAAAATTTGGAAAATAGTTTTATTGTTAAGTCTGTGAGAAACTACAAAAATTTCGAAAAACGAAAATTTCAACTGGATTTAATGGATAGTGTATGGAACACAAACTGCATTGACACAAATGAACTGGCAAATAGCGTAGTAAACATAATTTTAAAAACACTGAATTTACATGGTATATTTAACAAATATACATGCTCCTGTAATAGAAAAAGTTATAAGAAGTAAATGGGCAGAAAAAAAGTGGTGGAACAGTGATATTGATTCCAACATGAAAACTAGAGATGAATTATACCGGAAGGCTATGATAACAAAATATTATAGAGATTACAATAACTTTAAAATACAAAAAAACAAGGTGGTACAAATGATAAGAGAACAGAAACTACACTATTACAACATGAAAATTGACATGAATAAAGATGACCCCGTAGAGATGTGGAAAACGATAAAAAAAACTGGTTGGAAATCAAAACACACATAAACAGAAAGGAATAGTTTTTGAAGGGAGGAAACCTAAGTTTGAAACAAACGAACTTATTATAGCAGAGAATTTCAACAAGTATTTTATTAGGAGTATTGAAGAAATAGCCAACAGTATAAGTGTTGAAGACGTTATGTATATAACAGAAAAAATGGACTATTTCCATACTAGCATGAATCAATTTAAACGCCTATCTTTAGGGGAACTAAAACAGATAGTACAAAAACTGAAAAAGAAAAAAAGCAGTGTTGATGGAATAACGACGGAAATTTTACAGGCTGCCTTTGAATCAATTGGTGACAGATTTTTAAATTTGATTAATAATAGTTTAGACTATGGGGTGTTTCCAACGCAATGGAAAAAATGCCAATGCTATAGTGGTGCCAATTCCAAAAAAGAATAACACAAACAATTGTGAGGAGTTTAGACCTATCAACATGGTTCCCGTTTATGAAAAATTCCTGGAGGTGGTGGTGAATAAGCAATTAGTTGACTATTTTGAAACAAACAGTCTTCTTAGTGAATATCAAGCGGGTTTCCGGAGAAACAATTCATGTGAAAGTGCACTGCAAACGGTGCTTATGAACTGGAAAAGTGCGCTCAACCAGAAAAAGATTGTGGGAGTTATTTTCTTGGGACTTTCGTAGAGCGTTTGAGACTATTGACAGGAATTTATTGGCACAGAAATTAAAAAAATATGGTATCCAGGGAACCGTGCTTGAATGGTTACAGGATTATTTATCAGAACGTACGCAAGAAATTAGATACATGAATAGTACATCTAGTGAAAAGTTATATATGTTTGCCGTTCCACATGGTACTGTGTTGGGGTCAAACCTTTTCATAATATATATAAATGACATTATGAAACATTTAAAAAACTGCAAAATCCAACTGTTTGCAGATGATACTCTGAATTATGTAACGGGTGATGACGTTGAGACAGTTGCTAGGACTATGAATGAGGAAATGGTAACTTTGTACAGGTGGATAAGACAAAACGGGCTGAGCCTGAACACAGAAAAAAACAAAACGCATGGTGATTAAAAACAGATATAGCACAGTCGAAACTAAAAATCATAATGGCATTATTATCAATAATCAGGTGATAGAACAGCTGGATCACTTTAAATATTTGGGTGTAATTATTGACGAAAATTTGACATTTTCTAGACATGCAGAATACATAACGAAGAAAATAGCAAAGAAGGTTAACCTTTTGGGAAGAATGAGTATGCATCTAAGTGAGTGGTCAAAACTTACAATTTATAAGACAATAATATTACCACACTTTAATTATTGCACATCAATTCTATTTCTAATAAATAACCAGGAAGTGGGCGTACTGCAGAAGAAGCAAAATCAAGCCATGAGGAAAATCCTAGGATGTAAGAGATATGCAAGTGTTGATGGGATGCTGAGAAGAACAGGACTACTGAGTGTTAAACAAATAATAGTGATTAATACAATGACAATAATCTACAAAATAAAACACAAAATGTACCCTAAGCATTTATTGGATGGTACCAGATTTGTTACAGATGTACACAACTATCAAACTAGGGACACGGAGGATTTCTATATTGGGACAGTTTCAACAAGTTATAGCCAAAATGATCTGTTTCATAACGGTATGGTACAGAACAATGCTCTACCAGATAATGTAAAGAATGCAAACACAGTAGAAGTATTTAAAAGCGCATGTCGTAGATATTGTATGGAAACTATGATTGTATAGATTTTTTTTCTTCTGATTGAAGAATTTTAATTTTGGTTTTTTTTCTATTGTAAAGGATCTCTAAGTTGGATTTGTAATGCTTGTTAACTACATGCTATAAAATAAATCATTATTATTATTATTATTATTATTATTATTATTAATAATATTATTATTATTATTAATAATATTATTATTATTATTAATAATATTATTATTATTATTATTATTATTATTATCATTATTATTAAAATGTACTTCCAATAGACCCTCATCAATTCCATATACAAAACTTTTTTAAAATCTAAAAGTTAGCCATAATCTTCCTTGTCGAATAACGTGAATCACCCTGTATAATACATCTCCTTCGCAATGCTCAGGACCTTACGATGTATGCGTCGGTAGTTAGTGAAATACATGGCATAACTATTTTCATTAGAAAAAAACATTCTGAGGTACTACAGACAGCGCATATTCTTAGCAGACACTCTCAGACCCTTAGTAATCCACGGTTTCCCACGTCTGCTTTTCGAAACCCTTATAGAAGAGCAGAATTTACATTCCCGCTTATCTACCGGTGATACGCCTGAAGAGGATTTTCCTCCCGCGTGAGAACTGTCCAGTCGGTTAGCCCACTTATTTGCAAAAACTTCACATACTTTGCTCTACTATACAACCTCCCCCAACGCCCAGTAGGCCTTGCGCCATTTAATCTAGAGTTCACAGATATCCTACACGAAATAGCCTCATGATCAGACAGGCCTGATGAGACGACCTGGCAGTCAACCCTATCTGTTTCCAGATTAGAACATAGATAGTCTATTAAAGTAGAGGAATATCACGTAACTCGTGTAGGCTTCCTGACAAACATACTTAACCTAAACGAGTCGTCAAACAATAGCTTCAACCTCCGTGTACATTCGGAGGAGTCAAAATAAACTAAGAATCAATTGAAACGATACACCCCAAATTTTGAATGAACTTTAAAACTGTGTGTTGACGACACATTGCTATCTTGCCACAAGAGTGACACCCAACACATTAAACACTTTCAATCAATACCACCAAAAAAAAAGTTTAAAATGGAAATTGAAACCAACCGCTCAATACCATTTTTGGATACCTTGTTGACGCGTAATCCGGACCAAACAATAAATACTAATTGGTACTCGAAGCCTACATCATCTGGTAGAGTACTAAATACCGACTTCCGGTTTAACCGGAAGTACCGCCATATTTATTTTTTTAAATTGACCACCCTGCATATTTGTTCATTTTCGGATTCCCCTTCGAATTGTAAGTTATTAACGTATAGCATAATGTATGCATATCTCTTACCGTCTTCAAGAAAATCGCGCCCGAACTTTCCACATCATCAATAATAAATGTGGATTTTTATGGAAACAAATGAACATCGATCAGCCCCGGTTTCATAGACTACCATTTTTTTAGGCTCTCTATCAATAGACATTAAAAAAAGTCTCTCCAACTTGTCATGGAGAAAATGGAGAATTGATTTTTTTTTGGTTTTTGTTTAGTTTTGGTTGGTTTTACTCAAACATTTTAAATTTGAAATAATGTTTGATAGAAAATAAGGAATTCAAATGCTAAGAATAAAATAGCTTCCATTAGAAGTTATGGAGATAAATGTCTTCAAAATATCAATTCTCCATCTTCTCCATGACAAGTTGGAAATACTTTTTTTAATGTCTATTGATAGAGAGTCTAAAAAATGGTAGTCTATGAAATCAGGGCTGATCGATGTTGATTTATTTGCATAAAAATCCACATTTATTATTGATGGTAAGGAAAGTTCGGGCGCGATTTTCTCGAAAACGGTAAGAGATAAGCATACATTGTGTTACACGTTAATAACTTAGAATTCGAAGGGGAATCCGAAAATTAACAAATATACAGGGTGTTCCAATAAAAAAATAAAATATGGCGGTACTTCCGGTTCAACCGTCGCCGTTAAAAGTCGTGCCTAAGTGTATGAAACAGGATCTGAGGCACATTTACGATTTATTTATCACCTCCAAATTTCAAATTTTTAAAATAGAAATTGTGGAAACGCTGGGCTGTTACATACATCTTATGTCACCCGGTATACCTCCGGTAATTATTCAAAGATTCTCGAACGCAGTTGAAAGTTTTTAAGTTCCTAAAAACCATTTTAGATTGCTCTAAGCTCTTCATATTTATTTAACTTAGTATCTTTTAGTGTTTTCAAGGCCCTCATGTAATTCATCTTTATGTGTGACATTTTGTTATTCGTCATTCGTCAGTTTAACCGTACTTCCTAAACATACTTCAGTTTTATTCAGTCAGAAATCAGAATGTAAAACTTAAACAATGAGGGTTAATGTCAGTTTCGTGGGTCACCCTGTACATATAAACAATTAGGCATAGCTCTGGTCCTCAGATGACTATTCCAAATTATTGTAGTGCTCATTGAATAGGAGATTTGTTTTTTTTTATGGTCTTGAAATGTTACACTATTAGAAAAAAAAACCATTTTTGTTTAAACTAATGAAGATCTAAGAAGGTCAGAAAAACGTCCCGAGGTATCATTAATAGCTGCAATAAGCAAGAAGCGAAATTCATCCATACATTTTGTTCCACATCTCTTAATTGTGAACATTCAATTATCACTTGGATATTTGAAAAAATTTTACTTTCTGTGTGACAAACTTTATAGCCATTACGCCTGTACGTCTAGCTTGCCCTATGTATAGTCTTTATATTCCATATAAAATTTTTATTAACATTTACAGTATTAATTTGTGTGTTGAATGATACCTCTTTTATAGAAAAAAGTAAATATCTATGGAACCAGGCAAAATATCCAAAACACCGCAAACATGTCCCGAGGTATGACGTTTCTCCACATACTCCCGTAGCAAAAAATGTTCTGAATTTTTTTCCGCAAAGTTATCTGCTCAAAAAGTTTTTACAAAAATGCATCAAGTTTTGTTGAACCCTGTATTAGGAAACCTTCAAAACCTATAACCGAGCGCATAACCAATTAAAGCAATCTATACATGGATCTTACCAAAATGACATCGCCAACGAAAATCGGTTGAGTGCCCTTAGAGATAGACAGTTTTAAAGTTCATTCAAAATTTGGGGTGTATCGTTTCAATTGATTCTTAGTTTAGTTAAAATTTAAATCACCACACAATACTACAACGGAATCAATCCATAAGCGAAACAAGATTTGCTCCAGTCTATCCTATAATAAATGTGATTGTCTTTAAATGTCTTACACAAGTATCTTCTGACATAAATAAACTCTAAAACAAATATGCTAGATCTCGATTCAAGATGGTGTTTTTCATTTCCACCCCCGCTTCGTGAAAATACTCCCTTCTTCCGCCGACTAGATCTTTAAGCTGACCATCATCCATCCGGCCTAAAAGCAGCTTTATCTAGATCGACGCAATCCCAGATAAAACGTAAGTATTATGGAATTCCGGATAACGTAGTCGTCAAGAAAATAGGCACATGAGCTTCCCGAAGCTGTTTTTATCCCGGTCGGGTGCAGTGTAAACAGAATTTCCCGAAATAGATTACTTATGGGATTGCGAAGGACGAAATATGACAAAATTGGATCTTCTCATCAAATCGAAAGCTCCGTTTGTTGCTGACATTCCTAGAACATCCTCCTTGTTAGATACCTTTTGTGATAGCTGTCATATTGCCTATATACAGGTAAAGTAACAAATAACAATACCCCCTATTTTTGGTATGACATAAAAAAAAATTGTCCACGACCACCTAATAATATACTGATGTTGAGCTTGTTGACAAAAGTTAAATAGGGCTCATAGCGTCAGAGGGAAATATGAGTTGATACAGCGGGACTTGCGCCCCTCGCCTGCGGCTCGTGACGCAAATGTCCCCCTAAGGGAATAATGGCTTTCATAAAAAGCTCGATTAATAATATACTATTATTCTCCACTTAAAAAGAAAAATTATTTCTGAAAAGGCATGCTTTTGATGGAAATACCTTGAGACGCCCGCTTAACGCCAACATTACCTCATTAATTGTTTAAGCGTTTCTGGAAAATTGTCCCAATAACAAACTCCCCTTTTGATGTTCGACAAACCTCATACATCTAAGCTTAAAAGCTGACAAAAGGAAATAGGTAGATTTACTTGAACTGACATCTTAAAAGGGTCCTAAATCCGCTACCTTCCAAAATTTCAACCTCACATTTTCTTTTGGCAAGGGTTGTAGGTATTCATAATTACGAGCAATTAAGTTTTTGGCTACAACTGCGGAAAGTTAACGAGCAAAGACAGAATTCTAAGTCTCACGATTTACGAGGTGGAAGTTAAGAAAACCATTTCAAAGGGGCTGAATTGCAAGAGCAGTTTGACTTGACTTAAACATTAATGCGACTTGCTATGCTTCTTTAAACCGTAATAAATTTCTGTGCTTATCTGTGACGGTTGCTTTAGAACGTGTATACACAAACATTAATAAAACACAGTTACTTTTAACTATTGTTTGAGTGAGAATATATTTATTTAAAAATTTATTGTTGATAGTCTGCTATTTCATTAACATATTTAACAGTTATTGTTGCCACTTTTGCTGCTAATGTGGTGCGTGAAAATGAGGTTTAAAAGTGTCACACTTATATTCATAATGGATGTTTTAGTGTTAATAACTTCAAGGCAAGACTAAGATACACAATACATAAATGTATGTTATATAGAGTTCGTGTTCTTATCCAATAATGTAACTCTAAAATTGGTGGGTGTGGGACAACAATTTTGCTTTAAAAAAAAGTAATGTTTCGATCTTTACCGTAATTTTTATGAAAGAAAATGAAAAAACAAGGAAACTTTGTCGGTTGAATTAAAAATAAAAAAATGCTAAAAAAAATGGCCTAAAATAAATAAGTATTTATTATTTCAAGGTTGCCTCGTTTATTTAAGTTTGGACACCCACTTTCGACACACCCTGTATATCCTGCTCACGCGAATAAACCTAAGGCTCCCTCCCTAAATCTTAATTCTCCCCTATTACCTTTAACGACATAATGATGATTACATCTGGCGTTATTATGTAAAATATCAATCCGAATACTCCTGGCAGAAATCGGATTTTCTCCGTCCCGGGACGTTTTCGTCAAAGGGCCAATTTTATATAATTAGGGCTTATGTTTATATACATAGCGGAAAGAACAAGGAACGGTGGACCCTAAAATCTAATCTTTGCGGTTGGACGGAACGAAGTCCCTCAGTGTAATCAGTTAAGGGATATTAGGGACCAAAACGGCATTCCTGTAATTTCTATTACCGGGTTTGAAGTTGGGCTTGTGTATTTTTGAACTGATGTTTAGGCGAACGTGACCAAAATTCCAAAATTTCGAATGAAAGGGTAGGAGGTTGTATTGTGGGAGTGAAGAAGGATTATTAAAGGATAAGCCATTTAGGTTTAGTCAAGAAAAATTTTAATCGTATAAATCAATAGATTCTAGAGTCCTCATGCAAAAGATTGATTGATGAGACGACGAGACGTGCGTTTCAGGAATGTGTTTTCTTTGATGACTCTTTGCTCATTGGTCGCGTTTTTTAAGTTTCGTTGTTCCTTTGTTAGTAAAGTTATGCTGTTTTACGTTGGAATTGTTCCCTTTTAAATGGCCACAAAAGTCACATGGCTGTTTTTGGTTTAGGGTTTTGTTTTGTGGTTGGTGCATATTTGCTTAAATAAATATTGTCTAGAAACTGAAGAGAACAAACCTGGAATTAAAAGAAAAATAGAAATCTGAACGGAAGAGATTAAAATGTAAATAATTGAGAGCGATACCAAAGAGTTTAAGGAAATTAATAATCTGAGTCGCTAATCGAAAACGTATCAAATTAATTACCAACGAAGTAGGAAGTACCAATAATCTATTGTTAAGAGTTAAATTTTGTCAATTTTTTTACTATTATTCTAGAATACATATTATTTCGTCTTTGTAACTATACCTATACATAAGCAGATGCAAAACTTTTGGAGAACACAAGTCTAACAATAAAATTCTACAGATTCCATATTCAGGAACAAAGTCTCAGAGGGAGCAGGATAAATAGGATATCAACGTAACAATAAAAGTTAAATTAGTCCCATAAGGCTTTTTTCTAAATGCCTCCATAACACATTCTAAAAGTACCTAAAAATCGACAACCAAAGGGGTGTATCTCCCAGACTATTGAAACTAATTTCTTTGGGGGGGGGGGGGGAACGACTTCAAAATTAACAAAAAAAGAGTTGGAATCACTCTAATTGTTCTGCATGTTCTAAAGTTACGGGCGGTCAGTAAAAGTTGGAAATGCGGAAAAAAGATAAAGTACCTCCTCTTTGGTCAGTTTCGAAAAAACATACAAAAAGGAAATACCTACGATCAAAGCAACTCGCTTTTAATTGAAATATTTTCTGATTCCCATATATCGAAAATAATACTTTCTCTCATAAAGAAATTAGTTTTTTCAGAATTAGTTACTTTGTATGAAACATTAGTCCAACACACATTATCTATATGTGTGTTGAACTAATGTACTAATTTTCTTAAAAGAAAAATGTATTTTATTATAAGAAACAAATTTATTATTTTTCTTTTAGATAACTTTATTTCCATGCAAGAAAATTTCAAATAGTTAATTTATTTAAGGAAGAAACAATATACTTATTTTTAAACCAGTCTTGAATTTACAATATCTTTCTCTTAGTTGGAAGAGACCTAAAATATGATGTGTTACAACAATGTTACAACAAAATTTTTTTTTAATAAAACCTAACATTTCCTCTGTGATCTCTGTTCTAGAAAAGATCTTTAGTACACATTTTTTTAATAATAATTTTTCCATTGTTATTCTTTTCTTGATCATTCATTGATCTAAATTTGACTTTTTATTGGGTTTCATTCATGGTTTATCTATTTTATTTATTTTTCTATTGCAATTACTAGCTGACCTGTTTGCTGCGGCAGTTCTGCAATTAAGATTCCTGTTTCTGTTTATCTTTCTTTCTTGTCGTAATTTTTCATTGTCCAAGTTTTTCTGTCATACTATTTTCTTCATTTTTCAAGTTATCGTTGTTATGTTTTTTATACAAATGTTTTGTTCTTTTATTTATTTTCTATTTCTAAATTGGATTTTTAGATCGAAGTGAAGATATCGGTTTTCATTCTTTTGAGACAATTTTGACCAAAATTGATTTTTTTAAGTTCTGGCCATTTGAAATGTTTGCTAATTTGTATTACATATTGTAATAAGAAAAATTTGGTAAAAAACTAGAAATAGTTTAAAATTATTCCTTTTCCTGCAAATTTTGGATGTTTTTTTAATACTTTTCTTCTTCTAATTTTTATTTTTAAGTTAACATTAAATTAAACATTAAAATTTGTCGAAATAATGTTAATTTAAATTTTCCTCCAACATTCCAATTTTTGTTCATACACGTAATTATTAACGCAAAATTTGTTATTTTTAGGTAAAATAAGTTCTTATCAAACAATTTTAGTTCTAATTCTGAACTGAATTTCTACAAAGCCTTCAAATTGGCATTTTTAACCGCGCCTAATCCTAAGTCCTAATGCTAACCTGAGTTCTTACTCTGTTTTTACTTAACTTTAGTTTTATTCTGAATTTTTCACACTTTTAGTAGTTTTTAATTCTTTTTTACAATACGCTTTATTTGAATTTTTTCCAAATTTATATTTTTACACACTTTGAGTCATGCTCTACGTATTTTGACCTTTATCCTAGCTTGACTTTTTCAAAAAAAAAAAAATTGTTATTTTAAGGTAAAATAAGTTTTTTTTTATTTCAGTTCTAATCTAAATTTATCAAAGAAAAGACTTCAAATTTGCATTTTTGACGCTTTTAGTAAATCGTAATTGATTTCGGCCATAATCTTAATTCGAGTGTTTCCAAAGCCTCCAAGTTTTTATATTTACCCTTTTTGAAACGCTTTTCACGTATTTTGGCCTTAATCTCGACCTGACTTTTTGAAGAAAACATCAAACCTGCCATTTTTAGGTAAAATGAGTTTTTTCAAAAAAAATCAGTTCTAATTCTAATCTAAATCTTTCTAAAGCAGACAAGTTTTCAAATTTCCAAATTGTAATTATACATGTGCATTTTCGCATATCTTAATTAAACTTTGGTTCTATATTCTTTGCAAAAAGCTTAATATTTTTTTGGCTTCTTAGCAATGATTACTTTATCAATACATTTTACTATTTTTTTTTGCTTTATAAAATGAGCTTTGAAACAAACAGTGTAATTCAATGCCGGTAGGGGTATTAGCCCTAGGAGTAGTTGTTTCTGTTTGTTTCCTTCTTAAATGCTGCAATATTTTTGGAAATATTGAAAGCAGATAAGTTTTCAATTTCCAATTAGTAAATATTGCTTTTTTGCATATTTTAAACTAGAGTTTCCTGCGAAAAAGCTAAAAATTTTGTTCACTAACATATTTCGCAGACAATAACTTTCTTTTAACTTTCATAAATTTTTGTTGTTTTAATTTTTTTTTTTTTCATCTAAATTAAGTTTTTTCATTAGGTTTACAACATTCTTTCATTCTGAGAGAAATTGGACACAAAATTGATTTGTTTAAGGACTGACCAATTGGACTGTATATTCATTTGTTATACATATTGTACTAAGGAAAATTTGGTACAAAACTAGAAATATTTCAAAATTATTTCTTTACCTAATCCTATTCTAATTTTTTTGTGATTCTACTTTTCTTAACTTAATTTTTATTTCTAACTTAATATTATTTTTGTTGAAATATTGTTTATTTGAATTTTGCAAATACTCCAAATTTGTATGCTTTCACACTTTAAGTAATTTTTCACGTATTTCGGCATTAATCTTACCCTGACTTTTTCAAAAAACATAAAAATTGTTATTTTTAGGTAAAATGAGTTTTTTCAAAAAATTTTAGTTCTAATTCTAATCTAAATCTCTCCAAGGCTTCAAATTTGTATTTTCGACGCCTTTAGTAATTCGTAATTGATTTTGGCCATAATCTTAATTCGAGTTTTTCCCAAGCCTCCAAACTTTTATATTTAACCTCTTTGAATCGCTTTTCATGTATTTTGACCTTAATCCTGATCTGATTTAAAAAAAAACATTAAAATTGCTATTTTTATTTTGACGCTTTTAGTAATTTTTAACTGATTTTGGCCATAATTTTAATTTCAATTTTTCGAAAAGTTTTTTAAGAAAAAAAAATTGTTTTTTTGGTATAAGACATAGTTTTTGCTTTCATGTTTAATATTCTTTTAGTGACATTTAATTGCTGCCAGTACCCAATATACACTGTGTTCAGTTGGTTCTACGTAGTTCAAAATCTTTTTTTTTTCCGAAAAGTTCATTAGACTTTCGTATTGGTTGGGAAAAATTAGTTAAAAACAAATAGAAACATTATGGGTCTATTTTGAAACATTAGTAAATATCTCGAAGCCGATTTACAATAAAAAAAAATGAATTGCGTACTTTGCTTACTTACAAAAAGTTAGCTTAAAACGGAGACTAACTTGGGATGTCTTGGGAACGGTGTGAGCCAAGATTTCGATAAACGATTGAAAAGTAACTAAAAATAAATACAAACTTAATGTGTTTGTTGCAACATTGCCTTAATTAAAAATAATTAGCTAAAAATGAATACAAACTTCAGAGATTTATTTTGGAAAGTTAGAAAATGACTAAATATTTTGAGAACGGCTTGAGACTTTAAAAATACATTAAACTACCATGTTTTATGGAAAAAATGAGCTACATAGAAGCAGAAACTGTGTGATCGACTTTGGAAAATAAGAAGCATGTGTAAATATCTTGAGAACTGTTTGAGGTTTCGAAATTTGAACTTTATCTTTGTTTTAATTAGAAATTATTAGCTGAAAATGTATATAAGCTTTATGGGTTTATTTTGGAAAATTAGAAAACTATTAAATATCTTGGGAACGGTTCGAGACTCCAAAAAAAACTTGGACTGAACTTTTGTATTAATTGAAAGTAATTATAAATGGCTTAAATAAAATGTAATGGTTGCCATTCGGGACTAAAACATACTAAACCAAAATATTTTTAATTGAAAAAAACAGTTTTATGTAATTGGTTATTCACGCCAAGAAAGCGAATATATCAGTATATTTCTCAAAATAAGTTTTATTTGAAATTTGTCTTCATTTAAATTGTAATCGATATCTATGTAAGATATCAGAAATTTAATTATTTTGTCTAAAAAAAGGTATTTGTCTTACCCGTAAGTATAAAACACAAAATAATCATTTTACACAAATTTAATAAAAAACATATTTTATTTGTTAGAGAAAACAATAAGAAGATTATGAAAATCTTCAAGAAAAAACAAAATTGATTGTCTCTTTTACTTGAACAAAATGAAATTTGACGGAAGAAAATTGTTTTTATAAACTATTTTACTAAACTTATAAAGAGTTTACTTATCTATAGAAGAAAAATTTGCTTGATCTGATAAAACTATTTTTAAACAAAAATTGTTCTTTAAAAACAAATTTTAAGAACGGAATTTCTTATATAAAAAAATATGTCTAGGTAATTATGGCAATTTTTTTCTTGCTGTTTTTGATCGAAATGAGGCCGATTTCGATTCTCTATGAACGTAACAATCATAAATTAATTCCATAAATGGACTTTTTTCTACATGCCTCCACAGCACATTCTAAAGTAGATAAAAATCGACCACCCAAGAGGTCTATCTCCCAAACTATTAAATCTACTCAACTTTCTTTGGCGGGAGGTGAAAGAGGACATCCAAAAGAACAAAATACTGTTGGTTTCACTCCAAATCACTGGTTCTACAGTTACAGGTTTGGAAATAGAAAAAAAGGAACAACTTCTTTTCTATTTCAATTTTTACGATTTTTTTTTTACATTTAAATGAGGCAAGTTCGATCCCCTATAAACGCAACAAATATAATAAAAGGGAAATTGGTCCCATAAGTAAACTTTTATCTCAATGCCTCCAATGCGCATTCTAAAAGTACCTAAAAACCTTTGAAGTATTGAACCTACGTGAGTGAGAATTTGTTTCCATATTTACACTTGTTTATTCCTATATTATTCCAGGAATATTCAAACTAAAATAATTCTAAAATTTCACTTTAAATATCCCTGAAATATTTTTTTTTTGTAAAGAATATTCAGAATATTACCAGAACATTTATAAAACAATATTCCCTATGGAAGATTGTAAGAGTACTACTGCAATATTCAGTGTTATCGGGGGTAATGCCACGAAAGCTTTAAAATTACCGATAATTTTTCACGATTGCATGTTTTCTATAATTTCACGAGTCCTTTAGGGCGAGTGAAATTTGCAAGGAAAACATGCCAGAGTGAAAAATTATCTGGTTCATTTTAAAGCTCGAGCGGTATTTAGTGAGGTTATTTCTCGAATCAAAAATACTATTAAGAAATAAAAGTAGTGTTAGAATATTCGGACGTCACCTTAAATAAGTCAGTCAGACAACGACATTGATTAAGGTTTTATGGTTGATTCCATGACAACGTGAAATTACCGCTGTAATTTTTTAGAAAATTATCGAATTACCGCTTATTAATACCTGTTTTGCTCCATAGCAATAATATGGATGAGTGAAATAATCTTGGTAATTTCGGAAAAGAACCGGAAATTCGGACCTACATTTTTAGAACCGGCGCATGGAAAAGCCACAATCTCTTCAAAGTTGAAGATGGATTAGTTGTATAGGCTTTATTGCTCAACAAGATGTATAGAAGACTTTGGATGAACACAACTACTAGCAAGGGGACTGGTAAAGGTATACCTCAAAAGGTACCTCATTGTATAGCTACACTTTATAGAAATTTGAATCACTTTAATGTACAACAAATAATTGAAATGGATAATATTCACATACTTTTTTAATTTTCATTTAAAAAGTAACTGTTTAAACATGTATTCAGAGTTTAATTTGCTGACAGTGGCAACCATATCAATCTCCTAGAGCTTCACGAGACCACGAGATAAATCTCGGTCTCGGTCTCGTTCTCGTACGAGATCGAGACCGAGACTTTAATATCGACTTCCAGACCGAGACCGAGGGTGTCTAGGTCTCTCGATCTTCAAAACCGAGACCGAGACCGATACTGCCAATCGAGACTCTCGAGAGTCTCGGTCTCAAAAAAAATCATTCGTTTGCAAGACATTAGGTATTATATAATCAGCAGGCGAGGGGTCCTTATAATAGTGCGTTGCATATAGTTCTTCTTAGTACGAAAAGACACTTTACTTTAAGTACGTACTAGAGAAGTACTGTAGTAAATACTTACCTGAGTTTCCTATTTTCCTCTTTTTATAGAAAATCAGATTTTGTTTGTTTACAAAGTAGTTTCACCACGAATGAAATCGACTCAAAGCGAGCAAGAACCAAAGAAGAGGACAAGTGTAAAGTGTTACTTTCCGCCATTTATATTTATAAATAACTATCAGCTATCATAAATAAGTTCTATGGATTCCTGAGTGTGACTAGCCAGTTAACAATATGATGAAGAAATGTTTGTGTTTCCAAAGTATTGTATTATTTCTATAGGATTCTATATCATAAGGGTAATTTTTAAGTTGGTTTAAATTACTTCATTCTACCACAAAATAAAGCTAAAAAATAGGAATTTTTCCATTGGCAGTATGTGCACTTTTTCGACATGCATATTCGAGTTCATAATATAAAACCGGATTTGATTTATTTCCATATTTTCAATGAAATTTTGTAGATGTGTTGATAGCTAAGACAGGATGCATATTTTTTATAAAAAATATGTTTAGTAGTATCAGTGGCAACCTACGGGCAGGTCTAATGCAGTTTTACATTAAACCAACCTGAACTAACCTGATTCTACATTGGAAATTGGAACCCTCAATAATTTCAAATTTTGATTTAAATTTCTGAAATTTTTTTGAACTTGACCATATGGGGGGAGCTACAACGACTTTTTTTTTCAATTTTCAAGTTTGACCGCCTGTGACTTTAGAACAAAGGCACCGATGGGAGTGATCCACCTGTTTTTTGCTCTTTTTGATGTTCTCTTTTACCTTCCACCTTTTACCACAACAGAAGCCAACTGTTCGTTATAACTCCATAATTCAGAAGAAAATTGAATATGCAATTCAAACATAATAAGATTTTTTGAGATACTACTTTTCGAGACCGAGACTCGCGTTGCTACTACAAGACAAGACCGAGACCGAGATTCAATTATAAATTTGAGACCGACACAGAGAGTATGTAAGTCTCGATCTTTGTCTCGGTCTCGTGAAGCTCTATAAGAAATAGTAAGATACTAAAAATCAGGAAATAATATAAAAACTTGTAAAATAAATAGAAAAATAAAAAAATAAAATAATATACAAAGAATACTAACCAGAACATTTAAAAGCAGTAACAAGCAAAGAAGAGAATAAAACTTTACAAAATTAAAAAAAAACAGAACATAAACTGGTATATATGGAAAAACTGTTAAATAAAGCATATAATAACAATAATAATAACAAATAAATTAGAAGAATATCTGGTAAATATTGTCAAGTAACACAGGTAGCAAACCGATTCACACTGAAAAGAAAACAGAAAGGGAAATTAAGAAAAAATATTAAATTTAGGAAAAGGAGAAAAAGTAGGTCAAAGGGAGTATGGCAAGTAGAGAATATAGGAGTAAAGAAAAAAATATGGATATTACAAATACTGAATAGGTGCTTGAAAAACCAAAAGAGAGCCAATTAAATTTAAGAACATAAAAAAGGCAATTGAGAGAAAAAGCAAATGAGCTAAAATTTAAAAATTGAAAGAATAGCAGAAATTTATTCAAACAAAAAACAGTATAGTACGCTCAAAAACACTAGAGAGAAGAAATTTAATAAAAAAAAAACAAAAACGAAGAAGGGAACTTTATTGGCGGAAAATTATAATGAGAAAAATGATCAAAGATACAGGAATTAAAAAGGGGAGCAATTGAGCCACAATTATAAAAAAACAGAAAATATTACAGAATGCAATTGGAAAAAGAAAATGAGTTGAAATAATAAAAAAATATCAAAAGGAAAGTGGCCGAAAAATGAATCAAAACATTTCTTCAAATTATAGAAGACGTAAAATGACTATTAAAAAAAAAGTAAATGAAGCGAAGGTCTTATAAATATGGAAAATATCACGGATTAGAAACAATACAAATTTATCATACAAAGAACAAAGCAGGTCAAAAGCAGTGCGAAAATTAAAAAAGGTGGAGCTTGATGAATAAATATAAAACAACAGATATGTAAAAGGTGAAAAGATGTATGAAAAACCAAAAAAGGAAAAATAATAAGAATTTGGAAAAGAACAATATAGAGAAAAGGTAAATGTGTTAAAAATGCAGAAGAAGGCCAAAAAGGAGTGTGAGGCAAAAAAGGATTTAAAAACTAAATAAAAACGAAAAATTAGGCAAAATTAAAAAAGTTGCAATTCGTCAAAAGGTTCTTAATAGATAGTTCGATATTAAATCTGAAAAATCAGACCCCTTCGATGGACGATTTTTAGGCAGTTATAACGTCGAGTTTTTCGCCAATTTTTGGAAAAATTACTTTAAGGATTAATTTCATTAAAATTGAGTTTGTTACGTTCTTAGTGAATTGCAGACGCCATTCCCAAAAAAATTCCGAAATGTAACTGTTTAAACAGTTACTTCCTAAAATGACTTTTTTCTCAATTTTCAAGTTTGACCGCCTGTAACATTAAAACGAGTAGACCGATGGGAGTGAATCCAACTGTTTTTTGCTCTTCTTGATGTCATCATTTAAAATCGAGATTTTGGCCAATTTTTAAAAAAATTACTTTTAGCGTTAATATAATTAGGATTGAATTTGTTACGTTCTTAGTGAATTGCAAACGTGCCATTCCTATCAACAACACCAAAAAAAAAATCTGATTTTTTTTAACTTGACCAAAGGGGAGGGGGCTATAACGACTTTTTTCTCAATTTTCAAGTTTGGCCGCCTGTAACTTTAGAACGAGTGCACCGATGGGAGTGAATCTACCTGTTTTTTGCTCTTCTTGATGTCCTCTTTTACCTCCCGCCAATACAAGTCGAGAGACGACCCTTCGGTGGGTGATTTTTGGGCACTTCTAAAATCGAGCTTTTGGTTAATTTAAAAAAAAACTACTTTAAAGGTAAAGTTCATTCGAAATGAGTTTTTTACATTCTTCGGGAATTGCAGACGTGCCATTCCGATGAAAAATACGAAAAACAGTCTCATTTTTTTAAATTGACCAAAGGAGGGGGGTGTTACGACTTTTTTCTCAATTTTCAACTTGGACTCCCTGTAACTTTAGGACGACTGGACAGTTTGGAGTGTATCCACCTGTTTTTTTTGCTCTTCTTGATGTCCCCTCTCCTTGAACAGAAGTCCCGTAGGTGCAATATTTTCGGAGTTAAGCCCCTTCGGTGGCCGATTTTTAGGCACTTTTAAATCGAGTTTATGGCAAATTTAAAAAAAAACTACTTCAAGCGTTAATTTCATTCGAATTGAGTTTGTTACATTCTTAGGGAATTGCAGACGTGCCTTCTGATCAAAAACAGCAAAGAAAATTTCCTAAATTTTCTTGAACTTGTCCAAGAGGCGAGGGGGGGGTAGTACGACTTTTTTCTCAATTTTCAAGTTTGACCGCCTGTAACTTTAAAACGAGTGCACCGATTAGAGTGAATCCACCTGTTTTTTGCTCTTTTTGATGTTCTCTTTTACCTTCCACGAACAGAAGCCAACTGTTCGTTATAACTCAATAATTCAGAAGAAAATGTTGAATATGTTGGATGAAGAGTTGAATATGTTGGAGAAATTGTTGAATGTGCAATTCAAACATAATAAGATTTTTTGAGATACTACCTTTTTTTCGAGACCGAGACCGAGACTCGAGTTGCTACTACGAGACCAAGACCGAGATTACACGAGTCTCGGTCTCGGTCTCGATGCACAAGACCGAGAACGAGACTTAATAATAAATTCGAGACCGAGAGTATGTATGTATGTATGTAAGTCTCGGTCTCGGTCTCGTGAAGCTCTACAAAATCCAAAAGCAATGATGACTTATTCATCACGGCTTCCTATTGCAAACTGCTTTTTTAAATCCTTTATTTAACTTTTTTTGTATTGATATTTAAGCAACAAAGGCGGCAAAATAAATGATATCTGAATGACGGCTTCATTTTCTGTTGATTGTTGATTTTGTCAACCAGTTGAGCCTCTAATAATACGCACTAGCGCCACCTACCTGCACTTCAACAATATCCTCGTTCTCATCGGTCTGCAGCCCTCTAGTTACAGTGATCCTGCCGGTATTCGCGATCCCGTTTACCGCAGGAATCGGCGTTATCGAGTTCTCTTCCTCCTGTTTCACAAACTGAATTCGACCCGCTTCCACGCAAATGTTCGGCGTTAGAGGGAGGCACCTGTAACAAATAGTATATGTATATAATATATCTATTGATTTTCCTTGTTGTAGCGAACTGAAAGTAATGTGATTGGTATTCAGGTTGAGCAAGAATTGCTTTAGAAATTACCAAAAGGGGTATTTGATTAGAGCCATTGGTAGTTAAATAAGTTAGATGGCAAATGTAGTTGAGCTACCTACACGTATATGCGTCAAATAGGTAATTGTATTACTTTAATTCAATTACCTACTTATAAGGAATAGTAGTTGTAAAGGGTTATAATACAATTATTACTAAGCCGCAAACGTTGTAATTATTGAAAATCAGGTAGTTAAACGTTTCAAAGATGCACGTGTTAATTTTTTAAGCAAAACGTATTTATAATTTAATTATCAATAAAATTCGCGTAGGAGATCAAGAATAATAATAAATAATAGATTATGTCACTAGGAGTAAAAGTGGGTCTTCTCGTGCTGAGCCCAGAGATTGACGGCCGAAGCGAAGTTGAGGCCTGCAACTGGGCGAAGCACAAAAAGACCTTTTACTCCGAGTAACATATGGGTTACATATGGGTTAAGTGAGGAATCTGCGATTCGACTTCGCCCTTTGCAGTTCGTTTTTTGCTGGGTTTATTGTTTTTTTTTTAGATTTACGTATGTAAGATTGAACTGCAATAAAGTCATTATTATTATTATTATTATATACTATTTTGTTGCGAACTCAGGGTTCAATAATTCCAGTGTAACGATTTAACACGAAAACATTGTTTATTTATTCCACAATTACACACGACTACTAAATAACTCACTACTTAACACTTTATAGCCTTCTATTATCGCTTACTTAACAGCGCGCGCTATGCGCCTTTTATACACAATCCTAAAATTACAGAAAAACCTAGAAAGTTCTTGATAAGAATTCTTAAATAATCTCACATAAAAACAAGGTTGTCAACAACTGCCTTCTAGATAAACAGAGCAATAAATCACTCGTGTCAGCCATGACGCAGCGCGGATAGGTCGCGAAGCTCCATCAACAACACGCGTTGCCCCGCCTCCGATGCGGCGTCGCTGCAAATCGTAACAATTTTTTTCAAGCATGCAGGAAATAAGAAATCTGTTTCAGAGTGATTCAGGTTTGCAATTTCATCCTCTTTAAGCGGGTCTAGGTACTTACCGAATTAGTGGTGTATATAATTTGTAAAATACATAGAATGTGTTAGAATGGTGGTTTTCAATGTTCAATGGTTTTAATGGTATTAAATCATAACCAATGGTTATGGTAAACTAAGAATTTATAGCATTATCTTCTATACTAAATTAATAAAAGTCACATTGACAGATAAATATGATGACGCGCATGACATTTAACAGACGAAATCAGAATTCGAGAACCTATGCGATTTCGACTAATAACGGTTTCGGGTGGTGCTCTTGAGCGCTCTGAGAGTATTCCTATCCTTTGTTTTTCTCAATAAGAATGTAAAGATGGCAATACACTCAGATCGGTTTATCTGGTGTCATCTAGTGTTCAAATAAGTTTGGTGAATGAAAATCGTTTATATATGCGCCACCATGACAGTAGCGGTGACTTTTGACTTTACTTTTACCAACTAGGACTTTTTTGCTACTTTTTTGGTCTCAGGATTTGAAAGGCCACTTTAGGTATGCGTATGGAGGAAACAAATAACGTACATTTAGTCCACTTGAAAAAAAAATTATATTCTCAGCATAACCAATTTCAATTATTCTTACAACGCATGTATAAGAAATGCTGATCATTTTAGTGAAATTTTCATTTAACCCTGTAAATAATAGATCGTAAATCTCAGGTGTAAGACAAATACAACTCTTTCGTAAATCGAAATACTTCATCAGGGCTTATAACAGCCCTGATGAAGAAGTAAACTAAACGACGAAACATAAAGATCTGTAAAGGAGTTTTACTTGTCTTACCCCTCAGATACACCGTCTATCTGACGTCGGAGGCGCTAACCGACATCCCTTATATAAAGCTTGATTGACTACCAAAAAATAGGCAGTTACTTTTTTCTTTAAAAAAAAATAAACAAAACTTACCTTTGCGGAGGTGGGGGAGGAGTATCTGCGCGCTCAGGTTTTTCGTAGCCCACCAGGTGGCGCGCATCTAGAACTGGATGAACCTGGTGGGCTGAACGCGGCTTGTCGCTATCCAGGGCGTTGGTATCAGGGGGTACACGCGAAGACCCACTGGACCTGAAATCAATTAAAAAAACACATTAAAAATAAACTATTTGATAATAAGAAAAACTATTTAAATAGAGATCTAAGAAGAGTTGTGTTATAATAACTAATTAGAAAGTTGTGCTATTTTGCACGTATGCAGGGCAATATCTAGATGATTACCTACGTCGCTGTGATAGAAACGACAAATTGTAGACAAAATGGTGGAGATTATGCTTCAAACCTCAGTATACTGCCAAAATAGACCATCACATTATTTTACACAACTTTATCAAACTAGTTTTTATAGAGGACTGGCTAGCCCTATTGTTGAAATGCACAGATTAATTTCAACGCACCTTATTTATAAACCCGAAAAGTGAAATCTAATTAATTAATACCTACATTCAAATTGGAAAATCTTTTACATTCTGCAGAGACAGTATAGATTCTATGCTTTGTTTCAACTCATGTTCATTCTCCTGGCAGAGTTGGACCATAAAATTTGATTTTTAGTAGTAGAGCAGACAGCATGGACAAGCCATAGCTCCTCTAGCTTCATAACTAAAATGGGGTTTCAAGTCAGTAGTTTATCGAGACTTACCCCCAGATAACAGATTGTGTCTTGCCAAGGAACTTCAATCTTAAATTGATCGGGAATTACTACGTCTGCCTATCAGGTCTGCCTGGCATTTAGTTGGATTAATTATAGTATCAGCCACTCCTGAAGGTCATCTAGCGATTGCTGCAAATTCCACAGCACAACGTCTTTCTTCGGTGTTTGGATAAAAGAACCATGTCGTTAAGGTAGACGTTCTGATGAAGTGAAATTTTGACATGATGTCGAGCATTCATATACGAGTTAGAGATTGTCGGTTCTTTGGGCCCCATTACGACTGATCTTGCAGCATTCGTCATATCCAATAACCTAACGCCTTGTCTGTTATCAATTGCAAAGTCTCACGAATGGTGCTTGCAACTGCTTGAGGTGGCCATTCAGCAAAAGCATTTGTAGGCCACCCAAATAAATGTCAAAATCTTCCTGCTCTAGTTCCTCCTAGAAGGCCTGTGTACCGACGTAATCCGCATCTGACGTTGGTGCCCATGACGACAGAAACTGAATCAATTTCCATGAACAACCAGAAAGTGGTGTTCAATGTTGTTACTCACCAATATGGCCACCCCTTCTTTAATAGGGCAGGAAGTCGGCAATTTTGCTTGTAATTTTGATTTCTTGGAGAGCCAGAATTTACGGTTTCTCGTTTCAGGGTGTCTAGCAGCCTTCACCGGAGCGGAGTGCCTGGGTTGGGGGGAGTATAGGCCTAGATGAGGCCATCGTCTCTGTAGAGCGGTTTTTCTTTCCGTTTGCAGATGTTCTATTTAGACTGGTGTTTTTCTCTACAGCTATAATTATTCGTCATTATAGAGTTTGGGGGCTAATAATGATTTCAAAGCCAAAACCGATTCGAAAGAAGATTAGGAATATATTCCTGTCATTTTTTCTTTCGAACTCGTGTTTCGAACTGAAAGGCTAAAAGCCGAAATTACCGTTCGTTATTATAATCAAACGTTATTATAATCGAATTGATAAAAGTTGTGGTTAAGTTTAAAAACCACTATCTATCTATATTATTGTGACAATTCTATATGTCTACTAGATATGCAGCATAGTTTCACACGCACATTGCACATATCTATAGGACCTTTATATATGCTAAACTATGAATTACCACTAATAGTACATTTACTATTAGCCTTTTGACAATACAGAGGTTCGTGCCTAATACATCACCTTCTCTTTAGGTATTGTTCAACAACAATAATTTACACTACGTGGGCGCTGTGGTAATATCTACTTTAGCAACCCAATAAATTAATTGTGGACATTATGGGAAATTGTTTGCTGCTTAGGCTTGAATCGATCGATAAATTAATATCATCGAGGAAGAAGAAGAAGAAGATAAATTATAGAATGTTATGGGAAAGTCGTGATTATTGTGGTTCTGGTAATAATGATTAGGTGTAGATTGATATTGTGAAAAAATGATTGAGTTGTAGTTGCTGGGAACGGGATTATTTTTAGTTTAAACTGAAGTTTATTTTAATTATATAATTTGTTACATAAAAAGTTTTTATTTGTTGTTTGTAGCTCCTCTTGCAAGAAAATTAAATACAGATTCTTAGTAGAAGGCACGAGTCACTAATCCTGGATTCTTGGAAAATGAAGTGCAATATGAGAATGTGAGGTGCAAGAATGTGGACGTGTGTCGGTACCAATGTAAGAAAACCGCTGGGAAATGAGTTGATGATTTAATTATTAATTAGTGATTATGAAAAAGTCACAAAAACTGGGGTACTCCTGCTGATTAACTAAAAATTTGTATTTTTATACAAAATAATAACTCGCGTTTATTTCTATGACTGAATAAATGCTTGACTTTCCTTGTCGATCTACGCGTCTGGTTATTACTCAGATCTAATCTGAAATAAATTGCTGGCCAATTGCTTTGCAACACCGATTTTTGCTGAATCTTGAAGTTTGGAAGAGCATGACGTAACGTATTTCTCCGATTGAAGCGAATATGGATAGACCTGTTCTTGTACTTCTATACAGGTATTTTTAAAGCGGATCAGTTGTTCTGGTGAAATGATACAGGGTTGAAAATAAGGCAATGCAATTTTGCTTTGCACAGGACTCGATGCATTGAAGTTTTAGGAACCAAATAATTCGTTCAATGGTAACGTAAAAGTTTTCATTATGTTTCTGAAAGTTGTAGGAAGGGAAAAGTATTATTTCGCCTGCAAAACTAACCTGCTTTAAACACACCTGTATATTAGTATAAGGATAGGTTTACTCAAATTGGCTTCGATCGAACTAATTCGTTACGCCATCTTTAACTTTAACTTAACACCAACCTTACGAACACTCCATAAGGCCTCGTCGGTGTCTATACGAATAGTAATTAACTACTAAAGCCTTTCCTGCTAATCTTCATCATTTCCGTTTTGCTTTAATCGATAATAGGCTCTACAAACAGTGTTACGCTGTCTGTGAATAAATTATTTATGTCTTGGAATAGGCAGTTCTTGTCAAATACGCTTAACGATTACTATTATTCTATTTGAGTAAAACGCGTCGGATTTGTAAACCTGAGGCAACAAAATTGAACAAAAACATTGAATATTGTTAATTTCAAAGTTGAAATAATGCAATTTTCAAAATGATAAGAGAAGGATATCAACGAACAGCAGTTATGTAACCACAACAGAACCAAACTTTAGTAATTCTATATATACACAAAATTGTTCCCATCAAGGAGATGTGTTTAATTCGTCAACAAAAAGGACAATAAACAACCAAGTCAACCCACATTCAAATTCGAACAATCCTTTAGAGTTCAATTCAACCATAAAACATCCTATTTCCTGCTATTACTTAAAATAATAGCCATATCGACATATAACGACAGATCTTATCTAGCCTCGCTTTACTGTTATCTATCTGCGTCATATTGTTGTTAATCGATTTTAAAATGGATTGCCGTGGAATCCCTATCTGCAAAGGCAATTTCAATCTTCCACGGGGTGTGTTCATTTTTTGCTGTTCTGAATGAACGTATTGTAATGCCGATTTGTATGCTATTTGTGCGGCGACGTTGTCGTGTCGGGTCTGTAATCTGTCTCTTTTACAATGCAAAGTAACGGTTGATCGTGACGTGACATTATAATATTCAGAATGAAATTTTGTTATGGTGTCGTTACGGGTTGTCAAGTTGAAGGGCAGTGAACAAACGAATGCATACATATGCGTGTCTTTGATTTAAAACAGTAGGATTTGATGAAGTCAATACTTAAACAGCTAAACCATATGGATATCAAATAAAAGAGAGACCCATCAGCGACTTGTTCCATATAAAGAGACAAAAGAAAGACTGGAGCAACAAAGCAGGAAAACAAATTCATTTTCCTGGTTCTTATTTGAGTTACTTTACGTGTTTTGAGGTTTCGGTCTTTGGTTAATAATATACTGAAATTCATGCGAATTTTTTGTTTAGTAGCTTTGCTAGAAGCATTTAAAGACGAGTTACTTTTGTGCAAGGTTAAGATTGAAAAAAATTCCTGTATTTTGTTAAGCATTTTCATCGATTGAGATGGATATCCAGGGCCAAAAAGTCGCCGGAATTTATTTCTAGTCAAGAGAAACTTTTTTCAAAAAAATGTTTTTAAAGGAAGACAGTTAACTACCATTCAAGCCATCACTTTTCGGTTCTTGGTGTTACTTATTGGCTAGCCCATAAACTAATAACAAAGAATAATGTGAGAGTAGAGGTACATACTGAAGGACATGTTTCAAGCGCAAGGGTCTCTTATGTTTATTTTAATAGTAACCCTTCAGTGTTGTAACCACTGGCAGTTCGCCAACAAAAAATAATTTGTAATAAATAGTGAAGTTTTCTTGCTTGTTCTTAGTAGGATTAGTAGGTAGAAATGAAACGATTTTACTCCCACATGAATGTAACAAAACGAATGAGAGTGAAACAGAAAAAAAAAGAGTTTAATACCATTGGATTCACTTCAATCAGTCCATTTGTTCCAGAGTTATCGACGGTCAAAGTTGAAAATTGAGAAAAAAAAGGAGAAAAAATACACCTCCTACTGGTCTTTTTCAAAAAAACTTGCAAAATTGTTTTTGGCTGAAATAAGACGATTTCAGTCCCCTATAAACCATCAATAAGCTTTTTAAAACGTCAAAACGGCAGATTTTAAAAGTGCTTAAACATCGACCACAGAACGTTAACGTGTACGTTAACGACCTGGAGAGGGTTTTGAAAGATACATTTGTGAGCCTGCTTGCGGACGACACCTTGATTTGCATACATGGTAAGGACTTTAATCAATTAGTAAATAATATGAACTCCGAACTAGACATTTTATACAATTGGCTGTGCGTGAACAGACTAAAACTAAATGTTAAAAAAACAAAATACATGGTTTTTGGTACTAAACAGAACACTAATAAATTTTTGAATAATTATTATAGTATTAAAATAGATAATAACGTAATTGAGAATACATCTGAGATGAAATATTTGGGAGTAGTTTTGGATAGTCAACTCAATTTTTCACTGCATGTGGACTATATTTGTAAGAAAATTGGGAAAAAGATAGGGTTTTTTAGAAGAATAGCTCAAGACCTTAGTCACTGGTGTCGCCTTCTTGTATATAATACAATAGTATATCCTAATTTCAATTACTGTAACTCATTATTAATATCGTGTAAGAGTAGTGATATTCGGAGGCTCCAGTTGTTGCAAAATAAAGCCATGAGAATTATATTAGCTTGTACTCGGTATACACCAATTAACTTAATGTTAAAGTCTCTTGAGTGGCTTTCAGTGGAACAGAGTATTGTTGCGAACTCGGGGTTCGATAATTCCAGTGTAACGATTTAACACGAAAACACTATTTATTTATTTCCACAATTACACACGACTACTAAATAACTCATTACTTAACACTTTATAGCCTTCTATTATCGCTTCGTAACTTTAGCTTACTTATAGCTCGCTTAAAATACGACTATTCTACTCGGGCGCTCTGTGCGCCTTTTATATACAATCCTAAAATTACAGAAAAACCTAGAAAGTTCTTTATAAGAATTCTTGAATAGTCTCATATAAAAAAAAAAACGGTTGTAAACAACTGCCTTCTAGATTAAGCCAGACGAGCAATAAATCACTCCTGTCAGCCATGACGCAGCGCGGATAGGTCGCGAAGCTCCACCAACCAACACGCTCCCATGCGTTGCCCCGCCTCCCATGCGGCGTTGCTGCGATCGTAACATTGCCCTCCTCCTAAGTCTGTTCGTCCCGAACAGATAGAGTTCCATGGTATCGTGCTAATCGATCCAAATGAACGACCTTCATCTTTGACCTAGGGGTCCGCTGGATCCTATACACCACATCATTAATCTTCTTTATAATTGTATAAGGTCCTTCCCAATTTTGGCTAAGTTTGGGCGACTTCCCCACCTTTCGCCTCGGATTGTATAGCCACACCAAATCACCATCCTGGAAGCCGCGGGAGTTAGCTAGTAAGTCATATCTTGCTTTGGCTCGATCACTGGATATCCGCAGTTTATTCCTGACTTGCTCATGAACATTGTTCAGCTTCTCCTTAAGCTCCTCCACAAAATTCTCAGAGCTGAGCGACTCTTTTTCTGGTGTTCCATACATCAAATCCGCAGGAAGCCTCATTTCCCTCCCGAACATCACTTTCGCCGGAGTATAACCAGTGGCTTCATGCGTAGAGCCTCGATATGCCATCAACATGAGAGGTAGATGTTGGTCCCAATCACGCTGATGATCTGCCACCATTTTAGACAGGTAATGTTCCATGGTCCGATTAAATCTCTCTACCATCCCATCCGACTGTGGATGCAAAGGAGTTGTCCTGGTCTTGCGAATTCCGAGAAGTTCCATGACCTTCTGGAAAACAGCCGATTCAAAATTTCGGCCCTGATCAGAATGAAGTTCGAGAGGGACTCCAAATCTGCAGAACATTTCATTTACTAGCACCGTTGCCACAGTCGTTGCTTCTTGATTAGGCAGGGCGTACGCTTCAGGCCATTTAGTGAAGTAATCCATGGCGACCAAGATGTATTTATTGCCCGACTCAGTCTGAGGAAACGGCCCCGCGACATCAATTGCTACCCTCTCGAATGGAGCACCTACAGTGTACTGTACCATTCGGCCCCGTGATCTTGTTCGAGGTCCTTTTGTGGCACAACAAACTTCACACTTGCGGCACCAAGATTCGACGTCTTCATGATAGTTCACCCAATAGAACCGCTCTTTAATTTTGGCCAAGGTTTTATTGACCCCAAAATGCCCTCCACTGGTTCCGTCGTGCATTTCCTGTAGTACGTCCGATTTTCTGCTACCAGGAACAACCAACTGACTGACTACGGTCTTGCCATCCGGACTCTCCCACGCTCTCTTCAGTAATCCATTTTCTATTTTAAGAGAGTGCCACTGGGCCCATAGCGCCTTCAGGATTGGACTTTTACCAGCAATTTCTTGCCATTCTGGTCTCTTGTCGTCAGTCTTTGCAGAGAGGATGGGTCCAATATCTGGATCATTCATTTGTTCTTCTCGAAGGGTCTGTGTGGTCCAGCCATCGTTTATTTCCACCGACGTTCTCCGTACAGAATGAAGTCCCTCACGCTGCTCAGTTCTTTGACAATGCCGACAATCTTCTTTACATGGCCGTCTAGACAATGCATCGGCATTTCCGTGAGACCTTCCTGGTCGATGTTCAATTTGGAAATCGTACTGCTGCAGGCGCTCTATCCATCTGGCTATTTGACCTTCAGAGTTTTTCATCTGTAATAACCATTTCAAGGCTCCATGGTCAGTTCTAATCAGGAACCTTTTTCCATATAAGTAGCGATGGTAATGTTCGACTGCTTTAACGATGGCCAACAGCTCCTTTCTAGTGACGCAATAGTTTCTTTCTGGCTTACTTAAAGTCTTACTGTAGTACTCAATGACCTTCTCTTGCCCGTTTTGTCTTTGAGAGAGTACTGCACCTAGACCACAGTTACTTGCATCCGTGTCCAAAATAAAGAGTCCGTCCTTTATAGGGTAAGCCAAGATCGGACTAGAACAGAGGGCAGCTTTAAGCCTTGCAAACGCCTGACTGCATTCGTGGTTCCACAAGAACGGTGTTTTCTTTTCCGTTAATTTGTGCAGCGGTTTTGCGATGTCGGCAAATCCCTCTACAAATCTCCTGTAGTAAGTACATAGTCCCAAAAAGCTCCTTACTTCGTGTTTGTCTCGGGGAACTGGCCAATCTTTAATGGCAGATATTTTACTATGGCTAGTTTTAATGCCTTGTTCTGAGATAGTATGCCCCAAGTACTCGACTTGCTTCTGGAACAGGCTGCATTTCTTGTAGTTTAACTTCAGGTGAGCATTCCGTAACTTGTTGAAGATTTCTCTTAAATTCTTCAAGTGCTCGTCGAAATCACGCCCCATGACAATTATGTCATCTAAGTATACCAGGCAAGTTTTCCAAGTCAGCCCCCTCAAGACAAGTTCCATTAGTCGCTCGAAAGTTGATGGAGCATTGCACAATCCAAAAGGCATAACAGTGAATTGGTATAGTCCAGAACCAGTAGAAAATGCAGTCTTTTCTTTGTCTTCGGGAGCAATCTTTACTTGCCAGTACCCACTTTTTAAATCTAGAGTGGAAAACCACTTTGATCCCGATAAAGTTGCTAAGGTGTCGTCTATACGTGGCAATGGGTAGCTGTCTTTCTTGGTTACATCATTAAGTTTCCTGTAGTCAACACAGAACCGCGTTGAACCATCTTTCTTCTTAACAAGAACCACAGGCGACGACCATGGACTAGATGATTCTTCTATGACGCCCTCCTTTAACATTTCATTCAGCAAACTGTTAACTTCCTGTTGTTTAGCCAGAGGGACCCTTCGTGGATGTTGTCGTATTGGCTGGGCAACTCCTGTGTTGATCTTATGGACAACTAAATCGGTTTGACTGTCGTTGCTCTTGAAGTTAAACATATCAGATTCATCCATGGCAAATTTTATAGCAGACTGAAGTTGTTCCTTTGACAGGTGACTCCACTGTCGCTTAAAAGCATCAATAACTTCTGGGGAAGCTTGGTTAGAAGATATAATTTTGGATGTCTCTGCTTCGACACAATTGCATACCCATTGTACAGGCTCATAATTGGCAAGAACTGTTCCTTCTTTTAGCTTGATGGTCCTTTCTCCAATATTGGCAACTCGTACTGGCATAGTCTTCTTCGTGTCGGTCAAAGTTCGGGCTACCATGATTTCAGTCGTCAAATCCAGGTTAGGTTCTATAAGTCCTATGGACCACCCAGGATCATTTTCAGAAGTCACTGTGATAATTTGTTCTGAATTTGGAGGAATTTTTACATCTTCCAACACCAGTAGACGGATACTAGTTTCCACATTTCCATTGGTTAATGCAAACTCCTCATCTCCAAACGTGAGAATATTCTGTTTGTGATCATAGGAGAATCCATGTTTCCTGATGAGATCCATTCCCAAAATAAACTCGTCTTTGATCCTGGCAACCAACACTTTATGCCGAACTTCAAGTCTTTCTCCAATAATGATGGAGACATCGGCTTCTCCGTCTATAGGGCAAGATTCTCCAGTGACTGATTTTAACATAATAGGGTTGGGCAATGGTTGTATGGTATATCCGAAAAGTTTATCTGGCCTTACAATGGTCACATCTGCTCCTGTATCGATGGTAATCTGGATCTTCTGTCCTTTAATGCGTCCGGCCACTGTGAGACTTTTGCCACCCAAATTATTGACTTTAAAGATCCTGGGGGTCTTAGCGGCCCCGGTCAATTGCCCCCTTGCATTGACCGGAATTAGTTTTCCTGGGACCTAGGGCGGTCTTGGTCGCCGCTTGGTCTTCTAAACGACGGCGACGGACTTCTTGCCCTATTACGGCAGTTACTCTTGATGTGACCCAGTCTGCCGCAGTTAAAACATTTTATGCCCCGATTGTCCGTTGATCGAGGCGTTCTTTCTAACAGGGCTTGCATACTGACTGCCATATCTTTCATCGCTTTATGTAAACTGGCCATGGATTCAGCCATAGACGTATTCTCCTCTTCACCGCAAGTTGCCATTCGTACGCGTGGCGATGAATTAGATGACACTCGTGACGCCTCGAATTCCAGAGCCCGAACTAGTGCCTCGCTGATATTCTTGGGCCTTACAAGACGTAAGTGGTATCTCATGTCACTATCGCGAACTCCCTCAATGAACCTTTCGGCGGCAAATTGCATTTGAAAAGATTCAGGGGCCGATGGATATGCCAGGTGAATGAGTCTGTCTATGTCCGCCTCAAATTCTTGTAAGGATTCACCTGACTTTTGCTGTCTCATCCTCAGCTGGGCCTGGAACACGGTTTCTTTGTGCTAATTTCCAAATCGTAGTTGCAGAGTGTGTACTAAAGCCGCATAATTACTTTGATCCGCTGCCGACAGGGATTGTAGTAATTCAGCCGCTTTTCCACGAAGTGCTACCACTAATGATGTAGCTTTCTGGGGCTCGGACCAACCATTAGCTTTTGCAGCTGCCTCAAACTGAGTTTTATAAATTTCCCATGCAGTAGTACCGTCATAATCGGGAGGCTTAATTTTAGCGTTGGCTGTGCTAAAACTCTCTGTAGACACGTTGTCGTCCTCAAGTTGTTCCCGGAATTTCTTTTCTAGCTCGAGAACCCTCTGGTTGACAGCTTCGAGTCCTTCGTTAACGCTGTTAATGGATTCGTGAACGCCGTTAACGGATTCGTTGACGGATTGCATTATTCTTTCTTCCAATTGTTGCTCCCTAGCTGCGAGATGGTTTATTAATTCTTCTTTGAATTGTTGATGACGTCGCTCCTGTACTTGATCACGTTTTTCCTGCTCTTCCTTTTGTTGTTGATAACGTCGCTCCTGTACTTGATCACGTCTTTCTTGTTCCTCTTTTTGCTCCTTATAACGTCTTTCTTGCTCTTCCTTCTGTTCGTTATAACGTTTCTCCTGTTCTAGATAACGTCGCTCCTGTTCTTGATCACGTTTTTCCTGTTCTTGATAACGTCGCTCCTGTACTTGATCACGTTTTTCCTGTTCTTGATAACGTCGCTCCTGTACTTGATCGCGTTTTTCCTGTTCTTCCCTCTGTTGTTGCATAAGGGACAGCAGGGCGGCAAGTTGATCCTCCATCGCTTGATGCTGGCTTCTAGTCACTGGCCTAAACAGGTAATGTCCGGCAATGAAGCACTCACTTACAGTTCAGTAATATTGGTCCTCAAATTCCCACTGGAATCGCACTTCTGACACCAATTGTTGCGAACTCGGGGTTCGATAATTCCAGTGTAACGATTTAACACGAAAACACTATTTATTTATTTCCACAATTACACACGACTACTAAATAACTCATTACTTAACACTTTATAGCCTTCTATTATCGCTTCGTAACTTTAGCTTACTTATAGCTCGCTTAAAATACGACTATTCTACTCGGGCGCTCTGTGCGCCTTTTATATACAATCCTAAAATTACAGAAAAACCTAGAGTTCTTTATAAGAATTCTTGAATAGTCTCATATAAAAAAAAAACGGTTGTAAACAACTGCCTTCTAGATTAAGCCAGACGAGCAATAAATCACTCCTGTCAGCCATGACGCAGCGCGGATAGGTCGCGAAGCTCCACCAACCAACACGCTCCCATGCGTTGCCCCGCCTCCCATGCGGCGTTGCTGCGATCGTAACAGTATTAACATTTCCAATATTGTGTTAATTTTTAAAATAAAAAATAGATTATTGCCTGAGTATTTACAGGAATACTTAGTTCCAAGATATGAGAGGCACTCATATGACATAAACTCAAAAGAGAATTTTGATATTTAATTTGCTAGAATAACTCATATGCAAAAAAGCCTGTTTGGGGATGGCTTAAGACTTTTCAATAGACTACCTCTAGAAATTAAAAGTGCACCTACTATTAGTAGGTTTGTTCGAGAAGTTAAAAAACTGTACTTTGTAGAAACGACTTAAAAAATAAGTTTAATTAATAGAGAATTTAGACTAATTTTTGGGAATGTTTAATCAGTGCGGTGTTGGCGGTTGAACTAATACGATATAAGTGTTGCAGATGTATTTATGCATTAGGATTAGGATTAGATACATTACATTATATTTCTAGGAAGTAGCTTAAAGCTAATGACAATATATTTCATTTCATTTCATTTAATTTCATTTCATTTCATTTCATTTCATTTCATTTCATTTCAGAAGTAGTCTATCTCCGAAACCATTTAACCAAGGGTACTGTAGTTAATGAAACATGAGAGTGGAGAACAAGAACTGTAAAAAAAACCGTTAAATGTACTCCAATTAATCTTTTTGTTCCAATATTATAGTCGGTCAAAATTACATATACATTAAAAAATTTACAAATTAAAAAAATTTTGCAATTTTTTTTTATAATTATTGTTAAAAATGAGCTAATTTCAATCCCCTATAACAGTAACAAAGCGAATGGGAGTGAATCTAGTACCTTCAAGAGGTTTTTTTTAACGTAAAAAAAAAGATTTTAAAACTACCTAAAAATTGACCATAGAATCATCTCCGAAATCATTGAACTAATGGGACTGTAGTTGATGCGAGGTGAGAGTGGATAACAAGAACAGTAAAAAACCGTACCGTTGGATTCACTCCGATCATTCATTATAAAGTAATCGACGGTTAAAATTTGAGAATTGAGAATTGATTTTAACTCGAACATCTAAATCTTTGACTGCGAAAGCATAAAGTAACAAATAGTCGAGAACCTATAAATACACTGATGAAGCATTGGCAGCTTAACTTACAGCCTTAAAAACAGCTTCACTAAAATACCACATGAAATCGAATTAAAAATTTGATTTGTGTTCCAAGAAACAAAATTTAGCATGACACTGGTAGACTCTTGAAGTGCTCCATTGCAATCAATTTGCAAAATCACTAAGTCTAGGCTTGTGCAGGATTCACGCACGGTCTTGTGAATACGTCGAACCTGATTGCAGTAATGTCCTACACGGGTTAATTTGTATATTTATCCTGTTTTAACGGCCATTAGACATTACACGGATGACACCTCCATGGGAGAGTAACTTACCTGCACCTCTACAGTTTGCAATTAGTCGCGGTCAGCTAAACAACAATTTTGTATCGCGTATACCGGGGTCATTTGATCTCTTATTCGCAATTGCTATTATTACCAGTTCGTGCCTGAGAACTATATTTCTTGTGGATGAGAGAGTGTATAGGATTGCTATTGCACGAGTCGTACTAAGTGACACTGGCCTGTATTAAATGAATACTGTATGGGTGTATGTCTGTGTTCGATGAAGCATGGAGCAATAAATTGAAAAAGAGGGAAGAAATGCCAATTTTTTGCCCTCAGACTACTTTCAAATATGTTGAGTTTAGCACACGTTTCAGCACTTTTAAATATGTTGTTTATACAAAAAAAAACCTAAACATAGAAAAACAAGAAAACGCGATAAAAAATAAATTGTTTTATTTGGACACTCAAAAATTACTCGCGAAGCTTACGTAAAGTGGCCATTATAACGTTATTTGAAGTAGCAATAATTAGTTGCTAAATTGTTCCACGCATTTTAAGTATTTCCATTTTTGCATTTTTTTTTCTTTTTCAATTATTTTTTTAATTTTTTTCCTTGAGCCAGGGGGGGGCACAATTGGATGCCCATGCCTCAAGGAAAAAAGCCTTGTCAAGAATAATAAACATATTCATATGTGTACAAACAGAGTAATGCTTCCAGATATGTCGAGAGTAGCCAGATCATCAATGTACATCAGAAACAGCAACGATTCCCGGTCCCCAAACGCCACACTATGAGTTCTACGGGACAAGTGTGATCGCAACCAGTCACCAGATACACCCCTGATTCCGTAACGCTCAAGCCTATGCAGTAGAGTCCCATGGTCAACGCAGTCAATGGCCTTCGACATATCGCAGAAGACTGCCGCCGCCACCTCCCCTTCGTTCAACCGAAGATACAGGTCCTCCAAGAATGTCCGTGCTTCTGCCAGACCTGAACCCAAACTGCCTTGCAGAGAGCACATCGTGCCTGACAAGAAACGACTCCACCCGCCCTTTCACAATCCTCTCTATGATTTTTGCAAGGGTCAGAAGAAGCGCGATAGGCCTATAATAACACGCAATTTATTCATCACCGCCCTTAAAAATGGGTACAACCGACGCTATTTTCAGACAATCCGGAAAGAATCCCGTCTCGAAAGAATGCTTTATGCAGTACACCAACGCCTCCACTGTCACCTCCGGGAGGCCCCTTAACATTCTAATCGAAACACCATCCCATCCAGCAGCTACGGACTTCCTTACTTCACTCATGGTTCTCCTTAGCTCACTCAAATCCACGGAACAAAAAAAGAACGTTTCTACAATATTTACATGCTTAAGGAAATCTGTGAAAGGTATCGTTGGTGAAAGCTGACCAGAAACAGAAGAAGCAACAGTACAGAAGTACTCATTCATATCATGTGGTGTAATACCCACATCAACAGGCATTGTTTTTCTTTTTCTCCTTAACTCATTTACAATTTTCCAAGTTTCCCGCTGTACGTTACTTGCTTCAGAAATTCTCCCTCTATAATACATCTCCTTCGCAAGGCTCAGGACCTTGCGATATATGCCTCGGTAGTTATTGAAATACATGGCAAAACTATTTTCATCAGAAAAAAAAACCTTCTGAGGTAGTACAGACAGCGCATATTCTTAGCAGACACTCTCAGACCCTTAGTAATCCACGGTTTCCCGCGTCGTTTTTCAAAATCCTTATAGGAAAGCTGGCATTTAAATTCCCGCTCACCTCCCGCCGAAACGCCTCAAGAGGATTTTCCTCCCGCGTGACAACTGCCCAGTCGGTTAGCCCACTTACTTGCGAGAACTTTACAAAGTTTGCTATAGTATTCAACCTCCACCAACGCCCAGTAGGCTTTGCGCCATTTAATCTAGAGTTCACAGATAACCTACACGAAATAGCCTCATGATCAGACAGGCCTGATGGGACGACCTGGCAGTCAACACTGTCTGTTTCCAGATTAGAATATAGATAGACTATTAAAGTAGAGGAATGTGACGTTACTCGTGTAGGCTTCCTGACAAACATACTTAACCTATACGAGTCAAACAATAGCTTCAACCTCTGTTCGGAGGAGTCAAAATAGTTAAAATTTAAATCTCCAGAAAATACTACAACGGAATCAATCGGTAAGCGAAACAAGATTTGCTCCAGTCTATCCAAAAATGCATCGGCATTGCCAGTCGGGGGACGGTAAATACTGTTGCGTACTCGGGGTTCAATAATTCCAGTGCAATCCAAAAACGCATCGGCATTGCCAGTCGGGGGACGGTAAATACTGTTGCGTACTCGGGGTTCAATAATTCCAGTGTAACGATTTAACACGAAAACACTATTTATTTGTCCCACAAATATACACAGGTACAATTCGTATACTAAATAACTCACTACTTAACACTTTATAGCCTTCTAATATCGTTCGGAACTTTAGCTTACTTATAGCTCGATTAAAATAAGACTACTCTTCACCACTCGCTCTATGCGCCTTTTATATACAATCTTAAAATTACAGAAAAACCTAGAAGCTTCTTTATAAGAATTCTTGAATAATCTCACATAAAAAAAAGGTTGTAAACAACTGCCTTCTAGATTGAACCGAGCAATAAATCACTCGTGTCAGCCATGACGCAGCGCGGATAGGTCGCGAAGCTCCACCAACCACACGCGTTGCCCCGCCTCCCATGCGGCGTTGCTGCGAATCGTAACATTGCCCTCCTCCTAAGGCTGTTCCTCCCGAACAGATAGAGTTCCATGGTATCGCGCTAATCGATCCAAATGAACGACCTTCATCTTTGACCTGGGGGTCCGCTGGATCCTATACACCAAATCACTAATCTTCTTTATAATTGTATAAGGTCCTTCCCAATTTTGGCTAAGTTTGGGCGACTTCCCCACCGTTCGCCGCGGATTGTATAGCCACACCAAATCACCATCCTGGAAGCCGCGGGAGTTAGCTAGTAAGTCATATCTTGCTTTGGCTCGATCACTGGATATCCGTAGTTTATTCCTGACTTGTTCATGAACATTGTTCAGCCTCTCCTTAAGCTCCTCCACAAAATTTTCAGTGCTGAGCGACTCTTTTTCTGGTGTTCCATACATCAAATCCGCAGGAAGCCTCATTTCCCTTCCGAACATTACTCTCGCCGGAGTATAACCAGTGGCTTCATGCGTAGAGCCTCGATATGCCATCAACATGAGAGGTAGATGTTGGTCCCAATCACGCTGATGATCTGCCACCATTTTAGACAGGTAATGTTCCATGGTCCGATTAAATCTCTCTACCATCCCATCCGACTTTGGATGCAAAGGAGTTGTCCTGGTCTTGCGAATTCCGAGAAGTTCCATGAACTTCTGGAAAACAGCCGATTCAAAATTTCGGCCCTGATCAGAATGAAGTTCGAGAGGGACTCCAAACCTGCAGAACATTTCATTTACTAGCACCGTTGCCACAGTCGTTGCTTCTTGATTAGGCAGGGCGTATGCTTCAGGCCATTTAGTGAAGTAATCCATGGCGACCAAGATGTATTTATTGCCCGACTCAGTCTGAGGAAACGGTCCCGCGACATCAATTGCTACCCTCTCGAATGGAGCACCTACAGTGTACTGCAACATTCGGCCGCGTGATCTTGTTCGACTTCCTTTTGTGGCACAACAAACTTCGCACTTGCGGCACCAAGATTCGACGTCTTCATGATAATTCACCCAGTAGAACCGCTCTTTAATTTTGGCCAAGGTTTTATTGACCCCAAAATGACCTCCACTGGTTCCGTCGTGCATTTCCTGTAGTAGGTCCGATTTTCTGGTACCAGGAACAACCAACTGACTGACTATGGACTCTCCCACGCTCTCTTCAGTAATCCATTTTCTATTCTAAGAGAGTGCCACTGGGCCCACAGCGCCTTCAGGTTTGGACTTTTACCAGCAATTTCTTGCCATTCTGGTCTCTTGTCGTCAGTCTTTGCAGAGAGGATGGGTCCAATATCTGGATCATTCATTTGTTCTTCTCGAAGCGTCTGTGTGGTCCAGCCATCGTTTATTTCTACCGACGTTCTCCTTACAGAAGGAAGTCCCTCACGCTGCTCAGTTCTTTGACAATGCCGACAATCTTCTTTACAAGGCCGTCTAGACAATGCGTCGGCATTTCCGTGAGACCTTCCTGGTCGATGTTCAATTTGGAAATCGTACTGCTGCAGGCGCTCTATCCATCTGGCAATTTGGCCTTCAGAGTTTTTCATCTGTAATAACCATTTCAAGGCTCCATGGTCAGTTCTAATCAGGAACCTTTTTCCATATAAGTAGCGATGTTAATGTTCGACTGCTTTAACGATGGCCAATAGCTCTTTTCTAGTGACACAATAGTTTCTTTCTGGCTTATTTAAAGTCTTACTGTAGTACTCAATGACCTTCTCTTGCCCGTTTTGCCTTTGAGAGAGTACTGCACCTAGACCACAGTTACTTGCATCCGTGTCCAAAATAAACAATCCGTCCTTTATAGGGTAAGCCAAGATTGGAGTAGAACAGAGGGCAGCTTTAAGCCTTGAAAACGCCTGACTACAATCGTGGTTCCACAAGAACGGTGTTTTCTTTTCTGTTAATTTGTTCAGCGGTTTTGCGATGTCGGCGAATCCCTCTACAAATCTCCTGTAGTAAGTACATAGTCCCAAAAAGCTCCTTACTTCGTGTTTGTCTCGGGGAACTGGCCAATCTTTAATGGCAGATATTTTACTTTGGCTAGTTTTAATGCTTTGTTCTGAGATAGTATGCCCCAAGTACTCGACTTGCTTTTGGAACAGGCTGCATTTCTTGTAGTTTAACTTCAGGTGAGCATTCCGTAACTTGTTGAAGATTTCTCTTAAATTCTTCAAATGCTCGTCGAAATCACGTCCCATGACAATTATGTCATCTAAGTATACCAGGCAAGTTTTCCAAGTCAGCCCCCTCAAAACAAGTTCCATTAGTCGCTCGAAAGTTGATGGAGTATTGCACAATCCAAAAGGCATAACAGTGAACTGGTATAGCCCAGAACCAGTAGAAAATGCAGTCTTCTCTTTGTCTTCGGGAGCAATCTTTACTTGCCAATACCCACTTTTTAAATCTAGAGTGGAAAACCACTTTGATCCCGATAAAGTTGCTAAGGTGTCGTCTATACATGGCAATGGGTAGCTGTCCTTCTTGGTCACGTCATTCAGTTTCCTGTAGTCAACACAGAACCGCGTTGAACCATCTTTCTTCTTAACAAGAACCACAGGCGACGACCATGGACTAGATGATTCTTCTATGACGCCCTCCTTTAACATTTCATTCAGCAAACTGTTAACTTCTTGTTGTTTAGCCAGAGGGACCCTTCGTGGGTATTGTCGTATTGCCTGGGCATCTCCTGTGATTATCTTATGGACAACTAAATCAGTTTGACTGTCGTTGCTCTTGAAGTTGAACATATCAGATTTATCCATAGCAAATTTTATGGCAGATTGAAGTTGTTCCCTTGACAGATGACTCCAATGTCGTTTGAAAGCATCAATAACCTCTGGGGAAGCTTGGTTAGAAGATTTAACTTTGGATGTCTCTGCTTCGACACAATTGCATACCCATTGCACAGGCTCATAATTGGCAAGAACTGTTCCTTCTTTGAGCTTGATGGTCTTTTCTCCAATATTTGCAACTCGTACTGGCATAGTCTTCTTCGTGTCGGTCAAAGTTCGTGCTACCATGATTTTAGTCGTCAAATCCAGGTTAGGTTCTATAAGTCCTATGGACCACCCAGGATCATTTTCAGAAGTCACTATGATAATTTGTTCTGAATTTGGAGGAATTTTCACATCTTCCACCACCAGTAGACGGACACTAGTTTCCACATTTCCATTGGTTAATGCAAACTCCTCATCTCCAAATGTGAGAATATTCCGTTTGTGATCATAGGAGAATCCATGTTTCCTGATGAGATCCATTCCCAAAATAAACTCGTTTTGATCCTGGCAACCAACACTTTATGCCGAACTTCGAGTCTTTCTCCAATAATGATGGTGACATCGGCTTCTCCGTCTATAGGGCAAGACTCTCCAGTGACTGATTTTAACATAATAGGGTTGGGAAATGGTTGTATGGTATATCCGACAAGTTTATCTGGCCTTACAATGGTCACATCTGCTCCTGTATCGATGGTAATCTGGATCTTCTGTTCCTTAATGCGTCCGGCCACTGTGAGACTTTTGCCACCCAAATTATTGACTTTAAAGATCCTGGGGGTCTTAGCGGCCCCGGTCAATTGCCCCCTTGCATTGACCGGAATTAGTTTTCCTGGGACCTAGGGCGGTCTTGGTCGCCGCTTGGTCTTCTAAACGACGGCGACGGACTTCTTGCCCTATTACGGCAGTTACTCTTGATGTGACCTAGTCTGCCGCAGTTAAAACATTTTATGCCCCGATTGTCTGTTTTCGATCGAGGAGTTCTTTCTAACAGGGCTTGCATATTGACTGCCATATCCTTTATCGCTTTATGTAAACTGGCCATGGATTCAGCCATAGACGTATTCGCCTCTTCATTGCAAGTTGCCATTCTTACACGTGGAGATGAACTAGATGACACTCGCGACGCCTCGAATTCCAGGGCCTGAACTAGTGCCTCGTTGATATCCTTGGGCCTTACTAGACGTAAGTGGTATCTCATGTCACTATCGCGAACTCCCTTAATGAACCTTTCGGCAGCAAATTGCATTTGAAAAGATTCAGGGGCCGATGGATATGCCAGGTGAATGAGTCTGTCTATGTCCGCCTCAAATTCTTGTAAGGATTCACCTGACTTTTGCTGTCTCATCCTCAGCTGGGCCTGGAACACGGTTTCTTTGTGCTCATTTCCAAATCGTAGTTGCAGAGTGTGTACTAAAGCCGCATAATTACTCTGATCCGATGCCGACAGAGATTGGAGTAACTCAGCCGCTTTTCCACGAAGTGCTACCACTAATGATGTAGCTTTCTGGGGCTCGGACCAACCATTAGCTTTTGCAGCTGCCTCAAATTGTGTTTTATAAATTTTCCAGGCCGTAGTACCGTCATAATCGGGAGGCTTAATTTTAGCGTTGGCTTTGCTAAAACTCTCTGTAGACACGTTGTCGTCCTCAAGTTGTTTCCGGAATTTCTTTTCTAGCTCGAGAAACTTCTGGTTGACAGCTTCGAGTCCTTCGTGAACGGATTGCATTATTCTTTCTTCCAATTGTTGCTCCCTAACTGCGAGATGGTTCACTAATTCTTCTTTAAACCGTTTCTGCTCTTCTTTTTGTTCTAGATAACGTTTTTCCTGCTCTTCCTTCTGTTCTAGATAACGTCGCTCCTGTATTTGATCACGTTTTTCCAGCTCTTCCTTCTGTTGTTGATAACGTCGCTCCTGTACTTGACCACGTCTTTCTTGTTCCTCTTTTTGTTCGTTATAACGTTTTTCCTGTTCTAGATAACGTCGCTCCTGTACTTGATCACGTTTTTCCTGTTCTTGATAACGTCGCTCCTGTATTTGATCGCGTTTTTCCTGTTCTTCCCTCTGTTGTTGCATAAGGGACAGCAGGGCGGCAAGTTGATCCTCCATCGCTTGATGCTGGCTTCTAGTCACTGGCATAAACACGTAATGTCCGGCAATGAAGCACTCACTTACAGTTAAGTAACATTGTTCCTCAAATCCCCACTGGAATCCCACTTCTGACACCAATTGTTGCGTACTCGGGGTTCAATAATTCCAGTGCAACGATTTAACACGAAAACAGTGGTGTGTTTTCGATAACACGAAAACAATTTGTCCCACAAATATACACAGGTACAATTCGTATACTAAATAACTCACTACTTAACACTTTATAGCCTTCTAATATCGTTCGGAACTTTAGCTTACTTATAGCTCGATTAAAATAAGATTACTCTACTCTGCGCGTTCTATGCGCCTTTTATATACAATCCTAAAATTACAGAAAAACCTAGAAACTTCTTTATAAGAATTCTTGAATAATCTCACATAAAAAAAAGGTTGTAAACAACTGCCTTCTAGATTAAACCGAGCAATAAATCACTCGTGTCAGCCATCACGCAGCGCGGATAGGTCGCGAAGCTCCACCAACCACACGCGTTGCCCCGCCTCCCATGTGGCGTTGCTGCGAATCGTAACAATACACAAGATATACATACATTATTGAAACGTTTACTAAAAATTGCTGAAAACTCAAAGAAGCGATCCTCGGAGAGTGCGACGAGACAATCGCATTCCTTAAAGTAATTTGCGATATTAGACCGAACAAGTATCAAAGTTCCACCCCCGAAACTCCCACTCGCGCGACACTGAACTGACATCAAAAGGTAGCTTTCCAAACAAAATGCTTCATCAGGTTTGAGCCAATGTTCACACACCAGAACCAAGTCAGAGTATCCCAGTCTGTCCAGAAGCATGACCAGTTCATTCACCTTATTCCTCAGGGACTGCACGTTTAGGAATATTAAACCCAGGCCAGAAAATTATCCTTGTCATTTTTGGGTACAATAACACCAGTTGTCAAACCATCATGGCCAGGTAGTACCCGTATGACGCCACCTTCGTCGCTGACTTGATCGACACTGCACTCCAGCACAGCTTTAGCTCTTTTGGTGTCCTCTCTCAGAATATCCGCTACCTCCTTCGAAGGCGAGATCAAAGTAGTTGGACGCTGACCCAAAAGCTCCGCCATGCGCCCCAAATATTGTTCTGTCAAATCTGCATCCTGCTTATGTGGACAGGCAATGTTTGTTGGAAGGTCAGTCAAGACCTTTGTCATTATGGGATTAAAAGCAATTATGGACCTAGAGGAAATTGGGCTCATGTGTAGATATAAGGCTATAAGGTCACGCAAAGATTTGAGGGTATGTCGATAACCTTCTGGACCTCGAACATCGGTGATTAATCTCAGTGAGATGTTGATATTTGAAGAACAAAACCTGCTAATGATATGGTAGACTCTTTATAAGTCTTTCTAGGAACAGTCCTTAGGTCGCATTTCACTAGCAATATCAAGTTTGTGAATCTACTCACCGAAAAGATCTCATTCAGGTCAGCAGGACTCGGAATGTCATTAGTGATATCCGAGCATAATACCACAGTATCCTTTTCTGTGTACTCCATTGTTTTTCTAAATAGGTTTTCTGCTATACATCTTCTGGTGTTGCATCCCTTCGCTTTCCAGAGCTCGGTCTTATACTTTGTACACAATTCAACTTTTAACGACATACCCAGATTAGTGACCGACAAGTCACCACAAATTATAACCTTGCGCACAGGACTGTAATCCCTTGCATCGGGCCCTTGCAAAACAATATTATGAGCTCCAGTTTGCTCTTCCAATATATCCTCAAGCTTATCTTGCTCATTTAGGTTCTTCTCTACTGTTGAGAGACATCACCTCCTTGTTTGCTGCAAGCGTCTCACCTTTGCTTCTTAGTATGGAAATCGATTCCTTTACTTGAGCTATTTTTTTTTCCCGTAAATGATTTGATTTCTTCAATGCTATGATAACTGTCTCAAGCTCTTGCTCTCTTTCTGAAACTTCGTCAGCATATAATTGGCTATTTCTTTTAAGCCTTGCTATTAATCTATCTTTATCATGCAATTTTCTATTCAGTTTGTCCAGCTGGGCTGCTCGATCCTTCTCCAAATTCTCCTCCTCATTATGCTTTTCTTGACATGAACTAAAACATAATATTTGGTATCCATTAAGTTTTACTGCGTCCCAAGATCTTTCCATGCAGCTAGGGTGAAACAAAGAATTGCAGTAAATGCAACAGTAGTTGTTGAATTCTTTATTCCTGCAACATTTAAAACTCTGCATCATGACTTCTCGTGCGCGCTAACGCTAACTTTAAACACGGACAACGCTGTGATTCTTTGCAGCGCTGCTCCAGCAAACAGTGTTTTCTGCTCACACAAGTATCCATAAACAAACTATTCCAAACACATTGATCATGAATCACGATTTAGAGATAAAATAGGCACAGATAGAGACATACATAAAATATAGGGTTTGCCCATTGTTATCGTTATCGTAAACACAGGAAAACTCTAAAGAAGACATTGCTGCAAATTTTGTCAAAACTAAATTTCAAGGCAAAAATTGGTAGAAACGACAAATGAGTAAATCTGCTTTAGTCTGAAAGGAAAACACAGAACGCCTCCCTGGTTCTGGAATTGCAGACCAAAAGAGCATTTTGAAAATTATTGACCCAAACCGAAAAATGGGTCAAAAAATGACCTGAAAGGCAAAAATATAATTCCTGGCGAAGAGCTCCCAAAGAAAAGTGACGATGGAACAGCTTTACATCCCGCATTGAGTGCGGGTGTGAACTAAACAAAAAATGTGTGATATTCCACATCCTGTAGATAGAAACAGAAGCATTTTTGGGAATGTCTTTTCCTCTAAAATTTTAGTTGTATATCGACAGTTTTAGTTATATATCAACATTCAAATTTGTCTGAATACAATGATAAATAATTTTGACTTAAATGAACCTAGACCCATTTACTCAATAAGAAAAAACTAAAGAACGGGCTTGATTCCAGGAACACGAGTTCGTTCTTCACGACATCAAATCGATTTGACCCCCGAGCGATTGTGGCGTGTGTTCGTGTGTTGCTCTAGCCTTTATTCCTCGCAAACTCCTTGTCTTTGTGATGCAAATTGAAACATGAGTTTGAATAATGACTCATGGTTGACGCTAAGTTCCCTGGTGTAATGAATATGTAAATTATTCACTGCCCATCGGGACGGACCAATTGTAGCGAATTCGAGAAAACCAGGTTCTTTTCTTGACGCTTGTGACATGAACCTAGCAACGATTGTACTACTTTCCTACCCAAAACTGACCTACATAAAATTGACTTAACTTGAAAAAATAAATAATTGACAAGTAGGTTCTTGACTTCAACTTTTCATAGTAGAGTTTGACTTAATTCAAGTATTACATTAAGTATTGATCAAGTATTTTCAAACTACTTGTTGCTTGATCGAAAATAGGTAATGAACAAGATGAACTCAAACATGGTTACGTAATTGCCTATCTCCAGTTGTAAAAACTACAAGGACATCATTTCAAGAGTCTAACCTAATTTGCTCATTTCTTATTTCGAATTAAAAAAAAGTTTAATTGTGCTTTCTACTACGTCCACAAGAGGGACACCAAATATGAACTTAGAAAATATTTAAAGCATTTTTAACTGATTTTAGCTCTAATTCTTACCTCATTTTCTCAAAAAAACTTCAAATTTGCATTTTTTAACGGTTTGAGTCATTCTTAACTGGTTTTTGTTCTCAATCCTGACTTGAATTTTTCTAAAAACTCCAAATTTTAATTCTGAAATGTCTTGAATCTTTTTGAACCGAGTTTGGCCTTGATCCGAACCTGTATTTTTACAAAAATTTCAATTTGACAATTTTGAACGTTTGATTTATTTCAAACCGATTTTAGCTTTAAAATTCTCATCTCAAAAACTCCACAAACTTCAAATATGCATTTTTAGATGCTTCGATCGAGTCATTTTTAATATATTTTGACCTTAAAGATCTTGATTTTTTCCACAAACTTTTAGTTTGCATTTTTAGATTGCTTTGAATCATTTTTAGCCGGTTTAGGTCCTAATCTTAATCTTCAATGAACAAAAATTTTTAAGTTGCCATTTTTAAACGCTTTAATTATTTTTTAGCCGAATTTTTTTCCTTATCATATTCTAAATGTATCAAAAACTTTATCCCTAAAATGAATTTCTCCAAACACTCCAAATTTATATTTTTATACGTTTGGAGTATTTTTTAATGAATTATGGTATTAATCCTAACCCGACTTTCTAGAAAAATTCCAACTTTGCATTTTGAGCCAGATTTTTTATAATTTAGTCGAAAAGTCAATTTTACCTAAATAATATATCAGAAGATTTGCAGCAATTTTGCGTTATTTTGTCGCAATAATCCGAATTATCCGCAAGTATAAAAAAAAAACAATCCGTCCGAATAATCCGCAATTATCCAAAAACATCAAAATTTAAATTTTTAGGAAATGTATATTTTAATCAAATTTAATTCTAATTCTCCAAAAATTTCAAATTTGGATTTTTTAGGCGCTTTAAGTCATTTTTTAATGAATTTTTACCCTATCATGATCAAATTTTTCACGAAATTTCAAATGTGTATCTTTACAAGTTTAAAGTCACTTTTAATTACTTTTGAGCCAGATCATAACCTGACTTTCCAAAAAAACACCACATTTTCATTTTGAGGTGTTTGAGCTTTTACATACTTTGATTCAAAAATTAATTTTCTAAATGTTTTAGCCCTAATTATAAACTCAATTTCTACACGTTTGCATTTTCAGTTGTTCGTGATTTCTTTTTAATGATTGTGGTGTTAATCCTGGCCAGGATTTATCCACAAACACCAAATTAGTGTTTGTAAAACCTACGAGTAATTTCTAACCGATTTTGGCCTTATTTAAGAGAACTTCAATTCAAGATTCTGAAGCCGGAAGAAGAACTTACGTCAGCTTCCAGATATTAAACAAAAAAATGTCTTCAAACTTGTTTACTAAGTAAGTATCAACTAATAAAAATAATAAAATAATTAAGGCGAGCTCAAGTATTTTCAACTACTTGATTTTTCAAGTACGACTTGACATTCACTTCCTCAAACTTCAACTCAAGCAGCTTGAAAATCAAATCAAACCGTGAATCCCCGCCCAAAACATAATCAATAACAATTTTTAGAACTTTAACTCGTTTTTTGAAGCTACAACCGTTTTCGATATAAATACATATATTTTCTTTTTTAAAGTTTTTAACCTGAATACACCAATTATTGCACTCGTTGTCATCTGACATGGACTCACAAATGATATGCTCGTGTTCACCTGCCCATTTTCAACTAAAAACATAGTCGAGGACAATTTTTAAAACCTCGACTTGTTTCGGAAGTATTTCCTAATTTCTAGCTACAAGTGTTTCCGATGAATAAATTTTTTTTAATTTACGACAACGAATCCACCTAGTTTCTATTGGCTTTCAACTGACTTTTAACAATTGAAATGGTAACCAAGTCCAACTTTTGAAATCTCCACCCGGTCTCGAGATATTCATTAATATTTACAGGCTTCAGTCGTTCTCAAGATATGTCCTATTTTTTTATTTTGTGGCCTGAGTTCGTCAAGTTTGATATCGCTATCATTTGAATTTTTCAACTAAAAAGTCTAACGTTTGGAAACTCACTTGACCTCATGCTATTTGTTGTATTTACTGACTTCATTTTACTAATATCTTCAAACCATTCAGTATTTTCTGTATTGTAAAAAAAATAGTGTCGGCAATCTAAAGAAAATAAAAATGCAGGGCTTTATGGTGAGAGAATAGTAGAGTCACCGCATTCGTGTCTGTAATTTGTAATCATGCATCCCCAGTAATGACAGAGAATTACATGCTACGTGCATCGTGTTCTATGCATTGATCGATTTGCTTACACGACTTGCAAATCCCAAATTCGACATAATGTGAATTTCCTATCAGGCATAACGTTATGTTCACAGACCTATGTTTCAAAAAAGAAGATGCACAATATGCACATACAAATTAAATAAAAATATGCTCGTGCTATTTTACGATTGTTTTACAATCCCCATATTTGAGGTTCCTCAACTGGATGTGAAAGTTATTGCAGATAAGGTATTTGGTATCTTAAAAACCTTGTCACAAACTGCTAAGAATCAGTTTGCTTCGGCCATGTACTCGACAGTAAAATTAGTTCCCTCAGGTCACGTAATTACAAGCGAAAATCAGCCACCTAGGGATATAATCTGCATAAGACCGGCAAGTGGTCGGTCTTGCAGACCCAAAGATTACCATCTCCCACGAGCTTAATGAACTCGTCAACTTGTTGTTAGCTGTTAGCGTAACTAACAAACGTAGTATAAAAAAGTGGGGTTAAATACTAATTAACAACTTTAATAATACCAATAAGCACCTATTTAACGGTACAACAGAGCGGTCTTTGTGAACTCATATTTTAAGTTGTATTTACCATAAATAAAGCCCTCATTTACCTACGCTTTCTGTATATAACGGCTTTCCCATGCCTTTTTAAGCGACCAACCAATCCCTCACATTTCATTATTTAACTTGCCTGGGAACAAGAGCGGAAATAGATCCCATATGGTTCGAAATGCAAATGTCGATGTACCATGTACCTACTATTATAGGATTGTGGAACAACTGAGTTGAAAAATGTCTCGTTATTGTTTATTATAATATGTGAAATGGAAAGAATTAGTTTATTGAAGTAAAAAAAATAACGAAGTGCTCTAGAAGTAAGTTATGGCACGAGTGGGAATATATTTAATGGAAATAGGTCAGACGTAAATAGGTACAATGACAATTATTTTCATAAAAAAGAACGAAGAAAATAAACCTAGTACCTATTACATTTGTAATGGGTCCGAGTAGGTTTGCGTGTTCAATTATAGGAGGCAATTGTTGGCATTATTTTAAGATAGAAACTTTCAATAAACCAAAATCCTTCGAACCAGCCTTAAGAAGATACAGATTGTTGAGGTGTGATTTAGAACAATACAAATTTATTAATTTCTTTTAAACCTCTTGAGATTCTTGGTTAAAATTTTGTAGATTTAGGCCAGATTGTACAAGTCACCCTCAAAGTCGGGTTCAGCTAAACTCGACTGGTACTTGAACCCGCCCTTAAGAATCGCATTGCTGTCAAATTAATTTCATTTGTGACACTTGCTGACAGCAATGCTTTTCTTATGGGCGAGTTCAAGTACCAGTCGAATTTAGCTGAACCCGACTTCAGGGGGACTTGTACAATCAAGCCTAAGAGCACATATTTTTCAATAAATAAGACGTTCTTAGTGACACCAGTGACGTTCGCAGCGACATATAATTAAATATTTCTAAACAAAAAAATGCTACTCTAATAATTAATTAAAAAATAAATTATGTATACATTATTAATATTTTCCTCATTTAATTCTGAACAAAAAAGCTCGCTTGAAGATTTATTGGAATTTTCTATCTTAAAATAATCCCAGCAATCGCTTCTTGAAGTTTGTCAAATTATTTTGAAATCACCTCGTATTTTAGCAATCATCAGGACACCAGTGGTTGTCGTCTCTACTGGGTTTTGGCACTTGTGAGTTGAATGTAGTCGAATGTACAATTAATAAATTATCATGTTAATTTGTTTCATACACAAAATTGTTCAGACTAGCTGTGAAAAGCTTGGTGAGAAGTTTTACGCCAATGTGAACATTTTATATGTCCAACCACAAGTAGAAAAACACGCTGTTTCGGCTAACAAATTTCAGATTCACATACTGTATCAAATGCCTTATCTTTTCTGAAACCAGCCAAGCGCACAGTTGTGGGTAAAGGCAATTTCTATCTCAGAATAAGGCATTTCACACGCCATATACGTAATTGATGTAGGCAATATAGATCTTCCATCAATGCAAGTCGGTTCCGTATTTACGCAGTTATCGGTCTGAAGTAATCTCTGTTACTTGATGGTGGTACCGATACGGTGGCTGCAGAAATTGAAGATCAACGATCAGTTCCTGCACGAATAAAATAGGTATAGGTCTCTGAAAAATATGTGGCTTATTTATGCCACCAGGATCGAATTAGCTTCAACTACTGTCAGTTTTTAAACAATTTTTTTTTAACAAAAGTTCTATATAACGAAGAGTTTCTAATTATAATTTACAATATCTCTTACGCCTTGCATTAGCTTAATTTAGCTATACTTAGTGGTCAAACCGATTTTAAGCACTGATAATGGCTTAAAAAAAGAACTAAAATAAAATCAAATTTATTTTTTTAGTCCTTAAGTTTATTTAGTCTTTGTGTGTGACGTTACCTTTGACCAAAGTTTTCAAAGCCTATACAGAAGTGGTCAGAAATACACAGTCAGTACCAGGTGTATAAACACTGAGTTTGCAGCATTCCAGCACTTCCAGTTACCTAATTTCTTTTTATGTAGAAGCAAAGTAATGGCACAATTTCATGTATAGAAAATTTTAAATAATATTTTGGGTACAATCTAGAAGATTCGTAAACAGCGATTTATAAGGTCATTTTCAACAAACACTCAATTTGTAGTACACTACTCATATCTCTGAATGTTTCTAATGGTCCGGATTTGGTTTGGAGCTATTGAAATAAACTTATTAATTTTTTGAAATATAGTGGTTTAATGAGTTTAGATTTCTTTACTTAGAAAATGGCTAAATTAATTAAATCAGTTAAATAAATAATTTCATTCAATTCAGAAGTGAATTCATTCATACAAATGCCAATAATCAAGGTTTCCATAATTTCTTATCAAGAAATTGTTTAAAAGACGGAAGTCTAAGGATTATTGCCGCAATTAACTGTTACTTTACATTGTCGCACCGCATCAACAGGCTTTTATGTAACATTCAGTCGAAATGTGAATAATAGAGCTGTATATCATCTGAAGAGGACTTATTCAAATAGGCTACACATTACATTACATCAGTGATATTAATTTTCTCCATGATGTACTAAATAGCATAGTACCTACGACTACAACCAACTCACGTCTGACGGGTAATTTACTATCGATAATAAATTAATATACGCTGCATATAACTTGTGACAGGTGAATAGGCAGTGGATTCTAACATGTTTTTTTTATTTCTCAAACACAATGGCTGAACTCTTAAAACGGTGGCCACACTGCCAACTATTAACGATGATTTTGAAACCCTAAAAATTGTTTATTTTCTTACCAGCACTTGTTACAAAATGTCGACAGTTTAAATCACTAATATCAGAAAACATCTCTAACAATTTAAGTTAGTCCGTAGATCATAACACCTGGCTCACAATAAGCACAACAAAAACACTATTTTGATATACTAACTACACACTTACTGAGACATCATATTTATTGCACATCATTATCCAAATAATGTTCTTCGACGTATAAAGCATCAGCATAATATACAGAAACGCGTTTTCGTTTCGTGGGAATTCTTAAAAACACAGGATAAAACATGAATCTTATTATTTTTTCTTATATTTATGGTATGAATTCGACATCAGAAAGAGCTATAATATGCAAAAATTAAACAGTCATCCATAAATTTTTTTATTGATACACTGAGTGCGTGGCAAAATAATGGTGGACAATTTTATTTGCACAACTCTATATAATGGAAAAAACGTACTAAAACATTAGCACTTAAAAGTGCTGTTTAGCTGTTTAGCCAGTCAACAACACAGCTCCTACAAACTCTCATCAATGAAGTAGCTGAAATTAAGGCCACTCACATAGATATTCTAGTCGAGGCCCAAATTTGCCTGCTTGTCCACCAGGATCCCGAGGACAATCCAGAGAAAGACACCGAAGCCAATCAATTTAAAAAAATACGAAAGATGGTGGAGACATGTGCTGGTATCACATAACATACAAAGAAAAGGCTCGAAAATGTGTTACACCTTGCAAGTACTTTGCTGCTGGACCACCGGAAAACTAGACATTAGGTCGAAGAAGGTGGCAGTCGACTCAACAAACCAAAGCCACCGGATAGAGCACTACACAGCCAGCCCACAGATCCAGAGCAACTCAGGAGCAACACTTAGTGGACACACTTCACGCAGATTATGTATTACAGATGGATTAATAGGTATTAATTTTCTAATTGATACTGGGGCAGATGTTTCCATCTTGCCAAAAAGTACTAGAAAAATGGAACCATCTGGTCCATGTCTGTATACAGCTAATCATTCTATTATTCGCACCTATGGTACTAAGTCAGTAGCTGTTTCTTTAAACTTGCGAAGAAAGTTTGTTTGGAACTTTATTTGTGCTGATGTAAAATAGGCGCAGACTTGCTGCATCATTTTAGTTTATTAGTTGACATTAGAAACAACAAGCTTATTGATCGGACTACTGGTTTAACCACTGCAGGGTATACAGCTCCTTTGTCTTTTGAATCTATTAGCATCATTGATACTCATCGCCCTTTCCATTACATCCTAAAAGATTTTCCCAACATTACATCATTCAACCCTACATCTAGCACACATAACACAATTCATTTTATCGAAACGCAAGGTCCGCCAGTTAACTCCAAAATTAGCAATTGTCAAAGCTGAATTAAAAAAAATGTTGGAGCTAGGTATTTGTCGACCATCTAAGAGCCCATGGGAGAATGTGTGGGGAATACAGACGTTTAAATGCCGTTACAATCCCTGACGTATACCCCATTCCTCACATTCATGATTTTTCATGTGTATTACATGGCAAGAAATTTTTTTCCATTAGTGATTTAGTAAAAGCATTTAACCAAATATCTGTTGAAAGCAAACAATTGAGAAGACTGCCATTGCAACTCCATTTGGTTTATTTGAATTCCCACAAATGACTTTTGGCCTAAGGACTGCAGCACAGTCATTTCAAAGATTTATTCATGAAGTGCTTAAAGACTTGGACTTTTGTATTCCATACATAGATGATATCCTCATTGCCTCGTGTAATACCACCGAGCATGAGAATCATATTCGACAAGTTTTTCAACGCCTTTAACAATATTCTCTAACTATCAATCTACCTAAATGCATTTTTGGTGCCAATCAGGTTCAATTTCTTGGTTACAGCACATCTTCTCAAGGGTCAAAACCACTGTCAAAAAAAGTAGAAGTCATAACAAATTTTCTCCTTTCTAAGACTGCCGCAGATCTTCGTAGATTTCTTAGAATGATAAATTTCTCTACACGATTCATTCCAAAAACAGCACAAAGTCAAGCTGTATTGCATGACATGCACCAAAATTGCAAAAAATCTTACCGCACCCCCTTAAAATGGTCACAGTCTACTCAAATTGCCTTTGAGCAATGTAAGAGAGATTTAGCAAATGCCACTTTGTTAGTCCACCCCGTCTTCTTCAGCTTCGTCTTCACTTACTGTTGATGCTTCCGATTTTGGTATGGGCGCTGTTATAGAACAGTTTGAAGACAATATGTGGAAGCCCCTTTCATTTTTTTCAAAAAAATTTACTACTGCTCAGTGTAAATATAGTACTTATGACAGAGAACTACTCGCCATTTATTCTGCAGTTAAATATTTTAGGCATTTCCTTGAAGGTAGAGCATTTGAGATATTTACTGATCATAAGCCAACAAAAACTTGACAAAGCTTCCCCTTGGCAAATGAGACATTTGGATTATATTGGTCAGTTTTCCACAAATATTATTCATATTCAAGGTAAAAACAACATCATTGCTGATACTTTATCAAGAATCACCAGTATTAGTTCTCCTCCAGGTATTGACTATGAAGCATTACAGAAACATCAAACACAGGATTTAGATCTACAAGAACTACTTAATAACCCTGAGAAAACATTCCTTAATTTAAAACAATTTGCATATTCAGATTCGTCTATACTCATTTATTATGACATCAATCACTCACAAATTAGACCTTATATTCCCTTTAACTTTAGTCGTCATATTTTTCTAAAAATGCACTATCTTTCCCAGCCAGGTGTTAGAGCAACTGATAAATTAAAATCAGAAAGATTTGTATGGCCATCCATGCATAAAGATATTCGTTTATGGGTAAAGACTTGCATTGCCTGTCAAAACGCAAAAATTCATAAACATACACATTCCTCATTTGGCAAACTTCAATCCCCCGATGAACGATTTCAGATTGTCAACATGGATAATATTGGTCCACTGCCAATGTCTGATGGTAAAGCGTACTGTCTAACGTGTATCGATCGCTTTACCTGTTGGGCAGAGGCATATCCAATAAGTGATATATCTGCTGATACTATAGCATCCACGTTTTATTCCAATTGGATATGTCGTTTCGGTGGGCCTCAAAAAATTATTACTGACCAAGGGAGACAATTTGAGAGTATTCTTTTTCAAGCCCTTGCTTCATTCCTTGGATGTGAAAGAGTACGCTCATCACCATACCATCCAGAGTCAAATGGTAAAATTGAAAGGTGGCATAGAACATTAAAAGCTGCTATTATGACTCATGAAAATTCTAAACGGACTGAGATACTGCCTACAGTATTGCTAGGATTGCATAATACTTCTCGTGAGAAAACCGGTTTATCACCTGCAGAAATGGTATAGGGTACCACTTTATGACTACCAGGAGAATTTTTCGAATCCAGTTCTTCTAATAACCACGATGATCCTTTATCTTCTATCTTTGAGGTAGAACTAAAAAGAAGAATGGAGTGGTTGCGTCCTGTTTCTGACACCAACCATGCTCGTTCCAAAGTGTTTGTTTCTCCAGCATTAAATACAAGTACTCATGTTTTTATACGTCAAGATGGTGTGAAAAGATCATTGCAACGTCCTTATAAATGTCCATTCTTAGTAAACAAAAGATATGACAAATATTTTTCTACTTTGGTGAACAACCGACCAACTAATATTAGTGTTGATCGTTTGAAACCAGATTTTATTTTGAATCCTGACAATGTTTTCCATGATCATCCTTAGTGCATTCCTTCCGCTTTCGCAGTAAATTCAGAACCTCAAGTCAAACCCGTTAAACATGTCTCTTTTCAATGTTAAATGTTGCATTGTTTTTAGATAATATTATGAAAATATTATTAAGCAAATGTTATAAGAGAGGTAAGAAGACTGTTGTTTTGAATACTTGACTATATTTACTTAATTAATACAGTTATTTTTATTTTTGTGTATCATCTTATTGTATAATTTAATTTGTATAACATTTTTAAGATTACATGTTAAGATTTTTTGGGTTGTATTTTGCACACTCCGTTGCTTTGCGGGGAGTAGTGTGGTGGAAATTAACTGCACTGCATGGTGCATGGCAACATGTGTTTTCTGAAAGCACCACATTGGTTAGTGGTCAAGTAAAAAGTCACTTTACGTCAGTCAATTGTCAATTGTCGAATGTACGAACAACAAGAAACAAACGATGTAAAAATATTTAAATTAATAATTTTTAACTTGATGTAATCTTTGCCATCTTAGATTCAAAAATAAAGAAAATTCAAGTACTCGGTGAGTTGGTTTCCTACAAGCATCCTGCAATTGGTTGCCCAGACCAATTCATTCGGTACAATTGGTTCTTCTACAAGTTAACAAATATTCCGACGGACAGACGAAAAGAAATAAACAGAAAATATCTCTAGAACAAGTGGAGGTTTCAAAATTGGACTTAATTTTCCTTTTAGTTCAGATTAGTTCAAGTCAATTGATTCAAGTTTGTCAAACTCAGATGGCAAAACGAATTCAAACTTGAAGGGTGTGTGTGGCAATATAAAAAAATATCAAATATATCGAATACGGTTGTAGATTCTCAAAATAATAAAATTCTCAAAATAAAGTATCTCGAGAACGAGTAAAGGTTTTTTAAAGTTGGATTTTGAAATATTTTTAATTGGAAAAAGTAAGGGGAATGCGAATATAAATTTAGTAAGTTCGCCTCAAGATGAACAAAACAGAAAATATCTCTAGAACAAGTGGAGGTTTCAAAATTGGTCTTAATTATCCTTTTAGTTCAGATTAGTTTAAGTCAATAATTGATTCAAGTTTGTCAAACTCAGATCACAAAAGGAATACAAACAGTGTTATGGAATACAACATGTCGCAATACAAAAAACATCAAATATATAGATTAAAGTTGTAACTTCTAAAAATTATAACATATCTCGAGAACGGGTAGAAGTTTTTAAAGTTGGACTTGACTATGTTTTTAATTGGAAAAAGTAAGAGGAAAGCGAATATAAATCTGGTAAGTGTAGCAAATATTTCACGAATGCTTGGTGCTTCTACACCTTAACAAATAACAAAAAACAGAGAATATCTCTAGAACGATTCAAGTTTTTTAGTTCAGGTTAGCTCAAAGGCAATAATTGGAAACGAATACAAGTTTACTAGATCGACGTCACAAATTCAAAAAGTACCAAATGTTACGATAACGCGTAAATGTTCCAAAAAGTTGCCTGAAAATGACAAATATCTCGGAAACGAGTGTAGTTTCCAAAAAAGTAGTAGTTATCTGCAGACTTAAGTGATCCCAAAAATTAGGTTTGAAGAACTTTCTAATTTAAAAAATTGCAGATAAGAGCGATTGCAAACTTAATCGGTCAATGTTGCAAAATGAAATACACATATATTCAGAACGGTTTTATTTTCAAAAAATTAACAAATTCTTCAGGGGTGGTTTGAGGTTTCACAAGTTGGACTTCACTAGCATTTAAGTCGCAGAAATTGAGATGAAAATGGGTACAAACTTAGTAGATATAAATGTAGGCATAAAAAAATTGTAAATATATCAAGATGCGGTTAAAGTTTCCAAAAATTAACAAATATCCGGTGAATGAGAGGGAGTTCTAAAAGTTGAGCTTGACTATTTTTTTATATAAGAAACGAGTAAAAGCTTCGTGCGAGTAAAAGCGAGTGTACTTTATCGTCTTTATTTTAATAAAACATCAACAGTAAATAAAATTAAATTGTTACAAATAAATGAGATCTCAAACTAACTAGTTAAATTTCTTCTTATGCTTAAATTTCTTCTAACATAGAACTGATTAGACAAAAATGAACAGAAATATAGGTACTAGATAGCCGGAGTACAATATAATGGACACTTTGCATTTGTCATTACAGAAGCATTACGAAAATAAGGAAATGTTAACAAGTGAAACGACAATGCGTTAGCTATCAGTTACATTCTCTCTCGCATTTAGTTCTCTTACTTTGTATACATACGACTTCAAGAATTCTAGTAATGCTGGTAAGTAGTGGAACATAAATTACCACTAATAAATGAAATCTAGCGCGTCTAGCATGTCATTATTTTATTTGTTTCTTGTTGAGTATTCTGCTCAATTATTTTGTTACGGTCGTTACACTTAGATAATAACAAGTAAGTGCATGCCTACTCCAATTGCGATAATGTAGCTCCTATTGCGTGGCTTTAAAGATGTGAGATTGCAGCGGTTGCGAACCTGCTATAAGAGGAAAACGGTCAGTTAGTATCAAATTTTTCGGGGCTGCAACCTGTCAATTTTAGGTCACAATGTTCGAGAGAGGTTGGAAATAAATAAAATTTGCGATTTTCGAAATAACAGTACGTTAGTCCAAAATCAAAGAACAACCCATCGTAAATGTGAATCAACTGATTGATAAGGAAAAACTGAGTTATGATGATAGGAAAAATTGAGTGATAATTAAACAAAATATAGAAAAAAATACTGTTAAACTAGGAAAAAGCAAGCTGTCTTAGCGACTTTCTATACCATTTAACCTCATTTGAATTAGTAAAATTACTACTTCGTGTGTCTCTTAGTTATTCAATATTAGATTACTTCCGCTCTAATAGATATTGTAGCAAAAATAATAATCTTTGACTTAACTCTATAAACGGAAATAAAAAACCTTCTTTCTTGTGATTTCCTCCCGTATACTTAATCATGCAAACTTCCGCCGCATAGGACATCTTGCTTCCTTTAGCAATTTTATAACAATTTATATGTTTAATTGAAAAGCCTTGCAGTTCCACTTATATAATACATGCAGGTGTGTCCTTTTATCTCCAACTCGCAGATGCAACAGTTACCGTAACGTATTAAATATAATTACCGAGCTTTTAGATGGATTAGCTTGGGTATATACCGTACATTTAAAAGCTGGGGAAAAATAAGTGAATGCGTTATACAATGAAATCTTTCGTTTGATCATTAATTACATAAGTACATGTTTAAACCTAATCAAAAAAAAGTCACATTATGGACCATTGCTCGTTCAAAATTATCTGGGCAAAAGTGCTTGATATCCAATTTTCAACTACAAAGTAAATGGGGAATTACTCTAAAAGCTTAGCATTCTGTTTCTGTTCAAAGAGCAAAGGGGAGCTTATGGACCTCCTTTCTGCTTGACTTGCCTTGAATAGGCATGTGACAGCCTCATTTAGGGCGGGGCTGATGTAACCTAGGATTATGTGACTCATATGCTTTTCTTGATTTTAATTTTATTCCAAAGGGCCGCTACTTTAAGCCAGAAGGGAATGGCTGTATCATCAAAAGGATAATTTGTGTTTCATACGTCGCCTTCACGTATTAACAAGTGCTGTGCATTTGGTCCTCCTGCTGTCATCTATACGAAATACTTAAAAATAAAAAAAAACATAAAATTAGTTTACGTCTCCAAATTGCTTTAAACGGCCTGGTGATTGTTGCATTTAGATCTTTAAATATTAAAAATGTTGTCGGGTCAATTATTTTTCGAAGTACCTTGGTATAGGTAGGTGTCACTCGGGCGCGGAGGAGGCACTTGCGAAGGCACTTTCACGTCAACTTCCGATAACTTCAGATTCCAATCGAATCTTCACTACTCTTTTATCTAATGTGTTTACAGTAAACCTTGTCATTAGCACTTTTGGTCTTAATGATATTTCTAGAAAACGCCTATTTTCGGTTACTACACTGAAAGAACATCTGCATATGACCAGCGTTACACGAACAAAGTTAATTCAAGCTCTTATATTAAGTTTAACACTTTAAGTATCTAACAATAATTTTCGGTTTGAGGTGGCGTCTTTAGGTAATTTCACTTAGCGTAGTAATTGAGAGCAGCTTCAATGCCCTGAACCTACTGAGCTGAACTAATCTGAGCTTTATCCAGCCTCAAGAGAGCGATTGCCCGGAAACTACCCCAGATCGGAGAGTGGTCGTGAGTATAAAAGACCTTAATAAAATCACCCATTTTAATAAGCTCTCTCTTCAAGGATGCTGGACAGAGGTACTCGACGGATGCTAGAGCACTAGTAAAAGCTGGAAACCAAAGAAACTATATAGTGACCCAGCAGAAACAGGTCGATTCGCACGATTCATATTGCAACTCCGAACAGTGTATTCAATCAATAATAATTGCATTTAAATTAATATATAAAATTAAAAACCTATGAGTATGACAAATGTATACCCAGATGACAAAATCCAAAATAAACACAAAAGTAACCCTCAATACCCAACCCTAAGGCTGTAGATAAAAATAAACCCTGGTTTATCTGTGATTTCTGGGTTAAACAAGTGACAACTGCTGACAGATATCTGGCTGGGGAGCCACCAGAACTCCAACCTCACTGTGGTACTGACTACAGCCAACGTGCTAATAATTTTGTCCCAAAATAAAATTAAGTGAAACTATGTTTTGTGGCTTACTCTATTCGCAAAAGGGATCTAAAACCTGGGCTATACGTTATACGGAGCATATGTACATATGCCTCGCTTACAATGAGACCCTTGTTAATCTAAGAACTGATTCCTGAGTAAGTGACTATTATGGTAGGGTACCATCCCCTTAAAATCAAAGGAAGGTCGGCACCAGGTTAAGTACTGGATATGTCCACCAGGATGGATAGATTTCCAATAAAAAAGCAGTAAGTCGGCCTACCTTAGTCTCTGTTCACAAATACTCAGTCCCTCATTCGTTCTGTTGGAACCCTAGGCTATGCTATCCAGTGCTCCAGTCACAGCCAACCAAAGTCAGGCTGCCACCAATCTGAGTCCCAAAAGCTGCTGCCAAGTGTTCGAGGTGCAGTGAGGTAGTGGTTCGGTTTCGATGAAGAATGAATGAAGTGTAGTGTGAATGAAGGTGAGTGAAATTGAAGCTGAACTTCTGAACTTGAAGTTAAAGTTAAAGGCCTAAGAAAAATGAACTATAACCACCTTCGAGCATGTATGTTCTGAATGGTACGTACGAATAAGACTATAAATGCTCTTTGCTACGTAATGAACAAATACATGTGACATATTAAATTAACTGGTATATACCTTGGATGGAAAATGGCCTTAAAGTGTATATGTCCCTGAGGACTTTCACAAAATGCAAGCTTGTGGTTTTCTGGTACTACCTTTTATCAGCTAGAAGCGACAACTTTCCACAGTTAATATAATTTATTGGTATAATACCAGACCATCAAAACTTTAAAAATCCGCTAGAGCGATTTCCTTTCTAGGGCAGCTAACCCTAGCCAAGCACAAGAGAAGAAGTATCAAAAATGTGGTGCAAAAATCCTCAGTTCATTTGTTCCTCTTTTTTTTTCAAATTCGTAGCAAATTTCACTTCGCAATGGGTCAGTCTCTCATTTGTCAGGAGTTGACCAATCAGGATCTTTGTTTTGATTTAAAGTACCAAAACAAAACATGCCAAAAGTGATTAATAATTCTGAATTTATGACCAGAAATTGTTTCAGAAGGAATGAATACATTATATAACCTCAGTAAATGCATTCTAGGGTTTTATTTTTATCAAAAAAAAAAATATTTACAAAATACAATTCCAGGCTAGAAAACACAGGGTCGGAGTTGAATATTTTAAAACCGTTACAAAGAGTGACCTATACCAGGCTCTGGTATAGGTACGCGTCAATCTGGCGCGGGAGGTGGCACTTCCTTGTTGATTCTAGAAAACAGCTATTTTCGGTTACTACCCTTAAAGGGACATCTGTATATAACTAATGTTACCCAAACAAGCTTAATACAAACTTTGCCTTCGACAGCAAGACATTAGTTGAGACACTTCAGAAAACAATAATTAAGAAGCAATAATTTTTAGTTGTGGAATGCTCGTAAAGGCGAATAAAAGGGTGCTTTCTCTCAGTGTAGTACCTGAGAATTACTTAACCAAAATAAAATTAATAAGTCAATGTCAAATGTAGTGTGAAGTGTCAAAGTGGGCGCGAAATAAATTATTAATTATTTTGTGTCTTTTATATTAATCCTTACAAAACAATGCTAAATTAGACATAAAAGTTTTTTGCTTTTCCATAAAAAACACTAGTTTAAAATATGCAAAAAGGCAATTTTTATAATTTAGAAATTGAAAACTTATCTGCTTTCTATATTTCCAAATGTTGAGATAATATTTTACTTATTATGTTATAATAATAATAATAATAATAATAATAATAATGACTTTATTGCAATTCAATCTTACATACGTAAATCTAAAAAAAAACAATAAACCCAGCAAAAAACGAACTGCAAAGGGCGAAGTCGAATCGCAGATTCCTCACTTAACCCATTAATTACCCCAGAAGATAAGGTAATATAGCAAAATAGATATTAATACATAGATATAAAATTAAAAAAAAAAACACACCAAATTCCCAATTTGACATCTGAAATTTCAAGGAAAGCAGCCGATGCTTGGAACAACTGTGGAGTCGCTGAGAACTATATCAGCTGGGCGATATTGCGCTTTATATAATGTTTGAATTGGCTATTTTGCAGTAACTTGGCGCCGGCGGGTAGCCTGTTGAAATACTTTGCCACGTTGAAACTAAATGACTTCTCAAACTGAGCAGTTGTGTGCAAGGGTGGAGTGACTGTCATTGTATGCCTAAGGTCAAGATTATGCATATCAAAACGAAACTTTATTTTGCTATACAAATAACCAGGACACCTCCTTGCAATTATTTTATTAATCAATACAAAGAAGTGAAGTAGCCGCCTCTCATCCATTCTCAGCCATCTGATACTACGCAATTTGGCCGTCACGCCACTCTCCCCAGCCCTGATACCTCCGATCAATCGAACGCAATGGTTCTGTATTAACTGAATACGGTCCCTATCCCGCGCAAGTAGACAAGGACCATACACCACATCAGTAAAGTTAAAGTGAGATAAAACTAGGCTATCGCACAACATCCTCTTTACGTTTTGTGAAAGAATATTACGATGACCATAAATCATTTTTAAATTAGCAAACGCTCTTCTTATGCAAAGAGTAACATGTTCACCAAACTTCAAGTTAGTGTCGAGCACCAAGCCCAGGTTTTTGGCTGATTGAACAAAGGATATAGATTCGTTATTTAGAGTGAGTTGAATTTCATTTTCATATCTTTTCTGTAATTGTTTGGGACCAAAAAGCAGAGCCTTCGATTTAGCGGGGTTTATTTCTAAGCAGTGCCCACGTGATGCCCTGGCAATGGACTCAAGATCAGTGTTCATGTCTTCGATTGCTTGATGTATGTTACTAGGAGCAGCTCCAAGATACAGCTGAGTGTCGTCAGCATAAAAGTGACAGGAGCAAAACTGAAGCTCTGAAATAAGCTGTGACGTGTAAATAGAAAAGAGTAAGGGTCCCAGAATGGAACCCTGAGGAACTCCAAACTTTAGTTGACTACTCTCAGAAGTAGAATCGCCCAGCCTCGTTACCTGCGTTCGCCCCCTTAAGTACTCCCGGAGAAGCTCACAAGCGCTGCCATCAAAGCCTACATGCTTTAGAATAGCAATCATGAGCTCATGATTAAGTCTATCGAATGCTTTTGTATAGTCCAAAAGAACCAAGACTGTGAGTTGACCATTGTCTGTCGCCAAGAATATATCATCAAGCACCTTCAACAGTGCTGTAGCACAGCTGTGCTGAGGACGAAATCCCGACTGCACCAATGGCACTATCTGATTCCGGAGTACATACTCCCTCATCTGATTATTCATGATTTTTTCCATAATTTTAGAAATAGTTGGCAAAATGCTCACGGGTCGCAGATCTTTTAGTTCGTTGGGCGGCGACACTTTAGGGGGTATTGGAATAACATTTGCACATTTCCATACATTTGGGAATGTGCAGGTTTCGATACAAAAATTAACAAGATGCACCAGAACCGGCAGAATGATCGGATAACAGTGCAGCAACATGGTGATACTTATGCCATCGGCCCCTATTGCTCTTGAATTTATGGCGAATAAAGCAACCCTAATTTCTTCATCTGCAGCCAATCTGAAACTAAACCCGGGTACATTTTGTTTTAGGTTATTCATGTAATAGTGCAATGTCTCCGGATCAGGTACAACCTGGGCAATCTTAACGAAATAGTCATTCACCTCATCAGCGGACCATTTTGTGTCCAACTCGCCGCGCCCAGACCCTCTGCAAACGCTCAGCTCCCGGAGCAGAGCCCAATTTTTCTTTGGATTGTTAGGTTGAAAACTAAACTCGAAATATGCCCTTTTCTCTCTTTCCACCGACGCCGTGGTGAGGTTACGCAGTTCCCTATACGATTCCCAATTCCGGGGCGTCCTACTATTTCGATACCTTGACAGGGCCTTTTATGTTCGGTGTGAGCCAAGGACTCTTTCTCTTTGATATCCTGGCGGTTCGCATGGGTGCATGACGATCAAATAAGTTTGTGATAAAGGTATTAAACAATTCTATTTTTTGGTCGATATTAACAGCGTTGAAAATTCTATAAAAGGGAACAGAATTAAGATCATCAAGAAATGCGCCTTTGTTAAAATATTTAAAATCGCGATACGTATACAAAAAAGGTCTGTGCTTAGGAATGGAAAAGCTCAATCTGCATTGGACCAACATGTGGTCAGATAGGTCCAAGTCGTGAGCCACACGCACATCCGAAAACCCATCATGTGAACACAGAATCAGGTCAAGGAGAGTAGCACCGTCGGTCCCAAGCCTAGTAGGCTCATCAATTAATTGTTTTAAATTATATGAGTCGAGTATGGATGAGAACCGCAGGGTGTGGCCAGCCTGTAGGTCCAGCATGTTGATATTAAAATCTCCAACACAAGTCACGGAGTCAAACTGTACCAGTTGATTAGCTATAATTTCCTCAAACTCATTACAAAACTCAAGTACGCTAGTACTAGGAGGTCTATAGACAACGCCAAAAGCAATGTTCGAGTTGCCCGATTTTATTGCAACCCACAGCTGCTCCGAATAATCAGCAGAAATGCTGTCAACTAACATACACTTAATATTATTCCTACAATAAATTAAAACCCCACCACCGCGACTACCAACACGGTCAATTCTAAATGTGCTATAACCTCTTATTTGAATAAGTTTGTCAGGCACTGCATCCGAGAGCCAAGTCTCTGAAATCCCTACAATATCAAAATTATTATTTCCGATATAGATCTTTAAATTGTGAAACTTAGGAACAATTGAGCGAACGTTTAAATGCTGTTACTGACACTGTTATTAAAATTTAATATTAACAATACATAAATTAATGTTTTAAAATCTGTATAGATATAATGTGAACAAAATCTACGTTCCAATCATTGTGACCAAAATGTTTTAGGTGGCTCTGAAATGGTTAAGTTAAAATCAAAAATAAATTACAATCTAAAGTGTTTTCCGCGCTTTGAAGCCGTGGTCCAATGGAATTTCTTCCTGACGTTTCGTCTACAGCTGCGGCAGACATTATCAAAGGCGATGAGGCAATGGGCGAAGTGATCTCCCGTGCTTCCCGACGTTGACTGATTCGACGGTGGTCAGCTCCGTGGTATTTATACCCCCGTCGTCGCGCTGCAGTTGAGAGACTGGGGTGGGATAAATGGTGGCGCGAGGTTTCGGCGCACTTGAAGTATTTCCAGAACTCGCTTTCAGTCTGCATTTAGAAACGTAGGTAATTTTGCTCCTTCCTGTTGAAGTTTTTGTCGTGTGAAGATCTCAATGGCGTCTCTCGTTAGTCCATTAGTCTCGTATAGAAACGCTGCGATTAATATAAGATATCTACCTCGTTGAAAATGCGGCTATGACCTCCGGAGAGAGCGTGCTCTGCTAATGCTGACTTTCGTGTTTGTCCCAGCCTGCAACTCCTCTTCCGTAAACGTCGTGTTGACACTGCGTTTTGCGGTGCCAATCGATACCAACCCACAGCTGCATGAAACTCGGCAAACTCCGGGTGTCCCCAAACATCTCTGCGGTCTTTGGCCGGTGCGGTTGTACTGTGCGAGTGGGTTTAAAGACAGTTTTAACATTGTGCTTTTCCAGTAGCCTGCCAATCCTGTGCGTTACTTTGTAGATGTACGGTAGACTAGTTCATCCGCGCTTTTCTTCATCTTCTCCTGTCGTTACTTCTTGGCGCACATTCGTTGGACGGACGGCCCTATCGAACTCGTGCTTGCTGTATCAAGTCCAACCAAGAGAATTTGTGACCCGGCGGAATTGGAACGGGAAATGAAGCATCTGGAAAGAGACTTTGGTGCCCCCCTAGCAACACAAGAAGAGTTGCAGGCTGGGACAAACACAAAAGTCAGCAGCAGCAGAGTACGCTCTCTCCGAAGGTCACGACATCCTTTTCAACGAGGTGGATATCTTATATCAATCGCAACGTTTCTATCCGAGACTAACGCGAGAGGAAATTACTACAAGTAAGCAGACTGGAAGCAAGTTCTACTAAACACTTTAAGTGCGCCGAAACCACAGTATAAGGAATAATACATTATATCAGTAACGTCGTTCGGTCGAAAAATTGAAACTCCCCTCCCGGGCCGGGCGCCGGCGCACATTGGTCTAAATGTAATAATTACGGGGACATAAGTGACAAACTTGTCTTCAAGGAATATGAATAATATGTATGGTTTTATAAACAGAATAGAGTCCACCATAAGTGCGTATAATAGGGTGCGTATAATAGTATATTATTAAACAAGCTTTTTATGAACGCCATTATTCCCTTAGGAGGACGCGAGTGGCGCAAGTCTCCCGTGGGTATAATGGCCATAAAAAGCGAGTATAATACTATAGTTTGTCCACGGCCATTGTCTAATAATAATTACAAATATAAAATCTATAGGTAGTGTAAATAAAATTATTGAAATGTCAAAGTGACACTCGCGTTTGACGGCAAAACCGGTGCCACCAGTGCATTTTTTATGCTGCGGCGTTTGATATTGCGTTGTTGCCTACTCCTACTGGTTGCCAAGGCAACATATACCGGGTGTCCAGCAGAACCCTGGACATAGGAGATTAACATGGGAAATCGGTTTTTATTTTTTTGCGCCTGTACGGTTCATTTGATTGAAAAACTTTTAAGAGTAAAGTTGTAGAGTTTATAGTCAGTTATCATCCTGTAATTTTTTCAATACCACAGTTTTGGCTATTTTTTGGAAAAACGCCTCGAAAAATGCAAATATTTTAATTTGGCGCGTCACCCCCACCATGCATGTGCAGTGTCGCCAACATAATAATTTCTTATGTCAGACTCACAGCCGATTTTCCTTTCTTATTTATTTTGAGGGACTATCATGTAGTAATTAACGTGATTATGCAGAGAAAATTAACTGAAAACCTGACGATAATGTTCTTAAATTATAGGTAAGTAAAAGTTACGTTTATAATTATCATAATTAGTAAAAGGAAAATCATTCCAATTTGTGTATGGCTGGTTGTCTAATTCATTTTAGTTTAGCAATACGACAACCACGATGACATGACAATTTGTCTCTTGTCACCAATTAAGGGTGTTCGTTGTTGTTGTTGTTATTGAGGTGAATTCATCTATCTCCAAATGTTTTACTTCAAAAGTGTCTATTTTGCAGTGCTGGGTGACGCGAGGCCCCATCCTGCATGTAAAAAACCCTTGCTAAGTGCTGGACTCTTCTATGACAGACAAAATCTCATTGGAAAACCAAATACAGCGCGCCCCAAAATGCCAATCCACACATTGACAACTTCTCGACGTTGGTCTCGGTTGTCCTGCACTGTATGTGGATTTTAGAGAGTCCAAACTCATTCATTTTGTTGATTTGAGGGACCCATTAATCCAAATTAACATTCATTGGTAGAACAAATGTTTATAGCAAATAAGCAAGACCAGTAAGCAGATAGCGATGGATGTTTGATCTGCTAAGACCAGTTTCTTTCATGTTTTATCTATGTATCTGGAGACTATAGTGCCTGTGAAAAAAACTCTTTTCAGTGACAACAAATCTTGCCAAACTGGCCACAAACAACTTGAAAAACTGGCCAAAATTTGGTTTCATTCCAATCGATTGCTGCTGAATGCAAGACACAGAGGATGGTGTGACGCCCCATCTTGCATGTAAAAAACCCGTTCTAATGGCTGGATGGCTTCTACAGCAGGCAAAATGTCATTGCGAAGCATATTACCAGATTTGTTGGCGTTCAAACTGCAATCAATGAAAAATGGACCTATAACATGGCGCCCCAAAATGCCGATCCACACGTTACAGTTGCTCGACGTCCCGTCCCGTCGTGGTCCCGATTGTCATGCACTATATGTGGGTTTTGGAGTGCCCAAATCCGATCATTTTGTTGATTTGAAGAGCTAGTCAATCCAAATTAGCATTCATCTGTGAAACAAATGTGTCTAACAAATCTTGGGGCTGCAATAATTTTTTCGGTTAGGATTTCACAAAACTCCATGTAGGGGGGGAAAGGTGGGTCGGTACGAGTTGTTGATGGTTCTCTTGTTTGTAGCTTTCAAAACCTTCTTTTTGCAGATAATTATGGATGGTCGATCTACTAAGTCCAGTTTCTTGGCCAATCTGTCGAATACTCTTGGAAGGATCATCGTTTACTGTAGCAAGAACAACAAGTTTTGCCACATTTTCATCCTCTGGAGCCGCACCAGCTTGAAGTCGTCGCTTTCGCTCACAGGAACATATCGGCTTAATACTCCCAGTTTCCTCGAAACGAGCAACCACCGCCTGATGTGAACTGCATGCTGGTATTGGTTGTTCAGGAAACAATGCAACAATGTTGTCTCGAATTTGAGCAAAGGGATTACCAGCCCAGTATTGTTTTAAAACAAGTTTTCTCTCCTCAAAATTCATAACTAATGAAACATTATGTATCAACAACTGTATCATACAAACTGTATCAACAAAATGGTTCCTAATTTCCTTACTTTTAATATCAATAAATACAAGGTTTCTGTATACATTACATTTTTATTTCGGGGAAATTGTGTGTGAAAAAGTGGATGCAACAAGTACCAAAATAAGTATATTTCCATAATCAATCTATACATAAATTTCTTAACAGAAGAAATTAACAAGTGGACATGAAAAAGAAATGTAACATAAATTTAGGTAATAACACAGATAACAACAATTATTCCTATAAAAACACTATCACCTTTATTAAGATTCAATTCAATTCAATTCAAATTTATTCATGTTTACAATCACCAAAACAGCAATGTACATACCTCAAAAATAGAATAGTCTACAAATTAAATTTAAATAAATTCAGTCCAGATGACATTATTTACTTAATACTAAAAGCTTACAGTCAACATCCTAAAATAGACTATACAGAGAGAAGAAAAAAAAATTAATAATTTTGATTAAAATACTTAAAACACTCTTCATCACAATAAAAAACATTTACCATTAAAATTTGCTTAATTTCCTTTCGGAAACTATCCACTGTCAGTGCTTTAATTTTTATGGGCAGTTGAAATATTTTACCGCCCAGTAGCCAGGACCATTCTGGCACCTTCTTAAATGACAATATGAGGTTATTAAACTTTTTCGGCCTCTAGTAAGGTAAGCATGCATGTCCTCATGAGCAGAAAACAGATACCTGTTATTTTTCACAAACAGCAAATTCTCCAATATAAACATGGAGGGCAGGGTTAGTATGCCTAGCTCTCTGAAGTGCGCTCTGCAGTCATCCCTGTAGCCCAGGCCAGCCAACAATCTGACCGCTCTTCGCTGAAGCCCGAACAAATGCTTAGCCCCTGAGGCATGGCCCCAAACAACTACAGCATAAGAGAGCCCTGCATGAGAAGATGCAAAGTAAGCCGATCTAAGTACCGTACGAGATATCCTATATGAAAGCTGACGTAGCAGGTACAAACTTGTATTGAGTCTTGAAGCCAAGTTATCAGTGTGTAACTCCCATTTGGCACTCTCATCCACAAGAACCCCAAGAAATTTAACCTGGGATACGTGGTCATTTACGGTTCCAATCTCCCTCAATGCAAACACCATCCTCTGTGTCTTGCATTCAGCAGCAATCGATTGGAATAAAACCAATTTTTGGCCAGTTTTTCAAGTTGTTTGTGGCCAGTTTGGCAAGATTTGTTGTCACTGAAAAGAGTATTTTTCACAGGCACTATAGTCTCCAGATACATAGATAAAACATGAAAGAAACTGGTCTTAGCAGATCAAACATCCATCGCTATCTGCTTACTGGTCTTGCTTATTTGCTATAAACATTTGTTCCACCAATGAATGTTAATTTGGATTAATGGGTCCCTCAAATCAACAAAATGAATGAGTTTGGACTCTCTAAAATCCACATACAGTGCAGGACAACCGAGACCAACGTTGAGAAGTTGTCAATGTGTTGATTGGCATTTTGGGGCGCGCTGTATTTGGTTTTCCAATGAGATTTTGTCTGTCATAGAAGAGTCCAGCACTTAGCAAGGGTTTTTTACATGCAGGATGGGGCCTCGCGTCACACAGCACTGCAAAATAGACACTTTTAAAGTAAAACATTTGGAGATAGATGAATTCACCTCAATAACAACAACAACAACGAACACCCTTAATTGGTGACAAGAGACAAATTGTCATGTCATCGTGGTTGTCGTATTGCTAAACTAAAATGAATTAGACAACCAGCCATACACAAATTGGAATGATTTTCCTTTTACTAATTATGATAATTATAAACGTAACTTTTACTTACCTATAATTTAAGAACATTATCGTCAGGTTTTCAGTTAATTACTTACATCTCTCATAACATTACTACATAATAGTCCCTCAAAATAAATAAGAAAGGAAAATCGGCTCTGAGTCTGACATAAGAAATTATTATGTTGGCGACACTGCACATGCATGGTGGGGGTGACGCGCCAAATTCAAATTTTTGCACTTTTCGAGGCGTTTTTCCAAAAAATAGCCAAAACTGTGGTATTGAAAAAATTACAGGATGATAACTGACTATAAACTCTACAACTTTACTCTTAAAAGTTTTTCAATCAAATCAACCGTACAGGCGCAAAAAAATAAAAACCGATTTCCCATGTTAATCTCCTATGTCCAGGGTTCTGCTGGACACCCGGTATATAACTTAAATGGCGAGTGGGAATAATGATATTATTCCCGCTGTTTCAACTCATACATCCATCTGACGCTATATGAGCCCTATTTAACTTTTGTGAACAAGCTGAATATCAGTATATTATTAAGTGGTCGTGGACAAAAGTTTTTTGTTTGTTGGATCAGTATGCGATAAAATCGAGGACAACGTAAACAAAAATTAAAATGATTATTTCTATAGGAATTTTTCTCGATAATTTCAAAATCGAGTTCGTTTCGGTAGTTGTGTTGTTTATAATGTCATGTTTTTTTTATTTTTTGTATTCAGACGTGTCTGCTCTTCGTTACGTTGGTTTAGTTACTTCCTTCGTAGCACTAATTTTGATAAAATTAATTTTCAAAGTAGTATTCGCACTTTTATTAAAGTTGAAAAAGAATGGAAAACCGAGAAAAAAAACGACTCTTTTCTTCACCGTGAAACTTAATCTATTTTAAAGATAGTACCTCTGCCTAACTTGAAAAAGCATATTGAGCTGCAGATAGCTGCAGTCTTGTAAGATTTTTCTTATTTTTTTCTTTAAGTACTATCTCGGGCGCGATTCGAAAATAATTACTTGGGCTTCTAAATGAAAATCGCTGGATGGGAAGTGGCAATTCTTTAGTAGACTACTTAAGAAATGCCAGTTCTTTAGTAAACTTCCTAAAGGAGATGAAAAAATAAATGTATACAGGGTGTCCAAGATAAAGATGTCCAGCCTAGGAATCTCGTAAACGGTAAGAGATAGAATTTCGATTAAATGAAAGAAAAATTTGGCATTTGGAGCATAGTAAGATGATGTTTTAAAACTTGTGATATTTTGAGTCGTTCCGAAGTTATGCGAAAAAAAGCAAATTTTAACGATTTGACAAATAGTAACTTTACGGTTAATGTTACCTACATAAAAAGCAAAAATATCTCATTTCATACAGGCAATTTTTAACAGTCTTTCACATGGAATGCAAAAAATTGAAATCCGACGTTTCGTTTTTGAGTAACCATCATCAACTTTGGTTTTTCAAATACAGTCTTGATTTTTTTACATCTAATATTAGAAGAGCTTATTATTCTACATTCAACTTTATGGTTTAATTGATTAATTTAAATACCCATAAAATGTGTATTTAATTTTTTTTTATATGCAGAGAAAGCGCCAACATAACAAATAAATACTTTTTTAATCATTTTTTAATATTTTTTATATAGTCTACTAAAGAACTAGCACTACTTTAGTATGGTCGTTTTCAGGAAGATATTCATCTAGCAACCCATGACATTGTAAACGCACCTTTTAAAAACAATTGAAAAGTTACCAGAAAAGTTACTAGATCGGAGAGTGGTGCGAATCGAGCTTAACGAACGAATTTATCGGGTTTTAACCTCAAATTTTGTAATTTTCAAACATAACTACTTTATTTCTCAAATTTTGCTCAAATCCAATTGTTATGCTGCGTTTGTAATGTAGAAAAAGTAAACTGACTTAATAAGCAACTAACTACCACACAGAACTATTAACACAATTCATCGCATGATCCAGAAAACTCATCTGCAACCTGCAACCTCCAACTTCTGCAAAATAAGATGCCAGAGTAGAGTGACAAAAATTGAGACAGGAAGACCACATTCAAGCAGTTACTGATGAGAGGAGGACTGAACTGGACCATCAACTATGAACAAGATTTCCAAAAGTACCAAATATACTCACCCAGAAATTTGCCCAGAAATTACCTTAGTGTCCAAATGCCCTGGGAATACACCATACATTTAACTATGCTTTTGCCTATGTCTTACATAGTATTATATAGTTTACCACTTTCCAAGCTTAAAATTGAATGCAGATTGCAGTCAAGTAAAAATTGTTCCAAACGCAGCAACATCACCTGAGAAAAGATTATGTTTCTGCCAGACTGAATTTAAGTACTGGTACTGCCATATGATTTGGATTGTGTGATTAGGATCCGTGGTGAGAGTCCCAGTGGCCTTTTCATATAGGTTACCTATATGCCATATGCCATCCATAATTCCTATATCCATACACCATCCATAATGTTCCACGATGATCACTATGGATCGAGTTAATATTAGTCGCGATTATTCCCCATCGTAAAGAAAAGAATATTTCCTACCAGATGAATTTACTGTTATATCATTTCAGTTGTCATTTGGGTATAGCCTCATTATTGGAGGTCAACTTATAAAAGTTGACCTTTTCAGTTGTATGTGTCGGTATTTAGAGAAGTGTATTTTTGTTTGTTAACTATATATGATTATTGATTTTAAGTTATAAATTACTTACACAAAAAGATGTCTTGCCTAATTGAGCATTTAATTTCTTAAACTACCTAAATATCAAGAAACTAAAACATTTTTGTAGTGATTTAATATGAGGTTTGTTCCAACATGCTAGAGAACCATTAAATGAACTTGAAAACGAGCAGAAATTCCACTGCTCGAAACGTCGTGAAAAAACTCAATAAAGACAAAGGAAGTCCAAGATGTTTCATTTAATAATATGTCATTGTCTACCACCTTTAAACAAATTGCAGAACCTTTAAAAAAATCATTTTGACCAACTCACTAGCCAACATTTCAAATTGAAATGAGGAAACATCTTGACGTTTGCAGAACCACTCTGGACAAGCACATTGTTTATTTCAATATCATATTAGTGAGTTGTCAAGAATGATAGATCATTCTGGAATGGTTTCTTGGTGGAATGGAACAACTTTTCAACTAAGAGAGCTACAATTCTTTAAAACTAAATGGCATATAAGCTGGGTTCCATTTCTTATAAACTCAGTTGAAAATGTTTCGACTTATATGCATAGAATTTGCAGTAACTTTTAGAAACAAGTAAAGGCTATTTATTAGTTTGAAATTAAGAACCCCCTTTGCAACTAACTTACTATACCTGGAATAAAAATAATTTTGAAGTTGCAAGAACTTTTTTATTTTATATACAAAGCAAAACAAGTATAGTGTGTTTAATGGAAAAACTCATTAAGTTGGCTGTGAATTATCAGGAGACAAGAATGCTGGAGTAATACAGTACCAGCTACTTTAATTGTTCTATCTTATTCTATGAAAACTTCACAACCAACCTATACACATTTCGGAAAATATTTTAAAAATTATAACTCACATATTGGTAGTTTTTATTGATTACAATATAGTATAAATATTTTATATTGGATATTAGGACTTTACTTTCCACTACAGGATGTCTACCTTAACATGATTTCGGAAGTGTATAGAGCAGGTCAAGGTCACCGAGTTGTTTGTAAACATTTTTTTCTCAATGTGAGCTGTAGAACATACCTTGGGCTCAAAAGATGCACTTGAGAGTTTATGATTTGCATACAAACTTTCAAACTCACTTGTGTATTGTTTTGGAATTTTTAATGAAATGAGTTATGAGAAAGAACCATGACATGACATAAAATAAAAGGTTTCTGCTTGGTTTCTGTTAAAATCTCAAGTATAATTAAAAATTATATTTGCAGAAGAAAATAATTCGATACACATGCCGCTGGCTTTTTTCTAAGAATGGAAGATCCACTTCAAAGGCACATTAAGGGTCTTTGTAGTAATACATTATACAAAACACTTAAAATGTATGGTGATTTAAATATTAGAACCCAGGATTGTAAACTTCATGAGGCCCCTTTTGAGGTCCAGTCCTTAGCAATCACAATAGCAAAAAATGAATATATCTAATATGATATGCAGGAGTATGATAATATATAAAAACTTAGTGTTATTTTGACAAATGGTGAGATGTACAGAGCATCCATAGATTTTTGACTTTAAGCTGCAAACACATGGTCTCAAATTTGTTGAGAAGCCAAAGCTGTACTGATGAGGAGTAGGCCCTGAAACTAATATGCAGATGGGTTGATCGACAAATTGGTGACTACCAACTCTTTAAACTGTTTTGACAAATGTTACATGCATCCTTCGGAGAGATTAACACTTACATAATTAGCACTCTGTATAACTGAGATCACAATGGTCACTCTCAAATTGGTTCCCACACAATCACTTAACAGAACACTTAATTTATAAACGGAAACACACATTTTTTGTTCAGGTTAGTTCATCCTTCCTTTGGTACATTCACAGATAATTGAGATGGTCAAATGATCATTCTTCACTTGGATAATACAAAATCATTCAGTAGAACCTTGAAGATGTCACTTGAATACTGGAAACTGGGCAATTCTTTTTTTCTTTCTTTCTCAAGCATCGAGCACTTTGCTTACAGTCTTCATACAAAGTCAAAAAGCAGTCGATGCATGCAGCTGCAGCTCTGCTACTGGAGTTAAGGAAATTGTTAAAAAATAGTTTCATTCTGTAAAGGATCAAATCCGTGGTAGGTCGTAGGTTTATTTCACTTTTTGCTTTCACTATATAAGTTGTTGAGTATTAAAGTAATCATATAAAGGACTGTTTGATGATAATATGCTGTGTAGTTATTTGAAAATTACTCACAAAAATTGGAATAAGAAAAAAAGAAATATAAGAATTAAATTCACAATATTTACAAAGATGCATATTGCATCCAAGGAATTGACGGACGTAATATTGCGCTCTCTTTCTCAAAATACATGCAGAAGACAAGGATAGAAAGTAAGGGTCATGCCATTTCTTAAATTTTGACATAATGTGATTGATAGTGGTGACCAATAGAAAATAAGAATTTCCCCAGATTTCAGTTGAAAAATTTTTGGAAGAAGGGCTGCCACTACAAAACCGATATTTCCATGGCTGGCTAGATGAATATCTTCCTGAAAACGACTATATTCTACTAAAGAATTGGCATTTCCTATCAAATATACTGCCGCAAAACAAAATTTTTATTTGAACCCTTAACTGCTGTGTTGCCCATTATGGTAGGTATATTACGATTTTAGCTAAGACACCCAAGTAACACAATATCATTGTCAACATTTTAGCACATTCCTATAATTTATGTATGAAGTAGGAAGGTAAAAATGTAAAAAATCTTTACTTCATACTGTGTCATTTAGGACACTTTAAGTACTTGATTTTAGTCCGGTAAATGGCTTTATACAGGACTGGATATCATAATAGTTACGTTATAAGTCCGGTAAATATAGTTTTTCAGTATGAGTAAGATGTTTCCGGACGAGGCGCTAGCCGAGTCTGGAATTTCGAAACAACTACTGTAACACGTTACCGGACGTATGATGTACAACATTTTACTTCATACTTATTAAAAACAGGAAAACAAGGAATATATTTTTGAGAAATTCATTATAGTTGGACAATGGATTTATTGAATACCCAAAGTATTGGTACTCAATACTGTAAAATTTCTTTACGATATCCAATCCTGAAAAAAGCTATTTACCGGATTAAAATCAAAGACGTAAAAGTATCCTAAATGATACAGTACGGAATAAAGAAATTTTACAGTATTAAGTACCGGTACATCCTCTACCGGTATTAGGTACCCTATTAGGATACCGTAATAAAACTATACTGCATTTGTCAAAAATATATTCGCCATGCATAAAATTATTTTTTCGTGTTTCTAATAAGTATGAAGTAAAATGTTGTACATTATACGTCCGGTAACGTATTACAGTAGTCGTTTCGAAATTCCAGACTCGGCTATCGCCTCGTCCAGAAACATCTTACTCCTACTGTAAAACTATATTTACCGGACTTATAACGTAAATAACTAATATTTCATAGTGCCCCGTAAAACACACCTTTACGAACCTGACTTTAGTAGGGTAAATAGATTTTTACAGTGTTGAGTACCGTAATGACATTTTACAGTATTGAGTTGAGTACCGTAATGAATTTTCCTTACAGTACTGAGTACTGTAGCAAAGTTTCATTACGGTACTCAAGACCGTAATAAAATTATACCGGGCTTTTCAAAAATATTCGCCGTGCATACTTGTTTTCATTTTTTATTCATTTTTCTTGGTTTGAAAACATATGAAATAAAACGTTGTACGTCATATGTCCGGTAACGTTTTTTACAATAGTTGGCTATAGCTTCGTCCGGCAACATCTTAATCCTACTGTAAAAATGTATTTACGAGACTTATCATATAAATAACTATTGCGATCAGCATAATTTTACATAAAAACATTATAAATAAGAATTAATTCCTGTACTAAAAAAAATGAGTGTCCCCGTAATTTTTACATTTGGACCACTGTGCGGCGCGGCGGTGCACCACCAAACCGGTTTTGGCCGTTTTTGGCAATGTTTTGGCAGTGCATCGCAACTGACGATACTGATATAATGTATTATTCCTTATACTGTGCCGAAACCCTGCGCCACCACTAACCCCAACCCAGTCCCTCCACTGCAGCGCGACAGCAGTGGAATAAATACCGCGGAATCACCACAGTCGAATCAGTCAACGTCGGGAGGCACGGGAGATCACTTCGCCCATTGCCACATCGTCTTTGATAATGTCTGCCGCAGCTGTAGACGAAACGTCAGGAAGAAATTCCATAGGACCACGGCTTCAAAGCCTGGAAAACTCTTTAGATTGTATTTTGACCAGCCGTGAAACCCTTTACAGTCTTACAAAAATAGTTTTTTTAGTTTAGATGATAAATACGAATAGGAATATGGGCTAGCAGACAAAAGAGGACAATATCTGGTCCTAATATAGACTTTAAAATTAATTTCAGAATTACCAGGGGAAATTTGGTAATTCTAAAGTCATTAATGAGGATTAGGCAACATGCTGACATGACATGGTCAGGTCCCCTACTCATTCAAGGGAAATTAAAATTATTCAAAACAAAGCAAGACCACATTAAAAGTATACTTACTGGCTAACAGTTATTATTTTACTCAAATGCTTTTGAAATATTTCACAAACAAAAAACAATAGCTAAAAATGTAGCGTTTATGATACAATATTCATCAATCTGGAAGCAATAAAATGTTTATAGGATAAACATTAAAACATAAGTGCCATGCGATAAGACAGCGCAATGGCAGATAATGACCTTATTATGAAACGCGTGTCTTACAGTTATTTTCAAATGGGATTGTGCAGTAAATTCAAAAGTAATACATATTAATTATAAATATCTAGGACAATGAGGAATATTAAAATTTGGACAAATTGTGCATACAGATGGTAGCCTACTGAATAGCGAAAAAAATGGCTATAACTGTATCGTAAAAGGCTCTTACCGTACTGTATTTTTTTTGTGCGATAAAGTTGGAAGTAGGAAAAACCAAATTCTGTTCAAACTTTGTAAGTCTAGTTAGAGCTGTAAAGCAAAAGTGAAATTCTCCTGCATTTATATTAATTATCTGCAGTATGTAACCATGCCCTCGTAAATGTATAGAAATTGGGTCACCGAACCATGAGCGGGAACGTAGGCGTGCCAGGATAAAATTCCTGTAGGCGGGTGACAACCGAACCGGGCTAGCTCTGTTCCATATATTATTACTTCAGTATATGAAGCATACTCTTATAGTTTTGTTTATGTATTATTTATGTAATATAAAATCTATTAGTTTAGGTTAGTCATTCTGAGTTTGCTCCTGATATACGGCCTATTTATTGGACAAGATTTCAAACACGTATGATTTAATTAATTCCTGTATTGAAAATTCTGTTGGTCTGTTTCCTATGAGGATGGCAAAAAGTACCATAATTGCTATCGACAACACAGAGAGTATACTACCTTGGGCTAATATTTCATTACAGAATAGCCTATATCTTCGGGTCATCCCACATTGATTTAAATTATTAAAGATGACCCTTCTTCGTTATTGAAGCAAGTATCATTGTTTTTATATAGGGAATAAATATAAAGACAATTGTAGCAGTATTAAATCAAATAAAATTAGTTGTTTATATAAAAAATAAGACTTGTTAGTTTGATCTTACTGATAGAAATTAAGCACAAGTGAATGTACCTGTCTCCGATTATCTTCCTTCAATAAAAGTGTCTGTCACAATATCTAATTTGCCTATTTTGCTTTCACGGCCATGATTAAGCCATTTTCAGAGTAACGTCCGGGGCAATATTATTATCAGCTACTTAAGTCTCTCTCGGTACTCACTTATCGTCTTCCTGTACACTCGGAGGGGATTGATGTGACTCATTTAATCGAATGCCTTCGACGGAATTTAAAACCACTCACAGAGAGACTGATGTATTGTTATTGTGAAGTATTTGCATTCGCTAACTACTTCCGCTAGGGCGCGTGTGTGGGCCTTTTCTTTCTTCATTATTATTATAGGATAGGGGCCTATTGAAATATGCTTGTTGTCAACTAAGTGACCACACTGGTAGGCATTTAAATTTCTTGATACTGAAAACTTGATATCACAATACATCTTCCTTCTTTCACCTCTTTGGGAATATCCCTTACCTTATATTCCAATTGAGAAAAAAATACTGCATTCTACAATAGCTCATTTCATTACAAATCTCGATAAAAAAGGGTTAATCATTTCGGGTTATTGTAATCTAGATTAATGGCCAAGCAATGTGCATATAGTATGTGTTAGTCAACACCGGTAAAACCAGTTGTATGCAGATGCAAATCCGTAATTTACGTAGCAACACGTGGACACAAGGTGAATAAAACGATCAAAATTAAACTGAGGTGATTTGGAAAGACACAAAAAGTATCTGGAATTTGTGTTGATTTTTAGCGTTACGACATTGCAGATGTTCAACACCTACGAACCAGCTATAATGTGGTTTATTTTAACTTTCCAGGAAACTGTTCCAGAATAGAGAATGTGTCGTCAAGTTTGCGTATTTCTGTGAATACCTCATATTCACAGTGTTGTTGAGTTTCATGTTGAGTTTCGGTCCTTTTTTTTCTGAATAGGAATCTACTCATAGAAAAGTTCACGCTAATAGCGGTATATTGGAAAATGTCGGATATTGGACTTTTAAGCGTTTTGAGAGGTTTTCTACTGATTTCAATCCCAAACATTGAGCTTCAACAGAAATCATCAAGTGTTACTATTTTAAGCAATTTCCTTTTTTTTTGTACAAAACAGCATTTTTTACGTCCAGTATTCCAAATCTAGTATTCTAAATTTTGAAGCTTTCTATTTTTGATGTCACAGGGACTACAAAAAAGGATAATTTCTTAGTGACTTGGTGTTACATTGCCCAGCTATTTTCCTGGAAAAGGGACGTGATATCTGTTCAGTTAGTTATCGAAATTTTTAGCTTTTTTACAGAAAACTCTGGTTTAAAATATGCAAAAAGGCAATATTTACAATCTGGAAATTGAAAACTTTCAGTATAATTCAATGCCGGTAGGGGTATTAGCCCTCAGAGTAGTTGTCTCTATTTTTTCCTTCTTTATGTACAGCTACAAGGTTTTGGAAATGCCAAAAACAGATAAGTTTTCAAATTTCAAATTGTAATTATACATGTGCAATTTTCACATATCTTAATAAAACCCTGTTAATATATTCTTTGCTAAAAGCTTAGTATTTTTTCCTTTTTTAGCAAAGATTTTTTTATTATTTTATTAATTAATTTTTTTTTGCTTTATAAAATGAGTTTTGAAACAAGCAGTGTAATTCAATGTCGGTACTAAACTTGGACTTGTAAGATTAGTAGATTACGAAAACCAAAAGAAATAAAATATTATTTTTTACCAGAACCAGATTAAGTTTTGTTTGAAATCAACCAACAACTTTTTCGTTCCTAGATGATAGAAAGCTACTCTCTTCGCCACGAAGTCTTCTATTTTCAGCATCTATTTTTGTAGTCCTCTATATTTATTCATTGTGCCTCCATTTTAAATTAACATGTCTGTTAAGAAAAACTGTGCAAATAGGCAACATAGCAATAGAAACGGTGAGCAGTCGTACACGAGCGGAGAGGGACGAGGGATTCGGCATGTGGGAGAAGGAAGCGACGACGAGAGCCAGCCGAAACCAAATAATTTGAAGTTCTATAAAAATTTATATTTATATTATTACGTAAGTCCTGAAAAGGAAGCCAAAAACAGCTGACGATCGACATGCCCATTTACTCGACGGAAATGAACTGGGCAATCGGGAGATTTGAAAATTATTTGAAAGTTCTACGTTGCCAACTTGTGGACGCATCTGACGTCACGTGAGTAGATAAATTAGTAAAATCTTACTCAAATCACCAATACTTACCATTTTAGCATTTTTAAATTTATGCAGGATACATATTACTTATATTATAACAGAACATATATTATAAAATCGATAAAATTCACAATAAATTGAATTTTTTAACACTCACAAACGGTAATAGAAACTACATCTGTCAACCTTGCATTTAACCCTACTTTTTGGGAACGCTTTCAAGTTTTCATCTTGATTCTGTTCGTTCTTTGTTAAATTTAAACTTTCAGTTTAGTGTTTGTTTAGTTTAATTTACTCAAATCATTAATCGGTCTGCATAAATACTGTTTGGTTTAATCTAATTCAACTTTGCTTGGCTGGGTATTCCGGTGCGGCGTCTTTTGTGCTGTGTTTACTGCTGCAGATTCAGGATTGTCCCTATTTCTGACTAAGATTTGTTTAGTATACCTAGGTATGTAGGTTTGTTTTGCAATTAAACAGATGTTCAGGGGTTTTGCCTGTATCCAGGCCCTCCTCTAATGAGCTCCTATAGAAGTTCCATATTATTTTACCCATACCAAGACCTATACCTACCAGGCCACAACTACCAGAAGTTTTTTTCAGTAAGTACTTATACTTTATTTGCTTTAACTAATCTTTGTGTGATTAATTCCATATGGCTTTACTTATCCTATTAAATATTCCATGTCCTTTGAAAACAAAATAAAGATGTAGTACCTATAACTAGGTATGTAGGTCCATGAAAGACACTTAAATTCTCAGTGGGATCTTTACAACAACCCTAAAGCTTTTTACTTCTCTTTGTGGAGACTGAAAGAGGAATAGTTCTCTAAAACAGAATCTGTTGTTCATTCAATTGTAGCCTTCAATGTAGCCCTTACTTAGTTATTATGTAGATACCTATCTTCCTTTTAAGTTTTAATGGCTTTATATAGTCCTTTGAACACATGAAATATTGCTCCCTGCAATAAAACAAAACTCGTTGTCGTCAATCGTGCCGGAATCAAGAAATAACTTCTGTAGCTATATAAATTGAAGTGAAGTGACTAATTTTTTTACGCTTTCTTTGTTCCAAAGACTAAACATCTAAAACATCTTGCAACTAGCCTTCGAATCAGTGCAATGGAAAATTTGGCTATTTATTTATTTTTGTCGATTTTCGTTCCCACCAATAAACATGTCACATTTGGCCTAACCTAAAAATTTGTAGACGTCAGATTCAAAACGTCACTCATCTCTCAACTAGCACGTGGTGCGCAGTAAAATCTCGTCGACCAACTGCGAGATTTTCATAGCCAACTGAGGAGCTTCATTTTCGATTTACTGTGAGGGATTGACGTTCGCCGTATATTTAAATAATAGGTATATGGCCGAAACCATCGCTTTGTTCTTTAGTTTTAAATTAAATAAGCCCATTAGTATTTGTTAATGTGCTAGGAATCTTCTTCTTCTCATGCTATCCGTTAACGGATGTTTGCGACTACATTCTTCATTTCATCCCTGTTCCCAGCGGTGTGAATCAGTGTCTGTATGTTGTGCATTCCCGTTCAATGTCTAATATTCCGTAGCCAAGACATCTTTTTCCTTCCTACTCCTCTCCGACCCTCTATCTTACCCTCAATTATCAATTGCAAGTATTTATATTTTTCGTTCCTCATGACGTGCCCTAGGTATGCAGTTTTCCTCTTTTTGATGGTGGTGAACAACTCTCGCTCTTTGTTTACAGATGCTAGCACATCTTCATTTGTTATTCTTGCTGTCCAGGGTATTTTGAGGATTCTGCGGTACAACCACATCTCGAACGCTTCTAATTTGTTGATGGTGTTTACTTTGAGGGTCCAACCTTCCATCCCATAAAGAAGCACCGACCAGACGTAGCACTTCAGGAATCCTAGTCTCAAATCAAGATCGAAGTCCGAGCAAGTGAACACTCTTCTCAGTTTAAAGAATGCTTCACGCGCTTGTTCAATGCGGCATTTAATTTCCAAGTCAGATGTCCAGTCCTCAGACAACCATACTCCCAAATACTTAAATTTATTAACCCTTTCTATGCGCATCGTGTTGAACGTTATCTCGGAGTCTTCAAAGGCACTCATATCCTTTGTGATCACTAAAAACTTTGTTTTCTTGGTGTTTATATTGAGACCCACCGATCTACTGTGTTCCCCTACGATGTTGACTAGTCGTTGTAAGTCCTGCATATTATCAGTGATCAGCACTGTGTCGTCGGCATAGCGGATGTTGTTGATCCACATCCCGTTAACCTTAATACCGATCTCTTTCTCTTCCAAAGCCTCACGAAAAACCGCCTCGGAGTACAGGTTAAACAGTAGCGGGGACAGAACACATCCCTGTCGCACTCCTTTCTGAATCTGTACGTTGTTAGACAATTCGCCATCCAATTTAATCTGTGCAGTCTGGTTCCAATATAAATTTTCGATGCATCTTATATCCTTTTGATCTATATCAATGTTTCTCAGGAGTTGCATTAGTCTATGATGTTCGACTCGATCAAATGCTTTTTCGTAGTCCACAAAGCACAGGCAGATGTCCTTTTTGACGTCACAACAGTTCTGGATAAGCACTTGTGTAGCCACCATCGCCTCCCTTGTGCCCATTCCCTCTCTGAACCCAAACTGTGAATCACTAACATCTCTTTCGCACTTTTTATAAATTCTTTGGTGGATTATTTTTAGAAATATTTTTAGGGCATGGCTCATCAAGCTGATGAGTCGGTGATTTTCGCATGTTCTTGCGTTGGTTTTTTTGGGCAAGGGTACGAAGGTGGAATTCAGCCATTGTTGTGGGTATTGCCCTGTTTCATAGATGATGTTAAATATCTTGTGTAGAGCTTCAATGCTTGTTTCATCCAAAATTTTCAAAATCTCTGACCTCAATCTCATCGGGCCCGGTGGCCTTGTTGTTCTTCGAGCTACGAATTGCTTTCTCTACTTCCGCTTTTAAAATCGGTGGTCCCGTCAACTGCCTATTATTTTCACTCCCAACCGAGGGTCTGTCTTGGTGAAAAAGTTGTTCGATATATTTTTCCCAAATTTTGACTTTCTCTTTGATGCCGGTAACTATATGATTGGTTTCATCGACCAGTATACTAGATTTCTTCCCTCGGTGCATTCCAGCAGTCGCCTTGAGCTTTTTGTGGAGGTTAAACCCATCGTTTTTCTTTTGCAGTTCTTCTATTTCAATACATTCCTGCTTCAGCCATTCGTTCTTTGCCATTCTTATTTTTGATCTAATTATTTTCTGTATGTTCTTGTATTTCATGTCATCCTTGTTTTTATATTTTCGACGTTCGTCCATCAGTACCAATATTTCGTCACTCATCCATTTTCGTCTTCCAACTCCATACTAGGAATAACACATAAATAATAAATACAGTCCACTAATATTGTTTAAAAAGTGCATTCGTCGATCCCCTTAACAATGTCAAATTATTAAGCGAAACATCTTGGACTTCCATTGTCTTCATTGAGTTTTTTACACGACGTTTCGAGAAGTGAAATCTCTGCTCGTTTTCACGTGAAACTGAGCATTAAGCTCGAGGCTACTTGCTTATATACTAACACAGCTAACCACGCCCACGATTCCTATTGGCCGGATCGTCGCCACTGTCGCGCGTCAGTCGACCAGCACTTATCCGCCATTGCTACCAATGAAGACCGCTTCCTTAAACATTCGTTTCTTCCAGTGTTGTTCCCTATGCACAATTTTGGATACGGCGGACAAGTGCTGGTCGCTTGACGCGCGACAGTGGCGACGATCGGGCCAAAAAGAATGGTGGGCGTGGGTAGTATATATGTTATACTATAAGCAAGTAGCCTCGAGCTTATTGCTTAGTTTCACTTGATAACGAGCAGAGATTTCACTGCTCGAAACGTCGCGTCGTGTAAAAAACTCATCAAAGACAATGGAAGTCCAAGATGTTTCGCTTAATAGTACATCATTGTCTACCACCTTTAAACAATGTCAAATTACTTATTAAAGGAAAACTTGATGCCCGTAAATGTGGCAATGATGGTACGACAAGAAGAGGCAGGAAACTAAAAAAAAGACGTAAATTAAGTTATCTAAATGCTGTTCATTTACTTAACAATTCCATTTACTTCAAGTTGATGTGAATTTCTTTTTTTTTCTAAAGTTAATACCGTGTTTCAGTTCAGTCGTTCGTTTATTTTTGCCGTTAAGGTTGATAATTTTTTAAATACTAAAATAATAGATACCAAAGGAAATTAACCAGCAATTTGTATTGTTATCTATTTTTTTTTGTTATCAACTCCTCGATATTTTTCTATTGTTCATCAAAGATAAATTAAAATAGCCAATTATCGAACAAAGGAGAACAAGGGCAAGTTATTAAATTATACAATGATATGCTATAGTTTCCTATACATCTCTCCTGACATAAGGTTTTCATTTTTTGATAAAATACAGCAGTTTTCTTTCGATTATCACTCTATAATTCCAGTGCTTTGGTTGTATGAATCTGACGCAAATTTATACATTGTGAGAATTCCGAACAAAATGATGAATCAAATTTGGTTACCTTGGTCATGTCATGATGTGAAAATATTGTGTAAAAAGTGTTTTTACTACTCTTTTAGCTGAAATGGTAGAAAGAAAGCAGGCTTCTAGCCTTCTAGTAAATTTATCTAGAACTGTTAAGATCTCGATCTCGCTCTCTCTCTCTCTCGCTCTCTCTCTCTCTCTCTCTCTCTCTCTCTCTCTCTCTCGCTCTCTCTCTCGCGCTCTCTGCACCCACACCAAATGATTGAATACAACCTCAATCATTCAACTGCCTTCAAAGGACATTTCTTCCAACACTGGTTTTTAAATGCTTGAAACTACGATATGATGAAATCATCTTAAACCGGCAAAGACCATGTCGACTATCTCACAAGTGTAGGCAGAGCTAGATATCCATAAAAGTGGATTCCGTTCACAAATCTGCAGAAGCAATGCACGAATGACCATCTTAATATGACCATCTTAATGAACATCATGAATACAGACATCTAAACAAAAAATCTGTTTTCAACCCAAAAAAAACTTCAAAAACTCTTGGGATGTGATGAATAAGATGGAATTAGCTTTTCTGACAACTCCATATCACCTATGCAAGTGGAGCCCAACCCAGAATATCACTAGAACTAAAACTTTCAAAACTGACATTATTAACATTTAACATAATAACGACAACTCATCAATACATTTTAATAAAATATTAAAATTAAGCAAGAACTCAGATAATTTGTATCAGTGGATTCGACATCCTCCCACCTGATTATGGTTCGCCAGCATGATGTCAATCGACACATAAGTATACAATAAGTTTTACAATTAACAATCCCGGAACAAGATGATTCTGATGGAGGCCCTAATGACCTAGAATCTGATCACCTGCAATACGTTCAATCTCTGGTAAAATGTCTAAACTAAAAGACCTATGAGGATCCGAATCTAAACCTTTTCCACTAGGGGGATGTCGATTTAAGTTCTCATCAGCATCACATTTTTACACTTAAGATGTTCCTACTACAATCCTCTACAAGGCAGCAACTCAGAACCACGTCCATTGGGCGAATCAAGTCGTTTACTGAAGTCACTGCTAAAAGGGTCACGTCTCCCAATTTTGATGGTTTACTACACTCACTATGACGCAACATCATTAATTTAATGAAACCTGAAATATTCGCCTATATAAACTTCAAAATGCATCCGAGACGAGACAAACATTCTTACGACATTAGAATAAATGAACCATTCTGAAATTCACACCAATATATAAACTAGAGAATTCCCTATAATTATCAACAAGTTATCCATTTTAAATAGTAATGAACAACACAATTTGTGGTACAAGTGTAATAATCACGTATAGCGGACAATTACCTTCTTAAAAATTCTGTGGGAATCAAACACCTTTCTAGTGCTAAGGTCAGGAAAAAAACACCATTTCACTTCCTCCTAGATAAACAATGCTCTGTTGCTGTCTTGTCATATCAGATAACATACTTATAAGCAAAGTGTATCAGATGCTAATAGCTTTGTTGAAAGCAGTTTAAAAAACTATGACATTAAAACCACGTATTGTTATTGCCGGTCTGTATAGCAGACGAAACAATGACTCTTTCACTAAATAGTCAGGTCGCGATTTGGTCGTAGGTGGTACTTAAGTGATATGTTGTCAATGAATTGTTAATATTGAGGTTCCGTTTCTATCGCTTCACAATGTTGTGTAAGCATGATACTTGTAACGTAAATTACATGCTTTGTAGGTTTACCGTTCGTTACACTGAATATGAAAACATTATGAGATTTATCACAGTTTTATTATATATATGTGAAAAACCAACAGTATTTGAATGTTAAGTATACGGGATGTTTATTATAAAATTTCATCTAGCAGGCTATGAAATTTTGACAGAAAAAGATGACATAATTAAAATAAATGGACTTTTGTTTCTCCACCCTTTTCTTTTGACATTTCACAGCCAACTAGATGAAGTTTTATAATGAACACTTAATGTACATCTCAATTATACATAGTTAAGTGCATACGAGGAGGAAAGAGGAGGGCAGATATTTAACCCGTAAACATTGTTAGTACACTCTGTATAACAAAAAAAATATATTGCTATGTCAAACATTCCAAAACGCCTCGGGGACAACGTTCAAGATAAAAGCTGTCACGAAAGCCTTAATAAAGTTAATCTCGCAGCAATTTTCTTATAACACGGGATCTTAGTGTGCTCTGGGCTAATCTCAATAGGAAATTTGCAAGTACATTATCCACTTCCTGATGCAAGGCTGGTGATGCAGACATGACATTTTCACGTTTTCAGGTTGCTTTCGAGGTAGCAAGAATTATCGGCAATATTAATCGAAATGATCTAGAAGGCATTTGCATTACTTGCAAATAAATCGCAGTTGGTAAAATCTATAAGTCATTTTAAATTGCTTTTTTCTACAAACGTCAAATAATGACGCATTTTACGCTTTCATTAGACACACGAAAACTTAACCTTTTTTGAGGATCAGAATGTGAGTTTACTTTTCCGCGCGTTGCCCAGGACAGCAAGTGAAAAAGCTTTTATCGCTTGCTGTCAATAGCAACTACCACCACTCAATCAATTATTAAAAACGTCTTTGTCACTTTGATTTAAATTTTCAGATTGTGACTTCAGTTATGCTCAGTTGTGATTCACATTATTTGAAATTGATCGTTTGCAGAAAAAACGTTGTATGCATTACGAGCAAAAAGTAACTTTTTTGCTCTCGAGTGATTGCCACTTCACAAGGCAGACTTCACTCTCCGAGCAAAAAAGTTGTACTTTTCGCTCTTAATACATAAATAACTATTGCCTTTGGCAGCTTTGCTGAACATATAAAGCTTTTCATTAAGTTTTTCGACACAGGTCACCATGGAATTCTGAGAGTTTGGCGTCTGTATGATTGTTGAACACTGTCAATGTTATCGGTTATGATGTGAAAACCGTAAAGCATGTGTTCTAACCAGTAAAGTAAAAGCATGTGATTATAAATGCCAATAATAATTTATCACAAGTTGTTATGACCTTTTTATGTAGTTTCACTTTAATTTCTTCCATCGGTTTGGCACTGAGTAAATCAAATTACTTTTCTCGACATCGCATTATTAAAAAAAAGTCAGCAAATAAATTATTTTTATTCAAATGCTTATCTCGATTTTCTAATAAAACCATATGAATTTTTTCTATTTCGGTTTTAATATGATAGTTTTTCAGCAATCTTATGACATCAAAACAGTACCGAAATGAAAATCTTTTCGATGCCCGCTTTGGTTTTTACCTGATAATGGCGATGGCCAATCAAATGTCATTTTCAATAGAGATTTAAAATGAAACAATACTGAATTATTTCGATATGGTAATCCCGAATGCATATGCACAGCATCTAATGGATTGCTTTGCGATTCTAGACGAGTATAATAATTGATTTCTTGGTTCACAATTTTCTTTTAATATGAAAGTTAATGATCACTATTCATGTCAAAATCTGACATTTATTGTAAATAAAAATGGTGGCAAAGAAGATGTTTGTCATGCCTAGAGACTCAAGGGGCTCAAAACAGAAAATAGTAATTTACGTCACAAGTCCAGTAGGTGATTTGTTTTTTACGGACGAGGCGACGTCGAGGAAAGTTATACGAGTACTTAACAACACCTAATGGACGTGTAGCTTACAATATTTTATTTCATACTGTTTTTACAATTTAGACATAAAAAAATTATCAAGTAATAATTAGATTTATTGACATTTGGCGGTGTCAATCACTGTCAAAATTCATAGTTCGAGAGCTATAGCATAATGATTTAAAGTTACGCTATTTATGGTACCAAAATAAACTTTTATGTAGCCACTAGTTTTAAAACTTTATTATCGAAAATTATTTTTTATTAAAATTATTACCGCATACGAGTAATAGATGTTTCTCAAATTTCTTCAAAAAGTCTTTTCCTAATAAAAAAAATGGTGAAGTCGCCAGCATTAAATCATCAACAATATGCTTATGTTTCTTCAAATATATCTAGTAATTTGAAATAAGTCGGTTCTGCTGGGCATTGGGGAGGTTTTTGAATTTCACTAAATAACTTAGAAGCTCGTTTTGAATATTAGGAAATGATGGTTGATTTGACTTATTGGTTTGATTTAATGACAAGTAATATCAAACGTCGTAACTACTGCGTACAAATTTTGATGTCGCCAACTGAGCATTTGACACAATCTTTAATCAAAGTTAAGTAACATTATATTTTATATTAGACGGTAACTCTCTAGCATCGGTTGCCTAGCAACCTTTACCGGACTTGTCCGGTAAAGTTCCATTTACCCGCCTCAAATCGATGCATGTAGGACGTATACCGGGTGTCCAGCAGAACCCTGGACATAGGAGATTAACATGGGAAATCGGTTTTTATTTTTTTGCGCCTGTACGGTTGATTTGATTGAAAAACTTTTAAGAGTAAAGTTGTAGAGTTTATGATCAGCTATCATCCTGTAATTTTTTCAATGCCACAGTTTTGGCTGTTGGACTTGGAAAACGCCTCGAAAAGTGCAAAAATGTTAATTTGGCGCGTCACCCCCGCCATGCATGTGCAGTGTCGCCAATATAATAATTTCTTATGTCAGAGTCAGAGCCGATTTTCCTTTCTTATTTATTTTGAGGGACTATCGTGTAGTAATTAACGTGATTATGCAGTGAAAATTAACTGAAAACCTGATAATAATGTTCTTAAATCATACAGTAAGTAAAAGTTACGTTTATTATTATCATAATTAGTAAAAGGAAAATCATTCCAATTTGTGTATGGTTGGTTGTCTAATTTATTTTAGATTAGCAACAGACAACGGATCGACGATATGTCTCTTGTCTTTGTCATTGGTAAAGCTAAAAGCTAGGTTAATGTTAAGAATTATTAAGGACGGCGAGTTGGGTGGATAGCTTTGTTGAGCAAACCAAGAACCAAGATTGAAATGTGATTGTACTCTACAAATGAGTTATCGTGGAATTGGCGAAAAGAAAATACGGATTGGCAGCTCTTAAAAGAACCATTTAATTACATACTACAAAGAAAGTGAATAACCACCCATGTGTTTAACATCAAACACAGAGGTAAACAAGAACAATAAACAAATAAATAAAATACAAGACTAGATGTGGCACATCAGAGAAATTGTTCAAAATGACCACCTTCTGCAGAGGTACAATATGCAAGCCTATGTGCAAAATTGCGACATGTATTGTCCAACATCACCACCGTGACTTGACCACAAATTTCTTGAATGGCAAGTTTCAACTCTTGAACATTTGCATATTGTTTATTTCTCTGGTAGAGACGATCTTGAATGAATCCCCGAACAAAAAAAACACAGGGATTCAAATCCGGAGAACGCGGTGGCCAATTAATTGCTCCAAACTTTCCGATCTACCTATCACCAAATGTTTCGTTTAAAAAACGTCTATTTTGCAGTGCAGTGTGACACGACGCCCCGTCTTGCATGTAAAAAACCCGTTCAATGGCTGGATGGCTTCTACAGCAGGCAAAATGTCATTGCGAAGCATATTGCCATATTTGTTAGCGTTCAAACTGCCATCAATGAAAAATGGACCTATAACATGGCGCCCCAAAATGCCGATCGACACGTTTACAGTTGCTCGACGTTGGTCCCGATTGTCATGCACTATATGTGGGTTTTGGAGTGCCCAAATCCGATCATTTTGTTGATTTGAAGAGCCAGTCAATCCAAATGAGCATTCATCCGTGAAACAAATGTTTCTAACAAATCTTGGGGCTGCAATAATTTTTTCGGTCAGGATTTCACAAAACTGCATTCGGAGGAAAAGGTCGGTCGGTAAGAGTTTTTGATGGTTCTCTTTTTTGTAGCTTTTAAAATCTTCTTTTTGCAGATAATTACGGATGGTCGATGTACTAAGTCCAGTTTCTTGGCCAATCTGTCGAATACTCTTGGAAGGATCTCAGTTTACTGTAGCAAGAACAACAAGTTTTGCCACATTTTCATCCTCTGGAGCCGCACCAGATTGAAGTCGTCGCTTTCGCTCACAGGAACATTCGGGTTAATACTCCCAGTTTCCTCAAAACGAGCAACCACCGCCTGAAGTGAACTGCGTGCTGGTATTGGTTGTTCAGGAAACAATGCAGCAATGTTGTCTCGAATTTGAGTAAAGGAATTACCAGCCCAGTATTGTTTTAAAACAAGTTTTCTCTCCTCAAAATTCATAACTAATGAAACATTTAAATAAGCAATAATAAAACTAAAATTTTACACTGCATCAACAACATGGTTCCTAATTTCGATGTTCAATTGTTTTTTGCTGTCAAAGTGAACAAATGAAAATCGAACCTTTAATATCAATAAATACAAGCTTTCTGTATACATTACATTTTTATTTCGGGGAAATTGTGTGTGAAAAAGTGGATGCAACAAGTACCAAAACAAGTATATTTCCATAATCAATCTATACATAAATTTCTTAACGGAAGAAATTAACAAGTGGACATGAAAAAGAAATGTAACATAAATTTAGGTAATAACACAGATAACAACAATTATTCCTATAAAAACACTATCACCTTTATTAAGATTTGTTGTCACTGAAAAGAGTTTTTTTCACAGGCACTATAGTCTCCAGATACATAGATAAAACATGAAAGAAACTGGTCTTAGCAGATCAAACATCCATCGCTATCTGCTTACTGGTCTTGCTTGTTTGTTATAAACATTTGTTGCACCAATGAACGTTAATTTGGATCAATGGGTCCCTCAAATCAACAAAATGAATGAGTTTGGACTCTCTAAAATCCACATACAGTGCAGGACAACCGAGACCAACGTCGAGAAGTTGTTAATGTGTGGATTGGCATTTTGGGGCGCACTGTATTTGGTTTTCCAATGAGATTTTGACTGTCATAGAAGAATCCAGAACTTAGCAAGGGTTTTTTACATACAGGATGGGGCCTCGCTTCACACAGCACTGCAAAATAGACACTTTTGAAGTAAAACATTTGGAGATAGATGAATTCACCTCAATAACGACAACAACAACGAACACCCTTAATTGGTGACAAGAGACAAATTGTCATGTCTTCGTGGTTATCGTATTGCTAAACTAAAATGAATTAGACAACCAGCCATACACAATTTGGAATGATATTCCTTTTACTAATTATGATAATTATAAACGTAACTTTTACTTACCATATAATTTAAGAACATTATCGTCAGGTTTTCGGTTAATTGTGGTTTTTGGTTAATTTTCACTGCATAATCACGTTAATTACTACATGATAGTCCCGCAAAATAAATAAGAAAGGAAAATCGGCTCTGACTCTGACATAAGAAATTATTATGTTGGCGACACTGCACATGCATGGTGGGGGTGACGCGCCAAATTCAAATGTTTGCACTTTTCGAGGCGTTTTTCCAAAAAAACAGCCAAAACTGTGGTATTGAAAAAATTACAGTATGATAGCTGACCATAAGCTCTACAACTGGACTCTTAAAAGTTTTTCAATCAAATCAACCGTACAGGCGCAAAAAAATAAAAACCGATTTTCCATGTTAATCTCCTATGTCCAGGGTTCTGCTGGACACCCGGTATACCGGACAGTATGAAATAAAAGATATTAAGGTCAAATAAGTATTCACTGGTACATCCGAGTCCGCATCCGAATCCAAAAGTCTCAAGATTTGAATTTTCCGAAGAAAAGTATGCTTCTTACTTCTCCAATTCGACGTCTTGATCAATATTAGCATTATTAATATCCTGATTTTATTAATGATAATTAAATTCTAATAAAATATAACATATATTCCCGTATTAACCTGATTTGATTTTTTTGAACCTCTATTTTGTTCTAAAATTGAGTTTCTCCAAAAACATCAAAATCAGCTTTCTTTGAGGATGTAGACTATTTAAAACCAGTTTAATCCCTAATTATATGCTGAATTGTTCAAAAAATTTTAATTTGTACTTTTAGAAGCTTTTAACCGATATTGACCCTAATCATAATCTTTCTCTCTAAGTTTATTAGCTTTAACTCTAAGTTTTTCCAACGACTTCAAAGTTGAATTTTTCCGCGCTTCGAGTCATCTATAGTGATTTTTGTATCTCACAACTTTCTCAAAAAAACACCACATTTTTATTTTTGAGGTTCCACATTTTTTCACATACAAATTGTGAATTAATGTCTCCAAAAACATTAATATTTACATTTTTAGACCATCGGTTGTGACAAAGTATTCACTCTAATTCTAACCTAAAATTTCTCCAAAAGCTACACTTTTGCATTTTTCGTCTTCCGAGAAATTTGTAAACATGAATTTGTTCTCGCACTCCAACTTTGGATTTTTAGATGCTTTGAGTAATTTTTAACCGATTTGGCCATATATTTAATCTGAATTTCTCCAAACGCTCCTAACTTGAGTAATAATTTTTCACCGATATTTCCCTAATCCTAACCTGACTTTCTCGAAAAACACCAAATTTATATTTTGCAGGGATTTTGAGTCAATTCAGTCATTTCATTTATTTTGGTCCAAAAAATGTGATTTTTACCTTTGACTTGGAGTATTGCCAGATTTTGTCCCAAAGTTGAGTAAAAAAACCTCAAAAATTTGCTTTTTTAGACGATATGGAAACTTTTTAATTAATTTTCAACCTGAATGTTTCTAAAAGTTTCAAATTTGTATTTCGACACGCTTTGAAAAATGTTTAATGATGTTTGACCTGACTTTCTGAACATGGCATCTGAATTTCTCCAACACGCTCCAAACTTGAGTAATTTTTCACGGATATTGGTCCTAATCCTAACCTGACTTTCTAAAAAAAACGCCACATTTGCATTTTAAACTCTTTGAGTAGTTTTACACGATTTTGAGACTTTTTCTTATCTAAATTTCTAAAAAAAAATTACATTTGCAGTATTAAATATCAAGTTTGCATTTTGGTGCGTTTCGAGCAAAATTTATTTACCCGAAAAGGGTTAATAAGTGTGAATGGATATTGAAAAACTAAATAATTTTTCAAAAAAACCAGTGGCATTCCACTTTTTTCTCAATGTGCTTCTACGCACGCCACTGGCGGAAATAAAAAAAAATATTGCAAATTGTGTGGCTTTTATAGCAATCAAAACGTGCAAGATTTCATTAAACTACCTTTTACGCTTTCCAAATAATCAAGATACAGGCATTTTGAAATTCTTCAACACCCTGTAACATCTTAACGAAGATTTGTAACACAATTGTATCACAACCCCCGCCCCCCCCCCCCCCCTTAAAATCAACCAAAGAATATAAGATTTAATTTTCGACTACCCATTATGACTCTTCCTGATGTATATTCTGGTGTGACAATGAGTTGTCTTATGAAACTTGCATGTTAATATACTATTTCTTTACCTCAATGACAGTTTTAGAATTCCTTTTCACTAAAATGTTTTCATTGAAAGAAATAAAATAGTAATAACACACTAATTTTAAATGGTTTGTGCCGTTTAAATGGCCGTTCAACTTTCTTTTCACATGTAGAACATAGATTAGTCTATTTTCCCTAAAACTTTTATTAAGTTCTGGTACCAACATTTTTGATAACGGTAGTATTTTCTAACCTTTAAATTTTGGAAATAGAACCAAAAACACTGACACCGTTAAAATTTTATACAAAAGTACAAATGTGAAGCGATCCAAAAACCAGTTTTCTGCAGTATTGTCACTTCCCACAGACAAATGGCCGAAATTTCGTACCTACATTATCTGGGGGCAACGTTTAGCAGAGTATCAGACTCATTTCTCTATCAGGCAGAGGAACCATAGACCGGTTTCGCTCTTATTAGAGCTCATCAGTATGGTATACCTCGAACCTGACAGAAAAACAAAAAAAGTACAAATGTTTTCAACAAGTTTAAAACACGTAGTGTTGTTTTAAACAAATTTGTTTTAAACAGATTAAAACTAGTTTAAAACTGTCTTTTTTTAACCTTTTTTTAAGAAAAAATAATAGTTAGATCTAAGTAGATACAATGATTGCCATTACATTTTCTGTTTTTTTTTATTATATTAATATGATTTTTTTAACAAAAACAACAAACAACATAAAACTCATATGAAAAACTAATTACAACACAGTAATACAGAATACTGCAAGTAATATAGTTAACCAGAGTAATCGAATCAACCAAAACGATATCCGATACGCCGATTCCGAATCGCATTTGTAGAAATCTCCTGGCTTCAGTGCAGTGATGCCAGATTGAGGGATTTCTCCCCAGTTTTAGGGATAAATTAGTTCAAGCCGGACCTATAGAGAATTGGGGAGTTTCTAGGGATTTTTATGAAATACATAAATGCACATATATTAATTAAAATTAAACAAAAATTGAAAGAAAACATCTAATGTATAGTACTGTAATTTAATTTAGGATCCCTATTTTATATCTTCAGATTAAATTCTACCTAAAGTTTAAACCTCGGTTTAATCTATGCATTTGACGTATTGGCCATTTTGGCAAAACTTGTCTTAAAAAATTACCTTGTTTAAAAATTAAAATTAAGCTAAATGTGACTAAATGTCAATAAATTCTCTAGTTTTTGGGGAAAATCTGGGGTATTTTTAAAAATACATAGTTGGGAACTCTAGGGAAAATATTGCTAGGGATCGAACATTGCTTCAACGTCGGCGCTCGAGTCAATGTTGCTAACGAGAAGAAGGTATTTAAAATATCAAAGAAAATGGCTTGTTTTCGAAACACTTTAACATGGCAAAAAACTTGCACATCAATAAGCATTAAGCCCTTTTTTGAAAAAAAAAACTGTTATGTTTGAAACAGTTTAAAACACGTCTTTTTTTAATATTGTTGTTTTTTTTTTTTTAAATAACATGTTTTCTTGCAACCCTGTCAGATTTCCATGGCCGCCTGTGACGAAAAACTTAATGAAAAACTTTAGAAATGCATTTTTGTTGATTAAAAAGTTGATTTCAGACTCACAGTGCAATAATTATAAGGCTCAGGAAGCTCTGCTGTCAGAGAAGACAACAGAGAATGACGTTCTTATTTATAATACAGTCGGTTGAGTAACTGCAGAACCAGGGGCAAATGCAAAGTCCAAGGTATAATAACCACTTTTGCTAAGGCCTGAAAATACACTAGAGAAAATGCCCTAGCTAGAAGACAAAGATGTCTGAAGGGCTGCTGGTCAAGGTCTTAAATCAATCTTAAAGCTCAAAAATTTAACTAAAGACAACGATATACGAAGACAAAGCGCAACAGTTCTAAACTCGAAAATTCTAGATCTGAATTTTGTGATGTTTTTTAACTGTCCTGCAGCTGGTTGCTAAGTAAAACTGACCAGGTGACCCCTCAACTAACCCAGACGCTAAACAGTGCTCTACCTGTCTCGGGCTATGCTATAGATTTCGTGCAGCACGTGACCTGTTAACCAACCTGCAGGTACACAACCTCAAAAAATTCCTTTGCGTAAATGGAACAAAAATCTGCATTCAAGCATCTAAATCCGTTTTTCTATAACATTTGTTAACATATTTACCCGGGAACAAAAGTGAGTTGTTCTAAGCAATACATTTCCTATGCTCAGTTTGGAGCTATTCGATCACGTTGCTGCATAACTGGACAGGAATTAAATGAAGTTGGAACTTTGTACAGATCCTAAACTGCTTCAGGTAAAGATTAATAATTTATTTTTAAGTCACAATATCTGAGCATTGCATGATTGGAATAACTGTTAATTAGCTCATTATTTTAACTCCAAATGTCTTGGAAAGAAGTGTTAAAATGAAAATCATAAGTTTTTTTTTTCATTTTGCAATGTTTGTCTTCATAGCCATAGTGCTTAACCAATCAGGATTTAATAATTCTAAGTAGTTACATAAGTAAAGAATTATATCCTCGTTGGTGCTTAACTTACAGCTCCAATTGTACTATTTTTGCTCTTTTTGTGCAATTGTTTAATTGGAGTCTTAAAGATTCTAATAGTTTTATTGTTATTTTAACCACAAAAGAAAACACATAAGATAAACACACGCGATTCCTTACTAAGCGCCAGAACAAAGATATTTTGAAAAGAGAATGGCAAAAGGGCTTTGTGGCATATATTTTTGAACATATTATTTCTTATTTTATTTTACCTATTTTGTTTCTATACTATCTATAAAATGTAAAAATACATTTTTATATTCTAGGAGTATCAATGATTTTGTATTGAAGGAAATTGTTGAATAAGTTTTTATTCAATAAAGAATATCTCACACTAAGAGACAGGTTTTGTTTTAATTGAAGAGGAACATTTACAATTTATAATCCAAATACCACATCTTAACGGACCACTAAGATTGTGGTGGGGAAGCCATTGATAATTATTTTGCCTTAATTTAACACTGGATTGTATTATTCATCTCTGACCACAGTAATCACCAAAATTTTTCACAATTATTTTCTTGGAGGCACAAAAGAGCTTGGCTCATATGGCTTTGGTGCAAGATTTCCAGATCCAGGAAATGCGGAATCCAGGAATCTACTGGAAATGCGAAACTTCTATGTCCACACTCCTTTTTCAGAATTTGAAGAAATTTTGTCTTGTTCACAAAATATTACTTTCCTTACCACTTATTTTGGCACACAAGTAATAGTTTTTTGCCACAGTATCAAGAGTGATGATTCTAGAACGCCTCCAAAAAAATTAACTGTTTTTAAGATAATTGAAAAAAAATGTAATTAAATGCTAAGATAAAAAATCAAATGGGTGAGGTTATGTTGACAAACCCCTAAGTTCAAATTATGATGTACATGCACGAAATCTATTTCGCTGGCGTCATTTACCCAAAAAGATGGAAAGAAAGTGAGCCTAAATTTAGTTGTGCAAGTATGAGTGAAAGCCGAAACTAGTCCGCCAAAAATAATGTTAATAAAGTTTTAATTAAAACGACACATCTCCTATAATAATCGCATTGGCTTAATTTACTAAACACGAACATGCTACTTTGTCTTGACATACTGAAGGCGACCATTTGCTAATGCTCTTTAATTCTCTCCGCGGCGAAAAAGGTCTTTAATGTCCTAAGCAGATGCGTTTTTTCATTTTGTCGGGTTTCTTTTGATGAAACCGATTCAACAATTTATAGAATATAAATTATGTAAAGCCTTTTGAACTAGGCGTTGCTTATTATTTTAAAATACAGTCAAAAAGGAATTCAATAAAATAACTACCAAAACTATCAGCCATTTTCACAATGTTTTTCAAATATAAGCAATTATAGATATTGCACAAAAAGTTTTTGTAACTGCGGGTTCTGATCCTGAGGACGCATGGACGCAAAGGACCCTGAAGATGATAGGTAGCTCAAATGTTGAAACATCGCAAAGTATGGATTGCAGGCAAACAATTATGTAAATCAGTGGGGGACAGGTGGCAAGAAAAAAATTTGGTCTGTACTGTCAGGTTCTATAGATGATTTCAAACTAATATTCATCTAGTACATACTTCTCTACAATATTCTTCATAGATTTGCGTATTTCTCTGCTTCGATTTTCTTTTCTTATTGTGTACTCCTCCCTACGTCCAGGATGTTTTAAGCAGTTGGTTTTGTGTAAAATCTACACATCTCTGTACACTCTTCTGTTATTCCATTAACAAAGGCATTTAGATTTTTTGCTTGAACTACTTCTGATAATAGAATAGAATAGGAAATAAGCTGAACCATTCTGAATCAACGTCTTTCTTATAAAAGATAATTGAATCTGTTCACAGACACGTGAGCTTCGCCTTTAGAATCTTAGATGCCCTCATACTGTCAAGTTGGCTTTCATCCAGGACCACCAAATGACTAAATTTATTTTCACTCCTCCCGGAACCTTTTCTTCGGAATTATCTTTTCCTTTGATTTATTTTTTTTATCATCCTGACTCTTGAAGAATGCTTCAATCAAAAAAAATATTAGCTTTGCTCTTAATACCCATGCTGCGAGTTTTTAACTTCAAGGATCTATTCATCTTTGTCTTTGACTTGAGTCAGAACTCGAAAGGGACACTGACAACACAAAAAATTACTTTTCGCAAGAAAAAACGAAAAAAGGGTTAACTCAAAGCACCGTTTTAGCATTCTCCTAGGAGAGTTTTTGAAGCAAAATTTTGGAAAGGTTTTTGTGATTTTTTGAAAAACAGGTTGAAAATTTTACCATTCTCAAAATAAAGTTATCACTATTGCATCGTCGAGCTCCTCTCGAGATATCAAAGCACTGTGAGAAAATTGTTAATTGAGCTCTTAACTCTTTCAAAATACACCAAGTAGGTATAAAACATTAAGACAACAAATACCAAACATACAATCCAACACATTGTCTCGCCGATTTAAAGTGCAAATAACCCGTAAAAAACAACTTTACTTTCTCCGTTCTTTAAGCATCAACAGCATGCCATATGTCTCAATGGCATCAAATAGACAATTTACAAATACGTGTAAATGCGACGTAAAATTTACGATAAAACTCATGCAAAGCAGGATATATCCTTGTTAACGATCGTCGCCTTGATCTTGTGTGGGCTCTTTTATGTAATCCGATGCTGACGAAGTGCACCTGCACCCTTAAGTTTCGCCCGTATGCCGAAGACAAGGTTGGCTCCAACAAAGGTGGACACAATTGAAGAAGCCATTGGCTGACTTTTACACACATATCATGTTTCATTTTGATCTTGGCGTTATTCTTCGAAGCGCATTCATTCTTCTGATGTCTGTGACTGATGTGATCATTTATCATTTTCGTGGCTGGAATTTTAGAAATGTTGCGGTAAGTTATTGCCTGTCTGATTTGTCGGTACTTACTTAGTCATATTGAGTTGAATTTTTTCAGACGCATTCTTTAATGTCCAATGCGCGCAGCAAACTGTCTGCATTGAACTGCCAATTGTTTTAGTTAAAAAAAGTTTTCTGTGATCAAAGAAGAGCTGATTGTTCCATCGACACCCATTAGTCTGAGCTAGAGCTACAAATATTGGTTTGTGTTTTGGCTCTAGCAACATAAAATCTGGAGGTTTGTCATAAATGCAAGGAAACACCATCGTCAACACAACATCGGCAAAACCATATATCGCACTTCTGGAGAAACAACGACATAAATGCAAATTGAAAAAATAGGCATTTATGTTGTTGTTTCTCCAGAGGTGAGATATGATGAGCGTGGAAGGATCACAATTTGAAAACTTATAATGGCTATATCTGAATAGTAAGTAGGTATATCTAACCAGTAAAAAAATTTCGAGAAACCGGATCTGTTGGAAGTGGAAAAAGGAATCAACGAAGATTACTCGACGAAGCAGAATATCTGGGGCAATTTGCAATCAATCCAACCTTTTCGATACGTCAGGCGACTACGAATATATCACGCAAATCTATAAGGAAGATAATGAAGTTAAATAAGTTTCATCTTTACGAAATGCAAATTCTTAAAGAACATGTGGACGGAGACTCTGATGGAAGAATTGTATGAAATTATGACTGATATGGTCATAAGCAGTCCCTTAAAAAAATGTATTTTTTTAATTTTTAATTTAAATCGAGTAATGCATGGTGATATGTTAAATAGACCTATTGAACCTCTGATAGTTTGCGAATTAAAGACCTCATTAAATCGAAATTGAAATTTACCTTCAGATGAAGATTTAAGTATTAAATTCCCAGCAAGATGGCGCACTTCTGCCTTGTGCAAATTCAATCACGCAATGGTTCGATAACCATCTTTATCGGTAAACTAGAAAAAGTTTAATGAAATGGAGATCCTCGGACCTAATGCCACTTGAAATTCTTCTCTGAGGTGGCATTTTGCTAATCTCTTTTTTGCTTCTCAGATTTAACCTTTGAAAGTTTTTAAATTCTAACCCTGAATACAAAAGATATAAAAAAAGTAAGTAAACAAAAAATATCTAAAGGATTTACTATAACAGCACACTCCATAATTATTATGAAAAATGCCACTCTTAAACCAAAGTAAGTGAAAGGTTATGGAGCAATTTCAATAAAAGACGATTTAAATATTTCATCTGAGGACCTGAAAACCAAATAACAATAACATATTAATAAATAATTAGCTACCATCACAAACAACTATTATAAGATTATTAATGAAAATGTTTCGTAAATTTTTTCGATAAACTATAGCTTAAACAGTGTAATTTATACTGATTAATAAGTACTTAGGTGTGTACTGAAAGATAAGTGATAAAAGATAATTCCATAAATCGTACTTTATGCATTACATGCAAATAGTATTTGAGGCGCCTCACTGATACTTTAAGCTTCACTTATCTGTCGTCTCTATCAATAATGAGTAATTTAAATGCACATTTTATCAGCACATATGAATACTGACATCCTGGTTAGATAGTTTTAGTGATTTAACACATTTCTTCGAATTATCTCATTGTCCATCCTTTAAACAAAAATGTTACTACTAGTGAATCTACTAGTTAAGTAATAGCTATTTATGTAACCAGTTACAAAAAGTCCGATTTTGTGTAACGAATGAATGTTTGTGGGACGAGCGCAGCGAGTTCCCGCAATTTGAATGAGATACACAAAAAAGGTTTTTCGTCACGTGTTTCATACAAGATTTTTACTAATTTTGACTACAAATACCTACTTAGAGAGAGAATTATTATTAATAAACTTCAATATTTACTTTTAAACCACTTTGTATCTACTTAATACCGTAAAACTATAGCAACGGTGTGCCACAGCCGAAACCTGCAACTGGTGGTGACACCAACTTTTCATCACTAGTTACGAAAGATTTTACTTTTCGTAACTAGTTACGAAAAGTAGGACGTTACGTCACTGTCATCAGTATTGAAAAGTGCCACTTTATATGTCAAAATTAGAAAAAGTTATTTAAATGTAGTCTTCAAAACACAAGCTATCCACTAAACTAACAAAAGCTATCAACTATCCGCTAAATACATAATTCTTTAATAAAAGAAAATGGCCAAAACAAAAATGCGCTAATTTTTTTAGTACTAAATTAAACCTTCTAATTTAAAGAATTATTCATCACTAGCGCCACAATTACTAGAGCAAGTGAACTTGATGACAATCATAAAAAATATTGTACTTACAAGAGCATAAACTTAGCATTCGCTCCAAAGTTATAGACGGTCAAATTTTAAAATTGATGGAAAAGAAGTAATATATCTTTTTTGGTTTTTTTGGCTACTTTTAGTAGAAATCAGACGATTTCTATTCTTCATAACACATAACAAAGCAAATGGGAGTGAAACTAGTCCCTGAAGCGTCAAGAAAGCTTGCAAAGAAACGCAAGCTGATTTTAAAAGTGCCTAGAAATCGACTTTTGAAGGATGTATCACCGAAACCACTGAGCCATTGGTACTGCAGTTAATGGAAGGTGAGAGTGGAGAATAAATACAGTAAAAACCGTTAGATTTTTTTTCTCCGCTTAATCCATTCGGTCCAAGGTTATCGACAGTCTAAAATGAAAATTAAGAAAAAAAAGATAATACACCCCCCTTTCGTCGGTTTCAAAAAACTTTTGCACAATTTCTTTTGTTGCTTTTTGGTAGAAATTATACGATTTGAATGTTTCATGAACGGAACAAATCGAATGGGAGTGAAACTAGTCCCTTAAATAATTTTTTTTTAATCCTCAAAAAAAAGAGGAAATTATGTTTCTAAAAATCGACCGTAGAAGGGGTCTATCTCCGTTGATTCTATGGAACTGCATGAGAGTTGAGAACAAGAGTAGTAAGAAACCATTAGATTCACTCCGATAGGTCCATTCAAGCTAATTATTTCAAAAAACTTTGCAAAACTTTTTTTTGCCGTTTTTGGTAGAGATGACATGATTTCGACCCTTCATGAACGTTAGAAAGCGCATGTGAGTGAAATTACTCCCCTAAATAAGTTTTTGTAAAATGTCAAAAAACAGATTTAATAAGTGCTTAAAAATCGGCAATAAAAGGGGTCTATCTCAGAAACCATTAAACCATTGGAACTACAGGTTAGTTCAGGTTAGGGAGGTGACGGTTGAGAACAAGAACTGAAAAAAACCGTTAGATTAAATCCGATCTGTCCATTCATTCCAAAGTTATCGACGGTCAAAGTTTAAAAGGTAATACACCCCCTTTGATCTTTTTCAAAAAAAATCTTCGAAAACCTCTTCAAAAATAATTTGCAACTCCCTTTTTGCTAAACAAAAACAAAGCGTGATTTTGGTCACGATCTCAGTACAAGTACTGAGTTTATAATTACTAGGTCTCTTTGTGTAATATGAACGAAATTCCTTTTTTGCTGGTTTTGGTAGAAATGAGTAAACCAAGCGTGTAAAGACAAAAGACGCTCTCAAGACCAAATGGATGGCAGTGAGGAAAGTCAATATAAAACCGAATTCCACACTAACACTCGCGAGCAACATAGAGATGGTTGACTTTTTCAAATATCTCGGCTGTTGGATAAATTCCAGCAATAACCCAGACATGGAAATCGGAGTCAGAATTGAAATGGCAAGAAGCGCATTCAGTAAGTGGAAAATGGTTTTAACTAATAGACATCTAACGTTGAGTACACTCAGAAAGTGTTGAAATGCTACATATGGTCGGTCTTGCTCTAGGCCAGTGAAACGTGGACTTTAAGGCTCATTGTTATGAATAAGCTGGAGGTGTTCGAACTATGGTGCTATCGTAGGATGTTATGGGTGACTTGGACGTCACACACTACCAACGAAAAAGTATTGTTGCAAACTCAGGGTTCAATCATTCCAGTGTAACGATTTAACATGAAAACACTATTTATTTATCCCACAAATACACACAGGTACAATTCGACTACTAAATAAGTCACTACTTAACACTTTATAGCCTTCTATTATCGTTTGGTACTTCAGCTTACTTACAACTCGATTAAAATACGACTACTACTAATGGCGGCGCTATTCCCCTTTTATACACAATCCTAAAAATACAGGAAAGCCTAGAATATTTTAGAAGAAAAATAATTAATACGAGACACATAAAAAAAGGTCGTAAACAACTACGTTCTAAATAAACAGAGCAATAAATCACTCGTGACAGTCCCATGCTCAAACGCCCGGACGGCGCGAGACGTGAAGGCTCTAGCTCCTTTGTCGCGGAGCGTAACGCTCACCGTAACAGTATTAAGAAGGATAGGTACAGATCGTATACTGCTGCCTACCATCAAAAGAAGAAAATTTTCATACTTTGGACATGTGATTCGTGGCCCCAAGTACCACCTGCTTAAATTGCTGATACAGGGGAAAGTGGAGGGAAGACTCTGGATTGGCTGTAAAAGGCTTTCGTGGTTGCGAAATATTCGCCAGTGGACCGGTCTCCAAGTGGAACAAGTGTTTAAAATAGTCGAAGACCAAGAGACCTACCGCCAACTGATTGACATGATGACCGCCAACGCTTGAACGCGAGCACGGCACGAGAAGAAGAAGGTAGAAATGAGACAATTTCAATCCCCCATGAACGTAACAAAGCGAATGGGTGTGAAACTGGTCCCTCAAAAAAGTTTTTTTTTAAACGTCAAAAAAGATCATTTTAAAAAAAGCCTAAAAAATCGACCATAGAAGGCGTCTATCACCGAAACCAATGGGACTGTGGCTAATGGGAGGTGACATTGAAGAACAAGAACGGTAAAAAAAAGTTGGATTAACTCCATTCGTTCAAAAATCATTGACGCTCAAATTTAAAATTGAGAAAAAAGAGGTGATATACCCCCTTCGTTTTTTTTTTAAATTGGTAATTTCTTTTGCTGTTTTTAGTAGCAATGGGACGAATGAAGTGAATTGAAAAAAAAATTATAACTTTTTCAAACTTTAGGAAAGTTGCAAACTTGTTCAGTGCTTGTGAGTAAAACAACATACGGTTAGGGTGAGCAGCGGGCGCCGGGAGTCGGAGCGACATTGGACGTTGGACCTTCGCGTCTCGCGGCCTATCCGGACGCTGCGGCATGGGACTGTCACGTTGTTATTTAGAACGCAGTTATTTACGATCTCTTTTTTATGTGAGTCTTATCAAGAATGTTCTAGGTTTTTCTATATTTTTAAGATTTTGTATAACAGACGAATTGCGCAGCCTTTTTAGTAATATTATTAAAACGAGATATAGGTAAGGTAAAGTACCAAACGATAATAGAAGGATATAAAGTGTTAAGTAGTGAGTTATTTAGTAGGCGAATTGTACTTGTGTGTATTTGTGGGATAAATAAATAGTGTTTTCGTATTAAACTGCTACATTGAAATTATTGAACCCTGAGTTCGCAACAATTGGTGTCAGAAGTGCGATTCCAGTGGGAATTTGAACACTAATATTGCTGAGCTGTAAGTGAGTGCTTCATTGCCGGACATTACGTGTTTATGCCAGTGACTAGAAGCCAGCATCAAGCGATGGATTATCAACTTGCCACCCTGCTATCCCTTATGCAACAACAGAGGGAAGAGCAGGAAAAACGTTATAACGAACAAAAAGAGGAGCAGGAAAAACGTTATAACGAACAAAAAGAGTAACAAGAAAGACGTGATCAAGTACAGGAGGGACGTTATCAACAACAGAAGGAAGAAAAGAAACGGAATTAGTGAACCATCTCGCAGCTAGGGAGCAACAATTGGAAGAAAGAAAAATGCAATCTGTCAACGACGTCAACCAGAGGATTCTCGAGCTAGAACGGAAGTTCCGAGAACAACTTGAGGACGACAATGTGTCTAGAGAGTTTTAGTACAACCAACGCTAAAATTAAGCCTCCCAATTATGAGGGTACTACAGCCTGGAAAATTTATAAAACCCAATTTGAGGCAGCTGCAAAAGCTAATGGCTGGTCCGAGCCCCAGAAAGCTACATCATTAGTGGTAGCACTTCGTGGAAAAGCGGCTGAATTACTCCAGTCTCTGTCGTCACCTGATCGAAGTAATTCTGCAGCTTTAGTACACTCTCTGCAACTACGATTTGGAAATGAGCACCAAGAAATCGTGTTTCAGGCCCAGCTGAGCATGAGACAGCAAAAGTCAGGTGAATCCTTATAAGAATTTGAGGCGGGCATAGACAGACTAATTCACCTGGCCTCTGAATGTTTTCAAACACAGTTTGCCGTCGAAAGGTTCATTGAAGGAGTTGGCGATAATGACATGAGATACCACTTACGTCTAGTAAGGCCCAGGAATATCAGCGAGGCACTAGTTCGAGCCCTGGAATTCGAGGCGTCATGAGTGTCATCTAGTTCTTCTCCACGTGTAAGAATGGCAACTTGCGATGACGAGGAGGATACGTCTAGGGCTGAATCCATGGCAAGTTCACATAAAACGATGAAGGATGTGGCAGTCAATATACAAGTCCTGTTGGGAAGAACTCCTCGATCAACAGACAATCGGGGCATAAAATGTTTTAACTGCGGCAGACTGGGTCGTATCAAGACTAACGGCCGTAACACGCAAGAAGTCCGTCGTTTAGAAGATCGAGCAGTGACCAAGACCGCCCTAGATTCCAGGAAAACTAATTCAGGTCAACGCAAGGGGACAATTGACCGGGCCCGTTAAGACCTCGCAGGATCTTTAAAATCAATCATTTGGGTGGCAAAAGTCTTACAGTGGCCGGACACATTAAGGGACAGAAGGTCCAGATTACCTTCAATACAGGAGCAGATGTGACTATTGTAAAGCCAGATAAACTTGTCGGATATACCATACAACCATTGCCCAACCCTATTATGTTAAAATTAGTCACTGGAGGGTCTTGCCCTATAGACGGAGAAGCTGATGTCACCATCATTATTGGAGAAAGACTTGAAGTTCGACATAAAGTGTTGGTTGCCAAGATCAAAGACGAGTTTATTTTGGGAATGGATCTCATCATGAAACATGGATTCTCCTATGATCACAAACGGAATATTCTTACGTTTGGAGATGAGGAGTTTGCATTAACCAATGGAAATGTGGAAACTAGTATCAGTCTCCTGGTAGTGGAAGATGTGGAAATTCCTCCAAATTCAGAACAAATTATCACAGTGACTTCTGAAAATGATCCTGGGTGGTCCGTAGGACTTATAGAACATAACCTGGATTTGACTACTGAAATCATGGTAGTCCGAACTTTAACCGACACGAAAAAGACTATGCCCGTACGAGTTGCAAATATTGGAGAAAGGACGATCAAGCTCAAAGAATGAACAGTTCTTGGCAATTATGAGCCTGTGCAATGGGTATGCAATTGTGTCGAAGCAGAAACATCCAAAATTAAATCTTCTAACCAAGCTTCCCCAAAAGTTACTGATGCTTTCAAACAACATTGGAGTCATCTGTCAAAGGAACAACTTCAGTCTGCCATAAAATTTGCTATGGATGAATCTGATATGTTTAACTTCAAGAGCAACGACAATCAAACTAATTTAGTTGTCCATAAGATCAACACAAGAGGTGCCCAGCCAGTACGACAACACTCAGTTTGCTGAATGAAATGTTAAATGAGGGCGTCAAAGAAGAATCATCTAGTAAATGGTCGTCGGCTGTGGTTCGCGGTTCTGTGTTGACTACAGGAAACTTAATAATGTGACCAAGAAAGTCAGCTACCCACTGCCACCTATAAAACGACACCTTAACAACTTTATCGGGATCAAAGTGGTTTTCCAGTCTAAATTTAAAAACTGGATACTGAAAAGTAAGAATTGCTCCCGAAGACAAAGAAAAGACTGCATTTTCTACTGATTCTAGGCTATGTACTGTTAAGCCTTTTGGATTGTGCAATGCTCCATCAACTTTCGAGCGACTAATGGAACTTTTCTTGAGGGGGCTGACTTGGAAAACGTGCCTGTTATACTTAGATTACATAATTGTTATGGGATGTAATTTTGACGAGCATTTGAAGAATTTAAGATAAATCTTCAACAAGTTAGGGAATATTTATCTAAAGTTAAACTACAAAAAATGCAGCATATTCCAAAAGCAAGTCAAGTACTTGGGGTATACTATCTCAGAACAAGGCATTAAAACTAGCCAAAGTAAAATATCTGTCATTAAAGATTGGCCAGTTCCGCGAGACAAACATGAAGTAAGGAGCTTTTTGGGACTATGTACTTACTACAGGAGATTTGTAGAGGGATTTGCCGACATCGCAAAACCGCAGCATAAATTAGCGGAAAAGAAAACACCGTTCTTGTGGAAACACGATTGCAGTCAGGCATTTGCAAGGCTTAAAGCTGCACTCTCTTCTAGTCCGATCTTGGCTTACCTATAAAGGACGGACATTTATTTTGGATACGGATGCACCTAGACCACAGTTAGGTCTAGGTGCAGTACTCTCTCAAAGACAAAACGGACAAGAGAAGGTCATTGAGTACTACAGTAAGACTTTAAGTAAGCCAGAAAAAAACCATTCCGTCACTAGAAAGGAGCTGTTGGCCATCGTTAAAGCAGTCGAACATTACCATCGCTACTTATATGGAAAAAGGTTCCTGATTAGAACTGACCATGGAGCCTTGAAATGGTTATTACAGACGAAAAACTCTGAAGGCCAAATAGCCAGATGGATAGAGCGCCTGTAGCAGTAAGATTTCCAAATTGAACATCGACCAGGAAGGTCTAATGGAAATGCCGATGCATTGTCTAGACGGCCGTGTAAAGAAGATAGTCGGCATTGTCAAAGAACTGAGCAGCGTGAAGGACTTCTTTCTGTAAGGAGAACGTCGGTGGAAATAAACGATGGCTGGACCACACAGACGCTTCGAGACGAACAATTGAATGATCAAGATATTGGACCGATACTCTTGGCAAAAACTGAAGACAACAGACCAGAGTGGCAAGAAATTGCTGGTAAAAGTCCAAACCTGAAGGCGCTATAGGCCCAGTGGCACTCTCTTAGAATAGAAAATGGATTACTGAAGAGAGCGTAGGGGAGTCCGGATGGCAAGACCGTAATCAGTCAGTTGGTTGTTCCTGGTAGCAGAAAATCGAATGTACTACAGGAAATGCACAACTCAACAAGTGGAGGTTATTTTGGGGTCAATAAAACCTTCGCCAAAATTAAAGAGCGAATATTGGTGCCGTAAGTGTGAAGTATGTTGTGCCACAAAAGAACCTCGAACAAGATCACGGGGCCGAATGTTGCAGTACACTGTAAGTGCTCCATTCGAGGTAGCAATTGATGTCGCGGTACCATTTCCTTAGGCTGAGTCAGGCAACAAATACATCTTGGTCGCCATGTTTATTTCACTAAATGGTCTGAAGTGTACGCCCTGCCTAATCAGGAAGCAACGATTGTGGTAACGGTGCTAGTAAATGAAATATTCTGCAGATTTGGAGTCCTTCTCGAACTTCATTCTGATCAGGGCCGAAATCTTGAACTTCTCGGAATTCGCAAGACTAGGACAACTCCTTTGCATCCACAGTCGAATGAGATGGTAGAGAGATTTAATCGGACCATGGAACATTACCTGTCTAAAATGGTGGCAGATCATCAGCGTGATTGGGACCAACATCTACCTATCATGTTGATGGCATATCGAGGCTCTGTACACGAGGCCAAAAAATTCCGATGTTCGGAAGGAAAATAAGGCTTCCTGCGGATTTGATGTATGGAATACCAGAAAAAGATTCGCTCAACTCTAAGAATTTTCTGGAGGACCTCAAGGAGTAGCTTAACAATGTTCATGAACAAGTCATGAATAAACTGCGGATTTCCAGTGATCGAGCCAAAGCAAGATATGACATACTGGCGGCTTCCAGGATGGTGATTTGGTGTGGCTGTTCAATCCGCGGCGAAAGGTGGGGAATTCGCCCAAACTTAGCCACAATTGGGAAGGGCGTTATACAATTATAAAGAAGATTAATGACGTGGTGTATAGGATCCAGCGGACCCCCAGGTCAAAGATGAAGGTTGTTCATCTGGATCGATTAGCACAACACCATGGAACTCTATATGTTCTGGACGAACAGCCTTAGGAGGAGGGCAATATTACGGTGTGCAGCGGGCGCCGGGAGGCGGAGCAACAATGAAGTTTGGACCTTCGCGTCTCGCGGCCCATCCGGGCGGTATCGGACTGTCATGAGTGATTTATTGCTCTGTTTATTAAGAACGCAGTTATTTACGACCTTTTTTTATGTGAGTCTTATCAAGACTATTCTAGGCTTCTCTGCATTTTTAGGATTTTGTATAAAAGGCGAATAGCGCCGCCGTTGTAGTAGTTCTATTTAATCGAGCTATAGGTAAGCTAAAGTACCAAATGATAATAGAAGGCTATGAAGTGTTAAGTAGTGAATTATTTAGTACGCGACTTGTACTTGTGTGTATTTGTGGGATAAATAAATAGTATAAATAGTGTTTTCGTGTTAAACCGCTACACTGGAATTATTGAACCGTGAGTTTGCAAAAATACATTTGCTAAAATAAAGATGATACACACAGAGAAATTATTTTTAAGTTTATATCGGATACAGACTAGCTATCTCCACAAAAATATGAAAACAACTTAGGATTTGCGTCACTACTATAGTGATATATACCGGATAAGAGAGTACCCGTGAAGTGTGTGAATGGAACTAATTCTAGCAGTTTAAATTTACACTTTCCTCTCCCAGCATGCGAATCGTAATTTATTACTAAATGTAGGCAAGCGCAGTAAATATGGCGTTTAAAGGATGGGAAAATTTACGATTTGTTTTATGTCGATGGTCAACAGCCTCTACCAGTTTGTGAGACAAATCCCTAAGACGTAACTCATCCCCAACTACTGGATATAAATTTAGCTTTCGCAACACGAAAAAAAAGTTCATATTGAAAGCCTATGGGTTACTTATATATATAATTTTGAAACTTTTATAGTGATTATTGGTCTGGCATAAATTACGATTAAAGCACTCCAATGCTTTGCTCTAAGACCCATTTCCTATGGTATTTTCGTTTCGCGAAAGAACTCTGGCATACAAGTATTTACGGTACTTTTTATTATGATATCGTAAAACCCACCTAGCTATAATTCATCATATTACATAGTCGCGACAGTGCGTTTAATCTGCACAAGACACACCTTTTACTGATAATCGGAGATAATGTCAAAATATTTTATAAAAGAAACGGTTAATTAATAGAGGCTCTTGGCTGGACGAATCTAACTCCACGGGATACTGGTACCACACTTTCAGGTTGTGTTTTATTGCAACATAAATTTAATCCATTAATTAAGATAGATTTTAAACGGAGGTTACTTAAGAACCTCGATAAATACTGATGTCGTAGATTAGCAGGAACATAACTTGAACACGGACACCTGCAGTCTATGATGGTTTATTGTGGAAAGGTGAAGTAGTAAAATGGTGGTCAGTAACCGCAGCCTACTTTCAAATTCCGACATTCAAGACGGAAAGAAGTATTAATTTTAATACTAGTAATAATAAAAATTAATATTATTGTATTACTTTAATACTAGTTATGGCTGGATGGAGGGACCAGATTTAGACCGAAAAAAATATGATATAAATATTTTTGGTAATGTAGTTATTTACGTGTTATGTTAACTCGCTAAGACAACTTTGGTAGCAATAAAAATAAATACTGAAGTAATACTTCCATGAATTCAGCAAACAGCGAAAATCTTTAGGTAAGCATTTAGGTTATTAGCTTGACACTGGTAGTTCGCTGTTTACTCCAAAACTATCACCATAGATTAATACGTAGAAAAGGTGTCGATCGCGACCTTAGGGCATCCACAATTATTATAGCCGATTTCAATAAAGAGCAAATTGCCAAACTTCTGTTATTTTGATTTACTTGAAAACCCTCAAGCCGAGCCTTAATTTTAAGTATTTTCAAAGCTGTTTTAGTTAAAGACGACTTAAACAACACAAATGAGTTGTATGTATTGGATTAGAAACTGGAAGTGTAAATGTCTTAAAAAATATGCTTACGAACGAAAATTGTTCATATTGTTAACCCATTCGCCTCTGAATTGTCTTAATCATCTTATGAATGAAATCGTACCATTACCTAAACGATTTCGTGGGCTGCAGACCTTACCATACACGGTAACTTGTTTTACCAACCAGCGTTGTTAAAGCAAATTTGAATGATTCACCGATAATTGAATACAGTCGGTGTCAGTGAAGCAAATTTGGGTTATACTGAAGATGGCAAGACCAAAAACGAGTTTTTCTTATTGCTTATTTATAGACCTTGGGATGTGAACGTTCCTAATATGAAGCTATAGTCTTGAATCACAAATAAGAATAATTTCTACATACCATCCATTAATTGGTTGAAGACATACCTGAAACAAAATAAAAATTGATTAGTGTTTGAACCGTTTGTGAACAAACAATAAATTACCAAATAAACAAATAATAATAGTGACTATTATAATAGAACAGTTTCCTATTGTAACTTAGGTTTTTTGGGACGTCAAAACTTTATAATATTTTGAAAATAATAATTCGATTTCTTTGAGTGTTACCGAAGTCTTGCTTTTCGTTTATGAGTTAGCTGCAAATGATGAATGTACTTCAGGATTATCAAAAACTGCCTAAACCATCGTGTTAGTTAGTTTTAAAAAGTTACCTGAAGTAGAGGCAACAGTACAAACTTTATGGCTTATAGGTGTATTTTTTAACATAACGAAATAACTATCTCGGGAACCGTTGAAAGTTAAAACAAACTTTTTAATGCACAAAATTACAAAGTTGGACAAACCTATTAATAAATAAAAGTATCCACAACAGCCTAACATACAAGTACCTTTAGGCAGCTTCACAGACTCAAGAGGTACTGTCGAAACACATCTTCAATGAAGCAAAAAAGTTCAATAAGGCTTTATTAAATATCAATGAGACTGAACTTGTGGCCCCCAAAATTCAAAATTTAGAGCTTAATAGAAAACATAAAATTTATTTGCTTGAGTCACCATCGTTTTAGTTGGAAAAAGTTAGTCTGATAACGAATTGGCACTTCTTGGATCCTTCTTGGAAATAAAGACAAAAGCTTACTCAGGGGATTAAAAGTTCTTAAGGCATTAGGTACCCGGTGCCCTGAAATGAATAACAAACGTGGGCCACATTCTGGCCATTCTTATGTTACATTGACATAAACCTTCCAAAATTACTCATAATAGACAGTTTAAGAATTAAAATTTTAGTTTAACTCTCGGTTTAAGGTAATTTGGTTTCTTGTGGCCGAAGTTGTCTTGGCTTGTCCTCTCTCGAGGTCACCACCTCAACATTTTCTGATAAGATAGTAGATCTGACCATGTCAAAGATACTGGACCTCGATGGTATACCTAACTTGCCTGCCCCCTGAATTATTTGTTTCAGCTCTCATTAACCTATGACATGTTTTCACCAGCCTGGAAGACTGCACGTGTCCAACCAAACCACGAGGGATGTAATCGAGTAGGTAAATATCGGCCTATTGCTGGAGTGGACTGTCTCTCAAAAGTACTGGAATATCTTGTCTGATGAAGAGATGATGAGAGAATCTCTCTATATGATTCATAGCTTCAGTAATGGCAACCAGTCAACAGGGTTTTCTTCCAGTAAGGTCTTGCCTCAAAAATTTGAGTGTGTATTCTTCTTTTTTGTGTTCCTCAGTCCATGACAAGTCTCGGTCTCGTACGAGACCGAGACCGAGACTTTAATATCGACTTCGAGACTGAGACCGAGACTGTCTAGGTCTCGATCTCGGTCTCGGTCTGCGAAACCGAGACCTAGACCGATACTGCCAATCGAGACTCTCGGGAGTCTCGGTCTCGAACAACATCATGCGTTTGCAAGATATTAGGTATTATATAATCAGCAGGCGAGCAGGTCTTTATAACAGTGCTTGCGTATAGTTATTTTTAGTATTGAATATTTAGTACATACTTATCGTAGTTTTCTATTTTCCTCTTTTTTCAAATCGATTCAAGGCTAGTAAGAACCAAAGGCGATTAAGACAAGTGTAAACTGTCACTTTTCGCCCTTTATATTTATAAATAATTATCAACTGTCATAAATAAGTTCTATGGATTCCTAAGTGTAACTAGCCTGCCAGTTAACAATAAGATGATGAAGTTTTGGTGTTTGCAAAATTATTGTATTATTTCTATACAGGGTAAGTTTTACATTAAACTAACCGGAACTAACCTGATTCTACATTGGAGATTGAAACTCTCAATAATTTCAAACTTTGATTTCAAGTAAAACTCATGCACAAAAATGGAAATTTCTCTGAAAACTGTGCATTATATAATAATGTGCATTATATAATAATTCAGAAGAAAATTGAATATGCAATTCAAACATAATAAGATTTTTCGAGATTAGAAAGGTGTTGGATGGCAGGTGTAGGACAAATAACCACTTCACTTTCTCGAAATCGCCAACGTTTCGACTTTTATTTTTAGGTCTTCCTCAGGGCTTTTTCAGTCAGTGAAGAACGTCACTAAAGCATATACAGACCGTCATGGCAGTACATAAAACAAAATTGTTAAAATCCAGACGGTGCACGTAAAAGCCAAGCAACAAACACACGGGCCAGGTGTCAGTGCCTGGCCTGTGGACGGACCTGTGGACGGGCCAGGCCCTGACCTAGGGTGTCAGTGCCTGGCCCGTGTGTTTGTTGGTTGGCTTTTACGTGCACCGTCTGGATTTTAACAATTTTGGTTTTATGTACTGCCATGACGGTCTTATATATGCTATGGTGACGTTCTTCACTGACTGAATAGGCCCTAAGGAAGACCTAAAAATAAAGGTCAAAACGTTGGCGATTTCGAGAAAGTGAAGTGGCTATTTATTCTGTAACTGCGATCCAGCACTTTTCTAATTAATGATAGGACGCAAAGCGCAATATGATTTTTTGAGATTCTACCTTTTTTTTCGAGACCGAGACCGAGACTCAAGTTGCTACTACGAGACCAAGACCGAGATTACGCGAGTCTCGGTCTCGGCCTCGATGCACAAGACCGACTCAATTATAAATTCGAGACCGAGACGGAGAGTATGTAAGTCTCGGTCTCGGTCTCGTGAAGCTCTATTTTAGGTGGACACCATTTAGTGCGACTTTTGGATTTAGAGGCTTTTAACAGAGTGGACCGTGGTGTTTTGTTAGTCAAGCTTGTTAATGCAAAATAAAAAGTGACAATAAGAAAATAATTTGTTTTTCAAAATCTTTTCAAATAAATTCTAAAAGAATAAAATCAATTATTGTCAATTACGATTTTCTTTTTATTATTTCAGGAACTAGGTGAATTGTGGGCCTATTGGTCTATTACATATCATTACATTTGTAACCAGGAATTTCAATTTTCGATATTAAATTTTAAGCCTCTTGTCTGGCAAATTGTCCAACTGGAGCAGAGGCCTTCAGGAACAACACTCTTTTGTAAAGCAGCAAAAGTGCCCCTAAAAACAAGAAATATATTTGGAATATCGCTTGAAAAATGTTAAGGAAAAATGTAAAAACAATTTTCGTAATTTTCGTTTTTTTTTTTAAATTTTAAAATGTCATTACGATTTGTACACAAATGTGCAACTTTACCCGAACTCAATCGAATTCGCAACTTTTACGCTTTACGAGATTATAATGATAAGAGCCGAATTTGAATGACGTTATAAATCGAGAAAGAAGACTCTAATCTATAATACAAGCCAGTTTTTCATTTTTAGTGAAATATTTAATGTCCGGATGTAAATTTGAAATGGATATTTTTTTATGACGTTTTGTCTATGGTAATTTAGATTTTTAAACAATTCAAGTTTCCACTGGGAATCGAACCACATATCTTCTATTTGCCAGACAATCGCTCTAACCATTGAGCTAAGGAACGCCCACTTTTTCTTCAGTCTAAATTTGTTAGAATCCAAATTTTTTTTGGCTGTATGGGGGGAAAGAGGTTTATAACCAGGAGCCATCGAATCTCATTTCCTCAACTTTAGAGGTTCGTCAAATTTGTAGACCACTTATATATCCAGAAAAAAACTCAGGTCTCTAGTACCAGGCTCTTTTGAATGTTTACGCCATTAAGATTTCAGATATCGTGTACGTGCAACCTTGTGGTCCTCGAATCAAGTGTGATATTTGATATCCACAGGTTCAACACGACGCTTATGAGGTGCAACAAATTTAAAAAAATAATAAAATCGATCAACCAAAATAAAGAGTAACATATTACCCATTCACTTATTTTTGACAGTATAGTTACCTTTAAAACCCTAATTTTTTTATACTCATTTCCTTTTAGCACATGTTGAGAAATGAAATGAGAAATAAAAATGTCAAAGTCAAATTTCCAACGCCTGCTTGCCGACAATAATAGATTCAATAACGATGCAGCTATACTGTAATACTATTTAAAACTAAAATTCAACTAAGTGGTTTTTCAAAGCATACTAGTAAATTTAGCAAAGACTGCAATTATGCAAAGATAAAACAAAAAAAAAATGTAATTTAACTTTTCTCGCTTACTTCATTTTAGCAACTTGGTACAAGAATACTTTGTTAATCTAAAATACTCTGAGCTTTTCGATTTTGATATTAAAAATACCAAAAAGTCAAAGACATAAAAAGCTTTATTAAAACTGTCAGTTGACCCCCAAATTGGTCGCCTATGGTAGCAATTGAAAGATCATTTTTGCATCATAAGATCGCTTATGTAAGATTTAACACATATCGGTAAGATAAAGTTTGGTTTTAAAAAACAATCTAAGAAATTATAAAAAAAAAACAATGTCAAAGGGCGATCTTCAAAGCGCCCTAGCTCCCTATGGAGACATTTTTGGGTAAGACAATTTACCTCAAATCGCAATAAAATCCTCTTTGGAATATGCTGTTTTCGTTTGTCAGTTTAGGTCTGTACAAGATTCTTCTATGTAATCTAACATAATCGATAGTTGTTGGTGAAGTTAGCGGGATTAGGACAAATAATGCACCTCTTCTTTATTCGAAAATGGCTCTCTAAGTGAGAATAGCCCTGATGAAGACTAAATAAACAGTCGAAACGTCGGCCATTTTCGAATAAAGAAGAGGTGCATTATTTGTCCTAATCCCGCTAACTTCACCAACAACTTACGGACGCTAATTACAACAATGAAGAATCGATAGTGTCAGAATTAAAATATAAAATTTAACACGAAAGAACTCAAAAACCGTTGATAACTTAAAATGAAAGGTAAGAAGGTAGGTTACAAATGAAAAGAAATTACAATTAAAACCTGGGGCCGTCGAGTCTCATTTCTTTAACTTAACTTCGCTAAATAGTTGTTGACTTCAATTATACGTTAGGAACCATGAAAACAGTCTATGATCACCGGTTCAAGCCGGCTTTTAATTTTTACGTCATCAGGATTTCTATTATCGTGAACGTGCCCAATCAAACTGCTCAAAGTGGCATACGTGACCTTAGTCAATTCGATTTCAAAATTGTAAAACCATTTCAATACAACACTGTTACGTTTATCTATAGATAGGCGAAGGGAAAATTCCCAAAAAACCTTTAAACCCAATTTTGGGGTTTTTACCCGGGTTTTTTCCCATCTTTTCTTGAAAGCACCCGGCAGTTTCAACATTTAAGGTTAGGTTTTAAATTAGAATTCAATAAATCCAGATTCTGGTTTGTTTTTTGATAAACTAAACACTGGTCAATTGATCAAAAGGCTTCAAGCTGCACAAACCAACAAATTATAGCTTAATTGGTAAAAGTTAGACGTATTGAAAAAGTTAAATTTAGAGGTTATAATGGAATAAACCCGGAATTTTCCCGAATGTGTGCAGGGAATAAACCCTCAAAAATGAAAAAACCGGGTGAAAACCCATCTCTACGTTTATTCGATAAATAGTAGATTATGTCACTAGGAGTAAAAGTGGGTCTTTTCGAGCCCAGAGATTGCCAGCCGAAGCGAAGCTGAGGCCTGCACCTGGGCGAAGCACAAAAAGACCTTTTTTTGTGTTTCTTTGTGCATTATTATCAATACTAAATTAGTAAAAATCACATTGACAAATAAATATGATGACGCGCCTGACATTTAACAGACGAACTCAGAATTCGAGAAACTATGCGATTTCGACTAATAAGGGTTTCGGGTGGTGCTCTCGAGCGTTCTGAGAGTATTCCTATTCTTTGTTTTTTCAAGAAGGCTGTAAAGATGGCAATTCACTCAGATCGGTCTATCTGGTATCATCTAGTGTTCAAATAATTTTGGTGAATGAAAATCGTTTATATATGCGCCACCATGACAATAGCGGTGACTTTTGACTTTACTTTTACTGTCTAGGTTTTTTTGCTACTTTTTTGGTCTCAGGATTAGAAACCCCACTTTAGGTGTGCGTATGGAGAAAACAAATGACGTACGGGGTGTTCATTATAAAATTTCATCTCGCAGGCTATGAAATTTTGACAGAAAAGGATGACATAATCAAAATATATGGACTTTTGTTTCTCCATCCTTTTCTTTTGACATTTCACAGCCAACTAGATGAAGTTTTATAATGAACACCTCGTACTTTTAGTCCGCTTGAAAAAAAAATAATATTTTTTGTTGTAAAACTAGACTGAGCTCTTTATAAGCTTCTTAAAGTTTTCTAAGAGAATACTAATGCCCGTTCGCACCAAGAAAAATTTAAGTATAGTTAAGGTTAAGTGGCACATAAACAAGCAATACCATTGCACCACATAATAAGCATCATTTTAAGGGCGGCTTGACTAAGCCTAGAAATTCCGCGGCTTATTTCTCCCTTAACTTTAAGTGAGAATCATTCGCAGTTGCAAGCTGGAAAGAAAGTCAAACTGTCAAACAAAAATTACAACTCAATCTAAAAAAAGTAAAGAATTTTTATTGTTTTGCAGTTTTGCACTTCGGCTATGATTTCATTTTGTGTTCACATATATCACATACTGGTGAAGAATCATCACACTGGTGAAGACTGCTCTGGTCTCCCTTTCAGAACTGGCAATGATCGCACTTGTGAGGCTTTAAACCATCACAATCAAAAATCACTTTTAAACTTCTTGGATAGTAACGCACCTCTAGCAGAACTCTTGCGGCCAGAAATGTTACAAATAAATGGCTTAATCTGTTTATAAATGGCCTTAATATGGAATTTCTGGCTCTTGCTTTTAAAAAGAATTCCAGACACTTGGCGCACTGTTTAACCTTGGCCCATGGACGTAACTAGCATCATATTGTCTTAAAACAACAATAACAAGACCACTTCAGCAATACTACCTATTCAGGGGATTTGTGGAGGATCTCTTGGTCACTGAGCTGGGCAAATATATTTTATCTGTGCAATTTTAATGCTCCGGTTGACAAATGATTTTGACAAAAATCCCTAGAATTCGTCGGGGAGATACAATATAGCCAAATTTATCCGACACTTGCTTCAGATTTTATTTAAAAGGAATGGTGCAATCCAGATTGACATAAGTGTCACTTAACTTTTATGCGGCCCTTACCTATTCGGAGCTTAAGTCACCTTTCACAGTTTCTTAAAAAAAAAAAATTAAAGCCTTTCTGCTACAGTGTATGTGATCAACTAAACTGTAGTACCTAAATGGCTCACGTGACCTCAGTCAGCCGGACTCAAAAATAAAAATGAAAGATAGTTACACCTTTTGTTGACATAAACATAATATGACCGATTCTGACGTAGTACGCCGTAAATCTCTTAAAAACTTTTTTGTCATTTGATTTTTTCAAATAATTATAGATTTTGAGTTCAGCAATTCAGTCACTTGTTCCAGAACTTTCTATAATAGAAATATTTACCAAAATGAATGCAAATTTCTGTTTGCAAACAATGTGACCGTTTTGTTGGGATATGGATCGACACTCATTCGTTATCGATATTTTTTTTCTTATCACCCTTCACTATAGGTATTGTTACGATCGCAGCAACGCCGCATGGGAGGCGGGGCAACGCATGGGAGCGTGTTGGTTGGTGGAGCTTCGCGACCTATCCGCGCTGCGTCATGGCTGACACGAGTGATTTATTGCTCGTCTGGCTTAATCTAGAAGGCAGTTGTTTACAACCGTTTTTTTTATGTGAGATTATTCAAGAATTCTTATAAAGAACTTTCTAGGTTTTTCTGTAATTTTAGGATTGTATATAAAAGGCGCATAGAGCGCCCGAGTAGGATAGTCGTATTTTAATCGAGCTATAAGTAAGCTAAAGTTACGAAGCGATAATAGAAGGCTATAAAGTGTTAAGTAGTGAGTTATTTAGTAGTCGTGTGTAATTGTGGAAATAAATAAATAGTGTTTTCGTGTTAAATCGTTACACTGGAATTATTGAACCCTAGTTCGCAACAATTGGTGTCAGAAGTGCGATTCCAGTGGGAATTTGAGGACTAATATTGCTGAACTGTAAGTGAGTGCTTTATTACCGGACATTACGTGTTTATGCCAGTGACCAGAAGCCAGCATCAAGCGATGGAGGATCAACTTGCCGCCCTGCTGTCCCTTATGCAACAACAAAAGGAAGAGCAAGAAAGACGTTATGTAGAACAAAAAGAAGAGCAGGAAAGACGTTATGTGGAACAAAAAGAAGAACAGGAAAGACGTGATCAAGTACAGGAGCAACGTTATCAACACCAGAAGGAAGAGCAGGAGCGCCGTTATCTAGAACAAAAAGAAGAGCAGGAAAAACGTTATAAGGAACAAAAAGAAGAACAAGAAAGGCGTGATCAAGTACAGGAGCGACGTTATCAACAACAGAAGGAAGAGCTGGAAAAACGTGATCAAATACAGGAACGACGTTATCTAGAACAGAAAGAAGAGCAGGAAAAACGTTATTTAGAACAAAAAGAAGAACAGAAACGGTTTAGAGAAGAATTAGTGAGCCATTTCGCAGCTAGGGAGCAACAATTGGAAGAAAGAATAATGCAATCCGTTAACGAAGGACTCGAAGCTGTCAACCAGAAGGTTCTCGAGCTAGAAAAGAAATTCCGGGAACAACTTGAGGACGACAACGTGTCTACAGAGAGTTTTAGCACAGCCAACGCTAAAATTAAGCCTCCCGATTACGACGGTACTACTGCATGGGAAATTTATAAAACTCAGTTTGAGGCAGCTGCAAAAGCTAATGGTTGGTCCGAGCCCCAGAAAGCTACATCATTAGTGGTAGCACTTCGTGGAAAAGCGGCTGAGTTACTCCAATCTCTGTCTGCAGCGGATCAAAGTAAATATGCGGTTTTAGTACACACTCTGCAACTACGATTTGGAAATGAACACAAAGAAACCGTGTTCCAGGCCCAGCTGAGGATGAGACAGCAAAAGTCAGGTGAATCCTTACAAGAATTTGAGGCGGACATAGACAGACTCATTCACCTGGCATATCCATCGGCTCCTGAATCTTTTCAAATGCAATTTGCCGCCGAAAGGTTCATCGAGGGAGTTAGAGATAGTGACATGAGATACCACTTACGTCTAGTAAGGCCCAAGGATATCAGCGAGGCACTAGTTCGGGCCCTGGAATTCGAGGCGTCACGAGTGTCATCTAGTTCATCTCCACGTGTACGAATGGCAACTTGCGGTGAAGAGGAGAATACGTCTATGGCTGAATCCATGGCCAGTTTACATAAAGCGATGAAAGATATGGCAGTCAGTATGCAAGCCCTGTTAGAAAGAACTCCTCGATCAACAGACAATCGGGGCATAAAATGTTTTAACTGCGGCAGACTGGGTCACATCAAGAGTAACTGCCGTAATAGGGCAAGAAGTCCGTCGCCGTCGTTTAGAAGACCAAGCGGCGACCAAGACCGCCCTAGGTCCCAGGAAAACTAATTCCGGTCAATGCAAGGGGGCAATTGACCGGGCCCGTTAAGACCCCCAGGATCTTTAAAGTCAATAATTTGGGTGGAAAAAGTCTCACAGTGGCCGGACGCATTAAAGGACAGAAGATCCAGATTACCATCGATACAGGAGCAGATGTGACCATTGTAAGGCCAGATAAACTTTTCGGATATACCATACAACCATTGCCCAACCCTATTATGTTAAAATCAGTCACTGGAGAATCTTGCCCTATAGACGGAGAAGCCGATGTCACCATCATTATTGGAGAAAGACTTGAAGTTCGGCATAAAGTGTTGGTTGCCAGGATCAAAGACGAGTTTATTTTGGGAATGGATCTCATCAGGAAACATGGATTTTCCTATGATCACAAACAGAATATTCTCACGTTTGGAGATGAGGAGTTTGCATTAACCAATGGAAATGTGGAAACTAGTGTCCGTCTACTGGTGGTGGAAGATGTGAAAATTCCTCCAAATTCAGAACAAATTATCACAGTGACTTCTGAAAATGATCCTGGGTGGTCCATAGGACTTATAGAACCTAACCTGGATTTGACGAGTGAAATCATGGTAGCCCGAACTTTGACCGACACGAAGAAGACTATGCCAGTACGAGTTGCCAATATTGGAGAAAGGACCATCAAGCTAAAAGAAGGAACAGTTCTTGCCAATTATGAGCCTGTACAATGGGTATGCAATTGTGTCGAAGCAGAGACATCCAAAATTATATCTTCTAACCAAGCTTCCCCAGAAGTTATTGATGCTTTTAAGCGACAGTGGAGTCACCTGTCAAAGGAACAACTTCAGACTGCTATAAAATTTGCCATGGATGAATCTGATATGTTTAACTTCAAGAGCAACGACAGTCAAACCGATTTAGTTGTCCATAAGATCAACACAGGAGATGCCCAGCCAATACGACAACATCCACGAAGGGTCCCTCTGGCTAAACAACAGGAAGTTAACAGTTTGCTGAATGAAATGTTAAAGGAGGGCGTCATAGAAGAATCATCTAGTCCATGGTCGTCGCCTGTGGTTCTTGTTAAGAAGAAAGATGGTTCAACGCGGTTCTGTGTTGACTACAGGAAACTTAATGATGTAACCAAGAAAGACAGCTACCCATTGCCACGTATAGACGACACCTTAGCAACTTTATCGGGATCAAAGTGGTTTTCCACTCTAGATTTAAAAAGTGGGTACTGGCAAGTAAAGATTGCTCCCGAAGACAAAGAAAAGACTGCATTTTCTACTGGTTCTGGACTATACCAATTCACTGTTATGCCTTTTGGATTGTGCAATGCTCCATCAACTTTCGAGCGACTAATGGAACTTGTCTTGAGGGGGCTGACTTGGAAAACTTGCCTGGTATACTTAGATGACATAATTGTCATGGGACGTGATTTCGACGAGCACTTGAAGAATTTAAGAGAAATCTTCAACAAGTTACGGAATGCTCACCTGAAGTTAAACTACAAGAAATGCAGCCTGTTCCAGAAGCAAGTCGAGTACTTGGGGCATACTATCTCAGAACAAGGCATTAAAACTAGCCATAGTAAAATATCTGCCATTAAAGATTGGCCAGTTCCCCGAGACAAACACGAAGTAAGGAGCTTTTTGGGACTATGTACTTACTACAGGAGATTTGTAGAGGGATTTGCCGACATCGCAAAACCGCTGCACAAATTAACGGAAAAGAAAACACCGTTCTTGTGGAACCACGAATGCAGTCAGGCGTTTGCAAGGCTTAAAGCTGCCCTCTGTTCTAGTCCGATCTTGGCTTACCCTATAAAGGACGGACTCTTTATTTTGGACACGGATGCAAGTAACTGTGGTCTAGGTGCAGTACTCTCTCAAAGACAAAACGGGCAAGAGAAGGTCATTGAATACTACAGTAAGACTTTAAATAAGCCAGAAAGAAACTATTGCGTCACTAGAAAGGAGCTGTTGGCCATCGTTAAAGCAGTCGAACATTACCATCGCTACTTATATGGAAAAAGGTTCCTGATTAGGACTGACCATGGAGCCTTGAAATGGTTATTACAGATGAAGAACTCTGAAGGTCAAATAGCCAGATGGATAGAGCGCCTGCAGCAGTACGATTTCCAAATTGAGCATCGACCAGGAAGGTCTCACGGAAATGCCGATGCATTGTCTAGACGGCCTTGTAAAGAAGATTGTCGGCATTGTCAAAGAACTGAGCAGCGTGAGGGACTTCCTTTGGTAAGGAGAACGTCGGTAGAAATAAACGATGGCTGGACCACACAGACCCTTCGAGAAGAACAAATGAATGATCCAGATATTGGACTCATCCTCTCTGCAAAGACTGACGACAAGAGACCAGAATGGCAAGAAATTGCTGGTAAAAGTCCAAACCTGAAGGCGCTATGGGCCCAGTGGCACTCTCTTAAAATAGAAAATGGATTACCGAAGAGAGCGTGGGAGAGTCCGGATGGCAAGACCGTAGTCAGTCAGTTGGTTGTTCCTGGAAGCAGAAAATCGGACGTACTACAGGAAATGCACGACGGAACCAGTGGAGGTCATTTTGGGGTCAATAAAACCTTGGCCAAAATTAAAGAGCGGTTCTACTGATAGCAATTGATGTCGCGGGACCGTTTCCTCAGACTGAGTCGGGCAATAAATACATCTTGGTCGCCATGGATTACTTCACTAAATGGCCTGAAGCATACGCCCTGCCTAATCAAGAAGCAACGACTGTGGCAACGGTGCTAGTAAATGAAATGTTCTGCAGATTTGGAGTCCCTCTCGAACTTCATTCTGATCAGGGCCGAAATTTTGAATCGGCTGTTTTCCAGAAGGTCATGGAACTTCTCGGAATTCGCAAGACCAGGACAACTCCTTTGCATCCACAGTCGGATGGGATGGTAGAGAGATTTAATCGGACCATGGAACATTACCTGTCTAAAATGGTGGCAGATCATCAGCGTGATTGGGACCTACATCTACCTCTCATGTTGATGGCATATCGAGGCTCTACGCATGAAGCCACTGGTTATACTCCGGCGAAAGTGATGTTCGGGAGGGAAATGGGGCTTCCTGCGGATTTGATGTATGGAACACCAGAAAAAGAGTCGCTCAGCTCTGAGAATTTTGTGGAGGAGCTTAAGGAGAGGCTGAACAATGTTCATGAGCAAGTCAGGAATAAACTGCGGATATCCAGTGATCGAGCCAAAGCAAGATATGACTTACTAGCTAACTCCCGCGGCTTCCAGGATGGTGATTTGGTGTGGCTATACAATCCGAGGCGAAAGGTGGGGAAGTCGCCCAAACTTAGCCAAAATTGGGAAGGACCTTATACAATTATAAAGAAGATTAATGATGTGGTGTATAGGATCCAGCGGACCCCTAGGTCAAAGATGAAGGTCGTTCATTTGGATCGATTAGCACGATACCATGGAACTCTATCTGTTCGGGACGAACAGACTTAGGAGGAGGGCAATGTTACGATCGCAGCAACGCCGCATGGGAGGCGGGGCAACGCATGGGAGCGTGTTGGTTGGTGGAGCTTCGCGACCTATCCGCGCTGCGTCATGGCTGACACGAGTGATTTATTGCTCGTCTGGCTTAATCTAGAAGGCAGTTGTTTACAACCGTTTTTTTTATATGAGATTATTCAAGAATTCTTATAAAGAACTTTCTAGGTTTTTCTGTAATTTTAGGATTGTATATAAAAGGCGCATAGAGCGCCCGAGTAGGATAGTCGTATTTTAATCGAGCTATAAGTAAGCTAAAGTTACGAAGCGATAATAGAAGGCTATAAAGTGTTAAGTAGTGAGTTATTTAGTAGTCGTGTGTAATTGTGGAAATAAATAAATAGTGTTTTCGTGTTAAATCGTTACACTGGAATTATTGAACCCTAGTTCGCAACAGTATCAAACTTTACGAAAAATCAGTAGTAAGTATCAACTAGATGTCTTCTAACTTTTTTCGTCATATAAAAGACCTAATAGAAAGGAATTCCGACTAAAAACGATATAACGATGCTCTTGTACAAGGAAACTTCAACATTATTCCACGAAGCTACGCTACTGAACGGAAACCATAAATCAGTCAGAGGTGCGCTTCTTGAAGAGATGCGTTATGTAAACAGCGCAAAATTGGTGTGTTCACTGTTCTTTTTAAAAAGCTTCTGCGGTGTAAAAAGGAAAAGAGAAAAGAAACAAGAAGGCAAAGCGGAGCTATTTCGTGATTGTTTGCGCAGTTTTCGCGGAGGCGTCACGCCGTCTGGCAACAAGGCTTCAGTGCAGTTCACTGACCCAATATTGCATACTTGGTGGTATGGTATACTTAATACCTGAGTAGCTGATAAAAAATTTAGCACAATTCTATATATAATAAATATGCGGTTGACCGATGTTATTTTAGTTTATTTGTGGATTAATTTCTTGAATTGTGTTAAGGATATCCTTGAATAAGCAGTCCACTCTTCCATCTTGTTTACGTATCAACGCAAAACTACGCTCTGCGAAAGATATATCTGTGAATTGCCAAATTTCAGGGTATGATTTCACATTAAAAAATATATATAAACATATGTTCGGAAATACCTTTATAATGCTCTAGAACTTTTCAAAGAGGTTGTCCAAAAAATAGCTAGTATTTTTTACTTTAAAAACCGATATTTCAAATGTTTCCTAAATTATGATAAATCAACAGCTACTCTTACGGAAATAGAAATTTAATTAGAAGTTAATAAAACACAGAGACTTTTTATGTCAATTGCATAAAGGATTTTAAACCAGGGGCGGAGAACTAGGAATGCACCATGACATGATTAATAGGTAGGTGTCCCCATAGCTCCGTCCTTGTCCTCAATTTCTTTATGCCCCTGGCAGACAAAATATTCCTGAATTAAGAATAGTTATTGTACCAAAACGCTTGTTTTTTTTTTGAGATAAAAAACGAAAACTACTTTTTGGACGCCATCTTTGAGGATCTCGCGCTTTATAGAGTCATTTACGGACACATGTAAATAAACATATTTTCTTATTTTTAATGTAAAAATTTGGCAGAGGAATTTCCGGATACACTGTATAGGCCTAATATGTTTACCATAGGCCACTATAGTTTTTGTTTATTGGTGGTGTTAGACATCAGACATCATTTTCTGAATAATGGTATCGACTTACCAACCCCAACAGATATTTTGAATAAATAAAAACTAAACGACATTGAGGTAATCAGTCACCAACCGGGTCACAGTAAAGTTCAAGATAGGAAGCAATAGCTGGTTTCGTTTTGGTAAACGATTCCCTTGAATTAACTTAAGATTAATCAAAATATGGAAAACGTTTCGATTGCTTTTAAAGATATCCGACAAAGTAGCTTAATTATTTTTAAACAAAGCAATTCATTTCTACGTTTACTTTCACGCTTGACGGTCTCATGTTTATTTATAAACAACTCCCACAGCTTCGAGATTCGAATTTCAAACACACTTTTTTTCATATGGATGACTCTATAATTATCTACCATTTGATCCCGTAAATTATTTTTCACACATATTAGTTTATTCAGGTTTTAAGGAGGTAGGATATTAGTTATTGTTTACATACTTCAGTCTAGAACTATGATTTTCTGAGTAAATATTGTTGCGAACTCCGGGTTCAATAATTCTAGAGTAGCGATTTAACATGAAATAGTTATTTATGTAGTAAGAGCGAAAAGTACAACTGACAAACTACAGCAAAAAAGTTACTTTTTTGCATCGTAATGCATACAACGTTTTTTCTGCAAACGATCAATTTCAAATAATGTGAGTCACAACTGAGCATAACTGAAGACACAATCTGAAAATTTAAATTCATTTAAACAAATGACGTTTTAAATATTTGGTTGAGAGGTGGTAGTTGCTATTGACAGCAAGCGAAAAAATCTTTTTCTACGACCATGTAAAAATAAACAACTTTCTTCATACCTTGCCCTAGCCGAAATAGTTATTTATGTATTAAGAGCGAAAAGTACAACTTTTTTGCTCGGAGGGTGAAGTTTGACGCTCGACGCGAAGCGGAGAGCGGCAATCACTCGAGAGCAAAAAAGTTACTTTTTGCTCGTAATGCATGCAACGTTTTTTTCTGCAAACGATCAATTTCAAATAATGTGAAACACAACTGAGCTTAACTGAAGTCACAATCTGAAAATTTAAATCAAAGTGACAATGACGTTTTAAATATTTGGTTGAGTGGTGGTAGTTGCTGTTGACAGCAAGCGATAAAATCTTTTTCGCTTGCTGTCCTGGGCAACGCGCGAAAAAGTAAACTCACATTCTGATCCTCAAAAATGGTTAGGTTTTCGTTTGTCTAATGAAAGCGTAAAATGCGTCATTATTTGACGTTTGTAGAAAAACGTAATTTTCGTCTCTAGTCTAGTCTAGAGAGAAAATCCCATAACGTTAACTTTCGTCTCTAGTGACGAAGTTGTTCTAATTTCGCCTGTACATCGCCAATTAAATGCGATTTAACTGGTCTAATCTTAAAAAACACCATGGAAAATGGTGATATCATACAAAAACATGTATATTTTGCCTGCCCAGGCCTGCACTCATTGACAGTCGAGATGTCATGTTGACAATGACGCGCCTGAATTTTTGAAAGAAATACTCTATAGGGGTTGTTTTTAAAGTTAATGAAGACTTAATGTTAGCATGGTCGAAGAAAAAGTATAGTGTTTTACTCGTCAAAAAAGCATTTTCTATCGCTCGAAAACATTACCAAACTCGGCTTCGCCTCGGTTGGTAAACTGTTCTCTTGCGAGAGAAAATGCTATTTTCGTCACTCGTTAAACAATATAATATTTTCGCTTGCTGCCCTGGGCAACGCGCGTAATAGTAAACTCACATTTTGATCCTCAAAAAAGGTTAGGTTTCCGTTTGTCTAATGAAAGCGTAAAATGCGTCATTATTGGACGTTTGTAGAAAAACTCTATTTATATCAATTTCTTCAATTTTTGAAATTAGACTTTAGTGTACCTACCTTTGGTGATAACTAGTTACACTTTTTGTTTAACTTTGATGTAGTAATTGTCATCAAAGTTACTTAATTTTTCTTAAACCAGCAAATGTAACAACACTATTCAGGTTAGTTCATATTGTAACAAACTGTCCTACTTTTTCCCATTTCAATATGTTTTAGTTTTTTTTTTTTTGAACATCAAGTTTTACAATTTTTCTCGTTTTACCAAATAAACAAAAATATTTCATATCAATAAAAAAAACAGTGGCAAACCTACTCATCAGCGATTTTTACATACAAACAGCTTGACCTTGGGTACTGCATGCGACCTGTATTTTCTTATTTAATAAACACACATATAATCACTATTGAACTTGCCCCATTTTTCATGATTAAACCTCCATGTGACAACCGACAAATTTCCTCGTTCTTCACTTTTCTTTCAAATTTAAGCGTATCTGCATGTCTGGCACCTGGCCGCGGCTTTACTGCTAGTCATCCGCGGTTTGTTACGGCAAGAGCTAGGCATGTAACTCAAACTTCACCATCACAAACCTTAACAACTAGGACACAACATGCTTACCCATAATAGGGTGTTCGTAACGTTTTTTTCAAGTACTACAAGCGTTGGTTTCCATAATTTGATGCCAAGACTGACCAACACCGGTATTTTCACAAAAGTATTGAGAAAAAACATCACATAAAAAGAAAAGAAGTCCTTCAGTCATACCCCCAATGTGAGAGTGTTTTGTGGTAAGCCGCTTCCCTTTTTACCCCTTTTTTTTATTTTTTATATTTTAGATTGTATTTATTGTTTACTTTTAGTTTTATCTGTAATGTTTTTCCAATGTATATACACTGCATAACCTTTATCTAGCATTTTGCCTCACGTACTGGTTACTTACAATAAAATACTGTTGCAGCTATTTACTAATGAAGATGCTAATGAAGATCCATAAAGCATCGAAACGTCATATGCTTGGGAATTATCAGGAAACCAATGGATGGCAGTTTGAGAACTTAATTTAATTTTGTTAGTCTTAATTTTAATTAGTTTACTAATTTAGGCGGAAAATTTGTCTTAGAATTTCCAGACGCCATTTTCTCGAAAACCGTTAAAGATAAGTATAGGGCATGCTACATAAAAAATGATTACAAATCCGTAGAGAACTAAAGAAAATCACAAAAAACAAGAAGGATTTGCGCAATTAAAAACAAACATTGACGGGTCCCAGCGATTTATTGAAAAATTAACACCTCATTTTTAAATAATTAGTATAACGTCCTGCAAAAACTCACAGCACTCTCTATCTTTATAAAAATTGTTTTCGGACCAGTGTTCAAATGATGTTTTCGATTATCATTTTCAACCGAATTTGAAATCCAGAATAAGGTTTTCTATGTTCACGACCCAGTCTATAAACCACCCACGATCACATTTAAACTGTAACAATAAAAAATCTGAATTTAACTTCAGGCAAGTAAAACATAGATGGATAAAATACGTTCTTAGTCACCACGTATTCTAAAAAGAAAAGTCGTAATGTTCATTCACACGTTCAACTGTCAAGTCCTCGTGAATTAGGTCATATTACGTTTCAACAGTAATTCCAAATCAATCATCTTAATCATATTTGCCTCTGATAGAATGCCAATTCTAAAACTCATCAGCGCCGTAATTGAAGTGCTTCTGTGCCGGCTGACTACGCGGATTTGAACCCATCTGACTTCGCCATAAAAGGACAGTCGATGCAGGTTAAACATCGAGCTGGTTTGTACGGTATACAACAATCAATGGCCGCAATGGTCGCGTATTGATCACTAATGGGTGTCCATCCTGATTCTTGTTTGCTATACCGTTAATCTTTGAAGAACTCGTTGACAGCTCTCTATTTTTTTCAACAATCTAGTCGGAAGATAGAGTTTCGTTGGCATTGAAACTGGTTGCTGGTCAAGTCTGAATGCACCCGACGAAGAATTCAACAGGTGATAAAGAGTCAGCTGAGGGTAACGAGAAAGACCGTCTCGCCTGGGGAATAGAAAATAGTTCTCGCTTAGTTAAGTACGTACCTTCCAGCCCAGCAGAGCGAATTAATATGACGTTAGGATATAATCTATAATCTTGTTCTTTGTGGTAAGGGCATGTCAGGTAAAAGTAATAGACGCACACAAAAATGACCGATCATCCCGCGAGCCTTCACTATTCAAGCTCTGTAGTAGTATACAAGCTGTTAAAATTCGACAATTAAAAACTATTGAACATTAAGTAACATCTGCTGCAGTGGTACCGCTTTGACAAGTCGTTTTTAACATTATGCAAAATTTAAGTCACATATGAGATATTTGAAGCTTTCTTAAAATCTCTTTTATGAGTACTGGGTATAATAATTACTGACTACTGAGATAGTCAAATACCAATTATTCTACAGGGTCAGCTTCATGTCAAAATGTGAAATATTTGTAACAAAAAGTACCAGGTAAAGTTATTTTTCAAGAATATGTTTTGTAAAAAATGTAAAAAAACTGCCTAAAATACGGCATTAAGCAGTTTTGTTGAATAAATCAAGGACAAGACATTTGAATAGCCAAATAATAGTAAAATGTTTAAGGAGTGACGAAAATAGCATTTTCTCTCGCAAGAAGATGCAAGGTAATGTTCTCGATTTTAATTAAGTGAGAAGAATTAAGAGTCTGTTCGTGTCTTTTTTGGGGAGTCTCATCGAACTCCTAAAGGATGCTGACGACGGAGGCTGAGGTTTGTCACCTCTAGAAAGTAGTTACGCAATTACTCCGTTCAAAAGAGAGTAGTAAGAACAGAAGTTTGATTAACATATATATTTAGTAACCTTAACCAATATTTCAAAAGGAAATTAATTTTTCTATTTTGCTTTTCTATTTTCTATTTCGACTTTGCTTTTATATATTATTGAAGGTTTTTTTATTAATTCATTTTAACATATTTTTGTGCTTTATAAAATGAGCTTTGGAACAAACAGTGACCTCGGTATTAGCCTTCGGAGTAGTTGTTTTTGTTTGTTTCCTCCTTAACAGCTAAAATATTTTGGAAATATAGCAGAGATAGAAAGCAGAGAAGTTTTCAATTACTAAAATGTAAATGACGGAATTTTTTACATGGTCGTGGAAAAAGCTACATTATTTGTTATCCTCAAAATTCCTTAGCATAAAGTAATGTGTTTGCTGTACTACTAGCTTTTTGAGGTCTTTGAGTATACAGGGTGTTTCATTAAGGGTGGCCACCGGCCATATCTTATACGGACTATCTACGAAACTAATTGGTTTAGAAGCTAGAGAAAAACCTTTTGATTATTAAAGTGGACATGAGAAAATCCTGGAAATTATTTTCAATTAGAAACCAAATAATACAAATCATTTTTTTTTGAAAATTGTAGTTTTAAGGTATACCTTGGGCAGCATTATTAGAAAGACTAGACAATCCTGCAACATTTTGAACTGACTCTCGTAGATGTACTGTGCTCAATAAGAGTGGTGGAAACAATTGAAAGTAAAATAATCAAAATCCTTGTAACTTTCAAGCCTCATATCCGATATTAGTAAACTTGGTCTTTTTTTTGGAAGATAATTGCCATTACTTTTAACTGTGGAATCCAGTGCTCACAATTTCTTGCCACTCTGGTCTCTTGTGGTCAGTCTTTGCCAAGAGTATGGGTCCAATATCTGGATCATTCATTTGTTCGTCTCGAAGCGTCTGTGTGGTCCAGCCATCGTTTATTTCCCCGACGTTCTCCTTACAGAAGGAAGTCCCTCACGCTGCTCAGTTCTTTGACAATGCCGATTATCTTCTTTACATGGCCGTCTAGACAATGCATCGGCATTTCCGTGAGACCTTCCTGGTCTATGATCAATTTGGATCTCCTGTCCCTTAATGCGTCCGGCCACTGTAAGACTTTTGCCATCCAAATTATTGACTTCTTGAGGGTCTTAACGGGCCTGGTCAATTGCCCCCTTACATTGACCGGAATTAGTTTTTCCTGTAATCTAGGGCTGACTTGGTCGCTGCTCGGTCTTCTAAACGCCAGCGACGGACGTCTTGCCCTATCACGGCAGTTAATCTTGATGTGACCCAGTCTGTCGCAGTTAAAACATTTTATGCCTCGATTGCCTGTTGATCGAGGAGATCTTTTCAACAGGGCTTGCATATTGATTGCCATATCCTTCATCGCTTTATGTAAACAAAGTTCATGTTACTATCGCGAACTCCCTCAATGAACCTTTCGACGGCAAATTGAGTTTGAAAATATTCAGGGGCTGATGGTTATTCCAGGTGAATTAGTCTGTCTATATGCCGTCTCAAATTATTGTTACGATTCGCAGCAACGCCGCATGGGAGGCGGGGCAACGCATGGGAGCGTGTTGGTTGGTGGAGCTTCGCGACCTATCCGCGCTGCGTCATGGCTGACACGAGTGATTTATTGCTCGTCTGGCTTAATCTAGAAGGCAGTTGTTTACAACCGTTTTTTTTTTATGTGAGATTATTCAAGAATTCTTATAAAGAACTTTCTAGGTTTTTCTGTAATTTTAGGATTGTATATAAAGGCGCATAGAGCGGCGGTTAAGGAGTAGTATTATTTTAAGCGAGCTATAAGTAAGCTAAAGTTACGAAGCGATAATAGAAGGCTATAAAGTGTTAATTAGTGAGTTATTTAGTAGTCGTGTGTATTTGATAAATAAATAAATAGTGTTTTCGTGTTAAATCGTTACACTGGAATTATTGAACCCCGAGTTCGCAACAATTGGTGTCAGAAGTGCGATTCCAGTGGGAATTTGAGAACTAATATTGCTGAACTGTAAGTGAGTGCTTCATTGCCGGACATTACGTGTTTATGCCAGTGACCAGAAGCCAGCATCAAGCGATGGAGGATCAACTTGCCGCCCTGCTGTCCCTTATGCAACAACAGAAGGAAGAGCAAGAAAGACGTTATGTAGAACAAAAAGAAGAGCAGGAAAAACGTTATAAAGAACAAAAAGAAGAACAAGAAAGACGTGATCAAGTGCAGGAGCGACTTTTGCAACAACAGAGGGAAGAACAGGAAAAACGTGATCGAGTACAGGAGCGACGTTATCTAGAACAGAAAGAAGAACAGAAACGGTTTAAAGAAGAATTAGTGAACCATCTCGCAGCTAGGGAGCAACAATTGTAGGAAAGAATAATGCAATCCGTTAACGAAGTACTCGAAGCTGTCAACCAGAAGTTTCTCGAGCTAGAAAAGAAATTCCGGGAACAACTTGAGGACGACAACGTGTCTACAGAGAGTTTTACCACAGCCAACGCTAAAATTAAGCCTCCCGATTATGACGGTACTACGGCCTGGGAAATCTATAAAACCCAATTTGAGGCAGCTGCAAAAGCTAATGGCTGGTCCGAGCCCCAGAAAGCTACATCATTAGTAGTAGCACTTCGTGGAAAAGCAGCTGAGTTACTCCAATCTCTGTCGGCAGCGGATCAAAGTAATTATGCAGTTTTAGTACACTCTCTACAACTACGATTTGGAAATGAACACAAAGAAATCGTGTTCCAGGCCCAGCTGAGGATGAGACAGCAAAAGTCAGGTGAATCCTTACAAGAATTTGAGGCGGACATAGACAGACTAATTCACCTGGCATACCCATCAGCCCCTGAATGTTTTCAAACGCAATTTGCCGCCGAAAGGTTCATTGAGGGAGTTCGCGATAGTGATATGAGATACCACTTACGTCTAGTAAGGCCCAAGAATATCAGCGAGGCACTAGTTCGGGCCCTGGAATTCGAGGCGTCACGAGTGTCATCTAGTTCATCTCCACGTGTAAGAATGACAACTTGCGATGAAGAGGACACTACGTCTATGGCTGAATCCATGGCAAATTTACATAAAGCGGTGAAGGATATCGCAGTCAATATGCAAGCCCTGGTGGGAAGAACTCCTCGATCAACAGACAATCGGGGCATAAAATGTTTTAACTGCGGCAGACTGGGTCACATCAAGAGTAACTGCCGTAATAGGGCAAGAAGTCCGTCGCCGTCATTTAGAAGACCGAGCGGCGACCAACAGCGCCCTAGGTCCCAGGAAAACTAATTCCGGTCAATGCAAGGGGGCAATTGACCGGGGCCGCTAAGACCCCCAGGATCTTTAAAGTCAATAATTTGGGTGGCAAAAGTCTCACAGTGGCCGGACGCATTAAAGAACAGAAAATCCAGATTACCATCGATACAGGAGCAGATGTGACCATTGTAAGGCCAGATAAACTTGTCGGATATACCATACAACCATTGCCCAACCCTATTATGTTAAAATCAGTCACTGGAGAGTCTTGCCCTATAGACGGAGAAGCCGTTGTCACCATCATTATTGGAGAAAGACTCGAAGTTCGGCATAAAGTATTGGTTGCCAGGATCAAAGACGAGTTTATTTTGGGAATGGATCTCATCAGGAAACATGGATTCTCCTATGATCACAAACGGAATATTCTCACATTTGGAGATGAGGAGTTCGCATTAACCAATGGAAATGTGGAAACTAGTGTCCGTCTACTGGTGGTGGAAGATGTGAAAATTCCTCCAAATTCAGAACAAATTATCACAGTGACTTCCGAAAATGATCCTGGGTGGTCCATAGGACTTATAGAACCTAACCTGGATTTGACGACTGAAATCATGGTAGCACGAACTTTGACCGACACGAAGAAGACTATGCCAGTACGAGTTGCAAATATTGGAGAAAAGACCATCAAGCTCAAAGAAGGAACAGTTCTTGCCAATTATGAGCCTGTGCAATGGGTATGTAATTGTGTCGAAGCAGAGACATCCAGAGTTAAATCTTCTAACCAAGCTTCCCCAGAAGTTATTGATGCTTTTAAGCGACAGTGGAGTCACCTGTCAAAGGAACAACTTCAGTCTGCTATAAAATTTGCTATGGATGAATCTGATATGTTTAACTTCAAGAGCAACGACAGTCAAACCGATTTAGTTTTCCATAAGATCAACACAGGAGATGCCCAGCCAATACGACAACATCCACGAAGGGTGCCTCTGGCTAAACAACAAGAAGTTAACAGTTTGCTGAATGAAATGTTAAAGGAGGGGGTCATAGAAGAATCATCTAGTCCATGGTCGTCGCCTGTGGTTCTTGTTAAGAAGAAAGATGGTTCAACGCGGTTCTGTGTTGACTACAGGAAACTTAATGATGTGACCAAGAAAGACAGCTACCCATTGCCACGTATAGACGACACCTTAGCAACTTTATCGGGATCAAAGTGGTTTTCCACTCTAGATTTAAAAAGTGGGTACTGGCAAGTAAAGATTGCTCCCGAAGACAAAGAAAAGACTGCATTTTCTACTGGTTCTGGACTATACCAATTCACTGTTATGCCTTTTGGATTGTGCAATGCTCCATCAACTTTCGAGCGACTAATGGAACTTGTCTTGAGGGGGCTGACTTGGAAAACTTGCCTGGTATACTTAGATGACATAATTGTCATGGGACGTGATTTCGACGAGCATTTGAAGAATTTAAGAGAAATCTTCAACAAGTTGCGAAATGCTCACCTGAAGTTAAACTACAAGAAATGCAGCATATTCCAAAAGCAAGTCGAGTACTTGGGGCATACTATCTCAGAACAAGGCATTAAAACTAGCCAAAGTAAAATATCTGCCATTAAAGATTGGCCAGTTCCCCGAGACAAACACGAAGTAAGGAGCTTTTTGGGACTATGTACTTACTACAGGAGATTTGTAGAGGGATTTGGCGACATCGCAAAACCGCTGCACAAATTAACGGAAAAGAAAACACCGTTCTTGTGGAACCACGATTGCAGTCAGGCGTTTGCAAGGCTTAAAGCTGCCCTCTGTTCTAGTCCGATCTTGGCTTACCCTATAAAGGACGGACTCTTTATTTTGGACACGGATGCAAGTAACTGTGGTCTAGGTGCAGTACTCTCCCAAAGACAAAACGGGCAAGAGAAGGTCATTGAGGACTACAGTAAGACTTTAAGTAAGCCAGAAAGAAACTATTGCGTCACTAGAAAGAAGCTGTTGGCCATCGTTAAAGCAGTCGAACATTACCATCGCTACTTATATGGAAAAAGGTTCCTGATTAGAACTGACCATGGAGCCTTGAAATGGTTATTACAGATGAAGAACTCTGAAGGTCAAATAGCCAGATGGATAGAGCGCCTGCAGCAGTACGATTTCCAAATTGAACATCGACCAGGAAGGTGTCGCGGAAATGCCGATGCATTGTCTAGACGGCCATGTAAAGAAGATTGTCGGCATTGTCAAAGAACTGAGCAGCGTGAGGGACTTCCTTCTGTACGGAGAACGTCGGTGGAAATAAACGATGGCTGGACCACACAGACCCTTCGAGAAGAACAAATGAATGATCCAGATATTGGACCCATCCTCTCTGCAAAGACTGACGACAAGAGACCAGAATGGCAAGAAATTGCTGGTAAAAGTCCAAACCTGAAGGCGCTATGGGCCCAGTGGCACTCTCTTAAAATAGAAAATGGACTACTGAAGAGAGCGTGGGAGAGTTCGGATGGCAAGTCAACCTTGGCCAAAATTAAAGAGCGGTTCTACTGGGTGAATTATCATGAAGACGTCGAATCTTGGTGCCGCAAGTGCGAAGTTTGTTGTGCCACAAAAGGACCTCGAACAAGATCACGCGGCCGAATGGTGCAGTACACTGTAGGTGCTCCAATCGAGAGGGTAGCAATTGATGTCGCGGGACCGTTTCCTCAGACTGAGTCGGGCAATAAATACATCTTGGTCGCCATGGATTACTTCACTAAATGGCCTGAAGCATACGCCCTGCCTAATCAAGAAGCAACGACTGTGGCAACGGTGCTAGTAAATGAAATGTTCTGCAGGTTTGGAGTCCCTCTCGAACTTCATTCTGATCAGGGCCGAAATTTTGAATCGGCTGTTTTCCAGAAGGTCATGGAACTTCTCGGAATTCGCAAGACCAGGACAACTCCTTTGCATCCACAGTCGGATGGGATGGTAGAGAGATTTAATCGGACCATGGAACATTACCTGTCTAAAATGGTGGCAGATCATCAGCGTGATTGGGACCAACATCTACCTCTCATGTTGATGGCATATCGAGGCTCTACGCATGAAGCCACTGGTTATACTCCGGCGAAAGTGATGTTCGGAAGGGAAATGAGGCTTCCTGCAGATTTGATGTATGGAACACCAGAAAAAGACTCGCTCAACTCTGAGAACTTTGTGGAGGAGCCCAAGGAGAGGCTGGACAATGTTCATAAACAAGTCAGGAATAAACTGCGGATATCCAGTGATCGAGCCAAAGCAAGATATGACTTACTAGCTAACTCCCGCGGCTTCCAGGATGGTGATTTGGTGTGGCTATACAATCCGAGGCGAAAGGTGGGGAAGTCGCCCAAACTTAGCCAAAATTGGGAAGGACCTTATACAATTATGAAGAAGATTAATGATGTGCTGTATAGGATCCAGCGGACCCCTAGGTCAAAGATGAAGGTCGTTCATTTGGATCGATTAGCACGATACCATGGAACTCTATCTGTTCGGGACGAACAGCCTTAGGAGGAGGGCAATGTTACGATTCGCAGCAACGCCGCATGTGAGGCGGGGCAACGCATGGGAGCGTGTTGGTTGGTGGAGCTTCGCGACCTATCCGCGCTGCGTCATGGCTGACACGAGTGATTTATTGCTCGTCTGGCTTAATCTAGAAGGCAGTTGTTTACAACCGTTTTTTTTTTATGTGAGATTATTCAAGAATTCTTATAAAGAACTTTCTAGGTTTTTCTGTAATTTTAGGATTGTATATAAAGGCGCATAGAGCGGCGGTTAAGGAGTAGTATTATTTTAAGCGAGCTATAAGTAAGCTAAAGTTACGAAGCGATAATAGAAGGCTATAAAGTGTTAATTAGTGAGTTATTTAGTAGTCGTGTGTATTTGATAAATAAATAAATAGTGTTTTCGTGTTAAATCGTTACAGTGGAATTATTGAACCCCGAGTTCGCAACATTATTATGGACTGGGGTGTGCCATGGAAAACAGATGCTTTGGCCCTGTATAAATTTTTGACAATTACATTGAGTGAATTTGGCAAGTAAATGAGGTTACAAATTTGACAAATGTCTAGTTCATTCATGAAATGTTGCCAGATTAATGTTATGAAAAGAAGTATTAAATTATACAAAATAAAATAAAAGGCTTTTTATAAGCATAGATGTTATGACTCTAATCATAAAACTAGTTAGTTGGGTATCAGGATACAATAATAAATAGCTGGTGTAAATAAATTTTTTATTTAAGTAAGTGGTGAATAACAAAAAAATACGCTAGAACATCATCATAATTTGGTGCTTAACATAAAACCAACAGTTAAATTTAAACGTTGGTTTAAATCGTCGTTTGTTTTTTCTTGACCAGATATTCATATAAAATGTGTTGGTATTCTTGGTATTTGGTCATATGTAGGAATCAGTGATATTAATCAAGCCTCGTGTTAATTTTTTGATACGTTTCGAACATTTATTTGTTCTTTCTCAATCGATCTACAGCTAAGAGGAATACAGACAATATAAGATTCTGTTAAAATAATAAAACTTATTAGACTTACCAATAGACATAAAGGCACTCACACAAACATGTTAAAATTGTTTAAAGCACCATATTATCGATGCGTATCATCCTACTCTATAAAATAAATTAAAGCCGGCCGTTTTGGCTAAAATGATATTTTATTGCGGGACTTGTTGGTGTTTAGGCCTCGCATTCCGGATTGAAGGAAGTGCCGTCAAGTTGTTTATTATTATTCTTATTTTTTTTTGTTTTTTTTTATTTGTTGAAAAAAGCATAATTATTTATTAGCATATAATATTGGCAAAAATCTTCCCTAAATGATTCACATCCTTCTTGTCGTTAATTGATTTTTTGTTCTTTTGAATATACAATATTTCGTGGAACTTCCTAGTCGAATTTTCGCTTTTTAGTATTTTCGTTTCTTGGAATTTGAAAGTATATTTATTTGTTTTTTCGTGGTTAGTGAGGGCGGTTTGGTTTTTTTTTGTCGTATTTGTGTGACTTAATACGATTTTCAAGATATACCCCTTCACATTTATTGCATGGGATTTCATACACAACATTACTGACTTTATTTTTAGGAGTTTTTTATTGTTGCAATAGATACTTAATGTTTGGCAGTGTGTGGATTCCCTACAGGGGGAAATCTGGACAAATTGAGGTATGTTAGCTTGTTGCATAGTAGCCTGAATTGAGTATTTAAAAATAGGAGAGAATATTGCCTTCGCCACTTTGTCCACAAATTTTTGTTCCTACACAATCGACGACTACGGCCACCTCCCATATGTGCAATATCTTATCTTTAATAGTTTTTTGGTCTGTATCATGGTCATTAAGTCTGTATCATGGTCATTAATCCAGAAGCGCTTTTAACCGCCTTAAGAAAGTTCTTTGTAACCTGTCTCTTAATATCAATATACTCATAAGAATTCTCAGATTAGTCTTTAGTGTCCTCCTCTATGGAGTAGAAGGCTGCAGTCTTACTGAAGCTGCCACCAAACGCTTATATAGAAACATTCGAGATGTGGTGCTACCGACGCATGCTACGGGTCTCATACACCATACAACTAACATCACGATTCTCGAGAGGCTCAGAAAAGACAAGGCAGGATTGAGGGAAGCGAGGCTCTAGGCACAGGCGTATATCCTGGCTGGCCAACCTATTAAGTTAACATAAAAATATGATAATGTTAAGATGTTCGAGCTTATATCAGTAGTCCTTTATTTACTAAAATTAAAAAATGTTATAAACTAATTATCAATTATAATATCCTGGGGATTTTTTACCTCCCCTACCCATTTCATGATTTTGCTTCTTTCTACTACACATACTGCCTACTTATGGCAGGCTCGGTATTTTGAATGATTGATACCTAGTTTTTTATTAATTTGGCAACGTTTTACAAATAATTTAGACATTTGTCAAATTTGTCGGTGTGTCACATTTGTACTTGCAAAATTTACTCAATATCATTGTCAAATATTTATACAGGGGCAAAACATCTGTTTTCCATGGCACACCCCACTCCATAATAATTTGAGACGGCATATATGTCCGCCTCAAATTGTTGTAAGGATTCACCTGACTTTTGTTGTCTCATCCTCAGCTGGGCCTGGAACACTACACTACGGTACTAAAGCTGCATAATTACTTTGATCAGCTGCCGACAGAGATTGAAGTATTCAGCCGCTTTTCTACGAAGTGCTACCACTAATGATGTAGCTTTCTGGGGCTTGGACCAACCAATAGCTTTTGCAGCTGCCTCAAATTGGGTTTTATAAATTTCCCAGGCCGTAGTACCGTCATAATCGGGAGGCTTAATTTTAGCGTTGGCTGTGCTAAAAGTCTGTGTAGACGCGTTGTCGTCCTCAAATTGTTCCCGGAATTTCCTTTCTAGCTCGAGAACCTTCTGGTTGACAGCTTCGAGTCCTTCGTTAACGGAGTGCAGTAGTCTTTCTTCCAATTGTTGCTCCCTAGCTGCAAGATGGTAACTCTTCTTTGAACCGTTTCTGTGCTTCCTTTTGTGCTAGATAACGTTTTTCCTGCTCTTCCCTCTGTTGTTGCATAAGAGAGAGCAGGGTGGCAAGTTGATCCTCCATCGCTTGATGCTGGCTTCTAGTCACTGGTATAAACACCTAATGTCCGGCAATGAAGCACTCACTTACAGTTCAGCAATATTAGTTCTCAAATTCCCCTGGAGTCGCACTTCTGACACCAATTGTTGAGAAACTCAGGGCTCAATCATTCCAGTGTAAGGATTTAACACGAAAACACTATTTATTTATCCCACAGATACACACAAGTACAATTCTACTACTAAATAACTCACTACTTAACACTTTATGGCCTTTTATTATCGTTTGGTACTTTAGCTTACCTATAGCTCGATTAAATAAGACTGCTCCTAACGGCGGTGCTATTCGCTTTTTATACAAAATCCTAAAAATATAGAAAAGCCTAGAACATTCTAAGAAGGAAAATAATTGTTAAGAGACACACAAAAAAAGTCGTAAATAACAGCGTTCTAAATAAAGAGAGCAATAAATCACTCGTGACAGATCCCACGGTCACAACGCCGTAGCTCCCAGCCGCTGCTCACCGTAACACTATCAATAGAGCTTCAATTCAAAATTACTTTACAACTTGTGAAGGAATCTAAATTTAACTATTTCCACTATTAACGCCTGTTGTTTAAAGACTGTTTAAGTTTGATAAATTTTTATTTGATAAATATGACATGACAGTTCTATGTTTTCTACAATGACAAGAAGTTTTTGCAGATTGGCAACTTTAATTTTTAAACACTTTTAATGCTTCTTCAATAAGACCCAAGAAACTTCAATAGGCTCTGGCTCCTTCCGGAACGTTTATTTCTAGCCAATGTCCATGGTATGTCCAACCAATTTGTAGTAATTCTGGCATAACGCAATAGTTGATTATTAAAACTAAGAAGTTTTCATTTGAAATACATTTTTAGGTAAAAACCTCTTATTTACTTTCTAACTACTAACAAGGTCCACGTAAAGTTTTATCACTTTTTTTTTTATTTTAACTCACTACCTTAGTTTGTTTGGATGATGAGCCCTTGACCTAGAATAACTTGACAGTCAATTCGTGGTCAATATCGATATATTAAGTCCTGCATGTGTCAACGCCCTGTAAGCGAGCATTGTAATTTCTTGACATAGCGCACCAAAGAATGCAACATGCAACCGCTACAGACTAATTCACGGTTGTTTGTCAAGTCATACAATAACGTGTTGATTTTAATAATTTACCGTTCATCGTTTGAGAGAGCTAACAACTGGTGTCTTGTTAGACGAAACAAGACTTTTCTTTGCCGGTAATTAGACGACTAACTTTAACTAGAGTTAAGCGGAATTTACCTACATAAGAGTGGCCTGTAACAAAAATTAAAGTTTGGTTACAATTGGAACCATGGTAAAGACTGATACAAAACTTGAGTCAAACTATTTTTAGTGGGCTTTATATGTAACAAAAAAATTTTTTTTTGAGAAAATTATGCTACAAGATACAGTTTTAGTCTGAAATTTTACACGAATATACAAATTGAAAGAAAGGGCGAATGGAATGAACTTCGACAAATGGCAAAGAACCATGTTTTCTCCCAAACGATGCACCAAGAAGGTTATTGGTTAAATTTACGAGGTTTTAGGGACATTAATAGTACCCACCTTACTTTTAGTTAGTAATCTGATCACGAACTTGTCTAGGATGGTGAAATCGAAGCCGTAAATTCTTCGGTCTATATTCGATTTGCAGAAATCAATAAATAACAGAAAATCTCAAACATATATCGCACATTTGAATATACGAATACGTGTGTAATAATTGCGTGTGGGCATATATTAAGATGAATGCACCTTAGCTTACGTAACTCTTTCGCGTGTCCATAACTCCTGCCCACGGATTAGTTGGAATTAACCCTGTTTTAATGAATGTGTGCCGGCATTGTAGTTACGGAAATACCTCTGCCATTGTATTTGGTTCGAAAGTGCTTCATTTGGATCTTAAGAGGTATTTCATTTGTTGACAGGACAATGTCGGTCGGGGAAGGAACTTTTGTAAAGCTTCCTACGGTTTTGTTTGTGTTTTCACGTTTGTTTCGTATTTCCTGCTAATCAAATTTCAGGTCGAACAAATCGATTTGATAGCAAAGTGAGACGTTTATAATTTTTGTTGTTGCAAAAGATTATTGACGTTTAATAAGCCAACATGGTCAAAGAAATTGAATCTTGTCAGACAATAAAAGAGAGAGGATAGTTTGTTTCGTATTTCCTGCTAATCAAATTTCAGGTCGAACAAATCGATTTGATAGCAAAGTGAGACGTTTATAATTTTTGTTGTTGCAAAAGATTATTGACGTTTAATAAGCCAACATGGTCAAAGAAATTGAATCTTGTCAGACAAAAGAGAGAGGATAGTTTGTTTCGTATTTCCTGCTAATCAAATTTCAGGTCGAACAAATCGATTTGATAGCAAAGTGAGACGTTTATAATTTTTGTTGTTTCAAAAGATTATTGACGTTTAATAAGCCAACATGGTCAAAGAAATTGAATCTTGTCAGACAATAAAAGAGAGAGGATAGTTTGTTTCGTATATCCTGCTAATCAAATTTCAGGTCGAACAAATCGATTTGATAGCAAAGTGAGACGTTTATAATTTTTGTTGTTGCAAAAGATTATTGACGTTTAATAAGCCAACATGGTCAAAGAAATTGAATCTTGTCAGACAATAAAAGAGAGAGGATAGTGTAAGGTATAACTACTGGCAAGTTGGTTTCTTTTGGCGGAGCTTCTAATCATACCCACCACGTAATTTTTTAATAGATAGACATATTTGTTGATGAAACACTTTTCAACAAGAAAAACGCTTTATCAGTCGCCCTATAGATATTTAAAGAAATGCTACTTTCAAAAGTCTAAAAATCGTTATTTCTAACTCATACTATGGTCCATTTCAATTAGGTATTCATCTAGCATACTGAGGTATTGACAGATTCTTTCTATTTCATCCATGTAAATATGTCATTTATATGACAATTTCTCAGGTTACTAGATGAATATCTATTTGAAATGGACTCTAAAAGAATTGATGATTGCCCAATTACGTCATTTGATATGTTTGCCCCTCAAGGCAATATGGCGGACCAACCTATTTAAATGTCGACGGATCTTAAAAACTTTATGTTTCATGTTTGATTTGAGATATATTTATAATGTATTTCTTAAATTATTGTCTCTTTTACGCAAAAGCTTCAAGGCAGAATGTATAGTTTTGTAGCTGAAGTACTGAAAAAAATCCTGAAACGTTAAAACAAATATGTTCTTCATAATGTTACGCTCAGCGGGTTCTGAGAGGCGGAGCGACACTGGAGGTTCGACCTTCGCGGCTTGCGGCGATATTTTGAATCGGCTGTTTTCCAGAAGGTCATGGAACTTCTCGGAATTCGCAAGACGAGGACAACTCCTTTGCATCCACAGTCGGATGGGATGGTGGAGAGATTTAATCGGATCATGGAACATTACCTGTCTAAACTAGTGGCAGATCATCAGCGTGATTGGGACCAACATCTACCTCTCATGTTGATGGCATATCGCTCTACGCATGAAGCCACTGGTTATACTCCGGCGAAACTGATGTTCGGAAGGGAAATGAGACTTCCTGCGGATTTGATGTATGGAACACCAGATAAAGATTTGCTCAACTCTGGGAATTTTGAGGAGGAACTCAAGGAGAGGCTTAACAATGTTCATGAACAAGTCAGGAATAAACTGGGGATCTCCAGTGATCGAGGCGCAAAGCAAGATATGACTTACTGGCTAACTCCCGAGGCTTCCAGGATGGTGATTTGGTGTGGCTGTACAATCCGCGGCGAAAGGTGGGGAAGTCGCCCAAACTTAGCCAAAATTGGGAAGGGCCTTATACAATCATTAAGAAGATTAATAACGTGGTGTATAGGATCCAGCGGACCCCCAGGTCAAAGATGAAGGTTGTTCATCTGGATCGATTAGCACGATACCATGGAACTCTATCTGATCCGGACGAACGAATAGCCTTCGGAAGAGGGCAATGTTACGAAGAGCGGGCGCTGGGAGGCGGAGCGACATTGGAGGTTGGACCTTCGCGGCTTATCCGGGCGCTGCGGCAGGGGAATTGTTACGACCTTTTTTTTATGTGATTCTAATCAATTATTTTTCTTCTAAGAATGTTCTAGGTTTTTCTGTATTTACTACTACAGCTACGGCGAATATCGCCGCCGTAGTAGTAGTCTTATTTTAATCGAGCTATAGGTAAGCTAAAGTACCAAACGATAATAGAAGGCTATAAAGTGTTAAGTAGTGAGTTATTTAGTAGGCGAATTGTACTTGTGTGTATTTGTGGGATAAATAAATAGTTAGATCGCTACACTGAAATTATTGAACCCTGAGTTCGCAACAATAATTAAGAAACTGGCTGCGATGCTGCCGTTCTTACTATTTTTTATAGTTTAATTTGTTTATGTGTCTTTATAAGTGATATAAGGGTAAAGTAAATGTTCAAAAAAATGAAAATAATAACATCAAAATATTGTGTTAATGAGGATATATCATCCTAAAAGAACAAAAGTCATTGAATTGTTGATACTGTTACGATCGCAGCAACGCCGCATGGGAGGCGGGGCAACGCATGGGAGCGTGTTGGTTGGTGGAGCTTCGCGACCTATCCGCGCTGCGTCATGGCTGACACGAGTGATTTATTGCTCGTCTGGCTTAATCTAGAAGGCAGTTGTTTACAACCGTTTTTTTTTTTTTTATGTGAGATTATTCAAGAATTCTTATAAAGAACTTTCTAGGTTTTTCTGTAATTTTAGGATAGTATATAAAGGCGCATAGAGCGGCGGTTAAAGAATAGTCGTATTTTAATCGAGCTATAAGTAAGCTAAAGTTACGAAGCGATAATAGAAGGCTATAAAGTGTTAAGTAGTGAGTTATTTAGTAGTCGTGTGTATTTGTGGAGTTAATAAATAGTGTTTTCGTATTAAATCGTTACACTGGAATTATTGAACCCCGAGTTCGCAACAATTGGTGTCAGAAGTGCGATTCCAGTGGGAATTTGAGGACTAATATTGCTGAACTGTAAGTGAGTGCTTCATTGCCGGACATTACGTGTTTATGCCAGTGACCAGAAGCCAGCATCAAGCGATGGAAGATCAACTTGCCGCCCTGCTGTCCCTCATGCAACAACAGAAGGAAGAACAGAAACGGTTTAAAGAAGAATTAGTGCACCATCTCGCAGCTAGGGAGCAACAATTGGAAGAAAGAATAATGCAATCCGTCAACCAGAAGATTCTCGAGCTAGAAAAGAAATTCCAGGAACAACTTGAGGACGACAACGTATCTACAGAGAGTTTTAGCACAGCCAACGCTAAAATTAAGCCTCCCGATTATGACGGTACTACGGCGTGGGAAATTTATAAAACCCAATTTGAGGCAGCTGCAAAAGCTAATGGCTGGTCCGAGCCCCAGAAAGCTACATCTTTAGTGGTAGCACTTCGTGGAAAAGCGGCTGAACTACTCCAATCTCTGTCGGCAGCTGATCAAAGTAATTATGCAGTTTTAGTACACTCTCTGCAACTACGATTTGGAAACGAGCACAAAGAAACCGTGTTCCAAGCCCAGCTGAGGATGAGACAGCAGAAGTCAGGGGAATCCTTACAAGAATTTGAGGCGGACATAGACAGACTAATTCACCTGGCATACCCATCAGCCCCTGAATGTTTTCAAACGCAATTTGCCGCCGAAAGGTTCATTGAGGGAGTTCGAGATAGTGACCTGAGGTACCACTTACGTCTAGTCAGACCCAGGAATATCAGCGAGGCACTAGTTCGGGCTCTAGAATTCGAGGCGTCACGAGTGTCATCTGATTCTTCTCCAAGTGTAAGAATGACAACTTGCGATGACGAGGGGGATACGTCTAGGGGTGAATCTATGGCAACTTTACATAAAGCGTTGAAGGATCTGGCAGTCAATATCCAAGCCTTGTTGCAAAGACCTCCTCGATCAACAGGCAAACGGGGCATAAAATGTTTTAACTGTGGTAAACTCGGTCACGTCAAGAGTAACTGCCGTAATAGGGCAAGAAGTCCGTCGCCGTTGTTTAGAAGATCGAGCGGCAATCAAGACCGCCCTAGAATTCAGGAAAAACCAATTCCTGTCAATGTAAGGGGGCAATTGACCGAGCCCGTTAAGACCTCCAGGATCAGTCAAGTCAATCAATCAAGTCAAGCCAATAATTTGGGTGGCAAAAGTGTTACAGAGGCCGGACGCATTAAGGAACAGAAGATCCAAATTGAACATCGACCAGGAAGGTCTCACGAAAATGCCGATGCATTGTCCAGACGGCCATGTAAAGAAGATAGTCAGCATTGTCGAAGAACTGAGCAGCGTGAGGGCCTTCCTTCTGTAAGAAGAACGTCGGTGGAAATAAACGATGGCTGGACTGCACAGACGTTTAGAGAAGAACAAATAAACGATCCAGATATTGGACCCATCCTCTCTGCAAAGACTGACGACAAGAGACCAGAATGGCAAGAAATCGTTGGTAAAAGTCCAAACCTGAAAGCGCTATGGGCCCAGTGGCACTCTCTTAAAATAGAAAATGGACTACTGAAGAGAGCGTGGGAGAGTCCGGATGGCAAGTCCGTAGTCAGTCAATTGGTTGTTCCTGATAGCAGAAAATCAGATGTACTAAAGGAAATGCACGACGGAACCAGTGGAGGTCATTTTGGGGTCAATAAAACCTTGGCCAAAATTAAAGAGCGGTTCTACTGGGTGAATTATCATGAAGACGTCGAGTCTTGGTGCCGCAAGTGCGAAGTTTGTTGTGCCACAAAAGGACCTCAAACAAGATCACGCGGCCGAATGGTGCAGTACACTGTAGGTGCTCCATTCGAGAGGGTAGCAATTGATGTCGCGGGACCGTTTCCTCAGACTGAGTCGGGAAATAAATACATCTTGGTCGCCATGGATTACTTCACTAAATGGCCTGAAGCATACGCCCTGCCTAATCAAGAAGCAACGACTGTGGCAACGGTGCTAGTAAATGAAATGTTCTGCAGATTTGGAGTCCCTCTCGAACTTCATTCTGATCAGGGCCGAAATTTTGAATCGGCTGTTTTCCAGAAGGTCATGGAACTTCTCGGAATTCGCAAGACCAGGACAACTCCTTTGCATCCATAGTCGGATGGGATGGTAGAGAGATTTAATCGGACCATGGAACATTACCTGTCTAAAATGGTGGCAGATCATCAGCGTGATTGGGACCAACATCTACCTCTCATGTTGATGGCATATCGAGGCTCTACGCATGAAGCCACTGGTTATACTCCGGCGAAAGTAATGTTCGGAAGGGAAATGAGGCTTCCTGCAGATTTGATGTATGGAACACCAGAAAAAGACTCACTCAACTCTGAGAATTTTGTGGAGGAACTTAAGGAGAGGCTGGACAATGTTCATGAACAAGTCAGGAATCAACTGCGGATATCCAGTGATCGAGCCAAAGCAAGATATGACTTACTAGCTAACTCCCGCGGCTTCCAGGATGGTGATTTGGTGTGATTATACAATCCGAGGCGAAAGGTGGGGAAGTCGCCCAAACTTAGCCAAAATTGGGAAGGACCTTATACAATTATAAAGAAGATTAATGATGTGGTGTATAGGATCCAGCGGACCCCTAGGTCAAAGATGAAGGTCGTTCATTTGGATCGATTAGCACGATACCATGGAACTCTATCTGTTCGGGACGAACAGACTTAGGAGGAGGGCAATGTTACGATCGCAGCAACGCCGCATGGGAGGCGGGGCAACGCATGGGAGCGTGTTGGTTGGTGGAGCTTCGCGACCTATCCGCGCTGCGTCATGGCTGACACGAGTGATTTATTGCTCGTCTGGCTTAATCTAGAAGGCAGTTGTTTACAACCGTTTTTTTTTTTTTATGTGAGATTATTCAAGAATTCTTATAAAGAACTTTCTAGGTTTTTCTGTAATTTTAGGATAGTATATAAAGGCGCATAGAGCGGCGGTTAAAGAATAGTCGTATTTTAATCGAGCTATAAGTAAGCTAAAGTTACGAAGCGATAATAGAAGGCTATAAAGTGTTAAGTAGTGAGTTATTTAGTAGTCGTGTGTATTTGTGGAGTTAATAAATAGTGTTTTCGTATTAAATCGTTACACTGGAATTATTAAACCCCGAGTTCGCAACAATACTTATTCATCATTACCGCATAAGCACAGAAAATTCGGTATGTCTGACTACACTGGTTGTATGCCCGTCAAAAAAGCTTGTAAAAAGAGCTGTTATGGCTTGTCTGTCAAAGCTTGTCTGAATAGAAACCTATGTAGGCAAGTATGTAGTTCCTTATCTGTATTATATATAATTCCCTTTCCCTCTCACGTGCTGCATAAATTGGACACCTTTGTCATAGCTTGTTTTCGTCAGAGCTCAAGTCAGAAAGCGGAAGGTCTATTAACGTCAACAAGCATCGGGCTACTGTACAATCCCTTGGCGCACGGAAATTCTTTATCATTTTTCTTGGTAATTATTACCAGTTACACCATCAACGGTGAAATGAATAAACATCATTGTAAACATTAGATTCAACGCAACTCGAACTTGTGCCTTAAAAGTACATACAGGGTTACTCAAATTCGCCGCTCATCGTTGGGATCTCGTAAACCGTAAGAGAAACACTTTAAAGTTTCCAAGCTTCGACTACTTCCGAAGGTATTCGAAAAAAACCGAAATTTACAAAAATGGTTTTTTTTCCTGAACTTATTTGAAGTGATATTTTAAAATAAAGTGCACATTCTGGTGGGTACTTTATGATCTACATTACAGTGCTGTTTATTTTTTAGTCCGACGTTTCGACTTTTCTGGGGCATCATCACGCTCAGTTTGTTAAATCTTGCTGTTATGTTTGAATATGAAAAATGGAAAGCCCTTTTTATTACAAATTTAATGATGTGTATTTTCATATTTTCGTTAGTTTTAACTTTTTTAACGATTTACTTGCTTTTACACACAGTATACAGGTCTCTCTCTCTACATTCGAATCTCTTAAATAGTAAAAGATGCAAAATTGAGATAAATTTGCAGTAAAAAATCCGACTTTTTCTGGAAATACACGAAAAAATCGAAATTTGTTATAATTGGTTATATTTTTTTCTGATTTTATTTCAAGAAATTTTGAAAAATTATTTATATTTCCTTATTGGTTTTTTATCTACAGATAAGTTTTCTAATATAACGTTTTGAATTTTAGTAACCATCATCAACTATTTTTTAATAGGGACATTATCTTTTTATATTTTTTGAATTTTTTTACTTTTCTTACTTGGTCGCACTATCTTATAGAAAAGAAAAAGTTCGAACGAGAAAGTGAAATTAATTTATCAAAATCTCTTCAAATAAGTTAAAGAAATACCATAAACCAAATTATAGCAAATTTCGATTATTTTTAATATGTCCGGAAATAGTTAGATTTTTGTAAATTTAAAAACCACATCTTATTGAGAATTAAAATATGCATATTTGATATGCATATTTGTCCCAATTTAATCTAATTCGAGGAATTTGAATAACCCGTACCTATACTCTACGTAAAATAAATGCAACGTTAAAAATAAGATAAATTTTGAATTTTTTCATCTACGGCATTTTAATCCCGGCCTTGGTTGGAATGAACCTCGGCCATAAATCAATTGATCTTGAACCGACAATAAATATTCTAAGAAAACAGTTTTAATGCGTAGGTCAAATAAATACAAAAAATAAACTTTGCGACGTCATTTAAGCTTGTAGCAGAGGGGGTCGCCACTCTATTCCGGGGAATAATATCAAACTTTCGAATTTGCTATCTAAAAACGTCACCTTAAAAGTTGAATTTTATGTGTATAAACGAATCTCAAGGCTCTCCGAGGAAACAAATTCCATTCAAGATATTTCATGTGGAATGTTTTAAATTGGGCCACACCGTATACATTTTACATTACAAAGATATGTGTCAACGATAAACCATTGATATAAATTTGGATACGGACATTTGCTAGATTTTCTTTGGTCATGCCAACAATGTTAACGTAAATTTTCGTCTGTCACAACACAAGATGATCACTTGCCATCTCATAGTATATTACTTGACTGTACATTCTGGATTCTGAACTGTATCACGCATGGAGATAAGATTGGAGGTACCAAACAAATGCCGATATTTTCCTAAAGTTCCGGTTTTTGACGGGCCGCCATTTTTAAAGGACCCATGACATAATTTCATTCTCAGTTTACATCAATTAATTGGCAAATTCCGATTTCGTATTATTTGATGTAAGATGTCAGGTGCCGTATTTTTTTGTGACTGCCAAAGGGGGGGGGGGGGGCAAAACTGTAAAAAAGGAGGGTTCCTCTAGATATAATATACTAGCTCGTTCATACAAAGGCGGTTAACAATCGAAATATTCTGCTTGTGACATAAACGACACAGACGGACTGCAGATGACGGCAGATTGATTATCCCCTAAATTACGAATAATTGCCCCAGCACACATAAATAATAAAGCCTTAAACAAAGCATGAGTTAAAAGATGAAAAAAAGCTAATTCAGAACCCCCTAAACATAAAATTGAAATCATTAATCCTAATTGAGATAAGGTTGATAAAGCAATAATTTTTTTCAAATCTCACTCAAAATTAGCAGCTAATCCAGCTATAAATATAGTAAACAAAGACAAAAAAAGAAGAATATTTATTACTTCATACTTCATGAGCATTAAGGGATTTTCACAACGAATTTGCGATCAAGTGTAGAGAGAGGCTGCTTCTGCCTTGCTGGTACCCTTGGAAAATGGCTGTCTTGTCGATAAAGTCAGCCAGACTTTGCTTTGCTTCTTCTTCATGGTAATCCTTTTCATCGGGGTCTCTATCGTCTCCGATCGCTTTATGGTCGCTACAGAAGTTACCACTTCGTTAGAGATGAAAGTCCGTTCTACAGGAGAAACAAATTGTTGTTGCTCTTGTTCGGGTGTGGAACGAGACAGTCGCTACTTTTTCTGACTGAACTCTGATTGCCTTAAGTGAAGCGCTCTTGATAGCCATTTCTCAGGAATTGAGATTTACGCTAGAGACTTCAAAACTATCACAACAACTAATTGGTCTAACTAACAGGTCCCAAATTACTGCTAGCATACGCAGATGACATTGATCTCAACGGACTGCATCATATCCGTACAAGATATTTTCAACAAGATCGAGAAAACAACAGGTGAAGTAGGACTAAGTCAACGAGGAAAAAACGAAATACATGTGTATAAACAGAATGGGACGGAGAGATAGAATAGGGCAAAACGTCACAATCAACACTCTTAATTTTGAAAGGGTAGAGCGTTTCAAATACCTTGGAGCTACAATAACTGCTGATAATGACGTTACTGAAGAAATTAAAAAGGAAGAACTCAATCTGCAAACCGCTGCCTATACGCACTTAACCATCTTATGAAATCGAAGAACCTGACCAGAACATCAAAAGCTAAAATCTATAAAACCATTGTCAGGTCAGTAATAACATATGGATGTGAAACGTGAACAATGACCAAATTAAACGAATAAAAACTCAGATGTTTTGAACGAAAAATTCTCAGGATAATCTTCGGAGCCCACCACGTTCCGACGACAAATCGATATCGTATTAGAACGAATTTTGAAATAAAGGAGCTCTACAATGATAGCGATATCGTGCAAGAGATTAAATCCCAATAACTAAGATGGGCAGGCCACGTATACAGACTGCTGGATGAAAGATTTGTAAGATTGGTGTGGGAGGAGGTCCCAACAGGAAAAAGACCACTCGGGCCTCCCAGAATGCGTTCGAGAGGCAACATCAAATCAGACCTACAGAAAATGAATATTCCTTTCGACTTTCGAAACTGATGGAAGAACGTATCAATTGGAAGAGAGTTGTGCAGTCAGCCAAGACCCATCCAGGGTTGCAGCGCTAGATGATGATGATGATGATGACTTCGAAACTGTACAAATGGTGCCTGTAACCATTGTGAGGTCAGCGGCTTATAATTTGCTTCTTATTATAGCTCTATGTGTATATCTGTTATCCCCATCCAGCTAATCTGGAGACCCATTCCTGTTTTACAGTTTTGGCAAGAGGAACCTTTAAACTTTGTGATTTTAAACTGGTGATGATATCCGCCGGACGTGACTTCTCGTTGACGTCATGACGTCTTAAGTCGAATTATTGCAAAACAGTTGTCACTGTCATTATTTTTATTACTTCTTATTTCCAATTCAATCGAATATTGATCTTATATCCCTGTCCTAGCTAGATCTGTCGTAGCTAGAGCGCTAGGGCTCCTAGCCCTTAGCTGACCTGGCTCCAAAGTTTTCTAAAACTTAACTTCCATCACAACACAAACCAAAAACATTCGACACAATCAATATGCTTTAAGTTTCTATGACGCTTGCATGACGTGCGCTGACCACAAATTATGCCATGGGAACCTTAAGAGTGCCGGACTTCCAAAAAACGGGACCTAGGGAAATATCGTCATTTCTTGGCTCTGTCCATATCTTCTAGGTCATTGGTTAACCCTAATGGGGAAGTTGGACGTAACAGCCATTTGGGAGTCTTTTTTATAACAGCGACATGGTCAATATTATAGCTTGGCTCTACATAGGGCCTCAACGTGGTCTTTTAAGGAAGAGTTTAATTACGTTTCTCGTTCTTTTGTATGCACAGTCCTCACCACTTATGCAGGGGGTAGAAAAATTCAGTTGCAAAAAGAAGGAGTCTAAAATGAAAAAATGCGGAGTTATAGTCCAGGACTCTGGTGCTGATAATTTGAAATTGGGGTATTCAAAGCGATTAGCTTTGTATGATATACATGAAGATATAAAACAAGAGGACATAACTGCTCTGAAGAAATTGAGGGATCAGCATCCTTACACAGATAATCGTGTGCTAGAAAAGAAGTCCCAAGAAACGATACTAAATATCAAACTGAATAAATTAGCCAAGGCTAGAGCATTCTGCCGCATCCAGCCTACAAGGAAGCTGATGAGCAGTGGAGACGCATCTCTAAAAGAGCTCAAAGTACCTTAAGGTGAAGTGAATTCTGAATTGCAAGCACAGAGGAAGAATTAAGTAGAGTCCTTTATTTACAAAATTGTTTGTGTGGTATCATTTCGAAAGGTTCGGTGCGATGTTGTGTAGCCAAATGTAGCCGTACAGCACGATCAAAACATAGGTAGAAAATCTTCTTAATTGACGAACTGGCAACAGTGCTGTCAATTCAATGTGTGTCAACTTAGTTGAACTGATGTCAACCACAAAACGTCAAAACGTGTTTCCTTTGTGTTTGAAGTTGAGACAGTGCTTGCGAACGTTTTGTGCGATTTCTTGGGGTTTTATTAAAGATTTTATCATCATGGTGAGATATTGTGGCATATGTAAAACTTCTAGTTATAAAAGTGGGACAGAAATCTTTCGTATCACAGGTAAGAGCATGTATCATATTTTCACCGATTACCCGACTCGGCGGCCATTTTTTCATTTCCACCGCGACGCGCGCCCGTTATGGTCCATGTGCACGTTGGAAGTAAACCAACCTGACAATTTATGATTTACTCAATGAGTCTATCTAGTTTGAAGGTCGATGATTGCAAGTATACAGATTTAAGAACTGCAATTAGTTTGACGTTCAAGTAATGTTTACAACAGCCCTTTTCGAAAACGACCATCCGGATCGTGTTAATCACTATCATCTGATTTTTATCCAAACGGATTGATCGATATGTCATCAAGGTGCTCCAGGATTACCGAGAAGTTCTCCTATGTTTGTAATCAGAGTTGCAACCTAACTCTGAAGAACTATAAGTACCTATCCCATTATCAAAAAAAAAAAAAAAATGTAAAAGAAAAGTAGGAAATTCCAGATAAGCTAAATGGAATACCAGAAAATCTTCATATCATAACACAAAACAAATTATAGGTAATAGATATTGTGTGCTTAAAATTTTAAAAAAATAATGGCTTCACGAATATATTTCTCTCTTTATGTTTCGTTTCAGCTAAGACCTAAACATACTTCGCGTAGATGTAGATAGATGTCTGTCCCTATCGAGAATAGATGTCTCCAACGAGCTAGTATATTGCATCTGGAATCTGACGTCATTATTCATTGCATCTCATCTTCTTCCTGTTTTACAGTTTTGGCCTAATTTTTAGCAGTAGGTATCTTAAAAATGGCGGTGGTATTCACTTGAATTGAAGTCTCTTGACGTCTGACGTCAAATCATTTGAAATTGTGATTAGCCAATGGGTCGCCATATAGGTCGTACCTTCGTACGAGCCTTCGTATCAATATGTGAACTCGAGTGTGAACCATTTGAATTGAGAATTATTCGAGAATTCCCTTAATCACCGAAGAACTTGAAGTCATTTTTAAATATCTCGCTAATTTTGCTTTTGAAGTAAAGTTCGAATGACACTTATCCATTCACGAAGTCCACTAATACCCCTGAAAAAATGAACTTTATCTGGTGGCCACTCTGATAGTATTCCCATCCTATGTTTTTTTCGTTTTTGTTTTTCAATCAGAATTGATAGATGGTAATACTCCCAAAGAGCTGTAGGGCCACAAACCCGAATATGCCATATATATGACAAACTAACTTTTGAAAAAAACATGGCGGCACCACTAGATACCACCTTATGGCCACTCTAATTACAAACATTCTAGTGTTTTTTAGAAGGTGCCGTATACATGAGTAGAGTACGGCAATAAGGTCGTATGTTTTCTATTTGCGCCATGTTTTTCTAGAATCGGTTTCCTACACTGTGTGCGAAATAAAAGAGAGCAACTGTAAGGATTTCGAAAACGGTGAAAGTAAAAAGTTTGATTAAATGGGAGAAAAGTTTAGCATTTTGGAACTTAGTAAGATGATATTTTGAAACTAACGAAATTTTCAGCCGTTCCGACGTTACGCGAAAAAAAACGAACTTTTTTTTAAACACCTATACGTTAAATAAGCCGATCTTTTGCTTTACTTGCTCTTTAATTGATTGTACTCCAATTTCCAGAATCATTTTTTCCTCGGAGTATAGAAATAGGCATTATTTGTAATATATCTACAACGTCATTTAATTTTATCTCATCCTTATTCTCTTAGCTAAAAATTCTTTATACATTCAGTATATTTTTTTGTAAGATTCGAATATTTTTGCCTGCATTGTCAATAATTTAATGTGACATTGTTGTATGGATGGACCTGATGAAGACTAAATAAATAGTCGAAACGTCGGCCATTTTCGAATAAAGAAGAGGTGCATTATTTGTCCTAATCCCGCTAGCTTCATCAACAAATTTAATTTGACAGTTTTCTTATTATCAAACTTATAAAATATAAACTGAGTATACCCATCTGAACTACGAAGTTGATCTAAACTCGAACGAGCTGCGTAGCGTTATTATCAACGGCTAACCTTTGCCTCTCCATAATTCTAATATCGCTGGACCAACTTGAGCATTTTCACCAATATCGATGGAGGTTGACTTGCACTTGAAGATGGCTGTTGATTTAGGTAAATAATAATTATTATGGGTGCTGAACTCATTCAAAATAGCTGTTCCACTCTCTTCAAACTTATGCATGTTGTTAGCAGGTGTAGTGCTTCGAAAACCTTCAGGAGCTTAACTCTTTCAAAATTCCAGTAGCCTAGCATAAGGACCGAGATAAGGACTAACTTAGGCTCTTTCCGAGCTCTTTCCCTGTTTTAATGAATCGCGCGATGTATTGTATCAGGGCTTCACTTTCTTAAAACGCCCATTTTCCCTATTATAATAGTTCCAACTTAACCACGAACTCTAACCACGCACTTGCGAAAGCAGGTTAATTGGTGAAGTTACGTGTGACGTCAGAGTTCAACTACAATTCAAGGGAATAGAAATAGTTACTATCGTGGTTACGTCTGGTTTGTTGTAGGTAGGTACTTCGAGGAAAAAGTTCCCTTTTGTTTGATGAGTATCTCTGAAACTGGCAGATATAGTTCAAAAGGTTTTTTTCAAGGGTTTTTTGCAATAGTTTGCCACTTTTTCATATAACAATCGACGGTGTAAAGGAGTTTGAGCTACAGGATCAAATTAAAGAGTTGCTTTCTTGCTTATTGGAAACTAGATCGCAGTTTCTTTATTAGTACCTTTTAACCGAGGTTTTAACATATTAGGGTAAAATAAGGCCACATTATCATGAATATAAAAAGTTAGAAAAATCTTGTGACAACAGACCTTTTTCCTTACATTAATAGGTTACAAAAAACTACTCAGCATACGTGAGTAGTTTTATTGTAACTGTAAGAATATCAGAAAAAATTTGAAGTATGAAAAAAAAAGATAAAGTTAATTGTTTTGTAATGTTTTAAACTCTTTCGCAATTAAACAATTAATTCAAAAGTATCTATAAATATTATATAAATCAACGTTCTCAACAGTGGTAATCAATCGTCCCTTTCTTCTATATCAATCTCAATATTATATAGCTTAATCTACAAGGCAATAAAACGATTTTTATTTAACCAATTAGCCGAGTTGTTATTCAGATATTATGCCGTTAATATATGTCGGTTTTCGTTAAGTAAGCCTTTAGAGCCTTGTGTAATAGCTCTAAATTATTATCCACCAGTAGGAAACCGGCTCACAAAATCGATAACTCCCGGCCTTTGCCTAAGCAACAGAACAGCTGACAGCCCCAGAGGTGGCATTGAATTTGACGTTTCCAGATCGATAACCTATGGAAATGCCCTAAAAACGTTCCAATAACCGGATGTTTCTAGAGATTGTTTGCAAAAAAATTGGAATCTAGTGCGTCAAGCCAGAATATGTAGTTATTTATGTATCTGCCTTTTGCTATAATACGCTTTCATTATCTAGGTAGGTATATGATGGCGCTGGTACTGCATTATAGTTTACAATATGACAACCTTTGGAAATGATTCCAGTTTCATTATAGATCTAAACATTTTACTAGATTTTTTCTCGGTATAAACCGCACCTAAAAATAGATGTTGCTGTCTCATGTGCCTACACTTATATATAAGGCTACCTTTTTGGTTTCCAGCGACGTTTTAAGACCCCTAACATTTTCCTTCGGAATCCACCTTACGACTCACTCAACTTCCAAGTACAACCCACAACACACACTCAATACCAACCCCAAAGAAGGCAGGTTCAAGAATTAACGCACATTCATTATTATTAAACTAAAATTTTAATTGTACATAATATTAGAAACAAAATCTAATCGAAGCCCGTTATCACCGGGATCGTATTATCCGTGAACGTTGTTTATTGTTTTCCGAAAATGTTTCAAATCAAGTCCGTAATTTCTCCTAAACCGCGACGAGGTCGGAAAACACGACGCTGGCACCTACTCGCTCGCTCTCTATTCGGTTTGTAATCAAGATGCTGTGTCTGAAAATAAACAGTTGACGGTCTACGGACTGTTTCACGGCACACGTGACTGGTCGGGGCGCGCGCCCATTGGCTGCGCCGAGTGCCGGGTGAATTGCATTTGGCAGCGCGCGGAGTTGAAAAGCCGCGGCTGTGCATCACAGGTGTAAAAATATGTTTCACGTTTTATCGCAACGCAGCTGATAGGCCTTCTAGTGCCCAATTAATTGATTAATTGTTAATTAGATAGTTAGGTTATAGATAGTGGACGTAAACATATAATCTAACCCGGATAATTGGCGTTTCGTTATTGAAGTTCGAAAAAACGTAACTCTCTTTTTTTAAAGCTGGACCCCTCAAGTGGGTACTTATCCTCAGCTACTTTTTCCCAAATGAAACATTGCTACTGTCAGATTTAACAAAACTGTCGCTCAATTCAAGAAAATTCAAAATAATTGCAACTTTTTGATTTTTAAATTAGGCCCTTAAAGTGGGTGCTCATTTTCTGCTAATTTTTTCTATCTAAGAGGATGCCACTGTCAAATTTGATGAAGTTGCTACCCAGTTCGAGAGAATTCAAGAAAATGGTAAGTAGTTAGTTAGTAAGTGGGTACACATTGTAAGCTACTTTTTTCGTTTGCATTTACGTTTTATTACAGCCTACTATTTTATGCAAGACATAAAGACCCACAAAGTACCAAATCATCCGATACTGCTGTCATATTTGAAAAGTTGTCAGCCAGTTCGAAAGAATTTGATAAAATAATGTTACGCGCGACCGTCGGTCCACAGAGATTCGGGCCGAAGCGGCAATGCCGCGCGCCGTTCTCGAAAGTACGAGAGTGTGTTCAGGCAGGGTATATAAGCCAGCAAGCCGCGCGAGATGGGATCGAATATATAGTGCAGTGTAGTAAATAAGCGGATAAGCGAACAATGCAAATTGTTAGTAGAGAGTAATTGTGTTTTAATAGTGTTGTAATAGTTAAAAGTAAATAAAAGTGTGTAGTTAATTGACGATAAATTATTGGAATCCATTATCCCGTAACAACTGGTGTCAGAAGTGGGATAATTTTCATCGAACTTGTGACTGTACGACAAAGGACTCAAAGGAGGGAGGACTCAAGCGCGTGGGATTTTGCGTGGTAAGGACAGTGCCAGAACTTTGGTGTTTTCTACATGCAATATACTCGATCTACGACAAAAGTCATGATGACTGGACGCTGCCAGATGAACAATTTGCAGCACTTATGGAAATGCAGAAGAAGGCCAGAAGGTGAAGAGAAACAAAGGAATTTTCTGGAAGAAAAAGAAAAACAAAGGCAACTTGAGAAAAAGGAACAAGAAGAAAAAGGAACAAGAAAAACAAAGGTAGCTCGACAAAGAAATCTTCTGTAAGAACAAGAAAAACAAAGGCAACTTGAGATAAAGGAACAAAGAGAAAATCAAGCTGTTCTGTTTAAAGAATTAACGGAATCGCGGAATTAGCGGAATGCAAGAACTTATCTCAACCAAAATGACTGAAGTCAAACAAGACGTAGATCAAGTCAAACATGCAGTAGAGATGAAAAAGACGGAGTTAGAAGAACTGTGGCGGATCTGGAAAACACCTCGCAGTGGGCCAACTTCGACCGCTGAGCGACTAAACATTACTACGCCTCCAGTTTTCGGCTGCACTACTTCTTCGAGCACTAATAAAGACCAGTTTGAGGAGGCAGCAGTTGAAAATAGATGAACAGATTCGGACAAGGCTACTGAACTTTCAGTAGCTTTGAGAGGAAAGGCTGCAGGCATCATGCCTACATTGTCGACCACTGAAAAGTGTAATTACAACGCAATTTCCGCGGCGTTAGAGCGGAGGTTTGATAATGCTCATCGCGAAATAATCTACCAGACAAAACTACGGATGAGGCAGCAGAATGGCGAAAACCTACAGGAATTTGGAGCGGACATTGAGCGTTTGACAAGATTAGCGAATCCTGCGGCTCCCTCTAATTTCCTTGACCAGCTTTCAGTCCAGCAGTTTATCGAAGGAGTTCGCGACAGTGAAATGAAATGCCATTTGAGGTTGACTCGTCCTTCCAGTGCAAATGAGGCATTAATTCGGGCATTGGAGTATGAGGCGTCGAGAATAAACACGGGCCACAGAATTAGAATAGTTGATGTACAGAAAGAGCCTCAGCTAAACTCAATCTTAAAGCAATTGTTGCACGAGCAGCGTGAATTCAGGAAGCAAATGACTTCATATTTCGACCAATCAAGGAGCAGAGCACAAGACATTGGTTACAGAAGAAATACGGACCGAAATGCCGACCTACAGAAACCCGGATCTTGTTTCAACTGCAGCAGAATGGGCGATTTTAAAAGACACTGTCGCGTTGGACGGAAACGACAGACTCCGCCACGATGACAATCTGGCGGACTGACACATCAGCCGGAAAACTAAAACCAGTCAGTGTGAAGGGGCGAACGCTGACTGGCCCCACGGAAGCCCCCAGGATCATTAGGATTGAACAGCTTGGAAGAAGCCTCACCATCCCTGGCAAGGTTGAACAAATGGAAATTCTTTTAACCATCGACACTGGTGCCGAAGTGTCGGATAAAGTGAGTACGCAAATTAGGACATTGCTTGAAAAAGTGGCCCTATCCACTGTGACCGGAGATCCTTGCCCTGTTAAAGGAGAAACATCGATAAATTTGTTGGGGAAAGGTTAAGGATTCATTACGATGTATTGGTGGCGGACATCAAGGACGAGTTCATTCTAGGTATAGATATCATTTAATACAGATTTTCCTATGACAATCGGCGGCAGGTGTTGGAATTTGGAAATGAAGAGTTTGTTGTAACGGGACCAAGTGCCATGGATTGTGTCCGTTTGACGGCGGAAGACACTAAGAGAATTCCTTCTGGCACTAAAAGGCTTATTTACGTCACTTCTGAAAATAACCCTGGGTAGTGCATTGGATTAGTAGAACCGGACTTGGAGAATTGAAACCTATTAGTGGTAAGAACCCTGACTGAGACAAAACGAAAAATTCCGATTAGAGTGGCAAACATTGGGAAGGCCAGTATTAGGGTACAAAAAGGAGAGTTCCTGGCAAATTATTAACCCATCACTGTTTTGGTGTTGGATATGCCGTTGTGAGGAAAAAAACAGTGTTACTGGTGGAAGTTCTGAGGAATTATTGTCCACTATTCTCCATTCATTTGAAAATAACTGGAAATATTTGACTAAGGAACAACTCGAATCGGCTAGACGTTTTGTAACCACTCAACGGGGTGTCTTCGGTACTAACCAACTGCTACCAGTACTAACCAACTACTAACCAGAATGCAACTAAGACTGACCTTGTAGTTCATAAAATCATCACCCAGGATGCACAACCAATACAACAACCCCCCAGGAGAGTGTCCATCGCAAAGCAAGAAGAAGTTGATCACCTGTTGAAGAGCATGCTAGAAGAGGGCGTCATCAAAAGTCGTCGAGACAATAATCGTCTCCGTTTGTTCTTATAAAAAAAAGGACGGAACAACTAGGTTTTGTGTAGACTACAGGAAGTTGAACGAGGTCACCAAGAAGGACGGTTACCCGTTACCACGAATTGACCCTGGCAACTTTATCAGGATCACAATGGTTTTCCACTTTGGATTTGAAAAGTGGTTACTGGCAGATTAGAGTGGCATCCGAGGATAGAGGAAAGACAGCATTCTCAACTGGAAATGGTATTTTTCTAATTTTGACATATATAGTGGCACTTTTCAATACTGATGACAGTGACGTAACGTCCTACTTTTCGTAACTAGTTACGAAAAGTAAAATCTTTCGTCACTAGTGATGAAAAGTTCGTTTCACCACCAGTTGCAGGTTTCGGTTGTGGCACACCGTTGCTATAGTTTTACGTTATTAAGTAGATACAAAGTGGTTTAAAAGTAAATATTGAAGTTTAATAATAATAACTCTCTCTCTAAATAGGTATTTGTAGTCAAAATTAGAAAAAATCTTGTATGAAACACGTGACGAAAAGTCTTTTTTGTGTATCTGATTCAAATTGCGGGAACTCGCTGCGCTCGTCCCGCAAACATTCATTCGTTACACAAAATCGGACTTTTCGTAACTGGTTACATAAATAGCTATTTCCAGTTTATCGTTACGCCTTTCTCTCTTTGCAATGCTCCCTCAACCTTCGAGCGATTAATGGAACTAGTCTTGAAAGGATTAACGTGGAACACCTGACAGAAGTATTCTGTAAATTAAAGAATGCCCATTTATGATTGAACTTTAAGAAATGCTGTCTGTTCCAAAAGAAGGTGGAGTACCTAGGACATGTCATCTCATCAAATGGAATGCAGACCAATGAAAATAAAGTAGCAGCTAACGAAGAATGGCCAGAACCCAAGGATAAGCATAACTTAGAAGCTTTCTGGGACTATGCACCTATTATCGACATTTTGTCGAGGGATTTGCCAACATCGCCAAGCCACTGCATCGGTTAACGAAGAAAAAGATGTCATTCTATTGGAACCGTGAATGTCAAGACGCTTTTCGAAGACTCAAGGCATATGTGCCAGCCCTATATTGGCCTATCCGCGACCCGAGGGACAGTTTATTCTGGACACCCATGCGGAATTGGAGCAGTATTGTAGCAAGTACAAGACGGCCAGAAAAAAGTAATTGAGTACTTCAGTAAGGTGTTGAGCAAGCCATATAGAAATTATTGCGTTACCATGGAATTTTTGATTCGTACAGATCACGGAGCGCTGAAATGGCTTCTCCAAATGAAGAATTCTGAAGGCCATTTTGCAAGACTGGAAAAGATTGCAAGATTGGAAGAAACTCCTTCGGTAGTACGATTTTAAAATTAGACATCGTCCAGGCAGATCTCATGGTAACGCAGATGCATTATCACGCAGGCCTTGTATAGGGGAATTTCGACGCTGCCAACGAGTAAAACAACGTGAAGGGCCAAGCATTCTTAGGAGAACCAGGATTGACGTCGACGAACATTGGACCACTGAACAAATAAAGGTCGAACAAACAACCGATAATGCTGTGGGGTTAATACGTCAGTGGAAGTTGGAAAATCAAAGACCTGATTGAAAGGACATAGCAGATAAGAGTCCGGAAGTAAAAGCTATGTGGGCTCAATGGGATTCCGTGGCTATTCAAAATGGTTTACTGCAGAGGACTTAAGAAAGCCCCGACGGGAAAAGTGCCAGCTTGTCGTACCAGAGAATAGACGGAATATCTGGAGGCCATTTTGGAGTGAATAAGACCCTGGATAGAATTCGGGAAAGTAATACTGGGTGAATTACCGAGATGACGTCGAAGAGTGGTGCAGAAATTGTGATATTTACTGCTCCGTAAAAGGACCGTAAAGATAGACTAGGAGGCAAATGAAGCAATACAATGTTGGCGCCCCATTTGAAAGAATTGCGATAGACGTGGCAGGTCCTGTTCCAGAAACAGACGATGGCAACAAATACATCTTAGTTGCCATGAATTATTTTAGTAAATGGCCTGAAGCTTATATACACTACCAAATCAGGAAATTAACACCGTGGCAAGGGTCTTGGTTGACAAATTCTTCAGTAGATTCGGCGTACCATTAGAGCTTCATTCGGACCAGCGACGTAATTTTGAATCGCAACTTTTCAAGAAGATCGTGGAACTTCTGGGAATCCGCAAAACCAGGAGAACTCCGCTCCATCCACAATCAGATGGCATGGTCGAGCGTTTCAATCGAACCATGCAACAATACCTCTGCAAAATGTTAGCGGACCACCAGAAAGATTGGGACAAATTTCTGCCTCTTCTAATGATGGTTTACAGAGTTGCAGTGAATAACATAAGAGGACATACCCCTGCCAAGATTATATTTGGTAAATAACTTCGTCTTCCGGTAGATTTGGTGTACAGATCACCAGGTGATCTTGCACCGGAGAACCGGTGCAAGATGTCCAGAACTATGCTGATGAGCTTCGAGAAAGATTAAAGGAAATCCATCGAAACGTGAGGACAAAGATTAAGATTGCCGGCAATCGGATGAAAGCCAGATATGACCTAAGGGCGAATTCTGCAGGATTTAAGGCAGGTGACTTTGGTTTGGCTGTATAATCCACAGAGGAAAAAAAGTAAATCTCCCAAGTTGTCTCCAAGTTGGGAGGGTCCATACACAGTCATCAAACAGATCAATGCCGTGGTATACAGGATCCAACGTAGGTACCCCTAGAGCAAATATAAAACTGGTTCATCTTGAACGGTTAAAGATTTACAGTCGTGGAGATTTCTCTGATCAGAACTAAGACGGGGGCAATGTCACGCCCGACCGTCCGTCGGTCCACAGAGATTCGGGCTGAAGCGGCAACTCCGAGCGCCGACCGCGACCCCGGGAACCCACTAGAATAAACGAGAACCGGTAACAGTCGCCTCCCCGTTCTCGAAAGTACGAGAGAGTTTGTTCAGGCCGGGTATATAAACCAGCGAGCCGCGCGAGATGGGAGGGAATAGGTAGTGCAGTGTAGTAGATAAGCGAAATAAGCGGACAAGCGAACAGTGCGAATTGCTAGTAGAGAGTAATTGTGTTTTAATCGTGTTGCAATAGTTAAAAGTAAATAAAAGTGTGCAGTTAATTGACGATAAATTATTGGAACCCGTATCCCGTAACATTATTTTTAAAAGTGGATCCATGATGTAAGTAGGTACTCATTTTCAGCAATTTTTTTACCAACCAAGACGATGCTGACTTCAAATGTATTGGCCATCTAGTTGGGGAGAAGTCAATCAAGTTCGAGGTTCGAGAAAATTTCAAACTTTCTTATTTTTAAATTAGACCCATGAAGTAATTATTATTCATTTTCAGCAAATCTTTTTCCAACAAAAACGATGCTTCTGTCACATTTGACGAAGTTGTCGCCTAGTTCGAAAGGATTTGCAACACTTGTAACTTCCTTATTTTAAAAATTAGAACCCTGAAGTTAATGGTGCCGTCAGTCAGGTTTGACAAAGTTGTCACACAAGTGGAGAAAATCTTGTCAAGAAAGGAAAATTAAAAAAAAAATTATCTTCCATATTCTTAAAATTAGACCCAGCAACTGTGTTCTCATTAATAGCTATTTTTTTCCAACCAAGACAATGCTGCTGTCAAATTGACCAATTTTCTACTCAGTTTGAGAGAACTCGGAAAAAAATAGTACATTACATATCGGGGTGGGAAGTCGTTCATTACCGTCGAGAGATTTGATAGTTTATCCAGACGCGCTCTTGGGTGGTAATGAATACCCATTACCTACGTCTAATTTAGAGGTAGGTAATAGGTAATTTCCCACCCTTCTATGACGTTTGCAATGATAGCATTACATATATGGTTGTAAATAAATAACTTTATTATTTTTTAAATTATACCCATGAAGTGGGTACTCATTCTCAGCTAATTCTTTCGAGCTAAGATGGCGCTATTACTGTTTGGGGAGTTGACAAAACTGCCACCCATTTCCAGAGAATTAGAGAATTGTAACCTACTTATTTTTAAAGCTAGAGCCATGAAGTGTGTATCACTTTCCACTAAGCGGATTTTACGAAGTTGCCACTCTCAAGACAATTTGATCATGTTAAAATTATAGAAAATAGTAAATTCTTTATTTCTAAATTTAGACCCATGAAGTGGATAATCCATTTTAGCTAATTTTTTCCAACTAAAGCGATACTGTTGTAAAATGTGATAAAGCAGCCATCTAGTTGGAGAATTTGAAAAAAATGTTTTAGTTATTTTTTGTGAAGTGGGTATTTTCAGGTAATTTTTCCCACTAAGACGATGCTGCCGTCGGGTTCGTGGAAGAAGGTGTCACCCAGTTAAAGTGAATTTAATCAAATTGTAATTCGAAAAAATCGTAACTCCTTATTTTTTAAATTAGACTCATGATGCGGTAACTCATATTTTTATCAACTAAAACTAAAAGATGATGTGAGATGTTGTATCTGCATACTACTTTCGGGGTTATGTTATTATATGATATATTATATGAATATGTTTGTCCCGTTTGTTGTTTCCAACAGTTTAATTTCGGGGTCTACCCCTCATCAGTACAGCTTTGGCTGGTTGACAAATTAGAGACCGTGAGTTAGCGGCTTAAAGCCGAAAATTTACGGAGTACCGGTGAGATGTTGTACAGAGCAGGAGCAGGCGCATCCCCAGCGTATTTTAGATCCAATACTGCATGTGAACTGAGAGCCACCTGACATGCAGTATTGGATCTAAAATAAGGCTGGGGATGCGCCTGCTCCTGCTCTGTACAACATCTCACCGGTACTCCGTACATTTTCGGCTTTAAGCCACGACACACGGTCTCCAATTTGTCGAGCAGCCAAAGCTGATGTACTGATGAGGGGTAGACCCCGAAACTAAACTGTTGGAAATAACAAACGGGACAAACATATTTCAGGATGATTTGTAAAGCGAGATAATTTTAAAATTACAAGAGATAAAAATCTGAGGTTTTCAGCAGTCTCTAGAGGGATCTATAGAGGAGTTATGCTAGAGTACTTTACACAAAATTACTTATTTGGATGGTGTATGTACACAAGGTGATGAATAAGTTGACTGATCTTTTTTGCCGAGAACCTAGGAATCAGTTTTTATTTTGTTTCTTGTGAATTGAGGACGATCCTTGACAAGTTTAGAAAAAACAAGTTTAACCGATTTTAAATATCGTACCACATTTCGGATTCTTCTAATTTTTTTTCAGAAATTTACTAATCTTGAACTTCAGCCTCCTGCTGATTAAGTAACTGATAATTGGTTAATTTTACAAAACTGATTTGTTACGTGTGTTTTGTGTTTTGTGTTGACCGTGTTTTGACCATCAATATTGATTGGAATGTTTTCTCAACAATGAACTGGACAGATGTTTAATTGCTTGCTGGATGAAACAAAAATAATTTTGACCGTTCAATGCAAATTTTGAGATCAATAAAATAAAACACCCAGACCGATTTTTCGCTTTTCATTTAAATGAAGTTAAACAGAATATAAAGGGTCTTAAACTTGACCTTACTAAAAAAAAGGGATGTATAACTGATCTTGCCTTTAAATACTATAATACTGGAACTTTATTTCGGAAAAAAATTACAGGTAAAAACATAAGGGGCGGAATAAGGGATTTGAATATGTGTGATGGTTTTATGAGCATTTTAGCTTCACGATTGTATCATTTTTTGCTATTTTTTTTATGAATTCATAGACTTTCATAGCTTCTAGCTCATCTTATTCATTTCTGCATTGTGACCTTTGCATAAATACTATACCCTCCCACAATGTACCTAAGTGTGTATTTGTGTTTACAAAGATAACTTACAATGTTGATGTCAATAAAAACTCCAAGGTACCTTTTTTCAAAAATACTTAGCTCAAATTCAGGTAATATTCTATACAGAAATTCAAGTCAATACGGATTAATAGATTTTTTTTTTGTTTTGCGTATTGCAATCGACAGGGGCGGACTGGCCCCGGTGACAAAATCATTTTTCGACGCCGACATTCGTGTCGCAGGCGATAATTTTTGAATGTTGCCACGCCCACTTTTTGTTAAATTTGATCAACTATTTTCCTCATGTACTAAAAATAATAATTACAAGCTCATGGATTATTGGATGGTGTGCTTATTTAGGTAATCGGTTTAGGTTAGGTATTGCCTCCCCTATGCACTAACCTATAAATATAATTTCAGCAGATTTAAAAAATGTGATATAGTAATTAAAAGTTAATGCTTGAGCATTATTGATAAAATTTTTGTTGCAAACTATATTATATTTCCGACATTTCATTATCGATATTTTCCGTTCCCCCAAGAACCATTTGGCCCCCACCGGGCTTTCGCCACTCGGCCATCCTGTCCAGTCGGCCCCTGGCAATCGACTATAGGTACACATATATACTCATACATAACAAAACTACAACATATTATTTTCGCTGAAAGTGGGTACTCGTTGGGGCTTGATAATTTATTAAAATTTAATAGAAATATTGAATTTACATCGAACAATATCTATTCAATACCAGAAAAAAACTTTGACACACTGGACTTCGAAAACGAAGTAAAATAGGACATTAGTTTATTAAGGCTTTTTTTCATACAATCTGGCCAGGAACTACCCCTTCAAATTAGTTTCTTGACACCTTGTATATAGGGCCAAACCAAGAATCGCGTGAACTCCTGGACCTTCTCTTACCCCAAAAGTATATAATGGAAAAAGGAGTATTATTAACGAAAAAAATATAATGATGAGGATGACTTTAATATACATTTAAACTTATGCATTATAGTTAATAAACCATAAAACAAAGCAGTAAACAATCTCTAATAGAACTATTAGTTTTGATTTAAATTATGAAGCAGCTTGATTTTATTTTAAAATGCATTATATTAAGCATTGAATTTAAAATCCTGCAAAATTAATCACAAAAAAAGCACAGATACAGAGCAATAAACCATTTTGTTGGAACGTGAATGATTTCTATTTCACAGCTCAGCAAAGAAACAAAATGATGACATTGAGCAGAGAAGTAAAACACTTAAACTTTACGAATTTGAACCTAAATATTTCACGCTAAAACCCACTATGTAACTCTATAAAGTTGGTTGCATAACTTCAACGCAATGCGTGATTCTCCATTAGAAAAATAACTAGATTTCAAACTTTTACAGACATTAAAATAATCTTCTAGACCCTATGGCGACTTTAAACTTCTCAACAGTACACGCTTGGACCGCGATTGTTTCAAGTACCTGTTACCATACTTCACGTTTAAAAAAAAATCTTTTAGTTTATTATGCTTTAATAGTCGTCAGTACAGTTTTTGTTTTTAGGGAGCGTGAGTCTTTCAGGATCAATGTGATTTCTGCTTAAAATCTGATATATCTGGGCTCGCAGTTCAGCGTCAATTTCCTTCTTCCTGGCCCAAATCCACACCAAATCTGTAAATAAAAAAATATGCTTGTTAATAGTTTTAGAGATAGTGTATACAAATGTTGTATTTGTATACACAAATACACATACGTTTTTTTCAATTTTGGAAATATTGAAGGACATTCGCATAGAATAATTTTCTTGTTACTTAGTAAATAAATAAATTTATCACAGGTCTGGTAATAGACTAGTTTCTGCTGGGTACACAATGACAATCAGTTTGAATGAGAAAATGTGTGCAGAATTCCACGTAAATCAAAAATATATCTGCATCGTATGACAGCATTGAGATCCAGCTACGTTCTTCAGAAACACTGAGAGTTACATCTGATAAATATCCGGCCATGTCGTAGACGCTGTTTGAGTCCTATTTGTCCTCAGATATTCTTAGAGAGTGGCAGCGTTATTCCACTTTTTCCAGAACCGAAGAAGTCACTGTAGAGGATTAAGGAACGTAGAGCGATACAACTTCGAAAACTTGTGAAAAATGAGCAGAGAATTTTGTTAGCCTCTAAAGGTTTTGATTTGGTTTCGCATCGCAGAATAGATCGAGGGACAAATTACATTCCTTCTTTAAAAATCCAACAACAGTGGAAATGAAAGTCGATCTGACAATGTTAAGCAGTAGTAGACAATGTCCAAACACCCAAACACACAGCAAAATATATATTTCTAAACATTTGTCCAAGTATACTAAAAAGTCCAGGTGGTCAAAAGAATGTTCGAAAGATGGTACTCGTAAGAAAAGACTTATTCCCAGTGGGTCAGAAAGATTCTTTTTCCTGAAGGGTACTGAGGCGCCTTGCAGCCGGCCACTTTATGCAAGCGAGTAATAATTTTTGCACAAATGTTTGCTGGCGTGCATAAAATGGTCAGCTAGAAAGCGCCTAGGTTAAGCATTCTGAGACCGATTTTGTATCGGTTGAGGAATGTCATTAGGAAAATGGTCATTGATTGTTTGATGGAAGAAAAAGGTCGTGCCTGTTAAGTTATCTGTGTTTAGAATATAAAGGATTTTTTTAAGCCTACATCAAGACATTTTATGAGGAGAGGTGTCACTAGGGAAAATGGATCCACGGGGCAATAAAGCATTGACTTTTGACATATAAATATCAGATGCTCCAATATCAAAAAGCAAGTCCCATCAAACTTTTAGTTTGGAGTTGACGTTGCTGATACTGTGGTAATAGTACTTCCATGTGGTCTTGCGGCTTTTCGGACTCACGTTGGATGCCTTGATGGGTAATGTGTAAACCCGTCGACCAAAACCAACAACATCTGTATTAAACCTTTTTGTACAAGACGTTTCGATAAAGATTCGTTTATCGAAACTTTTCGAGAAAGAATCGAGTAAATTGTGGGTATTGATTGTGCTTGGAACGAAGCCACCTTCAGGTTAGTTCAGGTTTCTTCAGTTAAGAGAGGAAATGAAAAAAACAATCCAGGAATTATGCTATAAAACTGTCAATATTACAATGAGGAATGGACATACAAGATTCGGCTTCCTTGGCTTGAAGACCACTTTCTTGCATCAAAATATTTAGCTTTTGCATTAAAATATAGAATATTTTAGCAAGCTTCTGTTCTTCATTTCTCTCATCATTTGACTGAATTTAATTGTAAGTGAAGATTTAGCACTAACTGGAACTAATCTGAGTGATTTGTGAAGTGCTAACTTCTGCCAATATGCCATCTACACAACCAGAAATCTAAATAAAACGTTTTAACAAAGGTAATATATCAACTTGATTTTGATTAATAAATTATTGTTCTCACATTACATGTTATAGAGTTTTCGCATTGCTAATAATAATGATATCCTAGGCAAGTAAACTTTGTACGTACCAGTGTGAAAAAGATGGAAGTTTGTGCAAGAGTACAAAATTGCATACTTCTTGTAATCAGTGCTAACAACCTGATAGAATCCAGCTCCTGGAAGGTATTTATTTAGGACCCTAGGAAGTTTACTGCTGACTCTGTACAACAACAAACTTGGATCCTTTTTTGTAGGAATCGCGACTCCTTCACTGATTGAAAATATTCCCGATCTAAAAACAGTATTTAATTAAGCACACGTAATTTTGTAATATTTAATAACGCATATTTTATAGCAGCATTATAGAAGAAAAGGTGAAGTCTGAGTTAAATGATCTACTTTGTATGGTTACTTAGACTGAGAAATGCTACAACAAAAATCTAAAAACTTACACGCGACTTCTCGATTTGACGTAGACCTCAAACTGTCCTTTTAAATTCTGGTCCAAGTCTACGCTTACGCAACTTGAGATCAGTTCCATAAGGTAAAAGGAACGTTCTATCTCGTACCAATGTCCTGTAAACTAAACAATTCAATTATACTCTGTTCAAGCTCATAAAACATCCCGGATGTCCATTGGAGTTAAATATATCTCTACAAATTCTATTTTCTGATTAACGTTTTAATTTGTTTGTTATACAGAAATACCTACAGAAACCTGTAGGTATCAAACCACCATGAAAAACTGCTCGGAAATAAATGTATTCAGTGCCTCATCTTGACATATATTGTTTCCTAATTTATTAATTTATTGTTCGATACTTACTAGGTTCGAAAATTACATTATACTCACCATGCTAACATTAAAGTTCGCCATGTATCCCATCTTTGGACACGACCCCAAGCCGTATCCGACGGTAGGTCGCAGGACAAGATCGAAAGTCACTAGCAATAACCAGCCGGTCACTAAGCCTACCATGTTTCGAACAATAACTGACGTATCACTATATTTTTAACGTGTCGTGAAAATCAATGCATCGAATTAGCATTAATGTGTATCATTTTTGACTCGTGAACTCTAAATCAATTTACTATTTACACCACGGGTTGGACTTTTTACCTACGAACATGGAAACTGTTTCTGTTTATTTCCGGATCTGGTATTTAGATTAGATTTACGTTTGAAAAAAAAACATTGAAAAGTTGAAACTGTTGCAAGTACTTACCAAGTTTTAAAAAATCAAAACTAGTACTTTATTAGAGATAGAGATAATTATGCCGTTTTCGTGGTAAGTGAAGTAAAGTGCAACACTGAAAATGTTTTTTCCTACAAATCCCGATTCTTAGTCTAAATATGTCTAAGCAAAATTATTGTTAAATATTTTTTTCACACAATACATTGGTGAACAAAACATTTTACAAATTACTAGACAAACAAATCAAAATTCGGCTGTATGTATACTTAAGTGTTTTCTACGTAATTGTTTACAAATACGCATAACTAATTTTCTCCTCATTCATGGTTACCCAGCACAGGACTCTCTGATTACACTAATACATTATCATTTCTACTTGTTTTTCATCTAAGATGAAGGTTGGTCTAGGTAATTTTTTCCAATTTCCAACCGGTCTCGATATTTTTTTCAATATACTCAGTTTTCTCAATATAAAAACCCAAATTTTTAAGTGTTTCCATCAGCGCACATCTTCAACTAAAGAGATGGTCTAATCAATTTCTTCTGCTTCTTTTTTCATTTTAATGAATTTCTCAATTTCCCGTAATATTAGGTATTTTTTTTTACGTTGTGCTAGTTGTGAGCACGATAATATAGAGAGTATTCGCATGAAGTATTGCAGCGCGGGACTTTTTTGTTGCTCATGGCGCTAAAAAGAGATAGAACATAGAGGCCATTATAGAGATAGAGATAGAACACAGAGATAGAACATAGAGGCATTATCTATACGGCGCTACTATATGGAGTATAGATAACATGCCAGGATAATATTCCATCTAGAGTTGAATGTAACTCGAAGAGAAATTAGTGAAAAGTTGCAGAGTAATAATATTGTTGCGGACTACTATGCGGAGGGCACAGGGTGTCTAGAAGTGCATGACAAAGCTGCATTTCCCTGCCTAGTGGACTCCATAGTAAGGGTTGGTGCGCAACCTCGAAACAGCGTAACATCCGGAACACTTGATGCTTGAGTCGATGCGCGGCTAGGGATTTCGAAGGTTTTCGAGAAGGCCTGCTATCCGTATATAAGGACAGGGACGAGTGCCGTTAGTTTTAAGTTTTAAGTACCCGCGCGTTGTAGTAAAAGAATATAAGAGTATAAGCTTTAGTAAAGCAATTTAGTTAACAATTTGTTGGAGTTGTAAAGGGTGAATAAATTGTGTTTATTGTACAAGTACAAGACTGTGTTTTAACCCACGGGAAAATCGTAACAATTAGTATCAGAAGCGAGATCAGTGTTCAAGACTAACTGAAGTGTCAGGATCGGGCTGAACTGGAAAGTATTGGAAGTTCTTGCTGGGACCAAGACTGAAATTCAACAGTCTGTCGCGCAGAGTCTCAAAAACATTCAAGGTTTAGTTCAAAAAGAGTTAAGTGACGTTCGAAAAGATGTAGATAAAGTTGAAAAACACGTTCAGAATCAGCTGAGGGAAGTTCGGGACGATGTAAATAAAGTGCAGAACGATGTCCAGATGAACATACGTAAGTTGTGATACAGTTCTGCAATCACTAAACCTCCCACATATGACGGCCAAACTTCATGGGCTGGGTACAAGATTCAATTTGAAGCAGCGGCAAGGGCCAACGGTTGGAGTAACGTGGAGATGGCCGTAGCATTAGTAGTGGCATTGCGAGGACCTGCCTTGAAACTGTTGTAGACGCTTTCTGCCCCACAACGAAGCGATTATGAAGCCCTAGTAGCTGCTCTAGAGCGTCGTTATGGAGACCAGCATAGAAAAGAATTTTACCAAACACAAACTAAGATACGACAACAAAAACCCAGTGAGAACTTGCAAGAATTTGAAGCTGAAAATCGACGCCTTGTTCATCTGGCCTATCCAACACTTTCCGAGGATGTCCAAGAAGAATTTGTTGTCCAATATTTTGTGGAAAGGATTAGAGTACCGGAGGTGAAGAAGATGTTCAAGATGTTTAAGGGTAGCGAAGTGCTTGTTCGGGCACTAGAAGTTGAGACTGCATGTAGTGATTTAAAACCAAAGGTCAGGGCCGTATCGATTCAAGACGAAGGAGCACCTTCTACAAATAGCGTTGCAGAATCATTCTGCCAAATGGGAGTACAGAAAATAAGCGGATCAGAAAATGACAAATCTCACGCGAGCATCGGAGTCGAGTGTTACAGATGCTGCGGTACCGGACATTTTAAACGCGATTTCCGAGTACGATTACCATCCCGTTTCCCATCCAAGGACGCAAAATCAAGAAGGAACCAGTATCATTTCAATATCAAACATCCAGCTGGAAAAAACTGCATACTAACGCAGATGCCCTGTCAAGGAGACCACGCCCGGAAGAGTGTAGACATTGTAAAAAAAATGGAACAACTTGAAGGAATTGTGTCAATCCGAACGGTTCAGCTAAGAGCAGACGACCAATGGAGTTCCAGACAAGTTAGGAAAGATCAGCTGAACGACAGTGACATAGGTTCATGCTGCTACGAACAGAACAGGGCGAGCCAAGACCAACAAGGCAAGAATTTTCGAATAAAAGCCTGTCATCTAAAGCAATATGGGCTCAGTGGGATTCGTTTGTGGTTGAGGACGGGTTGTTAAAGAGAGCCTGGGAGAGCGTCGACGGGTAGGAGATTAAAATGCAGCTAGTCGTCCCGAGAATAAAAGTCACTCACGTACTGGAAGAAGTGCATAATGGGAAGTCAAGCGCTCATTTGGGAGTCAACTAAACGTTGGACAAAATTCGACAACGATTCTAATGGGTCAACTACTGCCAAGACGTTAAATCATGGTGCCGACAGTGTTCCACATGTGCAGCAAATCAAGGATCACCAACAAGATCCAGAGGGCCTATGAATCGGTACAACGTAGGACTGCCATTCGAACCTTTTCCTGAAGCGACCAGAAGCAATAAGTACATTCTAATTGTAATGGACTACTTCAGCAAGGGGACTGAAGTATTTGCTATCCCTAATCAAGAAGCCAGTACAGTGGCGGATGTACTCATCGAGAATGTCTTCAGCAGATTTGGCATACCGTTGGAGTTATACGCTGACCAGGGACGTAACTTTGAGTCCCAGCTTTTCCAGAGGCTCTGTGAACTGTTGGGTATCAGGAAAACCAGAACGACACCACTGCATCCCCAATCAGATGGTATGGTTGAGAGATTTAATAGGACAATAGAACAACATCTTTCCAAGGTTGTCGATGAAAATCAGAAGGATTGGGATCAGCATATACCGCTTTTCTTGATGGCGTACAGATCAGCAGTCCACAATTCGTCAGGACAAACACCATCAAAAGTCCTATTTTATTTAGATATTAAGAGAGGCACTGAGGACTACTTTGACGAACTTCAAGAAAGATTACTTAACATACATGAACTCGCCAGGGAAAATCTGAACTTGGTTGGCGATAGAATGAAGACCCGCTACGACCTTAAGACAAATTCGAGAGGGTTCCAAAAAGATGGCAAAGTTTTGGCTTTTTAACTCACAGAGAAAGAAAGGGAAGTAGCCGAAATTTACATCGATTTGTTGACAGCCAGTTGATTATTTGACAGCCAACTATTACCTTGACTGGTGTCGGTGAGTACGGGGCGATAAAAAAGGCAAAATATTAAAAATGTTACTGGCAAATAATTCGTAAACGGGTTGACCAAAAATGCTTGAAGTTATCCTATTGGTTGCGAATTTTAGCGCTCTTTAAAAAAAAAACTAAATACAATTTTTCACCAAAATAATTAGGGAAGCCAATAATTAACCCTATCAAAATTTACATGGGATTTCCTATGTCCCGCCCGACGATGCAACACCCGGTATAAGGACTGGGACGAGTGGCGTTAATCTTAAGTTTTAAGTACGATGCGTTGTAGCAAAAGAATATAAGAGTGTAAGCTTTAGTAAAGCATTTTAGTTAACGATTTGTTGGAATTGTAAAGTGTGAATAAATTGTATTTATGTTTATTGTACAAGTACAAGACTGTGTTTTAACCCACGGGAAAATCGTAACAATATATTAAAAAAATAATATTATTAATATGTTATTAGTAATACATTATTTCACATTATTACTAATACTAAGTATTATTAGTTAGTAGGCGACTAAAATTCACGCATTGAAAAACATTTTTTGTTGAGCTCCCAAGACGTATTTTTGTCTAAAATTCGGTTCAGTCAAAGGACTGTTGCGAAGCTTGATATATATTGTCTCCTTTATCGCACGCATTTACGAGTTGAAAGTGGCACTTTAAGCCATTAGTGCATAGTGCATGTAAAACTTTCTATTGCACGTGTGCGTGCAAAAATGCAAATTTTAAGTTTTTGGAAAAAATCAGTTCGTGATTAGGGCCAAAATCGGAAAAAAAATACTGAAAGCAATATACGTTAATAATACAAATTAAAAGTTTTTTGGAAAAATTCAGGTCAGAATTAAAGCCAAACCAGTTAAAAACGATTCCACAAAACGTTGAAAAATGCAATTTAGAGTTTCTGGAAAGATGCATATATTATTAAGGCCAAAATCTGTAAAAAATGGCTTAAAGCGAAGAAAAATGCAAATTTGTAATTTTTGGAGAATTACAGGCTGGGATTAAGGCCAAAATCGGTTAAAAATAACTCAAAACGTTTAAAAAAGCAAATTTGAAGTTTGTGACAAAAACTCAAGGATTAGGGCCAAAATAGTTAAAAAATTACACAGGCATCAAGATGGCAAATAGGGACCCTTTTAAGAAATGAAGGGTAGAATTAGGAGTAAAATCAGTTAAAAATTACCCATATTGTCCAAAAAAGCAAATTTTTGGAGGCATTCTATTTTAGAACAAAATCAGGCAAAACTGATTCAAATCTTCTATTTTGCTGTGATTGGTAAAATTAATTTTTGGACCAAAATAAGTGAATATTTTCTAGAGACATAAAAATAAAAATTTTAAGCTAATGGAAAAATTCAGGTTACCTACTATGTACCTAATAGAGCCAAATTGATTAAAACCTGACTTAAAGCATCTAAAAATGCATACTTGTCTGAAAATGTCAAATCTAAAAAATGTTTGTAGGTTGGTCTAAAATCACCCACATCGTCTAAAAATACAATTGTTATATAATATAACTTTATGATTTTGAATAAACTAAACTTTATGACAAAATCTTCTAATTTGTTTTTTTTTCTGTAAAATGACATTTTAGGATTAAAATAAATGAAATTTGTCTCCAAACGCTTCAAAAAGCAAATTTGGTATTTTCGAGAGAAAGACGTTAGAATTAAAACAAAAAATCGGTGTCTCAATGATTATAAAAATATAAATTTGCAGTGTTTGAGAAAAAATCGGGTTAATAATAGTCAAAACCGTTAAAAAAATAATCAGAGCGCCTAAAATTTTCCTATATTCTGAACTTTTGGAGAAATTCAGTTAGAATTAGGAAGAAAATCGATTAAAAATGACTCACATTGTCCAAAAATGCAGATTTTAATTCCTTTGCAGTAACTTAATTCATAAGACAAAATCAGGCTAAACCGAGAGCAAATCTGACTCATTTTTTCGGATTAAATGTTTTTGGTAAAATTACATGTTTGGACTAAAACAAATAAAATTTGGTTCAAAACTTCGTATTGCAAAATTAGAATTTTGCGTCCAATATAGAAAATTTTAATGTTTTTTTAAATTTCAGTAAGAATTCGGGCCAAAAGTTTAAAAATGATGCAAAACGTTTAAAAATACAAGTTTAAAATTTGTGGAAAGCTTCAGAAAAATTAGAATTTGGACCAATTAAAAATGACTCAGAACAACTAAAGTTATGTCTTGCCTTATTAAGACAAACTTATTAAAAATTCTATAAGACAGCTGGACAAGATAAGCTGGTTCATGTCGTCTTGCCTCTTGCTCTGTCGTGCGGCATTACCAGTCATGTATGTTCGATTCTTTGGGTATTCCCTGATAAAAAAAAATTATTTCAAATAATTTAATAATGACATATTTTATCAAAAAAGCGGAAGTACGATAAAATTAATAGGTTTATTCGATTAATAAATCACTGTGATTTCAGTAGAGTTATTGGCCAATTGGCTTACTTATTTAGAACAAAAACCTGAAGACGCTTTTACCTTTAAAACCTATTAAGACAAACTTGAAACATAATATATATGTCACAAAGTAGGCTTTATTTCCTGTTGTTTCACTGTAACCGATATTACACCCAGTTAAGCATATTTAGTTACTTAGCCTTAAAGTTCTGGTAGCATGCTGAATGAATGTAAGAGTTCTTGTTTGTCTATTTAGGAAGCTCGTCAGCAGAGTATCGCATTTCTTTAAAGGAAGCAGAAAATCCTTTATTAGAGGTATCCTAATTATGATACATGGTACTTACTAAAGATAATACTTCTTATTGCATTTACCATAGCTACCAAACAGCCTCTTTCAAACTGATGAAGAGTCACTTTTGAGATTATTGCTTCGTGTAGGTACTTCAATAATACAAATATGTAAGATGTATTCTTGAATCTTTCACGAATGGTGATGCAGTAGAGAGCAGAACAAGAGAAGAGAGTTCTAATCGAAATCGTGCAAGAGCTGACCTTGGACGGATTGTAATGTTAGGGACACAATAATAATTCCAACACAAAGAGAGCATGGGGATACAACGCTGCAGTACGATAAATTGTCGTTATTCTGTTTCTTGTTAGTACTCTCATGATAGTGCTTAAAAAATATTACACTGTGTTCGTGTAATACGGATGGTGGAAAAACAAAACCTTTGAAAAGAAGAAATTCATTCCGATAATAAATTTTGGCGCCCAACTTGGGGCTAAAAGTCTATACCAACGTATTTGGACAATCCAAACAGATATTTGAATTAAAATATCAGAAATACCTAACGCCAGTAAGGTGCTAGCAACAACAAAACGAGTTAAAAGTGTAATTTTTGTTTAATTTTGCTCCAAAGTGTTAGCACACAGTGTCAGCACCCAATTATTTAAACTTTTTTAAGAAACAACAAAGGTGTAGTCTATTTAGAAGAGGCATGTTTATCATGTAAATCACAGTGTTCAGAACTTAGATCAATTATTAAACATGTGTAGTGGGCTGAGCTTTCGTATAACGTCATATATAACCATGCGCTCGATACCCCCCTAATAAACTAAACCAATGCTCGCTCTATAGGCCATTTAAAAAGTGAGCGCTGGTTCTTCTGCAGCGTCGAGTTTTGTGTAATTATTGTTGTGGTGACTCTCGCGGTGGGAAAACGGTTCCTTGGTACCTCGTCAACCGTTGTTGCGAAACAATAATAATACGAGGCGTCGTGAAGTCTTCCCTATCAAACGATGTGAACCTTTATTGCACCGTGTTTTAAAAGGTTTAAAAATTTACATTTTCAGTGTTGTACTGCGTGATTCTTTTTGATTGCAAGAACTGCTATGTAGCTGCTGGCAAAGGATATCTTGTGGCGGGAATCTCATGCCCTAATCTATGATAGTACGTATCAGAATATTTGCAATATTTACTAGTATGTGTGGTACGGAATACATTGGCTTAACTTGACATGTGTGAAGTTGATATTTAGAAAAAGTTCAAAGCCTTGAACTTTGTAGGTAGATATTAGTGTTTCATAAAAAACAAATAAAATCTTTTAAGACTTTCACTATTTTTCACTGCCAGGTCGTGATCGCTAGGTGAACTAAAAATAAGAGGTAATCATTAAAAAAATTCTAGAAGACCATGAGTTTTTGACAGAAAAGGATGATATAACCAAAATAAATAGACTTTTGTTTCTTCACAGCCAAGTAGATGATGTTTTCAAATGAACACCCCGAACTATTAGTACCAGTACCATTGATGCTAATTACTACATTTTCAGTAATACCTAATTATAGTATGTCTATGGTTTACTATTTATTTTTCATTTCAAGTAATGTTTTATTCAGGGTGTCCCAATAAGCGAGGCAATCGGCTGTTTCTACGAAACTATTCATCGTAAGTCTTCGAAAGAAAAACATTGATAGTAAATGTGGCCAAGAGAAATTGCTGGAAATTTGTTTCATCTTCTCTAAATCTGCCGCTCGGTCTGCCACTAGAGAGTTGCCTATGAAAAATATATAAAAAAAAACATAAATATAATCTTCCTTTCCCTACGAACAACTTTGTCCTTCTTTCTCTTCCTCCTTTTCTTTTTTCCATCGTTTCAAATAACGTGGTGGAGGTGGGCTAAAGTTTGCTCGAATGAAAATCGAATATCTCAAGAACCAAGAATAGTAAAGAATTCATCTTTATATCATTTTAAAGAGCATATTTTACACAAGTACGTGTTGCTGCAAAAAGACCTACTTGGTTTCTAGCTCGGTTTCCAGTCACGATGGCAGACGGCGATTTTTCAAAATTTTCGTTTTCTTTCGGGTTATCTCGAAAAAATTAAATACAATAGTCTAGCTCTAAATTAATATACTATTCTGTAGAAAATTTTATATTCTCTAGTAGTCCTCCTGTAGTTTATACAAAACTACAGGATTCTATCTCCTCTACAATACCGAAAATGTTAATAAAAATCAGAGATAATTTAGAAAAAGAGATTTGCAAATCTAAAGTTACATTACCGGTTAAAAAAAGTGAAGATTTTCGTAAACAGTTTCCAAGGAGAAATAAAAAAAAATAATTGTAATAAAACTGAAATAAAAAAAAATCACTAAGAAAAATTATTTATTACACATTTCTCTTATAGCTATCTATTATACCAGTTATCGACTGATAACTGACTCCTTACTTTGGCACTAGCAAGGGCACTAGGGATGTGATAATACCGGGTGCATTCGTTTACACCGACTAAGGGAGAATATGCACCCTCATTGCATGGTGCATTCAATTCGTGTCGTTGCCGTATCAAGTCAGGAAACTTACGTTAGCATGTTGAGATATTGTCATTTTCTCATATGCCATATGTAGTTTTTACTTTCTTTATTAACTACAATAAGCAAATGTTGGGTTTCTTGGGTAGTCGGTCTGTGCGTAGAGGAAAGATCTTTTTCTTTTATTTTAAGGCGCTTAATGGTAATGTCTACTTCTAGGTTAATCAATCTATTGTGTAGTTTGGATTTAAAATTACTAACCATTTGTCCTGTGTGTCCCTCTTGGTGATTGATTAACATATCGATGTTTTTAGTTCCGTCGTTGATGTGCTTTGGTGTGATGCCTTCCCTTCTGCATCGAAGTAAGAATATTTGTCTGTTACGTAGTGACCCTACTTTGTTGTTTAATTTTGCCCATTGTCATTAATTTGCCCAGAAGTTGAACTCCTCTAGCCCCATACTGAATTAGCATGGATTGGTAAAACCCCATCCTTAACCTCCCTAACATCCTAAAACCCCCCCAGACCGACTACCCAAGAAACCCAACATTTGCTCAACTTGGCGGTCAAGAACAGTCTCTCCGTTAACTACAATATACATGTCACGTGGGTTCGTATTTTTATTATTTTATTACTTATTTTATCGCTCAGGAAACTGCAATAAACGAGGGGGAGACCACTGATCAAAATTTTGTACACCATTTCCTAATCTCGGAAATAAAGTACATTATTTCCGATATTTCCGTTATTTTCGAGGTTATAACACTTCTTAGTAGAGGGTGTTCGCTTTAAAAACTTTTACTTTGATTATATACGAACTTTCATTGACTTTAAACATCGCGTGTCTCTTGCCTGATATACTTCCGTCGTTTTAAAACAGCATCAAATGTAAATTTATTATCTGATCCAAACACTGCTAAGAAAAAAGATGGGACACCATCAGCTAAAGGTTGGGCCCTCGGTTGGGCCACATAAACATATGCGTTTTTAGCGAGAGTTTCATTATCAAATGCGTTCTTTATGTCTTGAACAGAATTAACAAAAAATTGCTTCCTCGGAAATCCAGTCTCATCAATAGCACCTACAAATCCAATCATGCTATTTGATTTTGAGTCATATTCCATTCTTCCTTCAATTGCTGTTTTGGTCCTCGCTAAGGAAAACTTTTGGAGGAAGCTTTCTTTTAACCAAAAATTCCTTCAGTTGAGGAATTCCTGCACAACCTTTTATTATTTTTTCACTCTTGTTTAGAAGTCAAATGAAGGTAGTTCTTGATGGTAAGAAATTTGAAAAGTTTTTATACAATGTCTAGTAATTCAGTTTACCTCCCACGAGGTAAATATATAAACTTTAGAGGATCAGAAAACGTATTTTTATTTCTTGAGGTTTGTGAGTTTTTAATTGCAGATTCCATCAACATTTTAATTCCAGTTGGGAGTAATGCCATTGCATCATTCACTTTAGCAGTTCTTGACGCATATCGGCATATTCCACTATAGAAATCTTTACTCATAGCTTCATCGTGAGACGCTAATCGTGTTACCGATTCAAAAATTTCAAAGTAATTCGAAATCTTGCTCTGTGAAATGTCACATATTTCAAACCGTCTTTGAGTTCTAGAGTTTCGAGAATAATTTGTATCCTTCCATTTTGATTGGAGGGCTCGTTTAAAGGTATTTTGTCTCGTATTTTGTACTGCAATCTTGAGTGTATTCTTATCGGCGCATTTGAGGGCCAATTCACTGGTTATGTGCGAAGTTACCTCAGACTCCATCACATTAGAATTAGAGCTACTTCATCGGTTACCTCCTCAATTACCTCTAACAACTCATCTTCAGAAATGTCATGGACAGCCTTGTTGTCAGCAATACAACTATTTTCTGATTGTGAGATTCTTTGAGCAATTGGTTGTGACTGAGGTTGTGACGATATTTGTTCTGCACAGGCTTCTTGGTAGGTCCCAGCAGAATCTTCCGAGGAATTTTTTATACACTTTATTGCAGTCTGTGTTTGCTGTGATCGAGGTCGAGTTGCAAAAGATGGCTTTTCGGGCACTTTAGCCCTGGAATTAATGCTCACAAAAGAAAGAAGTGTTGAAGCACTAGAAACATTTTTTTTTATTTAAACTCATCTCAAGACTCTTGTTTTCTTTAAAATGGTCATTAAAATGTAAGTGAAAATTAGACAAGACCCATTTTTTTCCATATTTACTTGGCCTATAGTATACCTTAGTTGAATTTTAACATATGTAACACTTAATAAAACCAGTGTCACTTTGAACGATCACATCTGATCTTCGTCGTATGTTTTCAGGTTCTTCTTTGTTAATTGTGGACCAGAGGTTCTTCACCTTTTCTGCATGCTTTTCGTTTGATATAGTTTGCACCAACTTTTCACTGCTCCTTTTTATATAAGATACTACAAGATTCTCTATATGTAATTTGTATTTTAAAGTATCGTCGCCTTTAATACTAGATGTCATATCAGTAGCCATGCCGTCATTACCCTCACTATTACCCGAGTACCTCGAGTTATCTTCAAGGTCGAGTCCCAGGTTTTTGTCTTGCGATTGATTCTTGGTTTTATTTCTCTTATTTTCACTATATTTGTCTGAACTACTATGATTTCTTTTTAGGTTTTGAATCCGGTGCTGCAAGTTTGATTGGCAACGATCCTTTAAAAAAAAAGTAATTGCCGATGACCATCAGATATTTTGAATTTTTCCAGTTGTGAGTGTTGACATAAATTCTAAAAAAACTTTTTTTTAGCTTCATTTGAAATGAGTAACACTGCTTTAAACTGAGCAAACTTCTCTAAATTTTTTATATGTGATTCGTCCAAAGCTGATAGAGATACAATGTTAACCCAACCACAAGCCACCAGTAATTCTTTCAAATATATAGGTAATGTTGTTGGGAAGTCTTTTAGAATTTCTTCAAATTCTAATGGTATTTCGATATTCATCATCTAGAAAATGTTTGCTTTTAAACCAACAAATGAAAATAACATTGAAAGTGATTGAACTATAATAAGTACTTAAATAACAACTAACATTTGTCAACTAAATTACCACGCCACTCATAAGTAACAAAATGTTTAACTTTTATCTGTGCCAAAATTACTGAACTGATTTGTGTGATTTTCTTTTAAGTATATGGGGCCAGGTGTAAGGTAGTTATTAGTTATGTTCAGAATAATTAATTTCTAATTATTATTCTGACTGCATTCTTTGATTGAAATAATTGCTTTTTGAGTATGGGGTAAAAAACTACACCCTGTTTTCACTACAAATTTTGCAATAGCCTGAATGTCTTTTGTGTTTTTTTAAATCTGTTTTTGAAATCACTTTTATTTAAATCGGTTCGTCTAGCTCGCTATGAATGTCGCTAAAACACTGACAGCGATACGTTTACAGCCTTATTAAAGCATCGTTATAGTTATTTTAGCTCTGTTTAGGTGGTAATGGTAAAATTTGACGTTAAGTAGCAGGGGTTTATGGAAATGTCAAATAATATTCAGTCAAAATTCACGTCAATGTCACGCAGAAAACGTATAACTGCTGCTTTACGTAATTAAATATAATGACTAATGACAAATAAATAAATATTTATAATAAAAAATAATAATAACAGTGGAATGGAACTCGGCTGGCAAATTGGTTAATATTGACGATCTAAGTAATAATTTTATATTTAAATAGATAATTTTTGATGTTTTGATACTCGTTTTGATCTCAGATGAGATATTTTGATTGTAATTCAATCTTAAAGTGGGATATTTATTTCTGAGTGTATATCCGTTATTTCCGTTATTTCCGAATATTTCCGATTATTTCCGTCTTCTCCGAATTATTTCCGTTATTTCTCATTATTTCCGTATTTCCCACTTATTTCGGGTTTATTTCCGAGTATGTGTACACCATTTCCGTCAGTGGTCTCCCCCTCGGCAATAAGCTTGAGTTTTTAACCACAGAAGATTTTATTAAATACTCAGTGTTTTAAGTTGTGAAAAGTTTATAAGAAAAAAAGGATAAAAATACTTACTTTTCCTTCTATATTTTAAGTATTTTATTTTATTAGAGTTAGAGTAAAACAAAATGTAATAATAGTTATTTATGGTACTAGTGTGTTATGTTGAAAATAAGTCACGCGAGAAAGATTTATACCACGAGGGCGTCAGGCCGAGTGCTATAAGTTCTCAAGTGAATTAGAAAACATGACACACGAGTGGCATACAATGTTTTATCCAACACATGACAGTTTTAATCCAACAAGTGGAAAAAATCGTTTATTTATGAGATAATAATAAACTTTCTGATCAAATCAAAGCTTCTTGCATCTCAGTAACCTATAAATGTCAGAATGATTTGACAGTGACTTTTTTACATTTTGGGGCGCGTTCGTTTTGAAGCTCGATTCGCTCGGCGCGCGCTCTATTCGCTTGATTGTGTTTTTTTTGAAGCTCCGAGCAAGCTCTTTTGCGTTCGCGTGAACGATTTTTGATCGCTCCGAGCGAGCTCCTTTCGCTCGGTCCCTGAATGCCGAGCTTCAAAATGGCGGCTGGACGTGACAGAAAAGCCAATTGCCTGTAAATAGCAATATCAGCAATTTTTCAAGTTTTTTGTTTTGTTTTCGTTTTTCACTATACAATATACACAAAGCAGGAAAATATGGAAGATACGCAGGTAAGGGAGCTATAAACAAGTATTTTGAAACCATGAAATCATGTCAGAAAAAGCCCCTACTGGGAGACGCGGCTTTTATTTGTTAGAGTTGGATTCTTCATGTGAAATATGGAATACGGGAGAAAGTGTAGACAGCAAGGCAACCGATATTACATGTCCCACGCATAAAAAGCTTTAAAATCTATACAAAAAGATTTCCGAAATCATAAAATGGAAATTTTAATCCTAGAGTATGAATGATTGAAAGAGACACTTCAATGTGAAAGTTCTCTTTTGGCTGTACTTTTCTATGCATTGTAGTCATGCACATTCGGAATGCTTTTGATGTATAATATGTGTTATTATGGTATTTTTACCTACCTACTAATCTGGCATGAAGAATCCAATTTTAAAAGGATCTGCATCTGCAAAGGGGGCCTTCTTATTTAGAACTTAACTTGTTCATGCTTGCTCAACAGATACATGCCTATATAGCAGCTCTAACCACCCCACAATTTTGACCAAAGTTACTAAGTTACCTCAGCCTGTATATGATGTTGATGACTGCCTGCACACAGTTTTATCCAACCATCGAAGCAGAATAGAGGACAATTTATTAAGATTCTATTATTCCAATAATGCCGTGCAGTATTGGATCTAAAATGCGCTAGTGGATGTCGCCTGCTTCTGTTCTGTACATCTCATTCTATTATTCATTGCAGAAAATGAGTTTTTTCAATATCCTGTTGTTTAGCATATTTAAGTACTTAGTATTAGTTGAGTACATACTATAGTTTTATTATATTATATTGATACAAAATATATAGACAAAAAAAGCTCTGGATAGTCATTAGGTGATTAGCACTTTCAGTAGTCATCTCCGACATATATCCGTGTAAACCATTTGTTTATAATTCTCCTGATGACTTTCCAGAGCTTTTCTTATCTAGTTTTTCTTTACTTTGAGTCCGGCTTGGAATTGAATAACTATAGGTAGGTACCTGAAACATTCAAAATTTGGCATATACTAGATTGTTATAAGTAGCTGTTTCAAAGCTTTCTTATGGGTGTTGATTCATTGCATGTTCATTGAACACAAAATGTCACTTATCCAATACATACGCTAGCTTTGACAGAGAGAAGCCCATCATATTTGTGTCTCAAGCCATTTAATCATTTACCAGATAACATCAAATGCTTAATACACAAAAACCCTTTAAAGTGCAGATAAAACAATCACTGATTTCTATTCTGTCTGCTCATGTCCCTTTAGAAATCATATTGAAAACAAATAATGTATCCTATTTACTACTATTTACTTTGTCTCAGTATATTTTCATGTATATGAAGTGTAATGAACATTGGAAATAAAGCTTCTTATTATGTCGTTCCTGGTTAGGAATTCACAGCTAGATGTTTAGCTGGCAGATTTCCTCTGATAGACGGGACTTAGCCAAGTTCATCAGAAGTTATTTTTCATTAAGAAACGATCTCATGATGTTGCATGTGTGCAGTATAACTGAATCCCTGAGTAGATCCGGCTCGTCCAGATGTTTAGCAAATGTGGATGGGTTAACACCTGTCCCAGAAATAACAATAGTATGATCTGAACAGTTTTTAGTTTCCATAGCCTCTCAATTTCGATCGCAAGCTCCTGATATTTAGTTTTCTTCTCTGAGTATTTCTTCAGAGTATTCTGGTCTGATGGAACGGCTTTATCAATTAGGTATGTTGACTTTGATACCTTGTCCTGAAAGACGATGTCAGGTCTATTGTGCATTACTGTCTTGTCTGTGTGAATGTCTACATCATATAGGAGTTTGTCGTTTTTATTTTCCAATACAGGTTCTGCAGAGTAAGCATAGTATGGGCTTGCGTCTGTATGCAAGTCATATCTCAAGGCTAGGGCTTGATGGACAACTTTAGCCACAGAGTTGTGCCTATCAGTATAAGCATTTCCTGCAGTAATTTGCAACCAGATGTTATATGGTCAACCGTCTCTGGGAATTGACATTTTCTACATTTATCGTTGTTGGTAGTAGGGTCCTTCATGATATATTTTCTGTAGTTTTTGGCTATAACTTGGTCTTGCATAGCAATTATGAAGCCCTCCGTTTCGGGATAAGGCTGACCATTGCGCAAAAATGCCTATGTAAGTTTTTTGTTTATATGTTCTTGATTTACAATTCCATCGTACTTCCCGTGCAGCTACTTTCCTGCCCATTCCTTTAGTTTTATCTTGGTCCTGCTCACAGAATCAACTTCAACCGACTCGCTACATTGAGCGGAGTGTAGTTTTTGTCCAAGGCGCAAATACTCTTATGAAGCCTATGATCCTTTTTGTGGAAATAAGATCTTAATGATTTAATTAGGTTGTCATGGATTTCATGCAGATCAATTAGTGATTGTAAATCTCTGGGTCCATGATTTTGGGTGTAGTTTTCTGTGTTTGCTGAGTTGCTTATTATTATTATTATTATCATTATTATTGCCGCGGCGATGACGGGTTTGTAGGTCTACTTCTTCGTTTTTTTTAGCAATTTCTCTAACATTTCAGAATACAGGAAGAAGAACAGGGGATAATTTTCTCCTCACAACCTTCAACTTTTTTGAGTGAGTCGCGGCCCTGAGTTGGTTTCGTCATCTTCTTACTCGCCGCTCATGAGCAAATGGAGTATTGAAATAAATATTGGTGATGAACTGATGAAATAATATCCATCGCATTAACAAAAAAATGAGAAGTTGTGCAAAAACGAACTGAAATTTAAAATTTGCCGTCTATTCTGTTAGATTTGACGTTGACACTGACGCTCCGGCGCTCGATTTTGTTCGCGTGCCAAGGAGCGTACACCGCGCAATTATAGCTGACGTCATTAAGCTCGGCGCTCGATCTACTCGCTCCATCGAGCTTCAAAACGAACGCATCCTTGGTCAAAGTTGTTTGTTTTTTTGTTTGTTTGTTAGCAAATGTTTAAATAAATTTTGACACTTGTCAGTTTTCCCTGCAGAAAAAGGAAGTTTTTATTGAAGAAAAAACGTATAGAAAATGGAAGAAAGCGATAAAAATTACGTTCCTGCGGATATCCTTACGGAAGCGGAAGAAGCAGCGATGCAGATTTTGCCAGAAAAGTCTCGAGATGCTTACGACAAGGAGTTCAAAATGTTTGAGTTTTGGATTAATTTACGGAAGATAAAAGGTATCGATGAAAATGTTCTATTGGCTTATTTTTTACATTTGCAAAAAAATATTAGTCCCATCGTCACTATGGAGCCAACTAACGAGCTTTTTGAAAAGCAAATCACAGGGATACAAACCAAAGAAGTCCAAGACATTAGAACGGTATGTGAAATAGAGCAGTTTTTGTACTAAGCTCCGGACGACGAGTACCTGTTGACGAAAGTGGTTTTAATAATGGGAATTAGGGGTGCTTGTAGATGCGATGAGTTGGTCAATTTGAAAATAGAAAATATTCAAGACAAAGGGAAATATTTTTACGTCGTTTTGCGAGACACTAAAACCAAGAAATCGAGAAGTTTCACCATACTTGAACTTGAAGAAGGATTTCCAGTCAACCCAATCAATTTGTGTAAAAATACATGTCTTTGAGACCAAAGAATACTAGTTCTAGCCGCTTTTTTGTTTTTTAGAAAAATGGGAGGTGTACCAGCCAGTGTGTGGAAATAAATACGTTGTCGAAGATACCTTCAAGAATTGAAATGTTTTTGAAATCAGAGGAACCAGCGTTCTACACCGGTCACTGCATGAGAAGGTCTTCGGCGACTGTTTTGCCCAATGCAGGAACTAACATGACTAATTTGATACGTCATGGAGGATGGAAGTCCTCGACAGTAGCAGAAGGATACCTAGAAGAATCGGTGCATAACAAAATACAATTTGCAGAAAAGATACTGGTAGGGTATAAAAGGTTCTAATGTGTCGGCGTCTTCCAGCACTATCAGCAGCTGTACCGATATGGGAGCGTCTGGTCCCAATGAACCAATGAATTTTACAGTGAGTTCAAATTCGAATAAATCGTTAGCGTTTTAGTAGATAGGCAGCAACAGAACGAGCGCAATTTGGCTCTTTTTTACATGTAAATCTCCATAAGAAAATTTAAGGTCCATTCTGCACTTTTTTGTACCCCGCGTCGCGACGCCTACCGCACATCTGCACAGCGATTCGACTGTATGATGTCGTATAGGCGTCGCGACGCGGGGTACAAAAAAGTGCAGAATGGACCTTAAATTTTCTTATGGAGATTTACATGTAAAAAAGAGCCAAATTGCGCTCGTTCTGTTGCTGCCTATCTACTCGTTTTCCTTTAATTTCAATATCAATGTGAATTCTGCTTGTAATAGTAATACATCAATAGAATACTACTTTAAATATGAACGTAAGTTATGATCCATAAGTCACTAGTGAGTAATGGATTATAACTCACTGGTGTCTTATTTGATAGTTTACTTGTCTAAAATGACATTAATAATGACAGTCATAACTGTCATGTGTTGGATAAACATATTTATAACAAAAATAAACCTTAAACTGTTTGGATCTAGTAATTTTATTTGGATGTGGGCGAAAAGATACATCACTTAGTTGGAAACAGATTCTCTTAAACAGGTCTTTGAAGTGTTTATGATCCCCACCCTACTTGACACGATTTTATTAGTTAGACTATCAGATAGATTATTAGTTAAATAAATTTAGGCCCGGTTTTATAAATCCGAGTGTCACATATAAGGAGACAACGGGGCATCAATTGAATTACTTGACGTTTTTCGTTTTGACAGCTTTCAGTCAATAAGATGTAGCAGGATTACAACAATAAAACCTTTTTTTTTCAAGCTGACTAAAAGTACGTCATTTGTTTTCTCCATACGCACACCTAAAGTGGGCTTTCTAATCCTGAGACCAAAAAAGTTGCAAAAAAGTCCCAGGCAGTAAAAGTAAAGTCAAAAGTGACCGCTACTGTCATGGTGGCGCATAAATAAACCATCTTATTGCCACCTTTACATTCTTGTTGAAAAAACCAAGGATAGGAATACTCTCAGAGCGCTCGAGAGCATCACCCGAAACCGCTTTTAGTCGAAATCGCACAGGTTCTCGAATTCTGTTAAATGTCGTTGGTTGTCATGCGCGTCATCATATTTATCTGTCAATGAGATTTTTATTTATTGAGTATTGATAAAAATGCTACAAATTTTTAGTTTCCCATTACCGTTAAAACAATACCGTTAAAACCACTGAATATTAAAAACCTCTGTTTCAACACATTATATTTATATACACCACTATATACACCACTAGTAAGTACTTAGACCCGCTTAAAGAGGATTAGAGAAAATTGCAAAACTGGATCACTCTGAAATAGATTTCCTATTTCCTGCATGCTTGAAAAAAAAAGTATATGTTACTCGGAGTAAAAGGTCTTTTTGTGCTTCGCCCAGTTGCAGGCCTCAGCTTCGCTTCGGCAGTCAATCTCTGGCCTTAGCACGAAAAGACCCACTTTTACTCCTAGTGACATAATCTACTATTTTTTAAATTGCGCTCAGAAGTGTGTTATCAAAATTACGCAAACCAATTACCCTCACAGTGTTACTACTCCATTTAAGAAAATCTTAACTTTATTTAACTAGTAATATACTATCTGCTAGTGTGAGAAGTCATTTCTTTTGCAAGTTTGATTAATATTTCGCATCATACAACAGATAAGCTCCTGCAGTTTTCACTCCAATATATAATATCAAATTTTCTACAGAATGTATCCAGAGCTACATTACTGTATTTATTTTTTTTTCAAAATGAAAAGACTCCCTCTACTGTCAAGCTTCAAAATGAAACTGATCTTTTTTCAGAGATACGTAGTAGTGCAAAATGTGCCCTTTAAAATGACGCAAAGATGAATTGTCTTCTACTACCAGTTCTGGAGATATTCCATTTTTTTTTAGAGCAAAGTTTAGCACACACCACGTTATTTGAAAAGATAGAGAAAAAAGTTAAAGACCAAAGTTGTTCGTAGGAAATGGGAGATTATATTGATGGTATTTTTGATACTCCTTTCATAGGCAAATTTAAGTGTTATATGAAATTTGTTATAATAGTGGTGGTAAAACGCCCCCTAGCGGCAGACAGATAGATGAAACAAATTTCCAGCAATTTTGCTTGGCCACATTTACTACCAATTTTTTGTCTTTCGAAGTGTTATGATGAATAGTTTCGTAGAAACAGCCGCTTACTTCGCTTACTGGGAAACCCTGTACATTCCACGTAATGATGCAAAAGAGGACGATTTGTGCAAGAATGTAGGTAATTGGTAATAGATAATATAATTGCGTCCGAAGGAATTTGCAAGTAATGTTTGTGGCTTCAGGGGACAGAAGAATAATAATTTAAATTAAAGAAAAATAGGCCTTCAGCCGGATTTGAACCAGCGACCTTCTGCAAACCGGGCAGATGCTCTGCCAACTGAGCAGGTCTCCGGTCGTAAATGTGCTTCTAACTCCCACTATGCGTACTAACAAATAATAGTGACTAACCTGACAACTATAAATCATGGTAGTTTTTCTGGTTCTTATTACGTTCTTCCATACCAACCATAGTTCCCAAGGTTATTTAAAGCAAAATAGCAACCATTTGAGGTTACGGAATGTACAATTTCCGCACTCAAATGCGTGCGGAAAAGTAAACTTTCGCGCACGCGAGTAGAAAAACTACATGAAGAACACGTTTTTTTACATCTGAAAATGAGTGACAATTACGAGGTCTAAGTCGATATAGATTAGAGAAAGAATAGGGTTCTTGATTGTAGTGGGATGAGGGGACGAACGTTGGATATTTGGATATAATGGGAATTGTTAGTTCAGATTAGTTCAGGAGTACAGTATTATCTTATGGTGGGTCCAAGGGAAAAGGTAGTTCCTTGAGTAGTGGAAAGACCTAGGACCTAGGCATTACTAATAATAATTATTATTGTTGCTGTTGTTATTTATATATCCATATGTTGATAAAAAATCACTCTAAAGCGCACCCGAGAAGGGATCCAGACATGGGTAGTATAATAGCACGTCGGATATTCTCGTAGAGAGTAGAACGGCCTTCCTGGGATCCAACGTGACCAAGCGTTAAGAATTTTTCAAAGACCAAGTTTAATCGACGTGTTTCACAGAAAAAGTAAGGTAGTCAAAGCCAAAACTCTTGGTCCCACTTGGTCCCACTGTTACAAGTTCAGTGTAAACCTTCGTTTGAAGGTACCTAAATGAAAGATGTTGACAGATAAACAATGCAATGTACGTCAAATCTAGAGTTTAAACTTAAAACTGAAGTTTTGCTGAGATTTGTAAAAGTCATCCTTAATACTTCATAAAATCAATACCAGGAAGCACAAGTTATTCTCTAAGCAGGGAAAAGTAGAACAGTAATTGAGGATGCTGAACGACGCAAGGATAGAAGAATCAACAAGCCGTTGCTCTTCTCCAGTGGTTTTGTCAAAGAAAAAGGTGGGAACAAAGAGGTTTTGGTGTTGACTGCACCGGAAGTTAAATGAAATTACGAAGAAAGACACTTATCCGCTTCCAAGAATTGACCTCGCGTTAGTAACTTTGTCGGATTTGGAACGAGTGGTGTTCAACTTTCAACCTTAAGAAAGGTTAAGTCAGAGCTCCTCCTAAGAAGGAAAACGAAGCTAAGCCTGAAGAAGAAAACACGGAAATCGTGTTTGGAAAACTAAAACTTAAGAAAACCAAAGTTGAGGAGCAGCTGGAAGTTACTCTCAAATACAAACAGAAACCGAAGCCTGAAGCTGAGTAGCAAAAGCCGCAACTAAAACCGTTCGAAAAACCGAAGGCTCCAAACATGCAGTTATTAATAAACTGACAGGCACCAGTACTTGTTGAGGAAATAAAGAAGAAAAAGAAAGGTTCAAAGAAACCTGAAGCTTTGAGTTTGACGCTTTAGAGCAGATTTTTGCATGTTGAATTTCTTCCGGTAATCGAAGCCAACCAAGTACCTCTTCTGAGTGCCTTAGAAACGGTTCTCAAATTCAATGGTACATTGTCCAAGAACATCTAAGAGGCTGTTTTTTTCTTTGGCTGGAAACCAAAGAAAGCTACTTCACCTTTTTGAAATTGCCAAAGTTTCGATCTTTATTTGAGGTCTTCCTCCGGGCTTTTTCAATCAGAGAAGCTTGTCATTAAAATTACAATAAAGTACCATATCGGTACTTACACATCTACGGACTTATGTATACTTAGACGAGACGAGTTGTTGGGTTCCTCTCAAGCTGTTGTGTGGACCTGTGGTGTCTCGTCTAAGTGTACATAAGTCCGTAGATGTGTAAGTACCGATATGGTACTTTATTTTAATTTTAATGACAAGCTTCTCTGATTGAAAAAGCCCTGAGGAAGACCTTAAATAAAGGTCTAAACGCTGGCAATTTCAAAAAAGTGAAGTAGCTTCTTGTCCTACACCTGCTATCCAAACGTTCACATTAATAAATAAAGGACGCTAAGCCCAGATCTTGTCATTTTTAAAAATTGAATATTTGGCGGTAATCCGTGGCTATTACGCCAAGAGGCAAAAATTGCCGCAATTTTTACATTTTCGCATTTTTGCCCGTTGCGCTCATGCGAACTCACCCTAAGCTTCAAACTGAAGTTTAACCAATACCGATACGTCAAAATCCAAGTCAGAATCTGTTTCTCTTTACCATCTTCACAGCATAGTTGAGTTCATCATGACGCCGTACATAATAGTTTAACTTAAATATGTAATACGCAATTTTTTTCCTCTTCAATTTTATTGCAAGTTTTATCTGAAGTTTGAACTGAATTCTGTTTGTATTAATATTTTATAATTTTATTAAATATCCGAAGTTTACAGCAACCAGAAGTCCGAACTGCTGTAACTAATAAGTAAATAATAGACTCCATAAACTGCAGGAAGAAAATGTTGGTGATCTGGGTGAAGAGAGAAGAAGAACCCAACAAGAAAGCATTGGTAAGGGCAAGAACAGAACTAGGCAGAGATGGATGATAGAGGAAATTTTGGCACTGATGGAACAAAGGAGATACAAAGGCAGGGATAACACCAAGTACAAGAAGATACAGTACACAATAAGAAGTAAGATAAGAAGAGCAAAAGAGGTCTGGATGACTGAAATGTGCAAGGAAATTGAAGAATTAGAACAGAAGTACGACACAGCGGGTGCTTCTAACTTCGATGTTTATTTTGACGTTTCGACACAGGATCTGCAGAAACCAGACTGGAAGACAGAGTAACACTAGTTAGCGAAGACTATGGGCTAAATATTAATATCAATAAAACAAAAATGCTATTAATATCCAAAAGGAACATCAGCGGTCAGCTGACTATACACAATAAGACGGTTGAGCAAGTCCATCACTTCAAATACCTAGGAACTATCATAAATGATGCACACAAACAAGAAATCTTGTCAAGAATTGAGCAAGCGAGGACAACATTTATGAAACCGAGAACACTGCTGACAGCCCGAGATCTATCTTTGGCTTTGAGAGTGAGAAAGTTGCGGTGTTACGTCTTTCCAGTGTTACTAGTCTTGAAGGATGGACACTGAACAAAGAAACCTTGAAGAGACGGGAATCGTTTGAGTGGTGGGTGTACCGCCGAATGTTAAAGATCTCCTAGATGGACCGCATTACCAACGAACAAGTTCTGAAAAGAATGGATAAGGAAATGGAAATTCTTTTCACAATTAAGAGAAGAAAACTAGAGTTTCTTGGGCATGTTATGCGTAATTCAAAATATGAAATTCTGCAGCTCATCATGCAGGGGAAGATCGTGGAACACAGAAGCGTCGGTCGACTTAGAATTTCCTGGCTACGTAACCTGCGTGACTGGTTTGACCTCGCATTTGTCGAACTAAACTGCTAACAAAAAAGATCGATACGGCAAAATTTTTCGTCATGTTTAGGGATCTGTATCTCGGAAATGCCTTAGCCGAAATTCATAACTTAAAGAGACTTTGGAAGATCGTTTCTTCTAGAATCAGGGAGGGAGGCTAGTTTTAAACCAAAGTGATTTTCTAAATGATATACAGGGTAAAGAAAAAAGCACTGCAAAATGGTTGCATTTCAACCCACTGCATTTGGTAGCTAGAGTATCTTCAGAACATTCGTTCCTATGAGATTTGAGGACCTTGACTAATATCTCGGGACATGTTCGGCGGTTTTTAGTTTTATGGCCCACAAGAGAAATTACGGGGGTTTATCAAAATGTGTGCGTTTTCTTATAAGTTTTTGTATAGCTCTTATAAGCTGTATCGCGAGAATGCCGCTGCCGATTTTAATGACGTAAATTATCTCCAAAAGATAAATGATTGTAAAATCAGCGACGTACACTCAAGTTTAACAAAACCTTTCTATTCCACGTTGTACAAAAATGGCAAAAAAAATTACTGAGAAACTGATCAATATTTTGTTAATAAGGACGTCATGGCGGTTGTTCTAACTTTAAGGTTCTTATTGTAATTACATTTAAGAGCCATGGTCGATATCTCGGGATGTTTTTGGCAGTTTTTTGTTTTTTGGCCTACAAAAAAAATTAAGGGGGTTTTTCAAAAAGTTTGCGTTTTCTTATAAGTTGCCCTGTATCGCGAGAATGCCGCTGCCGATTTTAATGAAATAAATTATCTCTAAAAGATAAATGATTGTAAAATCAGTGACGTCCACTCAAGTTTAATAAACCTTTTCTTCCATGTTTTACAGAATGGCAGAAAATTTACTGAGAAACTAATGAATATTTTGTCAATAAAGCCATCATGGAGGGTGTCCTAACTTTAAGGCTCTTCTTTTAATTACATTTAATAGCCGTGGTCGATATCTCGAGAAATTCGGCAGTTTTTGGTTTTTTGGCCTACAAAAATTATTACGGGGGTTTTCAAAAAGTTTGCGTTTTCTTATCAGTTGCCCTGTATCGCGATAATGCCGCTGCCGATTTTAATGAGATACATTATTTTTGAATATAAATGAATTACAAATCTGTGGCATAGACTCATTGTACAAGAATTCCAAAAAATTTAATGAGAAACTGATCAATATTTTGTTAATAACGACGCCATGGCGTGCCCTACTTTAAGGCTGTTATTGTCATTACATTGAAGATCCAAGCTTGATATGTCGGAACGTTTTTGGTGCTTTTTTGTTTTTTGGCCTACGAGAAGAGTTACGGGGTGTTTACAAAAAGTTTGCACATTCTTATAAGTTACAGTGCCCTCAAAATTGCCCTCAAATCTCAGAGGAACGAATGTTCTGAAATTACCCTAGCTACCAAATGCAGTGGGTTGAAATGCAACCATTTTACAGTGTTTTTTTTGTTTGCCCTGTATATCCTTTTTGCTTGATCGAGGACTACATGCTAGAAGACGTATCCTTCGAGTTTCTTGAAGACGTTGGGCAGAAGAACATTTGCACTGGGGAATAGCAGAGTGGAACAATTGCATGTTTTCAGATGAATGTAGATTTTCGTTGTATGCATCAGATGGACGTATTTTAGTGTGGAGAGGGCGGAATGATCGAAACCTGGAAGAAAATATGGAAGCCAGAGTGCCATTTGGGGGTGGAAGTGTGAGTGTGTGGGGAGGAGTAATGGGGAATGGAAAGACTGACTTAGTGGTTTTAATTGGGCAAACTATGAACGCAGTTAGATATCGAGACTTGTGTATGAATGAAATTGTTATTCCCTTCGCTCAGAACTTTGGAGATGATTTTATCTTAGTTGACGATAATGCACGTCCACACCGAGCCCGATATGAATGTTATAGAGCACGTGTGGAGCAGAATGAAACTAAAGCTGAAAGAGAGAGCAAGAATTTCAAAATGTGGATGAATTGGCAGTGGCAGTGAGGGAAGAATGGGAAGCTATTCCCCAGGAGTTTATAAGACATTTGGTGGAGAGTATGCCGAGAAGGGTGGCTGAAGTAATGCGAGTTTTAGGTGGGCCTACACATTATTAGCGTCTCCAGTCTCCATGTTTAACTACGGAAATGAAATGCCTATCAACCTCCATTGAGATATCTCTGGCGGTTTTACAGAAATCAATAACTTCCTATTTTTAAAATAAAAATAACACCCTATAACTTTTAAACGAAAAATTGTAGACAACTCATTTTTATGACAGACTCTCCCCTTAAAATTGACCAGATTGTTTAAGGTGTTAATTTTTTTCCATTTAATTTTTTGTTGTTGTATAAAATTAAACTGAGGCGTTTTACTAACTATCAATCTGGCTCGATTATTTTAAAATTAATAAACTTTTAAAGTTTTTTAGTTTATTGACGTGAGTATTCCCGCAAAACACTGTAACTTAAAAGAAAGTGCAAACTTTTTGTAAATGCCCCGTAACTCTTTTCGTAAGAGTCTTAAAGTTAGGACACCTACCGTGGAGTCTTTATTAACAAAATATTGATCAATTTCTAATTAAATTTTTTTGCCATTCTTGTACAACATGGAAAAGAAATGTTTTATTAACCTTGAGGGTACCTCACTGATTCGTGAATTCTTTTAAAAATAATTTATCTCATTAAAATCGGCCGCGACATTATCGCGATGCAGGACAACTTATAAGAAAACGCAAACTTTTTGTAAAACCGCTGTAATTTTTTTTGTAGGCCAAAAAACAAAAATCACAAATCAAAATGTAATCACAATAAGATTCCTAAATTTAGGGCATCTGCCAAGGCGTCGTTTTTAACAAAATATTAATCAGTTTCTCATTACATTTTTTGCAATTCTTGTACAACGGAATAGAAATGTTTTACTAACCCACGGTACGCCACAGACTCGCGAATCATTTGTCTTTAAAAGATGATTTATTTCATTAAAATCGGCAGCGGCATTCTTGCGATACAGGGCAACTTATAAGAAAACGCAAACTTTTTGAAAAACCCCCGTAATTTTTTTTTGTAGGCCAAAAAACAAAAAACTGACAAAAACATCCCGAGATATCGACCATGGCTCTTAAATGTAATTACAATAAGAGCCTTAAAGTTAGAACACCCGCCATGACGTCCTTATTAACAAAATATTGATCAGTTTCTCAGTAATTTTTTTGCCATTTTTGTACAACGTGGAATAGAAAGGTTTTGTTAAACTTGAGTGTACGTCGCTGATTTTACAATCATTTATCTTTTGGAGATAATTTACGTCATTAAAATCGGCAGCGGCATTCTCGCGATACAGGGTAACTTATAAGAAAACGCACACTTTTTGAAAAACCCCCGTAATTTCTCTTGTGGGCCATAAAACTAAAAACCGCCGAACATGTCCCGAGATATTAGTCAAGGTCCTCAAATCTCATAGGAACGAATGTTCTGAAGATACTGTTGCGAACTCAGGGTTCACTAATTCCAGTGTAACGATTTAACACGAAAACACTATTTATTTATTCCACAAATACACACGACTACAATTCGACTACTAAATAGCTCACTACTTAACACTTTATAGCCTTCTATTATCGCTCGGAACTTTAGCTTACTTATAGCTCGCTTAAAATAAGACTACTACTCCGCGCGCTCTATGCGCTTTTTATATACAATCGTAAAATTACAGAAAAACCTAGAAAGTTCTTTATAAGAATTCTTGAATAATCTCACATAAAAAAAAGGTTGTAAACAACTGCCTTCTAGATTAAACCGAGCAATAAATCACGCGTGTCAGCCATGATGCAGCGCGGATAGGTCGCGAAACTCCACCAACCAACGCGTTGCCCCGCCTCCGATGCGGCGTCGCTGCGAATCGTAACATTGCCCTCCTCCTAAGGCTGTTCGTCCCGAACAGATAGAGTTCCATGGTATCGTGCTAATCGATCCAAATGAACAACCTTCATCTTTGACCTGGGGGTCCGCTGGATCCTATACACCACGTCATTAATTTTCTTTATAATTGTATAAGCGCCTTCCCAATTTTGGCTAAGTTTGGGCGACTTCCCCACCTTTCGCCGCGGATTGTATAGCCACACCAAATCACCATCCTGGAAGCCGCGCGAGTTATCTAGTAAGTCATATCTTGCTTTGGCTCGATCACTGGATATACGCAGTTTATTCCTGACTTGTTCATGAACATTGTCCAGCCTCTCCTTGAGCTCCTCCAGAAAGTTCTCAGAGTTGAGCGAGTCTTTCTCTGGTGTTCCATACATCAAATCTGCAGGAAGGCTCATTTCCCTTCCGAACATCACTTTCGCCGGAGTATAACCAGTGGCTTCATGCGTAGAGCCTCGGTATGCCATCAACATGAGAGGTAGATGTTGGTCCCAATCTCGCTGATGATCTGCCACCATTTTAGACAGGTAATGGTCCATGGTCCGATTAAATCTCTCCACCATCCCATCCGACTGTGGATGCAAAGGAGTTGTCCTGGTCTTGCGAAATCCGAGAAGTTCCATGACCTTCTGGAAAACAGCCGATTCAAAATTTCGGCCCTGATCAGAATGAAGTTCGAGAGGAACTCCGAATCTGCAGAACATTTCATTTACTAGCACCGTTGCCACAGTCGTTGCTTCTTGATTAGGCAGGGCGTATGCTTCAGGCCATTTAGTGAAGTAATCCATGGCGACCAAGATGTATTTATTGCCCGACTCAGTCTGAGGAAATTGTCCCGCGACATCAATCGCTACCCTCTCGAATGGAGCACCTACAGTGTACTGCACCATTCGGCCCCGTGATCTTGTTCGAGGTCCTTTTGTGGCACAACAAACTTCACACTTGCGGCACCAACATTCGACGTCTTCCTGATAATTCACCCAGTAATACCGCTCGTTAATTTTGGCCAATGTTTTATTGACCCCAAAATGGCGTCCGCTTGTTCCGTTGTGCATTTCCTGTAGTACATCTGATTTTCTGCTACCAGGAACAACCAACTGACTGACTATGGACTTGCCATCCGGACTCTCCCACGCTCTCTTCAGTAGTCCATTTTCTATTTTAAGAGAGTGCCACTGGGCCCATAGCGCCTTGGTTTGGACTTTTATCAGCAATTTCTTGCCACTCTGGTCTCTTGTCCTCAGTCTTTGCCAAGAGTATGGGTCCAATATCTGGATCATTCAGTTGTTCTTCTCGAAGTGTCTTCTCGAAGAGACTTTCCTGGTCGATGTTCAGTTTGGATCTTCTGTCCTTTAATGCGTCCGGTCTCTGTAACACTTTTGCCACCCAAATTATTGGCTTGACTTGATTGATTGACTTGACTGATCCTGGAGGTCTTAACGGCCTCGGTCAATTTCCCCCTTACATTGACAGGAATTGGACTTTCCTGAATTCTAGGGCGTTCTTGGTTGCCGCTCGGTCTTCTAAACAACGGCGACGGACTTCTTGCCCTATTACGGCAGTTACTCTTGACGTGACCCAGTTTACCACAGTTAAAACATTTTATACCCCGATTGCCTGTTGATCGAGGAGGTCTTCCCAACAAGGCTTGGATATTGACTGCCAGATCCTTCAACGCTTTATGTAAAGTTGCCATGGATTCACCCCTAGACGTATCCTCCTCGTCATCGCAAGTTGCCATTCTTACACGGGGAGAAGAACTAGATGACACTCATGACGCCTCGAATTCCAGGGCCCGAACTAGTGCCTCGCTGATATTCCTGGGCCTTACTAGACGTAAGTGGTATCTCATGTCACTATCTCGAACTCCCTCAATGAACCTTTCGGCGGCAAATTGCGTTTGAAAACATTCAGGGGCTGATGGGTATGCCAGGTGAATTAGTCTGTCTCAAATTCTTGTAAGGATTCACCTGACTTCTGCTGTCTCATCCTCAGCTGGGCTTGGAACCCGGTTTCTTTGTGCTCGTGTCCAAATCATAGTTGCAGAGAGTGTACTAAAACGGCATAATTAATTTGATCAGCTGCCGACAGAGATTGGAGTAGTTCAGCCGCTTTTCCACGAAGTGCTACCACTAATGATGTAGCTTTCTGGGGCTCGGACCAGCCATTAGCTTTTGCAGCTGCCTCAAATTGTGTTTTATAAATTTCCCAGGCCGTAGTACCGTCATAATCGGGAGGCTTAATTTTAGCGTTGGCTGTGCTAAAACTCTCGGTAGACACGTTGTCGTTCTCAAGTTGTTCCCGGAATTTCTTTTCTAGCTCGAGAACCCTCTGGTTGACAGCTTCGAGTCCTTTGTTGACGCCGTTAATGGATTCGTTAACGGATTGCATTATTCTTTCTTCCAATTGTTGCTCCCTAGCTGCGAGATGGTTCATTAATTCTTCTTTGAATTGTTGATCACGTTTTTCTTGCTCTTCCTTCTATTGTTGATAACGTCGCTCCTGTACTTGATCACGCCTTTCTTGTTCCTCTTTTTGTTCCTTATAACGTTTTTCCTGCTCTTCTTTTTGTTCTAGATAACGGCGCTCCTGCTTTTCCTTCTGGTGTTGATAACGTTGCTCCTGTACTTGATCACGTCTTTCCTGTTCTTCTTTTTGTTCCACATAACGTCTTTCTTGCTCTTCCTTCTGTTGTTGCATAAGGGACAGCAGGGCGGCAAGTTGATCCTCCATCGCTTGATGCTGGCTTCTGGTCACTGGCATAAACACGTAACGTGCGGTAATGAAGCACTCACTTACAGTTCAGCAATATTAGTTCTCAAGTTCCCACTGGAATCGCACGTCTGACACCAATTGTTGCGAACTCAGGGTTCAATAATTCCAGTTTAACGATTTAACACGAACTATTTATTTATTCCACAAATACACACGACTACAATTCGACTACTAAATAGCTCACTACTTAACACTATAGCCTTCTATTATCGCTCGGAACTTTAGCTTACTTATAGCTCGCTTAAAATAAGACTACTACTCCGCGCGCTCAATGCGCCTTTTATATATAATTGTAAAATTACAGAAAAACCTAGAAAGTTCTTTATAAGAATTCTTGAATAATCTCACATAAAAAAAAGGTTGTAAACAACTGCCTTCTAGATTAAACCGAGCAATAAATCACGCGTGTCAGCCATGATGCAGCGCGGATAGGTCGCGAAACTCCACCAACCAACGCGTTGCCCCGCCTCCGATGCGGCGTCGCTGCGAATCGTAACAATACTCTAGCTACCAAATGCAGTGGGTTGAAATGCAACCATTTTGCAGTGCTTTGTTCTTTACACTGTATATCATTTAGAAAATCACATTGGTTTAAAACTAGCCTCCCTCACTGATTCTAGAAGAAACGATCTTCCAAAGTCTTTTTAAGTTATGAATTTCGGCTAAGGCATTTCCGAGATACAGATCACTAAAAATGACGAAAAATTTTGCCGTATTGATCTTTTTTGTTAGCAGTTTATTTCGGACAGCTGCCTCTAAAGTTAGAATAGCCCTGATGATCAGCAACCTCCGAAGGAGAAGCTGACATCAAGAAGAAGAATTTTATTTAAAAATTATATATACAGTTCAATTGTGTTGTTTTACTGATAGTCGTATGTAAAAGTCGTGCTTAAAGGACTAAAGCCACATTCCCAAGTTCAGATCAAACTTTAGTTTGAAAATAAACGAAAGATTTTGACAGATAGGCAATGCAATATATGTCAAATCTAGAGTTTAAACTTCAGGTAGGGTACAAATTTGACTTGTAAAAGTAAACACTAAAGTCGACTTTTACAACTATCAGTAAAACTTCAGGTTAAACTTGGAGTAAAACTGAAGATATGAAAAAGTAGCATATTACATGTTTTACTTAAACTGTTGTGTTCGGCAACGAGAAAAAGATTCTGACGTATTGGTATCGCTTAAATTTCAGTTTGGAGTTTGGTTGTGAAACGCAACTGTTTGTCGATCTGAAGTTTAAACTTCAAACTGAAATTTTACTGATAGTGGTAAAAGTCGTCCTGAGACCCACTGTTACAAGTTCAGTTTAAGCTTTAGTTTGGAAATAAACGAAAGATTTTGACAGATAAACAATGCAACGTACCTCAAATCTGGAGTCCAAACTACAAACTATTTAGTTTAAGCTGAACTTGTTAAAGGGCCACTATGGAAGACTTTTACAACTATCAAACTTGGAATAAAACTGAAGATATGAAGAAAAAAGCATATTACATGTTTTAATTAAACTACTATGATCGGTGTCATGGCAAAACAAAAACATCCTGGAAAGTTAAAAACCTTGATAAAAAATAAGTAATTTCAAGACGTAAAATCATAAAATGGTAGGAAAAATTATCAGCATTATCAAGAGAACATATTGTAATTTTTAATAAAAAACGCACTGATGCAGAAGACATTGATAGAACTATTATTGAGTTAAACTCATGTTTTAAGTGAATTAGAAGCACAATACAAATGCAACGTTTCGTTTTTGTCGAGGTTTTTGTACTATTCCGTTACGCATGCAATCTGCTGAGAGGCTGACAAAGGTTCTACAAGAAGAACCCACACTTGGACGACAATCATAATACTAATTGCCTGCTCTTAATTGAATAGGTACCGTAAATACGTGAGTAGTGTAGTACCAGCTGCGACCACGGCTCGAAAGCGAGAAACTGGTTTTTATTTTAATTAAGATTGCCCAATTTCTAGACGAAATGGGAGGCTAAATTTGTAACATTGTTTACAATTACCCGATCGTTACGTAGTAGGTACTAGTTGAGTCGCATAGTGTGGAATTTTTTTTCGTTAAGACGCAATAATTCGTATTGTTTGCATTTGAAGGACGTCCTACTCAGTCGTGGGTGTATGAAAACTAACGAGGAACGAGGATAGAGTAGACTGAAGTAGAAAGCGAGCGATAAAAACGGACCTAACCACAGTACTAACAGCACACACAACAGTTAGTGTTAGTAACTTACGCATTTTTCCACTCAAGTTTGCCCTCTCCACCTGCTTAACAACCTGCACACTGCAGCAATCGCCTAATTACACATTTTTGAGGTGTTATCATAAAAAAGTTGCATCAAGCGACTTACCACCTTACTGAAAATCACTACGGCTAAATATCAAATGTTCCGGAAACAATTTTTCATTGATCCATTTCTTAGAGTGTTTCTGGTATAATAAAACCTTTTTTACCAATTTTCATCCAACTAAGACGACGCTCTTATTTGACCAAACTGCCCTTCGTTATTCATTTACCCAGTAAGTCGAAAATTAAATAAGACGATTGCTCTGTAATAAATATTGCAAAGTAATGCAAAAACAAGTCAGTTTTTATGGAGATACCCAGAAGAGGTGCCCATCGCTAAACCCTCCCTACCCATCATTAATCCGAAATTTTCTTGTATTACATCATCGTACACAAAATTTGCAATAATTATGGTTCTGATTGTAGTAAGAGAGGAGAAACCAACATTTGACATAATTTTGTATTTATTTTAAACAATTTTTTACATACTATTTAGTAATGACTTATCTAAATATAATCTATTATGTAGAACTTGTAGCATTTTTTACGGTCTCACGACCAAACAATACTTTAACATTAACCACATGTCACTCATATAGTCTGTTTTCTCTTGCAGCAATAATAATGGCAAAATGGCTCCCTCCGATGGTACTTATGTTTGTCCTTCAGACGTCCAATCTGGAAAACGATGACGCCGGCTGTCAGACCAACCTAAGCGTGTTAAAGTGGCCCCAGCTGACCTGCACCAATGTCGATTCGCGTTTTTTTCAAGATTTCGCCCAACCTTTGAACCGTACCCACTGGATCAAGTGTAAAGGGTGCGCCCTAGGAGTTGTAGACGAGAAAACGTTTAATTTCCCTAGGAATAATGTCAGTTTTTTGGAATTGCAAGAAGCCCGGATAGTATCGATTAAAAAGCACGCGTTTAGCAGCTTTTTCCTGCTGAAGCTCCTAAATTTGCGTGGAAATGGGATCGAGTATTTTGAGCCTAAATGCTTTTCTGGGTTAAAGAGGCTGCTGCATCTAGACTTAAGCAGCAATTGCTTAAAAATACTCACCAACAACTTATTTTCTGAGCTGGGAAGTTTGGATATTTTGAATCTGAATCGCAATCGAATATTTTACATACAGCCCTACGGGTTTTTTGGACTGACAAGCTTGAAATTTCTCTATCTAAATCACAACGACTTGAAGAAGTTAGATGAAAAAGTGTTCCAACACCTAATAAGCCTAAAAATTCTCTACATAGAACATAACGACATCGCAGAGATTCACCAAAATGCCTTTTTTAACCTTAAAAACTTAAATTACCTATATCTTAACAACAACAGTATTAACTTTTTAGTACAGTACAATTTTAAACCTTTGACTAGTCTGATCGATTTACAATTAAGGTCCAATAAGTTAGAAGAAATCCAAGTAAGTTCCTTTAATGGGTTAAAGACCCTGAAGTATTTATATCTAGGAGGTAATAGGATTAGCCGGGTTAAGCCCTATGGTTTTATAGGCTTAGACTCGTTAATTATATTAGACTTGATACGCAATAACTTTACTTCTATTGATTACACGTATTTCGATAAAATTAAAGGTTTGTACGTCTTGTGGCTCAATGAAAATTTAATCGAGGAATTTAACATTAATATTAGTGACGAAGTACAAATAAATTTAGAGGTAATAGATTTAAGTTATAATCGTTTAAGTCATTTTAACTATAGTCGTCTGCATAGCAAAATACCAAATATCAAAGAAATTGTTCTTGCAAATAACTCTTTTAACTGTGATTTTTTTACAAATATGTATAGTTTTTACAATGAAAAAAACACTTCGTTGTGCATGTCTGAAAATTGTAATCCCAACGATACGATTTCCTTTGGTGACACGATATGTTCTGCTGAGCAGTACGAAACCACAACGGACGATTCAATCGATTTAACAGACTTTTCCACAGATTCAGCACGCCTTTTACTTAGTATTACTAGATTTAGTCTCTTTTTGTATACTATTTTGTGGCTAGTATTGTTTTGTTAAAGCGTATATAAATTTTACTTACTTTTTATTTTCTACCTCATTATTTATGTTTTTTTTTGTTGAAGTGTGATAAAATATATGAACTTTCGATAGGTAGCACATCTGGCGATATTTTATTTCTTTTTGTTTGCTGATCAACAACAGACAACTTTCAGAAGACAAATTAGCGAAACGTAGTTTTTAATTTAAATTAATAATAGAGTAAATAAATAAGTCATAGAAAGCAAACAAGTTCATATAAACACTTCTTTCCGAGATCCGGGGCTTTTCATATATCAAATAGTTATTTTGGTTTATTTTATATCTCGTAGTGTGATATAAACTAAGAAGAATCTGAAACTGAAGTGAACTTTAAAACTGTCTATCTCTAAAGCCTCTCAACCGATTTTCGTTGGCGATGCCATATTGGTAAGATCCATGTATAGTCTGCTTTAATTGGTTATGTACCAGATCATATGTTTTGCAAGTTTCCTAATACAGGGTTCAACAAAACTTTTTGTAAAAGCATTTTTGTAAAAATTTTTGAGCAGATAATTTTGCAACAAAAAAATCAGAATATTTTTCGTTACAGGAGAATGCGTGACACCTTAGACATATTAGGTGTTTTTTGAATATTTTGCCTGGTTTCATAGATATTTAGTTTTTTCTATAAAAGAGACTTTGTTTAACACAGGGGCTCGAATCCCCATAATATAAATATTGATAGAAATTTCATATGGAATGTAAAGACTACGCATAGGGCAAGCTAGACGTATAGGCGTAATTTCTATAAAGTTAGACACATCTACAGTGGCGAACAAAAAGTAAATTTTTATCAAATACCCAAGTGATAATCGAATATCCAAAATTAAGTGATGTAGAACGAAATGTATGAATGATTTCGGAATTCCGCAGCCTGATTACTGCAGCTATTAATGATACCTCGAGACTTTTTTCTGTCCTTCTTTATATCTTCATTATTAAAAAAAAGTTGGTTTTTCTAAAAGTGTAAACATTTCAAGACCATAAGAAAGGCGAATATCCTATTCAATCAGCGTTACAACTATTCGGAATTGGACGTAATCACCTACGAACCAAAGCTATGCCTAATTATTTAGATGTACAGGGTGAGCCACGAAACTGACATTATTCCTGATTTTTTTACTATTTACATTCTGAATTCTGACTGAATGAAAGTGAACTTCGAAAATTGCTTGTATTAATAGAAACAGAGAGAATTAACCGATAGTCGCAATTTTTTATTTGAATATGTTCAGGAAGTATGGCTAATGTACTGTTAAACTCCTTTTACTGCTTTATAATTTTAATTATGTGCACAGCGAGGTGCACAGTATCCACATGTTAGTAACAGAGCGAGTGAACAAAATTATATTAAAAATAACAAAACAACAAACACAATCATCATTTATGATTTGGTGCAAGAAATATTGAATGTTTGGGAAGCCATTCCCCAAGATTTTATTAGAAATCTGAAAGATAGTATGCGAAGGCGAGTAAATGCTTGTCTGCAAGTTTATGGTGCTGCCAGGTACTAAAAATATATAGAGCCACAAACACCTCAGATCACGATACATCCAAAATTACCATTTAACAAAAAAATTTTTTTATTGTTGTTTTCATATTTTTAATAAGCTGTTAATATTGTTGCATTGTATTTTTTTTGTAATTTAAGGATTTGGAATTATTGAAAGAATTCCAAATTGTTGTACTGCTCAATGAATAGGACATTTGTTTTTCTTATGGTCGGAAAATGTTACTTTAGGAAAAACTACTTTTTTTTTAAACTAATGAACATATAAAGGACAAAAAAAGGTTCCGAGATATCAGTAATAGCTGCAATAAATTACATTTCGTTCCACATCACTTAATTGTGGACATGCGATTGTCACTTGGATATTTGAAAAAAATTTACTTTCTGTTCGCCACTGTAGATGTGTCTAACTCTATAGCCATTACGCTTATACGTCTAGCTTGCACTATGCAAAGTCTTTATATTCCATATGCAATTTTTATCAATATTTCTATTATGGGGCAAATTGGAGCCCCAGTGTTAAATGATACCTCTTTTATAGAAAAAACTAAATATCTATGGAACCAGGCAAAATATCCAAAAAACACCAAATATGTCCCGAGGTGTGACGAGTCTCCACATACTCCCGTAGTAAAAAATGTTCTGATTTTTTTTCCGTAAAATTGTCAGATCAAAAGGTTTTTACAAAAATGCATCAAGTTTTGTTGAACCCTGTATTAGGAACTCTGCAATAGATATAACCGAGGACATAACCACTTAAAGCAATCTATACATAGATCTTATTACCAAAATGGCATCTCCAACAAAAATCGGTTGAGTAGCTTTAGAAATAGACAGTTTTAAAATTCATTCAAAATTTGGGGTGTATCGTCTCAATTGATTCTTAGTTTAGTTTAAATTTTGGCATCGATTCCATATAAGTTACTGTTACAGTCCAAGAACGTAATGGGAAATGACAAAAAAATGCAAATAAATTTTGGAAAAAGAATGTTAAAAAAAGGTATGAAGATTTGACAGTAAATATTTGAAAAAAAAATTTTGTGTTAAAACTCCTCATTATAAAGTGATATACTTCATCTTAAAGCTCACCAAAAACTATTGTGAATGATATCCTACAAAGCTACATTTATTCAAGTGGTTTTCGGTTACTTAATAAAGCATTTATTCAAGTGGTTTTCAGTTACTTAATAAAGCAATTTAGATTAAAATGTATTATCATTTAATTGATACATTATTAATTTATTAAAAGCTGAAAATCATTCCTATATTGTAGTGTCTAACAATAGTCTTAAAACGTCTTAGACATTTTAAAGTCTTTTTGCTTCAGAATAACTTTTTTGTCCTTAATTTTTAAGTAAATAAACGAACAGTTTATTTACTTAAACTTTACTTACTCGCTTTTCTTACATTTTTACCCTTTGGTTTTACAGGTTCAATTTTTTGCAATTTTGCTTGGTCGTGTTAACAATCTTGCTAGGTAACAAAAATGGTTTATAGCTTAGCTGAGGCTGAGCATGTGGAAATGATCATCATTTTTGGTTCCCAGAATCAACATCATTTAAGCTCGAGTTTTTAACCAGAAGGATTCCGACAAAAACTTACTTACAAAAGCTACGAGTACATTTACAAATTAGTTTCACACATTGAATCTTGCCCCACAAGTGAATTTTTATGAAATTGCGAAAAATTCGATCCTAAAAGTACCAAAAAATCGACCACCCGACTTCCGTTAGTGAGAAGTGAAAGAGGATATGAAGAAGAGCAAAAATTAGTTCGATTCGCTCCAATCGATCAAATCGTTCTAAAGTTACAAGCGGTGAAAGTTGAAAATTAAGAAAAAATACCTAATTTTTTCTTTTGGTCAATTTCAAAAAAATCGTATTTTTTTTTTCTGTTTACGAAACTTAATTCGAATGAAACTTATCCCAAAAGTGATTTTTGTTAATGGTAAAGAAATCGATTCTAAAAGTGCCTGAAAATGGACCGCTGAAGGGGCTATTTGCAATCGGTCCAATCGTTCTAAAGTTACAGGCAGTCAAAAAAAGGCGCAAACCAATTTCAAAAACATTTGGGAAATTTTCTTTCTCTTTTTAATTAAAATGGTATGTTTGCAATCCCCTAAGAACAAAACAAACTTAATTCGAAAGCAACTTACCCCAAAAATTATTTTTTTTTAAAAAGGCAAAAAAGTTGATTCTGAAAAAATGGACTACAAGGGGTCTATTTGAAAAAATGTGTTCTTTCATCAATTTCAAAAAATTTTGGAAACTGGATATAGTGGAAAATGAAAAAAGAAAAAAGCACAAATTGAAGTTCTAAGGCAATTTGCAATGAATTCAACTTTGTTGACGCGTCAGACAACTATAGCAAAAAGTAACACGCGAATCCATAAATGCATGTATTGAAGGAGATCCTGATAGAGAATTGACTTCCGTGTAATTGTGACACAATTATTACAGAGTCTCGATTATTACGTAAATAGTATATTATCCAACAAGCATATAATGTAGGTCATTATTGCTGAAAGTTTAACGTCAACACTTTAAATTTCCAACAGGGCGGTGTCTGAATACAATTTTTATGGAGTGTGTAATGAAAAAACAAAAGACGCAGCGTGAATAATGAATATTGTTCACGCTGTTCCAGTCTAAAGGTTATAATACACCATATTAGTGCTTACAACCTAGCAAATGATGACCATATTATTATAATATTGTATAGCCGTGGACAAAAATAGTCTGTCTGCTTCAGTGTCCCTTTTAGTTACGATGTTACGAAGAACACACAGCAGACTCCGGCTTAACTATAGGGTTAGCGGTAGCTTTACAAAACCTGGCATTAAGAGTAAAAGGAGTGTCATTTGATTTGACACTGTTAACAATGTCGTTATAATAGTCAATAAGAATTACGAACTTTCTTGTTGAATTTTTATCACAAAATGTTGTCACAATATCGTGAATCTACAGTCCAAGCTGAGGAAGATGATTTGGAAGCCATCGAGGGACGAAATATTGAACTGGACTTTGGTCGATTGGAAATATTTAAAGAACGCACGCAATACGTTACGTTTCTTCGACCCATGACTGACGTAAGACTCAACAATAATTGTTTATCTTGCCTTAAAACAGCTCTATTCACTGCTCATGTCTGCTGAGTTGATCTGGCTTCTCTCTGGATCATGACTATTACACTAGTTCACTATTTTGAACATGCACCTGGAAAAATTCAATCACCAAACGTCCAGAAATGTTTGACAAAAAAGGAATTTTTACTAAATAATGAAAACTTAGCAAGATGCTGTGTAAATTAATTGCACAGTTTGAGCATGTGATGTGCTAATACCCACTTAATGATGAGCTTCCAAACATTGGGGAAATTTTCAGGCATTAGATAACTTTGAGGTTTAGCAAACGTAATTCAAACTCTTAAACATTCGAGCTAATTTCTAGAATGTGGTGGAAAGTTTCTATATTCTTTAACGTTTCTATCGCTAGAAAACTATTTTTTATCTTGACATCTAGTAAGGATTTATTTTTTTTATTCTTGTATACTCAAAGAAGGCATTTTTTGGACCATTTCTTCCAGAAAAAAAGTTAAGGCAATCAAATGTGTCATGAATCAAGTTGATTTTTGCCGTTGACTTCATATAGTTTTAAATAATTTCAACCAAAGACTCAGGAAATTACGGGTTGTAGCGAATGTGAAGTATTAGTACAAAGCCCTACTTGTTATTGCTTACTTCCTTACTAAGAGCATACAACTTAATATTCAAGGCTGTATGCTAGTAATTATCAAATTACCCCAGGTAAATTTCACGAATCGCCCTCGTATCGTATAATTATGAAACACGTTGATGTGACAATTTATATACTCCTCTAACAATATAATTATTGAATAATATTTTTCATAAATAGGAAGACATAATATACACCATCAAGAGAAACTACTCAGTTAAGTCTATCAAGCCAAACTTCATATTAGGCCATGATCATGGTGTCCTGAAACCCAATAACGACTTTAGGCTCGCCGTGACTTATAAGCCTACGATTCCCAGTCTGAGAGATATCGAAGTGTATGACTACAAGGATAACGATAATGAAAATATTAAAATAACTCTAAGTGGAGTCGCTGTAGGTAAGACCAACTAGCCAGACTTCATCAAATCGTTTACTTATAGTAGTCATTGTTGAAGGTCCTCATTGCACACTATCAACGAAGCGATTAGACTTTTACAAAACTCCCGATAAGAAGATGCTAGAGCGAAAGGTGGAGCTTAATAATGACTCAGAAGCAACTGCTCGGTTTAAGGTCGATATAGCCGATCACGACGTTTTCCACGTAGATCCTGTTGAAGGATGTGTAAAGCCAAATAAATATTTATATATTACTGTCAAATTTTGCCCGAGAATGCCAGGAGTATTTGCTAGAAAGATATTCTTCCTAATTTGGAACAGTGTATGTAAAGCCTCATCATTTAAAAAAACTATCTGCAGATCAGGTGTTTCCTTTCTGTAATTACAACTTACATGTTTGCTTGCAGTAAGATATTAATAAAATAGTGATGGTTTAGTTTGTCGATCAAAATACTTGAGAAACATACAACTTTTTGTATCAAATTTTCGAGCCACTGTATGTCACAAATTTAGAATTTTTGCCCCTTTGACACACATCCTTACAGAGTTCCTATTAAAACTTGCACTCAATATTATTTAGCTACTGTAAATGAAAATCTCGGACATCGTGCAGATGCCATGTTAACTTCATCTATAATTAGGTAAAATAATTTTTTAGGAACCACTGGTACTCAACGCCTTAGGATTATGGCGTGTCAACGTTGGCGTCGTAGATCTGGGTCTAAGGTATTTTACAAATGAGCATTTGTTTGGGTTTAGGGCGTATCTGGATGACGTACTGATATGCAGGAAAGACGTACCACCATTCTCAATTACGACTAATTATTTGGATTTTGGGTGTGTATTAAAAGATGGTCATCAGCCCAGAAGACAAGTAATAAGTGTGACTAATCACCGCAGTAATCCTATTATAGTCGATTGGAATAGAAGTAAGATTTTTGTCACCTACATAGTAATAACAAATATTGGTACGTTTTGTTGTTTGAAATTAATATAAATAAGTTGATAGCAACGTTTCGAAATAGTTATTTATGTATTAAGAGCGAAAAGTACAACTTTTTTGCTCGGAGGGTGAAGTTTGCCGCTCGACGCGAAGCGGAGAGCGGCAATCACTCGAGAGCAAAAAAGTTACTTTTTGCTCGTAATGCATACAACGTTTTTTGTACAAACAATAAATTCCAAATAATCTGAAATTTGAATGAAGACACAATCTGAAAATTTAAATCAAAGTGACAATGACGTTTTAAATATTTGGTTGAGTGGTGGTAGTTGCTATTGACAGCAAGCCATAAAATCTTTTTCGCTTGCTGTCCTGGGCAACGCGCGGAAAAGTAAACTCACATTCTGATCCTCAAAAATGGTTAGGTTTTCGTTTGTCTAATGAAAGCGTAAAATGCGTCATTATTTGACGTTTGTAGAAAAAAAAATATTTGTGAATAAAATGAGTTGAAGTGGAATAGACACCTCAAAAAATCAAATTAAATTTTTTTCTAACGTTTCTCGTTTCTCTCCTTAACCTTTTTTTTGTCTTTTTATACCTTCTTATATAACCGGCACATAGAATTTTATAAACTAACTACGTAGAAACTTAGTTCCCCTTCAGTTGGACTGTAACTTGGAAAAGAATTTATTATTAACAAAATTTTAATTTGTTAATTTTAAGAAATTAAAATTTATCTTGTATTTGATTATTTTTAGCCAGAAACCCAAAACCAAGTGTATTCAAAATAATTCCGGATTGGCTAAAGATATTACCTAGTCAATCTGAACAATGTCAAATCGAGTTCAATCCAGATGACAATTATAACGTGTACCACGAGACAATGATGGCCCAAGTAGATTGGAATTGGTCTGAGGATCGTGACTTCTCCAGCAATTACACAGTCCCGATAACCTGTTTTCTCAGGGTGCAAGGTAGGGCTGTGATTTGATAATCGCCTGACAAACTCATCTGATGTCTGATTGTATAGGGTCTTCTAACGTTAGAGTAAAGAGAGTTTACACTCAACTGTTATTATTTGTGTGCACAATTAGCACAAAACAATTGGGCATTAAAACAAGTCATTGTTTGCCAATCGGGTAAACTCACCGTTTTACTATGCCACATTAGATGTTCAGCACTAAATTAGTATACTTAGAAATTCACCCATCCGCTGACATCAAGCGGCTGCAAAGCGTATCAGCTGAACACGTCTCTTTACTAAATTTTTAAGCAGATGGTGTCGAGTGAACGTAACCATCGTTTTCATTTATACAGGGTGCGTCGGAAAAGGATTTGTTGTATTATATATTTTTTTCAATAATAAGATAGAAATAGACTTTCATTGTGTGCAATTTCAGGAACAGTGAGGAAAACCACTATACTTCGGGGATAGTATCAGCGATGCAATCTCAACTTTTGATAGATGGCGCTGCTAACGTCAGATAGATGGCAACTTAAAATTTTTTAATAAATCAATATATTTTTTTGTTCCTGGAGTGTATTCAATATTTAAATTTAAATAGGTGTCCAGTTATGTATGGATGCTAAAAGCAACAGAATTCGAAATATTATAATATTAATATTATAAAAAAATTTAAATTATGTGCTGACAAAAGAAAAAACACAAAACTAAGGCTTTAGTTTTGAATATCTCAAAATCCATCAACTTTATCCTAAATGTACCTGATACTATTTTATTCAGAATTAACCAATGAATCCAATTCAGGAATAAAAATATATTTATTCATTTAAACACAATAACACAATAATTATTTAACAAATTTTCTTGTACTGGCTTGCGACCTATTCGACTTGAACGTTAAAAATGGGACACCCCATGGTATATCTATAACGCGAAATTTCTTCTATGCATAGAATAAGAGTTAGCCAGATAAAACAATTCAGAATGTCAGATATGATGTTAGATACGACGTTAGTATTCGCGAAAATTGTTCAATATTAGATGGAATTGTGTATCGGCGGTAAACCACAATAAAAAGAATCAAAATATTGAAAATAAAATTATTCGTCGAATTTTGATAACCTCGTTTCAGGTCATTCCTTTCCGAACAATGAAGGGTGGATCGCCCAAGTCGCATTCAATCCGGAAGTCGTTTATTGGCAACCGTGCGCACCGGGCGACACCGCAAGTACTTCTTTCCTGATGCGAAACCGAAGCCATCTGCCTGCCTTATACAAATTGGTACCACCCAAAAAGAGGTAATTAAAGCCACTTCTTTATTTCTCTCAGCAGGCATTTATTCAGTGCCGCATTAGCAAGCTCCTTGTATAGAAACCGTGCACCACTAGAAATACGGCATAAACCTTCTTTTAATGAGGGCATACTCCAACAGGCATTTGCAACATACATCCTTGGTGGTTAGTAGACAATAAATCAAAAAGTGCCTATTTTCTAAAGGTTTATTCACACTTTCTTCAGGACTGATTCCACTCTGGAAACGTGGAGATTTCTTATCCATTTAAAGATTTATCCTATGCCTGAATAAATACGGGGTGTTCATTATAAAACTTCATCTAGTTGGCTGTGAAATGTCAAAAGAAAAGGTTGGAGAAACAAAAGTCTATTTATTTTGATTATGTCATCCTTTTCTGTCAAAATTTCATAGCCTGCTAGATGAAATTTTATAATGAACACCCCGTATAAGTATCTGTAGGTACATCAAATGTGAATGAAGTTCGATGTTATCTTTAAAGTTTTTTAATCTAAATGATGTGTTGCTTATTGGCGTTGCTTATTCGCGAGTATTTGTATTGTTACGCCTGACCGTCGGTCCACAGAGATTCGGGCAGAAGCTGCAACGCCGAGCGCCGACCGCGGCCCCATCTAGACTAAACAGACAGGGAACTGTCGCCTCCTTTCTCGAAAGTACGAGAAAGTGTTCAGGACGGGTATATAAACCAGCGAGCCGCGCGAGATGGTATCGAATAGATTAATGGGATCGAATTGTTAATAGAGAGTAGTTGTGTTTTAATCGTGTTGTTATAGTAAATAAAATATAATAAAAAGTAAATAAAATAAAAGTTAATTGACGATAAATTATTGGAACCCGTATCCCGTAACAACTGGTGTCAAAAATGAGGAAATTTTTGTCAAATTTGTGACTGTACGGACAAAGGAGTCGTCGCGCGAGTGGGATTTTGCATGGTAAGGACAGTGCAAGAACTTTGGTGTCTTCTACATGCCATATACTCGATCTACGATAAAAATCATGAATGCACAACTGACAGCACTTATGGAAATGCTGAAGAAAGACAAAAAGGAACAAAGAAATTTTCTGGAAGAACAAGAAAACAAAGGCAACTTGAGATAAAGAAACAAAGAAAAAAATCAAGCTGCTCTGTTTCAAGCATTAAGGGATGGTCGTCGCGAGTTGCAAGAACTTGTCTCAACCAAAATGACTGAAGTCAAACAAGACGTGGATCAAGTCAAACAAGACGTGGATCAAGTCAAACATGAAGTAGAGACGAAAATAACGGAGTTAGAATAACGGTGGCGGATCTGGGAAATATGTCGCAGTGGGCCAACTTCAACCGCTGAGCGACTAAACATTACTAAGCCTCCAGTTTTCGACGGCACTACTTCTTGGAGTATTTATAAAGACCAATTTGAGCCGGTAGCAGTTAAAAATGGATGGACAGATTCGGACAAGGCTACCGAACTTTTAGTAGCTTTGAGAGGAAAGGCTGCAGACATCATGCCTACATTGTCAACCACTGAAAAGTGTAATTACAAGTCAATTTCCGCAGCGTTAGAGCGGAGGTTTGGTAATGCTCATCGCGAAATAATCTACCAGACAGAACTACGGATAAGGTAGCAGAAGCCAGGCGGAAACCTACAGGAATTTGGAGCGGACATTGAGCGTTTGACAAGATTAGCGTATTCTGCGGCTCCCTCTAATTTCCTTGGTCAGCTTTCAATCCAGCAGTTTATCGAAGGAGTTCGCGACAGTGAAATGAATTGCGGTCGGATTCCAGAAACGGACGATGGCAACAAATACATCTTAGTTGCCATGGATTATTTCAGTAAATGGCCTGAAGCTTCTGCACTACCAAATCAAGAAACTAACACCGTGGCAAGGGTCTTGGTTGACGAATTCTTCAGTAGGTTCGGCGTACGATTAGAGCTTCATTCGAACCAGGGACAAAATTTTGAATCGTAAGTTTTCAAGAAGATCGTGGCGACCTTCTGGGAATCCTAACAATAAGGACAACTCCGCTCCATCCACAATCAAATATCATGGTCGAGCGTTTCCGCTCCAGAAAGATTGTGCTAAATTTCTGCTTCTTCTAATGATGGCTTACAGAGGTTCAGTGCATAACACGACAGGACATACCCCTGCCAAGGTTATATTTTGTAAAGAACTTTGTCTTCCGCTAGATTTGGTGTACGGATCACCAGAAGAACCGGTGCAAGATGTCCAGAACTATGCTGGATCCTGTATACTACACCAACGATGTGGTATACAGGATCCAACGTACCCCTAGAGCAAAAATGAAAGTGGTTAATCTTGAACGATTAAAGATTTACAGTCGTGGAGATTTTTCTGATTGGGACGATCACAACTACGAGGGGGGCAATGTTCCGCCCCGACCGTCGGTCCACAGAAAATCGGGTCGAAGCGGCAACGCCGAGCGCCGACCAAGACCCCGGGAACCCGTTTGAACTAAACGAGAACTGGGAACAGTCGCCTCCGTTCTCGAAAGTACAAGAGTGTGTTCAGGGCGGGTATATAAACCAGCAAGCCGCGCGAGATGGGATCGAATATATAGTGCAGTGTAGTAAATAAGCGAATAAGCGAACAGTGCGAATTGTTAGTAGAGAGTAATTGTGTTTTAATCGTGTTGTAATAGTTAAAAGTAAATAAAAGTGTGTAGTTAATTGACGATAAATTATTGGAACCCGTATCCCGTAACAGTATTAATTGATTTAACATATAGTTACCGCCTCCCTACTTTTGTGCGTACAAATTAATATACCATTACTTTTGTTCAGATTTCCTTCATTGCTTATTTTATGATCTGTCTTAACTTAATAATCTTGTAAATTCCATAAAGCTGATACTGATAGAAGCTGCTGATAGAAGACTAATATTAGGAGGCCCAGTATTAACTCCACCACTGAGCTTTTGGTGATACTCACACTTTCCTGAGTAGAAACTCGATTAAAGTATACCACAGGCAGTTTTTATTTTTTTTTTAACTCTCTTTTTGATTCATCAGAGGAAGAATGAATACTTGTACTTAGGGTATATTCTAACAGAAACACGTAATATATTTTCAAAATAAGGTGAAAATAGCACATCTTTTACTTTTATATCGTGGTAAACTTTTTTATGTCCTTTGTCTTTTCAGCAATGTTATCGCGAAACCCATGATGGGAAAATTCCGGGACAGAGAAATAATCATTATTCAGCTACAGACCGAACCGATAAAAATAAAGACCTACATCGAGGAATGGAAAATTATCATCAACGGACGGGAAGACAGGCCCATTACCGTTTATTTTCATGGCGAGTCTTGCGTACCTACCGTGGAGATCGGCAAGAAGAATAAGATAAATGCGGGATCGGTGCAGCATGGTTCGCAGAAAGACGTAGAGGTCATGATGAAGAATACATCTTATTACGCTATAAGGTTTGGAAGATTTATTTAATTCTAAGTTAATGATAAATCTATAGGGTGTTTCAGAAACTTTCAAATTTTGCTTATAAACTCCTATTGCAAATGTATGGACATATGACCAGAGTATAAGATACATCAAAATCTCAAATTTTCTCAGTATGTGCACCGTGTTAGGAACACTACTTGTATCAAGCTCAATGAGGACTCCGGTCAATTGGTTTATATCAAATTTTCCAAGAGAAAAGTGTCTTTTAGAATGGACATCCAAATCTCAAATTTTAACAGTCGGGCCTCCAGGTTAGTTCAGGCTAGTTCAGTATAAGCATATTTGCCATTATGCCAAGTTTAATGTAAACCTGATTAAGCTAAATAAATAGTGGGTCAAATTCTAAAAAAAAAATAATGAAAACCGATAAGAATGCGGATAACTCATTAATGCCCGTTCGCACCAAGGAAAATTTAAGGGTATACTTAAGTTTAAGTGGCACATAAACAAGCAATATCATTGCACCCTCGATTGCACTACATAATAAACATCATTTTAAGGATGGCTTATCTAAGCCTAGAAATTCCGCGGCTTATTTCGCCCTTAAGTTTAAGTGAGAATGAAAGTATGAAAAATACTGTACACAACTCGCAAGAAAGCCCCTTAACACACTCGCGTGATTGCCACTCTTGCTGCTCGGGCGCTACATTTCACGCTTGTTTGTTAAGGGTTACTTTCTTAGCTTGTTATGTAAATAACTATTACGTACACAAGGTGGCCCAGGAAAGTGTGATTTGAAATAATGTAAAATTTTTAATTAGGACACCCTCTATTTGTTACTAGACTTTGATAGCTTTTATATCTCGTACGGGACCCTGAACGTCTGACATCGTTGCTTGCAGTTGTTTAAGAGAAATTCACTAATAAACTGAACGTATCTTGTATGGGTGATGATGTATTATCTATTACCCATTCACTTATTTTTGGTATCTCGTTACCTTTGAAACCTTCATTTCTTTTAGACCTATCTCTTTTTGGCGCATGTTGAGAAGATACAATAAAAGTGTCAAAGTCAGATTTCCAACGCCTACTTGACGGCAATAATAATGGTTTATAATATCAAACATTTGATATCTCGTTAGCTTTGAAAACTTGACCTTGACGTTTTTTACCAATCTTCTTGTCATGAGGTAAATGGCGATGGGTAGAGAAAAAAATTAACATTTTATGGCTACTAAGATGCCAACAAATCATGAATGGGAAGTACCTACAGAGTATCCTAATAACTGACAGCAATGATGTCAAATTTTCACTAAGATCTACTAAAATCTAGTAAAAAATACAAGGCGTCTTATTTTAAAATTTTACATGACGTCACATTTTTCTAGCCCACTCTACATGTAAAATGTATGCCCGAAATAGGCTCTTTCAAGGGCTCTTCTGTATAATATAGACCACCATTGGAACGAAATTTGTTTACCCTACTAAGTAGTTCTCCGGATATCTGGTTGTCTCAAGTTAAAAAGATCGCTCTGTACTGTGCCTCTGTTTATACAGAATATTGCATAACTCCATGGTAGACTCAACTTGTTTTTTTTTGTAATGGAACACCCTGTATATTTATTGATTATTAAATACAACTTGTTTTGCAGATTTCAATACCATATAAGTAATATGTCATTTTTTCCCCACTAGTCAGCTTAATTAGTATATTATACAACAAGCATTTAATGAGGGTCGTTATTCTCGAGGGTAACGTTTGAGCCCACGAGCGAAGCGAGCGGCACCAGATGCCCGAGAGAATAACGCTCATTAATTGCGAGTTGAAAACTATACTTTATCCACGAACAAGATTCTGGATTTTCTCAAATATGATAGGTTATAGGTGCCACAAAGATAATTTACAATTTTAAAACCACGACCACGACTGGTTTCGCTATTCAATGGCGCGACGTTTAATGCGTCTTGTCGATAGATGACGGTCTAGTCACCCGCGCATGTCACCGCATGTTCATTTCAATGCTACGAGGGTGGACGGTAAATTACTTCATTTTATGACCTATTTTAAGTATTTTTCAGTGAAAAGTACATATTGCGACGCTCTTTCTCAAGTCCGCTGATACTTACTTAATTCGTTGAGTCTCGGGCGCCACCCTTTGATATTTATAAAGCGACAAAGGGACCGTTATTGCCTACAAGGTAGCTTTTAAACAGGGGAGAAATATTCCAGGGAGTTTTAGATTAAAACACCAGGAGTAAGGAACAATAATAGGGTGTCTATTAAACTACGGTAAAACAACATTCAAACACCTACTAATACTACGACTGTTAGTGAATCTCTATAACTACATACGAACGTATCCTAAAACTATGAAATTAATAACAGCGAGAGGGGGGGGGGGGAGCAAGAGTTGGTTACTTAGTAGACGAAATTCTGGTGAACCAGGGAAAACGGGAGGTTTTGGTAATAAACCAGTACATTCTGTACTAGATCGATCGGGGTCGGAAACTTCAATATTGCGTACAAGCAGTAACAACAATATGAAACGGTAACAGAGCTTTGGGACCACTGGGAACTGGGGTTTCGGAGGAAGCGTACTTTATTTATAATTCGGAATCGGATATAGTCGGTTTCTGTTTATTCACATCCAGCCTGGCTTTGAAGATCGGTGCTACGGGAAGCCCAGGATGTAAAACAAACAGGACGGTGACGGAATCGGTCCCAAATCGGATTCGAAAGAAGCGGTACGGTGAGCGGTGTGGTAGCGATTTTCCCGGGTTACATATGAACGCACCCTGTGATGAACAAAATGAACGCGGCCAGAATCAGCATGGCACCTGCATCACTTGAACGTTACAGGTACAGGTACTCCGGTGGAGCACGACAACTCCAACTACACTACACCGGAAAATCACAAATCCACCCCTTTTGTGTCGTAAGACCCTAACATGACGTCAGGAGCAGGGTTGTTACGGACTGATTTATATATGTGTACAAATGATGCTTATGGCGTTTTCGATTGACAATTTTAGTGCAAAACTAGTATATTTCCATACTACTTCACTGACGTTAAATAAAAAGACAACAATACATTCATTTTGCACTAATTCTGGCAATCGAAAACGCTATCAGTTGGTTGCAATGTTTGCATATACCTGTATATACGGAGAACCTCCCAATAGATTTGAAATAATTTGAATAGATCGAAAATGAAGATCCCAGTTGGCTATAAAAATCTTGTAGATATAACCCATTTCAAATAGATATTCATGTAGTAAGCTCAGAAATTGACATATAAATGACATGTTTACATGGATGGAATAGGACGTATCTGTCAATTCCTCAGCCTGCTAGAAGAACATCTATTTGAAATTGCCCATAGTAAAATAGCAAAATCTGTTGGCACATAGTGTAGACACTAATAATTTATTGTTTCTGCTCCATTTTCTAACAAGATTAGATTACAGAGTTCTTTTTTAAGGTAAGAATAAAAAGAGCAGAGTTGCCAACCTTTCCAATTAAGTGTCGCCAGATCAAGAAAAAAAAGTGGCCAAAAAATCGCCAATTTTAAGAAAGAGAAAATCGCCATTATTTCGCCGCGCCAATTGTGAATTTTGACAACCTTGATTGGTCAAAAAATTCTTTTGACGAATTCCATTGGCCAGCAATTCTCACTTTCACTCCTTCCTTAAAAATAAGCGACAGGTGAGGTGAAGATGACAAGACAGGACAAAGGCGGATACCGCAGAAGGACGGCTGGAGCTGGACATGAACATGAACAAGAAAGAATAACGAAACAAATCAAACAGTCAAGACAAAGAAAGACGAACACGTAACAGAATTAACTGACAAAAAGAGGTCTTTGAATATTCAGAGTAAAAAGGGTAAAATGTATAAAAAGAGCAAAAGAAAAACAGAACTCGAACTGGTTCATGATTTGTCGCCATATTTTCACCAATCAAAGCTTAAATTCCGCCAATCGCCATTTCCAATTCGAAGTTGCAAAAAGTGACAAAAAGTCGCCACTTTGGCTAAAAGTAGCCATAGTTGACAACTCTGGAAAAGAGCGAGCAGTGTGACTCTCGCCTTGCTACATGCGAGTGGTTCAAGCAGTCACCAAAAATTTATTCGAAATACGAGGTCCGCTTCAGTTGTGTAGTTTTCTGTGCAGTAAAATGGGCTAATTTACTATTGGGGTGTAGCCGTGCAGTTCAGTAATGGATTGTGTAGCATTTTGCACAATTGTGTAGCTTGTAACAACCCTGGTCAGGACAGTCAGGAGCCGAAACGTGAAGCAACAACGTCGGCCCCCTGGGTCAGATATCCGGTACTAACTCATTGAGTCCTCCCATTTGATCGGCCGTCCACCGTCAACGACCCAAAATATTCGAATTATTTTACTAGTCTCTATAAATTCTGGCGGCTTGTTAAGCGCGACAAACAGGTGGCGCCATCTATGGGCGCACCCGCGGACCTACGGCCGTTTTGGCTATTGCCTTTGCTTTTATATGGGGAATTCCCGTTTTTTATTTAAATAAAAGGTGTTGTAATGAGTTGGGTGATGAAATATAAAGAAAATGTTAATTGTGACGTCATTACCTGTGAGTTAGAGAAAAACTTCGTTAAAATATTTTAGTGAAAAAGAGACACTGTAACCTACATTTGCCTCAATACATCCTAATAGAAGGATAATTATGTGAATGAACCAGAGGTAACTACCGATTTCATGTTTAGGACAGTTTACTTTTTGAGTTGTCAGTTGCCTACGACATATTTCGTTTCCATGACAACTCCGTATTCACTTGTGAATAATGTTCATTATTCACAAGTGAATAATGATTATCGTTAGTCTTGAGAATGTACAAGAATAATGTGATTATTATAGTATGGTCGTGGATAAACCTACTTTACAGTGGCCTTTAACGGTCCGTATTAAAGCTAGTAGTGGAAAATAGTATATTATACAACAAGCATTTAATGAGAGTCGTTATTCTCGAGGGTAACGTTTGAGCCCACGAGCGAAGCGAGTGGCACATGTTGCCCGAGAGAATAACGCTCATTAAATGCGCGTTGAATACTATACTTTATCCACGACCAAGATTCTGGGTTTTCTCAAATATGATAGGTTATAGATGCCACAAAGATAATTTACAATTTTAAAACCACGACCACGACTGGTTTCGCTATTCAATGGCGCGACGTTTGATGCGTCTTGTCGATAGATGACGGTCTAGTCACCCGCGCATGTTTAATTCAATGCTACGAGGGTGGACGGTAAATTACTTCATTTTATGGCCTATTTTAAGTATTTTTCAGTGAAAAGTACATATATTAGGGAAAAAGAGACACTGTAACCTACATTTGCCTCAATACATCCTAATAGAAGGATAATTATTTGAATGAACCAGTGGTAACCACCGATTTCATGTTTAGGGCAGTTTACTTTTTGAGTTGTCAGTTGCCTATGACATGTTTCGTTTCCATGACAACTCATTATTCACTTGTGAATAATGTTCATTATTCACAAGTGAATAATGATTATCGTTAGTCTTGAGAATGTACAAGAATAATGTGAATATTATAGTATGGTCGTGGATAAAATATATTTCATAAGTTGAACATAAACCAATTTGTTGCGGCGTTTTCTTCATCAGAAAAAATATATACTTATATTTTTAGTCTAAATTCCTTGCTAAATTCATTATTTCGGTGTTATTAAAGCAGATGATTGTTAAAGTATACGGTTTTATTTAAATCAAAATAAAGTTTATGATTATTGAAAAATTTATTACTTTTGTTCTTTTAAAAAAATTGTGATCTCTTAAAATTTTTAACGAACTGATGGAGCAAAAAACATTTGATATTTGGGTAAAATCAGGAAAGCTTTATGTAGCAGTAGTCAAATAATATACAGGGCGTTTCATTATAAAAAAAATACACCTTGATCTTTCACGGATTTATGAAACACGCTGTTTCAACCAAAATATATTTCTCCAAACATGTGCATAAAGTTTCACAACTTTACACAACCCTACTTTACCTCTTATGCAATTTTGTAGGTATTTGACATTTTCCTCTAAATCAACAAATGGAAAAAATAAGGGGAGTTATCGATTAGGTAGATGGAATCACTTTTTCTTTTGACATTTCACAGTCAACTTGATGTCTTATTTAATATACATCTCATCTAATATCTGGTTAAGATGAGAAATAAAAATATTGTTTTTTTTTTCTTGTATGAAAAACAATAAACTATAGTTTTTTTTAGAAGGCTATGAGTTTTTGACAGAAAAGGATGACATAATCAAAGTAAATGGGCTTTTGTTCTTTCACCCTTTTCTTTTGACACTTCACAGCCAACTAGATGACATTTTCAAATGAACACCCCCTACAATGAGCAACCAGTTGCACTGGGAAAAAGTCGCAAACATGTAGGTATCGATGTAGAATGTAACTTTAGGCTTTAGGCGGAACAGAGAGTCAAATCGATCCAACTGTTAGAAAACTGTAGGATTATTGATAAATAATTCAACTTTCTTGTGCAGAAACTATTTTGTGCCCCGGCGTTGAACCTACATAAGTACCTACCTCTACTACACAGAAATCGACCCATGTTATCGAACGCAAAAAATGTAACAAAAAATAGCAATACAAACATTAGTTTACGCATCACGCTAGACTGCTCTGACTCATATGGATAAACAACATTATTTATATTCGATTTCTGTATCTACTAATTCCGTATAGGCAGTATAATTTTACCAAAAACATTCGAAAATATGCACAATATTGTCTCCTGAACGTCCGACATTAGTTTCTTTCTTTGATGGAACAGAACCTTTGTCAGGCATAACCAGAATAATGAGAATTTTGACCGTGACACATAGTTTAGAAAAGAAAATTCATTTGTTTCTTTATCAAAACAAAGAACCTGCACAACCTAAGAACCACTCCCAATATAATGAGAATTCTTACCTTAATCCTTAATTATTGTTTGTTCTTTTCCAAAAGGCAGAGTCTCCACCTCCTCCACAATATGGCTAACAACTTGCTTTTGCAAATGGCTGACGATTGCGACGCCCGCCTCAACACCCTTTCGCGAAGTTGTCACTTTAACCCAACATTCAACTCAAGTTTTTAATGGCAAATTTCCTCATTACCACTTTAAATTTACGCCCGTTGGATTCGGAAAATTAGAAGGAACAATTTGGTACCAACTTGGAGCATTTTTTTGAACTTTTTACCAGGAATTTGACGGGATTTTAAAAGGCGTCGCGGGAGCCGGTCGAATCAAATTTTGAAACGCGATACGCGAACTGGCGAACAATAATTGACAATAAGGCTAATATGGCGCATATCAGCGTTGGTGTTTTGTTTACAAGAGCCGAGTTCGGTAATTCCATCCGAGCGCTCCGGACACAGACCATCTCCTAAAATCTTAACAAACTAGAGTGAGATAGACCGATATCCCGAGCGCTCGGGATATAATTACCGAACTCAACTTATATTCATCCGTCTGCGACATTACATAACTTTATTTCAGATAGATTCAAAACTGAGATAGGGGGCTCTGAAGCTTTAAATTTACAGCTGGAAAAAATCTAAAATAATTTCAATATAAAGCTGAGTTAGGTAACCCACCCGACCGCTCCGAACACAGACCATCTCCCAAAATCTTAACAAGCTAGAGTGAGATAGACCGATATCCCGAGCGCTTAGGATGTAATTACCGAACTCAACTTAAGATATCATAACTAGGGTTGTGATCTTCATTGTACCCGGTGCATATGATTGTACCGGATGCGGTGTTTATGAACGGTGCATATTGTGTTTGCACCAGGTGCATTCCGAATATGTCAGATAAATGTCGATCTGTCAAATGTCATCAGTCAACGAATGTCATCTGTCAACTTATAAAACACAATATTTTTAGTTTCTTATTTTTGTTTACTTCAAAGACATGAATATGTTTTTTGTTTTCAACTAACTGACACTGATGTATTTCTCCGTCCTCATCCAAATAAAGGTATTTGATCCAAAGTCCAAACTAGTTATTTTTGTTATGAATATGTTCATTAAATTTGGTTTAACTCTTAACTCCAATATCATACTCAAGATAGAAAGAAAAACTCAGCAATTAAAGCAAGATTTTATCCTTTTTCTTCTTATGATATTCTTACAATTTAAAATAGAGATTTTTATAATATTTTTTATATATAAAATATTATAATATAATAATTTTATATATTAATAAAATCAGGCGGTTAAAAATTTTATAAAAGTTTATTTCAGTTCCTGAGCGGTAAAATAAGTATAAAAATTAAAAATACTCATGCACGTGACATGTAGATTGTAGTTAATGTAGAAAATGAAAAAATACATAACATGACATTTGGCATATAAGAGTATGGCAAGGTGGTAACTTAAGTTGAAAAGGCAACGCCGCGAATTGAATGCACCGGGTGCAATAAGGGTGCATATTCTCCAAATGTCGGTGTAAACAAATGCACCCGGTGAAATCACATCCCTAATCATAACTGCGGTAGTCGGTACTTTATGTTGATTGCTGAGGCTATTTCTATCTTTAAATTCTTATTGAGAAAACAAAAGAGGGGAATATTCAAAGTATGCCCTAGAGCAAATAATTTGAAGTTCTATAAAAATTACGTAAGTCCGGAAAAACAAGCCAAAAACAGCTGACGATCGACATGCCCATTTACTCGACGGAAATGAACTGGGCATGCGCGAGATTTGAAAATTATTTGAAAGTTCTACGTTGCCAACTTGTCGACGAATCTGACGTCACGCGATTAGATAAATTAGTAAAATCTTACTAAAAGCACCGATAATTACCATTTTAGCATTTTGAAGTTTATGCAGGATACATATTTATATTATAACAGAACATATGGTATTATAAAACCGATAAAGTTCACAATAAATTGAATTTTTTAACACTCACAAACGGTAATAGAAACTACATCTGTCAACCTTGCATTTAACCCTACTTTTTGGGGACGCTTTCAAGTTTTCATCTTGTTGATCCTGTTCGTTCTTTGCTAAATTTAAACTTTCAGTTTAGTTATTGTTTAGTTTAATTTACTCAAATCATTAATCGGTCTGCATAAATACCGTTTGGTTTAATCTAATTCAACTTTGCTTGGCTGGGTATTCCGGTGCGGCGTCTTTTGTGCTGTGTTTACTGCTGCAGATTCAGGTTTGTCACATTTTTGACTGAGATTTGTTTAGTATACCTAGGTATGTAGGTTTGTTTTGCAATTAAACAGATGTTCAGGGGTTTTGCCTGTATCCAGGCCCTCCTCTAATGAGCTCCTATAGGAGTTCCATATTATTTTACCCATACCAAGACCTATACCTACCAGGCCACAACTACCAGAAGTTTCTTTCAGTAAGTACTAATACTTTATTTGCTTTAATTAATCTTTGTGTGTTTAATTCCATATGGCTTTACTTATCCTATTAAATATTCCATGTCCTTTGAAAAACAAAATAAAGATGTAGTACCTATAACTAGGTATGTAGGTCCATGAAAGAAACTTAAATTCTCAGTGGGATCTTTACAACAACCCTAAGGCTTTTTACTTCTCTTTGTGGAAACTGAAAGTGGAATAGTTCTCTAAAACAGAATCTGTTGTTCCTTCAATTGTAGCCTTCAATGTAGCCCTTACTTAGTTATGTAGATACCTATCTTCCTTTTAAGTTTTAATGGCTTTATATAGTCCTTTGAAACATGAAATATTGCTCCCTGCAATAAAACAAAACTCGTCGTCAATTATATAAATTGAAGTGAAGTGAATAATTTTTTTTTACGCTTTCTTTGTCTTCATTCATCATCTAAAACATCTTGCAACTAGCCTTCAAATCAGTGCAATGGAAATTTTGGACAAAAATAAATAAATATATTTTTCTCGACTTTCGTTCCCGCCAATAAACATGTCACATTTGGCATAACCTAAAAATTTGTAGACGTCAGATTCAAAACGTCACTCATCTTTCAACTAGCACGTGGTGCGCAGTAAACATGCGCAGTAAAATCTCGTCGACCAACTGCGAGATTTTCATAGCCAACTGAGGAGCTTCATTTTCGATTTACTGTGAGGGATTGACGTTCGCCGTATACTTAAATAATAGGTATATGCCCTAGAGCACCCAGCCCACCCCAAAAGATTTCTTATTGCTGTTTACTCTATATTTTATTTCTGATTTTAAATGCGAATTTAATAAAGAATTTTCGTGTCTATTAAAATTAAGTAATTTGGAGTGATAGCTACGTGGGTAATGGAGATGGTCTACCTAGTAAATAGTAGGGGGCAAGGATGAGGGCTGAGGCTCGTCCTTGCGCATTGCAAGTTATCCAGGATGCAGGAAGTCGATTTTATTTAATATGTTTGATCCATTGATTGAGATACTCCTTAAGAATTAAAAATCCAACGTCTCACAGTAGCAATGGAGGTAGGTAAAAAAGCAGTAACTACTAGCCACCTAAAGCCTAATAGGTATTATGCATTTTCAAAAAAGTTGAAAAATATCATCAGGTCAGATTGCGATTTCAAAGAACAGTAGGTATTGTTTTGTGCCCATATAAATCCCTTTTTTGAACCTTATACAAAAAGAAAAAAAACTGTTTTCAATGCACAGTTTAGAGAGTTATGTTGTAGATAATATATGGTCTTTATAAACAATAAGAATAAGAAATTCTTCTTTTCAGTTGTTGTGCGACCCCAATAAACACAGCACCGTTACAGGACGATAATTTCATATCCCATGGCGAATATTGATGTCCAAGTGCAAAAGGGACAAAATTTTTATTTTCTGACACAAAAATCCATCTTTCACTTCTTTGCGGATGTACAGCCTAACAACAGCATTCGCCTTTTTATTCACAAATTATTGATTTTTACTAGTAACGTGTCGTCCTACATGCATAATTCAGTTACTTTTTGTTTTTATATTTTTGTATGTTTGTTTTATATTATTTGTACTGCTGAACATCTTTTTTCGTCACAAACAATCTCTTCTTGTACCATAGATACCAGTTCCGACTAACAGCGAGGACAAATCTACATATTACTCCAAATCATGGAACTTTACCCCTGAACGGATCTACCAAGTTAGTAATAAAAGTGACAGGCAATCAGTGTGCTCCCAAGAATGAAACTTTCTTTTGTGATATGCACATCATCGACGGAAACGGAGCTATAGCAGGAGATAGCTACGAAGCAGAAATTGAAATTTCAACTGAAGTTTCTTATTCTCAATTATGTGTAATAGTCCACTGCAGATAAGGAACCAAAGATGTAAATAGTATCTACATTTATTTTTTATTTTTTAGGCTTGTCCAGATGGAAAGGACTTTGGTAGAATCACCTTCGGGCACCGTATCAAATGCGAATTTGAGGCTGTTAACTTTGGCGACACAAGTATTTTCTTCCAAACGTGTCAATCTGGTGATGAGCCGCTCGTAAGGTTCTAAAAGTAATCTTAAGGAACATTTCTGACTAAAAACATGCACCAAAGTTAAAATGTTCTTTAGCACCCGTCACAATTTTCTTCAATAAGTCTACAGGATGTCGCACTGAAAAAGTTTACCAAAACTTCGTGCCTGTAGTCTTTCACATTCCTCTCCTTATGAGATGTTTGGAGAAAATGTTTTTCGGTCTCTCATGCAAGTTTTTTTATTGTTATCTCTCTGTTCAGTCTTAAGGTATATTGAACACTAACAGATATTAAGATTGAATTTTTAGGTTTTTCGCAGGAAACTATGGTTAAAAATATGCAAACAGGCAATATTTACAATTTGGAAATGCAAAACCTACCTGATTTCTATATTTACAAAATATTACTGTTAAGAGGGAAACAAATAGAAACAACTAGTCCGAACGCTAATACCTTTACCGGCATTGAATTTCCAAATTGTAAATATTGCTTTTTTTGCATATTTTAAACTAGAGTTTTCTGTGAAAAAGCTAAAAAATTCAATCTGTAACATACTTCGCAAAAAATAAATTCTATTCAACCAACAAATATTGAGAAACTAAAAAACATAAAGTTTTTTCGAATATATAAGAGATTTTGTTCCTCCGTCGAATCGAATCGAACTTTTTCAGGATAATAGTCAAGTTTTATAAATAAAACTCGCCCTCTAGCATATGCAGTAAGAGTTGCGAAGACTACGGAAACTGAAAAACTTAAAAGTTCATTCTTAGTTAAAGTCTTCATTATTAACACAGGTGGTTTTGCAAAGTCAGTCTTTAAAAATCTATAATTTCTGGCTCATTTAACAATTAACATAGGGTTATTTCAAATAACTTCGTTCTTTAACCTTAAAGCAGTTCTATACAATGCTGGTGTTTTGAATAAAAACTCAGCCTGTGTTGCATTGCAACAGGTATTGCGAAGACCACAAAGATAAGGGCTACAGAAATCTAAAACAAAGTAATTTTTAAGTAAATAATGTTACATATTTTTAGGATACAAATTTTAGAATAAAACCATGTTTTGGAGAAATCAAACCGAAGGACTGTAGAACTTTCAGTGTCACAGGAATCGTTTCTGAGATAGGAAATAGCACTTTACATTTCGGGTATTACAATCGAATGGTCAAGGACTCGCCCCTGGTCACCGGTGACCCCATAACTCTATTCAAACTTAGTTACTTTTCTGAGTTTCCCATTATTCAGGTGAGTTATTTTACAAAGAAAAAAAATACAAAAATAAGTGCTTCCTACTTACATTCATACAGATTGGAGAAATAGTCGAACACAATTTCGGCAAATTGTTCAGTAAAAGCAGTTTCTATCTAGAATATTTCGACATTCCTACGTAAGTAGCTTATGATGTTCATTAAATTAAAATAGGGAACGTTAGACTGTGAATATAAACAATTTCTAAGAAGTATTAGAGTGGATTTTCTATATTAAGTTTCGCCATTGTGGTATAACAATTCAAGAGTTACTTTCTGAGCAAAAAAAAGGATGGTGTTTCTGAGTGACAAATTATCTGATTTGAACGCCAAACTCAGAAAATGAAGATATCTTAGCAGGTTAGGTCAGGTTCTTTCAGTTTTACTTTATGAGTTAAAGACGATTATGTTGTTTTGCGACTGGCGACGCTAGTGCGAAGTTATTATAATTTGCGAAAGTTACACTTTCAGTAAAAATCATATAAATATTAAGTGTATCAATCATTTTAGTCTCCTGGTACTTTTGCTTACTTTGTTGTAAATCAGGGTAAACACAATTCTACGAGAAGTTCGAAATGATGAAACCGTCGAGGTCCAACTGCGAGTTCCAGATTTTCCACTCGATGCCAATAAAGAATATTTCATCAAACTAGCACTGACCAACATATCTGATTTCGATACAACGGTTAGCCTTAATAGGAATAAAATATGCGACTGCGTTTTGGAGGAAACCACAGTGGGCCTTTCCGAAAGAAAAAAAGGGTTTAACTGTCCTCACAGAGAGACGCTCAGTATGGAATTAGAAAATGGAAATTTTCTTGTAGGATTGGTTTAGTTCTTTTTTTGCAAAATAATTTCTTGCCTTTCACTTTAAGGCTAAAGGCACCCGATTTCTAACCGTGAAAGTGAAATACACTATCCCAAATACAACAGTGATGTCTTACTACCTGCAGATGACCAATAACAGAAGTATAGAAATATTTATTAACATCTACGTGATTCCCAAAGAAACTCCCACACTTTCAAAGTTTACTGAAGAATTTAAGTGGTCATTGAAAGATATTTACATCGGCCTCCGAATCGCCCCGATCCAGATGTTTTGGTTTTATAATAACACGGGCACTTTGTTGACCTATGAAGTAGATATGGAGGAAGTAACGAGACTGTGCACCATGGAAGGGTTTAACGTTATGGAGATTCTAAATCCAAAAGACCAAGTTTTGCCGTACCAATCAAAGGCTCTGCTAGGTAGGCTTTTATTTCATTCTGAACATAACGCGGGAGGTAAAGTAATAGGCCGGAAAGGGCCTAATGGGTGACATAAACCTACTATTAATGTAATCTATCTACAAAATGTCTTGTAACCTTTAAGAGTATTTTTGCTTTTATTTAAATGAATATAATCTTTAGTAAAATTTCATCCAATTGAAATCAAAACTTACATGGTTGAGGTTGCCCTCAAATACCACTTCCCCGGAGAGCCTCATAAAGAAACCGTTGTCATGTCAATCCAAGGAAATGGAGTGATGGACTTGGAGCCTCTAACTAAGAAGCTGGACGATATGCCGAGATCATCAAAATTTATCGGCAATTTTCCGGTAACATTATCGCTGGAATACATCGAAATACGGCGATTGCCGGTATGGAGCAGACGAAAAGAATTAATTTTTATCAAAAACAATTCACGAGGAAAAATAATTCAATACGTTTGGGGGACGTAAGTAGAGCTGAGTGTGGCGTTTTACACAGTTTTAGAGTACCAAGTTGGGTGCCAAATGCGTTTTTCGTTATATGTTTATTAATAATATATTATTAAGCGAGCTTTTTATGATAGCCATTATTCCCTTAGGGAGATGTTTGCGTCACGAGCCGCAGGCATAAAAAGCGAGTATAATACTATACTTTGTCCACGGCCATTGTCTAATAATTACAAATTATAAAATCTATAGGTAGTGTAAATAAAATTATTGAAATGTCAAACTGACGCTCGTGTTTGACGGCAAAACCGGTGCCACCAGTGCATTTTTTACGCTGCGGCATTTCATATTGCGTTGTTTTCTACTCCTACTGGTTGCCAAGGCAACATATATAACTTAAATGGCGAGCGGGAATAATGATATTCCCGCAGTTTCAACTCATTTATCCCTCTGACGCTATATGAGCCCTACTTAACTTTTGTCAACAAGCTGAATATCGATATATTATTAAGTAGTCGTGAACAATAGTATATTATTAAACAAGCTTTTTATGATAGCCATTATTTCCATAGGGGGACGTTTGCGTCAGGAGCCGCAGGCGAGGGGCGAAGTCTCCCGCGGGAATAATGGCCATAAAAAGCAAGTATACTAATATACTTTGTCCACGGCCATTATCTAACAATTGCAAATTATAAAATCTATAGGTAGTGTACATAAATTTATTGAAATGTCAAAGAGACACTCGCGTCTGACGGCAAAACCGGTGCCACCAGTGCATTTTTTTACGCTGCGGCATTTGATATTGCAGTTTTGTCTGCTCCTACTGGTTGCCAAGGCAACATATATAACTTAAATGGCGAGCGTGAATAATGATATTATTCCCGCAGCTTGAAGTCATAATATCAATATATTATTAAGTGGTCGTGGAAATGATATATATGGCTTTCTGAAGGCTAAAAGGATGTAAACATATTTAAAACCCCAACAGGGGTCTTTCTATAAAAGTTTGTAGGTAAATACATTTAAAACACGAAGTTGGACGCCAAAACTGGTTAAACAGAACAACAATCAAGCGCAGGTGTCAATTTAATGATCACTCCTCTGTTCAACACTATTTGTGTTTTTCTATTAATAATAAATTGTTTATGGATTTTAGAGTGAAAATTCAAGATCTCATCGAAATATCTACAGAAGTAACTTACAATATACTTCAGCCAAAAGAAATGCAGCCAGTCGTAATTACCATAAAGTCTTTTTCTTCGCCGTGTAGTGGAACCTTTATTTTACCGTGTGAAGTACTGGAATATTCGGATTATGTTATTCATAAAATAACCAAAGAGAAACACGAACTGGCTGAAAACAGAATCACAGAGTTTATGCAAGGAGAGCCCATTTGGGCCAAGAAACCGGTGAGAAGCGCAATATAAACAAAATTAAAATAAAACAGGATTTTTTTGGCAACAGAGCTGTAATGAATGATTGTTTAAGCATTAAACCCCGCCCCCAACAAAGTAAGATCCATCCACTAAAGTTAATATAGATACATCGTATGCTCCAGAAAGATTGGAGAATTTAGATACATCCCAAACTTTCTTCCCCACAAGCTACAATATAGGCTCCCCCACTAAATAAACTTACTTTGGTTTTTTTTTTCAGAAAAATCCCATTACCGTACTGCGAAAACCTGAAACTCTATACGCTTCAGTCACGATATGCTTAACGACACTTCATACAAAGGACTTTGATGAAAATATCGATCAGTCCATCAGAATAAAACAATACCCTAATCAGTCAGTTGAGAACATCCCAAGACGTTTACTAAGAAGTTATTATCCGCAGGACGTAGGCAGTTTTCCACAAAAGGAAAAACAACCGATCGTCGTTAGTGTGAGCGATAGGGCCGCGATCTGTCAAGTTATGGAGGGCGTAGTGTCGTGAGTACTTGCAACAAATATGTTCCGAGAGTGTCTTGCAAGTCGTTATAATAATTTTAGAAGGTGATAGATCATTTCGAAATGATTTAACCAAACATACCTGTATACAAAGTGTCGTAATACACTCGCGAGCATAAAATTAGGTTCACTTGAAAAATTCCTCAAGGCGTGGACATGCGAGTGCAGGTGGTCACTTTTCCAGCTTCTCTTCAAAACTTAAAACGATCTTAAACAATAATCACAGGTTTTGATAAGCGTTCGCTAAAAAAAGCGGTGTCCTGCCAATATGCATGGTCTGAAATGCATGGTCAACATTTTTTTGTTTTTTTGTTTTTTCTTTAGCTGAATTTGCATGTTTGGTTAAATTGACTCAAAATCACATATTCTGTCATCTCCTAAAATTATTGTAACGACTTGCAAGGCACCTTGTATAAACAATAACATGGTAATGACTCTAGGGAAGTAATATTCAGCAAAACTCTTAAAACGCTACTGGAAAAATCCAGCAAAGCTCCGATGCACTACTACAACGAGTTTGTAATGGACGATAAGCTAATTATGGAGAGGAAACGATTGCAAACCCCCCTGAGCAACGAAGACATTGCGTTCTTTCGCCAACGAGAAATTGAGTGTTTTTTTAACCAGCCAAGACCGACGGACCTTTCTAATATCTTGCAAAGCTTGATTTACGACAGCATGCTGAATATGGTGCAATGTCATAAGCCGGAGTACAATCTTAAAGAATTAAACGAGGCGATCGAGAAATCGCTGTATAATTGCAAAAACAAAAGTTGTCCTTGTAATAAGAAAGAGGATTGAATTATAAGATAAAAACTAGCAATTTGAGTTTTTTATTTGTGATAGACCATGTTCAAAGGTGAAGGTATTCTTTTGAGGGCCTTTAAATTCCTTTAAAAAAGGAAATAAGAACTGTCATATGTGCACCCTGAGCTGCACTAATTTGTCAACTTTGACACCTTTGTTGTTTACAGTGTTTATTATCTGTTTTAAGCATGGGGAGGGCTTGAAATTCCAGGGACTTATCTGAAAAACCTTCCAACTCGCAATGTAAACGAACAGGGTTGCATATCGAGAGATGACCCTGCAATTTATATTTCGAAAAGTGTGAGTGCTGTGAGAAAAATTCAAATACAAAAGTTTCATAATTTAGTAAATAATTTTTAATTATTTTATTTTTTTTACATACAAGTTGTCCCAATTTTACGCATTTTATTATTTTAAATTAGACATGACATACTTTGATTCTAACAGTTCTGTATTTATCTATATATACGTATTTATCTCTTATCGTTTTTGAGATATTGTAGATTTTTTTTTCTAAAAATTATTAAATATTACAGTAAGATAGTTGGCACTGAATTCGAAAAATTAACCTATATATACAAAAACAAAATACTTAATAACTGTTTACTAAATTATAAAACTTTTGTATTTGAATTTTTCTCATAACACTTACAATTTTTAAGATAAGGTACAGGGCCACCTCTCGGTGGACATCCTGTGCAAACCCGTTAAGAATGCGTTCATTTATAGGTATTGAAGCCGTATATTATATCGACCGAACTTCCGGTTCCTACATAATATGGTTTTTGGGCTGAAAAAAAGCCAAAAGACGCTAAATCTGGAGATCTGGCAGTCCAATTAAGTAGCGTTCTTCTTCCGGTCCATCTAAAAGCTGAGTGGGAATTAATTTGCGTATATTGGCAAAAGTTTCCTTCGCAATACCTTTAATAAGAAGTTAAATAAAAATTAAACACACATTCCGCGCAATTAATTGCTAATGTAGCGGTAAGTTTACTAAATCTCACGGAAACACAACGGCGTTCAAAGTGTAAAACATTTATTTCTTGAATATATAATAGAAATAATGAACAATTTCAAACAATAAACATCCATATAAAAAAATAAACAAGAAAAGCGAAAAATCACGATACTGGTTCAAAATAAAGCTTTTTGTCTGCGTTCCTAACTTCATAAGTTTGGTATCACTTCTACGCAGAAACTACCCCTTGTTCATTGGAAAGCGTCATCTAAAATGCTATGAATTTATGACAGAAAAGGATTACATAATCAAAGTAAATAAACTTATGTTCTTTCATTATTTTCTTTTGATATTTCACAGCCAAGTAGATAACGTTTTCAAATGAACACCCTCTACGTAATTGCACTGGTAATATTAATATAAATAAAAAAGAGTTTCTCTAGGCTAAAAGATAAGCTGATATGAGCATTATCAATTCCATAATTACTATTATTTACAACAAATAATATTTCCACGAATTTCCTCAGGCCCAAGCAATAGTGTTTATGTATTTTAGTTCAAAATAAGAGTTAAACCCCTTTTGGGTGAGAGCTCTAGACCGCTCTGAGAGTATTCCCATCTTTAGCCGTTTTCTCAATAAGAATATAAGGATGGGAATACTCTTAGAGCGGCCACCAGATAACTAACAGCGTTACATAAAAAAGGTTCTCCGGTTAAGGTCCAAAATCTTAACCGGATATAAGATTATAATAAGATGTACCCTTTGAACTGAAATCGGAGCCACAGCGTGATAAAAGAAGAATGTACTGTAAATAAACTTTATTTGTACTTCTGTAGCAAAGAATTCGCGAACCTCATTTCGCGATTTCTGGAGAACTTCCAGATATCCAGCGAACAGGCTGATGCGCTGGAAAAAATTTGTCTGTTGAAGCCTGATGAAGGTAGTATCAACAGTTACTTCAACTGCCGAGAACCATTGGCATATTTAGGAAGTTTGGCGTGCCCACACTTGTTAGTAGAAAGTGTTGTACAGTGTGTGAAAAATAGTAGAAAATGGACCACTTTTCACATCTCAATTGGTGGAACAATTTTTCCTGAAGAATGGAATTAATAACATAACATTGCCGCGGTTTAATCTTTTAAGTAATGGAGAAGCGCCAAGCATTGTAAAAGTTAGGTCCAATTTTATAGGTTAATTTTAAATACAGATATAAATTTGGTTTTAAAACTCAGTTTAAAATTAAATTTAAACAACGAAATGTTTGATCTACGTGGATGTACGTTGTATAAGTAGAGCTTAAATTAAAGAAAAGATGGATGCCGAATTGTGACGGCAAATGTCGTTTGTAAGAAATATATCTACATTATCCTCGTGGTCCGATATTTTGTGCCATTTGCCAACTTTCCCCATAAAGTCTTCGGCTAAGGTAAACCTTAAAATTTTCCATATAAAATGTATTGCTGGCAAAAAAATTGGTAAGTGACACATCGCTTGACAGCGATGTATTCCGTATGGAAAATTTTAAGGTCCACCTTAGATCATCTTTATGAGGAAAGTTGTGCAAGCAGCTATCTCTATATCTTAAAAAAATCAAAAAATATTAATTTCAATTTTTAACATTAACACAAACATGTGATGGGTTATGCGGGAACAGGATCACGAAATGACGAAGACAACTATTTGAATTAGTCTACGTTTCGCAGATATATTTCCGCATCCTCAGGACGCTAAAATTTTATGTGAGCAATTTACAAAAAGGGGGCTTCCAAATGGCTCTATAATAGTAAACATTGTTATTCAACTTACAATTCGGTTTTGTGTTCCTTGTTCCTAAATTTACACAGTACTACACAATCCATGCTAATTCAGTATGGGGCTAGAGGAGTTCAACTTCTCAAGCAATGGGCAAAATTAAACAACAAAGTAGGGTCACTACGCAACAGACGAATATTCTTACTTCGATGCAGAAGGGAAGGCATCACACCAAAGCACATCAACGACGGAACTAAAAACATCGATACATTGATCAATTACCAAGAGGGACACACAGGACAAATGGTTAGTAATTTTAAATCCAAACTACACAATAGATTGATTAACCTAGAAATAGACATTACCATTAAGCGCCTTAAAATAACAGAAAAAGATCTTTCCTCTACGCAAGAGCAGTTAACAGCTTTTTTTCCAATCACATCTCTGATGAATTTTTTAAAAGACAAAAATCATATGCTGAAAAGCAATTTAAGAATATAAGAGAGAGCAATGTCCGGAAATTTCACAAACTTGAAGAAAAACAATTTTCACATAACATACCAGTTGAAAGGAACTGGGTAAAAAACCTTACGGACACTGCCGCTAACCTGACGATATAGTGCAATTTTTGTCATTAGGCTTTAAGTTCGGCATCCATCCAACCAAAACAAAACAAAAGACCGACTACCCAAGAAACCCAACTTTCGCTCAACTTGGCGGTCAAGAACAGTCTCTCCGTTAAAGTCTAATTTACGTTTAAAACGAACTTATACAACGATCATTACGCCAATTTGCGATTTAAGACGAGCTCCTGTATTTAAAATCAACTTATGCAACCGGACCTGAGACACGTAGATAATAAGACAGTAAAGTGTCCATCACAGTTGATTCCTGGAAGAAAACTAAGAACAAGCGTGTTACAATTCCCAGAAAAGAAAAAGATATTGAGGAACACATGTGAAAGGAAGTACAGGTAATTTCAGAGAACGACTGTGTGATAGTGAAAAGGCGACCATATAGAAGAAGTTGGGTTTAACTACCTACCATGTTTACGCCATATGAAAGGTACGGAAACATCACCTAAATCAGATCATTGAGAGGAAATTTTATGCGGAACCAGGACAAGAGAAAGAAATTGTTATGAACAATAAGGGGGGATATGAGGAATCTTTTAACTGAAGTTTTGTTTCCGCAAGCTCACTAGATTCGGATTCAATAAACTCGGCTTTTTTTTAGAAATCTAAGGTGGTTGAGGCTGGTTTAAATTGTTAACTACAAAGTGAATTTTAGAAAAGCTCAGACTGTGAGTGGAGTGCTTAATTAAATGTGTAGGTGTTGTGGTGGCGGCCACAGTGTCATAGCTGTGACCGAGCATTCGGTATGAGGGCATCTGGAAAATTAAATATCTGGCAGTTTTAACATCAGACTACTTCTGTCCATAATTTGAATCCAAAGAAAAAATGTTATATTTTGAACATGCATATCGTCCAACGCGTACCTCATTGGACTTTAATAAACATTTTATTTATTTTATTATTTGTTGACGTAATAGCAATTCCACAAAATATCTTGCTTGGACCCCAAATATCACGTTTCTAAGATAACTCGAACCCGGTGTTGCAGTGCACCGCGTATCTGAGTTTCTCCCGTAGAGTGTTCTTTTTTTGGTAATTCGGCAGTTTTAACAAGTTGAAACAGGTCGATGAGGTCGGAAGACGATTTTGAGGGTCCTTCTTTCTTATGGTGAAAAAACCTCGAAAGACGCTGCCTACAAGTTTTGTTTTGCTTTATTTGTCTATTTGACATTAATATATTGACCGAGATTTTCATCTACAAATCGAAATATATAAAACACTTTCTTACCTATGGTGTCGCCCGTATCTTCATCGTCTCCCACTTCCACACATCTTATGGAGAATGGAGGCTCCAAATGGGCAAATCCCAATAACGGTGGTTTGGAGCAACTGGTAACGAACTGAGATACAAAGGAAAATAAGAAAAACGGACATTTGTCAATTGCGGAACGGGGCCACAATTAAGTATGAACCCTTAAGACAAACAGCTGATTATTGTCTATACAAGGTACAGGGTGTCCCGTAAGCACATCATCAAATGGGTACTGCGGTGTTCTTTGGTTCGAAAGAAAACGATTTGGTCAAACTTTCATTAAGAAAGAGTTTCTGATTCCGTTGCTATTAATGGTCAAAGTTCTTGAAAAAAATTGTGTTTCTTGTAATATCTGGATACCTGCCGTCGTCCGATGACGCCACTTACATATAGACACTGTGTCTCGAGCCAAACATAGATCCACTTGCCGTTCAAACTTATTTTTCTGTCAGGTTCGAGGTATACCATACTGATGAGCTCTAATAAGAGCGAAACCAGTCTATGGTTCCTCTGCCTGATAGAGAAATGAGTTTGATATTCTGCTAGACGTCGCCCCCAGACAATATAGGTACGAAATCTAGGTCATTTGTCTGTGGGAGGTGACAATATCGGCAGAAAACTGGTTTTTGGATCACTTCACTATCTAGATAACGTTACAATGGTCAATAAAATTCGTCTTGAATCTATTTCCAAGTAAGACCCATGTTTTAATGGAGAAAGGGCGCCCATCCACCTTGGGCCACTGGTAAGTTCTTCAGTGTCTTGTTACAAAAATATCCGGAACTTTTTATTTAGTAGTCCTGAGATCCTTATCCATTAAAACTTGAGTTTTACTTAGAAACAGGTTTACAACAAATTTTATTGAAATTCATTGTAACGTTCTCCAGGTATTACAAAAAACACATTTTTTTCCAAAAACTTTCACTTTCAATAGCAACGGAACCAGCACTTTTCTTAACGAAAGTTCGATCAAAACGTTTTCTTTTGAACCAGAGAATGTCGCAGTACCATTTTGATCATGTGCTTACGGGACACCCTTTATGTAAATTAAATCTAAATGTTCCGTTTCTTTTTTCATATTTGGGGGAGGTTAGAACTTCGCAACCCGCGTAGAGACCTGAACATATATACGAGCAAAGAGCCGCACACCGATCAGAATGGCAATCGAGCTGAAAAGAGCGACTTGATTTCGACCTACCTTCCATCAAAATGTGTTTATAGCATTCCCAACATTTTTTTTGATTAGCTGTTTTCCTTTGAGAACAAGGCAAAAACCGACAAGTGATGGATCCGTTTTTTTCGCTATTCGGCTCGTTGTATTGCTCATTGCAAGTCCAAATGTTTAGGTGTGTACGCGGCTGTAAAGCTGCAGATAGTCCTTAAGATATAATTACAAATTTTTAGTGGGAATATGTACGTATGGAATAGAAACTCTACTAAATTTTGTGATCATTCGGTAAAACCATCACTTAAAAACACCTTTAAGTTATAGTTACCTTCAAAAACATCCCCCGCTCCTCGTTGTTGAAGTCCTTTTCCAATATGTCCCACAACCATCCGATCACCCGGTGCGAGTCGTGAAAACCGCCGTAATACTGACAGTTTTTGCGCAAATCCTTCAAATCCAGCGGTACGTTGTCGCCGGATACGAGTCGTTGCAATTCCGGGGTGGAAAACAAGCTTAGCCAGTCTGGGTTCACGATGGACCGAAAACCTTTGATAAACGCCGCGGTTTGCTCCTTTATTTGGACATGCATCCGGAAATGGGCCATCAAATAAATGTAGTTTATTCTAAAATTATTTATAATTGAGAGACTAGCAATTATACAGGGTGTCCCAGATAAAAACAACTACATCGGGATTTCGGAAACGGTACGAGATACAATTTTGGTTAAATGGGAAAAAAGTTGCGCTATTCCGAGCCCAATCAGATACTGTATCGAAATTAAAAATGCCTGCAGGGATTTTCAAAATATCGTGCAAAAACTAAAAATTGTATTTTTCGAAAAATTGAAATATCGTCGCCATCTTATAAACAAATTTTATAAAATTTAGTGGATTTGTATTAGCGACTACGGGCAATCGAACGACGTTAACGAATTTTTCTAGACCTTTTAGTTTTTTTGCAACCATAGCCAACTTTGTTATTTCTTACAGCCGCCATATTGGATTTATACGTTATTAAATAGTGCACAAAAACAGCTTTTCAACCATGTATAACAACCCTATCTTTAAATCACACAAAATGTAATTTATTAAAAAACAGTTTTTCACTTAGTTGGCTGTCAAACAAATACCGTGATTGTGTTTGTTATCATAGCTGCGTAACAATCAATGCGTACGTTCCGCCGACGGCAGCGGCTGAGAAGTTTAGTCAGCGAACCCTCCCAATCAGGTGCCGATTTTCAGCATTCGCTGACTGAAGTTCTAAGCTGCTGCCATCGGCGGAACGTACACAATGTCAAAACGTTGTTATTTGTTTGCTTTTATCTGATAATTTTACAGTTGTTCAAATAGTTGTGATATTTTTCGAGTTACACTACCAATTAAATTTAAAATGGAAAGGGTTTCAAATAGGGAAAAAGTTGACATGTATGATTGTTTCATTTTGTGCCATAGGAACGCTAATCGATCTCAATTTATGTACTTTCAACGATATCCAAAAAGACGGCAACCAGGTTTATCGATGTTCAGAATGCTTAGAAATCATTTAATTACCTATGGTTCCTTTAAAAAACACAATCGAAATAGAGTGCCTAATGAAAATATTGAAAATCTTGTTTTGCAAAGTGTAGTCGGCAATCCTCGTACTTCCCTTCGTCAACTGGTTGTTGTGCCTAAATCAACTGCTCAGAGAATTCTTAAAAAATTAAGTATCGTCCATATAAAATACATATTAGTCAAGGACTCCGAGATGGTGACTTTGAAAGAAGAATATTGTTTGCAACTGGTTCGTAGACAAATGCCAAGAAAATTTTCAATTTCCGCTTAAGGTGCTGTGGTCTGATGAAAGCAGATTTACAAACTGTGGAGTATTTAACAGGCACAACAACGTGTATTGGGCCGAGCAAAATCCGTTCTTAAATCGTGAGGTGCACCATCAAGTTAGGTGGGGTTTTAGTGTATGTTTGACTGTGTATAATTTGACTACACCTCGATATCTCGAAATATTACAAAATTACGTCGAGCAAACTTTAGATAATTTGCCTCTTCAAGAAGTGGGGAACATGTGGTGTGGCGAACTGGAACGGAAATCGAGGTCCGGTTGCCTGGCCTGCACGATCGCCGGGCCTTACGCCTCACGATTTTTGCATTTGGGGATACTTAAAGGATAAAGTTTATTGTACTCCCATAACACAATAGAAGAACTTGAGGCAGCTGTTGTTCAAGCCATAGAAGAAATTCCTCGACAAATGGCTAAAGTTGCATGTATGTTTCGATTAATACGTCGATGCAGGACGTGCATTAATAACAACGGTGGAATTTTCGAACATTTACTTTAAATTAATTTAATTCAACGCTTTGTCATCGGTTTTTAATTTTTAGTTTTGTTTAGAGTTTAATCATAAATAATGTTTTAGTTGTAAACTTTAGTATCATAATTAAAATAATTTTTGTAAGAAATTGCATTTTGTGACGAAAATTAAAACAAAGAAAAATTAGAAAATAAAATTCTGAACAGATAAAAGCAAATAAATAACAAAATTTTGGCAGATACAAACAAAATTACGGCATTTGCTTCAGAGCCAACTAAGTGAAAAATTGTTTTTTTAATACATTTACATTTTTAGTCATTCAAAGATAGGGTTGTTATACATGGTTGAAAAGTTCTTTTTATGCACTATTTAATAACGTATAAAACCAATATGGCGGCCATAAGAAATAACAAAGTAGGCTATGGTTGCAAAAAAAACTAAAAGGTCTAGAAAAAATTCGTTAACGTCGTTCGATTTAGTCGCTAATACAAAACCACTAAATTTTATAAAATTTGTTTATAAGATGGCGACGATATTTCAATTTTTCGAAAAATGCCATTTTTAGTTTTTGCACGATATTTTGAAAACCCCTGCTGATATTTTTAATTTCGATACAGCATCTGATTGGGCTCGAAATAGCGCAACTTTTTTTCCGTTTAACCAAAATTGTATCTCTTACCGTTTCCTAAATCCCCAATCTGGGACACCCTGTATATAAAAAATGCCTAAAACATGGTATTGGAAACAGCTATAAGAAAATTATCGAAATAATCCGTACTGCAAGGAATGCTTTATTGTATTAAATCGTCGTAAAAAAGTAAAGGTCGTAAAAAAAAATAGTGCAATGTGCGATTTTTTTAGGCCTTTTTTTCCTTGATCATTTTCAAAAAAAACCTTGCAAACTTTTTTTGCTTTTTTTGGAAGAAGTGAAACGCTTTCAAATCCCCATGAACGAAACAAAGCGAATGGGGTGAAAGTTTTTTTTTACGTCAAAAAAGCAAGTGTTAACCATGCCTAAAACTCGACCACAGTAGGGTCAATCTCCGACACCATGGAACTAATGGGACTGTAGTTAATGGGAGATGAGAATAGCTTCAACAGAGTTTGAAGGGTCGTATAAAAAATAGAATAATTGCGGCAATAGCCCAACGAAAATTGCCAGCTCCTAATGAGAGGTGAAAGTGGAGAACAAAACAACAGTAAAACACCGTTGGATTCACCCCGATCGGTCTATTCTTTCAAAAGTTACCGACGGTCAAACCTGAAAATTGATAAAATAAGAGGAAATACACCCCGCTTGGTTTAAAAAAAAAATTAATTTTTTTTTGGTGTTTCTGGAAATGAAACGCTTATCCCCCCGAAAGAAACAAAGCGAATGGGAGTAAAACTAGTCCTTTAAATAAGTTTTTTTTTTTTAAAAAAGCATAATTTAAAAGTGCCTAAAAATCGACCAGAGAAGAGGTTATCTCCGAAACAATCGAACCAATGGGACTGTAGTTAATGGGAGGTCATAGTGGTGAACAAGAACAGTAAGAAACCGTTTGATTCACTTCGATAGGCCCATTGGTTATAAAGTTATCGACGGTTAAGTTTGAAAATTGAGAAAAAAAGAGGCCCTTTGGTCTTAAATATTTTTTGGCGGTTGTAGGTAGAAACGAGACGATTTCAATCTTCCATGAACGTAACAAAGAGAGTGAAACCAGACTCTTGCCACACTTGTCACTTTGGTATTACTAATAACTGAACTTACATATTATCTTTTGTAACTGGAACGGCTTTGCCGCCCGGCACCAGCTCATGGGTAACAACTTTCCCCATGTGGTCTTCATCGACGCTAAACGTCAAATTCAGTTCGGACACATCGTCTTCGTAATGTTTCACGTAGCTGAGATTTCTGTACAGATCGGCGTCCAGCGATGGCAACTCATCTACCGAGCTGTACATTGCCTGCGATGTTTGACCCGAGACCTAAAAGCAATGAGATTTAGACGATTGTTGCAAGGATCCCCGAAGTTAAAATAATTCATTAAATGCAAAAAAATCTCCAAGAAAATAGTACTTCTCTCTGGCTTTCTTCTCGAGATTTATAGCAGTGCAAAGTATTGCCAGATATTGTGAAAACTTTGAATATATCCTAGTACTTAAAAATCACCAGTGCAGTTTATGGGTAAAAGACAGGAAATGCAATTTAAATAAAGTCGAAACATCGGTCTTTCACGCCGGTAATAAATATGTATACATGCCAGTAAAAAAAAATATTAAAAATACCAAAAGATCTGTCTGGCTATCGAAGAATTACCCACGTTTGGACTTCTAGTATTTTTCGGGATTAATCCGGAGAAACACTTTAAAGGCAGATCTAAAAAATACTTAAATAAAATAAGGGCGCAAACTTACATTTTGACTCAATTATTGAAAATTTTTTAATTGAAGAATACATTACTTAGTAACTTTATAATGTATACTTTATACTTTAGAAGCTATATAATAATGCATTGGCAGGAAATTGTCTACAGCTAGTGAGTCTAACAAGATCCCACCATATTTTCTGCATATTATAAAGCCGAATTTATTTTTATTGCAGCAACCTATAGACTAAGTTTTAATCCACAATTTAGTTTTTGAATAATGAAGCTTCTAACCTGACTAAGGAAAAAAGAGGCAAAAGGCACATCAACTACGATCCCTTCGTAAACGGCCTTTCCCAGTATTTTCCCCGTGAACTCAAAAAGTTGCAAATGGTTGTCTTGGAGGTGAGAAGCGGGGGAGGGATACAGCCTTTCTTCGCTGGTGGCTTTAAACAGGTTCAGTGCCGGATCGAATACTTTTTTAACGCTCTCCTCTAGGAATTCTTTGAAAACGCCGTCCTGATCGATGCCCGCCTCGTCCAAGCCATACTCGTTTATAAATCGCACTCTAATCACCCCTTTCAGTGCTTGGGCAGATAAAGTTGAAAGTTGTCGATAGCCATCTTCGACTATTCGATTCCTACAAAATATCGATTTTATGAAACTTATGGAGACAATGTCAGTAAATTTGTATGCCAAAAAAACGTTTTTTTTTTCTCAGTTTTAAAATATTAATAAGAAAACACAAAAATTAAAGTTTATGTTGCTGAAACAAGGATGTTAGCAAATATCTTGTGAATGGAATGAAGTTTCAAAAATTGAATTAAACCGTGATTTTAAATGGAAAAAGTTAGCTGAAAACAAGTCTAATCTTAATGCGTCTATCTTTGAAAATAACAACATTAGCAAATATAGATACTACAATTGCGTCCGTAGGAATTTACAAATGATATTTGTGGCTTCAGCGAACAGAAGAATAATAACTTAAATTAAGGAAAAAGTAGACCTTGTATATAAAAATAATTTAAATTAAAGAAAAAGTAGGCCTTCAGCCGGATTTGAACCAGCGACCTTCTGTAAACCAGACAGATGCTCTGTCAACTGAGCTATAAAGGCAAGTCTAATTCGTTGGCTTATCGGGATACCGTTTCTTCAACTTAAATTATTATTATTCTTAGTACGCAAAGTGGGAGTTAAGGGAAAGGAATACATTTTACGACCGGAGACCTGTCGAGCCTCGGCTTCCCATTCGCTGAAACCACAAACATCACTTGTAGATTACTGCGGACGGAATTGAACTATCTATATTTGCTAATGTGTGTTTATTATACAGGGTGAGTCATAATAGGAGGACGAAAATGAAATCTCATATTCTTTGGTCGATTTTAAGGGGGGCTTGTCATACATTTGTGTTACGTTATCGAGCTTCGTTAAAAAATTACAGGGTGATGAAGTTAGAATTTCAAAATGCATAATATATCTTGATTATTCAGAAAGGGTAACAGATATTTTAATGGAATTTGGGATGTTTCGACTTCTGTGGAAGGCGGGGAACTTGCAATAAAAAAAAAAATTTTATTTTCGCCAGTGGCCCGGTTGCCAGCAACTTGACCCATATTACTTGAAGGAAAATTGGTACGCCACTGGTTTTATAAAAAATAAAATCTAATTTTTCACTTCTCCATCCATCTCAGAATAAAAATGTCCTCTTTAGGTTTTTCAGTACGACGCACCGTTTCTGAGTAAATAAATAAAAACCATTGTAATGTAGCCTAGTCTCGCCCAACGCATTTAAGATTGATGACAAATCTAAAATATCAAAATTCCATTTCTTATGGCTTGAATATTAAAACCTATTGATGTGCAACATAATTCAACCCATAAGCTGCATGCCTCGCGACTATTGCCATACTGCTTAAAATGGATATATCGCAATGCTTTAGTGAGATTTTTGCTTCAGAATTGTAGTGGCGGAAAAGATAAGACAAACTAAGATAAGATTTTAATTCATGAGGGAAGAATCAATCAAATATATCACAATAAAAATCAAATACAAAGATAAAAACATTAAAGAATCTGCTCAAAGTGTGCTCCCTCAACATTAATGCAAGCATGGCACCGTTTGATACACTATTAAAGTTCACATTATTTCTAATATACTCAGCTGCAACTTGGATTCGTTAGATGAGTTGAGGGCGTGTATTTCTAATTGCTTCATATGTCCCCAGAGTTAAAAATCCAGAGGATTTAAGTCGGAACTTCTTGGGGGCCAAGGTACTGTGTAAAATGTTCGTTCAACCAAGCTCTGACATTTAAACCATAGTGAGCACCGTGGTGATGCTCCGTCTTGTTGGTACCAAACATCTAACCGCTCATCCAATGGAACATTGTCAAAAAATTCAGGAATCCTCTGGTTCAAGAAATTCAAGTATCTAGGTACAGTCCAATTATCTGGCCTCTAAATATGCCCAAACGTTTACACTGAATCGGTCTTGCGATTTTCTATGTTCCCCTTCTCCAGACCATATTACATTTTCAGGAAAACGCGGATTTTCGTTCCCCTTCTCCAGAAGCCACTCAGCATAGGCCTGTCGAGGATGAAAGTCACGAGAATTGAGACATTGCACTAGTTTAAAATGGTATGGATAAAGCAGCTCGCGTTTCAAAGTTCGCGCAACAAAGCTTTGTGATAGATGAAGCTGAGCAGCGATTCGGGGTGTACTAGTCTCCGGATCATCTTGAACGGCATCAATTACGGCGAGCTCATTTGCAACCTTTGCTACAGCAGCTGGACGACCGGCATTATTCTTAGGGATAGCACTTCCTGTTTCACACAATCTCCGATAGGCTTTCGCAAAAACTCTTACAGAAGAATAGGAACAGGTTTACGGGTATAAAACTGAATAAAACCAGCTCTCGTTAAAAAATTGCCGACGTTTCGATTGTATATTACAATCTTCTTCAGGGCTACAAATATAAAAAAGAAATTGCACAGCAGGCCTACAGAATAGATGTAAAATTTGTTCCTAATAAATATAAATATAAACATATAAACATTTAAACAATTATTAACATAACGACAACATAACGTTGCGACGCCCTTTCTCAGGTCCGCTGATACTTAATTAATTCGTTGAGTCTCGGGCGCCACCCTTTGATATTTATAAAGCGACAAAGGGACCGCTATTGCCTACAAGGTAGCTTTTAAACAGAGGAGAAATATTCCAGGGATTTTTAGATTAAAACACCAGGAGTAAGGAACGATAATAAGGTGTCTATTAAACTACGGTACAACAACATCCAAACACCTACTAATACTACGTCTGTTTGTGAATCTCTATAACTACATACGAACCCATCCTAAAACTATGAAATTAATAACAGCGAGAGGGGGGGAGCAACAGTTAGTTACTTAGTAAAGGGAATTCTGATGAACCAGGGAAAACGGGAGGTTTCGGTAATAAACCAGTACATTCTGTACTGGATCGGTCGGGGTCGGAAACTTCAATATTGCGTACAAGCAGTAACAACAATATGAAACGGTAACGGAGCTTTGCGACCACTGGGACTGGGGTTTCGGAGGGGATTGAGGGGAAGCGTACTTTATAATTCGGAATCGGATATAGTCGGTTTCGGTTTATTCACATCCAGGCTGGCTTTGAAGATCGGTGATAGGTCCCAAATCGGATTTGAAAGAAGCGGTACGGTGAGCGGTGTGTTAGCGATTTTCCCGGGTTACATATGAACGCACCTGCGTCATTTGAACGTCACAGGTACTCCGGTGGAACAAGACAACTCCAACTACACCGGAAAATCACAAATCCACCCCTCTTGCGTCGTAAAACCCTAGCATGACGTCAGGAGCCAGGAGCCGAAACGTGAAGCAACAACGTCGGCCCCCTAGGTCTAATATCCGGTAGTAACTCATTGAGTCCTCCCATTCGATCGACCGTCGACCTCGACGACCTTTGACCATCGACCTCAAAATATTCGAATTATTTTACTAGTCTTTATAAATTCTGTAGGCTTGTTAAGCGCGACAAACAGGTGGCGCCATCTATGGGCGCACTCGCGGACCTACGGCCGTTTTGGCCATTGCTTTTGCTTTTATATGGGGAATTCCCGTTTTTTATGATAAAATGTGTGAAATATAAAGAAAATGTTAATTGTGACGTGATTACCTGTGAGTTAGGGAAAAACTTCGTTACAACGTAACAATAGACGATCACTCGTATATGATTTTACTGACCTTTTGTTTTAAGTAGAGAACATAGTTATGTCAATAGAGTTTAGTGCACCAGTACACATAATGGAGGAATTGGAATGGACCAAAATAGGCACTGCCGTCTCGAAATATACAATCGAAGATTGTAATATACAATCGAAACGTCGGCAATTTTTTAACGAGAGCTGGTTTAATTCAGTCCTATACCCGTAAACCTGTTCCGATTCATTGGCAACAAGGACGTTAACCACACATAATGACTCTTACAGAAGGTTGTCGACTTTCAGGGAATCTAAGCTGATATTCACGAGTTGTTTCTGCACAATTGCCGCTAAATGAAGTGTAGATACTGACTATTTGTCCATATTCCATTGGAGTAAATTGAGCCATTTTTACAACAAAAAAAGGCACGATTGACAATTATTCTATATTTTCAAAATGACAGACGTCTTGAAATGCTAACAATTTTCACCTCTTACGATAATAATACCCTCCTGCTTCCAATTTTTTACGCAACAATTTCAGGGACTTGCTTTATAATGGTTTTTATTTATTTTCTCGAAAACGGTGCGTGCTACTAAAAAACTTGAAGAGGGCATTTTTATTTAGGGATGAATGGGGAATTGAAAAATTAGATTTTATTTTTCTAAAGCAAGTGGCGTACCAATTTTTCTTCAGGTAATATGCGTCGAGGTGCTGGTACTCGCGCCACATCAAACTTTAATGCTGTTCTCAGACTACTTAAAATGGCGGTATAGCATATACCGTGCGTCGTATTAAAAAATCTGAAGAGGGGTTATTCCTTCAGAGATGAATGAGGATTGAAAAATTAAATTTCATTTTTCGAAAAACCAGAGCGTACAATTTTTTCTTCAAATAATATGCGTCAACGTGCTGGTACGCACGCCACTGGAGGAAATAAAAATAATGTTTCTATTGCAAAGTGTGCGCCTTTCATAGCAGTCAAAACGTAACAAACTTCATTAAAATATCTCTTACCCTTTCGGAATAATCAAGACATATGCATTTTCAAATTCTAACTTCATCACCCTGTAACTTTTTAACGAAGCTCGATAGATAACACAAATGTATGACAAGCCCCCCTTAAAATCGACCAAAGAATATGAGATTTCATTTTCGTCCTCCCATTATGACTCATCCTGTATTAATACATATTTATTGTATTTTTTATCTATCTATATCTACTGGCTGTGTATACCGGAGATCAGAGGTTCTGTTCTCCGATTGTGGGTGATGTCGAAGCATGTTTGACGATCCTATAAGAATGACAAGCTGAGGCCCGACAGGGCTCCGTTCGTAAAATGTTTTCCTTTCCCTTCTAACTCCCACTTTGCCTACTAACAATAATGATAATTTAAGTTGAAGAAACGGTATCCCGATAAGCCAACGAATTAGACATGCCTTTATAGCTCAGTTGGCAGAGCATCTGTCCGGTTTACAAAAGGTCGTTGGTTCAAATCCGCCAGAAGGCCTACTTTTTCTTCAATTTAAACTATTATTCTTCTGTCCGCTAAAGCCACAAACATTAGCAAATATCTCAAGGTAAATTTAAAGTAAGGTTCTAAAACTCGCCCCAAATTATACTTACCTATGCACGGTAATCAACGTAGATTGGGGAGACGCGCATGCCGATTCCGTCAAACCGAGAACCGTCTTTTCGTTGGCGATATATTTTCTGAACAGCCTCACCCTGTCTTCGTGCGGAATGATATGCGGCATCGTTTGTAATAGCAATTGATGGGCCCGTCTGCCTTTCTCCAAATCCACCAGGAAGGACGACACTTTGATTTCTTTAATCAGCCAATGTCCGGGAGGTGTGTAGCTACGCCAGCAATCTCTTTTGTATAACACCATAAGAAGGGTGTGTAGCGATTGAAATAAGGAATTCGTTTGAATTGATTTGATATCTGCAAACGGGCATATTGTTAGTTCTGTTTATGGTGTGCGGTCACGAATTCGTGGAAGACTCTCACGGCTGGTCCAAATACAAGTAAGTAACTGTTACCTTCTGACATTTTAGTCACACATCTGCGGTGGACGTTATCAAAGGCAATGATGTCTAATTTCTCTACCGTAATTCTGGACGTTAACCAAAGTTACTGAAATTGAGGGTGAAATATTACCAAGCTTGCAATCGGCACACTACCAGATGAACATTCTGTGAAAACTGTACTTAAACCAAAACTCATAACAGAACAAGGTCTGAGGTACACGAAAAGATTTTTCTTTGGTGTGGCTCCTCACTTCATACAAAGTCAAGTATTAACACTAAAACCACAGAATTCAGATCAAGTTGTAGGTCGTAGCCGAATATGCTACCAATGGGAAAGTCTCCAAATTCTTTTCAACGAAATTGTGGAGAACACGATTTCAACAGAGAAGTTAATTTTACTGCGCAAGTAAACGCTTGAATGAATGTACACGACGCAGCTATGCATGACGTCACATTTGGGGAATTAAAATTGAAACAGTGGTTTTGAATTCATTTCATATTCGTCACTCTCCAACTGTCAACAGGCAAAAAGCCAGTACGCCCCGAGACAGCAAGCGGCAAAATCGGTACTTCGGTAGTCGCAACTCAAAGTCATCCTCTTCAACCGTTTGGTCCCAATACCAGGTTACTAACATTCAATGTAGTTTGAGTGTTTGAAGTACACTGTGTGAGTAGTACTGTTATGTCTACTGAATTAAAAACCAGCAACAAAATAGGTAACTACCTTTTTATTACTAGTTAAATCATTTTTGTGTAGAGTCGACTGAAGTCACGTAGTACTCATTTTCGCCCTGGGAATTGATCAAAGAGCAAAATCTGTTTACATAGACACACTAAGTCTTAGTTAGATACATACATAGACCGTAGAAGACCATAACAACAGCTATTTGCTACATTTTTATAACTTAGATTGTTATTTTGTCTATTTTTGCTGACGCGTCTATCGATTAATCGCGGCTCGTGTAGCAATCAAATTTTATGTATTATAATGCAAGTGTAAATGTTTGTGCATACTTCACTTAAAATATTGACCTAATAACCAGCTATGAATACCCAGAAAATATCGTCGCTAAACTTCGACATTAAGGTAACATAAAAGCATGTTTCTGTTTATTTTATAAGAAGGAATGCCTTCTTTAAGAAAAGTACTCAGTACAGTTCTCATTATCCTTCTCACTCCTACCTTTTGCAAACTTTGGTCTCTTTAGGACTCAATAGACTTGATATTTAAAATGGAAACTGAAACTTAATAGATCGTTCTTTAAGATCTCATTATCCTTGCGTAAAGCATGTGCAGTTTGATTGCTTACAGTGACCAGTTCGGTAAAGGTATTCGATCGGCTGACAACTTTTTGTCAGATGACGAATCGTCAGGTGATAAATTTCTGAACATACATTCGTTTAACTTGTAATCACATTCTGTATGTTGTAAGTTGGTAATTTGTCTTGTTGAGGAGCAGAAATGCGTGTAGCTATCGTCACTGATAGTTTTCACAAACTGGTAAAGGCGTCGGAATACTCTTCGCCTTAATTTGTAATAAAACCGAGGTAACAGGGGTTAAAGAAATCGTAGAAGTTATTTGCTACTAACATTTTTCTCAACAACCTTCACTAATTTCATCAACGCTTTCAAAGGTCACGGGAGAGCCCTTTAATAGTTATATCTCATCGCCTTTGATAAAGTCTATCTTAGATGTGTACTATACCAAGAAAGTGGCGCCATCTGACGACGGCAGGTGCTTCCACTAGGGCATGCAGGATGATCGTGAAGCGAACCAAATTACATCAAGAAATTGCTATTGAAAGGAGGGAAAACCCAAACAGTAATTCACAATGTAAATATAAGATCACGGGAAATAACACTATTTTTTACTTACGCCGAACTAAACTTTTCAGATTTGAGTAAACAATGGGATATTGTTTTAAATATGAGAGTTAAACTTCAGTTTCGAATTCTACACGTACATTGTAAGACTGGATATAGTGCAATATGATGGGAAGTAATAATCTTTGAGTGTCCTTTCCTATTTATTCAGCTAATTCATTAATGATGGTGACCGTGGGTTTGAGTCGAAACGAGGCTGAATATTTATTTGCTTTGGGTGATTTGTTGAATGAAATTAACGAACAAGAACTTAATGCAGACACGACACACAGGGTGATTCAGGTTTTAATACACAAATTTTAACGACGTATTCTACGTCCAAAAATAATCCCAGTTTGCTCTATAAACTATATCCCGGAAATGCGTCTAAGGAAATACAGGGTGTTAAAGTTTTATAAAAAAAAAACACAAAATTCAGTTTTTTTTCAAAACGCCTATACATATTTTAATGAAACTTTGTGGTTTTCAGAAACATAAAGAGCCGATTATTTGCCAATTAAAAAATTGTTATTATCTCCACCAGTAGCGCGCGTATTAATAAGTGACCTGATAATTTTTAAGAAAAAAAAGGTAAGCCATTGCTTTTTATAAAAATAAAATTGATTTTTCCTTTTCCCGTTTAATTTTTTTCCGTTTAGTTTTAAAAAGGTCTCTTGGAAATTTTTCATCCGACGAACTGTTTTCGAGTGATCGAAATTCGAACTTATCGAGGCAATAAACTAATTGTAAGCAACAAAGTACTAAACATTTGATAAAAATCTATAATAATTGTTCAAAATGGTGTCCTTCGACTTTAACGACTTCGACAATTTGTCTGTATCTTTATTTCTTTATTTTTCTATTTTTTAAATTTTTAAAATTTTATAGATGTAATAGATGTATACCATTTAACTTATTGGGTTTTAGCCCTGATGAAGACTAAATAAATAGTCGAAACGTCGGCCATTTTCGAATAAAGAAGAGGTGCATTATTTGTCCCAATCCTGCTAACTTCACCAAAAACTTACAACTTAAGGACGCTAATTACAACAATGAGCTTACAATTAGTTTATTGCCTTGATAAGTTCGAATTTCGATTACTCGAAAAGAGTGCGTCGGAAGAAAAATTTCCAAGAGACCTTTTTCCTTCAAAATTAAACGGGAAATGGAAAATAGTATATTATACAACAAGCATTTAATGAGAGTCGTTATTCTCGAAGGTAACGTTTGAGCCCACGAGCGAAGCGAGTGGCACAAGTTGCCAGAGAGAATAACGCTCATTAAATGCGCGTTGAATACTATACTTTATCCATGACCAAGATTCTGGGTTTTCTCAAATATGATAGGTTATAGGTGCCACAAAGATAATTTACAATTTTAAAACCACGACCACGACTGGTTTCGCTATTCAATGGCGCAACGTTTGATGCGTCTTGTCGATAGATGACGGTCTAGTCACCCGCGCATGTCACCGCATGTTCATTTCAATGCTACGAGGGTGGACGGTAAATTACTTCATTTTATGGCCTATTTTAAGTATTTTTCAGTGAAAAGTACATATTTTAGTGAAAAAGAGACACTGTAACCTACATTTGCCTCAATACATCCTAATAGAAGGATAATTATTTGAATGAACCAGTGGTAACTACCGATTTCATGTTTAGGGCAGTTTACTTTTTGAGTTGTCAGTTGCCATGTTTCGTTTCCATGACAACTCATTCACTTGTGAATAATGTTCATTATTCACAAGTTGTATGTTTCTGAAAACCACAAAATTTCATTAAAATATGTATAGGCGTTTTGAAAAAAAACTGAATTTTGTGTTTTTTTATAAAACTTCAACACCCTGTATTTCCTTAAAGACGCATTTCCGGGATATAATTTATAGAGTAAACTGGGATTATTTTTAGACGTAGAATACGTGGTTAAAATTTGTGTATTAAAACCTGAATCACCCTATACAGGGTGATTCACGTTATTCGACACGGAAGATTATGGCTAAACTTTTAGATTTAAAAAAAGTTTTGTATATGGAATGGATGGGGGTCTATTGGAAGTACATTTTAAAATTATTGTCATTGTATACAGGTGGTCCCAAAAGTATAAAATTTATTAAAGTTGTATTTTTTTAAATGAGACACCTAGTATATTAATGTATTTTCGGTATCTACGGACAAAAGTAAAGGTAGTTTTATTAAGGTTTATGGCATCTAAACCGTACCGTTCTTCAGATATTCGTGATTTTGTGAAAATGCAGCATCAAATTTAATGTTTAAAATCTCAGCACTTGTAAAATAATGAACAATAAATTATTGCAAACTTCAAACAGTAATAACTCGTTTAATTTAAATTAGACACCTTGTATTTTATAGTATCATTAGATGCAGAATTTAGTTTCCTATCAAAATCTATTAAACATTCCTATAGCTTGGTCGTTGCATTTTCTTGGAAAATTGATTTTTTCTGAATTTGCGCTGAGATAAACGAATGTAGTAATCTAATTTACATGTTCAGGTCTGTTCAGGTGTTACCTGATTTTGACAAAGCAAAATTTATTTTCATTTCTAGTTGTCACATATTAATTTAAAGTTATATATTTTTTTACTGTTATAATTGGTGGTTAACAGGGAGTTTTTTATTTAATCAAAATGCTGGTTTACACAACAGAAGAACGAGTCGATATGATCTTCATTCTAGGAGAATGTTTGCAAAATTGTCTTTTAGCATCAAGGGTTTATGCTGAAAGGTTTCCTAACCGAACTCGACCGAATAGAGCCCTTTTTGAAAGACTGTTGTGTTGTGGTTCAATTTAGGCAAACTGGTAGTGTTCAGTATGAAACGACTGCCAAAACGAGACCAGTTACAGAAAACCAAGAAACTGAATTAGCCGTTATTGGCTCTGTAGTTGAAAATCCCTATGTCGGACAACGAGAAATTGCACAAAACTTAAAAATTAACCAAGCAAGCCTATCAAGGATTCTTCAAAAACTTAAATATCACGATTATAAGATACAACTACATCAAGAACTCTCCGATAACGATTTTGGCCAATGAGTGGACTTTTTTATGTGGGTGTTAGAAAAAGTTGGAGAACAAGAAGATTTTTTTGAATCAGTTCTATTTAGTGATGAGTGTACTTATGATAACGATGGTTCTTTTAACCGACACAATTTTCATTATTATTCTGATTTTAACCCCCATGAATTTAGAGTTATTAATAACCAACATAGGTGGTCAGTAAATGTATGGGAGGGAATAATGGGACAGTATGTGATTGGACCTTATTTTTTTGACAAACATTTAAACGGAATGTCGTTTCTAAATTTTTTGAGAAATCAGCTTCCAATTTTACTGGAAGAAGTTCCTCTAGATATAAGAACAACCATGTGGCTGCAAATGGATGGGGCACCTGCTCATTATCATCGTAAAGTCCGGGAGTTCTTAAATGTTCGTTTCCAAAATCGATGGATTGGAAGGAATGGAGCACAACATTGGCCACCAAGGTTCCCTGACATAATGCCTCCCGATTTCTTTTTATGGGGATATTTGAAAGGAATCGTGTATAATACGCCACCAACCACAAAAGAAAATATGAAGGAACGAATCAGAGAGGCCTTCAGAAGCATAACTCCCTATATGTTACGCAATGTGAGTGAAGGATTTAAAAACAGAATACGTTTGTGTTTAACGGTCGTCATTTTGAACAAATTTTATAACTGTTGGTTTTTGCTTGTTTTACTCTTATGTTGACTTGTTATTTATTGTATTTCAAATTGCCACTATTATTGCACTTAATTTTTTGTAATAGAGATGCTAAATTTTATAAGAACTCTTGTAATATAATGTTTTATTGTTTTATTTGATATTTTATGCTAAATAAAGACACTTTAACATTCAGATGACTGCTAAATAATCTTCATGATCATAATTTTGTAACTTATAAATTAATATCTGACAAATACGGGGTGTTCATTAGAAAACTTCGTCTAGTTGGTTGTGAAATGTCAAAGGAAAAGAATGGAGAAACAAAAGTCCATTTACTTACATTATGTCATCCTTTTCTGTCAAAATTTTATAGCCTCCTAAATGAAGTTTTCTAGTGAACACCCAGTACTAATAATAATAAATATTGCTTTCTCAAAATCAGGTATTGTAACGGGTAACGTAGATTACTTAATTCGTTTGTCAGCTCAAATTCAGAAAAAAATCAATTTTCCAAGAAAACGCAAAGACCAAGCTACAGGAATGTTTAATGGTTTTGATAGGAAACTAAATTCTGCATCTATAAAATACAGGGTGTCTAATTTAAATTAAACGAGTTACTAATGTTTGAAGTTTGCAATAATTTGGTGTTCATTTATTGACATTCGGTGCACAGTAGTTAATATTTAATGCACACCGCAAAAAATCCAATGTACTATTAGCCCACCAGCCACTTTTGGTGGTTGAAAAGAAACAAAGTGCTGAGATTTTAAACATTTAATTTGATGCTGCATTTTCACAAAATCACGAAAATCTGAAGAACGGTAACTTTACCTTTCTCCGTAGGTACCGAAAATACATTAATATACTAGGTGTCTCATTTAAAAAAATACAACTTTAATCAATTTTATACTTTTGGGACCACCTGTATACAATGACAATAATTTTAAAATGTACTTCCAATAGACCCCCATCCATTCCATATACAAAACTTTTTTTAAATCTAAAAGTTTAGCCATAATCTTCCGTGTCGAGTAACGTGAATCACCCTGTAGATGTCTGTGTTGTCACGTGCGTTAGATTTATATTTGTATAATATCAGGGTGTTCAAACAACCCACAAATGTGTCAGCTATGGTAATAGTTCAATATAACTTACCGAATAAATTTCCCATCACAGCCTTGTATAAAAATACATTTAAAAAACTCGACATTGCAGAAAAGTCGGCTAACCGGAACGGTGTTTGTTTTTCATACATCTCTATATCATCTAGTAACCTGAAACAAGAGCGAGGAGTAGATTAATGATTCGAAAAGTTATAGAAAACACGGTCAGATGTATTTTATACTATATTGTTTAACGAGTGATATTTTATAATACGAATCATCATTTATGAAGCAAAATTGCAGTCGTAGAAAAAGTATAGTGTGCAACAGGTACGAAAATCACTTTTCACACTCTCGTGACGTTGTGTCACTCGCGTACGGCTCGTGTCCAAACTGTCACACTCGTGAAGTGCAACTATTGTCGAAAAGTGCAATTTTGCACAATATACTTTTTTTGACGATATATGTATACACTATACTTTTTCTTAGACCATGCAAACATTAGATCCTCACTAACTTTAAAAATAATCTCTATAGAGTATTTCTTTCGAAACTTAATTTATATAAATTATATAATAGTATATTGTGCAACTAGTGTAAAAAATTGCACTTTTCACACGAGTGCGACGGTTTGGACACGAGTCGTAGGCGAGTGATACAACGTCACAAGAGTGTGAAGAGTAATTTTCGCACGTGTTGCACACTATACTTTTTCTACAACTACGATTTGCTTCATAAATGATTATTCGTATTATAAAATCAAGCAATCAGAAGCGTGTGCAAAGTGGACTTTGCACACTCTTCTGTATTAAAAAGCGTGCGCAATGTGCACGTTGCGCACCCTGTTTGCAATACGCGATTTTCAACGCTAGTTAGCAGTGCACATTTGTTCATTTTCGAAGCAGTCGTAGAAAAAAATGTTTAACTTGTGTTTGTTGAAATGTGACAAATTACGTGAATTTTTGACCAACACGTGCTCCCTACTTGTGGCATAGGGTTTATTGTACATATCATATCAAAAAGAACAATATAATAATCTGTAAACGAATAGGCGGAACTCTACTTACGTCACATAGTGCGTCATACAGTCCGCGAACAGCTGTAACATCTGAAATTCCGGAGCCGAACATTTGGTGTTAAAAGCCAAGTGATCCAAAAAAGTTTTCAACCCACACTGCGGTCCCAACGAACACAAAAACAGCCACAAATCGTACAATATTGTGTTTTGGTAGCAGAGTCCTGTAAAAAGAGAGAAACCGGCGCTTAGTAACGAAGAAGGTGAGACAGACGGATTGCACCAAACTCTAGAATTGCAAGTATGAAGCTTTTGTAGTTTATTTGTGAATTCAATAAATATTAGTGTTTTAATTAAAAATCAGGTGCATTAGGCTTAATCGAACTCCGAGCTCGCAACAATATCCAATTATGTAGTTCGTATATCGTTTTAGAACAATATAGTTTCTTACATTCGGTCGCTCCGTATCTCTAAGGAATATCCTGTGCACATAAGGTTTACTCGCACAAATCTACCTGTTAATATGTCCAACTGGAGCTGCGTCAGCGTATGCAACACCGTATAATACAAAGAGCATATTAAAACTACTCGATGCACCTCGGGACTTCCGAGGGCACGATAGTTTTTGAGCGTCAACGTTTTGGTGCCGCGATTCTCCAGCATTTTTTTAAGAAAATTGGCTCCGCCGAAGGTCGACGACTGTGTGGGGCTTAACTGTTGCGGAGGCTCGACTCCCTCCACTAACTCCGATAAGAAATTACCTAAAAGCTTTTATTATCAGTACCTCACAAATAAAAACAGAAAAGCGAAATGCCAACCTAACAATATCTGCATAATTTCCACGTTCCAAAGCAAATGTAACTGTTCTTTGATATGAGGCGTGGCAGCGTGTAGAGCGGGGTCCATGGCCTGGGCAAACCAGCCAAGAACTGGATGCCAATGAGTTAAAGCGGATTGTTTACTGACGACGTAATTCTGACAACTTTCTAGGAGGCCGGTAACTACTACCTGAAGGGAAATTGTAAGTAACATTATATTACTTCACTTTTCGCAATAGCCAACGTTTTGAGCTTTACTGAGGTCTTCTTCAGGGCTTTTTAGACCTAAATAAAGGTCGAAGCGTTAGCAATTTAAAAAAATGTGTAGTAGCTTTTTGTCTTACACCCGCTATCCAACTTCATCCTATTCATTAAAATGACGCAAATAACATAAAACGCTTATAATAACTAAAAAATCCACAGTATAACTTAAGAAACCAACACAAAAAAACTCACTGTAAAAGTGGGAAAACACAAATCTTTTAGCGACGTCTGCCTCTCGATGTAGCCCATTTGGACCAAATTCGCCAGCAAGCACAGGGCATAACTGCCCTCGAGTGTATTGAAAACTATGCGCATTGACTGTTGACTCGACAATAATCCAAAGCTTCTAGCGAAAAGTTGATGCTGTTGCAAGGTAGATATGGTCTAAAAACAAAACTCTTAAGAGTGGAGTATTCATTGAATTCCTTCAGCAGTATAAAATACCTCAGGAGAGAGAATTTGAAGGTGCCGAATCAGGCCAGGCACGGATAGTATGTTGATCAAAAATATCGTCATAAATTTGTCAGAAAAATTGGCCGACACCAAGGGCCGCAGTGCCAACGTTAATATAGCCGAAATGGAAACCGATTTGAAGGCGATTTTTATTCTACCCAATCCCTTAATCAACAAATTCTGCAAAAAAAAATAAATATAATTCTTCTACGGTTTTTGGGACAGACTCTGGAGTACTCTAGAACGCATAAGATGTCAAACTTTTTTTAGTGTAATTAAAAAAAAAAACATATTTTTTTGCTTATTGAAGGCCTTTCGATAATTCATGACTTGATATTCTCCATAAGATGCAAAAAAATAATACAAAAAATAATACACCTCATCTCTATTTCCAGCAAGTTAAAGACTCAAAGACTCATCCTTAAATTAGGAAAAAACAAAATTTTACACGACTTGCTTTAAAGATGTGTAGTTGAAATCGCCAAACAAAATTTTCGGTGCCTCAAAGAATGTGTTAGACAATTTCTGTAGTGTTCTAGAGCAGGCCTTTGAAGCTCATCCCTTCATGCCTTCAATAAACCCACACCGCCAAAAGCACGATTTAAGCTTTTGCTAACTTAATTTTTCCCACGAACAATAACTGTCTAATGTGAATCCTTCAGCACTCACAAAAAGCTAATTGTAAATGTACGGTGTGTTCATTATGAAACTTCATCTAGTTGGCTGTGAAATGTCAAAAGAAAAGGATGGAGAAACAAAAGTCTATTTATTTTGATTGTGTCATCCTTTTCTGTCAAAATTTCATAGCCTGCTAGATGAAGTTTTATAATGAACACCCACAAAATATATAGATATATAATAATAGACCATAACTACTTGCCTTTAAAACTAAATAAAAACCCTTATGAAACAGCTGCCCCATTAAATTGGCACACAGCTGATTCATTCCACTCCTCAAAACGTCCATATTCTTGTTCTTCAATACTATCCAGGTATTCGTACTAGTAAGGCAAACTAATACGTGCAGATAAAGTATAATCAGCTTCATATCGCTGGAGAGTTCGGGTTTCAGTTCTTTTATGTATTCACAGCATTTCCACAAAACATTCGTCATATGAGAGATCCATTTTATCACATGTTCTTTATTTAAAGCTTGAAAAATAAAAAAATTATTTTTAGTTATATCTTAAGTTAACAAACTTAAACTTAGTTACAACGAAGAAAAGAAAATTCAATCAAAGCTAAGTAAAGGTCGGAATCGACAACATTATTAAAAGTGTCAATCTGGGAGCCAAAAAGTATAAAAACTCTTATCAAGACTTCAGTGGAAAGTTAAACTCAATGTCAATATGGCAAAGGTAAGAACTTGAAGTAACCTGGAGATTTTCATAAATTTCAGCACTTAGGCTTAGTCTTCAAAGGTGTGTTAATCAGTCATATCTCTATGTATATTTCAGCCATTAAAACGGACGGTGAGCAGATATAGTATATTATTAAACGAGCTTTTTATGATAGCCATTATTCCCTTAGGGGGAATAATGGCCATAAAAAGCGAGTATAATACTATACTTTGTCCACGGCCCTCGTCTAAGAATTACAAATTATAAAATCTTATAGGTAGTGTAAAGAAAATAATTGAAATCTCAAAGTGACACTCGCGTTTGACGGCAAAACCGGTGCCACCAGTACATTTTTTACGCTGCGGCATTTCATATTGCACTGTTGCCTAATCCTACTGGTTGCCAAGGCAACATGTATAACTTAAATGGGGAGCGGAAATAATGATATTATTCCCGCTGTTTCAACTCATATATCCCTCTGACGCTATAAGAGCCCTATTTAACTTTTGTCAACAAGCTGAGTATCAGTATATTAAGCGGTCGTGGACAAAATATTTTATACTGCAGTGTTTTGGTGACGATCGGTCTAGTTAAGACTCTAAAAGTGTACAAAACTGTTTTTATTTTTGAGTTGTCTATTGAATTGACAACTATTTTTGATTTGTTAACAATCAGTTCTCGCACTGATGAAAAGTTTGTCAAAACGCGTAAATATACCGAGGATGATGTTCTAGCACATTTATTTAAAACAACAAATCCACAATTCTTACCTACACCCACATAACTAAACTTTGGTGACTCGCAGTCTAAAGAGGCCACAATATACCGACAAAGTTTTGAAAACCTTTCGCTATCTCTCTCCTTTTGCCATATAAGCAGTAGCCGCTGGGCCTGCTGATAAATGTCTAGTACCGGTTTGAAGTCTTGTTTCGTGTAGTGCTCTGGCAAATCTGGCACAATATTGTCGAAGTCCTTCCTAAAAAACAACTAGCTACAGGAAAAATTATTTGAAGAAAAAATCATTAAGAATTACAGTTAGGTACACTTAATGATAGAATTTTTTTCAATTTTTTCCCTGAAAGTAACAGAAGTGTTGACCACAAATACCATCTTTTGCAATACTATTTCATTCTAAGGTGCAAATCATCAGTTTTTAACTTCTTTCAGGAGTCATTAAACTAACACTCACAGGATGGTTGCAACAATTTTGTTTTATGATTTTGAACTACTGTTTCTAGCTTCTTCTAGCTATCTCAAAAAATGCACTGAGAGTTGTGTGCCGTGCAAGCCAAAAGTTTAAAATTACTTATTATTACTTTATATCGACTACCAACTGGCAGCTACGAAACATTTTTAAACATTCTTGAAACTTTACTCCAAAAAATGATTTTCCATATCTTAATAAACAGAGATTTTAATGTCAACTATTTACCTGATGATGCAAGATCAAAGAACTTGTTTGACCTGGCAAAATCATACCGCCTTACTCCAAAAATATTAGCTTCAACTCGCAATAATTCTTGTCTTGGTAAAGTATTTACCAATTATGAGGAGCTAGAAGCTTACTCACAAAATTTCCAGCTGTCCGATCACTTGGCTCCTGTTGCCACAGGCCCTATCCTACCCATTATCAATCACAATACTACTTCAAAAACAATAAGGCCAATTACTGAACAGAGTCTCTTCGCTCTCTATGAGATGATAAGTTAAATTGAATGATGTTTTATTGATTGTGACTCCATGTCTACCGAAGACAAGTTTCACTTATTCTCACAAGTATCTTAAGAAATAATATTAATGCTTCCTTTCCTGAAAAAAAAACAATTAAAAATTATGAAATGAATAATCTGAGATTAAACTGGTATAATGATGACTTAACAAAAAAAAGAAATCATCTACATCTCGTTTCTGAAGTCTGCAAAAAAACAAAAATACTGAACTTAATAATCTGAAAATTCCCCTGAAGCTTTCTTATCAGAAAGATATTAATAAAGCACAAGCGTAGACTGCATATCTAAAAAGGCAAAGCTTTAAGCCAAAAGCAATTTGGGAAGTTGTTAGAGAAACTTCCAATCTCTTAAAAAATAAAACACCTACTGATAATAGCATCACTCCAGATACTTTTAATGTATACTTTTCCCATATTGCTTCTGACATTATAAACAATCTACCTGAACCTAACAGGTCTTCTGAATCACTTGTTAATATCTTCAATTCCAAGCTGCCCTTACCTACAGAGAAATTCTCATTCACAACTATTAGTCAACTGTCAAATTGACCTTAGAGACATAATCAGTAAAATAAAAAACAAAAATGGTCTTGACTACGAATATGAATTTAAAAATCATTAAGTCCATCAAGAACCTTATTATATCCCCACTGACAAAACTGATTAACCTCTGTATTAGAGACTCCATATATCCTAGGATTCTGAAAGTAACTCAGGTAGTACCAATACATGAAAAAGGTAGAACAGATGAACTCACAAATTATCGTCTTATATCTATTATACCAGTGTTATCTAAATTATTTGAAAAAGCACTAAGTAACAGAATCAAAAACTATTTTGAAACCTACCAACTATTCACTTTGAATCAAATTGATTTTCGTACTGGAAGATCAACTACTTTGGCTATTAACAAACTTGTTGAAATAGTAAATATATGCATCGACACCGGAGAGTACTATGGGGCCTTGTTCTGTGATGTAACAAAGGCTTTTGATTGCGTTTCTGCCAATATTCTAACTATGAAGTTAGAAAAATATAATTTCTCACCCAAGAGCGTGGACTTGCTTCACTCATAGGTACCTTGTTGATCCGTTTCAGATCGTGCAAGTGGGCTGTGACGGATCTAGCCTATGTCAGACGCATTTTGGAGTACCGCAGGGATCAATTCTTGGACCCTTGCTGTTCCTTATTTACATTAATGATCTAGAGGGCTGTGACAATATAGCTGAGTTTTTGCTCTATGCTGATGAGACAACCATAATAAGAAAGGTACCAAAAATGGATTTGTTAAATGACTAATGAAATGAAACTCAACTACAAGTTACAGACTGGTTCCTGGCAAACCAGCTGAACTTAAATGAATCAAAATACCAAAAACTAATTCGATCAACTCGTCCTATCGATAATATACAGAGTGAGCCAACCACATTTCTTGGAATCAAGATTGATTCAAAACTGTCATGGAGACCTTATCTGACAGATGTGTGCAACAAAATAGCATCGAGGGCCTTTGCTTTAAGGTCACTTGCATCCTCTGTTTGGAGGGAGGCAGCACTAACAGTATATTTTTCTTTTATTCACTCAAAAATTTCCTAAGCAATTTTGGCTTGGGGCGATGCAACAGAGGCATCCAGAGTGTTTGCTCTTCAAAGAAGGGCTGAATCCTTAGTGATGATGGATACTGAGATGATTGTAAGTTGTTTTTCTCTAAATTAAAGATAATGACTGTTTTTTCATTGTACATATTTTTCAATGTCACATTTACGTTAAGCAAAATGAAAGGCCATATAATAAACATGACAACGTTCACTCTCACTATACCAGACAAAAATCAAATATATATACAGATTTCTGTAGAATAGAGAAACTTATAACAGGAATTTCCCACCATGGGCCCAAATTTTTTAATTTGCTGCCACCTAGAATTAGATTGCTACCTACTGTACAATTTAAAATTACGATAAAGAAATATTTAACTTTAAAAAGCTTCTACTCCATCCATGAATATGTCACAAACAATTTTTTAGATCTCATTAAACTCAATTGTTTTTTTTTACATGTGTATGGTATACTTGTAGTATGCAAGAATAAATTTGTTTGTTTGGTTAAAATTAACAATTTTGCAACAAGACAAATCACGCTATAAGGTGAGATAACTTGAAGAAGACTGGGTTTTGCCATATAATTCATATAAACGTCGGCCATTGATTTCTCAAGAAGTGAACGCATTTTCTGACTTTCTGAAGTGACTTAATAACAAAAACCCTGATGAATGAAAAAAGCAACTCCGGATTTGCAGCATATCGCATTGTTTACCAATAAACATTTTAATTTTAACAGTCTTAAGTGGAGTTTAAGCTTAAGCTTCAGATAAAGGTGCTAAGTGGGATACTTCTGACACGAAATCTCGAAGTCTAGAAAATCACACCCAGTACGAAAAGAAAAACAATTCTCTTTTAATTTGGTTTAAACACATTCAAACTTTCTTTCACTTTTTCATAAGATTTAACTAAAACATACAAAATTTTACTGTTTATATTTCTCTAGTGGGCCAGAATGCGCATTGCATTAACCACTTTCTACACACAATACATATTGCCACAAGTGGTATTAGTACACACAGAACTTTAGAGAGCAAAAGCTTTGATTTTTTTTAAGTATGGCTTAAATTTTTTAAGCATGCATAATTCAGTGTACATATTAAAACTGCAGGCTTTTTGTCTTTTGAATTATATTTGCTACATTTAGACTGTGTGGGCAAAATTAGACCAAGTACCTACACCTACCTATCAAATTGAGTATTGATATTGGCTCCTTGTAAAACAATAAGCCTCAGAATATGATAGTATTCAGGCTGCTACATTTAACTTTAACATCTTAATAATGCCTCTTTGAATGATTGTTTTCCAGGGCAACAAATTGAATGTTAATGTTGCACACAATTTTTTCCCAGATTTTTAGTGAATAGGTTTGGTTGTAGTGTAAGCATATTATGAAATATGATGCTTTCTGATTGAGTGGTACTTTGCATGTTATGACTAGGTCTAATATGCTGGTGATTGTAACTAATGATTTTCTTAGATTTCTTTAAATTCTAGTTTTTCCATACCATCAGACTACATGGCTACACCATCATCACCTTGATTTGGATCAAATGATGGAGCTTCAAAAGAAGTCGCTACCAAAGTCTGCACAGTAGCAACCTTTAAGTCTTTGACTGACTTGGTCAAAATTCAAATAAATTCCTCCATTTGACTCAAGTCACATAAAAATTGAGGTCAAAAGTTCAAGACCTTTATTAACTATCACTATTAAAACAGTCACTTTTTGTGATAGAAGGACATCCATTATAAGTACAGTGAAACCTGATTAAGGTGGACCTTGTTTACCAAAGGAACCTTTATAAAACAGAATTTTTGAAGATGACTTACAAAATACAATGTCAAATGTGTTATAAGCCAGAACCCTACTTTGGAAACAGAATACCCAAAGTAGCTATAAGCGAAATGTTTTGAAATTATTACCTTGCAGCTTTCACCCAAATTTATTGATATATTTATGGTTTTAGGCATATATTTTTGTCAGTTTTAAGGTTTGGAAAATTCCACTCTCTTACCTAAGACTGTCATAAAAATTTTACAATTCAGTTAATTAGGCAGATACCTTTTGCATTCTTTTGAACTGACTTTGAGGAAATGTAGAGCAAATAGTATACCTATTTAACAATAAACTATTCCACATACTAAAACTTATTTCCATACTAAAGATTATTTAGTACACATTTAAAAAAATAAATTATAACTAAATAATATTGCAAATTATTAGATATTATATTTTTATATATATGTTTTCCTAACACTACCACCGAAGGTAACTGTCATCATTATCATTACCATATAAACAGCAGTATGCTCATTTTGTTATATGTATACTATTTTATTTTGATTTACCCTGGATAAACCAGAAACATGCTCAAGCTGGAAATTTTGTTAACAACCATTACACCATTCTAGTGTAAACAGGTTTTACTGTATGTACCTACATTATCCCACAATTTCCAAAATTCTTTCACTCATCCATATTATTGCTATGGAGCAAACAAGGTATTAATTAGAGGTAATTCGATAACTCTTTAAAAAATTACAGCAGTAATTTCATGTTATTATAGAACCAACAATAAACCCTGTGCAATGTCACTGTCTCATTGACTTATTTAATGTGACATCCGAAATATTCTAATAATATCTATTTATTTCTTAAGGTGGGTTTATACAACAAATAAAATAAAATAACAAATAAAATAAAATTAGAAATATGAGTTGGTTTCATGTATACCCCTATTAGCATTCATGCACCAAACAAGATTTATGTTATTTAGTGCATGAACGCTAATAGAGATATATATGAAACCAACTGTTATTTCTAATTTGATCTTATTTGTTATTTTATTTTATTTTGTGTGTGTAAACCCACCTTTAATCTTTTATTTAATTAAGGAAATAATCTTACTAATGGTGGGTGTATACACCAAATAAAATAAAATAACAAATAAAATAAAATTAGAAATAAGAGTTGGTTTCATGTATACCCCTATTAGTGTTCATGCACCAAATAAGATTTATGTTATTTGGTGCATGAACGCTAACAGGGCTAGGTATACATGAAACCAACTCTTATTTCTAATTTTATCTTATTTGTTATTTTATTTTATTTTGTGTATACACCCACCTTAAATACCACTCGAGCTTCAAAATTAACCACATAATTTTTTGCTCTGGCATGTTTTCCTTGTAAATTTCACTTGTCCCAAAGGACTCAAACTATGGAAAACCAGTGATCATGAAAAATTATTGCAATTTTAAAGCTCTTATGGTATTACCGCCGATAATTTCTTGATAAAATGAACAGATATTTTTGTTACACCTTTAAGAAAATACAAGTGAGTCAGATTATTTGATACCTGGTCAAAAGATTTGGTCCATGCAGTGTAAACATAATGATTATAAGATAAGATACACTAAAATATAGCCTTTACCCATACTTACAGAATTTGTTTAGTAAATTTCACTCGGGCCAACCATCCTCGAACTGTGGCCTGAATGATAATGATTGCCTCTTCTCTTCGTTTCTCTAAAGCTCGCTCTTCTCTAGCAGCTTTTGTTTGCTCTAAAAAATTCCCTTTGGCATTTTCTGTTTTATGAAACATTTTATTAAATGCTGGATTGTCTCTAGTTGGTTACTGAATATAGATTTCCTGGGTAATAATATGGAATGTATTCTATATATTAATGGTTTATGCCAGTTAAAAATTCGGGCTGCCTACACATAATTTTTGTTTACATATTTTCGTTGTTGGTTGTTGCTATTTTGCCTTAGTTCTCAGCGAAAATGGATTAAATGGAAAATCCAATAATGTTTTGATATTTGTTTATAATTTTTAAAATTAATTCTTGGACAGTTCTTCCAATTTCCTTTCTTTGCATTTGACACTTTGACTTTGACACATTGATCATTCCAGAATTACATCATTTGACATGTGTGCCCCTCCGAGCAATATGGCGGACCGGCCTTTTTAAACATCAGATGGAATTAAAAACTTGATCTTGATGAGCATGTATCCATTGATTTGAAATATATTCATAATATATTCGTAAACTGTCTCTTGTAGGCAAAAGCTCCAAGCCAGAATTCATAGTTTTGGAGCTGAAAGAAATCCTAACACATGAATACAAATGTGCGCTACATAATTAATTAATTAATAAACTAGCAGCGGTGTTGCCAGTTTTACTATTCTTTTATACTTCAATTTATGTATGCGTGATAATAAATTATGTAAGTGTAAAGATAACGTTACTAAAATGCAAATAATTAAAAAAAAATATTGATTTCATAAAGGTATGTTATGTATCCTAAAAGAACAAACGATATTGAATTGTCGATTCTTATTCATCATTTCCGTATAAGCACTAACCACAGAAAATTCGTTATGTATGACTACACTGTTCATATGCCCCTCAAAAAAGTTTGTCAAAATCAACTGTTTTGGAATGGTCAATGTAGTTATGACAAGTATGACATATTTGCATTGATCATTCCAAAATTACGTCATTTGACATGTTTGCTCCTACAGTCAATATGGCGGACCAATATATTTAAATGTCAGAAGGGAATTAAAACTTCGTCTTGATCATTATGTTTGATTGTTTGATTTGAGATGTATTTATAATATATTCCTAAATTGTCTCATTTAGGCAAAAGTAAAGGCAAAAGGCAGAATGTAGGCAAGACAAATATGTTCTTTATAATTAATTAATAAACTGGCTGCGGTGTTGCCGTTCTTACTATTTTTTATACTTTAATTTATTTATGTGTCCATATAAGGTCATAATAAAAAGGGTAAAGATACCGTTAATAAAAAGCGAATAATATAAGAGCAAACGACATTGAATTGTCAATTCTTATTCATCATTTCTGTATAAGCACTGAAAATTCAATTTCAATCTGTCAAGTGTGAAAATGCCAGTGACGTAGTATTGGTATTGTAGCACATAAGAAAATATTTTATTAAAAATAATAATGGAACTAAATTACTATTTGTAACATTAGTTTACATTAGTAATAATATACGTAATATTATTAGCAAACATCGACTTTCTTTTAAATAAATAATAGTATATATACCCAAGGTTGTGAAGTACTTTATTATGAAATAGAAAATTGCCTAAATTAGTAAGATAGCGCTCCGCATATTTTATTACTAAGAACAGGCGCGTCTTCAATCCATATGGAGGATTCGTTACCGTGGCAACCGAAAAACAAAATCGCCGTATGACGATATCACGGCGGCTAATGCGCCTGACAACTGACAGCTTTATTTACAGGTAAATAATCGGCCATAACGTTGTCATTATAGACCGCTTATGTTCAATTGTTTTATAAGCAAAACGAGAAAACCCACTTTACAGTCATTCTGCTGGCCTTTAACAGTCCGTATTAAAGCTAGTAGTGGAAAAAAATAATTGTGAGTTGATAGTCATTGATAACCCTGGGACTACATCTACTACGCCACTGGAAAAACTGCTCAAAAATTTAAATAAAAAAACTGTCTACAAGTTACAGTATTAGAAAAATATTTCCCAAAATAGCATTATTGACTTCACTGCGGTAGATACTAAATCATATTTCGAAGATATGGCAATATGGCGGACCAACATAGTTAAATATCAGATTAAAACTTGATCTTGATAATCATGCTTCATGTTTGATTTGAGATATATTTATAGTATTATCCTAAATTCTCTTTTTTAGGCAAAAGTTCCAAAGCAGACTTTATAGTTTTGCAGCTGAAGTACTGAAGAAAATCCTAAAACATCAAAACAAATAATCTCTTCATAATTAATAAACTTGCTGCGGTGTTGCCGTTCTTACCTTTTTTTATACATTAATTTATTTATATATGATTTCACTGATATAAGGGTAAAGATAATGTTAATAAATGCGAATAACAATACAAAATATTGTTTTAATGAAGATATATCATCCCAAAAGAACAAACGACATTGAATTGCCGATGCTTATTTATCATTTCTGTATAAACACAGAAAACTCTGTGTTTATGCAGAAATGCATACAATGTTTGACTACATTGTATGCTCCTCAAAAAATTTGTCAAAATCAGCTGTTCTGGAATGGTCGATTTGACAAATTATTTGATTGGTACGGTCTTCGGGTGGCGGCTCTAGGGCGCTTTTAGAGTAATTTGGTTCTTTGAATTTAAAGATAGAAAACAATGTAAATCAAACACAGAAAGGATTTTTGGGTGTATGTTCTAGAGCGCTCTGTATATTCCAATTCCAATCCTTTATTTTCTCAAAAAAAAGAATGGTCTCCGTTCAAATTAGTTCGAGCACTCCTTTGATATCTGTGAAATACCGACAGTTTTTTTATTGTGGTAGCTTCACACGTTATGCGAGGGTCGATTGAGACTTGTGGGCCGTAAGTTGTAAGTACAAGTACGTACAGGGCGATGTAAAAAGAACTCACCTATAACTCGTTCACTTATAAACGATGGGATAAGAACGAGGAATATGATATAAAAATATCAAAGTCAGATTTCCGACGTGTAGTTGATGTCAATAATAAGTAAATGGTTTATACGGGGTATTCATTTGAAAACGTCATCTAGAAGGCTATGATTATTTGACAGAAAAGGAAGACCGAATTAAAGTAAATATGCTTTTGCTCCTTCATTCTTTTCTTTTCACATTTTACAGCGATACTAGATGACGTTTTCAAATGAACATCCCCTACTTATCGCTTCCACACTGTATGCATTGGTTAAAATTACTGCCTGCTTGGCAGGGATTTTTGGTGGACAAAACAACTAAAGATGGAAGGGGTAGCCACACGTCCAATGCTCGAACTAGTCAAAGTGAACCATAGATAATGGTTACGTTCAAACTATTTAGTTCCCGTAATTATACAATGGTTCACCAGAAATAATCTCCATTTCCAGCGGCTTGGTGTCCGCATATGGGTGTCATGGTTGAAAATGGGTGATTCTCTAAGCTGAATAACTTAGTGTGATGCTGAGCATGGTCAGCGCTAAATTATTCCGCTAACCTCAGACTGCTGGAAATTGTGTCGCATGAACGTAACTTGTTACGTAACCAATGCAAGACTGCAATGCTAAACAACTCTCATGCTAAATGCTAAGTCGACATGTAGAAGGAAAAGCAGAACTGGATGGCATGTTCTATTGATAAATCAGCTGACCCTACGACAAATTGACAGAGTATAACACTTTAGAATAAAAAGGTCACTCCTTTTCAACTGAAGGATAAAAAAAGTGCATATAATTAGAAAATCTTTAATTTAAACAAATTTATCAAACATAAACTGAATAATACCTATGTACCAGATCCATACGTCTTATCCCATTGCATATACGGAAGTAGATCGCTCTGGGCGACACTAGGTCGAACCCTCTTCAAGGCTTTCTCAAAATCGGCTATGTCAAGTGGTCTGACGTCAGAAGCCTGAATATTTGCTATGTTGCTGAAACCAATCGACCTAACAGGCTCCAAAGATGCTTCGGAGCATAAATTCTTGATGTCTGCACCGGAATATCCCTCCGTGAGTTTGGCAATTTCTTCGAACTGTTCCGATGCCAAGCAACATTTTTCGTTTGACATTAGTTTTTTTAATAATTCACGGCGAGCCTAAAATAATTAGGAACCGCATGTAGAATGTAGAATTTCCTTTTGTCTGATTTATCATTTGTTTTGTGACATTGTTTTATATATATATTTTTTTAAATTTGGGCATTAATAGGTAAGAAAACCTAGGAGGTAAGTAAGCTGGGATAAGCTAAGGCCCTCAATAATTTTCGATATTGTTGTTAAGACTATAAGAATGTATGGTTATTGACTAATGGCATAATTAATTCCATACCGTGGCGACTCAATCAATTCGAAACAACGATGAGCAATGATAAACAATAGCTAAATAATAAATAAATTACACGTTCCTTAATCTATTGAATATTTAACGTTTTAAAAACGTACTTCTCTTACCCGGAAACCAATATAGTTATTAATGGTGCAAGGCCGATAACTAGTAAATAACGAGCAAAGTTGAGCGATTAGAGAACCGAGAACGATATTTACGTATTGGTCGTGTGTCGTTCAACGGTTTTATTTTACTGGAAAAGAAATTGTTACAAATAAAAATGTCATTTCGTGAACATTTCGCTAAACAGAAAGACCACCTGAGAAATGAAAACATGTAGAGGCTTGTTGCTAGGATAATATAAGTTTTAATTGTTCTTGAACGCCGGCGTCCCGTTTTCGTCTTAAGAGTTAAGAGGCGTTTATCATCAATTCTGTTAAATGAATATAACAATATAGTGTAACGAAAACTGACTCACCTCATATTCTGGAAGCGGAATGTACAGTCTCTTAACGAAGCGACGTCTCGCGGCTTCGTCCAACTCCTGGGGACGATTCGTGGCCCCAACAATCAACAACCTCTCTTCGCTGTCAGTGGTTGCACCATCTAACTGAACTAAGAATTCGGTCTTTATTCGACGAGAGCATTCATGTTCTTGATCGTTCCTTTGCGTTAAAAGCGAATCCACTTCGTCAATGAAAATTACCTTTAAAAACAAATTATACGTATTACAATTTTTGGGTTACCATATTGAACCTTTGAAATCTTAATTTTTTTTATATCTATCTCTTTTCGGCACATGTTGGGAACATACGGAAAAAATGTCAAAGTCAGATTTCCAACGCCTACATGATGACAATAATAAGTGAATGGTTTATAGGTACAGAAACTTTTTCAGAAACCCTATAGATGTGTTATTTTCAAATACCTTTGGACGCCATACTTTCAAAGGGGAAGTTCTCTGACATATTATCCAGCTTTAGTACCCTAACGCTGCCCTCATAATGAAAAACGCGGTAGGTTCATAAGGGGGCAAACTGAGATATTCAGGTTAAAAGTTTTTTCTTTGGTCCTTATAGATTTTGCGACATTTAAGTAATTTTTTTGTGGATTCTGCTGAAGCTTATATCTAGAATTACAAGGATTTACAAATTCAATATACAGGTTTTTCCCTGGGTGTTCTAAATATAATAGAGGTGAAACAAGAAAAAAATGCCGTATGCGCAACTTGGTTTAACATCAAGACAAATAAAATATTATAAATTTACAATAATGATAAATCGCCGTAAGTTCACAAACAAAAACTACCTTCACGAAGTTTATTCTTGGTAGAGTTTACATACCGCGTTCCTTCTTAACACGATTTGCTAATTGAGACAGACGACAGGTTTTTGTTAATAGTTTTAAACGGATCCTGTTAACATATGGCATTCACATTTGGCAAACACTTGAATCAAAGCGAAAAAGAGCCTTTGGCACCAACAATTCGAATTTCGATCTTTTTGAACATACGTCGTTCATTCATAGGACGGTAGAATGAACGTGGACTTAACCCCCAAAACCTTGGATCGAAAGGAGGTCAACTACTACTTTGTTACTAAATATTAATACTTTTCTATATTAACGCTCAAAGTGGTAGATGATAGATAAAAAATAACTATATCGTAGTCACAAAATTGCAGCTTTTCAGTGTGTGAACATCCCTGAGCAGTATACAACAGTAACTACTTATAGGACCACTTTCCACAGTTTTCAAGCTCAATAAATAAAGGTTGCAAATACAAATAAGCGGAATTTGGTTTGAATTTTGTACTAATCATAATGATTTTGATTAAATATTAATTTAAAATCAATAAAATATCGAATAGCTGTTCTTCACCTTCTCAGACTTTCATGACTAACAAAGCATGTACATGTTATGTCAGTCATACTGTGTGAAGAAAAATGGTATTAATATGTTGGTTTCAAGTTCTGATCTCTGCCCTTCACAGTTTGAAAATTAAAGATGTTAAGGAGATTAAAAATATGAACTTACCGCTGGTTGATGAACTCGCGCAACTTGGAACAGGGCCCTCACCATCTTTTCCCCGTCACCAATCCACTTTGAGGTTAAAGACGAGGCGCTTATGCTGAAAAACGTCGATTTACTTTGAGAAGCAACGCATTTTCCGATCAAGGTTTTTCCCGTTCCCGGCGGACCGAACAGCAGAATTCCCTTTGGCGGTCTACGCAACCCCGTAAATATGTCTGGTCGAAGGAGAGGCCAGACCACTGCCTCCTGAATTGCGGACTTTGCAAAGTGCAAGCCGGCAATGTCGTCCCAAGTGGTGTTCGGATTGTTATCAACAATTTCGGCCATTATCAATTCAACCATTTTTGGTTCGATGTTCTTAAGTCTTTCGTCGACTATTTGACCGGGTGGACTTTCTATGTTTTCTTCACTGCCAATAGACCTACAACAATATTAAAATTAGTCAGAATCGTCTTCAAAAAGTCGTTCAAAGTCTATTCTTAAAATACAATTCTTTTCCTGTGTTTAATAAGTATGAAATAAAATGTTATGCGTCATACGTCTAACGTTTTACCGTAATCGTTTCGAAATTCATCATCTTCTCGAACAACATCTTACTCTTACTGTAAAAATGTATTTACCGGACTACTAATGTAAATAACTATTACCTAACAAGTGCGGAAAATAAAAAATCTTTAGCGCACGAAATTGCAATTTTTGTCAGTAATCAGGTGGGGTATAGGCACTTCCCCCGCCTGTGTGTTAAGTACAAAATTTGATTGAGTGCTGATCCAACTCCACATTGGGTCCATCCAACTCCACAAGCGCGTGTGTATTAACTTTGCCCTTTTCTTTTAAGTTCAATTAAATATTATCCTGCAGTAAAAATGTTTTCACTGCGGAAAAGTATAGCTTTCAAAGGCATGCTATAAAGTGTTGCTTTCAGCTTGCAAAGATGAGTGGCAAAGAAACTTTAGTGCAAGCAAATAGTAAAATGGTTTTTTCAATGCTTAAAAAAGTATTTAAGTACCTAAGTATTATATGTTATAGGTAACTTTTAAAGATCTTTATTTAATGTTAATACAATTATTATTATATGTGCATCAGCAACAATAATGATTGTGGTGATTTAAGATTGCAAGATTGTTTTATTGCCATCTTGGTTAAACAACATATAATTATAATTTTGATTTGAACTGTTATTCAATAAACTGTGATTGAAGAGAGAAGAATTAATTGTATTGAAAGAATGTCCAAATTCACTATACTTACCCTTCTTTTCTAGATAATAGAGGTGAAACGAATTTGCTTTTCACAGATCTCCTTAATGTAGTTTTATTTCTATGGCCAACCTGAAAATTTTCTTCATTGACATAAAGGGTTTCTTCACTCATATTTCTTCTCAAAGGCATAACCCTTTCTAACTCAGCTCTAGCAGTTGTGAACAAAGGATTACTGCATTTAGGCCTTTTGGTTTGATATTCTTTAGGAACAGACTCATAATCGTGAGTGATGGGCATATTAGTTAAGCCGCTTTCTCGGATTTTATCCCACTTTCCAAATCTATCTCCCAAGTTAACATTTCTTCTGCCGAGAAAGTTAACTTTTGTTGGGTTTGTTCCTGTGGATGCAGCCTTCTTATCTTCCCAAATGCTTGAAAATTGTCGCAACTCTGCTTGGCTACAATTCTGCGATTTTTGGCAATTCAATGAGGTTCCTTCTTTTGAGCAACTCAGTGGATTTAAGTAGGTAAGTAAGTTTGTTTTGGGCATGTCAGTTTTAATTTTAAATTGCCTGTTACTGGTAATATTTGGGTAAGCCTCAAGTAATAATGAATTATTAATATCATTACCTTCTTTGGTAAGTGGTTCAGAGAGATTCTCAAGATTGAGAGCCAATAAGGCGCATGTGCTAGCATTGTGTAAGCTAAAAACATTAACAAAACTACAATCAAAAAGAATTTACTAAAACTTTTCTTTTCCTTAAAATAGGTTGCAACTGAATTTTGAAATAAAATTTAAAATAACTCTAAAGGCCTAGCATCTCAGGAAATGATACAGATTTCTGTTTACAGTGAGGGTAGCTTTTTTTTGTAAAAGGTGTTGAGGATGTAAATGGTGCCTTTTTTTTTGGAGTGTTGAGAATAGGACGATTGCTCCACAGCACCAAGACCAATTGCCAAACATAATAAGTACCTATGTATCTTCTATTTATTGAAGGTTGTTCATAAAGTGTGTTTGGATTTCTCCATTTATGTTGAGAGAATGTATGCAGCTACTTATTTTTGCTTCCTCTTCCCAACCCAGTACCTCACCTTCCACTTTTCAAGCAAATTTCACTCATCCTAAAGAACTGTTGACTGAAGTTATGTATGGGTTCCACTTTTCACAACTAAACCTTAATTTCAGATTTTGATTTTGTTTTGTTCATTGTTGATGAATACGGAGCCTTATTCTACAGGAAGTTGTGAAAGTAAGAATGAAAATCTTGACAACCTTGATTGGTCAAAAAATTCTATTAACCAATTCCATTGGCCAGAGATTTTCATTTTCACTTTCACTCCTTTCTATAGAATAAGTGCCCTGGACGCTTATTCTATAGGAAAGGGAAAGAGTGAAAGTGAAAGTGAGAATTTTGACAACCTTGATTGGTCAAAAAATTCTGTTGACGAATTCAATTGGCCAGCAATTCTCACGTTCACTTTCACTTTCACTCTTTCCTATAGAATAAGCGTCCAGAGTCATTTTCGTTGTTCAACGGTTTTGGTTGACATAAAAATGACAGTCCAGCTGATTTTTAGCAAAGATGATTGGTTGAAAATGTTGAAAATCAGTTGTTCTGCCATTTTTTCACTTTTTTTAAGAGCATACAAACAGTGTAGTCAAACGTACCGAACTATCTGTGTTTGTACAGAAATGAAAAATAAGAATCGACAATTCAATGTCGTTTGCACTTTTAGGACGATATATTGTCGCGCAGTGTCCCCCCCGCTAATAATAATCCGTAATCCGTTTAATTGGTGGTTGCGTGGGGGCGGCTGTGTTCGCGGCTGCTGCCGTGTTGCCGCCGTGTCTGCGGAGATTCGACTACGTGGATGTTCTATGTCCAACGTATCTTCTTGCGCCAAATCTCTTTTACCACGCTGCAAGGGGACCCAACTCTTGGAAAGGATCTATTGTCCCTTTTGTCCCTAAGGTCGCTAATTTAAATAATGTAAAATTTAATAATTTGGGGATGCCAGCAAGGTTTTATTGTTTACGACAAAACCTGCAAAATGCCAAAAAAAAACTAATTGAATAGTAATTAAGAAAGAAAAAAAAATTAAAAAGACAATTCTTAGTTTTCTCAGGAATCTGAAATAAAATAGAGGCGGACGTGAACTTTTCGCGATAAGGTGGTCCTCAGAAACGTGTTTGACGGGTACACGATTTCTTACTAATTTGGAAAAACTACAACAAAGAAAACTAAACTATCCTCGATATTATGGTGAGCAAAACACTACTATAATATACTAAATGATTCAACTTCTACAACTACTCTACAAATGCTTAATTGCCGGTAGTCTCCTGCGTCTGCAAAGTATCCGCTATCGGCAAGAAAATGGCCTATTCAGGAAAAGGGCAGAGGTGGGTTGACACTATATGGCACAACCGAAAAAACACACCACGAAACTTTTCGTAGGCGAGCAATAAGCGGATTAATTGTTTTGGCACTAAATAAAAATATAAATAATTAGCTCGGCGGACGAAAACGGGATTCAAAGAGGGGAAAAAATTACGAATTGGCGATAATCAGAACGGCGGAGCCAAGGACTTTTCTCGCGGTAAAATTCGAAATTTTCCGTCTTCCCGGTTGGATCGTCGTTCTTAGATCGTAACTCTATTGAGTTCAAAACGTGTCTTTTTTTTTCGAGTGTCGAAGATCGTCTCTCTTTCGCCACCCCCTCGGTACTTCGCATCCCCGAAAGGGTACTCTCCGAAAAAATCGATACCACCCTAACCAGTGGCGATTATATGGCGCTTCGGACAGCGCGGGCATAAATTTAGTAAATGAGCATTTCTGAAAAATCTGCTAGTAGAAGAAAATTGAAAATGTGATCATTAAATAGAATAAACTATGCTCTTTAAAATGACACCTCACATGACATAGTTTAATTGACAATTAAAGCTTTTTATTTAAATTGACCGTTAATTTCCTGGCCCAGTCAATTAAGACATAAATTGCTCGAATCTAGATTCAAAGGATAAGAAATTAAAAGCTCTATCTGATGAAATAATAAGATTTTAATTTCAATTAACGATATTCGCAAAATCGCTTTAATTACTAAACTATTGTTCGGGTCACGTACAGGTCTGAAAAATCTTTCAAAGGCCATAAACCATTAAAAGGGCGCCTTTGCCGGTTATAGAAGAAGGGCAATTGTAGGGTATCATGTTTTATGGCCGGAATTCCCAAGAAATTGTGAAAGTGCCTGTCCAACACTAACAAAAGAAATGCACTTGACGAAAATAAAAATTATTGCAAATATATGTGCATTTAGGGCCTCATGGGTCTGGTTTATTTAGAAAACCGATAAATAGAAAAAACTTCCATAAGGTTAAAGCTTAAAAGCTCCGAAAAGTGGCTTACAGAGTTGCCATGCTTCCACACATGAACTCATAATAATATGCAAACAGAGAGGTCAGTTTGCATAACAATATTTTCATTAAAACAATATTTTTCTGTTGTTATTGGCATTTTATTAACATTATCTTTACCCTTATATAACTTATAATCATACAAAAATTAATTATAATAAAAAAAATAGTACGAACGGCAACACAAGAAGCAATGGAAAACAAATAGGGTTGGGCAAAATCGGTCATTTTCTTTTTCGGAAAACTTTTCGGTATCTTTCCGGAAAGTTTCGGGAACTTTCCGTTTTGAGGCGGAGCTTACCGTTTCAGGAGCTTGTGGCGAGACATGTCAGAATTGTCAGTTGACATTTTGCAGTGTGAATGTTGTCAATGTCATTGCTGGAGAGGAGAGGACAAGAAGTTGACGTATGTCATTTTATTTCAGAATTTATGATATTTTTATTTTAGCGTGGGCATTAATTTTTTTAATTTTTGTTTAATTAAAAATAAAGTAGCAAAAAAGTAAATATTTTGTATTGGCTTATTGACTTGTGTTATATAGTAATTATAGTATTAAACCCACCGCAATTGTTTTGTATTTTAAATAAAATAATAGAAAGAAACTATGGCCCAGCTGTAAAATTGTCGCTTAAGCTCAAGTCAACCACGGCTGGTACTTCTACCCATTACGACATTGTTCTCAAATTTAATCAACATCTGGGCCTAAGTGTAAAGTACTAGACCTAATCTTGATACACTGGCCTCCTCCATTAAAATAATACTGAAACAAATTAATTACAAAAACATATAATAAATTAAGTACAGCACAGAGCAACATAATTTTCATAAGGTAAAAGACTAGAACTAAGGAACTTTTTCTTTGTAGTGACATATCTACTCAATTTTGGGTTTGTAATTTGTAACACATGGAACATATCACACAAAAAATAAACACTAAAACAACTAAACAACATTCTTTTCTTCAGTCCTACTGGTTCACTCAGCTTATAAACCTAGTCCTTTCAATTTTGTTGCGTTTGGCACATATTTTGCTCCACAATAGGTACTTGCAAATTGCAAATGTTTTGTTGTGAATTTTGTTTAAGCCATAATGCTCCCATATGTTTGATTTTATGCGCGGCATTATTATTATAATGATAAAATAATATTTTAATATTTATAATTTGTAAAATGTGCACTTAACCTCCCTTTCTGAAAAAAAAAAACATGTATTGAAATGAAAGCTGCCGGTAAATGTCCGAAACTTTCGGAATCTTTCCCGAAACTTTCCCGAAGAAAGTTTCCTTAGGTCGTTTCTTACCTTACCGGAAAGTTTCCAATTTGGAAAGTTTCCGAGATGGAAAGATTCCGCCGTGCCCAACACTAAAAACAAAACAACTATAGCCGAGTTCGGTAATTCAAACCGAGCGCTCCGGACTAGTCCGGACACAGACCATTTCCCAAAATCTTGTCAAGCTAGAGTGAGATAGACTGATATCCCGAGCGCTCGGGATGTAATTACCGAACTCAACTCTTATTGAACTAATCTTAGAATAGGTTGACTGATGAAGTAGGATACCAAGCCGGCGTCTGTTACCAGTAGGGTTGTGATCTTCATTGTACCCGGTGCATATGATTGTACCGGGTGCGGTGTTTATGAACGGTGCATATTGTGTTTGCACCCGGTGCATTCCGAATATGTTAGATGAATGTCGATCTGTCAAATGTCATCAGTCAACAAATGTCATCTGTCAACTTATAAAACAAAATATTTTTAGTTTCTTATTTTTGTTTACTTCAAAGACATGAATATGTTTTTTGTTTTCAACTAACTGACACTGATGTATTTCTCCGTCCTCATCCAAATAAAGGTATTTGATCCAAAGTCCAAACTATAGTTATTCTTGTTATGAATATGTTCATTAAATTTTGTTTAACTCTTAACTCCAATATCATACTCAAGATAGAAAGAAAAACTCAGCAATTAAAGCAAGATTTTATCCTTTTTCTTCTTATGATATTCTTACAATTTAAAATAGAGATTTTTTTAATAAAATCAGGCGGTTAAAAATTTTAAAAGTTTATTTCAGTTCCTGAGCGGTAAAATAAATAATAAAAATTAAAAATACTCATGCACGTGACATGTAGATTGTAGTTAATGTAGAAAATGAAAAAATACATAATATGACATTTGACATATAAGAGTATGGCAACGTGGTATAACTGTCGCGCAGTGTCCCCCCAGCCGATAATAATAATCCGTAATAATCCGTTTAATCGGTGGTTGCGTGGGGGCGGCTGTGTTCGCGGCTGCTGCCGTGTTGCCGCCGTGTCTTCCGAGGAGATTCGACTACGTGGATGTTCTAAGTCCAACGTATCTTCTTGCGCCAAATCTCTTTTACCACGCTGCCAGGGGGACCCAACTCTTGGAAAGGATCTATTGTCCCTTAGGTCGCTAATTTAAATAATGTAAAATTTTATTGTTTTAGAGATGCCAGCAAGGTTTTATGGTTTAAGACAAAAACCTGCAAAAAGCCAAAAAAAAACTAATTGAACCGTAATTAAGAAAGAAAAAAAAATTAAAAATTAAAAAAGACAATTTTTAGTTTTCTCCAGAATCTGAAATAAAATAGCGGCGGACGTGAACTTTTTGCAAACAAGCTCAGTGGTCCCCAGAAACGTGTTTGACGGGTACACGAGTTCTTACTAAATTGGAAAAACACAACAAAGAAAACTAAACTAACGACGCAGTGTAGAAGAGAACAGAATTCTGCCAGTAACTGGGATCCTCGATATTATGGTGAGCAAAACACTACTATAATATACTAAATGATTCAACTTCTACAACTACTCTACAAATACTTAATTGCCGGTAGTCTCCTGCGTCTGCAAAGTATCCGCTATCTGCAAGAAAATGGCCTATTCAGGAAAAGGGCAGAGGTGGGTTGACACTATGTGGCACAACCGAAAAAACACTCCACGAAACTTTTCGTAGGCGGGCAATGAGCGGTGTAATTGTTTTGGCACTAATTAAAGATAAAAATAATTAGCGCGGCGGACGAAAACGGGATTCAAAAAGGGGAAAAAAATATACGAATTGGCGATAATCAGAACGGCGGAGCCAAGGACTTTTCTCGCGGTAAAATTCGAACTTTTCCGTCTTCCCGGTTGGAACGTCGTTTTTAGATCGTAACTCTATCGAGTTCAAATCGCGTCTTTTCTTTTCGAGTGTCGAAGATCGTCTTTTTTTCGCCACCCCCTCGGTACGTCTCATCCCCGAGAAGGTACTGCCGAAAAAATCGATACCACCCTGACCAGTGGCGATTATATGGCGCTTCGTATAGCACGGGTATAAATTTAGAAAATGAGCTTTTCTGGAAAATGTGCTGGAAAAAGAAAATTGAAAATGTGATCATTAAATAGAATAAATTATGCTCTTTCAAATGACATCTCACATGACATAGTTTAATTGACAATTAAAGCTTTTTATTTAAATTGACCGTTAATTTCCTGGCCCAGTCAATTAAGACATAAATTGCTCGAATCTAGATTCAAAAGATAAGAAATTAAAAGCTCTATCTAATGAGATAATAAGATTTTAATTTCAATTAACGATATTTGCAAAAACGCTTTAATTACCAAACTATTGTTCGGGTCACGTACAGGTCTGAAATTCTTTCAAGGGCCATAAACCATTAAAAGGGCGCCTTTGCCGGTCAAAAAAAGAAGGGCAATTGTAGTGACCATGTTTTATGGCCGGAATTCCCAAGAAATTGTGAAAGTGCCTGTCCAACACTAACAAAGGAAATGCTCTTGACAAAAATAAAAAATATTGCAAACACATGTGCATTTAAGGCCTCATGGGTCTGGTTTATTTAGAAAACCGAAAAATAGAAAAAACTTCCATAAGGTTAAAGCTTAAAAGCTCCGAAAAATGGCTTACAGAGTTGCCATGCTTCCACACATAAACTCATATGCAAACAGAGAGGTCAGTTTGCATAACACCCCCCTCTGTAGGCGAAAACTTGATTAAAGAAAAAGAAATATTTTCTTTGATAAGTTTGAGCAAAAAACAAAAAAAAAATATTTAAATATGTAAAAATAAATATAAATATGCTAATGATTATGCTAATCGATATCTAATGGTCAAAATTAAGAATCAGAGTTCTCTTCTAGGGTATGCTGTATGGAATGCAGCTCGGTAGTTAACTGCTTACGAACGGAGCGTACTGTAGAGCTTACAGCTTCGATGCTATCTAGCGACAGGAAAGCTTGGGTCACCATTTCATCAATCCGGTTAAATTCCTGGGAATTTCTAAATCCGGAGAACCTGGTTGCTCTGGCTTTAAGGTCTGCAATTGTTTTAACAATGCTGTCAATTTTTTGAAGTGCAGCATACTCAGCTTCGAATTTATTTCCTGGAATTTCTTTTTCCTCAGATCCTGGCTCTTCTTGAGAGTGATTAGGCTTATTAATCGCTTCTACCGCTGGCACAATATCCACCTCAGTACTTACTCTGGATTCTGGGAATTCAAAACCCTCAAGGTAATTCAAAAGGTCTGAGTCGTGTTCAGGCTGTTCGTCTTCAAATTTGGGACTGTTTGGTGCTTGGGGCAAAGGGGCATCAGATGGCGGTTCCTGCGGTTTTGTTTCATAACATTTATGGCAGTTTTGAACGTAGCTAGCCACATCTTTGTGCATCCCAGGCCAAAAGTATTGCTCTCTAATGTTGCGTAACGTCTGTTTATGGGACAAATGTTTAGTTCGGTCCTGTGAAACATGACATGCGGAAATAACTTGTGCCGAGAGGTTATAGGGCACTACCAATCGATTTCCGGCTGCTTGCTTTCTAAATAAAAGGTTGTCTTCCACGGTAAATCGTCGCAGTAACCTCTTCTGTGCAGGAAGTAGATCTTCAGGTTTCCTGCTCTCCAACAACTTTACAAAGGACTTGGTGCTTCTTAGTTGCCGTACTTTTTTCTGTCCTCGAGCTACTTGACTAAATAAGGTAGCTTCAGTAACCTCATAAACTCCTGCTTCCTCTTGGTGAAAATCCTGAGACTGTTGAGCTCTATGTCTCCCTTTGTCCAGCTGCCTTGCAATAGGAGCTTTGTCAGGATTTCTCTTAAGGTATTTGCTTCGTTTATTTGTGGTTTTTGCTGAGCTTTCTTTATCAAAGCGTACTTCGTGGACTGAGTTGTACATTACTGGCACTGTCTTTCTAGTAGGTTGTGGCCTAGGGGTCTCATTTTGTCTAACACGATTTGATGGAGGTCCATTTGGACGCGTATTAAAATGTTTATTTCTCCTAAGCCGGTCCTGTCGTCGGGGTTGATTTCTATGCTGGGGTACCTGCTTCTCTATATCGGCTAGGTCCTTTTCTAAAGTAGCCGTTACTGTCATTAACCGTTCTATGCTCTCAATTGGCATGAATCTGACCCGAAGTCGAAGGGCTGGGTGCAATAAAGGTATTATCAAACATATTAATTCGCTCTCTGAACCTTGGGGAAAAATGCGATAAAAAAGGGCACGTTTTCCTAGGATGAATAACTCCGCTGATTCGGTAGTTTGAATTTTTCCATATAACTGTGCTTTACAGGACATTATAATTTCCACGCTGTCATAACGGTTAACTAATAATTGACCAAATTCCAAATACGTCATTGGATACTCTTGTAGGGGTTTAAACCAATCACGCGCTGCTCCTCTCATTTGTGCCGCTGCTGTGCAAACTTTCTCAACATCGTTGACGATGTGGTTTCGAAGAAAATATTCTTCAAGTTCGCTCAAAAAATGCTTTGGACACTCATGAGGTTTTCCGCTAAATGTGCGACTAAATGGAACTGGATTATTGTTTCCCATTCGCTGTAAAATTTGGCTCATAGCGTTAGAGAAAAATTCTATTAATTGTGTAACGCTAGCACTATCATCTAGGTGGTTTTCTTGGTTCCTGATAGAAGGGTTATATTGGGGCTCATCATTATTAGCCGAATTGAAATGGCTGATCCTTTCAAGAGGCGATCTATTTTCTGTAAATGTTGGGATCGTTCTCACATATTCCATACTCGCTTCACTGCGAGGGTAATTTAAAATACTAGAGTTTTCCTCCTCCAGGTAATTTAAATCACTAGAGTTCCCCGCCAGGGATGCCATGTCGCGCAGTGTCCCCCCAGCCGATAATAATGATAATCCGTATTAATCCGTTTAATCGGTGGTCGTTGCGTGGGGGGCGGCTGTGTTCGCGGCTGCTGCCGTGTTGCCGCCGTGTCTTCCGAGGAGATTCGACTACGTGGATGTTCTAAGTCCAACGTATCTTCTTGCGCCAAATCTCTTTTACCACGCTGCCAGGGGGACCCAACTCTTGGAAAGGATCTATTGTCCCTTAGGTCGCTAATTTAAATAATGTAAAATTTTATTGTTTTAGAGATGCCAGCAAGGTTTTATGGTTTAAGACAAAAACCTGCAAAAAGCCAAAAAAAAACTAATTGAACCGTAATTAAGAAAGAAAAAAAAATTAAAAATTAAAAAAGACAATTTTTAGTTTTCTCCAGAATCTGAAATAAAATAGCGGCGGACGTGAACTTTTTGCAAACAAGCTCAGTGGTCCCCAGAAACGTGTTTGACGGGTACACGAGTTCTTACTAAATTGGAAAAACACAACAAAGAAAACTAAACTAACGACGCAGTGTAGAAGAGAACAGAATTCTGCCAGTAACTGGGATCCTCGATATTATGGTGAGCAAAACACTACTATAATATACTAAATGATTCAACTTCTACAACTACTCTACAAATACTTAATTGCCGGTAGTCTCCTGCGTCTGCAAAGTATCCGCTATCTGCAAGAAAATGGCCTATTCAGGAAAAGGGCAGAGGTGGGTTGACACTATGTGGCACAACCGAAAAAACACTCCACGAAACTTTTCGTAGGCGGGCAATGAGCGGTGTAATTGTTTTGGCACTAATTAAAGATAAAAATAATTAGCGCGGCGGACGAAAACGGGATTCAAAAAGGGGAAAAAAATATACGAATTGGCGATAATCAGAACGGCGGAGCCAAGGACTTTTCTCGCGGTAAAATTCGAACTTTTCCGTCTTCCCGGTTGGAACGTCGTTTTTAGATCGTAACTCTATCGAGTTCAAATCGCGTCTTTTCTTTTCGAGTGTCGAAGATCGTCTTTTTTTCGCCACCCCCTCGGTACGTCTCATCCCCGAGAAGGTACTGCCGAAAAAATCGATACCACCCTGACCAGTGGCGATTATATGGCGCTTCGTATAGCACGGGTATAAATTTAGAAAATGAGCTTTTCTGGAAAATGTGCTGGAAAAAGAAAATTGAAAATGTGATCATTAAATAGAATAAATTATGCTCTTTCAAATGACATCTCACATGACATAGTTTAATTGACAATTAAAGCTTTTTATTTAAATTGACCGTTAATTTCCTGGCCCAGTCAATTAAGACATAAATTGCTCGAATCTAGATTCAAAAGATAAGAAATTAAAAGCTCTATCTAATGAGATAATAAGATTTTAATTTCAATTAACGATATTTGCAAAAACGCTTTAATTACCAAACTATTGTTCGGGTCACGTACAGGTCTGAAATTCTTTCAAGGGCCATAAACCATTAAAAGGGCGCCTTTGCCGGTCAAAAAAAGAAGGGCAATTGTAGTGACCATGTTTTATGGCCGGAATTCCCAAGAAATTGTGAAAGTGCCTGTCCAACACTAACAAAGGAAATGCTCTTGACAAAAATAAAAAATATTGCAAACACATGTGCATTTAAGGCCTCATGGGTCTGGTTTATTTAGAAAACCGAAAAATAGAAAAAACTTCCATAAGGTTAAAGCTTAAAAGCTCCGAAAAATGGCTTACAGAGTTGCCATGCTTCCACACATAAACTCATATGCAAACAGAGAGGTCAGTTTGCATAACATAACTTAAGTTGAAAAGGCAACGCCGCGAATTGAATGCACCGGGTGCAATAAGGGCGCATATTCTCCAAATGTCGGTGTAAACAAATGCACCCGGTGAAATCACATCCCTAGTTACCAGTTTGCTCCAATCTGTCAAATGTGAAAATGCCAGTGGCGTAGCATTGGTATTGTAGCACATAAGAAAATATTTTATTAAAAATAATAATGGAATTAAATTACCATTTGTAACATTAGTAATATTATACGTAATATTATTAGCAAACATCGACTTTCTATTAAATAAATAAAAATAATTGTGAATTAATAGTGGTAGATAACCCTGGGATTAAATCCCCTCGCCACTGGAAAAATTGTTCAAAAATTTAAATAAAAAAAGTGTCTGCAAATTACAGGATTAGAGAAATATTTCCCAAAATAATATTATTGACTTCACTGCAGTATATACTACATCATGTTTCGAAGATTTGGATGTAAAATAACTGGTTTTAGAGTTATTTGAAATAATTCAATTGTTGCAGAAAACGCCATTATCTGTTTACCTGTGAAACGTAGTATAGCCGCTGCATTTACAACCGTAAGCTGCACACCCCACCATTGTAAACAACACAATTATTTATAATATCAAGTTTTGCAATATGCAATTTATTGCAAAAAAAACACATAGCAAACGAAACGTTTGGTTTCCTTAAAAGGTGGCGTCTCATCATTTTTGGTAACAGTTGTCAATGCAGCGGAGAATTTCGCGCGCGTATTCCATTGTCTACCTATTGAAAGGTCCTAACCTCAGAAAATTTAAACTAAGGGAATCCACGCGCGCAATTCTCAGATCCGTTATATGCAAGGACGCTAGACTTAGACTGACAGGACGGCCCAATTCCCTCTTTTTCTGTACCCGCGGCGTGACGTCACATTAGTGCTCTGGTGAGATATATCATTAAGAGTTTATTCCGCGGACGCATAGTTTTTTTACATATGCTGTGCTTCTGTTTATGCTGTATTGGTTTAAACAATATTTTAGAAGTGTTGATAAGTATGAAATGGTTTATAAACTAGTAATAATACAAATAGTTATGATTTCAAAGGTAGGTTTATTACTTTGATGCAGACCGGGTTGCAAGCAACAATATTCAATAGTCATAAGCAACTACGAGTTTGGAATACTTACACTTATACTTAGCATATTAATGTACCGTCACATTGTCTTGATGTCTAGATAAGTTAGTATTGATTAGTATTGATAATACTGCTACAAATACATAATGCCACTAGAAAAGATTTTCTGAATATTTTGAATAATGTTGTTCTCGTGCTTGAAGATCTCAGTGGCTTCATTAGTTAGTGTCGGATACTGCACTTCGTTGAAAAGGATATCGCGACTTTCCGAAAGAGTGGTCTGCTACTGCTGACTTCTTTGCTTATACCAGCCTGCAAACCTCATGGACAGAAAACACTTGATAACAGAATCTATTCAATTAACAATTTATTTAAATTGTTGTATCTTGCGTCTCTCGAGTCGTCAAAATACAATGTAAAAGCGGCGTGCAATAAATATTGCTCGTGGTGCGTTGCTAATTGCTGGTTGCTTTAGAGCAAGAGCCAGCCGCCTAGATACTTAATACTGAATGTAATACTTACTGATCCAAAAGTTAATTACATAAGTCTCTTTCATAATCATTTGCAGTAAAATGCAAAGAGCATGGTATATTGCCGAGGTACCTTGATTGAATGTATCAGTTCGCTGGTAAAGGTGAATCCACTTGTTTCTTATTTTAAGTGAAAGAGCATCTTTTCTTTTTGTGAAAAAATGAAAGGATCTTTGTCTGCCTTCTTCCTTTTACTTTAGTTTGTTGCTTTTACATTCAGGAACAGCACAGATCTGACCAGGTATTGTGTACTTGTATGTTTACTAAATCACAACCCAATCGGCACAATCACAACAACAAGGGAAATATTCAAAAATTAGAATACGCTCGTAAAAAGAACGAATAACCCGCGCCCGCGAATAATCATCGAGATGTCAAATCAAATATTCACATTCACAGCCTTTTCAGGTGACCCCTCTAGAGCGCCCTGAGACTATTTCCGTCCTTACATTCTTATTCAGAAAACAAATGACGTGAATAGTCTCAGAGCGCACGGGGCTCGGGAAATAATGACGTCATTATCGCTCCCAAGTCCGCACTAAGCTGACGTCACGATTTTGGGCTCATGTTGTTTAAATGGCAGTGGACCGTCCTGTACTGTTTACCGTCCTTGCGCTATATGGGCAGCTGTTGCCAAAAATGATGACACGCTATGTCTAAGGCGAAAACCAAACATTTCGTTGGCTATGTGTTTCTCTGCATTTTGCAAGTCTTTAATATTATAAATAATTGTGTTTTTTTTTCAAGCGGACTAAAAGTACTTCATTTGTTTTCTCCATACGCACACCTAAAGTGGGATTTCTAATCATGAGACCAAAAAAGTAGCGAAAAAGTCCTAGGCAGTAAAAGTAAAGTCAAAAGTCACCGTAACTGTCATGGTGGCGCATATATAAACGATTTTAATTCACCAAAAATATTTCATCACTAGATGACACCAGATAGACCGATCTGAGTGTATTGCCATCTTCACACTCTTATTGTAAAAACAAAGGATAGGAATACTCTCAGAGCGCTCGAGAGCACCACCCGAAACCGTTATTAGTCGAAATAGCATAGGTTCTCGAATTCTGAATTCGTCTGTTAAATGTCATGCGCGTCATCATATTTATCTGTCAATGTCAATGTGATTTTTATTAATTTAGCATTAATAATAATGCTACACATTTTCAGTTTACTATAACTACTTGTTATGATTTAATACCATTAAAACCATTGAACATTCAAAACCACCATTCTAACACATTCTATTTATTTTACAAATAATAATATACACCACTAATTGGGTAAGTACCTAGACCCGCTTAAAGGGGATGAGAAAAAATTGCAAAACTGAATCACTCTGAAATAGATTTATTATTTCCTGCATGCTTAAAAAAAAATAGTATATGTTCCTCTGAGTAAAAGGTAAAAGGCCACTTTTACTCCTAGTGACATAATCTACTATGATTACAATGGTGGGATGTGCAGATTACGATTTTAAAAGCAGCGGCTATAGAAAGGAGCCTGGAGTTACGTTTCACAGGTTAGTTCAGCGTTAGATAGTCAGATAATGGCGTTTTTCAGCAACAATTAAATTATTTCAAATAACTCTAAAACCATTTATTTTACATACAAATCTTCGAAATATGATTTAGTAAATACCGCAGTGAAGTCAATAATGCTATATTGGGAAATATTTTTCTAATCCTGTAACTTGTAGACAGTTTTTTTATTTAAATTTTTGAGCAGTTTTTCCAGGGGCGCAGGAGATGTAATCCCAGGGTTATCAACGACTATTAATTCACAATTATTTTTATTTATTTAATAGTAAGTCGATGGTTGCTAATAATAATACGTACAATATTACTAATGTTACAAATAGTAATTTAGTTCCATTATTATTTTTAATAAAATACTTTCTTATATGCTACAATACCAATGCTACGTCACTGGCATTTTCACACTTGACAGATTGGAGCAAACTGGTAACAGACGCCGGCGTCGTATCCTACTTCCTCTGGTTTACATTTTCTAAGGTCCTAACAAAAGTTTTGCACTGTAAAACGTCAGAAAGAGGATAAAAAATAGGAAGGATGGATTTTTCTGTTAAAAGTGATTAGCCTTGTAAATGACGTTTTATAATGAATATCCCGTATTTATATATACGTATTTGTAACTGATACTGTTGTGCAAGCTGAACTCTTTATTTGCATGTGAGTTCATGTCTGGCAGCATGGCAACTCTGTAAGTCATATTTCAAATTTCAAAGCATTTAAGCTTTAACTTATAGAAGTGTTTTCTATTTTTCGGTTTTCTGAATAAACCAGGCACAAATGTTCGCAATTTTTTTATTTTTGTCCAAGAACATTTCTTTGGTTAGTTTTAGGTTTAGAACAGGCGCTTTTACAATTTCTTGGAAATTCCGGCCATAAAACATGAAACCCTACAATTGCCCTTCTTCTTTAACCGGCAAAGGTGTTCTTTTAATGGTTTATGACCATTGAAAGAATTTCAGACCTGTGCGTGACCCGAACAATAGTTTAGTAATTAAAGCGATTTCACGAATATTGTTAATTGAAATTAAAATCTTATTCTCTCATCAGATAGAGCTTTTAATGTCCCATCCTTTGAATCTAAATTCGAGCAATTTATGTCTTAATTGACTGGTCCAAGAAATTAACAATCAATTTAAATAAAAAGCTTTAATTGTCAATTAAAAATTAAAGTATGTCATGTGAAACATTTTCGAATTCCTTCTTCCAGCAGATTTTCCACAAAAGCTAATTTTCTAAATTTATGCCGCCCTGTCCGGAGCGCCATATAGTCGCCACTGGTAAGGGTGGTATCGATTTTTCCTGCAGTACCCTTTCGGGGATGAGAAGAACCGAGAGTGTGGTTCCGAGGACCTTCGAAGAAAGGGAGACGATTTTTGAACTCGCGAGAGTGACGACCTAAAGAAAGAGACGGTTTTTGAACTCGCAAGAGTTACGACCTAGAAAAAAAAGAGACGCGTTTTGAACTCGAGAGACTGATTACCTAACCGGGAATGCGGAAAAGTTCGAATTTTACCGCAAGAAGTTAGTCCTGGGCTCCGCCGTTCTGATTATCGCCAATTCGTAATTTTTTCCATTATTTGAATTCCGTTTTAAGTCCGCCGCGCTAATTATTTTTATTTTTAATTAGTGCCAAAACAATTAAACCGCTTATTGCCCGCCTACGAAAAGTTTCGTGGACTGTCCTTTCGGTGGTGCCATATAGTGTCAACCCACCTCTGCCCTTTTCCTGAATAGACCATTTTCTTGCAGATAGCGGATAGTTTGCATGATGGTTGAAGGCAGAAGTAGTTAGGTAAAGTACCACAAAACTTGAGTTACTTACGTACATTACTTACTCAACTATTAAAAATCATTAATATAAATTAATATGTGATCCTTTCAGCTCCTAACAAACTTAAAAAAAGTCAACAATAACGGTTTCTCGATATAATATTCTGCGTTACAAGGAAAAACACCCATTAATTCTAATTGTATTTTGATTATTTAGACGCAGGAGACTACCGGCAATTAAGTATTTGTAGAGAAGTTGTAGAAGTTGAAACATTTAATATATTATAGTAGTGTTTTGCTCCCCATAATATCGAGGATCCCAGCTACCCGGCAGAATTCTTTTCTCTTCTACACTGCGTCGTTAGTTTAGTTTTCTTTGTTGTTGTTTTACAATTTTAGTAAGAAAGTAAGTCTGAGAACCGAACTACCCGTCAAGCACGTTTCCGGGGACCACTGAGCTTATCGCGAAAAGTTCACGTCCACCGCTATTTTATTTCAGATTCCAGAGAAAAATAAAAGTTGTCTTTTTTAATTTTGGTTTTAATAATTACTATTCGATTAGTTTTTTTGGCGTTTTGCAGGTTTTGTCTTAAACAATAAAACCTTGCTGGCGTCCCTAAAATATTAAATTTTATTTTATTTAAATTTTTATCATAATTAGCGACCTAAACATAATAGCTAGATCCTTTCCGAGAGTTGGGTCCCCCTTGCAGCGTGGTACAAGAGATTTGACACACGAAGATACGTTGGACTTAGAAAATCCACGCAGTCGAATCTCAGTAGACACGGCGGCGACAGCAACACAGCAGCCGCGAACATAGCCGCCCCCACGCAATGACCGATTATTAGCTACGGGGGGGGGGGGGGGGGGGGGCACGGCGCGACAATACATAGACAATGACGCCGCAGAAAGTCTGTCTAGAAAAAGTCCACGTCCAAGATTTTTTTCTACCCATCCCTTTCTACTTTACGACTTCTGATAAAGTTATCTCTTGTGTGCTGGTACTCTTTCCTCCATCCAACGACCCTTTCTCCATATCACATATGGAGAAATAATAATTAACGGTTTTATATAGCAGTGGCGTCACACAAAAATGGCGACGATATCCGCGAAATGTAAGGAGGTGCAAAACAAATGCCGATATTTTCTTAAAACTGGCCCCTTTTTTTGAACGGAAGTTTGCCATGTTTGTGTAACCCATGATGTAATCGCTGATTTTTTGCTGAACAAGGCAAACATCGATACATAGCGAGAGAATTATGATCAGAAAAGAAAACACTTTCAGCAAATTTTTGAAAGTTTTTAGATAATTTTGGTATGATTTTGACCAGCTCTTTATAAAACTAGAAACATTTTTTTTATGTTAATAAAATAAACGTATGTATTACAGTGTGTTATGAAATTATATCCTTTTATTATGAAATGCATACCTATTTTAGTTAGAACCATTTAGTTAGAAATGGAGAAAACACAGTAGGTACAAAATACAAAAGAAAATGAACCAACAAATAAATTTTTTAAATTAACATTTTATTAAAAACACTGTTTATAAACTATGAAACTAAATACCTATAGCTATGTACACACACACGTGTCAAGCTTTGGCTTTCAATTAGAAATTATCACCTTTCTGCTGCATTAGATTTGTTAAATAAATACGGGGGTGTTCATTTGAAAACGTCATCTAGTTGCCTGTAAAATTTCAAAAGAATAGGATAAAAGAACAAAAGTCCATTTACTTTGATTATTTCATCCTTTTCTGTCAAAAATTCACAGCCTTCTAGATGACGTTTTGTAATGAACACGGGGGGGTACTTAGTAATACTTATGCGGTAATCAAATTAGGGATTAAATGCTACTCCAACAATAAAGATAACCCTAAACCAGAGCTTGCCCTTTTATTTTTATATAGATTCTTATAAGATCTTATATCTTATAAGATTCTTCAAACTATCTAATTAACAAGCGTTCATTCTATACTTAAAAATACATAGTTATTTAAAACGTCATCTTGTTGGGTGGGAAATGTCGATAGAAAAAAATTAAAGAACAAAAGAGTCGATTTAGTTTGATTATGTTATCCTTGTTATGTATCCTTTTCTGTCAAAAATTCACAGCTTTCTAGATGACGTTTTGTAATGAACACGGAGTACTTAGTATCTGTTATGCGGTAATCAAATTAGGGATTAAATGCTACTCCAAAAATAAAAGATAGCCCTAAACCAGAGCTTACACTTTTATTTTTGAAGAACCTTTCGAGAATAAGAAACTAACTAATAAGCGTTTATTCTACACTTAAAAAATACATAGGGGGTGTTTATTTAAAAACGTGATCTAGTTGGCTGTCAAATGTCGAAAGAAAAGAATTAAAGAACAAGAGTCGATTTATTTTGATTGTTATCCTTTTCTGTCAAAAATTCACGGCCCCCTAGATGACATTTTGTAATGAACACGGGGTACTTAGTATCACTTATGCGGTAAACAATTTAGGAATTAAATGCTACTTCAAAAATAAAAGATAGCCCTAAACCAGAGCTTGCACTTTTATTTTTGAAGAACGCTTTCGAGAATAAGAAACTAATTAATAAGCGTTCATTCTACACTTAAAAAATACATAGGGGGTGTTCATTTAAAAACGTCTAGTTGGCTGTAAAATGTCGAAAGAAAAGAGTTAAAGAACAAGAGTCGATTTACTTTGATTATGTTATCCTTTTCTGTGAAAAATTCATAGCCTTCTAGACGACGTTTTCAGTGAACACGGGTACATATAAACCATTCACTTCAATGACCTATAGGAGATATGGACAGAGCTAACGAATGCCGATATTTCCCTAAAAATGATTCCATTTTTTGTTCAAAAGTCCTTTAAAAAAAATTTAAGGTACCCGTGACTCAATTTCAATTTTTTTTACGTAAGACGTCAATTCAAGCGGATATCGCCGTCATATTTAAGGTACCCACTGCTAAAAAGGGGGGGCCAAAACTTCAGTTGTAATATATTAGCTCATTGATTCACTTATTATTGACGTCAAGCAGCCGTTGGAAATCTGACTTTTACATTTTTATCGTATCTTCTTCACAACATGTATTTCTATCTCAAAGAAGATAGGCATACAATAATTAAGACTTTGAAGATAACGAGATGTCAAAAATAAGTGAATGGTTTATACCAATGAGCTAGTATATTACATCTGGACAGACCCTCCTGTTTTACAGTTTTGGTCCCCCTTTGTAGCAGGGGTTACCTTAAAAATTACGGCAATATCTGCTTGAATTGTTATTTGTGTTTACTGTTGTTTGTTACTGTTTTTGACGTCTTACGTCAAATCATTTGAATTTGTGATTCGCCAACTGATGTGCTCTCATGATAAAAATACGTCATGGGTACCTTTAAAATTTTCGGCCATAAAACTAAAAAAATAAATAAAAAAAACTTAAAAAAATAAATAGGTCACTAGTTTATACATAAGAACAGACGAGGTGCCTAGCAACATGAACAGAAATAGGCGCCTGTCATCAATTGTGATGGTTGAAGGCAGAAGTAGTTAGGTAAAGTACCACAAAACTCGAGTTACTTACATACATTACTTACTCAACAAATTAAAAATAATTAATACAACAATAACGGTTTCTCGATATAATATTCTGCGTTACAAGGAAAAACACCCATTAATTCGAATTGTATTTTGATTATTTCATTCATACTGGTCTATATCATTGCTATGGACCAAAAAAAGTATTTATAAGTGATCAATCGATGATTTTTAAAAAAACTCATTCACTTATTTTTGCCATCTCCTTACTTTTAAATCTTATTTTTTTTATATTATTATTACTATTATAAAAACATTAAAGTCAGATTTCCAGCGCCTAATTGATATGAATAATAAGCGAATAGTTTATACCTGTCTATAGTTTCTTTTTGTTTGCACAGGTCGATCTTTCATAGTTTAGTATTCAGTTTAAAAAAATGTTATATTGGTTTCTGATATACAAATATAAGATCAAACACAAGTTGATATGCATTATTTACTTGCATATATTATGCAAGAAAATAATGGATATCAACTTCAAACATTTGATTGTGAAGTTGATATGCATTATTTACTTGTGATGTGATTCAAAACCATTCTAATTGTGATGAACACAATATATATCATTCCTTTATTATGTAATTAGCCTTGAAAGTATGATTTTGATATTTTAATAATATCTTCGCAGAATGTCGTAAAAGTGTTAATAGTTAAAAGTAGTTTAATTTTAACACGAATGATAATAGTATACCACTTTTAATACTAGTGCCTTAAAGCGCTATTTTTACTAGTACATTAGCGTGTTAGAAGTTGAATTTTTAATACCTTTGTAGAAAAAAGATTTTAAAGATAAAACGACATTTTGATAAGTGAATGAGATAAATATGGATGTTTTATCTTACTTGTCAGTACCTTATACTAAATATTTCGCATTTACAGGTTATGGTCGATCAGTCTTCAATCAAGTATCACAATGATTGACCCTGGATGGACGGTTAAAGCAAATTTACAAGTTTGCATCCTAGAACATTTAAAATATTGGTTTCAATTCTTAATTATATAAGTCCATTATTGACGATGTATTCCAACAGACGATTGAATTTAAAAAAGGAGTATTCGATTCTACAGAAAATTCCGTTTAGCAAAATATGGAAAGAATTTCATGTGAACATAGTTCCGCAATTGCTTCGTTTCCGAGATACAGGTTTACTGTTTTTAAACAAATTTAATTTTTTTATTCATAGCTTAAAAACTACTGATGTGAATAATATTTCATATTTTGTCAAAACAATTATCATTCAACATTTTTTGCATATTACCGTGGAGTTTTTTGCAGTTGTTTTTGTAATATTCATATAACTCCACTAAAGAGAGTATTATACTATTGGATCTTGACCATTGTTAGTGGATTTTTGTTTTCGAAAAAAAAAACGATTCGCAACTTCATAAGGGAATATAACGATATTTGAGAATTTATCACCAAAAGCATAGCAGTCTGTTTATTTATGAAACCGTAACCAATCTTGAAGCAGAATTTCATTAAAATCGACTAAACCCTTTTTCAGTATTAATAAAAAACTCAGTCAAAAAAAAACACACTGTATCTCGAAACAAAGCACTTGCCTACCCATGTTCATATGAACGTTTTTCTCTCTCTTCAATTATGAAACACCCTGTGTAGGTTAAAGAATTATTAAGGAAATTTAATTTAGAAATAAAAGAAAGAATATCGTTCAATTGTTGAATCTTCTAACCATTTTTGTAAATCTGTGAATGGCTAATCACGATGTTTACAGGCACTTACTCTTTTATATATTGCCACAAAAGGAATGCGTTGTGATTGATCGTGACAAATATTTCGTCTTCGAGTGCATATTATTAAAAGTATCAATAAACTAACTAAGAAGAGTCCTGCTGTAAGGCTACCTGAAAAGCAAATTAAACAGTCAACTACTGATTTGAAATGAATTATAAATGACTAAACCAAACACAAAAGAAAGATATTATATCATGTAACAATGTGGACTGCTTTTTATTTTTAAAACACAAAGGCTGGCGTGCATGGTTTATAATTAATAAGCATCATTCTCTGTTTTGCTTATGACAACTTACCTAACTACTAATATTCGAGTGCTAATGTTAAAAAATGCCCATTGTTACTCACCTGCAATAATTATAATATTTGATGAATTTTCTTCTTGCAGATTATTAAATAGATCACAGTATTCACGCTCTTGGTAACTTATCGAGAACCGACATTCGTCGCTCTGAAACAAAATTTGTAAGTTTATATTGCATTGCAGGTTTTTATTGGTGGTAACTTACAAGTGATAGCGGATGTAAATTCGAAACGCATAGCAGGTACACTTCGTAAGATATATCTGTTAAAATAAAAAAACAAATTAGTACACAATTGTAGTTCAATGGTCTTGATGTATGTCATTAAGATCTCTTAAACCATAAAAGTTAAAAAATCGGTTAAATAGGGCCAACATTCGTGGTTTATTTTTATTGGTTGTCCTCGAGAAATTTTTAACCTTATATTTTGTAGAGTTATCAAAACACAGAGAGGGCTTCAGGGAGCCGCAAGTGATGAGTCTACAAAAAAATCGTGAAGCTAATAGCACGTCTTTCTTCTAACAAATTGCAAATTTGTTTTGTTAGGAACATTTTTTTTTTAAACACAAAAGTTTCTCGGTGATTTTTGTCTACGGTCCGCATTAAAACCTTTAATCACTGCAACTAAATGCAGGCCAGTGTTATATAATCTTTTCACAACCCTTATTACCTAATATACTATACTACAGTATTTCCAGTTAACAGTTCCATTACGGTACGGGATAAAATGGGCATTAAAAGAGTGCTAGCGTATTTTACGTTATTTGGTTTAATATAGGTTACCCATTACCCATTCACTTATTTTTGTCATCTAGTTACCTTTGAAATCTTAATTTTTTTTATATCCATCTCATTTTAGCACATGTTGAGAAGATACGATAAAAATGTCAAAGTCAATTTTCCAACGCCTACTTGACGACAATAATAAGTGAATGGCTTATAGGAGCCTTTATCGCCTCTGGTATGTACTCTAATGAAAATTTACCAGCCTCAAACTGATCAATGTCTTAGGTACGAGAATACATAAAGTTGTCAACTCTGGCTTTTTAGAGAGAACCGCCGCCTCTTCAAATATCTTCCAAGAGAGCAAGAGACACGCAGTGAGTATCTAGTATCGTTGTTGCCTTTAAATATTTAACAGAAAATGTGGGTACTAGATGGTACTTTTCTTACTCCACTCTTTTTTCTCAACAATTCATAGTCAACTTGATGACTTTTTGTTATTGCACTTTTATTTAGTATTACAACGGATGTATGAAATGTATACTTTCTATTTACAGAATGTACTTACTCTTTGAAGGAACGGGGCTGCACTTTTCATCTGTGGAATATGTTAGCTTGACATAACGAAATGTTGTATTAAAAACTGCATAAGGGCAATTCGCTCTGAAGTACTCCTAAAAAAAGTGTAACTGTTAACCACTCTATTTTCATTTTTTTTGCATTATTTTAATGCCGTAAAAGTGAAGTGCTCAAGTAGAGACTTGGAAAAGGGTTAATTATATAGGAAAAAATTAATTAAAAAGTCAAATTTGCATTATTGTGACGGCTAAAATTATGGAGTGCTATAAGATGCAAATGCGTGGAAAAGTTTTATAAATAAATTTGGATCAGTCAGTACATTAGTCGCTCCATCAAAAAATACTTCAGAGAACCATCTAGTTATTTTTGTTTTCATCTGACATAGGACACTTTGCGCTTTATTAAGATACAAGTTTCATAAAAGAGCACAATTGCTCACGAATTCAAGTTTGTCAAGTGAGGAGCGACGCAAAGATTTGTGTACTGATTCGGGCGAGAATAGACTTATAGAACGTCTATCTTGGTTATATTATTTTTTGTAATGAGGTAGATAAAAAAGAATAAAAACTAAAGGTAATTCATTATTTCGAAGGTCTAGTTAAGTTCAGTAAAATTAAGCACTTCTCAGATAAGACCAGACTTATAGCTAAGTTTTTATAGGCATTTTCACATTTATCTAGGTTTATATATCTAAAGAATGTTTAAGCTGCAGAGCATTATGTATTGTTTATCCCATAATTGCTATGTATGTAAAGCTCAAAAACATTTTTAAAGTCGCGAGAAAATGGCATTGTCGATGTAAAAAATGTTCGATAAACAAACCGCCGATACTTACCTTAAAATTTTACGTGCGACGTGTTTGTGAGGCTGTAAACGCATTCCTGTCAGTTTTTTACCAATGACATAAACGAACCGAATAAATGAATCGAAACATAACACACTTACACTTGGAAGAGCTTTAGGAACTACTTGACGTTTGGTATAAGGGCTTTTGAGATTGCAGTCAGTTCTATGATCCTCTTCTATTCTATCTGCATCTGGTAAAGAGTGCGGTACTTTAGATTTGTTATCCTCGCTACTGTCAGAATAAATCACATCATTCTCAACGGAAGCTGTTTGCTCCTAAAAACAGAATATTTTATATATAAGTTTAAATTCATTTGTAAAAACAAAAATCGACCGCTTTGTCGTCGTCGGAAATGAATATGCTACCGCCGAGTTGCATCTTCATTTGTATATCTGAAGTTTAAATCCTATCTGAAGTTTTGGTGTATATTGCACTAACAAACTGGCAAATTTTCATCATTTAATGAAGTGAAGTTCAACCTTACGTGAAGTTTAAACTTGAGAACCTAAGGTGTCGTAAGGCCCACTGTTACAAGTTCAGTTTATACTTTAGTTTGAACTGAACTTGAACTGAGTTTGAAGATAAACGAAAGATTCTGAGACACATTGATCATTCCAGAATTACGAATTTGAAATGAATGCCCCCAAGGCAATATAGCGGACCAACCTATTTTAATATCAGACGGAACTTAAAACTTGATCTTGATGTTTCATGTTTCATTTAAGATATATTTATAATATATTCCTAAACTATCTCTTTTAGGCAAAAGCTCCAGGCAGAATTTTATGCTGGAACAGTTTTTTCGCTGGAAGAGGAGAAGAAGAGGCAACTACCGTTCTTGGATCCCCTAATTACATGAGACCAATCATATATAATATTCGAGGTGTACAGAAAACCCTCCTTTACAGACAGCGTCCTGCGTCATCCTTTTTAACTCTAATTGAGGGTGTTGCAGCAAGAAGGCGTCAGCTCCATTTTTAGTCAATTTTAATTTTTTTTTGCCCTATATAGTGTAGAAAAATATGGCGCATCGACTGGTGCAAGGAAGCAGCTCTGAATTATGGAGCTGCCTACGTTTTCGTTTGATGGAAGAAAGAGACAGCTCCGGAGATGCAACCTTCTTGCACCGATTGAAGGCATTCTCGACTGAGTCATCTCAGCCTCGATCGGGCTTGTTTCCAAGCGTTTAGTATTGTCGCCTTTTTTGTATGCGTTACTACGTTAGACGTTGGTGGGGCGATTGTGTTTGGAGAGTACATCACGGGACGTATTATTTGCTGTTCTATGTTTTTATTCAGTAACGTGGGTTTTAAGTAATATTTCACAGAAATAATAAGTGATACAGATAGCGTAAAAGACGCGTTTTCAAGTGGTTCATCAGATATTTATGAACCACATAGTTCTACATGTGATTCCTCAAATGAGAGTGATTCTCTTCCAGTGGCAAAGAAGAAAAAGATATTGCGACGAAAGGAAAAACTTCGTGAAAATGAGGAGGTTCAAGAAGTACCTGAGATTTCCCAAAATAATAGAAATGAGCAGATGTAGAAAGCGAACAAACCTGGTACTAAAAAAAACTAGGAAATCGGCTGATCCGGCCAACTGGAAGAAAAACATAAGAAAAAAGGCTGCCGCAGAAGGAAGAAGTTATGTAAACTGGAAAGGTGTAGAAGTTGAACCAAGAAATACCGGACCAGACTGCAAATGCAAATTTAAATGTTTTGACAAAGTGAGTGAAGAAAAACGAAATGTGATTTTGGTAAAGTTCAATAAAATCGGGACAGTAATATGCAAAATGTATATTTGGGAGGTTTGATCCAAACAAGAAGCGTTGTACGAGTACGTCCAAAGGCTGGTACTGGAAAGAATCGCAGTTGTTCCCATATATGTTATATTAAGTTGGGCACAGAAAAGATGCGAGTTGTAGGAATGCTTTTGCTGCCATACACGGAATTTCTAGAAAACATGTGTTTAATCTGTCTCAGTGTTATCAAGGACAAAGTATTTCACTACGCTTTAGCAAATGAGGAAAACATAGGAATTGACCGAATAAGGTAACTGACCAAACTATACAAAACATAGAGGCACACATAAAAAGTTTTCTTCCCAGAGAGTCGCATTACAGCAGGAATAAGTTTGCTCGATTTTGCTTATCCCCTGATCTTAATATCAAGCAAATGTATGAAATGTATTTGGAAAAGTTTGAATCAGAGAGTGTTGCTGATCCCAGCATTAAAACTAAAGTGTCCTATGATTTTTACTTTCGTTACTTCAAGGAAAACTTCAACTACCGTTTTGGAGCACCTCGTTCAGATACTTGCAAGACGTGTGGTACGATACATAATAAATTAAAAGATCCTAAGCTTGACGAACAAGAAAGAACATAGCTCGACATGGGCAAAATAAAACACCAAAAAAAAAGCTGCACTATTTTTCGATGATTTCAAAGAAAAAACGAAAATAGTTCAACAAGATGAAACTGTCGAAAAATTGAGTGGTTGGGGCACGAGAATCAAAGCATTGAGCATTGAGTGAATTGGTGTTTGATTATCAACCAAACCTTCCGTTGCCTAAAGTGCCAGTAGGAAAAGCGTTCTACAAGCGTCAACTGTGGACGTACAACTTTTGTATTTATCCCTGTAAAACAAAGACACCTTATTCCTTCCTATTTGATGAAACTGTGGCAAAGAAATCTCCAAATAAAGTGGTATCTCTTCTGTATTATTACATACGTAATGTACTCCTCAAGAAAGTCATGTACTTGATCTCTGACAATGCGGCAGCGCAAAATAAAAACTTGACCATTGTACAGTTTTTATATTTGCTAGTGAAGACTCCCACCATAGATAAAATAGAACATCATTTTCCTGAACTTGGGCACAGCTTCCTTCCGTGCGACCGCTGTTTTGGTGTCATCGAGAAGTTTTTGCGGAAGAAAGATTACGTATTCTCACCTACGCAGTATGCCAGTTTCATCAGTCATCGAAGGCTTTCAAAACCATCATGGTTAATAAAGAGATGATTCTAGACTTTCGTGCATTATATGAGGGACATTTCAAGAAGGCCATCGTCAATGATGAGGAGGAAAGGTTCAAAATATCTCTTTATCGGATATTTAGATTCAACAACGCAAATCCAGAGCATATAGAAGTGAGCATTTCCACAGGACTTCCTGTATTTGAAAAATTTCAGCTCCAGAGAAACCTAAATGATGAACTTATTCTCGCACGAGATAAACCTGTGTATGATTCGTCACTACCACTCAAAAAAGCCAAGTTTGATGATGTTATGCAGCTGGTAAATAAATTTGTGCATCCAACTTTTTAAATGTTCAATATTAATAATAATTATAAATTAGAGGAACTAATCATACTACCTTTAAGAATGTAAGTGGCGCCATCTGACGACGGCGGGTGCTTCCACTAGGGCATGCGAGATGATTGTGAAGCGATCCAAGAACCAGTTTTCTGCAATATTGTCACTTCCCACAGACAAATGGCCGAGATTTCGTAACGTTCTGCTACGTTCGCGACGTTCTGCTAAACGTCGCCCCCAGACAATATAGGTACGAAATCTCGGCCATTTGTCTGTGGGAAGTGACAATATTGCAGAAAACTGGTTTTTGGATCGCTTCACTACCTTTAAGAATGTTGTAGGTTTTGAATAAATAAAAACTAAAAGGCTTTATATGTCTTTTCTGGCTTAACAAAATATACATTTAAAAAATAATTTCGCCTGTTTTAATATCTTTGGTGCAAGAAGGGTTCAGCTCCAATTTCTTTCTACATACATTTTTTGTTATAATAAATTTTTAACTGCTATACCTATTCCAAATATTGAGTCATATCGAGTTCTTTCGACATACCAGTTTTCAGTTTTTCAATTTAAGCCAACTATCTTTTTTTGGTTTGCTAAAAGTTATAAAAAATAGAGCTGACTCCTTCTTGCTCCATCACCCTCAATTCTCAGTACACCCATAAGACTGATTACTGATTGCCCCGCTGTGTACGTGGGCCAATCGGGGAGAAGGATAACAACAAGGATTGGGGAACATAAACGATGTTATAAAAAACATAAAAACTCAAACATCGAACCTCGGCATTTGCCAATGATTTGATTTCTTCTGGGCATGAATTTCCGGGACCAACAGCCGTTGACATTTTGCATGTGCGTTCTAAGGGCAAAAAACTCGACCTTCTTGAGAAAATGGAGATTGGCAGAGCAAAAAAGAAATTGAGCCCTAATTGCGTTAACGATGTTTTTAACTTTGAGCCTCATCTCATTTTCAAAAATTTAAAAGGCCAAACCAATGAAGACGCCGTTTTTATACAAAAACTTTAAATACATTTTAATAGTACCTACGTAGGTTTACAAATAAACATTTTAGATGTGATCGTTTGTGCCGTAGTTTTAACGTAGCGAAGTAAGTCTTATTCTGTTTTAATCATGTAAGTGTAGGCACTTGAGCGGTTGTTTTTTGACTTGACGTCTGATGATGCCTCACGGCGAAACTCGAGTCACGTAATATACTACCTACTTATTTGCTGAGACTTTGACACTGACTCAAACCCTCAGATTTATCTGATTCAAGTCTTTTTGAGAATGGACTATTTCTTCATATGTCAATTGTAAGTTTAAATGTCTTTGTGTTGCAATGGGCGCACCATTTGAAAGTTGCAGGAACCTACTTATTATGTTTGAGGGAAAGCCGTTCAGAGAGGCCATGTGTCTAATGTTGAGAAACAATTTTTTTGAAAACATTGGGTGGCTCAATTTTAAATAAGGTTATTAAGGCCAGATTTTACAAGTCACCCTCAAAGTCGGGTTCAGCTAAACTCGACTGGTACTTGAACCCACCCGTAAGAATCGCATTGCTGTCAAAATAATTTCATTTGTGACACTTGCTGACAGCAATGCTTTTCTTATGGGCGAGTTCAAGTTCCAGTCGAGTTTAACTGAACCCGACTTTGAGGGTGACTTGTACAATCAAGCCTAAGTGAGGTAATAAAGGGGATGTGCTGACTTATAATTGATCAGTCTGCCAAAACTTGTGGCTTTCTGATACCAGTTCGTTATGGTGGAATTATTACGTCTTATGACTAAGGTATCCAAAAACGGAATTCGGTACTTCTCTCTATGGTGAACTGAATGCGTGGGTTAAATGCATTGAAAATCTCAAGAACACTGTTTTCTGCGTTTGATGGAACCTGTGAAAATGTCATCAACATACTGGTACAAGAAATGGAGTTCGAAGGGCAATTTACGAATTACATTCGTTAATATTTGGTTCATTCAGAGGTTTGCAAGAAAAGGTGACAAAGGGTTTCCATAGCACTGTCGAATATTTATGAATAAAATTTATTCTCGTGGGCGAAATGGCCACAATCAAATACGATTCCCCAAAAAAACGTTGTTTGTCGATCTTAGTGTATACAGAAATGTCCTCCCAATGCTTTTTCAAAGTATTCAAAACAAGTTCTTTAGGATTGGAATGATAGTAAAACGTTTTTAACATCCAACGAAATTAAGTCTGTAGCCGTCAGACACTTTGACCGACCTCTGTGATTTTTTTTCAACCAAAGTAAATTCATTATTTATTGAAAACGTAATTTTTTAATTAGTTACTTTGACTGAATTCGACCTTTAGATTTTAATAACAACAAATAAGAAAGTTCTAAACATCCAATAACATACCGCCCTTCATACCCAGTACTGCCCGATAGATGGTCGCCGTGCCTGTTTGTCTGTACGTTTGTATTCCGCTGATAAGTTTTAATTTGTTTTTGTTATGGTTTATGTGTGTTTTAAATTAAGTTATTCGAAGTTGTGCTGTATTGATGTTTGAATGGAAGTAGTAGTCCCAGGGTTTTTAATCAATTCATCTTTAATGACCTGAAAGCTATACACCAACTTTGAGATTTGGGAAAATTGTAAGTAGACTAACAATAACAAATGTTGAACCTCTTGTCATTATTATAGCCCTGATGAAGTTTAAGTAAATTAGACGAAACCTCGTCGAAGAAGTTGTAGTAGTATTGCTGCGTTTGGTCCCGATCCACCACTCAAATTAAATTCCTGGGACGCAATTTCTGATTTCATTGGTAAAGATAAAGTTACTACAATGCGAATAACAACAGAAAAAATATGAAGAAACTATGTTAATGAAGAAATATTATCCTAAAAAACAAACGACATTGAATTGTAGATTCTTATACAGCATTTCCGTATAAAAACCATAAATTCGGTATGTTTGACTACACTGTTTGTACGCCCTTCAAAACATTTTGCAAAAACAGCTGTTCTGGAATGATTAATATATGTCAAATCTGGAGTTCAAACTGAAGTGTCACTGATAGTTGTAAAAGATCTTCGTAAGTAAAGCTTTTCGTGTTTCGCAAGAGAGCTAAGCCCAGTAAAAAAAAATTGCTACGAATTTGCGCTGACGGGTAATGGATTCGAGAGAACCTCAAACTTAATATTTTTTTTTCCTAGCTTTGTGTAGAAAATAATCCACAGTTCTTCTACATAGTAGCGAGTCCGTATATTTACTTACCTCCAGTGAGCATACCACATCGACATAATACGCCACCTCCAACGTACAGCCATTTTTAAGCGATTTCCCAAAATGATGGTTATGTTTAATTTTGTCGCATATCAAATTGAAAACCACAATGTTGACATCTTGGGATGAGCTGCAAGGTCTGTCTATGCGAATTTCTAGCATGTGGGTATCCTTTGTAAAGCTGGCGGTGACGTTTTTAATCGACGTAAATGAGCAATCTGAAATTTTTGTCATGAAATAATATCAGTTATTGGTTTGAACTTTTGTTAATTTTGTACCTTCATCACCGGGTTGGCAAAATTTGTATAATTTCGAGCAAATGTCAATGGTTAAGTTATCAAACTGCACTGGATTTATAGACCCAAAGTGAATACTAAAAACAAATAAAAATTGAAACAATGCCAGTTAGGAGGAGTCTGTAAATATCCTAAACAACCTCTTCATGTTGGTGACATCTGTGAAAGTGCATTGCGGATTTTCTCTGTGGCCTATGCTATGCTGGGAATAAGGACAGGCTTGATTAGTTCTCCACAAAAATTGATAGAAACACCTTTCCATCTTAACTAAAATGGGTGCTTGCTAAAAATTATTAAGAGGGTAAGGTATGAAAAGAAGACTGCCCAATTACAGTGGATGTTCATATTCCATTAGTGGGCTTTCACAAAAAAAGTAGCATGCGACACGCGACATGCTGCCTGGAATCAGAAAGCATGGTACTTATCTTGTCCACGACCACCTAATAATATATTGATATATCATATAGCGTCAGAGGGATAAATGAGTTGAAACTGCGAGAATAATATCATTATTCCCGCTCGCCATTTAAATTATATATGTTGCCTTGGCAATCAGTATGAGTAGACAACAACGCAATATCAAATGCTGCAGCGCAAAAAATGCACTGGTGGCACCGGTTTTGCCGTCAAACGCGGTGTCACTTTGACATTTCAATAATTTTATTTACACTACCTATAGATTTTATAATTTGTAATTGTTAGACAATGGCCGTGGACAAAGTATAGTATTATACTCGCTTTTTATGGCCATTAATCCCACGGGAGACTTGCGCCCCTAGCCTGCTAAGGTAATAATGGCAATCATAAAAAGCTCGTTTAATAATATACTATTAAAACTTATATAAATTAATGGTTTCATACAAGAGTGACGTAGCAAAAGTGCGGCGTGGCAACATCATTATATAAACGTAACATTAGAAAGAGCAACTCAAAAAACCAGGTCGAAAACCAACTGATGCGTATGTACCGGCTACCAAGCTCCGCCGCTTAATTTAGAGAAACTCTGAGAGTAATTACCATCTTTATATTCTTATTGAGAAAACAAAGGACGGGAATGTGCGCTTCAGAGCCGCCATCTGAAACGCTGGCGTGTTATTGTAGTGTCAAGTTCGACCTGATTGTGGTTTCCATAGGTCACTCCACGCTGCCCTTCAAATCCACGGCGAAAGATTGACGCTCGTAGTATATAACTACTAGTAGGAATATGGGCAACATGCGACGTGCGACTCAAATTTCAAACAGGTCCTATAATTTGATATTATGCGACGTGCTTCCGATCCGCGCAGACGTTGTTTGACTTGTTTAGTGGGTAGGATCAACAAATTTCTTGAATGATTGGATGTTCATCCTGTAGAAGTTTTGTTGCAATTGTTGAGATACAGTAAACGCACTATTAGTATCAACATTATGTTATAGGTACAGATACAAACAGACTTTTCTCCTTTTTTTACCCTCCTCCTCCTGGCAATCACAAAAGGAAACAACGCAATACTGTCTCCTTCCCACGACATGGTTAAACTGTTTTATTATTTCCCAACAGAAGTCTAGTAATAAATGATGTCGCTCTAAGAGACTTTGGTATGAAAGTAAACCGGGATGACGCCATTTGCCACGCGCTTTCTGCTTTCAGGCAGCATGTCGCATTTTGGTGTGAAAGCTCGCGTCTCAGAAGGGGTAGGATTAGGCTTAGATATCCTATGGTATATTTGTTCTGACTTCGTGAAACATACAAATTTAATATTCGTGTGCGACTCCGTAACCACAAAAACCAAAATATGAACTTATGTTGATCCCAACGTTTTGTGGATTTTTTAATATGAACAGCCAAGTTCAGATATTTATTTGTAACGACACTGGGTCCTCGGGATTAGAACGACGAGCAAATATCTCTCTTTTCTCTTATCTCCCTAAAGATTTAGGTAATAAAAAATGACTCAACAAAGGTAGATCCATTTGTTGGTTTCCAGGCGTCAAGTTTTAGATAATAGTTATTTACGTTATAAGTCCGGTAAATATAGTTTTACAGTAGGAGTAAGATGTTTCCGGACGAGGCGTTAGCCGAGTCTGAAATTTCGAAACGACTACTGTAACACGTTACCGGACGTATGATGTACAACATTTTACTTCATACTTATTAAAAACACGAAAAAAATCATTTTATGCGCGGCGAATATATTTTTGACAAATCCGCCAATTTGACAAATAGTTTCATTACAGTATCCTGTACCTGTAGGTTTAGGTAGGTTACCATGGATACAATGGATTTATTGAAGATGTGCCGGTACTCAATACTGTAAAATTTCTTTACGATATCCAATCCTGTAAAAAGCTATTTACCGGATTAAAATCAAGTACGTAAAAGTGTTCTAAATGATACAGTATGAAGTAAAAATAGTTAACAAAAAACTATAATCAAATTCATACCTCAATATCAATGCATTCGAAAATGACTTCGCTATGGTAATCTGTTCCTTCACAGTATGCCCCGGTTTGATATTTTAATATCAAACGACCGTCCTCTACAGTGCTATCAAACAGTTTTCCTAGTGATGTAAATCTAAAACAAAATTATCTGTTACCAAACTGCCTTATGGAAATATTATTCAAATAGAGATCCTTTCTAGTTAAGAGCAAAAGATGATGCAGATGAATTAATTCTATTGTTACTAGTGGGAGGTAACATAAATATAATGAGGCTGTTGTCTTTATCATCCTCACTTGGTCTTAAAAAAAAAAGATATACAAACCAACATTCTTATATTTTGTCAAATAAATTAAATATAGAAAAGACATAAAATTAAGAATTCATTTAAAAACTAAAACCTATCAAAATTGTCAAAAAAACTGCATTTTAAGGAGTAGCTTTCTGGTACAAAGCAATTATTTTCTTAAATAAAACAATAAAATAGGTAGTTCCAAAAAAAAGGTATTTAAAAATTTAAATTCAAAGACCTCTAAGCTCCTTTATTTTTAAGATCGAAAAACTGTTACAGGAACTCTGTTACAGAAGAAATAGTTCTTCCTGTAGAATCACGTCCCGATTGTTCGCGCATTTAATTATATTTTACCTGTAGTTAATATTGGGTTCGGATAAATTTTTCCTCGCCACGCTCACATCTTTGGTGCAAGCTGCATCGGAATCCAGCACTGCTCCACAAATATTAATTTTGAACGTGACGTTTTGTTCTTTGTCAATAACTGTTTGCGTCTTCGTCAATGAACTCAAATTATAATGCTGATTATTCGCAGGAAACACGCACGGATGACTTGATGGTTTTATATGACGGCAGCTGGCAACATCCTATAGTATACGTGGTAAAAACCACGTCAACATGTTAGAAGATATCTTTAAAAGTATCAAAAGTTAGTAGTAGGATAAAAAAAAACACTCATCGTGTAAAAATCGCTAACGATTCATTGTTATGCCTTGAGACCTTCATCAGGGATTCGTATACTCAATGAGTGGAGTCGTCAAAATCGAAACAAACCATAAAAATCTGAAAAGACTGTCGCTAATCTATAAGCCGATTGACATGAGTTGTTTTATGTTTGTTACCGACTGACATTTTTAACTACTCCTCTTATTGAATATATTCCCGATGCAGATCTAAACGTTACACTAATTTTCACATACATTGTATGAAGCCTTTTTTGTCCTACACCCCTATTTATCGATTCATTCACAGGACATAAAATTTTTTAGGATTTTCAAATTTGACATTTCAAGTATGACCATTTTATTAATAAAATGATTCGCGTGGAGAACACAAAACTATCAAATTATGTTTTCTCAATATATATTTTTTAAAAATATAAGATATTCCTATATTTTTTATCCCATTCTTGCAGTATGGAATTTGTACAGGTTGTCACAAATTGTACTTAAAAAATAATGTTAGTTTGATATATAAACTATACTCAAAAAATGTTTCGTTAAGGAACTACAGGGTGTTGATGTTTGAAGAAAATAAAATAAATTTAGTAATTGTTTCAAAACGGCTAGAGATGTTTTAACGAAACTTTGGAGGCGCTAACAGTCATCGAAGAAGCACGTTTTGCAATGAAAAAATATTTTTCAATTTTGTCAGTGGCGTCCGTACGAGCACGTTACTGGATATTTTTAAAGAAAAAGTGAGACGCCACTGGTTTTTTATAAAATGCGAAACAGTTTCGGACTCAACATTCAATTTAGAAGGAAAAAGGCCCTTGTAATTTTGTCGTACAACACACCGTTTTCGAGTAAAAAATAAAAAATCAAAAGACAAAAGCAAAATATAGTGTGTCATGATTGCTTTTATGTCATCTACATAACATAAAAAATTATAATAATTGCCCGAAGTGTTGTCCATCAACTTCAACACATTTTTGAGATCTGCGCCTAACAGATTCAGTGGCGTTACTAATAAATTTGGGACTTTCTCTCAAAGTCCCACAGGCTAGCTCTATTCTTCTAATTAATTCTTCCCTTGTTTCAACCGGTGTCGAATAAACTTGTTTTTTTAAGTAACCCCATACAAAGAAGTCAAGAGGGGTGATATCGGGGGAACTAGTGGCCAAGCTATTGCACCTAATCGCCCAATCCATCGTCCTTGATAGTTCTGATTTAACCACTGCCGATTTATAAGCGCATAATGAGCTGGTGTCCCATCCATCTGAAGCCAGAGTTTATTTCTAAGATGAATAGGAAGTTCTTCTAAATACTCAAATAAATGGTTTTGCAGGAACTCCTTAAACAAATCTCCGTTTAAGCATGGAGGTAGAATATGGGGCCCACAGAGAATTCCTCCTCCTCCTATTACACCACACCAAACATTAACACTAAATTAGTTTTGAAATTTTCTGGCGCGCACGGCGTGTGGATTTTCATGCGCCCGGATTCGTACATCGTGATAGTTTACTGAACCACTTCGAGTGAATGTAGTTTGGTCAGTCCACAATATTTTTTTGGAAAAATTGTCGTTTTTATTTTATCTGTTCTTCTTAGAAACCAATTACAGAAAGTTAGGCGCTTATTGGCATCATCGGATTATAAGTTTTGGACTGGTTACAACTGAAATGATTTTCGAAAGTCTTTTTTTTTTAAACTCGATGCTCTTTATTTTTGGAAACAAAAAGACCGTCGCTTCGTAACTGATAAACTGCTCAGACTGCTCTTCTTCTGCTCAGTTGTCTGTTATTGTCAAACTTATTTAAAATCACATTTTGATGGTTAATGGTCAGGAAACTCTAGTTTAAAATGTGCAAACAGGCAATATTTACTAATTGGAAATTGTAAACTTATCTGCTTTCAATATTTCCAAAAATATTGAGCAGTTTAAGAAGGAAACAAACAGAAACAACTACTCCGAGAGCTAATACCCCTACCGGCATTGAATTACACTGTTTTATATTAAAATGAATTAATAAAGTAATAAAAAATCAATGCTAAAAAGCCAAAAAATATTAAGTTTTTTGCAAAGAATATAGAACCAGAATTTAATTAAAATATGCGAAAAATATAGTCTAAAAGAGAGTAGTAAGTACTTTTAGTCAACATATCCATTTAGTAACTTTGACCCACATTTCAAAATGAACCTTTAATTTATCTTTTATGTTTTTTTTTTGTTTTATTCTAGAGCAGTTTCTTGTATTTCATCTTTGCTTTTATATATGTTTTCTCTGGTTCTATATTCTTTGCAAAAAGCTTAATATTTTTTGGCTTTTTAGCATTGATTTTTTATTACTTTATTAATTCATATTAATATATATATATTTTTTGCTTTATAAAATGAGCTTTGAAACAAACAGTGTAATTCAATGCCGGTAAGGGTATTAGCCCTCGGAGTAGTTGTTTCTGATTGTTTCCTTCTTAAACGCTGCAATATTTTTGGAAATATTCAAAGCAGATAAATTTTCTATTTCCAATTAGTAAATATCGCACATTTTAAACTAGAGTTTCCTGCGAAAAAGTTTCTTGGCTCCTTTCTAAGCCCAAAGTTTCGGAACATTAGATGTGTGTTAATGAAAACTTGCCTGGAGGGTACTCTTCTATTAGCAGATATCCGTTGGTACACCCGCACAGTTTCACCGTACACCCGCACAGTTTCACCTGCGTTTCTATTACAGAGACCATAAATAAAGTGGATATCAGCATACTCAGTATCAGTCCTATAACCTCATTTTACTTTTAGAGTTAAAAAAGCTGAAAATGAAACTATTTTCTGACAACACTTCTGTCACGTTTTTTGTAAATAAAGCAATCATGGCACACTATGTTTTGCTAGTGTCCGAGGCATTAATTTATTCCACAATGTTTACTGATTTTTTATTTTTTACTCGGAAACGGTGCGTTGTAAGGGAAAATCACAAGAGAGCTTTTTCCTTCTAAATTGAATGGGGAGTCCAAAATTATTCGTATTTTATAAAAAACCAGTACCGTCCCCCTTTTTCCTTTAAAAATAACCAGTAACTTGCTAGTACGGACGCCACTGGCAAAATTGAAAGCCATGTTTGTATTGCAAAACGTGCTACCAAGATGACATTTAGCGCCTAAAAAATTTCATTACATGTCTCTAGCCGTTTTGAAACAATTAATAAATTTATTTTGTCCACGACAACTTAATAATATACTGATATTCAGCTTGTTGACAAAAGTTAAATAGGGCTTATATAGCGTCAGCGGGATATATGAGTTGAAACAGCGGGAATAATATCATTATTCCCGCTCGCCATTTAAATTATATATGTTGCCTTGGCGACCAGTAGGAGTAGGCAACAATGCAATATGAAACGCAGCAGCGTAAAAAATGCACTGGTGGCACCGGTTTTGCCGTCAAACGCGAGTGTCACTTTGACATTTCAATAATTTTCTTTACATTACCTATAAGATTTTATAATTTGTAATTATTAGACAATGGCCGTGGACAAAGTATAATATTGTTACGATCGCAGCAACGCCGCATGGGAGGCGGGGCAACGCATGGGAGCGTGTTGGTTGGTGGAGCTTCGCGACCTATCCGCGCTGCGTCATGGCTGACACGAGTGATTTATTGCTCGTCTGGCTTAATCTAGAAGGCAGTTGTTTACAACCGTTTTTTTTTATATGAGATTATTCAAGAATTCTTATAAAGAACTTTCTAGGTTTTTCTGTAATTTTAGGATTGTATATAAAAGGCGCATAGAGCGCCCGAGTAGTAATAGTCGTATTTTAATCGAGCTATAAGTAAGCTAAAGTTACGAAGCGATAATAGAAGGCTATAAAGTGTTAAGTACTGAGTTATTTAGTAGTCGAGTGTACTTGTGGAATAAATAAATAGTGTTTTCGTATTAAATTGTTGCACTGGAATTTATGAACTCCGAGTTCGCAACAATTGGTGTCAGAAGTGCGATTCCAGTGGGTATTCGAGGACGAATATTACTGAACTGTAAGTGAGTGCTTCATTGCCGGACATTACGTGTTTATGCCAGTGACCAGAAGCCAGCATCAAGCGATGGAGGATCAACTTGCCGCCCTGCTATCTTTTATGCAACAACAGAAGGAAGAGCAAGAAAGACGTTATGTAGAACAAAAGGAAGAGCAGGAAAAACGTGATCAAGTTCAGGAGCGACGTTATCTAGAACAAAAGGAAGAGCAGGAAAAACGTGATCAAGTGCAGGAGCAACGTCATCAACAATTCAAAGAAGAATTAATGAACCATCTCGCAGCTAGGGAGCAACAATTGGAAGAAAGAATAATGCAATCCGTTAACGAATCCATTAACGGCGTCAACAAGGGACTCGAAGCTGTCAATCAGAGGGTTCTCGAGCTAGAAAAGAAATTCCGGGAACAACTTGAGGACGACAACGTGTCTACAGAGAGTTTTAGCACAGCCAACGCTAAAATTAAGCCTCCCGATTACGACGGTACTACTGCATGGGAAATTTATAAAACTCAGTTTGAGGCAGCTGCAAAAGCTAATGGTTGGTCCGAGCCCCAGAAAGCTACATCATTAGTGGTAGCACTTCGTGGAAAAGCGGCTGAGTTACTCCAATCTCTGTCGGCAGCGGATCAAAGTAATTATGCGGCTTTAGTACACACTCTGCAACTACGATTTGGAAATGAGCACAAAGAAACCGTGTTCCAGGCCCAGCTGAGGATGAGACAGCAAAAGTCAGGTGAATCCTTACAAGAATTTGAGGCGGACATAGACAGACTCATTCACCTGGCATATCCATCGGCCCCTGAATCTTTTCAAATGCAATTTGCCGCCGAAAGGTTCATTGAGGGAGTTCGCGATAGTGACATGAGATACCACTAACGTCTTGTAAGGCCCAAGAATATCAGCGAGGCACTAGTTCGGGCCCTGGAATTCGAGGCGTCACGAGTGTCATCTAATTCATCGCCACGCGTACGAATGGCAACTTGCGGTGAAGAGGAGAATACGTCTATGGCTGAATCCATGGCCAGTTTACATAAAGCGATGAAAGATATGGCAGTCAGTATGCAAGCCCTGTTAGAAAGAACTCCTCGATCAACAGACAATCGGGGCATAAAATGTTTTAACTGCGGCAGACTGGGTCACATCAAGAGTAACTGCCGTAATAGGGCAAGAAGTCCGTCGCCGTCGTTTAGAAGACCAAGCGGCGACCAAGACCGCCCTAGGTCCCAGGAAAACTAATTCCGGTCAATGCAAGGGGGCAATTGACCGGGGCCGCTAAGACCCCCAGGATCTTTAAAGTCAATAATTTGGGTGGCAAAAGTCTCACAGTGGCCGGACGCATTAAAGGACAGAAGATCCAGATTACCATCGATACAGGAGCAGATGTGACCATTGTAAGGCCAGATAAACTTTTTGGATATACCATACAACCATTGCCCAACCCTATTATGTTAAAATCAGTCACTGGAGAATCTTGCCCTATAGACGGAGAAGCCGATGTCACCATCATTATTGGAGAAAGACTTGAAGTTCGGCATAAAGTGTTGGTTGCCAGGATCAAAGACGAGTTTATTTTGGGAATGGATCTCATCAGGAAACATGGATTCTCCTATGATCACAAACAGAATATTCTCACGTTTGGAGATGAGGAGTTTGCATTAACCAATGGAAATGTGGAAACTAGTATCCGTCTACTGGTGGTGGAAGATGTAAAAATTCCTCCAAATTCAGAACAAATTATCACAGTGACTTCTGAAAATGATCCTGGGTGGTCCATAGGACTTATAGAACCTAACCTGGATTTGACGACTGAAATCATGGTAGCCCGAACTTTGACCGACACGAAGAAGACTATGCCAGTACGAGTTGCCAATATTGGAGAAAGGACCATCAAGCTAAAAGAAGGAACAGTTCTTGCCAATTATGAGCCTGTACAATGGGTATGCAATTGTGTCGAAGCAGAGACATCCAAAATTATATCTTCTAACCAAGCTTCCCCAGAAGTTATTGATGCTTTTAAGCGACAGTGGAGTCACCTGTCAAAGGAACAACTTCAGTCTGCTATAAAATTTGCCATGGATGAATCTGATATGTTTAACTTCAAGAGCAACGACAGTCAAACCGATTTAGTTGTCCATAAGATCAACACAGGAGATGCCCAGCCAATACGACAACATCCACGAAGGGTCCCTCTGGCTAAACAACAGGAAGTTAACAGTTTGCTGAATGAAATGTTAAAGGAGGGCGTCATAGAAGAATCATCTAGTCCATGGTCGTCGCCTGTGGTTCTTGTTAAGAAGAAAGATGGTTCAACGCGGTTCTGTGTTGACTACAGGAAACTTAATGATGTAACCAAGAAAGACAGCTACCCATTGCCACGTATAGACGACACCTTAGCAACTTTATCGGGATCAAAGTGGTTTTCCACTCTAGATTTAAAAAGTGGGTACTGGCAAGTAAAGATTGCTCCCGAAGACAAAGAAAAGACTGCATTTTCTACTGGTTCTGGACTATACCAATTCACTGTTATGCCTTTTGGATTGTGCAATGCTCCATCAACTTTCGAGCGACTAATGGAACTTGTCTTGAGGGGGCTGACTTGGAAAACTTGCCTGGTATACTTAGATGACATAATTGTCATGGGACGTGATTTCGACGAGCACTTGAAGAATTTAAGAGAAATCTTCAACAAGTTACGGAATGCTCACCTGAAGTAAAACTACAAGAAATGCAGCCTGTTCCAGAAGCAAGTCGAGTACTTGGGGCATACTATCTCAGAACAAGGCATTAAAACTAGCCATAGTAAAATATCTGCCATTAAAGATTGGCCAGTTCCCCGAGACAAACACGAAGTAAGGAGCTTTTTGGGACTATGTACTTACTACAGGAGATTTGTAGAGGGATTTGCCGACATCGCAAAACCGCTGCACAAATTAACGGAAAAGAAAACACCGTTCTTGTGGAACCACGAATGCAGTCAGGCGTTTTCAAGGCTTAAAGCTGCCCTCTGTTCTAGTCCGATCTTGGCTTACCCTATAAAGGACGGACTCTTTATTTTGGACACGGATGCAAGTAACTGTGGTCTAGGTGCAGTACTCTCTCAAAGACAAAACGGGCAAGAGAAGGTCATTGAATACTACAGTAAGACTTTAAATAAGCCAGAAAGAAACTATTGCGTCACTAGAAAGGAACTGTTGGCCATCGTTAAAGCAGTCGAACATTACCATCGCTACTTATATGGAAAAAGGTTCCTGATTAGGACTGACCATGGAGCCTTGAAATGGTTATTACAGATGAAGAACTCTGAGGGTCAAATAGCCAGATGGATAGAGCGCCTGCAGCAGTACGATTTCCAAATTGAACATCGACCAGGAAGGTCTCACGGAAATGCCGATGCATTGTCTAGACGGCCTTGTAAAGAAGATTGTCGGCATTGTCAAAGAACTGAGCAGCGTGAGGGACTTCCTTTGGTAAGGAGAACGTCGGTAGAAATAAACGATGGCTGGACCACACAGACCCTTCGAGAAGAACAAATGAATGATCCAGATATTGGACTCATCCTCTCTGCAAAGACTGACGACAAGAGACCAGAATGGCAAGAAATTGCTGGTAAAAGTCCAAACCTGAAGGCGCTATGGGCCCAGTGGCACTCTCTTAAAATAGAAAATGGATTACTGAAGAGAGCGTGGGAGAGTCCGGATGGCAAGACCGTAGTCAGTCAGTTGGTTGTTCCTGGAAGCAGAAAATCGGACGTACTACAGGAAATGCACGACGGAACCAGTGGAGGTCATTTTGGGGTCAATAAAACCTTGGCCAAAATTAAAGAGCGGTTCTACTGGGTGAATTATCATGAAGACGTCGAATCTTGGTGCCGCAAGTGCGAAGTTTGTTGTGCCACAAAAGGACCTCGAACAAGATCACGCGGCCGAATGGTGCAGTACACTGTAGGTGCTCCATTCGAGAGGGTAGCAATTGATGTCGCGGGACCGTTTCCTCAGACTGAGTCGGGCAATAAATACATCTTGGTCGCCATGGATTACTTCACTAAATGGCCTGAAGCATACGCCCTGCCTAATCAAGAAGCAACGACTGTGGCAACGGTGCTAGTAAATGAAATGTTCTGCAGATTTGGAGTCCCTCTCGAACTTCATTCTGATCAGGGCCGAAATTTTGAATCGGCTGTTTTCCAGAAGGTCATGGAACTTCTCGGAATTCGCAAGACCAGGACAACTCCTTTGCATCCACAGTCGGATGGGATGGTAGAGAGATTTAATCGGACCATGAAACATTACCTGTCTAAAATGGTGGCAGATCATCAGCGTGATTGGGACCAACATCTACCTCTCATGTTGATGGCATATCGAGGCTCTACGCATGAAGCCACTGGTTATACTCCGGCGAAAGTGATGTTCGGGAGGGAAATGAGGCTTCCTGCGGATTTGATGTATGGAACACCAGAAAAAGAGTCGCTCAGCTTTGAGAATTTTGTGGAGGAGCTTAAGGAGAGGCTGAACAATGTTCATGAGCAAGTCAGGAATAAACTGCGGATATCCAGTGATCGAGCCAAAGCAAGATATGACTTACTAGCTAACTCCCGCGGCTTCCAGGATGGTGATTTGGTGTGGCTATACAATCCGAGGCGAAAGGTGGGGAAGTCGCCCAAACTTAGCCAAAATTGGGAAGGACCTTATACAATTATAAAGAAGATTAATGATGTGGTGTATAGGATCCAGCGGACCCCTAGGTCAAAGATGAAGGTCGTTCATTTGGATCGATTAGCACGATACCATGGAACTCTATCTGTTCGGGACGAACAGACTTAGGAGGAGGGCAATGTTACGATCGCAGCAACGCCGCATGGGAGGCGGGGCAACGCATGGGAGCGTGTTGGTTGGTGGAGCTTCGCGACCTATCCGCGCTGCGTCATGGCTGACACGAGTGATTTATTGCTCGTCTGGCTTAATCTAGAAGGCAGTTGTTTACAACCGTTTTTTTTTTATATGAGATTATTCAAGAATTCTTATAAAGAACTTTCTAGGTTTTTCTGTAATTTTAGGATTGTATATAAAAGGCGCATAGAGCGCCCGAGTAGTAATAGTCGTATTTTAATCGAGCTATAAGTAAGCTAAAGTTACGAAGCGATAATAGAAGGCTATAGTGTTAAGTACTGAGTTATTTAGTAGTCGAGTGTACTTGTGGAATAAATAAATAGTGTTTTCGTATTAAATTGTTGCACTGGAATTTATGAACTCCGAGTTCGCAACAATATTATACTCGCCACGGGAGACTTGCGCCCCTAGCCTGCGGCTCGTGATGCAAACGTCCCCCTATGGGAATAATGGCTATCATAAAAAGCTCGTTTAATAATATACTATTATTTTCTTCAAACATCAACACCCTGTAGTTCCTTACCGAAACATTTTTCGAGTATAGTTTATATAGCAAACTAACACTATTTTTTTTATGTACAATCCGTGATTAAAATGTCGCAAGTACAATTCGGGACATCCTGATTACATATATTGGCACTAAGCCAAAGAATAAAAGCAATGAGCAATCCCATTTGAAAAATCTAATTTGTTTGTGTACGGGGCGTTCATTATAAAACTTCATCTAGTTAGCTGTGAAATTTCAAAAGGATGCAGAAACAAAAGTCCATTTATTTTGATTATGTCATCCTTTTTTATCAAAATTTCATAGCCTGCTAGATGTTAAGACTTTTGAAGATCGAACTATTTAATATGTTTTGTTTTCTTACATATTTCGGACAAGCATGAGGGGTTTTCCACTCAAAATATGTGTGGCAACTGCTAGTATTAGGCTGGAACACATACTTGGGTCCGCGTTCCTGGTTATCACAGAAAAACGTTATTATTGTTTGGTGATGAGTTTGACCTTCGCACTTTTCTCCACCTGCAATAAATAAAGTTCACTGTCACAAGTTTTTTTGACACTAATTCTAATATTATATAATTTAACTAAAATAATAATTATAAGTATGTTCAGCTGATTGTTTTAGTTGTACTGGAGAAGAGATTTCATAGGTATACTTACTGTCAATAGTTGCGGTCAATACATCATTTCCCACTTCTAGATGGCTGAGTATGGAACCTCTATTATAGTCAAATCCATTTACATTTTCGCAAACTTGAGCATAGGTGCCTAAAGAATATTGACTTTAGCAAAATAAAGGCCTGCTATAATCCAGTCTTCAGCACTTACTGGTGCTGGTTGGTATTAAGAATTACGGAGTTTCGAGGTTTTTTTGAAATTTACGTTAAAGAAGGCATCAAATTAAGTGGTTTAAAGCAAAAAACGTGCAGAATATTCCTATTTGTATTAAAAAAAAATATTTAAAAAAATTCAAAAAAATATGCTTATTTTTTACAATTAATTCCTCCGGGTCACATTCATAATTAATTTCCACGGGCTCCACTTTCAATGTACGACGATAAATGTTATACAGTTTTACCGTTGTCACCGAACATCTGGCGAATGTTCGGTGATATTTATGAACGCACCCCAGACCATAGCAATTATGGCAGAAGGTATATTTGGCTTATTCAGTTCAGTTTCAATTGTCCTTTAGGGCGGTACTTAAAGTTAGTTCAGGTTAGTTCTGTTTTTTTTTCATTTGGTTTGGTTAGTTCAGTTTTACTTGTCCTTTACGACGGCCGGTCAGGTTAGTTTGGACCTTGTCGCAGTAGCCCTTTAGGGTCGCTTCCCTTTAAAGGCCTGTAGATTACTTCAGTTTACTTTGCTTTTGGTTAGTTCAGTTCTGTTTTTTCTTTGGTTAGGTTAGTTATGTTTTTCCTTTAGTTTGGTCTGTCCAGTTGTACCTACTTGTCCTTTTTTGGTGTTTTTTAAATATTTTTTGATGCAACTATGAATATTCCGCAAATTTTTGTGCCCTCTTTGTTGTAGATTTCAAAAAACTTCGAAACTCCGTAATGCTTAATACCCACCAGACCCCACCTACTTTTACAACTTTCATTTCTTCCTCGTAAAACTACCGGCCCACACATCTGAATAAAAAAATTACTGGCTCTTGCTTGCATATTTCCAGGAGCGTGCCACGCATCATTAGGATGCTGCTTGTAAAGGCCTGATAAATCGTAAACGAAAAATCCCTGGCGTACTACGCAAGGTTGTTTTAGCGTTTTTACACATCCGTAAGACGTCTCCAATTCAAATGAATACTTTCGACCTTGAGTTTGAATTTTGGTGTAGGTAAGATCGGTACTTTTCAGTTCATTCTTGTCCCAGTCACATTTTAATAAAACCGTAAATTTTTTGTCATCTAGAAATCAATTTTTGTAGACTCATATACACTGAAAGATTAATATAGAATTACGTTTGTTATTAGGAGGCTTGAATGTCACTCCATGAAAAGCAATCATATGTTCAGCATAAGAAATATGCAAAGTTGACAGAAGTGATATAGCAGTCTGCTTAGAGCCTATAAATTCACAGGCATTAACATCACTTTGGTTGCAAATTGGGTCCCGCCCACAAAGTGTAACACTGAAGTTTCTGCTTTCAGTATGTATTGTAAACGACTTGGCCAAAGGCGTTAAGTCAATAAATTTTCCGGATATACGTAAACCACAAAATGAAGAATATTCCGGTAGTTTCAACGCTACATTGAACACGCATTTGGGCTCAGAGCTCAGAAGTATTGGAGTTTCCTAAGATATGTAAATATTTTGGATGGAGACGTTTTTTATCATAAGGAAAAATAAACTTACACTTGAAACCTTACTTAAATGTATTACTAATGAACAATTAGTACTCTTGGTGCTTAGGCGGCCATAGTTTGACTTTAAATACTGTTCGAGACCTAGAAGTTAAAAACCTTAATATACAATAATCATGTACCTAATATTAAGAAGGATTATTATTAATTAGAGCTATACTCTGGTTTAAATAAGGTGCGTTACTGTTAAGAAATACTGTTACAAAAATTGTAAATCAGAATTCCTTGAGTGCCATAGGTTCTGAAAAGTGAGGGTAAAATCTTGATGTGTTTTAGTTTTAGTAGTTTCAAGCAGAAAAAGAAGATAAAGGTTATGGCAATAGGTAGTAGTTGATTCAGCTAAAGTAATATCGTGGTAGTGTTTGAAAGGTTTGATTTACGTTAATTTAATTAAGTTATTTCCATTTTAGTTGGAGTTTTGAAATGGAGTAGTGGCTCCTTACGTAAGTGCACTTTACGTAAAGACGCTTATTATTATACAGGATATGGTGATAACTTTGTTGGAAGCAACTTAAAGAATGGTGGTTGAAGGTTGAGAACTATGCATTATTACTGTTATTAAGTTTGTTGACTTTAGAGGACGTTATTTTTCTAAAGAAAAAAATATGGTTTTGGGATATATTTTTTTCTTTAGAAGCGTTTATTTATCCTTTGTCACTTTGGCAACAACAATCAACATTTTAGCCAGTAAATATGTAGTGTTGGTTGAAAAGAATTAAATCAAAAAGCAATAAATCTGAGACAAAAACCCAGTCAACCCAAACTGTATCACATTAACAGTCCAATAACCACTTTACCAAATTAACATAAGGCATTACACTAATTAATAGTTTGTATTGATAAGAGTCTTTAAATATGCTTATAGATTCAGATCATATCTGGAATGGGAAAACCCTTTTTCAATCTTTCATTATTAGTTCATGTTAGTACCTATCATTGTGTAAGTTTAACACAGTTACTAACATTTTATTGATTATTTGTATTCTAAAATAATAATCTAGAAAAAATAACTTTACAACTTAAGGGGAGTTAAAAATTAATGACAAATTTATGTTGTTGGGACATACTATACTTATCCAAGATATTTTGGAGACTTTTTTATATGGGTTACAGGTTGAGGGACCTTATAAGGTACTCTAATAACATCAAAGAATAGTAATTTACATCACAAGTCCAGTAAGTGACTTGTTACACTACGAGGTTTTTACGGACGAGGCGACGTCAGGAGCCGAGTCTGGAAAGTTATACGAGTACGGTAACACCTAATGGACGTGTATCGTACAATATTTTATTTCATACTGTTTATATAATTTAGAAATTAAAAAAAATGAAAAAATGACCATGTAAAAATTAGATTTATTGACATTTGGCGGTGTCTGTATTATTGTCACTGTCAAAATTCATAATTCGCAAGCTAGAGCATAATGATTTAAAGTTACGCTATTTATCGTACCAAACTAAACTTTTGAAAATATGTAGCCACTTTATTATCACAAATTATTTGTTATTAAAATTATTACTACATACGAGTAATGGATGTTTCTCAAATTCCTTTGAGAAGTCGTTTCCTAATGGGGAAAATGATGGAGTCGTCAGCATTAAATCATCAACAATGTGCTTGTGTTTTTTCAAATATATGTAGTACTTTGAAATAACTCGGTTCTGCTGGGCTTTGGGGAGATGTTTGAATTTCACTGAATAATTTAGAAGCTCGTTTCGAATATCAGGAAATGATGGTTGATTTTATTTAATGGTTTGATTTAATGACAAGTAATATCAAACGTCGTAACTACTGCGCACAAATTTTGACCTCGCCAACTGAGCATTTGACAAAGTCTTAATCAAATTTAAGTAACGTTATATTTTATATTCGATGGTAGCTCTCTAGCAACCTTTACGGACTCAAATCGATGCATGTAGGACGTATATACCGGACAGTATGAAATAAACATATTTACTGCTGAAAAGATACTTTTGTAGTATATATTTAGTTATGGCTTCATAACTGATAATGATTCTTATCATACTATAAATGACACAACACCTCTCCACTTACCTAAACTAAAAGTATCTCCAAAACTAATTGTGGTTCCATTTTTATATTTCAGACATGCCACTGTTTCTTCAGGACAATAATCTTCTTTATGGAATTTATCACAGAGCTTGAAGATTATTTCAAAACCATCCTGTCTGACATACAATGTTTTACTAAAAAAAATGACAAAATTAATCTATGTTGCAGAAAAGGTAGACCCTTTACTATATAATCAACAGAAGAATAATAATTTAATTAAAAGGAAACCCATACCGTAACATAAATTAAAAGCCTTTAGTAGGATTTAAGTGAGATTTAAGGCAGCAACTTTCTGTTTTTGGGGCCAATGCTTTACAAACTGTTTCCTAGTGGGATATGGTTTCTTTAACTTAAATTATTACTTTTTAGTATATGAAGTGGGTGTTAGAAGAGAAGGAAAAACATTACATTTAGGACCACAAACCACTCTACTCCCATTTTCTCTAGTTATAGGAATTACAGAGTTCCGAAATATGTGACATCACAGATCAATGTTTCTGTTCTCAGTTTATGGGCGATGTCTTCAACAAAAAATGAAACTAAACTGGTCTCTTTTTATGACCATAAATGTTTTACATTCAATTCTAACAACCACTTTATATAGTAACTAATAATATTTTAAGTTGAATAAACCATATTCTAATTAGCCACAGAATTGGATGTGCCTTTATGGCTCAGTAGGTAAAGCATTTGCCTGAAAAGCAAATATTTTTTATGATTTAACATTTAAAAAAAAATTTTTTATCTCTCAGTGGTTTGCAGCCCTCCCTTTAGTTGGGATGTAAATTTCACTGTGAGATAAAAGAAGCTATGAACTTTAGTCTCTGGGTATATAATAATATATTATACAACAAGCATTTAATGAAAGTCGTTATTCTCGAGAGCAACGTCTTGCTGTTGGAGACCATGAGCAAAGCGAGTAGCTCAACTTGCCTGAGAGAATAACACTCATTAATGCGAGTTGAATACTATACTACCACACTACACTTTATCCATAGATTCCAGGTTTTCTCAAATATGATAGGTTATAGGTGCCACAAAGATAATTCACAATTTTAAAATCATGACTGGTTTCACTAATCGATGACGCGACGTTTGATGTCAAGTGCATTATAGATGACGGTCTAGTCGCCCGTGCACGTTCATTTCAATGCTATGAGGGTGGACGGTAAATTACTTCATTTTTATTGTCTATTTTAAGTATTTTTTAGTGAAAAAAAGACACTGTAAGCTACATTTGTCTCAATACATCCTAATAGAAGGATAATTATTTGAATGAACCAGTGGTAATGAACAATTTCATGTTTAGGGCAGTTTTCCATGACAACTCATTATTCACTTGTGAATAATGTTAACATGTTGAAGGACAGTATGCAAACATAATTTGAGCCAAAAATGGTATGATGGTACTTTGACACCATCAGTGCCAAATGCTGCAGTGTCTGCCCATACTTATACATTTATATGAGAAATGGAATGCCAATATACATTCTGTCTCAAACTATCAGTTAGTTTGAATGCTGGACGGTGTTCTGTCAGAATTTGCTTGCCATAAAAGACGCTGATTGGCGTCACCATCCTTTAACATGTTAGTTATTCACTAGTGAATAAATTTTAGCATTAATCTTGAGAATGTACAAGAATAATGTGATTATTATAGTATGGTCGTGGATAAATAACTACCTATTATTAACAAATAGCAGCTAGTCTGTACAACTAATACTCACTTAGTAGCTTCAAAAAATTGGTTGTGTGAGCTATTATATGTGCAGTATTCCAAAGATTCATCAATTATAAAAGGCTCTTCACAGGAATTGGCCAGCAAATACCAAATTAAAAAAATTGATATTGAGTAATTTACTTTAACAACCATTATAGACAAGGTTTTAAGTTTGTTCCTTCCAGTAAAATCAATATGTTAATGGTATACCCTCTTCTTATCAGTAATAATCAGTATGCTTTCAAGCTAAGCCCACCTTAGGGTCCTCAGGGTTCTGGCAGTCTATAATAAAATATCGACACATTCCATATTTAAGCAAATACGAATTAAAGCTCGTTTTAGACTGGCATATTTCTTGTACAAGATCTGGGACAATAAATTGGATTGTAATTGAAACCAAGTTGATAACTATTCAATATATTTTGTGTAGTAAACTAGCCAAGATAATAGCCCAAAACTATAAAGAATTAACATTAATATGACACGTTTGACAAGAATTTCTCACAAACAGGTTCTATTTTCCAACCAATTTAAGGTCCAATCCAAGAATCTCATACAATTTGCCATATGATACTGTCCTATTTGACTTGTTCAAGATATTGAACCATTTGTTGTACAAGAAATAGGCCAGTCTAAAACGAGCTTTAGACACATTTCACCATTACATATTTTTCCTGGAATAAAATGATGAAAACACCTCGGCAAACACTCAAAGCAGAACAAACTAGGTATACAGTATACTGCTGTACCATGCATCTCGTTATCGTTTTGCAGATTTCCGTTATGCAATTTGAGGTGTAATCATAATAAGTTACTGATAATATAGTGCTTGTTAGCCTAAACTCCATTTACTTGAATGCCGGCATGAAAGATAAGAAATCAAAATGTGTATTTAAATTCAGGGGCTTTTAATGATACATAACCTAAACCTAACTTCCTAAGATAACTTACGGGTGTGAAAAGAACGCCTCATTCCAGCGCTGTTTCCGCCGATCATTACCGAAGACTCATTGGCGTGCGATCTAGCGGCGAAGCAGTTCTGCCGTGTTGTCACATCTACAATACTCCCCTTAAGTAGAGGCTTTTGCTGTAAAATCCATACCTAAATAATAATTTATAGGTATATAGGTATTCAAGTAGAACTTCAATTACCTTTAATCTTTATGCAATAAAAACAGTTTTTGTGTAATGTTAATTTAGTTTATATTATTTACTATTACCTCCTAAGATGATGCGTTAAAAAATATATATTTGAATGATAAATTTTATTTTATACACTTTTGAATGTAGGAATTTCAAATGTCTCACGCATTTGGACAAGGATAGTATCTTTCTACCGTTGCAAAAACTACCATTTGCATGCCGTTAGGGCCGACCTATGACATCATAAACTTACGCGTGTATCGTGATTTTACTTAACATACATGTGATAATTAAGTGCTCGTATCTCCTATACCTTTGAGTGTGGGGACTTCAAACTTGTCACACACTTAGGCAATGATAGTACCTTCCTACCATTGCAAGCACTAGCACTTGCATGCCGTTGAGGCCGAGCTGTGACTTCATGAATTTACGCGTGCATCAAGATTTTACCTAACATACATTCGATAAATAATTGCTCGTATCTCCTACACTTTTGAGTGTGGGGACTTCAAACTTGTCATACACTTAGACAATGATAGTACCTTCCTACCATTGCAAGTACTAGCACTTGCATGCCGTTGGGGCTGAGCTGTGACTTCATGAATGTACGCATGCATCACGATTTTACCTACCATACAATTGATAATTAAGTACTCGTATCTCCTACACCTTTGAGTGTGGGAACTTCAAACTTGTCACACACTAAGACAATGATAGTACCTTCCTACTATTGCAAGCACTGGCGCTTGCATGTCGTTGGAGCCGAGCTGTGACTTCATGAATTTACACGTGCATCAAGATTTTACCCACCATACAATTGACAATTAAGTGCTCGTATCTCCTACAAATTTGAGTGTGGGGACTGCTATTCGCAGCTTATAGTGTCTCGGGTAATTGCATTTCCATATTTTTGTTAATTTAGTTGTTGCGTTTCTTACTATGGCAAGCCTTCTTTTGATTTCCATTTCTCAACCTCCCGAATTTGTGATAATGGAGCCAAGGTAATTAAACGTATTAACCACATCGAAACTTATTAGCTATTCAACGCTGCTCAACCTGTCTATTATGTCCACTATTTCTTCCTTTTTAGTTACGATGATCAATAAGGTATCGTCTTCAACCATCACTCCACCATCCCAGTCTTCTAGCACTTTACGCATGCGATGTATTCGCCATATATGTTAAATAGCATTGGTGATAAAATTCATCCTTGTATTACTCCCGCTTTAGTTGAGAAACTGTCAGAGTATGTGTTGTTCAACCTAACTTCAGCTGAGTTTCTTTCGTACAGTTGTTTTATTAAATGGACAAGGTGGGGAGGAGTATTCCCATTTCGAGAAGAAATAGTCCACAGCGACTTCCAAGCAATAGTATCAAAAGCCTTTGAATAATCAACAAAGCGTACTTTTTCGATTAGTTGACGGACATTTAAAATTTTTTCTTTAGTGCCCTTTCCCGGTACAAATACTGTTTGCTCATCAGATATTTGTGGTAGAAGGAATGGTTTTAGACGCTCATTAAGAATGGTTAGAAATGTTATGCTGACATGTTGAATTAATGCTATTGTTCTATAGTTTCCACACTCTAAAAGCGACCGCTTCTTGTAAATTGGGACAAAGATGGATTGGCACCACTCATTCGGCGCAGATACGAGCACTTAATTATCAATTGTATTGTTGCGAACTCGGGGTTCAATAATTCCAGTGTAACGATTTAATACGAAAACACTATTTATTAACTCCACAAATACACACGACTACTAAATAACTCACTACTTAACACTTTATAGCCTTCTATTATCGCTTCGTAACTTTAGCTTACTTATAGCTCGATTAAAATACGACTAACTCTCGGGCGCTCTATGCGCCTTTTATATACAATCCTAAAATTACAGAAAAACCTAGAAAGTTCTTTATAAGAATTCTTGAATAATCTCATATAAAAAAAAAACGGTTGTAAACAACTGCCTTCTAGATTAAGCCAGACGAGCAATAAATCACTCGTGTCAGCCATGACGCAGCGCGGATAGGTCGCGAAGCTCCACCAACCAACACGCTCCCATGCGTTGCCCCGCCTCCCATGCGGCGTTGCTGCGATCGTAACAGTATGGTGGGTAAAATCTTGATGCACGCGTAAATTCATGAAGTCACAGCTCGGCCCCAACGGCATGCAAGTACTAGTGCTTGCAACGGTAAGAAGGTACTATCATTGCCTAAGTGTGTGACAAGTTTGAAGTCCCCACACTCAAAGGTGTAGGAGATACGAGGACTTAATTATCGAATGTATGTTAGGTAAAATCTTGATGCATGCGTACATTCATGAAGTCACAGCTCGGCCCCAACGGCATGCAAGTGCTAGTGCTTGCAATGGTAGGAAAGTACTATCATTGTCTAAGTGTGTGACAAGTTTGAAGTCCCCACACTCAAAGGTGTAGGAGATAGGAGCACTTAATTATCAATTGTATGGTAGGTAAAATCTTGTTGCTCGCGTAAATTCATGAAGTCACAGCTCGGCCCCAACGGCATGCAAGTACTAGTGCTTGCAACGGTAAGAAGGTACTATCATTGCCTAAGTGTGTGACAAGATTGAAGTCCCCACACTCAAAGGTGTAGAAGATACGAGGACTTAATTATCGAATGTATGTTAGGTAAAATCTTGATGCATGCGTACATTCATGAAGTCACAGCTCGGCCCCAACGGCATGCAAGTGCTAGTGCTTGCAATGGTAGGAAGGTACTATCATTGTCTAAGTGTGTGACAAGTTTGCATGAAGTCCCCACACTCAAAGGTGTAGGAGATAGGAGCACTTAATTATCAATTGTATGGTAGGTAAAATCTTGATGCTCGCGTAACTTCATAAAGTCACAGCTCGGCCCCAACGGCATGCAAGTGCTAGTGCTTGCAATGGTAGGAAGGTACTATCATTGTCTAAGTGTGTGACAAGTTTGAAGTCCCCACACTCAAAGGTGTAGGAGATAGGAGCACTTAATTATCAATTGTATGGTAGGTAAAATCTTGATGCTCGCGTAAATTCATGAAGTCACAGCTCGGCCCCAACGGCATGCAAGTGCTAGTGCTTGCAACGGTAAGAAGGTACTATCATTGTCTAAGTGTGTGACAAGTTTGAAGTTCCCACACTCAAAAGTGTAGGAGATACGAGCACTTAATTATCACATGTATGTTAAGTAAAATCACGATGCACGCGTAAGTGAATGATGTCATAGGTCGGCCCCAACGTGATGCAAGTGGTAGTTTTTGCAACGGTAGAAAGATACTACCCTTGTCCAAATGTGTGAGACATTTGAAATTCTCACATTCAAAAGTGTATAAAATGAAACTTATCATTCAAATCTATATTATTTAACGCTTCATCTTAGGAGGTAAGTGTAAATAATATAAACTAAATTAACATTACACAAAAACTGTTTTTATTGCATAAAGGTTAAAGGTAATTGAAGTTCTACATGAATACCTATATACCTATAAATTATTATTTAGGTATGGATTTTACAGCAAAAGCCTCTACTTAAGGCTATTGTAGATGTGACAACAAGGCAGAACTGCTTCGCCGCTAGATCGCACGCCAATGAGACTTCGGTAATAATCGGCGGAAATAGGCGCTAGAAAGAAACGTTCTTTTCACACACGTAGATAACTTGAGAGTTGAGATATGAACTCATTCCTGAAATCCTCATATAGGTATAGGTATACGTACGTAAAGCCATTCACTTATTATTGTCGTCAAGTAGGCGTTGGAAATTTGACTTTGACATTTTTGTCGTATCTTCTCAACATGTGCTAAAAGGAGATGGGCATAAAAAAAAAACGAAAATTTCAAAGGTAACTAGACTAGATGACAAAAATAAGTGAATAGGTAATGGGTTTCGTGCGGCACCTGACGAGATGGCTGCATCCAGCAGTATGCGCACGGGGCAGTATTTGCAACGTTGCCACATATAAAATGCAAAATTCTTTGAATCAAATATTTCTGCGGCTCATAGGGTATATTCGTAATAATCGTATATAAATAATAAAGCTTCGTTAATTTATCAATTGTTTTAATTGATAAGTGATGTAAGAAAAAAAATAGCCATTACATTAATTTATATACTTTTATGTGATTTTGTCAATTTTCGAGAATTAATGTAGATATCTACTAAACCAGGTGTAACTTTGCTCCCCAACAAGCAAAACAAGTTATGTAGTTATGGATTGGTCGTTGTCTTAAGGCCCAACCCATTCCTAACGTCTATGTAAGGGAATTATTTGCTGCAAATGAAGTACCTACCTAAGTGATACCACACTTTAAAGAATATGTTATATTCCTTAAACTGTGGTAATACTCTACGCATGAATCTATGCTTCATCATTATAGACATTTTAGGATATAATCTATATTGCATTTTCATGTTTCCTTTCATGTGGTTAAAATCATCAGTTAGAAGTTCTAAATGCGTTTCTTCGGCCATAGAATTAATAATAGAATAAAATGAATAGAGGATAAATCGTTATAATTATTCTTTATCTACTTTGGTTTTTGTTACGCCCTTTGCGCGTGGTTGATTAAAGATAGAAATATCACATCGGCAACCTTGCACTGGAGGCGGTCCTTAAATTTACTATGATAGTATATATAGAATGATAGTAAGGTTTAAGGTTAGTTTGTTTTTGTTATTATTTTTGCCAGATTTTGTACCATATTATTGTGTCTATTCTTTTATGAATATTGGAACAATAAAGTAGAATTCTTTTCAACCAATTAAGAAAATAGACGCAGGTTTCCAGCTAGTATAGTGCCATGTCTATTTAGTTTAATTCTCGATCAGTCTTGCCGCTTGCCATTCTTCATCAGTCCTGATGATTTTGTTCATGCACACTTTACTTAGCTTACCCCTATTTGCACTAAACAAATTTAGGTAAACCTAAGGTTAAGGATCCCTAAGCCATAGCTATTAGCATGAGGAAGCATGGTAGTAAGGAAAGCCTTAACTAGGTGTACTTGAAAATTGAGTGGTGCAAGTGGCGGTTAATTTCATCATATATAAGTGAATTAAGTTAAGAGGCACTAGAATAGGTATATACCTACATATATTTGCTGATCTTGGACAATAAGATTTTAGTTACTCAAAAATGCAACACTTATGCATATTGGAGAATAACCCTACCGATAAATATACACTCAGCAAATGGTAACACTTTAAATTGTTGAGAGCCCAATCTTTGCGCAAGAAGCCTTACAATTCATCATCATTCTTATGTATGTCTATCACTGCTGTGTGTAAAAGCCCTTTTTGGAAAACACAATTGAAATCACTGGATGAAGCTGGTATACTATCACCTTCAGCTTCAGCAGTGTTTGCTGATGAACACAGCAGATTTTCTTCGAATTTACTTGACTCTGCCCTAGGGGTGAATTTAGAGTCAGCTGTGTTTTCTCGATAAGTTCAATACTCGGGGCAGAGAGACTTAAGTATAAAACTGGGCCCTAGGAGAAACTGCATGGACCATTTTAGAGTCAGTTGTAGAACTGTGGTTCAACTGAACTTGAGTGGTACCTGACCAAGGCAATTATTCTATAGAAATGGGTGGAATCGAAACTGAGAAGTTTTGAGCCTTTAGGGTTGCTTAAAAATGGGTGAGAATCAATTTTGCTTAGTCCCTACCTACAAGGAAAAAGAAGGAATAAATCGCCATAATCATGTGCAAACACCTAAAAGTCAAACTGTAAACTATTAAATCAATAACAAAATTCACATCCTCATGTGTTCAAGTAAATAGACTTTTATTCTTTTGTCGTTTCTGCCACTACTTTATTATGTACTTATGTTGATTGCTAAGCTAAGATAAGGGAATAAATAAATACAACCACTATGCGCTAAACGGCTATCTGTGAAAATGCAATAGACAATCCTCTATTTATTCTTAATAAATTTTATATACATAACATAATTGTAAATATATTATTTATCTTGTAAGGTAGGTAGACACATAACTATTACTTAGTAACAATTTAAATATAAGATTTGTTGAAAGATGTAACAAATTTTTTCATGGAGAAACAGATTGTATCACTAACACATAAATAGCCAGTCACATATTACTAATAAGCATATTATACTTAACTAGTTGAATAACATCTATGTTAAAACAAAACATGAATTATTATTATCTAAACATGTGACACTATAGCAAAAGGTATGTATTTCTTGCAATGATAAAAATGATTAAAATTCAAAAACCCATGTGTAGGTAAAAATATGTGCCTAAAATAGGCTCTATGCAATTCAGAGGCCATCGGAAAAATGTATTCCCCACAACTAGTTCTCAAGATATCTGACTGTCTCAAGTTAAAAAGTCCATTCTGTATACAATACCTATCTTTAATGTAATATAGTTAACGTTATTTAAAAATGTATTTAATAAATATCAATTTTGAGGTTCTTTATACCTACCTTTTTTTAATAGACCATTTTACATTTGCATATTGAAGAACTGTGTGGGATCCTATCTTAGTCCTCCCCTTGTCTTCTTGTAGACAAAAAAACCTTTGCAACTATTGGTGATATTGATTTTAACTAACAAAAGCTTGCAAAATATGTTTGTCCCTTCTAACCTTTTATGCAGAAACTGAACAGGAACGTAGGTAGTAAAAAAAGTTCTTCTCACTATCGCGTTTAGTTCCTCGTCTTTCAGCTCTTCCAGGCCCTATTATATACATCTTTTGATTCGGATAGTCCACTTTAGCCCAAGCCCAACATTTCTTTTCATTTCATAATAGGTATGTTTGATGATTTTTATTTCTCTGTTACCATGTACATCATAGAACTATTAACTATTTGACTTATTATAACTTTTTGAAATACATATTCAATAATATCCACTTAAAAAAAATGCTTTTTAATAAATAATTATTTAAAAGCAGAAGTATTTTAAAATAACTATATATCAATGGAATAAAATAAATTGGATGAGCGATTGAGCGATCAGCTGATATTGTTTACATCCTGTCCCCTGTCCTGATTGGCCAGTAGTTATGAATGAACACTACGTCGATTTTATGAATGAAGTATGCCCGAATGCCCGATGCGCATACTGCCATGTGTGGTACTCCCCACCTGACTACATTAGTTGAAAACAAAAAATATATTGTATTTGTGTGCTTCTGCATCAACATAACTAAAAAGTTTGGATCCCCCAAAAAGGCCTTAGTAGGATTTAAAATTAATGCAAAAAGACCAATTTTATTGCAAACATTATATAATTAATTATAGGTTTCGTGCAGCACGTGACCTGTCATCGAACTTGGTGGTTGGTGTTAAAACAACCTCAAAAAATCACATTGACGTAAATGGAAAAAATCTCCCTTCATGCATATAAATCCGTTTTTCTATAATATTGGTTAATATATTTACCCTGAAACAAAAGTGAGTTGTTCTAAGCAGTACATTTCCCATATCCAGGTCGGAGTTATTGGGTAAAATTGCCTTATAACTGTACAGGAACTACATAAAATTGGAACTTTGCAGATTCTGCCTGCATAGACCCTAATCTGCTTCAGGTACAGTTTAAAAATGTACTTTCAAATCACACTATTGATATCTGCGTGATTGGAACAACTGTTAAGTGGCCCATAATTTCAACTCCAAATATTTTGGGAATAAGAAATGCCTGTCTTCATAGTGCTTAACTTAACCAAGGCCAAGGAGGATACAATATTACTAAGTAGATGCTTAAGTACAGAACCCTCATTGGTGCTTAACATACTGTTCCAATCATATTATTTTTGCTCTTTTTTTGTAATTGTTTAACTGGAGTTATGTTTTTTATATCATAATAGCTTTATTGTTACAACAAATAAGTAGCCAAGTAAGAAAACAGAAGCCATTCCATACAATTAGTATGTAACGCAACAAAAGGACAAAGATATATTAAAAATAAGATAGCAAAAGGGCTTCGTGGCATATATTCTTAAACATATTTACTTCAGTAACGAATTTATTTATATAACTTAAAAATATATATTTATATTCTAGCAGTATCAGTGAGAATGTATTGAAGAAAATCTTTGAATAAGTGCTTTGTTACAATAAAATGTGTTCCATTAAGAGACAGGTTTTGTTTTAAATTCTTCAATAAACAATTATAACCTCAAAAGTTACAATGCTTTTATATTAAATTGTGGAGGAACATTTACAATTTATTCTAAATACCACATCTTAAAAATTATTTTGCCTTAATTTATCACTGCACAGTTCAAGTGTTATCTATTTCTGACCACAGTAATCACCAAATTTTTTCGACAATTATTTCTTCGTAGACATAAAAGTGCTTGATTTATATGGATTTGGTGCAAGATTTCTAAGTCTAGGGCATATATGACTCAGAATTCACACCTACGACTGTCTAAATATCTTCTTTCATCTTCCAGCCAAGTAATCACATTATACCTTTTCAGAATCGAGTCCTTTCTAGTTTTTATGGCACTAAAATCTATTGGGAACATCAAACTTCTATTTCCATGCTCATTTGTCTAAATTTGAAGTAGTTTTGAGGCATAAAAAGGTTTCGCGTATTTCAAACTTTTATAGTTTGTGTTATCTATTTCTGATCACACCCATCAATTTTTTTATAATTATTTCCTTGTAGACACAAAAGTGCTCGACTTATTTGGATTTGGTGCACGATTTTCAAGTCCAGGGCGTATATGACTTAGAATTTACACCTATACAAATGTTTAAATATCGTATTCCAACTTTTAGCCAAGTAATCATATTATACCTTTTAACAATCTATTCCTTTCTAGTTTTTATGGCAATTGAATCTACTGGGAACGCCAAACCCCTATTTCCATGCTCCTTTGTCTGAATTTGAAGTAGTTTTGAGGCATAAAAAGGTTGGTGGTACTTGGTGGTAGGTCTACTCCACAAAATATTGCTCTCCTTTCCACTTATTACGGCATAAAGGTAATTCTTTTATGCTTCACTGTCAAGAATGATGATTCTAGAAGGGCTCCAGCAAAATTTAAGTTTCATTCGATTTAAGATAATTGAAAAAAATGTAATTAAATGCAAAGATGTCATTAATTATAAGATCAAACGAACTTACCTGAAGTGAAGTTCGATCTTAATTATAATGAAGGCCTCGTCGAAGTAATAAGAACACTGTAGTACTTCCATTCCATGCATAATCCACGAATTTAAAAGATAGAAAAACAGATGTCACCGCTATCGCTCCAGTTCCCAGCAACCCCCAAACAATCCTATAGCTCATTAGATTCAAAGCAACGAATATTGTTAATGATGTATGTAGACAATTCTCTGGGATGGGAGGGACTTTATTTACTTCGACGAGGCCTTCATATAATTAAGATCGAACTTCACTTCAGGTAAGTTCGTTTGATCTTATAATTATATTTGGCCTCGTCTCATAAATAAAGAACACTGTAGATGTTCAAAGAAACAACAATATTCGTAACAAACGTGACATATTGGTAATATAATTAACATAATATGTACACCTCCAAGAGATATAAGTATATAGCTATAAACAGTAGCGTAAAACAAAATAACAAAACTTGTAAGAAGTCATATTATATAATATAATAATATGACGGCTCGGGTTGGTTTACTTCCACGTAAAAACAACTAGCAACTAAATATTTATAAAAACGTGACACTAAAAGTAATTTAAACATTAAATACAGCCTTAGCAAACTTATCCACCTGTCTGATAGGCCTATTGTAAAATTTAGCAAAAACCTGAAATGAGCCTGTCCAGCCAGCAGCTGAACGTATGATATCAAAAGGCACACCGCTTGCAGACGCTTTTGAAGTAGAAGCATGACGTGAACTATGAGCTGAAAACAAACGTGTGTCAATGCCAGCCTTGTGCATCACCCATTTAATCCAACGAGAAATAGACTGAGCATTAGCATTACGGTACGGTTTCTTAAAAGTAATGAACAGATGGTCAGCTCCAGTAACTGGTCGCAACTCCCTCGTCAATTCAATGTATTTCAGCAGTCCATTAGCTACGCACAACTCAGGCACATCAGGAAAAAAGGGGAGAAACAACACTGGAGGGACTTAACTGAAGAAGTTTTAATTCTCTTTGAAATTTTTATTTCAATTCCATTCACCAAAATGTGAACTTTTTGCAGCTGTATCAATGATAACGTCTGCACGCGCTGTCCCGTGGCTAAAGCTAAGAGCATGGCTAATTTGGGAGTAAATATTTCCAAATTATCACTGTTCAACGAGCGTAGATATTGTAATACAGTGGCCGGATCCTAAGTGTTCTCATACCTAGGACGACAAGGTCTAAGATGAGCTACACCCTACACCTAACCCTAAAGTCCTGTCCCACCGCAGGCCCCAAAATCTGTGCAAGAGCAGATCTAAGCGAATTTAGTGTACCATATGACGCACCTCCCTGATATTGGCAGGTCCAAAACTCCAAAATTACAGGAATTGAAATCTGAAAGAGGCATGCCCCTTTGGATTTACAGAACAACCACCAACACTTCAAACCTGAATCGTACTGTTTGAAGGTCACCTTAGTTACTGATGACATACAAATGTCAATGGTCCCATCGGGTACGTCCCCTAACAGCAACGCTTGCCGCACAAGACACCTGCCACCAGGGTAAGCCGGGCTCTCAAAGGATGAGGTGTCAACCTGTCAAAGGAAAACAATAGATTTTCATTAGGTCCTAGATGTAAAGGGTGCGACATTAAAAGAGAGATAAAAACAGGATACCATGGTTGTGCAGGCCACAATGGAACAACCATGATACCTTGTGCACCTTCCAACTGAATTTTCTTTAAAGCTGGCAAAATCATGGAGAATGGGGGAAAAGCATAAAATTTTAAACCTCTCCAATCGATTGTAAATGCATCAAATGCAACTGCCTCAGGATCTTTATGCCAGGAAACAAATCTGGGGCATTTATTATTAATTCTTGAAGCAAAAAGATCAATATCAGGCTTTCCAAAACGTTCAACAATAATTCTAAAATAAACGTTACACAGCTCCCATTCAGTATTTATGTCAAAATTTCTTGAAGAGAAATCTGCATCTACATTTTCACTAGATTTGATATATGAAGCATATCCTAACAAATTTCTCTTCTCACACTACTGCCACAGTTCACGACCTTAACTTCTAAGCTAACAAAAACCAAAAATAATCGACAATCAATTTTCGGTCCTGTCCCCCAAAAATATAGGCACTTGTTGGCTCTGGACATATCTGGTCATATATACTAGGAGTGACGTAAGACGTCACTTCCGGCCATCGATCTAGTCTGGAGACAACATCCTGTTTTACAGTTTTTGCCCCTCTTTGAACTAATGACGACTACCGCCGGAAGTGACGTCTCGCTGACGTCATGACGTCTTACAAACACAGCAGTGACAACTGTTTTGCAATAATTTGTCATCATTTTTATTATATACTTCTTATTTTCAATCCAACCGAATAACGAACTTATATTCATCTCCTAGCTAAAGCGCTAGGGCTTCTAGCCCTTAGCTGACCTAGCCCCAAGGTTTTTTTAAAGTTTACTTCTAAACACACAAAAACGCTTGTATGACGTGTGCTGATGACCAAATTAGACCAGGGAAACATTTGAAGCGACGGGCTACAGGCCAAAAAGGGGAGCCATTCTTAGGGAAATATCGGCATTGCTTCCCACTGCTAAAAAGAAGGGGCCAAAAATGTAAAACAGGAGGGGGTCTCCAGATGTAATATACTAGCTCGGTGGTTTTGGTCCTCCTTTTAGCAGCGGTTTGGTCTTCGCATTGACGGATTCATTGTGAATCTGATTCCTTCATCTCTTTCCCTACTCTTAATGCTCTGGTGTTATTACGAGTAGAGAAGAAGGTAATTTTCGTCTCAAAAAACTCACGCTACTGACCAATCCCGAACAGCTGATTTTGACAAACTTCTTTGAGAGGCTAAAGTGTAGTCAAACATACCGAATTTTCTGTCCTTTGTTATGCAAACTGACCTCTCTGTTTGCATATGAGTTTATGTGTGGAAGCATGGCAACTCTGTAAGCCATTTTTCGAGGCTTTTAAGCTTTAATCTTATGGAAGTTTTTTCTATTTTTCGGTTTTCTAAATAAACCAGACCAATGAGGCCCTAAATGCACATGTGTTTGCAATATTTTTTATTTTCGTCAAGAGCATTTCCTTTGTTAGTGTTGGACAGGCACTTTCACAATTTCTTGGAAATTCCGGCCATAAAACATGGTCACTACAATTGCCCTTCTTCTTTACCCGGCAAAGGCGCCCTTTTAATGGTTTATGGCCCTTGAAAGAATTTCAGACCTGTACCTGACCCGAACAATAGTTTAGCAATTAAAGCGATTTTGCAAATATCGTTAATTGAAATTAAAATCTTATTCTCTCAGCAGATAGAGCTTTTAATTTCTGATCCTTTGATTGTAAATTTGAGCAATTAATGTCTTAATTGACTGAGCCAGGAAATTAACATTTAATTTCAATAAAAAGCTTTAATTGTCAATTAAACTATGTCATGTGAGGTGTCATTTTAAAAAGCATCATTTATTCTATTTAATGATCACATTTTCAATTTTTTTCTACTAGCAGATTTTCCAGAAAAGCTCATTTTCTGAATTTATGCCCGCGCTGTCCGAAGCGCCATATAATCGCCACTGGTCAGGGTGGTATCGATTTTTTCGGCAGTACCCTTTCGGGGATGCGAAGTACCGAGGGGGTGGTAGAGGGACGATCTTCGACACTCGAAGAAAAAAGACGCGATTTGAACTCGATAGAGTTACGATCTAAAAACGACGATCCAACCGGGAAGACGGAAAATTTCGAATTTTACCGCGAGAAAAGTCCTTGGCTCCGCCGTTCTGTTATCGCCAATTCGTAATTTTTCCCCCTTTTCTGAATCTCGCTTTAGAAATCCGCGCTAATTATTTGTATTTTTAATTAGTGCCACAACAATTAATTCGGCTATTGCCCGCCTACGAAAAGTTTCGTGGAGTGTTTTTTCGGTTGTGCCACATAGTGTCAACCCACCTCTGCCCTTTTCCTGAATAGGCCATTTTCTTGCAGCTAGCGGATACTTTGCAGACGCAGGAGACTACCGGCAATTAAGTATTTGTAGAGTAGTTGTAGAAGTTGAATCATTTAGTATATTATAGTAGTGTTTTGCTCACCATAATATCGAGGATCCCAGTTACTGGCAGAGTTCTGTTCTCTTCTACACTGCGTCGTTAGTTTAGTTTTCTTTGTTGTGTTTTTCCAATTTAGTAAGAACTCGTGTACCCGTCAAACACGTTTCTGGGGACCACTGAGCTTGTTTGCAAAAAGTTCACGTCCGCCGCTATTTTATTTCAGATTCCTGAGAAAACTAAGAATTGTCTTTTTTAATTTTTTTTTTCTTTCCTAATTACGATTCAATTAGTTTTTTTTTTTGTGGCTTTTTGCAGGTTTTTGTCTTAAACCATAAAACCTTGCTGGCATCTCTAAAACAATAAAATTTTATATTATTTAAATTAGCGACCTAAGGGACAATAGATCCTTTCCAAGAGTTGGGTCCCCCTTGCAGCGTGGTAAAAGAGATTCGGCGCAAGAAGATACGTTGGACTTAGAACATCCACGTAGTCGAATCTCCTCCGAAGACACGGCGGCAACACGGCGGCAGCCGCGAACACAGCCGCCCCCCACGCAACGACCACCGATTAAACGGATTAATACGGATTATCATTATTATCGGCTGGGGGGACACTGCGCGACACCTTATACGAAAATGATGAATAAGAATAGATAATTCAATGCCGTTTGCTCATTTTATTAACATTATCTTCACCCTTATATAATTTATAGCGACACATAAATAAATTAAACTATAAAAAATAGTAAAAACGGCAACACCGCAGCTAGTTTATTAATTATGAAGAGCATATTTGTTTCGAAGTTTTAGGATTTTTTTCAGTACTTCGGCTACGAAACTATACATTGTGAATTGGAGCTTTTGCCTAATAGAGATAATTTAGGAATACATTATAAATATTTCTCAAATTGAACACTAAACATGATGATCAAGATAAGTTTTAAGTTCGGTCTGACATTTAAAGAGGTTGGTCCGCCATCTTGCCTTAGCGGAATATAGACGTAATTCTTTAATGATCAACTGTGTGGAGAACACTCATTCTTGTCAATGTGTCATTGTGTGTCACTTGTCTACTGTCATTGTCTATTAATCAATTAATTTTTTCCTTTCGTTTTTCATGCTCTTTTCTGTAAAATATGGCTTCAGGTTAGTAGGGTATTTTAGCCCAATACAGCAGAAAATTGCCAAAATTACTTAAAATAATCGCGAATTTTTCAGATCTTGCTAAATGTTTTTTGAACATTAACGTTTGTACTTAATTTTTTTGGTTCTTAGCAAATTTGTTGCAATCCTTTAACCTAACTTTGACCTTACTTATACCGTGTAGCGTTGCCTCGTGTTTAAAAGTTTCTTACGTATTAATATTTCAGGAAAAAAAGGCAAGAAAACCAAAGGAAAAACACTTGCGTTAACTGACTTTCTGCAAGAAACCTCAGGGAGCTTGCCCACTCAGCCTATTCGAAAATCTGCAACAAGTTGGGCTGATGAAGTTGATGAGTATGGTAAGGAGTTTTTTGATACAAATATTTTTTAAACCTATGCGTTACTTTTCATAATATTTCATGATTTAGTAATCACTGTGTCTATTTTCTTGGTTTCATAAAGAACCTTACAAAAAAAAATTATTTCTTACCTTCAACTATAAAGTATAATACCCACTTTATACCCTTTACATCATATGAAGTAAATTTCATAACCAATAAAATTGAAGGGTCTGGTTGATTAAATTTTATTGAAGTATTAAACCTTACTTTTACCAACTATTGATTGAGGTTTTTAAGTACCTATGCAGATAGGATGGCTGATGATTTATGTGTGTTGTGATATTGCTACTCTGGAAGAACAATGAAACAACTGCAAATTAATAATATTTCAGAAAATGCAAATTAAGTATTATGAAAATATTAAAACTTACACTGATGGATTTTAAGGAAGTTTGTCAATCAATCAAAAAGGGTGGAGAGAATAATGGCACCAGAACAATCAATTATTAAGGATTGTTCTCTTCCTACTTTGTAGCCTCTTGTCCATATTACCAATTGACGCAACTATGTTTGATCTACCGTTTGATAAGTTTTTTAACTGAATAGTTAAAAGGAATGTAGGTACTGTAGGAATTATATCAGTTGAGGTGTTTATTTAAAAAAAAGTTGTAATTTTTATAAAAATTCTGATATTTTAGTCATAAATCTTATTACATGTGATGTTAAAAAAAAAAGAAAACTGCGAAGCAATAGGATTAAGTGTGTTTAATTTTGGACATTTGGTATGTTGTTTCTAATTCTAAAACTAATACCTTGAAAATAATACATTTTTGGGGAATTTAATATAATTTATGTTACAAGTCAAGTAGGTGAACAATTGCTACAGGGCCTAGCAGTTTTTTTTTATGTGAAACAGGTTATAGTACTGCACTTATCTATATTCAGCTTCAGACATTCAATAATAATATTGCCTTTCTATCTAAAAAAACTTTGAATATACAATGTGTCCCCAGTGAAAAACTGGTAAAATGACTCCTGCAAAAGTTAAAAAATGGCCGTTTAAGTTTTTATTTTTTTGGGGTTTAGCTCTGCTTTGTCAAAGACCAATTTTTGGTATAATTTAGATTTTGTAAATTTTTTTTTTATCCACAACCACTATATTATTAAGGTTTAATATGGCTGTTTGGCATGGATTAAAGACCTTCTAACACACTAGTGTTTTAAATTGTTATAGAAACAATTTCCAAACTTTTGACTTTTCAGCTCAATATTATTGTTGTAAAAATAAATTGGTCAAACTTGACATTTATCAAAACCAGGAATTTTTAACTGCTCTCTCACTCCTAACTGATTGGTTTTAGATATGTTTGGGGATAAAATGTTGAAATAAATTTGGGGTTAGCAGCTTTAAATCCTCTGGCAAAAATGTAACTCTTGGCTGCACCAGAGAGTTACATTTTGCTTGTTAGCCCCCTTATTTAAAAAATAACTTTTTTTATTGATGGAGTAAAGTTTATTTTTTATAAAGCATAACAGAGTCATTAAGAAAAGTTAATTTGAATCAAAAACTAGGTGATTGATCACTGATATAATAATAATAATAATAATATATAATAATTATATAATATAATAATATAATTTATAATATTTAATTTATTAATATTTTATAATGTATTAATATTATATAATATAATAATTTGACAATTTAGCAAATAAATTCTTTATTTGCTAAATTGTCAAATGACATCATCAAAAAACGATTCTGCCTTAAAAAGTTAGAATATAAAAATTTTTGATTTAAAATACATCAATAGGTTAAAATATCTAAACAGTATAAAGTTCAAAACAAGGCACGACATGTATAAAATTATGGACTAACGAATGCATAGACTTACAGGTCCACCCTCAGAAATTCCTCGATGCTGTAAGGGCTCAGTTCCATCAAAATGTTCTTCACTTGCTTTTTAAATTGAGGTGTGCTTAATTTCAGATCACGGAGACCAGGAGGTAAGCGATTGTACAATTTAATAGCTGTGATAACATAGCTTTTGTGCGAGTTCCGTACTCATGCCGCGAACCAACAGTCCCAAGAGAGCCCTGCTGGCCCCTGACATACATTACTGCGTAGTATATGCACAGTGAGGGCAGTATCATAATTTTTACATCTCTAAATGCATCCCTGCATGTATCTATTGGGCTTAAATTCCTCAATATTCTTACTGCTGCCTTCTGATGGATAAATACTCTCATCCACTCTATGGATCGTCTCCAGAACCTGTAAGAGATCCTCGACTGGAATAAACCTATGTACGCCGCCCTACATACACAGTATGGGGCGTACTGAGCAATCCTACAAAGCAAGTAAATCGTACTAGACAATTTTGATGTTAATTGTGCTACATGAGATTTCCAGTCAAGTCTCCCATCCAGCGCCATTCCCAAAAATGTAGCCGACTCTCGATCAGACGCCTAGTCTCTGAGAGAAAAAGAGAATTCTCTTGTCTTTTCTATATTCAGATGGAGTTCGTTCGCCTCAAACCACTCCTGAGCTCTGTCAATCACATCAGTTGTCCACCCACCCTCAGCGCCACTCGCAGCCGCTCTAAAACAAAAGGTGGTGTCATCGGCATACTGCACCGTGTGAATGGAATCGGTCATATGGGTGGAAATATCATTAACATATATGCTACGAGTGTTTGGCGTCCCAATAAACTAAGTAGTAGGTGAATTAGCGGGATGGGGACAAATAACGACAATTCAGCTTTTATCAATTGCCAACGTTTCGACCATATATTGTGGTCTTTATCAAGGCTCTTGATATGCCGAAGTCCTGTACAATCTATTCAAAAACGTGTCCATTGTCCACGTCATGGGCAGAGGTTCTCACGATGACAAAAAAACACCAATAAATTAACATAAACAATAACGAAAACTCAGTACAGAGCAGGCTAGCAAGGAGCAACAGGACGACCACAAAACCATTAATTAAAATCATCCGCAGTGACCGCACAAGCACCAGCGAATATCGCCTGGAAGGGCCATTTATGATCGTCCACCTGATCCTAGGTTTGTTAGCTGATCACGAAATCTGTTCGGATAAAAAATTTCTTTTACTTTCCGTTAGATTATTCTTATATATTCTTCGCGCACGCTCTAGATGATCCTGAATGTCAAGGTGTTTATGGCAGTTCTTTAGTTCTGTCAAAAAAGTCAGGTTGTCTCTCTCATATTTTAGTTCGGCTGTGAACCATTTTTTGTGTTTGTTGTTTTTATGGACGGTCTTTGTTTTACGAGGCAAGTGCCTCTCAAAAAGTTCTCCAACATGCGCCAGAAACAAGTTAAATGCACCATTGATGTCATCATCGTCCTGCGATAAACCCCCCCCCAAACCGTCAGCAGCAACTCCGAGACACACTCATGCACCGCGGCGTCGCAAATCGGTCTAAAGTAAACTATTTCTGTATCGCCATTCCTAACCGCCTGTTGTAAAGCATTCTGGGTAAAAATGGCGATATGATCCGAGAAGTGACAATGTAAAACATCCACCAAACACTCACCCCTAATATTGGTGATGCAATTGTCCAGACGTTTCTGGAGCTAGAGTATCTAGTATAGGTATCCCTTACAAGAAACGTGAAGCCGTAAGAGTCGACCAGCTCGAGGAATTCCCGAGGTCTCGCGCTGTTGTCGCCAATCAAATCAATGTTAAAATCCCCATGTGGCATAGAGGCTTAACTAATGATTATAAACAAGTTTTTTACTGACTTTGTGGTATGTCTCATAATGGGAAAACTTAAAAGAAATTTTCTGACAAGATCCAAAACCTTTTTGATTTTCCAAAATTTAACATGAGCAGGGCCTGCTAAAAATAAAATAGAATTTTTTTTACTTTTTTACCTATTTGGACACGCACTGTACCTAATGAAAAAAAATATGTTACCTTACTAAAATAGAAAAGCAGATGTGTGAAAGAGAGATTGAAAGTTCAAACAGTCTCCCTCTAATATAGGAACTTTATCAACCTTAGACAACTCTAGGACTACTCAGTCTAGTTCTAAATAGTTGTTTAAATTATAAGTAGGGTAAATGCATTTTTGTAGGACCATGTAATAATAAACAACTTTCGTCATACCTTGCCCTAGCCGAAAACGTAACTTTTGTCTCTAGTGAGAGAAATACCATAACTTTAACTTTTGTCTCTTGTGACGAAAGTAAGTTTTTCTAATTTCGCCCGTATATCGCCAATTAGATGCGATTTAACTGGTCTAATCTTATAAAACACCATAGAAAATGGTGATATCATACAAAAACATGTATATTTTGCCTGCCCGGACCTCAGAAAAGTGAATCAAAGTGTTGAAATTTGATCAAACTGAACTCATTGACAGTCGAGGTGTCATGTTGACAATGACGCGCCTTACTTTTTGAAAGAAATACTCTATAGAAATTGTTTTTAAAGTTAATGAAGACTGAATGTTAGCATGGTCGAAGAAAAAGTATAGTGTTTTACTCGTCAAAAAAGCATTTTCTGTCGCTCGAGAACATTACCAAACTCGACTTCGCCTCGGTTGGTAAACTGTTCTCTTGCGAGAGAAAATGCTATTTTCGTCACTCGTTAAACAATATACTATTTTACAGTAGGAATAAGATGTTTATTTGGATATATGAGTAAAACTCTCAATGCCTGTGTAGACTGGTAAAAATTTTACTCCATACTGATAAGAGGTAATTACCAGAAGAGTATACAAGTTGATCAACACATTAGGTAATAGATATACCGTGAGATCAAAAATTAAATGGCCAGAGTTGGCTATGGAACCAAAAACTTATCTCTTAGCTTATGCCATCTTTTTGTTCAGTCACAATTTTGATTAGACTGTTTGTCATTTTTGACACCTTGATGGTATAAGCTAAGGGATACGTTTTCGGTTTCATAGCCAACTCTGGCCATTTAATTTTTTGATCTCACGGTATTTACTGTTCCAGTATTTTTGCCTCTTGTTAGCCTTGGAAATTTGACATTTCACCCAGTATAACTGACACTGATGGTGGTTGATAAATAATGAATTTCAGGTTATGGATATTGTTTACTCTTAAGCCTACATAGATGCCAGACTCTTTAAATTCCATAACAATAAAAATGCATAAAAGCGGTTTATTCAGGGCACCAAATCTGAATCCAAAATTTTCTAAATTTTTACATGTATGAAACTTATTTTATAGACTATTTCCTGAAGTTCACGGCCAATTTGCTTACAATTGTAACTGTGGATATCAACAATACACACACCGACAGAATGCAATTTTCAGTTAGGAGTGCAACTGTTATTTATTTGTATTTATTTATTTATTCAAGGTACGTTACAGATAGATATATCCAAGTAGTACCAGTAGTACAGTTAAAATAAGAACTTTCAAGATCTAGATCTATATAAAATAAAAAAAAAAAGGAAAAACAAACGACAGTCTAGTTCTCATAATATTTGGCCAGAGGGCCCACGCCGCTGACATCACAACGCGATCAATCTAATAGTCCGCAAGAATGTTGTTAAGTTTATATTTAAACGATTTTCCAGTGCATTCGAGGTCAATGTCAACATCGATTCGCTCATTAAAACCCGTCATGATTCGGTTTATCACGCTGAACCTGCCGAGCTCAGTTCGGGATTACTCAACCAGAAACATATGGTTCAGACATGTATCCCTGGAGGGCATGCGAAAACGAAGGCAGCAGAGGAGGTCCGGCGAGTCGATGATGCCGGAGATTATACCGTGACCAAGTGACAAAATCATGCGCATCCTTCGCGTCGCTAAGCTGACCCGCCATGAGAAGTCTCTCACTCTGGCACAGTGGTCGCCTGTCAATCTTAAGCTTGTAGAGAAGAAAATTAAGACATTTTGACTGCACCCTTTCTAACGCACGTATGTGGGTCGCGAAAATAGGAGACCTCACGGTACAGCAGTAGTCCAGGTGACTACGAACAAGTGACCCGTATAGGCACCTTAAGGCCAAAATGTCAGTGAAATCGCCGCACTGACGCATTATAAAACCCAACATTCTAAAAGGTTTGGTCACTACGTAACTGATATGTTCGACAAATCTCAGCTCCCCATCGAAGACAACTCCCAGGTCGTTTATTAGTTGGACTCTTTGCAAGGAAGTCTCGACCAAGAAGTAATCGTGAATCAGAGGCTGACGTTTCCTATGAAACGAGATAATTTTGCACTTTGAGGTATTAAGTTCCATGCCATTCTCCTGGCACCATCGATCTATCCCGTCGATAGCAAGCTGCAGACGACCGCAGTCAGGGATGCTCTCCACTCTTTAGTAGACCTTGAGGTCGTCAGCGTACAATAGAAAATTACAGTCCTCCAGCACATCAGTTATGTCGTCTATAAATATCAGAAAAAGCAGAGGGCCCAAGTGGGGCACACCAGAGGGCATATCGAACTCGCGCGACAACCGCCCTCCCATCCTGACCCTGCCCGTACGGCCGGTAAGGTAACTGCACAACCACCTGAGAAGCGCTCCAGTCACACCATATGACTCCAGTTTGGACATTAAAACACCATGGTTCACCCTGTCAAAGGCCTTCCGAAAGTCGCAGTAAACAGAGTTAACCTGGAAGCCGGCATCAACCCAGGAGCACAAGAAGGAGGAATACACACTTAAGTTGGTGAGGCAGGATCTCCCAGGAAGAAAGCCATGCTGACCGGTTGACAAAACAGTTCGGTAGCTATGAATCATGTGGTCCAACACAAGGGATTCGAGAGTCTTTGAGAGGCAATCCAGTCCAGCGATAGGCCGATAGTTACTGACGTCCTCGCGGTGACCTCCCTTGTAAATCGGTGTGATGTGTGCGATCTTCCAGGCCAGTGGAAACAAGCCGGAGGTTAACGAGAGCTGAAACAAATAACTCAGTGGGTATGCAAGTGTAGGACTGCACTCTCTAAAGAACAACGGAGGTATACCATTAGGGCCTGGCCCCTTTGATACATCCAAGTCCACCATCTTATCGAAAACCATCGAGCTGGTGACCTTCAGGGAGGACAAGCCGAGACAGCCGCGGCCGCAGCCATTCACGGGTGTGGCAGGGCCACTTCGCGGTGAACCGGCACGGCCCTAAGTAAACAGAGCTAAAAAACTCTGTGAAGAGGTCGGCGATCGACCCCGAATCAAGCGCCTCCGTAGGCCCCAAGGCCATCCGTGCCTTGTATCCAGAGCCGCGCCGCTGCTGGTTGACGTAGGACCAGAACGTTCTGACATTCTCCACAACCCTATGCTGAGTAACATTTATGAAGGCAGTATAGTCTCTTCCTATAGATAACTTCGACTCAGATCTCAGTGCACTATACCTACGATAATCAATGTTTGATCGAGAACGCTTGTATGTTTTGTATGCCTTGTTTTTATGATTAATTATTTTTATGGTATGTTGCCGTAATTCGGTGACAATTGCACTGCAGCTACATAAGCTTAAGAGTTCATAATTTATTTGGCGTAACTAAGCTTGCAATGAAACTGCTTATTAAATGTTGTCACATAATAAATGTATACATTGATTGATTTGTGGCTTGCAATTTGAATATTACATACACTTGCCTATTGTTTCCTACATCTCACCCACTTAAATTAAATTGTCTCTTACCTAGCCAGCATCTTTTTAGATTTTTTTGTAATATTCTTAATTATCTTTGATGTATTAATTTTGCTGTAATTGACACTTAGATTTGAAGCCATCTTCACTGTTATAGGAATTTTTTAAGAACCCCACCTGCATTAGATAAACATGTTTGTTTTTATTATCATTTTGTCATGATGAGCATGTGATTGTTTTTGCATTTACAAAAGTGGGGTTTTTGGTCCGCGGCAATCTCGCACCTGGGGCACACCTACAATGTACTTGTTACATAGAAAGCAACGGGAAGGTCTGAGAAAGGCAATCATCTTCTAGCAGGAGACTTGCATAATTGCAAGGTGGGGGAACCAGAAACATGCTAGTTCGAGTGCGTAAGCCTGGGATTGTCTACTTTTCAACGACATAGGTGTTGCATTCGGACTGGTTGGAAACTCCCACTGCCGGCATTTTTAGTTCAATGTGCGGGTTGATGCCTTTTTGTCATCAAAACTCAATTCAGACTAATCTGCCGCGGACCTTCACCTTACTTATTTTAAAGTGAATGCTTCAATCACTCTGATCTTTTAACATAGGGAACCTAGAAGTAAGTTGTTACTGTAGCTTTCAATACTAATTTGCATTTTTTTTAATCTATTATAAGATGCACTGGATCCCAAGACTGTTAATGTTGTGCTCCCTACTGCGCCTAAGGCATCCAGGGACTATGAAGACATTGAGGACAAAGTTCCAAAGGACCCTCCTTTCATTGCATATATGTCCAATTTACCTTACGATGTAGAAGAAGATGAGATTGCTGACTTTTTTAGGAATTTGAAGGTATTTGTTAACTAATTAAGGATTAAGAATAATATAATGTGCTTCCAATAAATTGATTTGGAAAGTCATTTGCAGTGAAAGTAAAGATGAAATAAGAAAAATATTTTAGATCATCTATTCAATATATTGAAAACTGTTTAATATTATATAGCATATGGATTGCATTATAGTGTAACTTCATGCTTTTGAGAGTAGATCTACAATTTGAATTTAAAGGTACTGAGTATAAACCACACATAACTAACTTTTACAAGTTCAGATGATCTAAGTTTAAACTTTTAGTTTGAACTCCAGATTTGACATATATTGCATCGTATATATGTCAAAATCTTTCATTTACATTCAAACTAAAGTTTAAACTGGACTTGTAGAAATGAGCCTTAATAAATTTGTCCACTAATTCCAGAGGTTTTTGGTTAACAAGCATCATCAAATAGATAATATGCAACTTTTATGCCAAAATATAAGAGGTACTTTTTTAACCTATTTCTTTTTTCATAAAGAACTTCATTATTTTTAAGATTGTCTGGTCAGCAGGCCACAAGAGAAGCAACCTTAACGGATGTCATAAAGTAGAATTCCGGAATATTTGCGACATTTTTGGCCAGATTGTCCCTGGTTATCCAGTTATGGGTGGTTTAAACCTGTAACTTATAGGAATATGTACGTACATGACTCCTTACAGCAATTTTTTGTTTTTTTTTTTTCACATAGATAGCAGACATGAAAATACCAAAAAATGACAGGACTGGTGAAGGTCCAAAACTCAAAGGTTTTGGTTATATCGAGTTTGAAGACCGGGAGAGTTTTTTGGGTGCATTGATGTTATCTGATACAGTAAGTACCTATCCAAGCACATTTTTCAAAAAATAAGTTTGATTAGTTAATTAGGTTACTTTAATCATTGCACTCCTTACGTTAAGAAATTTATTTATTTGTTCTTTAGCAACTAAAACAGCGCAGAGTCCGAATAGAAGTGGCATCAAACTCTGATAACGACAGGCGTAGAGGTCGAATGGGTGATCGTATGGGCGGGACCGATACGGGTGGTGACTGGCGGTCAACAAACAGACCTGAGCCTATAGAGGAACGGCGAAGCGGAGGCTTCAACAGAGATAGAGAGCGAGATAGAGATGGTGGTAGTAGTGGTGGATTTACCAGGGAAGGCATGAGAGAACCAACTAGAGATCGGGAATACGGTGGATTTAACAGAGATCGAGAATTTACAAGAGACCGCGATTTTGGGAGAGACCGAGATGGCGGATTTAGTAGGAACAGGGATCAAGAGCGCCCTGGTGCCTGGAGAGACGGGGACAGGTCGAGCAGTTACAATGACAGAGATAGAGGTAGGTTAATAATAGAAGTGGTTGATATGAGTATATTTATTTTGTTTATGTACTTTCAAGGATTTTCGAGGGGTAACTATAGGGATAGAGAAGAAAGAGAAGACCGAAGAAGTGGGTTTAGGCGCTACGATGATACCGAGAGGAACGGGGGTTTCACTAGGAAGGAGGATGGCGATTCGGAGAATAACGGTAAGTATCTTGTGATGATCAGTGTTTAGAAATGTATATATAAACTGCTCGCCATCACAACCAAAAAGTTTGTGTATCAAAAATGCGTTGGTCGAAATTGTAGCTTAAAGAGATTTTGAAAGGTCGTTTCTTCTAGAATTAGGCAAGGATGTTGAGCTGAAATCAACGTTGTTTTTTAAAGGATCTTCTTTTTTATCGGCATTATTTGTTCCGGACGTTGGCTATCATGGCAATTCGCACTTTGTTGGCTGCGGCGCGGAACACTTCAATGGAAGTCACGCCAAACCATTTCCGTAATTTTTGCGAGCCAGGAAATTCTCCTTCTATCTGGTCCTCTTTTTTTCCCCCACTTTACCTTGCAGGACCAGCTGTAGTAGACGATACTTGACACGGTTTCTCATGACATGGCCGAAATACTCAAGTTTGTGTTGGTTGATTTTTATATAAATATTTATTATTATTCATGAGGGTTAATTGGCAGTTCATTCTTCAAATGAACATCGTCTCAGTCTCATCGTTGATGACTCAATCAACCCAGGTAATTTTTAGGAATCCTCGATAGTTCCGTAGTTCAAAGCTCTTGATCCTTTTTTCTGTTGCTTCGGACAACGTCCAAGCTGCGACACCTTACAACAATACTAACAAAATATAGCATTTTATCATTCTCTTCTTGAGCGTCATGCTGAGATCTCGACAGCAGAGGAAGTGTTTCATTTGTGTGAACATTGTTCTAGCCCTTTCTATTCTGCACTTCATTTATTTGAAGTGGTCCCACGAATCATTGAGGTTACACCCAAGATAAGTAAAACTACGCACTCTCTCGATAGCTTCGTTTTTACAATACAGACCACCGCGTTGATTAGGGGACTTACTTATAACCATGTACTTGGTCTTCTTGATATTCAGTTCTAATCCGTATTGTTCGCCCCTCTAAGTTATGGGCCAGTAAAACCATGTCGTCGTCATATCTGATATTGTTGATTAGATCACCATTCACCTTAACGCCGTCTGTGGTATCTTCTAGTGCCTTCCTAAATATATTCTCCGAGTAGAGATTGAACACTAAGGGTGTTAAGATGCAGCCCTTACTGTTCAGTTCAGAGTCGTTGTCTGACGTTTTAAAGGATATAGAGGGTAAACAAAAAACCACTACACAATAGTTGCATTTCAACCCACTGCATTTAGTAGCTTACGTAATTTCAAAACATCGTTGTTAAGACATTTGATGACCTCGGTTCGGTTGGTATCTCGAGACACGTTCAGCGGTTTTTGGTTTTTTTGTTCTACAAAAAAATTACAGTTTTTCAAAAAGTGTGCGCTTTCTTGGTAAGTTACCCTGTATGGCGAGAATTCCACTGCCAATATTAATAAGATAAAGTATGTTTAAAAAGTAATTGATTGCAAAATCAGCGACGTATATGCCGTCTCAAATTATTATGGACTGGGGTGTGCCATGGAAAACAGATGTTTTGCCCCCGTATAAATTTTTGACAATGACATTGAGTGAATTTGGCAAGTAAATGAGGTTACAAATTTGACAAATGTCTAAATTATTCGTAAAGTGTTGCCAAATTAATCAAAAATTAAGTATCAATCATTCAAAATACTGAGCCTGCCATAAGTAGGCAGTATGCGTAGTAGAAAGAATCAAATTCATGAAATGGGTAGAGCAGGTAAAAAAAACCCAGGATATTATAATTGATAATTAGTTCATGACATTTTTTAATTTTGGTAAATAAAGGACTACTGATAAAAGCACCTCTTTCTTAGAAAGATAGAAGTAATAAGATAGGCATATTACTATCTATCTATTCCTAATGAATGATCGAGAGTGTGAATTCACAACAATTCGCGGAATTTGAGCGATTGTGGTAATATCGGCTTGATGTATGGTAATAAAGTTAAATACATCTTCAGATTATATATTAGTTATTATGAATATTATGTGAAATTGTTTTTATTATTTCATCCAGTTTTCTGTTCTTTACGGTAGTAATAATTTCCTTTTCTTTTCTGAGCCTCTCGAGAATCGTGATGTTAGTTGTATGGTATGTGTATCAGACCCGTAGCATGCGTCGGTAGCACAACATTTCGAATGCTTCTAAGCGTTTGGTGGCAGCCTCAGTAAGACTCCAGCTTTCTACTGCATAGAGGAGAACACTAAAGGGTTACAAAGAACTTTCTTAAGGCGCTTCTGGATTTTTTAATTCGAGTTCTTATTTCATAACTATTATCCCAGGTATCACTGATATTGCAGCCCAGGTAGCATATTTTCTCTACTCTTTCCAATGATGTATCGTTTACCGTAAATTGAGCATTTATGTAGATTTTCTTACTGATGGTACATGGTAATAATAGACTTTGTTACATGTCTATTATTTCACTATTGAATTCTGACGAGGAATCACGGCCAGCCAATTTTGAATCAGCTTGCTGATGTGAAAATAAATGGTGAAATATTATCAAAAGGTGTTCCACTCGACTATTTTTCTCTAGTCCGCCAAAATTAGATCGTTACTGTGCCTACAAAAAAAATTCCACAACTTGTCAAAGAGTACAGTGTTCTTGTTGTAGATATTCTTACACTAAACCCTTGCCATTTGTTTGTATGATTATATTGACAATGATAATGGAGTAAGTTTAGAACCTAATAACCCTGATACAGTAACTATTAAAGATTAGATATTGCACATATGGAAAGTGGCCGTAGCCGTCGATTGTGTAGAAACAAAAATTTGTGGACAAAGTGGCGAAGGCAAAATTTCTCTCTTATTTTTAAATACTCAATTCAGGCTACTATACAACAAGCTAACATACCTCAATTGCCCAGATTTCCCCCTGTAGCGAATCCACACTGCCAAACATCAAGTATCTATTGCAACAATGTTAGACTACCTATGCAGAGTTTGGGATATATAAACAAAGCTGAATGCAAAACACGAATTAAAAGCATTAGAAAATGTTGCTTTTAAACCCAGGTTAGAACTAAGAAATATTTTCTTGTCGCGTCTTCTGATTTTAAAATTACCTGTTTAGGGTTACAAACGACTCTAAATTTAGCAAGAGAATTGTTTGACATTCCTGCACAAATGTGATAATAAGATTGCATGCAGATATGGTTTGTGACTCATTGTACAAATTGGTATTGGCACCACAAAACTCAGTATTAACAAACGCAGATAATACGGAACAAAAAAGGTATTGCAGGCTGGGATAAACACAAAAGTCAGCAGAAGCAGAGTACGATTTCTCTGAAGGTCAAGATATGCCTTTTATCCTTTTAACAAGATGGATTTCTTTAATCATCAATCGCAGAGTTATTACCGGAGAGTAACCAGAAAAGCCATTGATACCTTTAGGCACAAAAACATCTTTGACAGAAAAGAGAAAAGAGAATTGCACTTAATTAAATAAAAAATTGTAATTACGCCAGCTATTTATTATTGTTTCCTGATACCCAACTATCTAGTTTTTTGATTAGACTCATAACATCTATGCTTATGACAAGCCTTTTATTTTATTTTGTATAATTTAATAGTTCTTTTCATAACATTAATCTGGCAACATTTCATGAATGAACTAGAAATTTGTCAAATTTGCAACCTCATTTACTTGCCAAATTCACTCAGTGTCATTGTCAAAATTTTATACAGGGGCAAAACATCTGTTTTCCATCGCACACCCCACTCCATAATAATTTGAGACGGCATATAGCTTTAATAATAATAAGACGTTTCTGTTCCATTTTGTACAAGGATGGTAAAAATTTAATGAGAATTGATTAAAGTTTTTGCGGTTTTTGGTTTTTTCGTCTATGAAAACACTTACAGAGGGCGTTCACAGAAAGTTTGCGGTTTTTTCAGTTTTATAAGTCACAATATACTGCAGGAGTACCCAGGCAAATAAAATAAATTGACTTAGAAGTTTATTGATTTTAAAATCATTAACGTAGATTGTATGTTGTACAGGAACGGCTTGAAATCTACTGCTTAAGTCTCAAAAATGACAAAAAAGTCTGCTGTATCAATCTGTTCCATTAGCAGTTTAATATTGTACTGCCTTCGATGTGTTTTAGCCTTAATAAAAACTAAAATACTGTCGAAACGTTGGCATTCTTAATAGAAGACCTAGTTCTTCATTATCCTTCGCACGCGGCTTAACTGATAAGGGTAATATGAAAATTCAATTAATAGCGGAACCACGTCAACGTCCAAAACTAAACCTGGCTCCTCGAACGAAGCCTTTAGAGAACATTAAACCGGAACCTGCAGTGCCTTCAGCATCGATATTTGGCAATGCCAAGCCGGTGGACACTACTGAACGAGAGAGACAGATCGAAGAGAAACTTCTTAAGGCGCAGGAGGAGAGGTTGGGTGAAACGAGCAAGGACCGAGAACGAGAGAAGTCTGAGAGTCGGGAACACAGTGGTGACAGGAGAAATGTAAGTGTACATCATTAATAATTTTTTAATCAGCTCATTTTTAGTACCCATTTTTTAATCATAATTTCAATATTTTCAACTTATCACTTATCATTGTTTCTTTACATTTTCTGCCAACCAATTTGTAACTTTCGTTTCAGATTGAAAGAGGTCGGCCAGTGGTCAGAAGAGACGATACTAGAGGAGATCAGGAGGCCAGTAGCCGTGATCCTGAAACAAATAACAGGGACAGAGGGCCACCTTCAAAAGAGAGAACAAATGGTAAGTAAAGCTATTTTCTTTGCGGCTAACTTCTTTGTCAAAAAGAAATTGTCCGCAGTTTCCGTTGACGATACTCGGAGGTCGGGACGTGCTAGAAGTGAACACAAATCGCCTGATCATAGAAAAAAGGCTGATAAACCGCAGGAAAAACCGAAACGTGAAGAGAAAAGGTATTACAACCTTTTGTAACATTTTTTGTGACATTTACTCTATTTTTTCACAAATGTTTAGGGAGCGCACCGAAAAAGAGATGCCCAAATTCCAAGAACCAGAAATTCCAAATTTTCAGGGAAGCAATAAATTCGCATTGCTGGATGACGCTTCGGATTAACATTTCATGTTAGGGCGCAGTTTGGTGCAAGTTTATGTAATAATAAGTAAAACGTATTTAATTACTCCCTTTACATACATTTATTTATTATATTCGTTACTGGGCGAGTCTATATTATACAACGTCTACAAAATTCGGTACCTAAATTAATGAAATAGCCTTTTTTGAAGAAATGTTTGTTGTGACAAGTTGTCAAGGGTTTTTTGCGTACCCTTCGCGGTTGCCTTGTCGGTGGCTGTGTATGTTTGTTCTTAATATTTGAGCTAACAAAGGATGAAAATTTACTCAGTAAAAGGTGCTATTAGATGCGATTTTTTATGGCAGCAGTAGGGCGCCCTGAGAATGCTCTCATCCTTTGAGTTCTCAATAAGAATTTAAGGATAGACATACTGTCAGAGCGGCCATTCTAAATGCTTTTAACTTCCTCTCGTACACAGTTTCCTATGGGAACAGCGTTCAAACATTTTTTCAAAAAAGTCCCTCTAAAGTTTTATTCCAAATTTATTTTAGACACGCACTCTATAATGTAGCTATATTAATTGTTTAAATGCGAAACACTCTGTATGTGTAAAGTTTTTGTTGATACGTATTTTAAGATTTGTATTTGTGTCGATAAATTACATGATTTTTTTGGTAATACAGTGGTTGATTATATTATTCTAGTTGATGTATGTTTTGCTTTTCGTCGCCCGCGTCGATATCTTCGTAGAATCTCTGATCACTTATCCTTAGAGAGGCCCTTTTGTAGCAGTAGTAATAAGTTGTAGCCACTAAAATGAACCATGTATTTGATAATCTGTCCAATCTGATACATCAATGATGCAACACCACTATATTCCTCTCATTGCTTATGGAAAAGCAATTATTGCAACAACATAACTTACCTAAACGTTGGAAAACAAACAAAATGAAAAATGCAGTACTCCAGTTATACTTTGAATTGTTCCAACGAGTCACCAGTGACCAAATATGTAGAACGGTAGTCAAGATGAAGTAGAACATACAGATCACCAGAGTGGTTCTAAATCTCTCATAAAGAAGATACACGAGTCCAGTCTGTAAGAAATTAAATAGGTAGTTGGTAATACATATTAACAGATCAATACAATAATTTTATTGTGACGTTGAAAGTTTCCCAGATTCCCTTTAAAGAATGATGAATCAATAATTATTTCTAAAAAGTAATGCAAAAACATATGTTTTATTACAAGAGATTATATTTATTATAAATATAACATTCTTACCTGAAATACATATGTTGAAAAGAATGTCAACAAAAGCACAGATAAAGCCACAATAAGACAGGCATCTTGAACTCTGCAATAAAAATAGAATATTGGGTGTCAGTGTCCCAAAGATGCATGAAAAAACTGAAATTCCTACTATTGAATTTGCAATGGAAAAATAGGAATATCTTTATCTAGGAGCTGCTTTTTATTATGAAAAAATTCAATTGTTACAAAACCAGTTTAATAGGACTAAAGTCGTTTTTGAACCTCTCACTTCAATAGAAAAAAAGAAAGCCAGAAAAGACCTTATACTCACATCCTGCATTTTAGTAATATCCTAAATTTCTTTGTTTATTACACAAAATGTTTTCTATTCATCACTTTTCCTCAAAACAAAACATGCAGAATGAATTTAACCTCAAATCTGTGACCTAATTGTTGAAAAAGATACATTGCAAATTTTCTAAAAAAGATCTTTCTAAACTGAATCATAAAAAATGGTTTTTACCTTAGATTCTTAATGATATAAAGAGGATATACTAAATGAATTCATTATGAATTAAGTGTTTTCTGGCAGAAATGACTCCTTAGGTACATGTAGTTTAGGTTACTCAATAACAGTGTATTTTGTGCCCTGAAACCACATTTTAAAGAGTATAGGAAAACATTCTTACATGAAAAGAATAAGCATAATAGCATTGCTTTGTCGAGCTAAACAAGCTATAATGTTGATTACCCAATCAGTAATCAACAATAAAGTCTGCAGTGCCAGAATTGCCGCATATCGCCCAGTTGTAAGCTTCATTCCTGGACGCCTGGATATAGAAGTGGGACTGGGGTTGGGATATTACTGACTATTGATGTGTGCTGGTGCTATCGCCAAAATTATCTAGGATTTTTTCATGTTCTCAATTACAAACATTCGTAATGTTCGTTCATGGTGATTTGGATTTTGAAGGAAATTGAGATTTGTGTTTATTATTTGTTAGAATAGTTAATTAGTTTAAAAACAGACCTTTAACATTTAAAGAACAATTTGACAAGTCAGCTGTTTGATGTTGATGGTCTGAATCAATGAGCTAGGAGATATGGACAGAGCAAACAAATGCTGATATTTTTCTAAAATTTTTTGATCGGAAGTCCGCCATTTTAAGGATCCATGACGTAATTTTATCGTGAGGTATTATTTTGAGACCCACTGCCTACTGCTAAGAAAAGCTGAAAAGATCTGAATATATTCTTGTAACATTAATTTTTGACTTTTGAAGTCAATACTTCAAGTGGGTTATGGGCCATGGGTAAAACAAACAAGGCAGACTTCAGCAAAAAAAAACCGGAATTAATTTTAGAGAAAAATTGTCAATTGTTTGGAACTTCGAGTCTTACTTCCTGACTGTCGCGCAGTGTCCCCCCAGCCGATAATAATGATAATCCGTATTAATCCGTTTAATCGGTGGTCGTTGCGTGGGGGGCGGCTGTGTTCGCGGCTGCCGCCGTGTTGCCGCCGTGTCTTCGGAGGAGATTCGACTACGTGGATGTTCTAAGTCCAACGTATCTTCTTGCGCCGAATCTCTTTTACCACGCTGCAAGGGGGACCCAACTCTTGGAAAGGATCTATTGTCCCTTAGGTCGCTAATTTAAATAATGTAAAAGTTTATTGTTTTAGAGATGCCAGCAAGGTTTTATGGTTTAAGCAAAAACCTGCAAAACGCCAAAAAAAAAAAAAAACTAATTGAATAGTAATTAAGGAAGAATAAAATTAAAAATTAAAAAAGACAATTTTTAGTTTTCTCCAGAATCTGAAATAAAATAGCGGCGGACGTGAACTTTTTGCAAACAAGCTCAGTGGTCCCCAGAAACGTGTTTGACGGGTACACGAGTTCTTACTAAATTGGAAAAACACAACAAAGAAAACTAAACTAACGACGCAGTGTAGAAGAGAACAGAATTCTGCCAGTAACTGGGATCCTCGATATTATGGTGAGCAAAACACTACTATAATATACTAAATGATTCAACTTCTACAACTACTCTACAAATACTTAATTGCCGGTAGTCTCCTGCGTCTGCAAAGTATCCGCTATCTGCAAGAAAATGGCCTATTCAGGAAAAGGGCAGAGGTGGGTTGACACTATGTGGCACAACCGAAAAAACACTCCACGAAACTTTTCGTAGGCGGGCAATGAGCGGTGTAATTGTTTTGGCACTAATTAAAGATAAAAATAATTAGCGCGGCGGACGAAAACGGGATTCAAAAAGGGGAAAAAAATATACGAATTGGCGATAATCAGAACGGCGGAGCCAAGGACTTTTCTCGCGGTAAAATTCGAACTTTTCCGTCTTCCCGGTTGGAACGTCGTTTTTAGATCGTAACTCTATCGAGTTCAAATCGCGTCTCCTTTTTTCTTCGAGTGTCGAAGATCGTCTCTCTTTCGCCACCCCCTCGGTACGTCTCATCCCCGAGAAGGTACTGCCGAAAAAATCGATACCACCCTGACCAGTGGCGATTATATGGCGCTTCGTATAGCACGGGTATAAATTTAGAAAATGAGCTTTTCTGGAAAATGTACTGGAAAAAGAAAATTGAAAATGTGATCATTGGACAGAAGAAATGATGCTCTTCAAAATGACACCTCACACGACATAGTTTAATTGACAATTAAAGCTTTTTATTGAAATTAACCGTTAATTTCCTGGCTCAGTCAATTAAGACATTAATTGCTCGAATTTACAATCAGAGGATCAGAAATTAAAAGCTCTATCTGCTGAGAGAATAAGATTTTAATTTCAATTAACGATATTTGCAAAAACGCTTTAATTACCAAACTATTGTTTGGGTCACGTACAGGTCTGAAATTTTTTCAAGGGCCATAAACCATTAAAAGGGCGCCTTTGCAGGTCAAAAAAGAAGGGCAATTGTAGTGACCATGTTTTATGGCCGGAATTCCCAAGAAATTGTGAAAGTGCCTGTCCAACACTAACAAAGGAAATGCTCTTGACGAAAATAAAAAATATTGCAAACACATGTGCATTTAGGGCCTCATTGGTCTGGTTTATTTCGAAAACCGAAAAATAGAAAAAACTTCCATAAGATTAAAGCTTAAAAGCTTCGAAAGATGGCTTACAGAGTTGCCACGTTTCCACACATGAACTCATATGCAAATAGAGAGGTCAGTTTGCATAACATGACATATCCCAAACACGGCTGTCATCCGGTCAAAGAATGGTACTAATTTTAGGAAAATGGAAAATGTGTTTGCTACCTCGAATCCCAGGGAAATGATTTGCTATCTCCATGTCCTATAGTGTGGACGTAGGACGTAGGACATAGAAGTGCAGATCCTGAACAGGAGCGCATTCTTAATTAAGAAGTTTTGATGGGATAACATTTGCCGGGAAAGTTTTATCGGGTTAACTTTTAACATTTTACTGTATGTATTACCTTAAAATTATAAATTTAGGAACGCAGCATTGGACAGGGACCGAGTACAGGACTGCTCTACTCAGAGCTCAGTGATCACTGCAAAGTGCCAGAGGCCAAAATTCAGCCACAGAGCAGAGAAGACACTGAGGAGCAGGACAGAACATCGCATTTCTATTTTATATTTTGCGGTTTTGTCCTCCTTTAAGTAGAAATTCCCGGGAGTATTTATTCTCATTTCTTGCATTCAAGCTCAAAAATAGAAATCGGTCCTGCTGAACCCGGCCCTGCTTAACATTATAACATGAAGATCAAAATGGTATGGCTCTTAAAGCCGGCTTGTGATTGGCCAATATAATACTGACAAATGAGTAACATACGTTTTTATGCGATTTTTGTTCTACTTGTGAGGAAATAACGCGGAGAAAAAGAGAGAAAATCAAAATATAGACAATTTTGACATATGAAAATGGACATTACAGCAAGCGGCGTTGTCAGATTGCAAAATAATTGCAAAATAATGGGATGTACCGATAGTGCGATAGAAAACTTAAAAAACTGCGCTTACCCTATTCTTTATTCTACAAAGCTCATTTTAACTTCTTAAACTACTACGTTTAATGCAATTCAGCATTCTGAAAATACAATTCTTATGCATGGCAATAAAGAAGTACGAAGTGTTCTGTCAAGATGAAGTGGTCTAGTAATAAAAATTTTTAGCTTTTTCGCAGAAAACTTTCGTTTAAAATATACAAAAAAGCAATATTTACAATTTGGAAATTGAAAACTTATATGCTTTCTACATTTCCAAAATAAATATTACAGCTTTCTACCCCTACCGACATGGAATTACAACTGTTTGTTTCAACACTCATTTTATAAAGCAAAAAGTAGGTATATTGAAATGAATTAATAAAAAATTTATGCTAAAAAGCAAAAAATATTAAGCTTTTTGCAAAGAATATAGAAACAGGGTTTTGTTAAGATATACGAAAATTGCACATGAATAATTACAATTTGGATTTGGAAATTGGAAAACTTAGTTTTCAAATTTGGAAAGATGATACTAAGTGACTAAAATTTCGACCACTAACATATTTGCTTGAAAAAAATAAATTCCTTTAGAGTTTATGTATTCAAGTAGTTTTTAAGGAATATAGTTTTTAAATTTCAAAACCGACGATATAAAGACGAGGAGCAGCTTAAAAGACGAGTTCCATATTTCTGCTTTTCTGCATTTTTAATCTGGCAACATTGAATACAAGGAAAATGACTGTAAAATGAGCCCAAGGCCGGTTGACATTCGATTTGAGTGATTTGACCATTTCTTTTGGGTTGGGTTGTTGGGTGTGTGTTCATGTTTTTTTTTTTACTAATTTTGTCTATTGCTGTGCCTTAATATTAATAATGTTTTTATTTTGATTATTTTTTAAATTACAGAAATATAAATATTTGTGTCCGCTACTGTTCGGTAAGTTTGTTTGTGTTGTGTTTACCCATAGTAAGAAGGTAAATATCAACATTCGTTTGCAATCTGATTGTTGAATATTGTAAATACCAGTACCTATATATCAAGTAATAATTTGTATAAAAATAGCATAGGACCTCAATATCTTTTTTTTGGTGAATACATAGTATACACTTCTTCTTTCTTTTCAGTTTTCCTTGAAAAGCTTTTTGCAGACTTTTCTCTATTATTTGGTTTGAAGAATATAGTTTCTATTTATTATGTCGCCAACACCATTACCTATGCCTGGGTAAGCATGAAAATAGTATATACAATAAATGCATGAATTTCTCTAATGTTACGTATAGTCAGTTCAAATCTATGTTGGGTCAAAGTAAAGAAATACTAGATTAAAAAAAAAAAAGCTCTAGAGAGTGTTCTTGGTCAATGATTGACACTTAGTAGTGATGGTCATGGTTCATCAGGTTCAGACGTGTCAGTGTGAACCATTTTTTATATCACTCTCTGATACCATCCAAAGCTTTTTTGGTCAAGTTTTTCTTTACTTTGACCCCAGCTGGGAATTAAGGGGACTATAAGTACCTATTTTTTACTTTTTCTTGAACACTTGCATGTAACATTGCTTGTAAACTTCTTTATAAGTTACCTATAAAATTGTTAAAGGCTGTAGTTTGGAATGGCTAAATAATAAACTATCATTTTGTTAAAGCATTTGGTAAGATTTCACAAATTAGTTATTAACATATGCATAAACTAATAAATTTATTGATCAGGAAGTTACTTAGATAAAATCACCATTGCAATGCATAGTAATGGGAAAAGTGCAATATATAACACCAAACAGAGAAAAGAAAGAAATTTTCTTTTTTTCCAGTTACTTACATTACATAGTCAAACAGATCTTTAAAGTTGGCTTAAATGAATGTTGCTTGTTAATCCATTATTTAATGCCGTAAGTCTATGGCTCTGCCTACAAAGGTAAAAAAAAATATGTGTGAATTAGGTATCTATTTTTGAATCTTAGTAGTTAGTTGTAGTTATTTTCCTAACATCCAACTAAATCATAGTAGTTATTTTCCTAAGAAGTGCGCAAAGTTACACTTTCGCGCACGCAACCGCCGTTGCCCGAGCGACGCGAAGCGGAGTTCGGGTAGCAGTCAAGTGCGCAAAAGACACTTTGCGCAAGAATTAGGAACAACATTTTTTCTACACAGTATAATAGTCCATCTGTCACTAATATGGAACATCTTTAACGATTTTATAAATGATTAAGCTTTACAGTTCTTTTCTGCTACCCCTGTATTGATGGCGTGCGCGAAAGGCTTTGTCGCACGTGTCCTATGGAAACCAGTAACTTTTTTTTACGCTGCTATGGGCGACGTGCGAGAAAGATAACCGTGAAAACATGTGTCAGTTTGCATAGTGTCAGTAATGCGCGAACCGTGTCGTATTTTGACAGTTGTAGAAAATCTCCTTTTTGATATTCACAATCATATTCTTAATTTCAGTCTACAGCAACCCTTATAACAAGCATTGCTATGGATATTTTTTTACATGGGTTGTAATGGATGAAAATTAAGAATATGATCATGAATAAGAATAAGAAGATGGATAGCTCCATCCTTAGCTTGTAAAGATAATTTCGTTGCTTTCATTAGTGCTTTTTTTTCTGGAATTTCTTACATATTTTTTGAAAAAAAAATGGCCAACATGGTTCTTGAATTGTTTTTACATTTGTCAGTTTTATCTGATTTTTTAATTTTAAACTTTCAGTTTAAAATTAATTCTCAAGTTTCCAAATATTGGATTTCAAAGCTTTATTCCCATTTGAATAAATAGAAGCTTTTCATTTACCATAAAATTGCCATAAAAAAACAGGTTTTGATGATATAAAACAAAAATATCTAGATATTTTCTGATATGTCCTGCATTAGACAGTTTAACTTCCTGTTTGATTTGTTAGCTAACTAACACAACTAATAATATAATTACTGCTTGTACAGCATTTACTTACTGCACTTACTGTAATTGGAACACCTCTGATTGATAAAACATTAATACAGCATGTTCCTGTAGTAATTTACCTACGTTTTGTCATTATACAATATTTTTATCAAAAATGCATAACTCTTGTATGACTTGTATTATTATTAAACCAGGTGTCTGATGTTCATTTTACAATTTACAATACTGTAGAAGTTTGTTGGTTGCTTGTAAATATGAGTAAGTACAACAAAAAAAAAATCATAATTTGAGTGACACATAAATGTTTGGAAATATACTGGGCTATGTAGCTAATAGAGTTTTTGACTGGGCACACGATAGTGCGCTCCGAGTGGATATCCATCTTTATAACCACTATAATACATGTAATAGTATGAAAAAATGAGTGTAGGTAATACACTTACTCTATTAATGTGTCTCCATTTAATATCATACAACTAATAATAGAAAAAGTAGTTTATCTTAAAAGATGAAGTGCATCTCTAAAGAAGACGTACCTGCCGCAGCCATATAATCACGCGTCTTTTTTGATTATCACTAAAGTACTAAAAGGTATCAGAATTTTTAATACTTTAGTACATTCCGTTTTTATTGCTCATAAACATCGACATAATCCGATGTGTAACGAAAGATAACAAATTTTATTGACAATGATAAAAAGAGTAAACAGTCATTGCCAGAAACCTACTAAATTTCTGTAAACACATTAATAGTTGAGGTAGTGAAGTAAGAGAGCGAGCATGAATTTAAAGGACATGTCTCCAGTAATCCCAGAATTGGGGCCTATTGAAGAGAGCACCCTCGCACAGAGAAGGGCGTCCAGAGATTCTAAGGGTATTCAGTTGCAAGCAACCTATTACAAATATGAAGAATACGATAATGTGCCTTTGACTCCAGAGCCTACAACAGATAAGATACAGTCGACAAAGATGCAGATGTCATGGTAGGGCAATTGGGCTTGTGGCTGGGGAAGAGGGAGCATTAACCCATTTTAGATGTCCTGCAAATAATTTGCTAAAAAACTTAAGAATTAAACAATTTGTTATTTTTTAAGGTTATACAAATACTACTTTTTTAGGGTAACCCATATTGCCAACATGTCCAGAGACACAATGGTGTGCGCCAAATGCGGTGACGGTTTTAGTGCCCAAGAAAAAATTGTCAATTCTACAGGACAGCTTTGGCATCAACAGTGCTTTGTGTAAGTGTATTCTTTTTTTTCAGCAAATAGTACATGTACAGGGTATCCCATTTTCGGCACTTTTGAGGGGTATCTCCCTTATTTTTAAAGATAGAGGGTTGCGGTTTTCACGACAGTGTGCTACTTTTTTGTGAAACTAAAGATGGCGCCAGCAGAATTTTTATAGCCCTTTTGGTTTTTGAGATACAGGGTGGAATTGAAAAGTATCGCTTTTGAGGCACCCCCCGTATTACAGTTATGTTTAAACTTATCGAAGAAGTTAAAACGCATTCTTAAACAATTTTTTCCGTGGAATCCAGTGGCGTTGTTAGTTCTTTCCTAGCAACTTCAGTTTTTGAGTTACGAAGCAAATATATGTTTTTTTAAATGGAACACCCCGTATATTATCTTTTTATTTTATTAGTCATAATGTGGGATTTCCAAAAATATATAATTGTATGCAATTGTTTTCAAAACGAAGCTCAGAATTTAAGATTTTCTTAAATTTTCATTTTTGTCCAATTCGTTGGTAGTAGGCTATGGCTAGATGGCTAGCTTATTTGAAACAAAAGGCAATATGTCAAAAACTTTGTGGTTTTGTCACTCTTTGTTTTTATTAGTAATATGCTTGTTGTTTTGGTGTTTCTATTTTACTATTTAGCTGCTAATTAAATTAATTTTGTTACAATAATGGCGGTTTACGAAAATTATGAGAAGTATGATATGTTGGTTTGTTTTATACAATCTAATGAAAATCCCCAAGAAGCTTCGGAAGTATATTTCCAAAGGTAAAGTATTTTGCACGCTATGGTTAGGATACCATCTTAGGGGTCGTTTTTGCTATTATTAGATATCCAGAGAGAAGGCAACCTTTCCAGACATATTTGCCCGAATTAAATCAAATCTAGTAGAGCACGGATCATTTGTCCAGCCCAGGCCTAATTCATACTCCAAACAAGATAGAGAGAGAAAAGAGATAAACGTATTGGGTTATGTAGAAGCAAAGCCTTCATCTTCTTGCAAGCATATAGAGGAAGCAACTGGTGTATCCAAGTCTGATGCTCAGAGAATTTTGAAAAAATATAGGTATCACCCCTATAAATTCCACATAGTTCAACGTTTACACCCTGGCGATGCCGAGCGCAGAATGTTGTTTTGCCAATGGTATTTACAACAAATCCATACTGATGAATCTTTTGGCAGACTCGTTATTTGGTCCGATGAATGTTATTTTTCAAGTGCGGCAATTTTTAATCGCCATAATACTAGACATTGGTCCACAGAAAATCACCATTTAACTTTTGAGAGGGCACAACAAGGACGTTTTGGGGTTGGAGTCTCGTGTTTCATTTTTGGAAGACGCATAGTCTACAGAATTATTGAAGGAGGTCTGACAGCGCATCGTTACCGAGAAATTCTTGAGGAAGTTATTCCAGAACTGATGGAAAATGTTCCCTTGGCCCTTTATAATGCCGTTTTTTTTCAACAAGATGGTGCCCCAAGCCACAACTCTGCCCTTTTAAGGGAATTTTTAGACGATAACTTTCCTCAAAGGTGGATTGGTACCTACGGACCTGTAAGGTGGCCCCCTCGATCTCCCGATCTTTCAATTTTGGATTTTTTTTTATGGGGTTTTATGCAAAATGAAGTCTATAAAACACAGTATCAGTCTCGAGCGGAGCTTCTTGCGGCAATCAATTTAACTTTCCAAAATTTGCAAAGAAGGCCTATGATTCTTTTTAACGCGATTAGAAGAATAACGAAAATGTGCCAATTTTGCATACAGGAAAATGGCCGTCATTTTGAAAACCACCTTTAAAAGTCTCCAGTAATCCCAGAATTGGGAACACCCCGTATATTATCTTTTTATTTTATTAGTCATAATGTGGGATTTCCAAAAATATATAATTGTATGCAATTGTTTTCAAAACGAAGCTCAGAATTTAAGATTTTCTTAAATTTTCATTTTTGTCCAATTCGTTGGTAGTAGGCTATGGCTAGATGGCTAGCTTATTTGAAACAAAAGGCAATATGTCAAAAACTTTGTGGTTTTGTCACTCTTTGTTTTTATTAGTAATATGCTTGTTGTTTTGGTGTTTCTATTTTACTATTTAGCTGCTAATTAAATTAATTTTGTTACAATAATGGCGGTTTACGAAAATTATGAGAAGTATGATATGTTGGTTTGTTTTATACAATCTAATGAAAATCCCCAAGAAGCTTCGGAAGTATATTTCCAAAGGTAAAGTATTTTGCACGCTATGGTTAGGATACCATCTTAGGGGTCGTTTTTGCTATTATTAGATATCCAGAGAGAAGGCAACCTTTCCAGACATATTTGCCCGAATTAAATCAAATCTAGTAGAGCACGGATCATTTGTCCAGCCCAGGCCTAATTCATACTCCAAACAAGATAGAGAGAGAAAAGAGATAAACGTATTGGGTTATGTAGAAGCAAAGCCTTCATCTTCTTGCAAGCATATAGAGGAAGCAACTGGTGTATCCAAGTCTGATGCTCAGAGAATTTTGAAAAAATATAGGTATCACCCCTATAAATTCCACATAGTTCAACGTTTACACCCTGGCGATGCCGAGCGCAGAATGTTGTTTTGCCAATGGTATTTACAACAAATCCATACTGATGAATCTTTTGGCAGACTCGTTATTTGGTCCGATGAATGTTATTTTTCAAGTGCGGCAATTTTTAATCGCCATAATACTAGACATTGGTCCACAGAAAATCACCATTTAACTTTTGAGAGGGCACAACAAGGACGTTTTGGGGTTGGAGTCTCGTGTTTCATTTTTGGAAGACGCATAGTCTACAGAATTATTGAAGGAGGTCTGACAGCGCATCGTTACCGAGAAATTCTTGAGGAAGTTATTCCAGAACTGATGGAAAATGTTCCCTTGGCCCTTTATAATGCCGTTTTTTTTCAACAAGATGGTGCCCCAAGCCACAACTCTGCCCTTTTAAGGGAATTTTTAGACGATAACTTTCCTCAAAGGTGGATTGGTACCTACGGACCTGTAAGGTGGCCCCCTCGATCTCCCGATCTTTCAATTTTGGATTTTTTTTTATGGGGTTTTATGCAAAATGAAGTCTATAAAACACAGTATCAGTCTCGAGCGGAGCTTCTTGCGGCAATCAATTTAACTTTCCAAAATTTGCAAAGAAGGCCTATGATTCTTTTTAACGCGATTAGAAGAATAACGAAAATGTGCCAATTTTGCATACAGGAAAATGGCCGTCATTTTGAAAACCACCTTTAAAAACTGTTTACTTAATTATGTTGAATGCTGTAATAAATAACTAATAACTGAGATACTGATATTTAAAAAAGATTTTTTCTATTAAATTTGAAGATGTTATAAATTAGAATAATTATTACTTACATCGATTTTGTTCCTAATAATATTTTAGCCATAGCCTACTACTTACGAATTGGAGAAAAATAAAAATTTAAGAAAATCTTAAATTCTGAGCTTTGTTTTGAAAATATTTGCATACAATTATATATTTTTGGAAAGCCCACATTATGACTAATAAACTAGAAAAATAATATACAGAGTGTTCCATTTAAAAAAACATATATTTGCTTCGTAACTCAAAAACTGAAGTTGCTAGGAAAGAACTGACTACGCCATTGGATTCTACGGAAAAAATTATTTAAGATTGCGTTTTAACTTCTTGGATAAGTTTAAAGATAACTGTGATGCGGGGGGTGCCTCAAAAGCGATACTTTTCAATTCCACCCTGTATCTCAAAAACCAAAAGGGCTATAAAAATTCTGCTGGCGCCATCTTTAGTTTCACAAAAAAGTAGCACACTGTCGAGAAAACCGCAACCCTCTATCTTTAAAAATCAGGGAGATACCCCGCAAAAGTGCCGAAAATGGGATACCCTGTACATGATATAAACAGCTTTTGTGATACTGAGTAAAAACATTTTCCTAACAGGTTTATGACAATAAAAAACTCTTCTTTTAGGTTTTGGTTATTTGTTTAGTCTTCTTATAGATTGTCTTCGAAATCAAATACAGTTTATTGTGAATGTGAATTGATGATGACATCACAGTACTAGTAATTTACATAATAATGGAATTTATTATTCACCAAATTTGAGTAATTGTTAGCGTAGGCTTCACGTTCACTATTATTCGGTCCTGTTTTACTGGAAATAGAAAGAGAATTATCGTCAAATACCTTTTAAACTATATGTGTGTGGAACGATGTACATGTCAAGTGAATCAAGATTCTTTGGAAAATATTAACGTTTCTAGTTCTTAATAATCAAATTGTTTGTCTAGACGCACATGTTTATACCGGGTGTCCAGCAGAACACTGGACATAGGAGATTAACATGGGAAATCGGTTTTTATTTTTTTGCGCCTGTACGGTTGATTTGATTTAAAACTTTTAAGAGAAGTTGTAGAGCTTATGGTCAGCTATCATCCTGTATTTTTTTCAAAACCCCAGTTTTGGCCGTTTTTTGGAAAAACGCCTCGAAAAGTTTTAAAATTTGAATTTAGCGCGTCACCCCCGCCATGCATGTGCAGTGTCGCCAACATATTTTCACTGCATAATCACGTTAATTACTACATGATAGTCCCTCAAAATAAATAAGAAAGGAAAATCGGCTCTGACCCTGACATAGGAAATTATTATGCTGGCTATTAATTCTTGCACCTTTCGAGGCGTTTTTCCAAAAAACAGCCAAAACTGAGGTATTGAAAAAATTACAGGATGATAGCTGACCATAAGCTCTACAACTTTACTCTTAAAAGTTTTTCAATCAAATCAACCGTGCAGGCGCAAAAAAATAAAAACCGATTTCCCATGCTAATCTCCTATGTCCAGGGTTCTGCTGGTCACCCGGTATAATATCTTACCTATACGTGTTAAAAAGTAAATAAATTCCAGATGCGCTCAGTGTTTTCGTGAATTTGGCGATGGGGTTTTCTATGAATATGATGGTCGTCAATACTGTGAACATGATTTTCATGTTTTGTTCGCGCCATGCTGCCAGCGCTGCAATTCCTTCATAATAGGTAAGTTTTGATAATAGTGTTGCAAACTCAGGGTTCAATAATTCCAATGTATAGCGATTTAACACGAAAACACTATTATTTATTTATCCCACAAATACACACAAGTATAATTCGACTACTAAATAATTCACTACTTAACACTTTATAGCCTTCTATTATCGTTTGGTACTTTAGCTTACCTATAGCTCGATTAAATAAGACTACTGCTACGGCGGCGCTATTCGCCTTTCATACAACATCCTAAAAATACAGAAAAACCTAGAACATTCTTAGAAGAAAAATAGTTGATAAGAGTCGCACAAAAAAAGGTCGTAAATCACTGCGTTCTAAATAAACAGAGCAATAAATCACCCGTGACAGTTCCCATGCCGCAGCGCCCGGATAGGCCGCGAGCCGCGAAGGTCCAACCTCCAATGTCGCTCCGCCTCCCAGCGCCCGCTCACCGTAACATTGCCCTCCTCCTAAGGCTCTTCGGCCCGAACAGATAAAAGTTCCATGGTATCGTGCTAATCGATCCAGATGAACAGCCTTCATCTTTGACCTGGGGCTCCGCTGGAGCCTATACACCACGTCATCAATCTTCTTAATGATTGTATAAGGCCCTTCCAAATTTTGGCTAAGTTTGGGCGACTTTCCCCCGTTTCGCCGCGGATTGTACAGCCACACCAAATCACCATCCTGGAAGCCGCGAGAGTTAGTTAGAAAGTCGTATCTTGCTTTGGCTCGATCACTGGAGATCCGCAGTTTATTCCTGACTTGTTCATAAACATTGTTAAGCCTCTCCTTGAGCTCCTCCACAAAATTCTCAGAGTTGAGCGAATCTTTTTCTGGTGTTCCATACATCAAATCCGCAGGAAGCCTCATTTCCCTTCCGAACACACTTTCGCCGGAGTATAACCAGTGGCTTCGTGTATAGAGCCTCGATATACCATCAACATGAGAGGTAGATGTTGGTCCCAATCACGCTGTGATCTGTCACCATTTTAGACAGGTAATGTTCCATGGCCCGATTAAATCTCTCCACCATCCCATCCGACTGTGGATGCAAAGGAGTTGTCGTGGTCTTGCGAATTTCGAGAAGTTCCATGACCTTCTGGAAAACAGCCGATTCGAAATTTCGGCCCTGATCAGAAGAAGGTCGAGAGGGACTCCAAATCTGCAGAACATTTCATTTACTAGCACCGTTGCCACAGTCGTTGCTTCCTGATTAGGCAGGGCGTACGCTTCAGACCCTTTAGTGCACTAATCCATGGCGACCAAGATGTATTTGTTGCCTGACTCAGTCTGAGGAAATGGTCCCGCGACATCAATTGCTACCCTCTCAAATGGAGCACCTACAGTGTACTGCACCATTCGGCCCGGTGATCTTGTTCGAGGTCCTTTTGTGGCACAACAAACTTCGCCCTTGCGGCACCAAGATTCGACGTCTGCATGATAATTCACCCAGTAGAACTGCTCTTTGATTTTGCCCAAGGTTTTATTGTAAATATATATTATAAATATATATTACCCAAAATGACCTCCACTTGTTCCGTCGTGCATTTCTTGTAGTACATACGATTTTCTGCTACCAGGAAAAACCAACTGACTGACTACGGTCATGCCATCCGGACTCTCCCAACGCTCTCTTCAGTAATCCATTTTTCTATTCTTAGAGAGTGCCTCTGAGCCCATAGCGCCTTCAGGTTTGGACTTTTACCAGCAATTTCTTGCCACACTGGTCTCTTGTCGTCAGTCTTTGGCAAGAGTATAGGTCCAATATCTTGTTGGTCTCGAAGCGTCTGTGTGGTCCAGCCATCATTTAGTTCCACCGACATTCTCCTTACAGAAGGAAGTCCTTCACGCTGCTCAGTTCTTTGACAATGCCGACTATCTTTACATGGCCGTCTAGACAATGCATCGGCATTTCCGTGAGACGTTCCTGGTCGATGTTCAATGTGGATCTTTTGTCCGTTAATGCGTCTGGCCACTGTAAGACTTGCCACCCAAATTATTGACTTCAAAGATCCTGGGGGGTCTTAACGGGCCCGGTCAATTGCCCTCTTTCATTGACCGTAATTAGTTTTTCCTGGAATCTATCTTCAGCTGGGCCTGGAATACGGTTTCTTTGTGCTCATTTCCAAATCGTAGTTGCAGCGAATGTACTAAAGCTGTATCATTGCTTTGATCAGCTAACGACAGAGATTGGAGTAATTCAGCCGCTTTTCCACGAAGTGCTACCACTAATGATGTAGCTTTCTGGGTCTCTCTCTCTTCTTTCGGTTGTTGCATAACGGAGAGCAAGGTGGCAAGCTGATCCTCAATTGCTTGATACTGGCTTCTAGTCACTGGCATAAACACGTAATGTCCGGCAATGAAGCACCCACTTACAGTTCAGCAATATTAGTCCTCAAATTCTCACTGGTATCGCACTTCTGACACCAATTGTTGCGAACTCATGGTTCAATAATTCCAGTGTAGCAATTTAACACAAATTGAAAACACTATTTATTTATCCCACAAATACACACAAGTACAATTCGCCTACTAAATAACTCACTACTTAACACTTTATAGCCTTCTATTATCGTTTGGTACTTCAGCTTACTTATAGCTCGATTAAATAAGACTACTGCTATGGTGGCGCTATTATATCCTAAAAATACAGAAAAACCTAGAAGATTCTTAGAAGAAAAATAATTGATAAGAGTCACATAAAAAAATGTCGTAAATAACTGGGTTCTAAATAAACAGCAATAAATCACTCATGACAGTTCCCATGCCGCAAGCCGCGCAGGTCTAACCTCCAATGTCGCTCCGCCTCCCAGCGCCCGCTCACCGTAATATAGCTTAGAATAAGAAAATCGTAAATGCATGCCAAGCCTCTTGAAAAAATGTTTTGACACTTATTTGAAGATAATATGCAGGTGTCTCAATGTGTGTTATGCGTTAGATTACCTTCGATCAATGAGCGAATACAATACACATAATACATTAACCAATTCATTCTTGTTTTGGTCAGTTATACTCCTAAAAAGAAATTAGATAGGAGAGTGTGGAAAAGACTGCCGTGCGTATCACTGTCCAACTGACACTAACCTATCAGATTGTATTTGTATTGTTACTACTTTCTAACAAAATCATTCAACTTTTATTTAGGTCGGGTAATCAAAGCGATGAACACTTCCTGGCACGCCGAATGCTTCCGTTGCGAAATGTGTGAGTTAGAGCTTGCGGATACCGGCTTCATAAAGAACAGTGGACGAGCTCTGTGCCACGAGTGCAATGCGAAAGTAAAAGCGGAGGGTCTTGGCAAATACGTCTGCCACAAATGCCAGTAAGTATATATCCATAGAGCCCATTGTATATTAATAATACCGTACAATTTGTCCTAAAGCCTTGTCAAGGCCAAATTTCAATTTTGCTCTAGCTGTTCACTAACTATTTCTATGGTTCCAACTGAGAGAGAACATATACAGTGCGATTTTACATGTTACATTTTCGGACCCATGTTGAGTGGTGATCTATTAGCACTAAAGCTATGAAACTTGGCAAAATTAAAACTGAAGGTTCTAACTTTGCCCGTACTGGTCAATTAGGTCTTGAAGATTTGGAATAATGCATAAAAAGTAATTTCTTTTCCAAAAAAATTTCTTTTTACTTTCCTCGTAACTATTATGATTTCATTTTGAGCAGGTGCCTACCAAGTCATGTTACCACTACCATGGTAACAAGACAAATTTACACATTTTTTGAAGTTTAATGCTTAAACCATTTCCATTTTTTAAATGCCAAAAGTACGTGCCATTTTACCTACATTTGACATTTACCTGACATGCAAAGTTGAATAACAATAGCTACGAGGAGTTAAAAAAGATACAATTTTTCAGAAAATGAAAGCTGTTTTTTGCGTTATTCCAAATCTTTTGGACCTAGTCGGCCAATAGAGGTAAAGCTTACACCCCCAATTTTACTTATGTCAAGTTTCATAGCAATTGTGCTTATGGAACCCATTCAACAGGACATGAAAAATGTAACTCGTAAAATACTATGTTGCGCGTTAAAAAAAAACGCACTGTATATTTCCCAGACATTTTTATTTAAGTTGTAGATATGTTATATGTTATGTTTATTCAATTGACAAGAACAATTGTTCAAATAAAAATGCTCCTAGCACCTTATGTGAATTGAGCACTCAAAGAGGTGTTTGGATCAAAATATCACAACTTTAAAGTTCACATGTCATTTTCAGTGGTTTGTGACGATGTAAAGATGTAGAAACTATTCTCATTTGTTATGAAAACTGTTCTTTTATTGGACACAGGTCCAGACCCTCTGGAAATCAGGTTTTTGTCAATAACCGATTACAACAGTGTTTCATAAAAGAAATCATCAAGTTGATTTTTTAACAAGTTGGCTGGAATTAATTTTTTGAAGAGAAGGTATGTGAGCCATTTGGATTCTGCCAAAGCATAGGAGCCAACTTTTATTATTGAACACGCATTATATACGTAAAAAGTCTGAATAGTCCTTCCACGAGCCAAAATACCAATATGCGGTCAGTATCGATATTATTATTACTGAATAAACTTGCAATGCAAGCTAGAGATTAGGGTACTGAAGTTCTTTTTTTCTAGTCCAGGACCCGGGTCGATAGTTCCCGAAAGTGTTAGGCACCTCAAAATAACAAGTATATTTGAAATGAATAATATAACAGATAATAATTGTAATTATATGACATGTGTAACTTCAGAGCTACAAGAGCATTTTACGAAGTATCACTTAGTTTTGTAGGAGGTTGTATGTCAAGTATGTAGTTTGACCACAAGTGCCAATTCTGCTTTTAGACTAATAGGCTTAATAGTTATATTTACGTAGGTAAAGAATCAACAAATTTGCATTCGCCTTCCTCTAAAGGTTTGAGTTCCTAAATTTAATTATTACTAAGGCTTTCGTTCATGAGTTTGCAGAGGTAGAACTGGTGAAAGTTTTACTAGCATTTTCCATTTATGTGACAAAGAATTTTCTGCGATGGTTGTCTCTGCCTGCTTTCTGCAAACGTCGGCAAAATTTCTGCAGAAGACTAGAAGTTATTTTTTCGTTCAAGTCTTGGCTCTGCTAGATAGCTGTTCATATGAAGTGTTTTCTCCAAAACGGGCCCAAGAATCATTAAATATTAGCATATTATTAAGAATCACCCTGTATACTACGAGGGTCAATCTTTTGCCACGGATTGAAAGTGCAGTGTCAAGTGACCTATAGAAACTAAAACCAGATCGAATATTTGATAATGCGCACATCTTTATGCGCAAGGACATGACCAACGTTTTCGGATGGCGGCTCTAGAACGCACTGAGACTATACCCGTCTTTTGTTTTCTCAATAAGAATATAAAGATGGCAATCACTTTCAGAGACCTGGTTCTTCGAGCTGCATTTTCTAATGTTAAAAGTTAAGTCTCGAAAAAAATTTTAAAAATTCTGCGTTTCAAGAAATTTAATACTTTTTAAGGTCCAGGACTTTCACATGTAGTTTCGAGACCAAATATTTTCTCTGAAAGTTATTATGAGACTTGTTAAGCTCTATATGTTGTGGTTTTGTTATTAAAATTGACGAAATATTGAAGATTGCCCTAAAACACAATAACTCAATTCAATATGACCGATTTGTTTAGCGCTATAATTGACGATCAACCACTGAAGTTTCGTGGTGAAACCTACCATCCGTATCATTTCAACTGTGCCGCCTGTGGCGTTGAACTGGATGCTAATGCCAGAGAAGTTCGTAACCGTCCGGGACTGGCTAAAAACGACACCAACGAGCTTTATTGCCTGAGGTGCCATGACAAAATGGGAGTTCCGATTTGCGGCGCCTGTAGGCGTCCGATCGAGGAGCGGGTCGTTACTGCTCTCGGCAAGCATTGGCATGTTGAGGTAAGTTTTTAAAAAAAATCTAAGAGTTTTTGGTGATTCGATTTAAAATAAACAAAAAATTGTTTAACAGTTGTCTCCTCACAAACACATTAGTCGTCATCCTGCTCCAAAAGAATACTTTTTTTTACTCTTTGAAATCAACTTTCAAATTAAACTGGGATTCCGTCCAGGTTTTATGCGGTTTGAAGGCCAAGCGACTTTTATTTTCCACTATTTAGATCTGTATGGCTAGAACCGTAACAAGTAAAACACAACAGTAAAACTTTTACAAGGGTATCCAAAATTCAACAAGGAGATCGATACTACTGTAAACGCACTTTTCAGCCTATTTGGTTGAATTTGAGAACTTTGTTTCAGCACTTTGTTTGCGCCAAGTGCGAAAAACCGTTCTTTGGCCATCGTCATTACGAAAAGAAGGGTTTGGCTTATTGTGAGACCCATTATCATCAGCTTTTCGGTAACCTGTGCCATCACTGCAACCAGGTCATCGCAGGAGATGGTATATAAATATATTTTTTTATTTAACTAACAACATATCTTAGAAATAATTTCCAGTTTTTACTGCTTTGAACAAGGCTTGGTGCGTCCACCACTTTGCCTGTTCGGTGTGCGACCAAAAGATGAATCAAAAAACCAAGTTCTATGAATGCGATTTGAAGCCGGTTTGTAAGAAGTGTTACGAGAGATTCCCGAAGGAATTGAGAAATCGTTTGAGGAGGCAACATGAAGCCACGCCTCGTAGGGCGCCCACTCCTGTCGAATAAGGACATTGCGTTTGGTGGAATACCATTTGGCCTGCTTAGCGGTTTAGAACAATTAAGCTTGGGCCTTCTTTATGATGACAGGTATTTCAAGTTTGAATTCACTGCCTCTAAATATTAAAAAAATTACAAATTTTTAAAATATTCGGTAAAAATGATCGAAATATTTATTTTAAAACATTAGAAAGCTCGTTTTTTCTAAGTCAATAACTTTTTTTAATGCATATTATAGTATATTAAATTTTAACAAAGTGCCTTGATGATGCCCATAAATTCATCTCAATTGCTTTCTTTTTGCGGTCAAGTCTGAATTGGAAAAAACACAATATTATGGTAACAGGCTTGAACTTAAGATAAATTACTACTGTATTCATTTCTGTTTAGTGAAAGACTAATTTAGAACTGATAATATTATTTTAATCTCTAGTTTTTGTGTAGATTGACTTTTTGTTGTTAAAATAGTTTAACAGCAGCTACTATTTAACGATTAATGTTGTTTGTTGAATTTTATTGAAAGTAAAGTATATATTTACATGTGCAAACGAAAATAAATTTTGTTCTCATGCCCTGCGATGTCTTCACGCCCAATTCTTTGTAGAAACTACCTCGGAGTTTGATAGTGATCGGTGATTTCAAGGTTTCTAACTCAGGTTTGTCGTTTATTGTCGAATGTGATCTTTCAAAATCTTCAGTTTAATAAAAGGACATAAAAAATGTTAAATTTTAGGCGGCCCTGTGATTAAAGCAGTTTTTTAATTTCGCGTGGGTTAATACCAATACAATTATGGACAGTAATTGTTTTGATCGTGATATTACTTGATAAGTTATATCATAATTAAAACAACATCGGAGAATCGTTTTAATAAAGGACTCAGGAGAGAGAATGGCAAACATTTTAATAATAAATATAATAAAACCAATAGAAAACTATACAGAGAGGGCCAAAAATCTCGCATAAATTCATTAGAAAGTCGTCAGGAAATGTTTTTTATCAAAATGCTCGAACCCGTCAATTGTTCTTAGTTGTGCATTTTTTGACATGACAAACTAACCGAACCGACACTTTTGTTTGTAATTTTTTCAACAAATTCTAACTACAAAGTGTAGATTACAACTTAAAAATAGTACCTGAATGATCAAGACAGCTAATTGGGCAAGTCTTCTTTTAAAATACACCACTTTTTGAAAAACCCCTGTAAATTTTGTTCTGGAGCCTAATCAAAAATCGTTTTAAAACGTTTAGAGGTACCGTATATCCCAAAGGTTTTGGCATTGGCTTTAATTTTATCAAAAACAAGATAATATCAATTTGCCTTTGGAAACATATGATATTGTTTACTTTGACTTACTGTCAGTTCATATTTATTTATTTTGAGGTTTTCCGTTGTTTTAAGATGTCTTATAAATTAGAAATAAGAACAAGTATTTATCTATATACAAGTTGGTTGGGCGGGTACCCAAAGCTGAAATCTGTTGAATATTCCAGAATGAAAACATTTCACGCAGAACCCTTTATAGAACAATAACGGAGTGTGAGCACGGAATACCATGTCTAAATTTCCCAAAAAGTGGAAGACCACGTGCATTTACTGCACAGAGGTGAGAGAGGTTGGTGAGAAGAGCAAAAAACCAGGTTGGAATGTCAACGAAGAGACTGGCTCGTCAATACCGATCTTCTAAGAGTTCGATATCGTTGGAATTGAGGAGGAATGGTCTAAAATTTCGAAGGAGACGTAACTGCCCCAAATGCTCTCAAGCGCAACTCCTTCGTATACCAAGATGCTGTCGTCAACTGAGGCGGGTACACTTTGCCAATGAAAAAATCATTATTTTAGATGACGAAAAGTATTTCACTTTGAGTAGGAGGACACGGGACTAGGGCAACGTAGAGGATTGTCCTGACAATGTTAGATACAAACATAAAGCGAAATTTGCAGATAAAATGCTTGTCTGGTGCGCAATTTCTAACAGGGGTGTATCCAGACCTTTTGTGGGAAGAGGGAGGGGTGAAGCTTTGAATAGTCAAAGCTATATTGATAACTGCCTTTCCAAATTACTTAGTTTGTCCACGAACATCATGCTAATGACGATATCATGTTTTGGCTAGACCTAGCATCGTGCCATTACTCAAGAGATACCCAAAACTGGCTTTGACAACACCACATACGTACTTTTTGTTCCCAAAAACGATAATCCTCCAAACGTGCCGCAGGCTCCCCCAATAGAGGATTTATGGACTTTATTGTCTATGAAGGTTTATCATGGAGGCTGGGAAGCCCAAGATTAAGAACAATTAAATCCAAATCCCAATTTATCTGCCGTGTGCACGGTAACAAACAAGTAGGTAGGTGTGGGATAGTGTATACTTCGTGCAATTTTCTTTAAAATTCTTTATTGGCGGACCGGTTTCGTCGCAAAGGCCATCAGCAGCGCCCAAAAATCTGTTTAAGATTTTCAAAGAACAATTAAGACGGCGGGTTTACGAAAAACTGAGAGAAATTAATCTGAATTCCGTTCAGGACCTCGTGAGAGACATTCGAAGGAATTTGCGTCTGATAGAGCAAAATGAGCCACTCCCTATAATTCGATAGTTTAGTTAAGTGTTATTGAGTTGTAATTAGTGCTTAAATAAATTTCTCAATTAAAAAAAAGCAATAAATATTTTGTGCCAAAACTTTTAGGACATAAGTTATTATCCAAAGGTACAATGTGACATAAAAACTAATTTAAAAAAGTTGCTCTTGTCGAAAACAGGTAAATTCTAACACATTTTTAGCACTATTTTTGTCGCTCTGTATAACATCCAAGAAATTAACTGTTTAAGAATAGCGACCCTTTCCAACTGTACAAGAGACAGGCTTTCGAGAGATGTGCAAGTCGCTTAAATCGGATAACCCAACCCGGAAGTGCAGCGAATAAAAAGATACAAAAAAAGTGTCAGTGTCGATAGTATGTTGAGCACTTTACTTGACAATCTTACTCTGCGGCATCAAGGTTGTAGATGTCAGAGACTAACTACACTTAAAAACAAAAGATATTGTTCAAACCTGCACTAAATGGGGTCGCAAAAAGTATATTGTTGTAAAACAACGTTTTGATGATGTATTCTAACGTTATGTAGCCCTGCCCGTTCAGCTCTTTTTCACGCTAGAAGATAGTTATTTTAAATATTTTTTTTCCTTGTTATTTTTTGACATCACACATCATTATAACGCGTTTTTATTTTAATTGTCTCACGGGGAATTATTTTTTGTTTTTGGCATTAGCTTGCTTTGCTTGGAGGTCCGCCTCTTCTTCTAGAAGCAGTTCTACGGCCCTTGTTCGTCTTCTCACTATTGGAACCTTTGACCACCATGATTCGAAAGCTTCATCTTCCTACATTAGGAAAAAATACTATAGAATAAAAACGTCACAACAGTACCAAAAAAGTTAAGAAATTTGCATTATTTTCAAAAGAGCTTATTCACTTTTGAAAATTATGCTCTTAACGAGAAATTGGCCAAGAGTATAGTTCGAATATACAAAATTATTTTCTAAATCAAAATTCATTGTTCCATTTGATTCTTGCAATTGTGGGAAATAAGTACTTATTGATGAGCTAACATTTTCAAATTTTCTTCCTCTATCAAACCATAAATGACCTTTATGCAATTATAGGTAATGTGAATACCTCAAAATATATAGAACAAACGTAACGGATTCTTTTTTGGGCGCTTCGAAAGCATTCAGTAGACGCATTGCATACATACACTATAACGCGTCGCATAACAAATTTAGAGTCCAAACTGTTAATAAAATAAAAACCTCATCTTACCTCCTTGTAAATTGGTGTTTTCTTGCATAAAACATTAACTAGTTCCAAGGGACTTAAAGGATGTACCCTGAGTTGTAACATTCGTTTAACAGTAATTACTTCTTTAACTGTTGCCATAATCGAACCTAAAACCATTTTATTATAAAGGGACATAAATTTGTTTTGTCCACGGCTGTATAATAATATGGTTATCATTTGTCAGGTTGTAAGCACATAATAGGGCATATTTATATAAATTACAAAAAAAATTGTATATTGTGCAGCTAGTGTCGAAAATTGCACTTTTCACACGAGTGTGGTTTGAACACGAGCAGTAGGCGAGTGATACAACGTTACAAGAGTGTGAAGTGTGATTTTCGTATGTATTGCACGCTATACTTTTTTTTAGGACTGCGATTTTGCTTCATAAATGATCATTCGTATTATAAGAAGTTCCGTGTGAGAGTCTGTCTGAGCGCAATGTGCACTTTGCACACTCTGTTTGCAATATGCGATTTTTAATGGTAGTTAGTAGCGCATTTAGTTCATTTTCGAGGAAGTCGTAGAAAAAAGCAGTTTGAAGCTTCAAAGTGACAGTTTCAAACTGCCTTTTGCAGTTTAGGATTGCAACAATTAAATCTTGGCAATGAAAGTAACTAATAAAAAACAACTTGAAAAACAAATGTAGATTTTAACGTCACTTTGACAATCAAAACAAAACGCGTGTTGACGACCATCTAATTAATTATTATGTAAAAATTTTAAATTAAACCATGGACAAATATAGCCTATTATAGCAAGTTGCATATATAAGCCATTCACTTATTATTGTCGTCAAGTAGGCTTTGGAAATTTGATTTTGACATTTTTATCGTATCTTCTCAACATGTGCTAAAAGGAGATGGGTATAAAAAAAACTGAAGGTTTCAAAGGTAACTAGATGACAGAAATAAGTGAATGGGTAATAATAGACATCATTACCTCAGGTGAATTGCGCCACTTGCTACGCTCGTGGGCTCAAACGACACCTTCGGTAATGATGGCCTACATTATATGCTTGTTGGATAATATAGTATTAAAGTAGGTATATATCGTAAAAAAGGGGGCTATCAGGTTTTTGCATTACTTACCAACTGTATATCCATCAGATACTTTACTCATGACGCTCGTATCAAATTTAATGCAACTTACAGACATATGTTGGCTCAAGAGGTGTGTCCAGACAAAGTATCTAAAATATAGGATATGTAACAATAAAGAAGAAATAAATAAATTGTTCATAATACATTTGCCTAATGGAACTTAATGTACTACTATATTACCTGGAGCTATAGTTAGGACGAGGTATCATTAGAAACTTCTGATAAACTTGTTGCAACATCTTTTGATCACTCTCCCAAGGATTGTCCGAAACCCCTATGAGAATAACCCTGTCCTCTGGACTAAAATCTTTAAAAAATGTCAGGTTAAGGTCGAATAACATCGCTTGGTTAAAGTCTCACTTTTCACTATTTTAGGTAAGTCTTTCTTCAACCTCTTTGGGTCGGTTTTGTCGGTCTTAGATACTTTTTTGACGTAGGGTCTTTCTGCATTTCCCATAAAAATAACCGAAGGTTGCAAAAGTTTAGACACTTTGACTACTAAGTGAATCAGCATGATTAATCCCGACTTGCCTGGATATTTGCCCACTATATTTGCTGGGGTCAAATCAAATAAAACCGCTCCTGAAATGTATTCATTCACGGAGTAAATTCTTTGACAATTAACAGGTTTCACCTTTATTAACGATATAAAAAAAATGCTAACTTGTATTGAATTTTGGTTTTTTCTTTTAAGTACAATCTGCGCTTAAACGGCAGAGAATTTAAGGAAAGAGAAATGTAAAATTAATTTTACTGATATATGACGAAAATAGAAAAAAAAAACAATTAAATAGTAGAGTTGAAGAAGATCAAAAAGGGTTCTTATAGATTATACACGTACCTGTTTCGTTGCAAATAGCATGAACCAACATGTCTTTACCAGAACCTTTCGGGCCGGCCAAAAGAATGGACTTAATATGAGGAGTGGCTTGGTGTAGCCGTTCGGTTAACAGTGGCACTATGCAGTATTCAGCTAAAATCTGCGAGGTTTGAACCATTTATATTTTAGTTATATAGTATAGAGAGATTGTGTGTTCAATAATTACAATCATCAAGTTGTCTGTGAATTAAAGATGAGTACAGGGTGTCCCGTTATAAACACCACTCACTTTAACGTTCTTGTTTTTCATTTTAGAAAAAAAGTTTTTTGCAAAAGTTTTAGCATTTTAGCGAAAGATTTGAACACAGCTTATTTCGAGTATACTGGGTTTCCCAGAAAAGTATATCAGAGCAACATATATTTTTTTTAATGGGAAGTTGCATAAATATATAGGTTTATATTTAACAGTTCGCAAAAATGTAAAAAAAAAAATTATGTCTTGGCCAAGATTCCTCTTATAGCCCCGCTGTAGTTTATAGTGTAATTTGCTCAAATAAACCCCCTAAATTTTAAAAAATTGTTTATTTTCAACAAAATAATAACTAATTGAATTAGTGATATTAAAAACTAATGTTTATATGCGAGCAAGTGTTGGAAATGGCCATGATGCATTTGTACACATTCTATTTAATTCGTTAATTATTGCGTCTTATGTTTGGGGTATCACACCTGCTTCTGCAGTAAACAAATTTCTTTAAGGGTCTTAGCTAACCAAAATTGGCATTTCTACGTTTTTTGGCCTGAGTATTAAAGATAAGCCTATCAAACCATATATTGTTGAAATCGCCTTGATCTGCTCTATCCAACTCTGAATATAAGTATACAGGGTGTGCCATTACCCTGTATATTCGATACATGTATCCTTCACTAAAACGCTTCAACTTTTGTATAAAACTTGTTTTTAATGAAAAACAAGATAAAGTGGGTGGTGTCTATAACGAGACGCCCTGTATTATCTTCTTTATCATAATTCTATATAAAAATGCATAACATGTTGAATTAAAGATTATGGCAGTGTGCATTAAGTAAAAAGACGCTCCCTAACAGCTTTTTTTTTGTATCATTACCTGTCGAATATCACCAAGACCGCAAGGCGGCTCCCGCCCCTTGTTATGAGGTACGGGAGCATTAAATGACTTCTCACCTATAAAATCCTTTAACCATATTTCTGGACACCTACAGGGATATATCATTAAATAAATCTGATATTCAACTAAGTACTGACTTACTTTTTGATAATGCCATTCGCAACCAACTCTTCAAATAGGGACTCAGTAGTTCGATCAGGTGTTAGATCTTTCTCTTTTTTTTTCTTTCCTTTTTTGGCGGCTTTTCTGGTCTTTTTACTGGACTTCTTTTTCCCCTTGTGTCCTCTGTCTTTATCGTAAGCTTCCTATAGATACCAACTTTTTTTTCATAGACATGCATGCAAAAATTTCTAGTTATTATAATGCACCTGCCATATTATATTGGTGCGTTAAAATGGGCATTTTTTATTTTCTTCTAATATCAGAACCTCTAAGAAAATTGTGGACAGAATGGCGAAAGTACATTAGTATGTAGATTCTTGCATTTTAATTTTTTGGTCTCGTTTACTCCAGATTTTTGTTGTTTCTTATTCTGGTGATATAAGACCAAGACCCTTCTATATGTAAACACGTACATGACCATACGTCGATGAATAGACTTTATTTCCAAAAAGTACAACACATTTTTCTCTACCTATCTCTTTATACATCACGACCTCTTAACAAGTTTATCTCTCTTGTAGCACCCCGTTTTTCATTAAAATAATGTTGGAAACACGTACGTACGCTTATATAGCGTACATACGTGCTTCCAACATATACTCTTATAGACGCTTATATATAATGCTTTCTTATCTCGTCGTTGCTTGGTTCTGCCCCAAAGACATAATATTGTTACGGCCGACCATCGGTCCCCAGAGATTCGGGCCGAAGCGGTAACGCCGAGCGCCGACCGCCGCCCCGGGAATCCATCTAGACTAAACGAGAACCGGGAACAGTGGCCTCCGTTTTCGAAAGTACGAGAGTGTGTTCAGGCCGGGTACCTATATAAACTAGCGAGCCGCGCAGTATAGAAAATAAGCAGACAAGCGAACAGTGCGAGAGTAATTGTGTTTTAATCGCGGTGTTATAATTAAAAGTAAATAATAGTGTGCAGTTAATTGATGATAAATTATTGGAACCCGTATCCCGTAACAACTGGTGTTAAAAGTGGGATAATTTTCGTCAAACTTGTGACTGAACGAACAAAGGAGTCTTCCGCCCGTTCAATTTTGCGTGGTAAGGACAGTGCAAGAACTTTGGTGTTTCTACATGCCATATACTCGATCTACTACAAAAATCATGGATGAATAACTGGCAGCATTTATGCAAATGTTGAAGAAAGGCAAAGAAGAGCAAAGGAATTTTCTGTAAGAACAAGAAAAACAAAGGCAACTTAAGAAAAAGGAACAAGAAAAACAAAGGCAGCTCGACAAAGAGAAACAAAGAAATTTTCTGAAAGAACAAGAAAAACAAAGACAACTTGAGATAAAGGAACAAAGAAAAAATCAAGATGCTCTGTTTCAGGCATTAACGGATGGTCGTCGCGAGTTGCAAGAACTTGTCTCAACCAAAATGACTGAAGTCAAACAAGACTTAAATCATTTTGTTAGATCAAGTTAAACCAGACGTGGATCAAGTCAAATATGAAGTAGAGATAAAAATGACGTAGTTAGAAGAACGGTGGCGGATCTGGGAAACACGTTGCATCAGTGCGTCAACTTCAACCGCTGAGCGATGACACATTACTACTTAGGCCTCCAGTTGCTTGCAGATCAGACAGAACTACGGATGAGTCGGCAGAAGCCAGGCGAAAACCTACAGGAATTTGGAGCGGACATTGAGCGTGTGACAAGATTAACGTATCATGCGGCTCCCTCTAATTTCCTTGACCAGCTGTTAGAACAGCAGTTTATCGAAGGAGTTCGCGACAGTGAAATGAAATGCCATTTGAGGTTGATTCGTCCTTCCACTGCAAATGAGGCATTATTTCGGGCATTGGAGTATGAGGCGTCTAGAATAAACACGGGCCACGGAGTTAGAATAGTTGACGTACAGGAAGAGCCGCAGCCAAACCCAATCTTAAAGCAATTGTTGGACGAGCAGCTTTAATTCAAGAAGCAAATGACTTCATATTTCGACCAATCAAGGAGCAGGGCACAAGACATAGGCTACAGAAGAAATATGGACCTAAATGCCGACCTACAGAAACCGGAATCTTGTTTCATCTGCGGCAGAATGGGCCATTGGGCCATTTTAAAAGGGAATGTGGCGTGCGACGTAAAGGAGTCAGACTCCTCCTCGACAACAATCTGGTGGACTGACACATCAACCGCAAAAACTAAGACCAGTCAGTATGAAAGGGCGAACGCTGACTGGCCGCACGGAAGCCCCCAGGATCATTAGGATTGGACAGCTTGGAAGAAGCCTCACCATCCCTGGCAAGATTGAACTTTATCCAGGCAGTTCTCATGGTAACGCAGATGCAATATCGCGCAGGCCTTGCAAAAGGGAACGATGACACTGCCAACGAGATGGACCAAGTATTCTTATGAGAACCAGGATTGACGTCGACAAACATTAGATCACTGAACAAATGAAGGTCGAACAAACAACCGATAATGCTGTGGGGTTAATACGTCAATGGAAGTTGGAAAATCAAAGACCTCATTGGAAGGACATGAGACAAGAGTCCGGAAGTAAAAGCTATGTGGGCTCAATGGGATTCCTTGACGATTTAGAATGGTTTATTGAAGTGGACTTGGGAAAGCCCCGACGGGAAAAGTGCCACCCTCCAGCTTGTCGTACCCGAAAGTAGACGGAAAGATGTCGTGCGAGAAATACACAATGTGGTTCATCTTGAACGGTTAAAGACTTATAGTCGGGGAGATTTCTTTGATCGGGACGATCAGAACTAAGAGGCGGGCAATGTTACGCCCGACCGCGGCTCCGGGAATCCATCTAGACTAAACGAGAACCGGGAACAGTCGCCTCCGTTCTCGAAAGTACGAGAGTGTGTTTCAGACCGTGTATATAAACCAGCAAGCCGCGCGAGATGGGATCGAATAGATAGTGCAGTGTAGAAAATAAGCGAAATAAGCGGACAAGGGAACAGTCCGAGAGTAATTGGGTTTTAATCGTGTTGTAATAGTTAAAAGTAATTAAAAGTATGTAGTTAATTGACGACAAATTATTGGAACCCGTATCCAGTAACAATATGAAAGATATGAGTTCTTGAAGACGAAAGAGATAGGCTAAAAAAGTTACGTCATTGGTATTTTGGCAAGAATTAAAACAACTCGTATCGCCTTTTTGGTGTCTATTGTAAAAGGTGTCTGAAGAAAACCGAACAATCTATAGCAAAGAAGACTGACCTGTAAAAGCATTAGTTCGGCCTTCATCATTTCGTCCACAATCTTTCTTAACTCATTTTCCAACTCTGACATTTGCTCGTTTTCTATTATATCTTTATAGTGGTACTGTCTTGGGTTGCTTGATTCGTCTTTATGGCGCCAGATTTCATCATATTCTTCTTTTCTATAATAATTCAAAATATAACAGAGTACATAACATAATATAATATAGTGTTGACCGATTGCAGATCGCAAAACTCACATATCACTTTTCGTATTTAAGATTTGAATTATTTTGATCCGACCACATAAAGAAATTATATACTAAAAGTTGATGGATAGTACGGGGTGTTCATTATAAAACTTCATCTAGTTGACTGTGAAATGTCAAAAGAAAAGGATGGAGAAACAAAAGTCCATTTAGATTAAGTTTTATAATGAACACCCGTATATGCTTACCGCACATTCAATTCAGGTAGAAACGTCGAAACCATTGCTTTTGACCGAGTGTCTTCTTCTTCGCTTTCAACCGGCACCTTATTTGCTTCTTTAGCACTTTTAGCCGATTTATCTTTCACTTTTGACTTCGAATCCTTCGATGACCCCGGGGTGGACTTACTAGTTTCGCTTTCAGTTCCTAAATTTATTTTTCATAGTTTTTCATAGTTTGGTTTTCATAGTCGAAAATTTCTATCTACCCCTAAGTCATTGACTTATGGGTATTAAAGTTTTTTAATGGAACTTACAAAAGTAGCATAAACGGAGTAGTTTTCTTTTCACTCACCCTGCCTGCTGAGCATAAGTCGCGAAGCACTTCTTTCGGAACCCGTATATTCGGGAATTTTTCCTGTTTGTGCTTTGTATTCGTGCAACCATCCTCTTACCTGGTCACTAAGTTGCTCTAATACTAGACCCCTGAAACATTATAAAGTATCCACAAAAAGTACATAAACTTTAGGAACATAATAATACCTCTGATTTTTTTCCAGGGATTCTCTAATATTCCTAATATCAAGTTCATACTCAATCTGACGCTGTTTTTGTAATTGTTTTCTTCTCTCTTTGTTTAGGATGTCGTTTTCAATTTCTACGTTTTTCTTTTTAGGTGGGGGAATCATACCTATATCAGTTTAGATGTTATTTTATAAGTGGTCACGTTTTTGAATTATTCTCCTATTTGGGTGCGGTAAAAGCGTTTTACTCTAAGCATTTGCGAGTTAAAACTAGAAAAATATTTTTTTCTACTCCTACAGGGATATTTTTGCTTTTCTTAACAGTTAACAGAATGGATAAGTAGAAAATTGCAGCTATACCTCGTTCACTTATTTTTGGCATCTCGTTATCTTTAGAACCTTCATTTTTTTTATACCTATCTTTTTTCGGCCCATGTTGAGAAGATATGATAAAAATGTCAAAGTCAGATTTCCAACGCTTACTTGATGGCAATAATAAGTGAATGGTTTATACCTGAACTCATATTATCCATGTCTAGGTCATATGAAATCGACCAATCATATGGGATCGACCAATCTATCTGTGCGATGTGAAATAGGCCAATCACAGCAAATCATATCTATGCAATATGAAATAGGCGAATCATGGGCAATTCTACCTCTGCGAGGCGAAGGCAGTATCCATTTCGTTAAAAATGTCAATGTCAGTGTGCAAATAAATTAAGACGTGGAGATGTGGAAAAAATAATAATTTAATACTATATATTAAACTTTGGTATATGTTAAAACTCGGAGTGAACCGCTCAAAGCTCCGTCCGCCTGCGATACCGCCATCATATCCACCCGGCCAGCAAAACAGTATACTACAGCACACTTACAGTATAGAACACAAATTTAATACATATGCACTCGTTTTTTTTTTTACCTATGACATGCGTAAGTACTTACATCGCACTTGTTAGGTAAGTAAATAACTATTACCAATCAAGAGCATTTCCTGCAATTTCCTTCTCCGGGTGGCTCTTCTAGCTACATATCCTCGCCATATTTTTTGAATTTTTAGCGCAGCTCCCATGTTAATTCCTCGAGTTTTCTTTTCAACGTCTTCACCCTCACCTGTATAAAATAAAATATATGAGGCGGTTATGAAGTCAGCTTTTTTGTCTAAAAAATTAGAATCGTACCTGCAGCAGCACTGGGCTTGCTTTTCTCCTTCATGCTCCTGATTTCCTTCATAAACTGAGCTCTGAGCCGGCCTTGTCTAGCTCGTTCGTGTGTTTGCAGTATCAGAATGGCTTGTTGTTCAGAGAGCGGCTTCTTCTCTTCAACCTTCTCTGCAAAACCCAGCTTATCTAAGACGTGTTCAATAATTCTTTTTTTATAGAGAATATCGTCTTCTCTCTCATCCCGAAAACAATTTGGAATATTAAGTTCCGTTTCCATTGGTGTCAGATTTAGTTTTTCCAGCAAGTCTCCACAGTGAGTCCACTCCGTCAGGTCAGCTTCTACGAGGTCGCTCTAAAATGCACCGCGTAATCAGGAGACGACGGGTATACAGGGTGTTCGTAAATGTTACCACAAATACTTAACAAGGTAGTTCTACAGCAAAAATAAGTGTGACAAGATCTTATAACACTTTTTCGAAAACTCAATAATAACGAAACTACGTTAAAATATTTTTTTTTAAATAACTTTTCTTGTTGGTTGTCTGATTGTATTAAGATGTGGTATGTGGTACACTTATTATTCATGGTGTTCTGTATTATTGGTCAAAAGTTGACATTTATCCCGTAACGCTAATGGGTTAAACTCAGTTTTATTGTTGTCTATACTCACTACCTTATAATTTTTTTTGAATTTAGTTATGTATGGTTTCAAAAATTAATGAGCGCTTAAAATTACGTAAAAAGGGTTTACTTGCCACATCTCTATAAAAGGAGCGGTTTTCGAAAAAACCTACTTTTAAAATTGTCTTGCACGGTGTCGATAACAATAACGTTGAATTATTTCCAACGTTTTAACAGAGCGTGTCACGGAAACAAGTGAATATAATTATTTTTTATTCCATAGTCGATAGTATTTTAGATTTTATAATACAGTTTTAAAATCTTCATAGCAAATTTAGCAAAAAGTGTCGTCCATCCTCCTCAATGCAGAAATTAAGCTTTTTGTTGCGACAAGCCCTTAAAAATATTCCATTCTTTTGTTTAATTTCTTCACACTTGTCAACAATTATCTGCCTCAATTCGGGAGGATTGCGTACTAGCGTGCGATCTACTAGCGATTTTAGATAACCCCAAAAGAAAAAAAATCCATGGGATTTGTCAGGAGAATTGGAAGGCCACTCTATAAACCTAGCCCGTCGAATCCATCTTTCAGAATATGTTTCATTCAAGAATCTCCTAGCATCTATTCCATATTGAAAGGTAATCCATAATATAGGGGAACTCCATGTCGTAATAACTACATTGAATTTCTTGCTTGAAGGGTCACACAATAAAAAGCAAAAAACAAAACGTTATTAAGTAGACCGCCAGGGTGAGTTCAACCTCTTAGCAGTAAAGGATCATTGTCAACTTTTGAGCAATTATACAAAAGACCATACATATTAAATGTAATAAATCTAAATAGAATTGGGTAACAAATCAAAAACTGATTTCATAAAAATAATTTTTAAAATCTAACTTTAACACACTGTAGATCGGTGTAGACTTATTCAGCTTTGAAAAAGAATTGTAGGAACTTGTGGTAGTCATTTTTGCTGTAGGACTACCTCGTTGAGTGTTGGTCGCGCTATCCCGGACACCCCGTATAACCAAATACACGACGTTACCTTAAGCTCTAAAATTCTTCCCAAAGTAGCTTCCAGGAGTTTTCTCGATAAACTTCTTTTCTGAGGATGTACTATTTGATCTACGCAAACTGCGAGTTTATTAGCGATTACGATGTAACGTAAATATAGGGTAGCTAACAGCTCTCGGTACTCTCTTCTGTCAGCTTGAGATGGTTCGCTATTAAGATTTACGGATAAGTAGTCTTGGACACGTGCCAATTCTTCATTGTAGTATGTGTGAGACATGGCTTTAGTTTCAAGTGATCAGTAGTCTTCCAATTAACTTCGTAGGTACCCCACTTTAAAATTATTAGAAAATTTTCTTGTATTGAAAGAAAATTTGATAATACTTCTTGGTAGTCTTGATGATACTGCGATGAACATGATCAAACAATTTTTTATTTTAACCATTGGCTGTTTGATCAATATATTATTATCTTTCTTGATACCTCGGAGAAATTTATTGATCCAGACATGTTCCTTCGCCATATATCAAGAAAACCTTAAAATACGTATAATCATTATAATCATGTTTTGTGTACGTTAAAATAAATTTTGATTTTTAAATTTGGTGTTAAAAGAAAATTCGACATATTAGAATTTTCGGTTAATAGCACGAATTTTAATTAAATATGTATGTTATAGAATCAAGGTGGTCCTTACACGACTTTGTAAAAACATATTCAATATGTTATAATAACGGTTTAAAATATTTCACGACAATTATGATGTTCTTGTCGACTACCTGTCTTAACTTTTTAGTAGTAGAGTGCTTACGATACTTTTTTGCGCGCCATCTCTGGGTTGCCATACAAATTTATCATTTTTGACAGCCAGCAACCTGCAGTTAATCAGCAATAAAAGCAGAAATCTTTAACTTGGAAGTTGTTTGACTATTTTTGTCATAATTTTATTAATTTTAGTGTGTCACCCGTTAGATGTCGCAATGACTGCTCTAGTAAAAAATTAAAGATAAGAAGAAAACAACAAATGGCAGAATAATTTGAACACAAAAGGCGCTCTAAAAAATCAATACCCCCAATAAATAAATATTTATCAATGTTTGGCCATAAATAGACGTGAACTAGCAGGAAATAGAAACAATTATTATATAAGTACGTACAATTAGTACAGAAATAACAATGACATCAGTGGAAAGTGATATTGGTTCTACAGATGTGAGTATGATTTCTAGGACTTTTAAGTACAACCTGTTATTTAACTTGAAAATCTGTTCCTGTTTCATGAATTTAATATTTAACTGTTAGCCCTAAGCTCTAAGTGGTGTTTTAAATTACATATTTTGTCCTTTAGAAAATGTCAGGCAACGAGTCAGTTCAGGTGATTGTACGATGTCGACCCTTGAGTTTCAAGGAAATTGAGCAGGACTGCAAGAATGTTGTTAAAATTTACTCAAACAGGGGTGTCATAGAAGTAGAGAACCTTAAAGCCAGAAGTGACAATGAGAGGAGCAAGATTTTTACTTATGATGTGGTGTATGATGAAAAGTAAGTTTTATTATAGTTACTAAACTAGGTACAGGAATCTATTCATCAGTTTACTAAAATGCCACTTTAAGGGTTTTTTTAGATTAGTGGTCATTTGCATTGATTTGCATTGAAAAAATACAGAAAAAATGCACCTGAACTAATCTTATCTAACAAAACGTTCTGTAGTTCAAATACGAAATAAAAACATGATGTTTTCCACTGTTACACTTGGCCCCACACAATATGTATTCTAAATTCAAAAATCTTATCTATAAAATTATTGAAAGTATTTTTTACTTTTTAACTTTATTAGTACAGTTGGTAAACTGAAATCATACCTAATTGTGAAATATGCCTCATTCAATTCATTTCAATTTGATTTTCTTATTACCTTGCGACAACAAAAATGATTTATACAGTCCTTTGGACAGACCTGTAGCATGTCTAGAATTAAATCATAAATATACAACATATTTCTTGATGTTTATGTTCTATCATAGATCAACACAGCAGACACTTTATGATGAAACTATACGGCCGCTAGTTGCTTCTGTTTTAGAAGGTTATAATGGATGTGTTTTTGCTTATGGCCAAACAGGAACTGGCAAAACATGGACCATGGAAGGTAGGACATCTTTACAGTTTAATTTTTTTCACTATGTCTTTGAATATAATGTGGAAATTTGGTAGCAGTAGTGTACATGAATGTAGAGTACAACTTTGATAGTCTGGACAGATATTGATCCAACATATCTGGACTGGACTATCTATCTATCTGGACTAGCAAGATATCCAGTTTATTGGACTGATTTAAATCCTTCATCCTTTAATCAAAGTACTCTAATTTTGATGCAGGTTAGCGTCCCCAAGATTCCAAAAGCTCATGTTTTAGTGGGTTGAGGACAAATAAAAACTCAGTTTTCTCTTGAAAAACTCCTACTTTTCATTTACGTCTTCATCAGGGCCATTCTCTCGCGAAAGAGGATTATGTCATAAATGTTATGGTATCCACAATATAGGCAAATATGATTGCTGAAGGGTGACACCACACAAAACGCAGTTCCTAAGGTTATAATATGTAAAGGCATTCATGTCACACACAAGTAGGAGCACCAGTACAAGTGTCGAGCCGACAGTAAGGCCATACTGTCGGCTCGACATCTGGACATCTATACTGTTGCTCCTACTTGTGTGTTTGTGATATAAATGCCTTTACACATTATATCCTTTAAAACTGTGTTTTGTGAGGTGTCACACTTCAGCATTCATACTTGCCTGTAGCGTGGATACCGTAACATTTATGACATCATCCTCTTTCGCGAGAGAATAGTCCTGATGAAGAGGTAAATTAAATGTCGAAACGTAGGCGTTGTGCTGGAGAAAAAGGAGTTTTTATTTGTCCTAAACCCACTAAAACACGAGCTTTTGTACCCTATTTTATGTGGTCTTTTGTGCTGGGCCATTATGTCCACTTTGCTTAAAAAAAACAAGAATGTTACACAGACAAACATTTCAAAACGTCCTAATAAAAGCAGGATTTAGATTACTGGAGTGCCCAGTGTAGCAAGTGTCCAAATTCTCGAGGTTGTACTGTATATGGAGTACAGGTTACAGGGATATTAAATATAAACTTAAGGTCTGTTTCATATGTCGTAGCATATTACTATTTTTTAGAATGTTATTCAAATTTGCAACTTATCAGTGGGATCTTGTAAGTGTAAAATTGTAAATTTGTGGATTTGAATAGTGCAAGTTGTAACAAATTGTTGGTTTCAAATTTACAACAATCTGGAGGAAATACAGAATGTCTCCTATGTTAACAAACTTTCAGTCAATGTTATTAAAACAAAATATCTCTTTATAAATATTCAATACCCTATCATCTCTAACCCAACACTCTGTTTATATGTCTTCAAAACAAACCATTTTCAAATGTATCTTTATAGTCAAAAAAAATGTTTGGGACATCCTGTATAAAGAAGAGAAAAACGATATTCTTATCTCTTACTGTATTTTTGAATTTGTGACATTAATTAAAATATGTTTAGGTGGTGATGGGGAAGAAATTGGTATTATACCCAGGGCATTTGAACAAATATGGGCGCACATCGCCCGGAAAACTGGAGTTGAATTTTTGGTTTCTGTACGCTATTTGGAAATTTATATGGAAGAAATTAGGTAAAATTTACCGCAAAGAAGAAAGAAAAATTTTAACAATCAATTATTATTATTCTGGTAGAGATCTTCTGAGAATCAAAAGCACCAAAAGTCATGAGCTAAGAGAACAGGCTGGCCAAGGGGTAGTCGTGACCAATTTACATTCCCACACCTGTCAAAGCGCCAAAGACATGCTTAAAGCCATGAAAACTGGCAACTTTAACAGAACGACTGGAGCTACTAATATGAACGAGCACAGTTCCAGATCTCACGCGATTTTTCAGATTATAATCGAAATGGTCGAGGGCGATTCGAAGTCGATGAAAGTGGGCAAACTGAATCTGGTGGATTTAGCTGGAAGCGAGAGACAGTCTAAAACTGGAGCAACTGGAGATCGACTAAAAGAAGCAACGAAAATTAACAAAGCATTGTCCTCATTGGGTAAGTAATATTTAGGTATTTTTTTAATCAGTTATCAATTATTCACAGGTTGATGGCCTTTGTGAGAATATGCGCAGTAATTAAGATTTTTTTGAAAATATTTTATCGCTGAATTTAGTGTAATTGTACTGCGATGAGATGTTTTTTGATAGAGATTTTTTTTAATATTTAAAATATTTCAAAAATCCCATTTTCAAAAGTCTGTTAAAATTAATATGCAGCTTGTATATCGCAGCTCATGTAGGTAGTTGCACTCCAAAAATATTGTCCTTGCATTTACATAATATTATAGTTCTATCCGCTTAGCAGAGACAACTGTCGCTTTACCTTCCTCGTAAATAAACATTTGTATTCATTATTAGTTACGAGGTTTTCCGTTATACAAACAATCATAATGATAATTTAGTTTGGTATGAGTGCGTAAGTTATCTGCTTCCTGCTCACCTTGTTAAATATGTATGATTCGCAAAGCATTTACGTAATTTTTCGTTTTCAATGCCTTTACAGGATGTTGTACATCCCGTAAAGGGGTTCTTGATACTCTATATCAAGAGACAATTGAAGAATTATTTCAATTTGACACGATTTTTCGAATGTATGAGTAATACAAGCAGAAAAATTATGTTATGATATAAGTTCAAAAGATGCCGAGTTTATTTTCAAATCAAGAGAAGTTCTATTAATTTCAATTTCAGCCATTATACTGAACAATTTATTGCTGCATTGAAAGTTTTAATTTCTTTTTCTTTCCCATATACATTTTTAGAATGATCTGAGCGGGACAAATGGCGTCCCGGGATAGTTAACTCAAAAAGCTGAAAATCCCGCCAAAAGCGGGATAGGTGGCAATGTTTTTACTAATAGTTCGCTAATAATTCCTTATTTACTACCAAGCACGCTAATCTATCTCTTAAATATCTCTCTGAACAATTTGCCCCTAGACCATAGGTCGGTCTTCTAAACCATGTTGACGGACTGTGCCTTACCACAGCAGATACTTTTCATATTTGTCCCATTTGGCTGCAATTAAAACACTTTATGCCCTAGTGGTCTGTTGATTGTAGAATTTTCTCCAACAAGGCCTGCCATATCGCTCATGACTTTGTGTAAATTTGTCATATCTGACCTCGGCGACATCGCAAGCTGTATTCTTACGCGTGAAAAAGAACTAGATAGCACTCTTGACGCTTTGAACTCGAAGCCCTGAATTAGTGTCTTATTCCCTGGTCACTATGAGACGTAAGCGGTAACAGAACTATATAATTATTTTGCCCTGCTGCTGACAGTGATTGGAGTAGTTCACTAACTTTGCTTCAAAATGCTGCCACTAATGATGTGGCTTTCTGCAGCTCGTTCCAACTGTTGGTTTTTGCACCTGCCTGAATTGAGTTCTGTAGCACTACTTATCATGGGAATTAAGGGGCTTGATTCAATTCAATTCAATTCGCGCTTTATTGCCATAAGCATACAAGACTTGTTAACAAAGCAAATTTATAAAAAATCAGTTCAATAAAATGCGACTAAAAGTCACAACACAACTTAACAGACCTAAACATATCATACACAATTAAATGCTAAAAACATACAAACGGCTTACTTGCTAACTATATACAATAATGTGAAAACAGCCAGAGGTCAAACTGTCTCTAATCAAATCTCTGCGAGAGGAATTCATCAAGCGAATAAATTTTTCTCTCTAACAAGAGACTTCATAATTTGCGTTTAAAAGTATTTAGGTTCGCAATACATCTCAGACCCATAGGCAACAAATTAATTTTTTTTTGAGGTATAAATGAGCTCTTAGTTAAGGCACTCTTTGGTATAGGCAAGGGTATGCAGTAGCAATTACGGGTTGGTGTCGGCGGCAACCGATATATTATTTTGCCATATTCCTTATGCATTAGGCATGCTGTTTCTGGCTAATGGCGCGCTTTTGGAGTCTAAATAGGGCCAAAATTATTGAGGCAGAACAGTTGCCCCATAGACAGATGCCATATCTCAAATGTGACTCGAATAGTGCAAAATACACATTTCGAGCTACAGTAAACGCCAGCCTCTCCCCGGCACATCTGATTGCATAGCAAGCTGACGCGAGCGCTGATCTCAAGCGAGAGGTGTGTAAGTCAAAGCTAAGTCGGTCGTCCACCACCAGCCCCAGATACTTAGTGGCCTCCAGGTTGTTAACTGCATCACCTGCACCCAATGGAAGCTTTCGCACTACATCCAAAGTTCAAAATATTGGTTTTTGTTATATTAAACTTCAACTTTAAACTTCAAACTCAAATAGTTTGCACCCCACAATCTTACCGCTTCTAGGTCTCTATTCACCATTTCCTGGAGTGTCGCAGGGTCGCCATGTTTCCATACCACTGCCGTGTCGTCCGCAAAGGACACACATTTTCCTTCCTTTATGATAGTCAGTAAATCATTCACATACAACAGAAACAACAATGGGCCAAGGACTGAACCCTCCGGCACCCCGCAAGGGGCCGGCATAGAGGGATGCTTTGGGCCGATATTTGACCTCCAAACCTCACTACCTGCGACCGGTCCACCAATTAAGATCTGAACCTATCCAGCATAGAGCCTCTAAAACCATACATCTGAAGCTTTCCCAGCAGAGTTTCATGAGAAACACAATCAAAGGCTTTGGGGAGGTTTCAAAATACAGCAGATGCCACCTCACCCCGATTCATACCAATATATAGTTCCTCCAGCACAGCATACACTGCATCACCAGTTGCAAGAGTATCCCTAAAGCCGAATTAAGTAGGAGACAACACCGCATGCTTGCTAAGGAAAGCATTCATCCTTGTCACCTGTTTTATAAATAGGTAGCACCACTGCAGACTTCAAAAAAATAGGAAACCGTCCTCCCAGAAAGGAGGCGTTTATTGCCTCAGACATAGAAGACAGTGCCTTCTCAGGCAGTTGCTCAAACACTTTAATTGATATTTCGTCCCGTACCGCTGCGCATTCGTTTTTTATTTGATGGAAAACTGATGTCAACTTCCCTGGGTCCACAGGCAGGAAACTGAAGGAATTTCCCACCCTGAGAGCAGACAAGTTCCGCAATGGACTGTAGCACAGTTCGTCCGGTATCTCCCAGGAAGGAGCTCAGAGACAGAGCAGTAATAGGCATTGATATCATCAGCCATGAGGTTCACATCTTGATGGTGCTCCCTCCTTCCGCTTCCCCTCAGATCTTTGATAATAGGCCATATTTCTCTGCTTATTAGGTGCAGCATAAATCCTACTACGCAGCCTCTTGGCTGCCTTAAGCATTTTTCTATATGTGAACCTATACCTGTCATAATAAGTTCTAAAAGCTTCGCTTATCCGGCAGTGTTTTCTTACCCCATGCAGAAATCTCATATTATTTGAGGATACCCTTAATGCCCTAGCGAACCAAGATTTTTTTATTCTTTTTCTTAATAGTCCGCAAAGGAAACGCTTTCTTAAAAATTGGCAAAAGTTTTATTTGAAAGCCCAGCAAGGGGCAATCGCCATTAATATTACTCCAGTCCTCATTTGAAGAAAGACGTTGAAAATTGGTAAAGATTTTTTTGTAAATAGAGGTCCATCGCGTTTTATGTGCCCATGGTCCGAGAGACCAGCGCTGTGAACATTACAATTGATAAATTTTTTGCAGAGGTTAAAGCGTATGTAATCAATAATCATATAAGTACTTCTGGTTATTCTAGTGAAGTTTTTAACATGCATTGCTATTCCACTAGATAACAAAAGATCTTTCAAATAACGAGAACTTACTGAACTGGCTTCAGCAAAATTCTAGTCACCAGTTAAAATAATAGAAAAACCTGAAGGTAATTCATGTATAATATGTTCCAGTTTTTTCTGCATCTCGTTAGCCTTGGAAATTTGAAATATTTCACCCAGTATATATAATGGACACTGACAGTGATTGATAAATGGGTTTAAGGTTATAGATATTGTTTACACTTAAGTCTACATAGATGCCAGACTCTACCAATTATTCCAGGTTTTAAGGCAACTAATTTATTCATAGTTCTTAAGTCTCACGATTCTCTATGTGGTTTTATTGGTTAATTTAATTATTGAACTTTGACGGTTATTAGCAATAAATGGATATAACAGACTTTTCTTCACTTTTCGCTACTTTTCATTCAATTCCAAAACTCTAAGCTTATTGTCATTCATCATCATACCTATAATATATACTAAGGTATTAAAATTCGTGAGCCTATTTTTTTTACATATATTGAGCGTTCCAAAAAGTGAAATTTTACGGTTTTACAATTTACCTTGAGGTTATAACATTATTTACATAATATAAATAATAAAAAATAATAAGCTATAGCTATATTATGTTTAACAGTAACATTCTGAGGAAAAAATAGAGAAACTACAATAATTTATTCTGTAAAAAGTAAAAAGTGTAAAACTTTTTTTTTATGTCTTTCTATTACTGGTGTCACATGGTCTGTTTCATCCTTGTCGAGAGCGTATTCTTATATAATGTTTTGTACAGTTCTAGTAGGTACTCACCTAAAAATAAAGTACATGTAAAAGTATATTGAAAACTCATCTATTTAATAAATTAGATTCAATAATTTTCTTTGTTTATCTTAAACTGAAATTGCTACTAAATATTTTTATCTTTACCAAGCAACCACAATATGCACGATCTTTATCACATTTGGTAGAGTAGTTCTTGGTGGAGTACTTGGAGTACTCCTATACAATTTGTTATTTACAGAACTGAGGTTCTAGTAGGTATATAATAGCGCAGTGGCACTGAGTGAACATGATGATCTCTTTTGTAAACCCAAGCGAAATATGTACTCGCATATGAAAAATTAGGCTTTTACAAAATAATTAATGAATACCTGTTAATAAGTAATTTCCTTACAGATCGTGTATGAAAGCGCTTCTTTGCACCCCCCTACACGGGGCAATTTAAATTTGAATGGTTTTTGGTATTAGTGTTAGTAGCTTTCTATTCCAGGAAATCTTCTAGACGTGAGTCGCTTTGCAGCTAATCATCGCGGGACAGGAGACCTTTAGGTTTTCTGGATGAGCGTCTACTGCTACTCAAAATGTCTTCTTCTATGATTTTCCTTTTCGCCTGGAGCACTTTTTGTAATGTTTGCGTCTCAAGGTTTCACGCCTGACGTTCAGCCCTTCAATAGTTGGCAGCTGGAAAGTGAATTTGTGCAAGGGCCGAGGAGCGGAGTTAACTGACATGTGAATTGTAGTACTGTGACAACAAAAGCAAATTTGTTGTCACAAAATTTGTTGCAACAAAAAGCAATTAACTGTAGTACATAATACTTTTATACTTAAACCATTAACAGCTTATGAATGAAGACATTCAGTAGCATTTCCAGTCCTCAAATAGATCCTACAGCTAATGCAAGAAAAAATTATACTTGTATGCGTACTTACCTCAAAAATATTGCAAATATTTTTTTGGAAAGCTCTTTTTTTATAAATTCTCAAATTTTCTTGTCGATTATTTTGGGCATTTTAGAATTCTGATACTTTTTAATCCACTTAAAATGTTGATACACGTATTGAAAACTGACAACGACGCAAATTCAATTTAACAAAATCTTAAAGCTTATTGGAGACAATTGCGACTAAAAATATTAATTAGTAATTAGTTTGACTGTATTGGTTAAAAAAAACATGTCAAGCGATCTTATTGACCAGCTTTCAAATTGCCGATTTTAGTTATCACCTTCCAATTCTGTATTTACCGTATCTGCTTTTACGACAAGTAAACGACAATTGCCATCGATGTTATACAGGGTAAATTCCATGGCAATGTAAGATGCAGAAAATAATGGAATATGGTATAAAATAGTTTCTAAGTTATTATAAAACACGTCACAGTTTGAGTCCCTGGATCGATATGCACACATAGTATATATATTTAATGAGCATGAGTAATACAGAATTCAGACTGTTTTTCAACACAAAGGTGTGAAAATTTATCAAATGAAGCAAATCCAAGCCGGGCCTCACTTCTCTAACAAGAACTATCAGTCCTCCTTCTTCTCCACCTCGTGTTCTAGAGTAACGCGCCACAGTAACGTACCCTTCAATATAAATTGGTTGATCTTAGCGTAGGCTGCGCTATTTATCTTTGCTGTGTTGCTCCAGGATTTTTTTTTCAAGTTCGAGAACTTTCTGGTTTACAACATTATTTTTCCATTATTTGATTCTCCAGTATTCTCGCATCTAGCTGATTATTGATAACGTCTTTCCTGCTCTTCTTTTTGCTCTTGATGACGTTTTTCCTGCTTTCTTCTGAGCAATTTCTGGTCTTTTTTATGTTCTTGCTGACGTCTTTGCTGCCCTTCTCTCAGCAGTTTCTATTCCCGCAATTATAATTTTGCAAAATAATACAAAAAAACGGTGAATCCCAAGAGGCAAAAACTTTCACCATTAAAATTCTTCGATGGAAACAATCAAGGGTATACCCAAATAATTTAGGCAATCGGGAAAAATGGCCTGGTTCAACCAACACTGTAATATTGCCGTTTGGAAAATCGCATTAATTTTTCTATCATGGGAAACCTGTTACTTATCAAGGACGTGCCGAAGAAACAATATTAACTCGCATATTAACATGGGAATCATTCCTTCAGGTGATTTGTGCTCCGGTACTAATGTGAGCACAAATAATGTCACGGGCGTTTTCAGAAATAGAAATTTGCATTACAAACTTATTAGATAATATTATTTTTTTTTTTTTTTCACATGTTCAGATTTGAAAACTTTTACAGGTAATGTTATATACGCCTTGGCGGAGAATTCAGCTCATATTCCATACAGAGACTCAAAGCTGACCAGACTTCTGCAAGATTCTTTAGGGGGCAACAGCAAAACTATAATGATAGCAAATATAGGACCCGCAAGCATGAACTACGACGAAACAATAATAACGCTGAGATACGCGTATCGCGCTAAATTAATCAAAAATAAACCCATTAAGAACGAAGACATTAAAGAAGGTAAATTGTTGATGTTGCAACAAGAAGTTGAACGACTGAAGGCCTTGATTATGGAGAGGAGTCAAGGTGGCATTGTGGACGGGTAAGTTTTTTAAAGTAACTTTTTCTACTGCCGTTTCATAATGGGGTTGTTTCGTTTGCCTTTTGTGTTTTAAAATGACATACGAAGCTGAAATTTATTATTTATTACGCCTTGTTTTAATTTGCTGATTTCAGATTGGACGGAGAAGAGGAAGACTTAAACTCGGATAGTGATAGTGAAAATGTAGAAAAAGCTCGAAAATTGGAGGAAGGTAAAGTGGAGGTAGATGAACTGGCGAAAAAACTAAAGGCTTTAGAAAAACAAATGGTACACGGCGGCAAAGATATTGTGGATAGTGTCAATGAAAATGAGTTAAAATTGGAGCAACAAAGAGCCGAAATTGCCGAGAGAAAGGTAATTTTATTAGTTGTGCAGCCTTACGAAAATCCATAAGACTAAAATTTAATTTTTGATGCACCATGGAATTGTATTATAGAAAAGGGAAATCGAAATGCAACACAGAATAGAATTGGAAGAGGAAACTTGCACGGAATTGAAGCAGGTGTTCGCCAGTTTGCAGCAGCAGGTGGATTTCAAGCGGGACAAAGTTAAAAGGCTCAATAACAAGTTGCAGTCAATCCGGCAAGAAGTTAAGGATAATCACGAAGTGTACCTGAAAGATCGGCAGGAAATTGAGAACGCCAATGATGAGGCAGCTATGTAAGTGTAATTACTTTTGATTCGCATTGATTTATTCTCAAATTTTCTATAAAGCTTTATAGGGTGCGCTAGCAAATTTCGGTTCTTAGTGTGACCGCATGCAAAAATCCATTAATTCGAGTATATTATGACCATTCTTTATCATCTCACTACGAAGAATCAACTCTTTGCTTTAACCATGTGTAACAGTTAAAATATATTACTTGCTTTCCAACATACCCAGTTTTAAAGTGTCCATTTTGTTTATAGGAATTTAAGACAGTCGTTCCTAATAATAGACAACTTTGTACCGTCTGAGGAAAGAAGTAGAATTATAAGCTTGGCCCAGTTTGATGAGGACTCGGATAATTGGATTATAAAAAAGGACGAAACTAGAATATTACCTTCTGAACGGCCGATAGCTCATAACTACAGGCGTCCGATTTCGGATTATGCTGTACATCAAGCACAGACTCTTGCCAAATACCGGGTGAGTTACGAATTGCAGTGTAATAACATGGGAATAGTTGTTTGAGAGCGTAATAAAATAAAAACAATCAAAATGTACAAACTACCTATAATTTCTTCGAATCGTACTCCTATTGTTGCTGCATTAGAAGCGTAACTCTTCTACACAAAGACCTAGAAGGGCAACAACAAATTTCAAAGTTCCAAACAAAAAATTACTTTAATTATTGCAAAATTTGCTACTGAAATTGTAGATTCGTGTTACAATTATTGTAGATTCTAGCCAACAGGTATTGTAGGTTCTAGTTACAATTGAAAGTTGATTTTTGTTTTATGGTATGGTATAAAATCTATATAACATTAGAACAGCGGTTTCCAATTTTTTTCGGCTACGGAAACCTAATTTGATCACACTTAATGCTTTAACTTTCGGAACCTCGGTGACGTCTCCACGGAACTCTAGGGTTCTGAGGACCACCTTGTGTAAACCGCTGCATTAGAAAGTGCAGCTTAAAAATATACATGTCGAAAAGCAACAGATGGGCATGCGCCGGCTGCGAGGCTCTTCCCTTAATTTTGAGGACCTCTGAGAGTAATTGCCAACTTTAAATTCTTATTGAGAAAGCGAAGGACGGAAATATTCTCAGTGCTCAGTGGTCATCCAAAAACGCTGTTTGTTAGATAGTGTCCTTGCGCATAAAGATGTCCGCATTACCAAAAATTTCACCTAGTGTTTATCCCCACCGGCCACTCGAAGCTGCACTATCAATCCATTTCAAAAAATTCGAGCTGGCGTATTCTCGACGTAACGTCTTGCGCATAAAGATGGTAGAATTAGCAAAAGTTCGACCTGGTTTTGGTTTCCATAGGTCACTCGTCGCCTCGCATCAAATGCACGGCAAAGGATTGACGATAGTATAAGCCATTCACTTATTATTGTCTTCAAGTAGGCGTTGGAAATTTGACTTTGACATTTTTATCCTATCTTCTCAATATGTGCTAAAAGGAGATGGGTATAAAAAAAGTGAAGGTTCCAAAGGTAACTAGATGACAAAAATAAGTGAATGGGTAATATATAACTATAATATGTTCCAGTTTTTTCTGCATCTCGTTAGCCTTGGAAATTTGACATATTTCACCCAGTATATATAACGGACACTGACAGTGATTGATAAATGGGTTTAAGGTTATGGATATTGTTTACACTTAAGCCTACGTAGATGCCAGTCTCTACCAATTATTCCAGGTTTTAAGCCAACTAAAGGACTATGAATAAAGTCCTTAAGTCTCGCGATTCTCTATGTGGTTTTATTGGTTAATTTAATTATTAAACTTTGACGGTTATTAGCAATAAATGGATATAACAGAATTTTCTTCACTTTTCGCTACTTTTCATTCAATTCCAAAACTCTAAGCTTATTGTCATTCATCATCATACCTATAATATATACTAAGGTATTAAAATTCGTGAGCCTATTTCTTTTTACATATATTGAGCGTTCCAAAAAGTGAAATTTTACAGTTTTACAATTTACTTGAGGTTATAACATTATTTACTTAATATAAATAATAAAAAATAATAAGCTATAGCTATATTATGTTTTACAGTAACATTCTGAGGAAAAAATAAAGAAACTACAATAATTTATTCTGTAAAAAGTAAAAAGTGTAAAACTTTTTTTTTACGTCTTTCTATTACTGGTGTCACATGGTCTGCTTCATCCTTGTCGAGGACGTATTCTTATATAATGTTTTGTACAGTTCTAGTAGGTACTCACCTAAAAATAAAGTACATGTAAAAGTATATTGAAAACTCATCTATTTAATAAATTAGATTCAATAATTTTCTTTGTTTATCTTAAACTGAAAGTGCTACTAAATATTTTTATCTTTACCAAGCAACCAGAATATGCACGATCTTTATCACATTTGGTAGAGTATTTCTTGGTGAAGTACTTGGAGTACTCCTATACAATTTGTTATTTACAGAACTGAGGTTCTAGTAGGTATATAATAGCGCAGTGGCACTGAGTGAACATGATGATCTCTTTTGTAAACCCAAGCGAAATATGTACTTGTATATGAAAAATTAAGCTTTTACAAAATAATTAATGAATACCTGGTAATAAGTAATTTCCTTACAGATCGTGTATGAAAGCGCTTCTTTGCACCCCCCTACACGGGGTAATTTAAATTTGAATGGCTTTTTGGTATTAGTGTTAGTAACTTCCTCTTTCCAAGAAATCTTCTAGACGTGAGTCGCTTTGCAGCTGGAGACCTTTAGGTTTTCTGGATGAGCGTCTACTGCTACTCAAAATATCTTCTTCTATGATTTTCCTTTTCGCCTGGCACACTTTTTGTAATGTTTGCGTCTCAAGGTTTCACGCCTGACGTTCAGCCCTTCAATAGTTGGCAGCTGGAAAGTGAATTTGTGCAAGGGCCGAGGAGCGGAGTTAACTGACATGTGAATTGTAGTACTGTCGTGTAGACGTTTTCGGGGGTCGGGGATGCTGGTATCTACCTAGGTTATTTTGCTTTGCATATCCTGGTTAATAAAATTACTATTGTTGTATTTCTCTATCCTATATTAAGTAAAACTACAAAAAGCAATTAACTATAGTACATAATACTTTTATACTTAAACCATTAACAGCTTATGAATGAAGACATTCAGTAGCATTTCCAGTCCTCAAATAGATCCTACAGCTGATGCAAGAAAAAATTATACTTGTATGCGTACTTACCTCAAAAATATTGCAAATCTTTTTTTGGAAAGCTCTTTTTTTATAAATTCTCGAATTTTCTTGTCGATTATTTTGGGCATTTTAGAATTCTGATACTCTTTAATCCACTTAAAATGTTGATACACGTATTGAAAACTGACAACGACGCAACTTCAATTTGCAAAATCTTAAATTGGAGACAGTTGCGACTAAAAATACCAGTTAGTAATTAGTTTGACCGTATTGGTTAAAAAAAAAAACCTGTCAAGCGATCTTATTGGCCAGCTTTCAAATTGCCGATTTTAGTTATCACCTTCCAATTCTGTATTTACCGTATCTGTTTTGACGACAAGTAAACGACAATTGCCATCGATGTTATACAGGGTAAATTCCATGGCAATGTAAGATGCAGAAAATAATGGAATATGGTATAGTAAGAATATGGTTTTGTCGCGCTTGTACTTTTTTTTTTTTAATAAGACGCAACTCGCGCGGCGCGCCTGTATTTAATGACTATGACCTACCGCTGATAATGTATGAATTTTGTTGCTGTCCTCTAGGCCTTCGTACTTTTCTATTTGTATAAGTATATTCATTTATTTAGGGAGAAAATGTATTGGATCTAAAATTGGATATGCCTCTTCGGACGACACAAGACTATACACCACCTGTCATTTGTCCTCAGATCAAAGCACTAGTGACTGATGTCATTAAAAAAGAAATGGACAACTCTCATTTAATTATAAAGGTTCCACCGCACTCCGTCATGGGCAGGAGCAGCACGTCGAAATTGGAGCAGGAGGGAAAGTATAAACAAGCGCTTCGCAGTCTCGTTGATGTCCATACCCTAAAGTAAGTTCCTTGTTATCTTTTTTGTTTACTTCAAATGGAAAGAGGTTAACTCATTTAAAGATCTTGTGTAGCAGATGTCCTGTGTAGTATAATGATAAAAATCGAAGTTTAACGTGAATCTACGAAGGTAAAGCGGATAATTACTCGATACATTGTTGAATCGTTTTATTTCGCACAAACACACGAGTTTTTAGTGTTTTGTTTTTATCTAAGATCTATATGTTATTGTTTTTAAACGATCGAAACTGGGAAATCTTGCACGATATATTTTCCTTTACATGGTCAAAATTTCCCAAGCGAAGGAAGCGGCTGTTTCTACGAAACAATTCAACGTAGGAGTTCGAAAGGAAAAAATTGGTAGTATATGTGGCCAAGAGAAATTACTGGAAATTTGTTTAATCTCTCTGTCTTCCGCTAGGGTGCGTTTCATCATCACTAGTATAACAAATTTCATATAACTTCGAAATTTGCCTATAGTAGTCAAAAATAGCATAAAAACTTTGCTCGGATAAAAATCGGATATCTCAAGAACTGGGAATAGTAGAAAATTCATTTTTGTGTCATTTAAACACAATGTCAACAATTCAACAATACTAGAATATGGCCACGAGTGGAGGTGGTGTTCTCACTCGTCCCGATAAAAACGATTGTTTTCACTGCAAAAAAGGTGTAGTTAATAGTGTTAGTTGCATCTATTGTGACCAGAATTTCTATCCATCATGTCTGGAACAAGCAGCGAAAAGCAGAAATGCGATTTGTAAGCATAATATTGCAATCGAGAGTGATGTTGCTGGCGGGAAAACAAAACCACAGGAATCCAAATGCTCTGACAGCTTGTTATTGGAAAACACGCTCCTAAAACACTCACTGAATGAGATGGAGAGTCGAAATATTACCCTACAAGAAAATTGTGATTTGATAAAAGATAAAATCATTAAGCTGGAAGAAACCAGGCATACTATTAAAAACACACGCGCAGCTATGCAGGATCTGGTATACAGTGAGGGCCAAAAATCCCGCATAAATTAAAAATTCAAGAAAATGTTTTTTATCACAATGCTCGAACACCTCAATTGTTGTTCTTAGTTGTGCATTGTTTGACATCACCGACATGTATACAGGGTTATCCATGTAGTAGATAAATGTCACTTTTTAATTTTTTCTTATGTATATAAAAAGTTTTTTTAAAGTCTTTTCGAGTTTCTGAATATATTTCGTATCACATACCCTATCCTTAAAGCCAACAATTAACGAGAAATTTACGGTAATAATACCTACATGAAAATAACTTTATAATATTATTATAAACTTTGAACTATAAACTATTAACAATTGAATAAAATTACAACATAAACTACTAACTCTAATGAATGAAGTGCTCGAACTGTTTCCCGTTAAGTTCTTGACAGTGGGCAAGCCGTAATTCAGATTCGTCTAGCACGTTTTTTATCATTTCAGCAGGTTTTGGTGGTCAATTGGCGGATAGGGACTAAAAACGACTTGAATCCCTATCCACCAATTGACTGCCAATTGACTACAAAACCATTCTACCTGGGACGCAATTTTCTAGTTTCATTTCAGCAGGTATTTGTTGAGTTACGTGCATAATTTTATTTTTTAACTCTTCTGTTCTGTCAGGCTTATTTAGATACACTTTATGTTTTAGATAACCCCATAAAAAAAGTCCATTGGGGTAAGGTCGGTGACCTTGTAGACCACTCTAAATGGCCCCTTCGTCCAATCCATCGACCTGGAAACTCTTCGTTTAATTATTGTCGCACCTCCCTGCTGAAGTGTGGTGGCACGCCATCTTGTTGAAACCAAATTGATTCATCTAGAATATTCGGGTTATTTGCATTTGGAAACATAATACAAAGGTCAGGAATTAACCATAGAAATAGTTCATTTCTTAAAAATTGCAAATAACGGTGGCCTGTTAGAGTATCTTCAAGAAAATAGGGTCCTATGATTCTATCTCTGACAATACCGGCCCAAACATTGACAGATGAGGATGTTGGGTGTGAGATTCAATCGCCCAATTTGGATTCGTGGATGACCAGTAGCGGTAGTTTTGTCTGGTCATCATACCGTTTAAGCACAGTTCTGATTCATAAGAAAAAATTATTCTGCTAGAGAAAAAACGGTCATTATTGGATCTGTTCATCAAAATTTCGCAAAATTCCAATCGACGATCTGGATCATCTTCGTTAAGCTCGTGGATTGATTTTATTTTGTACGGATGATATTTTTCTTTTTTGAGGATTCTTCGAACAGATGATTTTCCGATTTCATTATCCAATGCTATTTCTTGAGTTGGTTTATGGGGATTTTCTTCAATGGATAAAAGAACGTTTAATTTCTTATTCTGGGAAATCGAGGGTCTACCAGATCTGGAAAGGTCTCTTACGTGTCCCACTTCTTTCAATTCTTCTCACGGTAGACTGCGATATTTGAGTGTCCGGATATTTGCTATTGAGTATTTCACAAACTTCGCTTTGTACCTACGTAGTATTTGTTGGTAATTAAATGAGTGCGCTTTGTGGTATTCAATCGCAAATTTCTCGTTAACTGTTCCGTTTAGGGATAGCGTATATAAGAACGAAATATGTTCAGAACTCCAAAAGAATTTAAAAAACTTTTTATATACAGGGGGTTCCAGAAGAAAAAATAAAAAAGTGACATTTATCTACTACATGTATAACCCTGTATACATGTCTGGCATGTCAAAAAATGTACAACTAAGAACAAATATTGACGTGTTCGAGCATTTTGATTAAAAAAAAAAACCTTGAATTTTTTATCAATTTATGCGGGACTTTTAGCCCTCACTGTATAGTAAACATTTCTGGCCAACGGGCGTATGTTATGAGCGTTTGATTTTGCACTTGGATAAAAATTTGTATAGATAATAATGATGGTTTCATGAAAGTGGAGAGTAGTAAGGATAGTGACTTCCTTGCTACTCTCCTGCGTTGTGGACGTAAATCAGTCAGACTGCCTGCACGTTTCCCACATAAACCCGTGATCTATGTTCTATGTGCAACAAATTTGAGAATATCCTTTATTGAAAATGCTCAGCATGACATTGTTGCGACCTCGGAAACCTGGCTAACAACTGAGCTGACATCAGATGTATATAGAATAAAGAATTATATGTTGTACCAAAAAGATCGTGATGGAAGGGGGGGGGGGCGATGTTGCTGCCTACATATCATCGAGAATCAAAGTCCTAAAGTTCGCAAGTTTGGATATGGATAATGGTGTAGAACAATTGTGGTTTAGGCTCAAGTATAATAAATTGCGTATCGCCTTGGGTATTGTATGTCGGCCGCCGTCTGTGCTTTTCGGGGACCTGGAGTTCCTATATGATATTTTTCCAGAATATCTATATGATTCCGATATATTTATTTGCACCGGCGATTTAAATATTAATCTCTTAAATCAAAACACTACCGAAAGTAAATTTTTGAACGATATTATGACAACGTTTAATCTTCAACAAATGGTGAAGGAACCAACTAGAGTTACATTGAGTGGTGGGTCATTGCTTGATGTGATAATGGTAAGCAAACCTAATATAATTAAACTGCTAACGGAAAAGATCGGTACCTCAAAATTTTTTGCCATATTTGGGGATCTGTATCTCGGAAATGCGTTAGCGGAAATTTAAAACCGAAATTTAAAACCGAAATAGATTTTGAAGTCGTTTCTTTTAGAATCACGGCGGGAGATTGGTCTTAAATAAGTTATTCTCTGGAGAATATACAGGGTAAAGAAAAAAGCACATCAAAATGGTTGCGTTTCAACCCACTGCATGTTGTTATGACATTTAATGGCGTTAGTTGGTATCTCGGGACATGTTCCAGTTTTCGGTTTTTTGGCCTTCAAAATAAATTACTGGGGTTTTTCAAAAAGTTGACGCTCTTTTGTAAGTCACCCTGTATCGCGAGAATGCAGCAGCCGATTTTAATAAGATAAATGATCTCTAAAAGATAACTGGTTGTAAAATGAGCGACGTATACTCATAGTTAATAAAACAATTTTATTCCATTTTGTACAAGGATGCAAAAAATCTAATAAAAAACTGATTAAAAATTTTGTTTACTACGATGTCATGACGGGAGCCTTGATTTTAAGACCTTTTTTGTATTGACATTTAAGAGCTATGGTCGATATCTCGGGACGGTTTTGGCGGTTTTTTGGTTTTTTGCCTAATAAATCAGTTACAGGGCTTTTAGAGAAAGTTTGAACTTTCTGGTAAGTTACAATACAAGGTATCGTGAAATTAACTGGGAAATCCCTAGGCAAAAATAGGGCACAATGTTCATACATAACCCGCAAACGCTTCGTCTCCGAATGGTGTTAATTTTTTTTTCTTTATGGCTCTTAAGAGTTTTTTGAGATATTTAACTCAAATTTTGAATGTAGGTAAATACTTATTATCTACATCGTTGGATATACCAACCGCTAGCCAAAATCGACAAGGTCTTATGTTTTCTAGGGTTGTATCCCTTTTGCCCTCACAAACTTTTTTGTGGCACCCCACTGATCGTTTTTTCTTAAAAGTCTGAATTCTCTATTCAATTTAGAAACTTTTTTACCTCTTGCATCCTTGTCTTATCTCCCACCGCTTTCGAGAAAATTGTAAAAGTGTCTAGAAATGCACATAATTTTTTCCATAAGAAATGTCTGTTTTCTGCGCTCCTATTTAAATTCCCAGATACTGATGAAAAAGAGTCACTTATAGAAAAATTATGTGCATTTCTAGTAACTTGCAAATTTCTCGAAAACGGTGACAGATAAGACAAGGATGCAAGAGGAGGCAAGAAACTTTCAAAATTGAATAGAAAATTCAGATTTTAAAGAAAAACGATCAATGGCGTGCTACAAAAAAGTTTGTGAGGGTAAAAAGGATACAACCCGAGAAAAAATAAGACCCCGTCGATTTTGGCTAGCGGTTTGTATATCCAACGATGTAGCTAATAAATGGTTACCTATATTCAAAATTTGAGTTAAATATCTCAAAACCTCTAAGAGCTGTAAAGAAAAAATAAAAAAAAAATTCAACATCTTGTATCTCGGAGACGAATCGTTTGCGGGTTATGTTTGTATGAACATTGTGCTCTATTTTTGCCTAGGGATTTTCCAGTTAATTTCAGGATACCTTGTATTGTAACTTACAAGAAAGTTCAAACTTTCTCTAAACGCCCTGTAACTGATTTAGTAGGCAAAAAAAACAAAAAACCGCCAAAAACGTCCCGAGATATCGACCATAGCTCTTAAATGTCATTACAAAAAGAGTCTTAAAGTTAAGGCTCCCGTCATGACGTCGTAGTAAACAAAATTTTAATCAGTTTTTTATTAGATTTTTCTCCATCCTTGTACAAAATGAAATAAAAGTGTTTTATTAACTATGAGTCTACGTCGCTGATTTTACAACCAGTTAACTTTTAGAGATCATTTATCTTATTAAAATCGGCTGTAGCATTCTCGCGATGCAGGGTGACTTACAAAAGAGAGTCAACTTTTTGAAGAGAGAATAACTTATTTAAAAAATATCCCGCCGTGATTCTAGAAGAAAGGACCTTTCAAAACCTCTTTAGGTTTTAAATTTCGGAAACCTCTTTAGGTTTTAAATTTCGGCTAAGGCATTTCCCAGATACAGACCCCCAAAAATGACAAAAAAATTTGCTGTACCGATCTTTTCCGTTAGCAGTTTATTAACTCTGCTGGAGTTTTTCCAAGTGCTCCGATACATACTGATCATGAAGCTATATTTTGTAACGTGAATTGTGTGTAGACCCGTCCTAAGAGAATTGGACAAAAGTATAGAGATTTTAGTATGGCGACGAGTGAAATTTTTTGAGACGGTTTGAGTAGCGCTGACTGGCATGATCTCTATTACATTGAGGAGATAGATGTTAAGGTCAATTATTTTAATACTACTTTATTAGGAATGTTCGACTTACTCTGTCAAACTAAGTTATGCAAACAAGGAAACACCAGACCACCATGGTTAACTGTAATGAAGAACCAAACACTATAATGACCAAATATACGGGGTGTTCATTATAAAACTTCATCTTGTTGGCTGTGAAATGTCAAAAGAAAAAGATGGAGAAACAAAAGTCCATTTATTTTGATTATGTCACCCTTTTCTGTCAAAAATTAATAGCCTGCTAGATGAAGTTTTATAATGAACACCCCGTATTATATTGTTGCGGACTCAGGGTTCAATAATTCCATTGTAACGATTTAACACGAAAACTATTATTTATCCAACAGGCACACACAAGTACAATTCGACTACTAAATTACTCACTACTTAACACGCATTCCTAACGGCGGCGCTATTCGCCTTTTATACAAAAGCCTAAAAATACAGAAAAACCTAAAACATTCTTGATAAGACTCACATAAAAAAAGGTCGTAAATAACTGCGTTCTAAATAAACAGGACAATAAATCACTCTTGTCGCCCAGAGCAATAAATCACTCGTGTCACCCATGCCGCAGCGCCTGGATAGGCTGCGAACGTCCGACCTCCAATGTTGCTCCGCCTTCGAGCGCCCGCTCCCCGTAACAATATACATACTGGTGAAGGTAACAGGATTAGGACAAGCAATAAGCAATACACTTCTTCTTTATCGGAAAATGTCTAACGTTTCGACTATTTATTTAGTCTTCCTTAGGGCTGAAACAATTGACAGTACCAAACAAAAAGTAAGGAGTGAAACGTACATTGTGGAAAAACACCACTTACCCCTATTTTCAACAAGGTTAAAAATGTAAACTTCATACGATTATTAGGTGATCTTGCTACCTTCGGCTAGACAAACCACACGTGCGCTGTAGACGGTACAAAAATGCGAATAGTGATATGCCAAGGTCGCTCAATACCAGTGGCGGCTCGTGGTATAAAAAGTAGGGGGTTGCACGTAGAAGGAAAGGCGCCGCTTGCAAACATTTTTTAAGGTGTCACGCCCAGTTTTGGTAATCAACGTACGACAAGCGGCAACATTATTTAATAGTTAAATATCTATATAAATAAATACAAATAACACAATAAAAAAAATTGGGAACCTTCCTTTTGGGTCGATGACTACGAGTATGGCCCTTAAATGCTCGTGGTTTCTCGTTTCTACAAAAATAATAGTATATTATAAACCAAGGTTGTGAAGTACATTATTATGGCCCGAACGTCAAGTTTAAATCTAAAACGTGAGGGTCGTAAGTAGTTCACAACCGCGGTGTATATACGATTTTTTCCAATACTACACTCGATAAATCTACAACAGAAAATTGCCTAAATTAGTAAGATAGCGCTCCGCATATTTTATTACTAAGAACAGGCGAGTCTTCAATCCATATGGAGGCTTTGTTACCGTGGCAACCGATAAACAAAATCGCCGTATGACGGTGCCTAATGCGCCTGACAACCGACAGCTTTATTTACCGGTAAATAATCGACCATAACGTTGTCATTATACAGGGTGTTCATTATAAATCTAGCAGGCTATGAAATTTTGACAGAAAAGGATAACATAATCAAAGTAAATAGACTTTTGTTTCTCCATCCTTTTCTTTTGACATTTCACAGCCAACTAGATGAAATTTTATAATGAACACCCCGTAGACTGCTTATATTCAATTGTTTTATAAGCAAAACAAGAAAGCCTACTTTACAGTCATTTTGCTGGTCTTTAACGGTCTGTATTAAAGCTAGTAGTGGAAAAAACTATTTATTTTAATGAAAATCTGGTTATTAAATAGTAATAAATAATCACGTAGCTTTTATTTAAACAAAAAGTCCATTGCAATTAAACCTTCCACCGAATTCCTGGTTAAATTTAAATTGGTGAAACTCCGCGTTCGGCCCTTACAAACGTCGCCGGGCACTGTTTTGTTTGCTCTCAAATTGCAACACCACAGGGCTTACGGGAGCGTGCTGGGGTGGCCGGGCATATTGTCACGTGGATGCCGGCGGACCGTAGTAAAACAAAATACAAAAAAATACGAAATATACAAAATATAATAATGAATTTGTATATTGTCAATATACATGTTATTCATTATTCTGTATAGTTAATATAAAAAATTAGGATAAAAAAAATCATCGGCAGCTCAAAATATTGGTTGTTGCGCAAACCTGCAAACCGTATAGTACGAACCGCCACTGCTCAATACACTCTCACAGCTCCCACTCCCAGCTCCCCCCTGCCCCAGTGAACTTCCCACTGAGGCAATTGACTGGGGGCTGATATTCGCTAACTGATGGCGGCCACATCAACACGAAAAAATGGCATCTTCGTGTATTGAGCGACATTGGCACCCAAATATCACTATTCGCATTTTCGTACCGTATGCAGCGGACGAGTGGGTAAACCTGTCAAACTGAAAATCGTCAAGTCATTCAATTTGCTCGATTGCCCGATTTTGTCCCGATATTTAACACTTGGCTCTATAGAACCGGGTCTAAACTGATTTAACTAATGGAGGATGGTGCCAACGCAACGACATAGGTAGTTTCGTAAAAAACATCCGCTTATTGGGAGACCCTGTACAGTAGATGATTATTTGTTATAGTATATGCTGCTTAAGTTAGGTAACGAGTACTGCAAAACCAGGCAATTGACATGTATCCAAGTTTTATTATCATTGTATAAGGGGTAAACCAATAAACAAAATTTAGGAAAACGTATACAGGGTGTCAAATAAATGATGGCTTTAATTTAAAGTGATAGATCTTTGTTGCAAATTAAGAACAAAGTTTTAATAAACATATACCCTACCTTGCTTCGTTTTCGAGTTAACAGTCAAATTTCAGGGTTTTCTAGTTTTTTATAAATATTTTTTGATCGACATACAATATCTCGAAGAAATTCAGATATGGCATAAATTTGGCCTCAATTGAACAGAGGCGGCACCTGTATTAATAATATCCTTAGGTTAAATCTGCCCTACATTTTCTAGTACTTAATCAGGCGAATTGAAATTTTTAATCATTGAGCTTTGTACACTGTACTGATGTGATACCATTGAATTTCTCCAAGAACCGCCTCTGATACCTATTTTCACCGAGATGTTGAACATAGATCCAAAATTGGAAAACATTTATGAAAAACTAGACAAAAATTATGCTTTGACGCTCAATCAAGTCGAAAACGAAGCAAGCAGATAGAAATTACGTTTGTTAAGATTTTTTGATAAAATATGACATTTAAGGAATTACCGCTAGAAATTAAAGTCTTCATTTATTTGACACCCTGTATATGCTGCCAATCTGCTTTAAAATATATTTATTTTTTGAACTCCAAAGTAATCCATGTAGACTTTAACATTTAGGAAAAAACATATAGTTCTATTAGGTACGCAATATGCAATGCCTTCAAAAAAATGCCGAACTCATTTTATGAGTCGATCTTTGACTTCAAAGAAAGGACTTACGACTAAATAAACCAATAACTAAAATGCTTTTTCCCAATAACTGAAATTGTATATTTTTAGTGCTGCGGCCATTTTATGAAGAGGTTTATATGTAATATATTTTTATAGGAATCCTACACAACCAAGACCACTACCACCCCGATCTGCCAGGTCCTATCAACTGAAGCAAAGCTAAGTATTTGGGTTTACGAAAAAGTATTTTGCTTATTGTGATATTTTCTTTTTAGTTGTTATAGGTAAATTTTGTTCAATGTATAAAATTTATTTTTATTATTTTTGTAAGGCTATTTTTGATGTTTATTTTGTTGATTATATTACAATGTATATTTTGGTTACCCCTTCACTTTTAGCGTAATAAATAACTTTAAGGGAACGTTAGAAATAAGGCCATGCGTATATTTTTGCATGGGTATGAGATTACTACCAAATAAGGGAAAGTCAAAAGTGATATTTTTGATAAGTTCCAAATTTAGGACATTTGTTGTGATTGTAGCGCAACTGTATCTTGATACCTTAATGTGCTTTATTTGTCAACCAAAAACAAAGGCACTGTTCCATTGTCACTGTGATTATGTTCCTTATAAATTATTGCTTTGAGAGAGTTCAGAATAAATTTCTGATATGTTATGAATTAAGTTTATGTTTCTCAGAAACTGCAGTCTCAATCTGTTACCAATCCTTCTTTTTACAAAAGAATCTTTATTAGATATCATTTGTTTGTGTTCGTGTGTATGCGCATGGTGTATAATAAATAAAAAAAAATAAATAAGGAGTAATTTACAAAAAATCACTACTTTGGTGAAAGAGGGTTTACGTCTCCGTAAACTTGCTAAAGGCTGTTTAATGGGTTGCAACATTTTCTAGTCAAAATGTATTAAGCAAATTAAAGTCGTTTTTATTTAGCCAATAATTTGTCACCTACTGAAGTAAGTAGGATGAAAAATAAAGTTTAAAGAAATGATTGTTTTTTTTCTGTACCTTGTCCTGACCTGAAAAAGTACCAATTACATAAAAAAAACCAAGATAGCCATTAGGTTTGCTATAGAGTGACAAACAAAATAGTTTCAATAAAAAAAATATTTTTCCATGTATAATAATATATTTATGTTTCACTTTTTACAATTGTGACAAAATAAGGAGATTGATAATGCTTAAACCTGATTATTGTGATAGTTTACTGAAAAAAATTAAAGGAATGATGGCTAAATTTCTCAAACCTTTTTTACAATGTTAATTCTTTTCTATTCATTTATCAATTACCTAATAGTTGACAAAAAATCCTTTGTTCACTGTGCATTAAACAGAATAATTAAAAAAAATTTCTGACAGTGCAATATAGGCTTTACTAAAATGCCGCAATATGTGGTCCTCCAATATTCTTCGTATGACAATTTAAGTAGTTTTCCAACATTAAAAGCTAATTTACATAAACTGTTTTTGGTTTATCTCTTATTAATATTCACTAGCACTCTTCACCTTGCATCAATACACCCACTGAGTTAAAAAGTGTTTAATGCACTAACGCCCAGTCAATGGTCGTTTTTCTGAAAAAAAACTTTTCAACATTAGCGTCTGGCTAGCCATAATAAATATGATGCAAAGAGTTTCCACTATTGACCATAAAAGCACTCGTTCATTCAAATCTTCAGCCCGTTTGCGGCCCTGCGCCTCTCGGAGCCTGTGATGAGTTTGAAGGTCTATTATCAAGTTCAGATACTTATGGATATCAACTGACGAAGTTTCCATCTGTGATTATTATACATTATGCAATATTATACACATCAAAATGTTCACATATTACCTGAGTCAAGGCAGTAACATGCTCCCCTACTCCAGGCAAAGGATCCTCATCTCCAACTTGGAAATCCATATAAACTAGTTTGTGAGAAAAGGTGGAAAACTCATTACTGAAACATGCTGTGTAAATGCCAGTTACTGGTGCTGTAAATACATGAGAATCGAACTGCATTTTGATTTGCTCATAAAGAATATTCTGTCTGGGATCAAAGAGTTTTACATCTACATCATACTGGCCTCCAGTCACAACCTGCAATGATTCCAGATAATTAACCATTCTATTTCTATAGTGAAAACACTTGTACCTACCTGAAATTCCAATGTTGCAGTAGTATTTGCTTTAATTTCTTCGTAGAAACACTCTTTTCCATTATCGGTTAGTTCAAAAGTCAATTCAGAACAAACTACCACAACAAATAATAAACTAAATGTAAAAATTAAACCAACAAGATCCATCTCTAAAATCTTATGTTAAATTAATGAAAAGTAGCATTACAAAAGTTTACAATTTCTTTTATAAGGTTTTGCTATGAATTTCTACTTTTCATTTTCTGGAAAACTCAAAAACCGCTGACATGGACATCGCGAACGTAAATGTGATGAATGGAATGACGTTTACTTTAAAAATGTAACCTCATAAAATGACTAAAAATCTTTGAATAGGTAGACTAGAAGAATCCGGTCGCACAATTCTCCGCTACATTGACAGCTGTTACAAAAAATGATGAGACGCCATGTTTAAGACGAAAACCAAACGATTCGTTGGCTGTGTGTTTTTTGCAATTTGCAAGACTTTAATATTATAAATAATTGTGTTGTTTACAATGGTGGGATTTGCAGCTTACGGTTGTAAAAGCAGCGGCTAAAGAAAGGAGCCTGGAGTTACGTTTTACAGGTAAACAGATAATGGCGTTTTTCAGCAACGATTAAATTATTTAAAATAACTCTAAAACCAGTTATTTTACATCCAAGTCTTCGAAATATGACTTAGTATATACCGCAGTGAAGTCAATAATGTTATTTTTGGAAATATTTTGCTAATCCTGTAACTTGTAGACAGTTTTTTTCTTTAAATTTTTGAGCAGATTTCCCAGTGGCGTAGGAGATGTAATCCCAGGGTTATGAACGACGTAGAAAGTATTGCGGGTGTAGGACTTGAAAATGCACTTCACATTTTCGAAATTACCAACGTTTCGATCCTTTATTGGATCTTCATCAGGGCTTTTTCAGTGAGTGAAGACAGTCGAGTTGTAAGGTTTAAAAAAGTCTTATCCATTAAAACACGCGTAACGTCTATGGCTGCTTTAAGAACATGTGGCATTCAAGCAGCCTTAGCGTGGACTGAGGTGACCTTATCTGTGAAGCAGCTCGGAGTCCAAGCTGCTTCACATATCCTATCATATTTGAGAAAACCCGGAATCTTTGTCGTGGATAAGGTATAGTAACTCGCATTTAATGAGCGTTATTCTCTCGGGCAACTTGTGCCACTTGCTTCGCTCGTGGGCTCAAACGTTACCCTCGGGAACAGCGACTCTCATTAAATACTTGTATAATATACGTACTATTGGCCATGGCTTTACTTATTATATGGTCATCATTATTCACGCTGCGTCTTTTGTTTATTCATTATACATTCTATAAGAATTGCATGCACACATCGCCATGTCGGAAATTACAAACACAACAAATGAATATTCCATTATGGCCGCTCCGATGGTTTTTAGGTCACTTCGACTTTGACAATAAAAAAATACGCGTGTGAACCACCGAGTTATCTAGTTACTATTATGACAAAAAAATTAAAATTAATCGTGGACAAAATATAGTATTCATGTTGCATATAATATTCATCATTACTTCAGGCTAATTGCGTCTATGCTACCCATGAGGAATCAAGCGTTACCTTTGGTAATGATGGCCTACATTATATGCTTGTTGGATAATATACTATTCAATCTGACCGTCAAATTCTTGGCCCAGTCAATTAAGAGTAAGACAATAAATTGGTCGATTTTCCATTCAAAGGATGCGAAATTAAAATATTTATCTGATGAGAAAATTATTTGAATTTTTATTAACAATATTCGCGAAATCGCTTTAATTACTAAACTATGGTTCGGGTCACGTATAGGTCTGAAATACTTTCAAGTAGCCATAAACCATCCCCAAAAAGGATGCCTTTGTCGATTAAAGACAGTGGGCATATAAAGGGTGGGCTTTGACCATTGTATTTCTTTGACTAAAATTGTGGATTGTGGTGTTTTATGTTTTATGGGTGGAATTCTCAAAGAAATTGTGAAAGTGCCTGTCCAAAAACTAACAAAAGAAATGGTCTCTGAAACGAACAATAAAAATACTGCAACCAGAACCAGATGTCCATTTAAGGTCTCATCGGATTGGTTTATTCAAAATACCGAAAAAGTATGGCAAGCCGTTTTACTTTTTATTCAACTTTGGACTCAAAACATCAAAAAAATTGCTTTTACAATCCTCATTTTTATTCAACCTATTTTTATTATCTGATAATGAAAACATTTCCATTATGTGATAAAAAAAATAAGTATCATTAAAATGAAGCTCTATTTTTTTGATACCTATTTTTATTATCACATAATAGAAATATTTTCATTATCAGATAATAAAAACATTTTTATTTTCAGATAAAAAAAATATTTTTATTATCAGATAAAAAAAATATTTTCATTATCAGATAATAAAAATATTTTCATTATCAGATAATAAAAACATTTTTATTATCAGATAATGAAAATATTTTCATTATCAGATAATAAAAATTAAGCTTCCGGGAAGAGTCTCATCTATCCTAATGACAGAATGACTGAATGACACATGTCAAAGATGTCATTCTGATCAGCTGTTTGGTTCATTATATTTTTGTTGTTTTCAAATTAAATTTTAAATAATTGAATGATTAATATTTAGGTAATGTTCTAGTCGGTAATGACAAACAATTTTAATAATAAATGGTATAGGTTTCGTGCACGTGTCGTCACAATTTGAACCTGGGGGTATAAAAACATAACCTCACCCATTTAAAATACATGTAGATTAATGACATCTTTGCATTTAATTACAATTTTTTCAATTATCTTAAATCGAATGACACTTAAATTTTGCTGGAGGCCTTCTAGAATCATCATTCTTGACAGTGAAGCAAAAAATAATTACCTTTATGCAGAAATAAGTGGTAAGGAGAGCAATATTTTCTGGACTAGTCCTACCACCAAGTACCACCAACCTTTTTATGCTTCAAAACTACTTCAAATTCAGACAAAGGAGCATGGTAATAGAGGTTTGGCGTTCCCAGTAGATTCTATTGCCATAAAAACTAGAAAGGAATGGATTGTTAAAAGGTATAATATGATTACTTGGCTAGAAGCAGGAATAAGATATTTAAACATTTGTAGGTGTGAATTCTAAGTCATAATATACGCCCTGGACTTGAAAATCGTGCACCAAATCCAAATAAGTCGAGCACTTTTGTGTCTACAAGGAAATAATTATAAAAAAATTTTCATGGGTCTGGTCAGAAATAAATAACACGAACTATAACAGTTTGAAATACTCAAAACCTTTTTATGCCTCAAAACTACTTCAAATTTAGACAAAGGAGCATGGAAATAGAGGTTTGGTGTTCCCAATTGATTTTAGTGCCATAAAAACTAGAAAGGAGTGGATTGTGAAAAGGTATAATGTGATTACTTGGCTGGAAGATGAAATAAGATATTTAGACACTCGTAGGTATGAATTCTTAGTCATATATGCCCTAGACTTGGAAATCTTGCACCAAATCCATATAAATTAAGCACTTTTATGTCTACGAGGAAATAATTGTCGAAAAAGTTTGGTGTTTACTGTGGTCAGAAATAGATAACACCTGAACTGTGTGCAGTGATAAATTAAGACAAAATAATTTTTAAGATGTGGTATTTAGAATAAATTGTAAATGTTCCTCCACAATTTAATATAAAAACATTGTTACTTTTGAGGTTATAATTGTTTATCGAAGAATTTAAAACAAAACTTGTGTCTTAATGGAACACATTTTATTGTAACAAACACTTATTCAAAGATTTTGTTCAATACAACCTTACTAATACTGCTAGAATATAATTATATATTTTTAAGTTATATAAATAAATTCATTACTGAACTAAATATGTTTAAGAATATATGTCACGAAGCCCTTTTGCTATCTTCTTTTTAATATATCTTTGTCCTTTCGTTGCATTACATGGACACATTACACTACTTACATGGAATGGCTTCTGTTTCCTTACTTAGCTACTTTTGTCATTTCCATACTCTACAACAACAATAAAGCTATTAAGATATTAAAAACATAACTCCAGTTAAACAATCACAAAAAAAGAGCAAAAATAATATGATTGGAACTGTATGTTAAGCACCAATGAGGGTATAATTCTGTACTAAAGCACCTACTTAGTAATATTGTATCCTCCTTGGCCCTAGTTAAGGTAAGCACTACGAAGACAGGCATTGCAAAGTAGAAACAAACAAAATTCTGATTTCAGCATTTCTTATTCCCAAAATATTTGGAGTTGAAATAATGGGCTTCTTAACAGTAGTTCCAATCACGCAATGCTCAGATATCAATAGTATGATTTGAAAGTACATTATTAAACTGTACCTGAAGCAGATTAGGGTCTGTGTAGGCAGAATCTGCAAAGTTTCAATTTTACGTAATTCCTGTACAGTTATGAGGCAATGTTATCCAATAGCTCCGACCTGGATATGGGAAATGTACTGCTTAGAACAGCTCACTTTTGTTTCAGGGTAAATATCTTAAAAAATATTATAGAAAAACGGATTTATATGCATTTTGAGGTTGTTTTACCACCAAGTTAGATGACAGGTCACGTGCTGCACGAAAACCTATGTAGTATTTCCATTCCAGATTCGGTAATACAATATTTGCAAGAAGAGCAAGGGTATTCCACATGTTTCCATAGGAGGCTGTATTGAATCGGTAAACCCAAATAAATGTTGCAATTCTTGCCCTGATAAATAATTAATGAAGTATCCAAGGGACAGTGCCAATGAGAATATTTTCAAGAACTGGATACTTATACAAGCATTACAAGACTGAAGGCACATCAAAATGGGAAATAACAATTCTCAGACTATATGACTTCTTTCATCAAAATAAGGACAAATATAAATATGATAAGAAAATGTTAAACAGCTAAACAGCTGTGATGGGATCATGTTTCATGATTTATTTAATTTTACAATGGTATTGTAAGCAAATTGATATTACAATTTGAAACAAGAAGTAAATTAAAATCTCCGAGTTCTTACACATTGAAAACCAATAAGTTTGTGAAAAAAAAGTATTGCACAAATATCAGTTTAGAATCTAAATCCATCAGTTAGTATATATTATTGACATACATACTGATAGTTGGTACTTGTCACTAAATATTCAATACAGGCAGTATGTACCGAGGAAACTATTTACCTATATGCAATGTGTCATTTATTTTACAACAGGTAAGTAGTATATTAAACAATGCTACATATTTTCATATTTTATTATTTTAGGTAGTGTGTGATGGATGTGCTGAATGTAACAGTAACATATTTAAAAACTACAGAAAATTTTGAGTATGTATTAAAAGTTCTTGAAAGTTGAACATCGATACAAATTACGGAATTCAACCAGCACTTTTCTCTGTCATATCAGGTCCCTTTGCATCAAGCAACTTTGAAGTAAACTTCAACCATCCTTTATTATTATTATTATTATTATTATTACTATTACCTTAATTACTATGATAATAGATTTAAGGGTCCTTAACTTTTAAGTATAGTTTAACATCTTTATAATTTCTAGATAAACTATTGTTGTAAGATTTGTTTTGGAAGTTTCCTGATAGTTTAAGTGCTAATAAGAAATTCTCTTGTTCCAGAATTTTTTTGGCACAACTGTAACATAATAATTTGGTAACATTCCTTAATAAATAATATTTTCTTTTGGAGACGATTTATTCCTTTGGTTGGGAGTACAATAGGTACACTACACACAGGTAGTTGTTCAACTACATATCTTGGGAAAATAACATTTAATTTTCCTTCAGTAGTTTCATCATTTTTAGCAATTATAGTTTTAGTACTGTTTTATATTTTTATAATTATAAAAAAACTCTTGAAATATAATAAGTATAGCAGTAGGTTGGAAAATATAAATTGATAAGAGAAAATAGTAAATAATGCAAATATTGTAAAAACATATGTTTGAAGTCCCCATTCGTTAGCTCCTAAAAATGTCATCAATGTCACTTGTCTATCATTAGGACAAATGCAACCATCTCATTGTACCGTCCGTAATTTTTATTATCTGATAATAAAAACATTTCCATTATGTGATAAAAAAAATAAGTATCATTAAAATGAAGCTCTATTTTTTTGATACCTATTTTTATTATCACATAATAGAAATATTTTCATTATCAGATAATGAAAACATTTTTATTATCTGAAAATTTAAATACATCAAATTTTTAAGGTTCATGAAAATAAAGAACCATTTTAATGTTACCCATTTTTATTATCACATAATAGAAATATTTTCATTATGTGATAAAAAAAATAAGTATCATTAAAATGAAGTTCTTTTTTTTGATACCTATTTTCATTATCTGATAATAAAAATATTTTTATTATCTGATAATGAAAATATTTCTATTATGTGATAATAAAAATAGGTATCAAAAAAATAGAGCTTCATTTTAATGATACTTATTTTTTTTATCACATAATGAAAATGTTTTTATTATCTGAAAATGAAAATATTTTTATTATCTGATAATAAAAATGTTTTTATTATCTGATAATGAAAATATTTCTATTATGTGATAATTAAAATAGAAGACGCTTCTTTCGGATGAAGTTGACATGACTTTTACTCGCCTGAGGTTTAGAATGTGGCGAATTGCTTTAGTTATAAATAAGAAAGTCGCAGCCTCAGTGTTGCCTGCGTCAATGTCAACTTCATCCGAGCACCAGCGCCCCCTTTTAAATTATCAGATAATGGAAATATTTTTATTATCAGATAATAAAAATAGGTATCAAAAAAATAGAGCTTCATTTTAATGATACTTATTTTTTTTATCACATAATGGAAATGTTTTCATTATCAGATAATAAAAATAGGTTGAATAAAAATGAGTGAATTTTTTTGATGTTTTGGATCCAAAGTTGAATAAAAAGTAAAACGGCTTGCCATAAAAAAGAGAAAAAACTTCAATAAGTTTCTTGAAAGCTTAAAAGCTTTGAAAAATGGCTTATAGAGTTGCCATGTTGCCACACATGACTCATATGTAAATAGAGAGTTCAGTTTTCATAACAGTATATACTAGCTACGACTTTAGAAAGAAAATACCCATTTGAAATTAAAAATCAACATCCCCGCAACCATCAATACACTATCACGGGTCAGTCAGAGGAAGTAGAGCCAGTAGAGTATTTTAAAAAAAGAAGATCTATGTCGATTGTCGATGTCATACTTGTAACTTCATTTTTGCCACAAATGTCACTATTGCCATTTTAATTATTTCATTTCTTATTTTATATTTGATTGAATGGAATGTCGGAAACGGATTGTTATATTGTGAATTTATTTGTGACTGCTTTTCCTGAGAAATAAACTTTTCTAAAAAAGTACATTTTAAAGGTAACAAATTGTTTTAAAAAAGTGTCGAACTTACTAAACTTTTAAAAGCTTAATTATATCAGGGATAAAGTAGTTGTAGCAGAACAGAAGTGCCAGAAGTGGTTGTGTTTCAAAGCATGTACCTACACTATCACATCACTTGCTTTTGCTCGTCATCATCAAAAAATTTTGGACAAAAGTTCCTGAATATTGATTATGTTTTTATTATTCCCATTGATATCACTGCTGATTTTTGCAGTATCTTACTAATGTTTATGACGAATTTTTGTAGGTAAATACCTATTAAACTAGTCTGAAAGTCCATTAAATTTATTGCATTTCGTTTTCCTTGTTCATTCGGAACCTTTTGCAGAAACACATCAACCCTTTCATGGGGTATCTATAGTTAAAAACACAAAAACTTAGTTGCTAGACAATTTGGTCGATAAAAGAGTTTATTTCTTTACTTAAGCAATTGGCTTACTATTATTTTTGCAAGGTTGCAAAGTAGGTACCTAAAATAACTTAACTTTAGTTAAAAATTTTAGCTGAAAAAGACAAAACTTGTACATTTTATGCTTGTATATACTGGTGGTTTTGATGTTATTTACATTTAAGATGTCAAGACAAGTTCACAATATGTATCACATCACATGAAGCATAGGATAATAGTATATTATACAACAAGCATTTAATGAGAGTTGTTATGCTTTGGGGTAACATTTGAGCTCATGAACAAAGCGAGTGGCACAATTTGCCAGAGAGAATAACGCTCATCAAATGAGAGTTGAATACAATACTTGATCCATAACCAAGATTCCAGGTTTTCTCAAATATGATAGGTTATAGGTTCTACAAATATAATTGACAATTTTAAAATCACAAATGGTTTTGCTAATTGACTCCACAACATTTGATGCGTCCATGTCAGATAGATGACGGTCTTGTGGCCTGTGCATATTCATTTCAATGCTACAAGGGTGGACAGTTAATTATTTCATTTTACGCCCTATTTTAAATATTTCTTAGCAAAAAGTACATTTGTTAGTGAAAAACAGACACTGTAACCTACATTTGTCTCAATACATCTATATAGAAGTATAGTTATTTGAAAAAAACCAGTGGTAACTACCAATTTCATGTTTAGGGCAGCTGACTTTTTGAGTTGCCAGTTGCCTAAGACATGTTTTGTTTCCATGACAACTGATTATTCACAAGTGAATAAAGATTAGCATTTTTCTTGAGAATGTACAAGAATAATGTGATTATTATAGTATGGTTGTGGATAATAGTATATTATTAAACAAGCTTTTTATGAGAGTCATTAATCCCTTAGGGGGTCATTTGCATCCAGACCTGCAGGCGACGGGCGCAAGTCTCTTGTGACACTTGCATTTGACAGCAAAACCGGTGCCACTAGTGCATTTTTTAGACTGGCATTTGATATTGCATTGTTGTCTGCTCCTACTAGTTGCCAAGGCAATATATATAACTTAAATGGCAAGAGGGAATAATATCATTATTCCTGCTCGCCATTTAAGTTTCATCTCATTTATCCCTCTGATGCTGTATGAGCCCTATTTATCTTTTGTCAACAAGCTGAATATCAATATATTATTAAGTGGTCATGGACAAAATTATTTTTTATGAATGCAGCCATCTAAAGGACCTCATATTCATTTTTATTTTATTAACTCTTTCTAATTATAAAAGCTAAATAAGCACAATTTGTTTTAATTAATGCTTTGTGTATTATGTCACATTTCTTATCTGGGCAAGAAGATTACCCTAAAATCTTATTACTAACATTCCAACACCATTGTTATACAGTTTCTTACTATTAATTTTTAGTAATAAACTTGATTTCTTTACATGTTAATTATGACCAAAATATGTTTGTGTTTTGGGATAAGACTAATAAGTTGGCTGCACCTAAAGGACTAAAATTAAAAATGTAGGCATCGGGGTTATTTTAAAAAACATACATGGGATGGCAATTGCATTGATCAATTATTTGTGCATTGATCAATATTATTGATCACTCATACTAGAAATCTGAAAATTTGACATTGTACTAAAGTCACTAAGGGCAACTCACCTGAAATATTTTGAAGATGGCAGCAGTTTTGATTATAATGTAAGCCAACCCTATCTTTGTTTTTTTAAATAGAACCACCCAATTGCAATTTGCGACTTTACTGTCATGTCTAAGTCAGTTTTGTCAGATAAGCCATCTCAACTGGCTCAGCTGGCCTAAAAATTGTTTTTTTCAACTTTTAAAAAGCTGTAAAACTTAAGTTGTTAGTGTTATAGCAAAACAGTTTGCATCAGTTTTTTACAGGCTTCTCAACAGATAGTGTTGTTTTGACTTAAAGAATTTTTTTACATTATGTAAAATTCTGTTGTGTCAATGAAAAATATTATTGACAGTATTGATGAATAAAGATAAGGAAGTGCAAGGTGTTTTGCTATATCTTTTTAAGAGTTTAAGTTTAACACTTGGTTTTACAGCTTCTAAAATCTTAAAAATCTGTTTTCACGCTTCATTTTTTTTAACATAGTTATCTTTAAGAATGTAGTTTGTCTTGGAACTGACAGTAGAAATCATTTCCAATTAAAACTGGCTAGTTCTATTGGAAAAAAAATCACATTCTTCTGGTGTGCTGCGTTTCTTCTGAAAGTGCTGCTTATCTGAAAATATTTTAGGTGAATTTCCCCCACCAACTTTATTGCATACCAAATTTTCAAATTTTTAGTATGAGTAGTTTTTCCACAATCAAGTCATGCAGTTCCCAGCACACCACACTGGTTGTGGTGTCTTTCTTCCACCTTTTCTAAGTAAAATTAAATGTTATTGTAATCAAGAAAAAAATAAAGCCCATGGTTTTTTCAAATGGGCCTGGTTCTTCAATAGCAAAAGAACTTTAGAATATAATATGGGAATCAATTTCAAACAAATTCTAAACTTTCGATTTCTTAATTAAAATATATATTTTAAGAAGAAACTGTAGCTGGATTTTTTAAAGTGTACAAAATGATAAATAGCTTATTCCATACTTTACCATTTAAACGCTGTAGACTGACCTATAAACTGTAGGTCATATGTATATCCTAAGAAAGGATAGGATTGATTCACTAAGATCATTTCACATCTTGATTTAGATGTCAGGTTCCGGACATAAACATCGTTACAAGAACACTGCTTTGGATAGTGTCGAATTGCGTAGACGTAGAGAAGAGGAAGGAATCCAGCTAAGAAAACAAAAGAGAGATCAGCAGCTGAGCAAGAGGCGGAATGTAAATGTCAATCAAGTGCTGTCTGATGATGACAGCCTTCAGGTTAGTTCACTATTGGTTCTTCAATAATGGCAAAATAGTCTGCTGCTAATTTTAAAGGGATTATGGTTTCTAGAAAAAAGAGCAGCAAATGAGTTGTTAGTTTTTTTTTCAAAGTTAACAGAAACTTTATCTTCTTTGTAAAGTTGCTGTGCCTTTAATGATTTATCTTTGACAATAAAATAAAATATAATCTATTTAGGGACAACTAAAAAAATTAAACTTTTTTTAAATTTTGTAAGCTCAGATGTTACATCAAGAAGAAATTTGTTTTTTGTTACTTGATTGTAATGTTTGTTGGTAACTTATTCATTTAAAACTGATACAAATACTGAAAAATACACTTATTATAGCTTGAGAGTGATGTGTCTTCTCCAGTTATGCCTGGAATTTCCCAGGACATGGTCCAGGATTTATACAGCTCAAATCCTCTAAACCAGTTAACAGCTACTCAGAAATTTAGGAAATTGTTGAGCCGTGAGCCAAATCCTCCTATAGATGAAGTCATACATACAGGCATTGTTCCACGTTTTGTTGAATTCCTACAGGATACATCGAATTGTACATTGCAAGTGAGTACCTAGGCCATACTGCAAATTGATCTTATAAGAAAAGAGTTTTTCATTTGTTCACTATAAACTGTAAACTACCACTCCATTTTATTAATGAAACAAAAGAAAAAGGGGGCAGCATTTACTTACTGTCATGTCTTGTAGTTTGAGGCTGCCTGGGCGCTTACAAACATCGCATCTGGAACGTCTCAGCAAACTCGGATGGTCATTGATGCGGGTGCAGTGCCCATTTTTATCGCCCTTCTCGGGAGCCAGTATGAAGATGTTCAAGAACAAGCCGTGTGGGCACTTGGCAATATCGCAGGAGACTCCCCTGAATGTAGAGATCACGTTCTTGACGCTGGAATTTTAGTTCCCCTTCTACAGTGCGTATGGTGTTAGCGGCCGTTTGCTCCCTTTGTTTTTTTAAATATTTTTATTGTACAGGGTGTCCTAATAAGCAGAGGTAAGCGGCGGTTTCTACTAAAAAAAATTATAGTGAATTTGGCTAAAAAATGTGGAAATTGCTGGACATTTGTTTCACCTCTCCTTTTATAACAAATCTATATAACCACCATTTTTCTATTTCATATAACCCCGAAATTTTACTATGAAAAGTAGTAGTAATATCAAAAATACCATAAATCGTTCGATGCCCTATGAAAGCTTTTTAACTTTTCTCTCTATTTTTTTAAATAACGTGATGGAGGTGTGCTGAACGTTCTTTGAATAAAAATCGAATATCTCAAGAACTGGGAATAGTAGAGGTTCCATCTTTGTGTCATTTTACAGTCCATATTTTGCACTACTACGTACTGCTGAAAAGGACAATTTTTTTTTACAGTTTCATAGTAGAGGGCGTTTTTTTTTAGAATTCTCGCTTTCTTTAGGGTTATCTCTAAAAAGTTACATTTGATGTTCTAGAGGGCTGTAGTAACTGCAGGAGCTTATCTCTTATATAACCCTATATTAAATTAATAAAAATCTGAAAAAAAAAACTTCTGACGGTTTTAAACATTATACAGGGTGAGTCATAATGGGTGGTCCAAAATGAAATCCCATATTCTTTAATCAATTTAAGAGGGTCTGTCATATAATTGTGTTACCTATCGAGTTTCATTAAAAAGTTACAGGGTGTTGAAGTTACTATTTCAAAATGCTTATGACTTGATTACTCCGAAAGCGTAAGAGGTATTTTAATGACATTTTGTACGTTTTGGCTGCTATAGAAAGCGCACATTTCGAAATACATAAATTAGTTTTATTTCCACCAGTGGGGTGGGTACCACAAGTCGACACATTTTATTTAAAAAAAAAGTGGTATGCTACTGGTTTTTATTCGATACTTAATTGTAATGAAGCCAATTTAAGTACAGCCGCGTTACATTCCGTTTTGATGAAAAGTCTAAGATGTAAATACTCCATTGCTTGGGTTGCATATCAATAGTTTTTAATACTCGAGCCATAAGAAATGGAAAATTGACATTTTAGATTTTTTCATCAAAATGTAAATATTTCATGACTGTACTTAATTTGTCTGCATTACAATGGTATTTCAACTTCAACACCCTGTAACTTTTTAACAAAATTCGGTCAGTAACACAATTAAGTAGTAAGTAAAGTAAAGAACACGAGATTTTATTTTCGACTGCCCATTATGACTCACCCGGAATAATCGGTTAAATAAAGTTAAGATTTCCTTAAATAGAGTAGTAACCATCGACCTTCAAACTAGATAGACTCAGTGAGTCAATAATAAATTGTCAGGTTTGTTTACTTCCAACATGCATATGGAACACAGCGGGCGCGCGTCGCGATGGGAATGAAAAAATGGCCGCCGAGTCGGGTAATCGGTGAAAACATGATACATGTACTTACCTGTGATACGAAAGATTTCTGTCCAATTTTTATAACAAGAAGTCTTACATATGCCACAATATCTCATCATAATGATCAAATCTTTAATATAACACCAAAAAAGTCGCACAAAACGTTCGCAAGCACTGTCTCAACTTCAAACACAAAGGAAACACGTTTTGACGTTTTGTGGTTGACATCAGTTCAATGAGGTTGACACACACATTGAATTGACAGCACTGTTGCCAATTCGTCAATTAAGAAGATTTTCTACCTATATTTTGATCGTGCTGTACGGCTACATTTGTCTACACAACATATAAACATATGGGTTGTGTAGTTGGACCCTGAGAGCGGGCAACATCGCACCGAACCTTTAGAAATGATGCCAGACAAAATTTTGTAAATAAAGGACTCTAGTTAATTCTTCCTTTGTGGTAGTAACACTATGAGAGTATTTCGTTTGCTTAATTTTGACGACTTCACTTCTGAGCGCAAATTAAAAAAATATATACATATTTTATTTTTTTTATGAACACCATTTACAAACAGTATGGCGCCTTACTTAAAGCTGTCAAAACAAAAAACGTTAAGTAATTCAATTGATGTTCGGTCTTCTCCCTGTATTTGACTCTCTGCTGTGATGAATAGTCTCGTAGAAACAGCCCCTTACTTCGCTGATTGGGACAGCCTGTACATATAATAATTAAAAGTTCTCTTCACCAGTTAAGGAACAAAAAAGAAAGGGTGCAAACAATCTTGTTACTTCTTGCTGGGTTTAATAATAGTATGTCAATAGGTTACTGGGAAAAGCAACACGATTAACTATGATCAGAAATGCGGTGTGGGCCTTATCGAACCTGTGCAGAGGAAAGAATCCCCCTCCAGATTTCTCGAAGATTTCGCCTTGTCTGCCCGTTTTAGCCAGGCTTCTATTTCACACCGATCCCGATGTACTTTCTGACGCGTGCTGGGCCCTGAGCTACTTATCCGATGGTCCGAATGAAAAGATTCAAGTATGTTTGCTATTAAACCCTCTTGAATTCGACACTAAAAAGATTCGAAATGGTATATTTTAGGCCGTAATCGACGCAGGTGTTTGTCGACGTCTCGTGGAACATTTAATGGCACCACAGCCAAGCGTAGTGTCGGCAGCGTTGCGAGCTGTAGGAAATATTGTTACCGGGGACGACGTGCAAACCCAAATTATCCTAAACTGCCAAGCCTTACCGTGTTTGCTGCATTTGCTGTCGTCTTCCAAAGAGAGCGTTAGGAAAGAAGCGTGTTGGACGATCAGTAATATTACGGCAGGAAACCGGTCCCAAATCCAGGTGAGCAGTAGATAAGTTCATTTGCTTTTAAACTGAACTAAAGGATTTCTTGAGCGTAGCTATGTGTAGCTAGGTGTATTCAAGCTAAATAACAAAACCTTTAGTATAATCCTTAAGGCGAGACCCGTTCAACATGTTTTCCTGTCGGGATTTCCAGCCGGGAATGGAGAAGTTTATAACTTTTCCAGTAAATTGGTGGCGAATTCAAATTCTAAATATTATTATAGATCTGAGCTGTCAAGAAAATACTATTCTATGAGATATAGCAAAGTTTTTTAAATATTTATATCTGACCGAAGAAAGGATATATTAGGCGGGAGTTTTTGCAATGGTCAACTTCTTGGCCTTCTAGACCCCCTTAGTTAGACTCGCTGTCCAACAAGGGTGGTCGGTCCATGGGCACATTTCGTTTTATACCGCCAAAGGTGTTAAAAAATGTCCGAAGGCAGTTGTGTCAATAATAGTATAGTATTTTTTTGCCATTTTTACTAAAACTATAGCGCGGCTCATTTTTGGTTGTTTATGGATGACTAGAAGACGTGGAGAGAAAGAAAATCAGTTATTGATTTTGATCTAGCTCTTATACTGGGTAAGCTACAAAAGTTTTACTTTTTTTGCCATTACGTGTGTACTTTTCTCGTATTTCACTGCTCTGTAGATTCCTTATTTTTGCAGCAAAAAAATATTCAGAGAGGTAGTATACATATGATCCTTAGATTTGGCCAAAAATTGAGGTTTCAATTTGAAATTTTGACGATATTTTAAACATTAAATTTGAAATTGCCACTTTGAGGTCGATTTGTGCCGAACGCATATATCCTAATGTATCCCTTTCAATCCCAGCGTATACCTATGAATGTTTTCTTTTCGGCACCTACGAACCACTAGGACGCTGGACGGCGCGAAATGGGCCTAATTGAGCTTTGACGTGAAATCTGCAAGTTTGGAAATTTCGGATAAACCATACGCTGTGATCGCATTTTTTATCTGTAGAAAATTTTCATTTGACAGATGAAATTTTAAACGCTTATACCAAGGAAAGTAGGCGGAAAAGTGTGGAAAAAAGTATGGCAGGTATGGAAAATTTCACAATAAAGAAAATGAACAGATTGAGTATTGACGTGATGGGTATCAGCAAAATGAGATGGCGAGGAAATGGAGAATGCCAGATAGGAGATCATACTGTGATTTATTATGCTGGAAACGAAGAGAAAAACCTGTGGGGAGTTGGATTTGGCATGAGAAAGGAGTTGAAACCTTCCATTATTAGCTGCCTGCCATAGTCTGACAGGATTATTTTGCTAAAGCTCAGAGAAAAACCTTTTAGCATAAATCTTATCCAAATATATGCCCCTTCGGTGGACAAAAATGAAGAGGAAGTAGAAGGCTTCTATGCTCAAATAAAAGAAGTACTTAAAAACGTTAAAGCAAGAGAGGTAAATATAGTAATGGGAGACTTCAATGCTAAGGTGGGACATGGAAAGGATGACGAAATAGTGGGTGACTTTGGTATGGGACGGAGGAACGAAAGAGGAGATAGACTGGTACAATTCTGCAGAGAAGAACGCATGGTAATAACAAATACATTGTTCAAATTACCACCAAGACGCCTGTACACTTGGATAGCACCAGCGGACAAACCAGATAATATCGTAAGAAATCAAATAGATTTTATCCTAATTAGTCAGAAGTTTCGAAACAGCATAATCTCGGTCAAATCTTACCCAATAGCAGATGTTCCATCTGATCACACTCCCATAGTCTGCGTACTGAGAGCTAAACCACGATTTTATCAGATTAGTAGAGACTCAGATTACCCAAGTCATACAGAATAAGAAAAAATATGATGTCGACAAGCTGCAGGATAAGGAATGTGGAGGAACAACATGCAGTGGAAAGGACGATAAGTGAAGAATTACGGAAGACAACACTAGAGGAAGCTCAAATGGAAAATATGTGGACATCTTTAAAAAAATCGGCGACCCAGGCTTGTGAGCAATTCCTGACCCCTAATAAAAACCAACAAAAGAAGTAGCAGTGGATGACCGACGAAATCTTAGAAACGATGGAAGACAGACGAAAGGTGAAAACTGCCAATCCCATAGCTTATCGACAAATTCATAGTGCCATTAAACAATAAATCAGAGATTCTAAAGAAAGATGGATGAGCGAGAAATGTCAAGAGATTGAAGAACTTGATTGTAAGCACGATGCTGTTAATATGTACAAAATGATCAAAGAAGTCACAGGCAGACACAAGAAAAAAGAACAACAGAAAACATTATGGATGAAAAAGGCAACCTTGTCAATGAAGTAAACGAAACACTGAAAACATGGCAGAAATACATACTTGAACTCTTCAAAGATGACCGACGTCCAGAAAAACCTCACCACAGTATAAAGAATAATACATTATACCAGTATCGTCAGTTCGTGTCGGCACTTTTGATATTTCCAAAACTAAAGCGTGCCGCGCCTGGCATTGTTCTCGAGTAGTTACGAGGGGACAAACACATGCGATGCACTGCCAAAGCATTGCCAAAACCGGGCAAAACCGGTTTGGTGGTGCACCGGACGGGGCAAGGGGAGGGGAGTTTCAATTTTTCGACCGCCTGACTCTACTGTTATAATGTATTATTCTTTATACTGTGACCTCACCAACAAAACGGAAAGTCCAGTGATGTCAGTTGACCAAGTTAAACATGCCATTGTTACGTATTTTTTTTATATTAGAGTGGGAAGGCCTCGAAAACCTTCGAGAGCTGTATTAAACTTTCCAATACGTTATTGGACTTGGATAGGCTGAATACCCGCTCGCTACCCTCAACTGGAGAGTGTTCGTGAGGTAGTGTTATTGATAACTATTAATCGGCGCCACCCACTTTAAAAGCCCTTTTGTAAGTCCAATAAACCGTCCACGATTTTCCGTGGATGAGAAAGCGGGAAATATACACTAGTAAAACAGCAACTATGCTAAAGCTTTCGACCGCTGTCAAGACGAAACAGTGGTAAAAGTTCTTCGTGAAACGGACTTGGATGGAAAGGACATAAGGATCATTGCCAATCTATGTTGGAATCAGAAAGCAACTATAAATCTTGAAAATAACGAGTCAGATACTTTAGAAATCAAACGTGGAGTACGAAGTTATTAATTAAGTCCCCTAATCAACGCGGTGGGCCGTATTGTAAAAACGAAGCTACCGAGAGAGTATAGTTTCACTTATCTTGGGTGTAACCTCAATGATTCGTGGGACCACTCCAAAGAAATAAAGTGCAGAATCGAAAAGGCTAGAACAATGTTCACACAAAGGAAACACTTCCTCTGCTGTCGAGATCTCAGCATGACGCTCAAGAAGAGAATGATAAAATGCTATATTTGGTTAGTATTGCTGTATGGTGTCGAGGCTTGGACGTTGTTGGAAGCAACAGAAAAAAGAATCAACAGCTTTGAACTATGCATCCATCCAAGACTCCTAAGAATTTCCTGGGTTGATCGAGTCACCAACGAAGAGGTCCTTGGAAGAATGTACTGCCATTTAACTCTCATGAATACCATAAAACAACGCAAACTTGAGTATTTGGGCCATGTCATGAGAAACCCTGTCAAGTATCGTCAACTACAGCTGTTCCTGCAAGGTAAAGTGGAGGGAAAAAGAGGACCAGGTAGAAGGAGAATTTCCTGGCTCGCGAACTTACGGAGGTGGTTTGGCGAACACAGAATGAGCGAAGGACCAAATGAAGACAAAATGAGCGATTCTCCCAGATTAAAAAGCATTCAGCCGATATACCATGTACGTACTTGATTTTAATCCGGTAAATAGTTTTTTACAGGACTGGATATCGTAAAGAAATTTACACAGATAAGAAACATGTTACCGGACGTATGATGTATAATATTTTTCTACAAACGTCAAATAATGACGCATTTTATGCTTTCATTAGACAAACGAAAACCTAACCATTTTTGAGGATCAGAATGTGAGTTCACTTTTCCGCGCGTTACCCAGGACAGCAAGCGAAAAAGATTTTATCGCTTGCTGTCAATAGCAACTACCACCACTCAACCAATTATTAAAAACGTCATTGTCACCTTGATTTAAATTTTTAGATTGTGTCTTCAGTTATACTCAGTTGTGATTCACATTATTTGAAATTGATCATTTGCAGAAAAAACGTTGTATGCATTACGAGCAAAAAGTAACTTTTTTGCTCTCGAGTGATTGCCGCTCTCCGCTCCGAGCTTCACTCTCCGAGCAAAAAAGTTGTACTTTTCGCTCTTAATACATAAATAACTATTACGTCATACTTATTAAAAACAGGAAAAAGTTAATTTTATGCGCGGCGTATATATTTATGAAAAATCCGGCATAGTTTTATTACGGTATCTTGTACAGGTACCTGTACCGGTACCGGTGATGGATTTACTGAGTACCGGCACAAACTATACCGGATTTCTCAAAAATATATTCGCCGAGCATAAAATTAGTTTTTTCCTGTTTTTAATAAGTATGAAGTAAAATGTTGTACATCATACGTCCGGTAACGTGTTACAGTAATCGTTTCGAAATTCCAGACTCGGCTAGCGCCTCGTCCGGAAACATCTTACTCCTACTGTAAAACTGAATTTACAGGACTTATAACGTATATAACTATTACAATATCCAGTCCTGTAAAAAGCTATTTACCGGACTAAAATCAAGTATGTAAAAGTGTCCTAATAAATGATACAGTATGGAGTAAATAGTATTTTTTTTAAATTCAAGATGGCCGCCTGGAGAAATTGGTTTTATACCGATATCTCGGGAACGTTTTGAGATAAAAAGCTGTAATTTGGTTTAAGCTACTTTAAGCAATGTTCTAAAGGTCGCAAAGTGTACTTTCAAAGCCGGGACCTTGCCGCGGGTACCAAAGGTTCTATTTTGAAATTTGTTTCAATTTATTGACACTTTTTGATACAACTTAGTGATTGTTCTAAAAGGACCATGAAACCAAATATATCCGACGTTTCGACTTGTGCTCAAGTTAGTCCATCATCAGCATCAGGGCATTCTTTTTAATTACAATTATTGGTCTAAAATTCTGCCACGCCCGCCCAAACAATAGGCTTTTCGTATATGACTAGCAAAATAGCTTTGGCGAAGGCCTTTCGACTGAAGCTGACTGTCAGATTCTGCCGTTTTTAGTTTTCGAGATTTTTCTGTTTACATTTTTTGATAATAGTTGTAGAGTTAGATTTGCCATTTTATAGCAACACCGTTAATGGCGTTAAAACAACAGTATCTCAACTAAGTGTGGGCCGTCTCAAATACTGCTCCAAACATTTATTACCGTTTTGCTTCCTTTTATTGCAGTCACATAGGAAGTGGAAAAGTGATGAAATATTGTGAAAATTGCCTAATATTTTATTTTTATCGAACTTATTTATTATTCCAACAAAATTATGCCAACAAAATTAAATACTTAGAACGACAAAGCTGGGATATTGTACCCGTGAATACTCTATAGATTGCTGTCACTATCATAATTTTAGAATTAGATTTAGAACCGTATTAGAATGTCGATAAAAGTGGACCATTATTTTAAGAAGGAAGCTACTCTTTCTTCTCCTTAAAATGCAGATGATTCTGCATTTTTTTACATGTTTTTATCCCCTCTATCATATGAGACTATTTTAAACAAAATCTATGACAGTGAATTTTGGCCAAAAATTTTGAAGACCTGTTTACAATTTTTACGTTTTCTCTCTCTAATCTTGAAAACGGTAATATTTTTCAACATGTATGTTAATACGTTGAATGGAGAGGTCGTTGAGGACTAACAGATAAAGCAATCAGAAGTAAGCTGCCTTTCACGGTTTTCGGAAAAAGTACAAAAATTGCACCTCATTTTTGGGCCACCCGTGCTTAGTTACTGTTATAGATAGACATTCGGAGATATGATATATATAGGCTCATCATGGAGCTTAATTCTTTTGTTTTCTTAGCTCTTTTTAAATATTTGCCGGGAAGACTTATATCTCATCGAAATGAGATATAATCTGTTCGAAATTGCACGATTTTGAACAATATGCTTAATATGCAAATTTCGATTTTTCGAATCGAAATAAATCTAGAGTAATCGATTTTATTTGTTGGTTTAATTAATTTTATGATATATAAGGCTTTGATTTCTATTTCAGATAGTATAGGGTATCCCAAAAAATGCTGTAACTACGCAATTATAGATTTTTCATATATAAAGCTATACCAATAGATTTCCTTCATTATTTTTAAGAGCCTTATGGTAAAAGTGCGTCAATTTCGGATTTGAATGCTATAGGGTGTCCCAAAAAGTATCATATTACATTTTTAGAAACCATTAAAGCCAAAACTTAAAATATCGGTTGTAAGTTCTTTTCCGAATTACAAGCAATATGTGATAAATCGAACCCTGAAATGGGTAATGGAACTCACCTTTTTGCATGTTTTGTGAGCTCTAAGTTTTTTTCCATTGTTAGAATGCTATTAAACTTGGGAAACTGGAGTTACGTGTTTCCGAGGTTTCGACAGTTTAGCTACTTTGAATCTTCAACGGGGCTTTTTTCTCATAATTTTATGGTAGTTATAGCTACAAAAGAAAAGAGTTCGAATTTATAGACATCTGCGTGTTCATACGCATGACAAATTACCCGTACATTGACAAAAGTACACCATAAACAAGCCAACTCAAGATTTCTACTGACCAACTTGTTTTAAATTCAACCAGGGCTCCTGATTCGATAAACGGCTATGTGTTTTTATTTTACAGGCTGTTATAGACGCAAATATATTCCCCGTCTTAATCGAGATACTTTCAAAAGGCGACTTCAAAACGAGAAAGGAAGCTGCCTGGGCCATTACAAACGCCACAAGCGGTGGTACACCTGATCAGATACGGTAAGAACCTTTTTAGTCAATAATTAAAAATATAGCCCCAGTTTTGAGAGCAGATACGTCTTGCTCAGACAAGAGTTTTAATTCCATCCTACTCTCTAAATACTTTGTATTCATTCCGAGCAAAAATTAATTTTTTCTACATTCAAGTGTAAAATACCATTTCTTTCTCTATCTGCAGCAAAAAGTGTTATTCTTGACTCAAAACACAAGTTTATAACTGACACTTACTTTATCACAATCGGATTTTTATTTTTTATTAGCTACTTAGTCAACCAAGGATGTATCGGCCCCCTTTGCGACCTGCTCACCGTAATGGACACCAAGATCATTCAGGTGGCTCTAAATGGTTTGGAAAATATCCTGCGTCTAGGAGAACAAGAGGCTAAGGCCCATGCGGGTACCAACCCCTATGCTGTGCTGATTGAAGAATGCTACGGTAAGTAAAATAGGACAGTTTCACCAATGTTCATCATTTGAGATTATTCTCAGAGAATGTCCAAAATCAAACACTAATTCTTTATCATTTAGTAATATTTGATAACACTCAAGTTAACGCCAAATATGTGTCGGGTTTTTTATAGTTAGTTATGGAATTACACCCATAAACATTTATTTTTGGCAAAATATTAAATTTTATGCATAGTTAATTCAGCTAACGGGTCAACTTCAAATTTCAATTGTAGGCTTGGACAAAATCGAATTTCTTCAATCTCACGAACATATGGAGGTGTACCAGAAGGCCTTCGATATTATAGAACATTTCTTCGGAACCGAGGAAGAAGATGCCGCTTTAGCGCCCGCCATTGACGCCCACCAAGAACAGTTCCAGTTCAGCTCCGATCAGTCAGTACCGATGGGCGGTTTTCAATTCTGAGACGAGCAACAGTTAGATTTTGACTTCTATGTATGACCCTGTATTCGTTTAACTCACTGCATGATGTAAAACCAAAATGAATGTTCATATACGATGGTACGTTACGTAGAACTGTATAGAATATTATTTTAAGCAGACCCGTCGGCCTTCAACAGTTTCATCACTCAATAAAATGGAATTTTCAGTTGGTCACGATAAGGACAGATTTTTTTCCTATATTATGACACTTTGTAAATAGGTTATAGTTTTTGAATTTGTGTTATTATTTAATGACCAAAATACTAAAACAATAAAATATTGACTGTTATCTTAATAGGAATGGTTTTACTTGAATTAGTCAGAATTATCTATTGCATATATCTCATTAATTATACTGTTATACAGTTAGCGTTGGAAATCAGAATTTTGGTGTCAGGTGTGGGGTTCCAGTGCGAATTTTTCAAGCCCCGACTTTGCAACAATTATAACCCTATCGATATGATGACGATCAGTCGGTCAATATAAGAAGTGAGCCTTCCAAAGCAAAACTTTAAATTTGCCAATGACTAAAAATTATTGTTATTTACTAACAAGCTAAAAAAAGTAACTCATAACAAACGAGGGCGAAATGACTGAAACTGAGCCGCCCGAGCCGCAGACGAGGGTGTCAATAATGATGGCATTTCCACCCAAACGGCTGGTAGGAAGCTTCTGCTTTGTTGCCTCTTCACCGAGGTGCAAAGAGAAGATGGAGCAAAAGCTCATGTGAACTAGGAATTAACAGAGTAGTAGAGCAGATGTATGTTTACAGGTAACACAGAATGCAGGTTTAACATGTTTGAAAGTGACGGAGGATTATTGGTTTGGCAAAAAAAGAAATTATTAGAGGAACATATGGATGTCATGTATACTTTGAAGGCTTAACGCGGTGCTTATGTTTGAGGTGAAATTATATCCAAAAGAAAAACGAATTTAGATATCTCATTTTATATTCTACAGTATGATGAAAAGATAACTGAATAAAGGTGAGTATGAGTTAAACAATTTGGTTAATCCTATTCAGGCTGAGTGGGAAACACATTTCTCTCCCCAACATTTCCCTGCAAACTTTTTTACAAGATTCCATAGCAAGGTTGTTCGAACATTATTTGCGCGTTAAGCGAAACCTTTTGGACTTCCATTGTCTTTATTGAGTTTTTTACACGACGTTTCGAGCAGTGAAATATCTGCTGTGTTCCACTGCTCGAAACGTCGAGTAAAAAACTCAATAAAGACAATGGAAGTCCAAGATGTTTCGCTTAATAGTACATCATTGTCGACCACCTTTAAACAAACATTATTTGCGCGTTTACTAAGCCTACACTTCATACAGATTTGCTGATTTCAGTCAACAGTATAATTAATAAATATGTTTTTATATATTTATCTGAGATAAGGTAGTTTGGCTATACCGTCGTTAGCACATATAACTAAATGTAATTCTTAAAATGAGTATGGTTGGTATTATTAGATCACTATTGATTGAAAGTATTATAGATAAGTGAACCGCGATATGACATCCTGAACAACTTATCCCAGACTCATTTGTGATACACACAGCCATGGGTAAGCAACTATATTTTGGTTGTTAATTTTTATTTCTCATTTTGGATGCAAAATATTAACTGATAATTGTATATATTTTTTGATGCCTCTACATGGATTTTCTAAAGATCGATGTTATAAAATTTTCGTTCAGCTTATCAGTGGGTAGATGTGGCACCTGGAGCAATATTCCCCGCCCATGCAGTACGAGGCGGTCAGGACCTCGACGGATCTCCCATTTACGTTGGTCAGGGATTCCACAATGGGGATTGGTTACCTGCCAAGGTGATTGCAGCAAAAAGAGCAGTATATGTCCCTTATGGAGGAAAGGAAATTCTAGTGCCCACTTTTAAGGTAGGTATACCAATAAATTTATTGTAGGTTTTTTTAACACATTTACGAACGTGTCACTTAAGGTACTAACTGCAAGGCAACAACATCGTTGTGTATGGGCACCCTCCACTGGCGGGCATGTACCTCCTGGGGCTGTGCCCGGTGGGAGGACATCTAACGGGGAAATATTGTACGTTGGCAGAGCTCACCACGCGGGATCACTAACAGTCGGCAAAGTAAGTAATTTTACGTACAGAATGATTTTTATAAAGAGTAGAAGAAAAAGCTCAAAAATGACTGACCTCAAGACCTGAAATTAACACTCTGCATCATACTAGTATTTTCTTATTCAGTTATTAATTAAATATAAGTATAGCCAAATAAAAAAAAAATATGAAAAAAATGCAATTTTGGTGTGAATTCTTATTACGTTAAACGATTTATTAACTTTATAATTAAAGGCAACATTGTTTTTTTTTCTGTTTCAGGTACACCCCACCCATGGAAGCTGTTATATTCCGTTCAATGGAGCAGAACACGCGTATAAAAATTATGAAATTCTTACCTTTAGATAGAATATTAATATAAGAACTTTGTTACCAAAATTTAGCATATACCTGAAAGACACAATTTAATTTGAAAATACATAACACAGAAAAAAATTGTGAAAATATGACACAAATATAAAAGAATAACACAAAATCCTTAAATTTACCGTATTTATACAGGATATAGATATAGCAAAGTAATTATGCAGGATGTTACGTAAGCACATGATCAAATAACATTGTCTGGTTTAAAAGAAAACGATCTGGTAAAATTTTTATTAAAATGAAAAAATGTTAACAATTTTTTGAAAAAATTTGTTTTTTGTAATAACTAGAGAAACGGATTTTAATGAAATTTATTGAGGGCTTGTTTCTAATCAAGACTCATATTTTGGTCACACTTTGGTCAAGTGGTAAGTTCTTCAGTGTCTTGTTATAAAAACTACTGGACCTTTTTATTTGGTCGTCTGTAATATCAATGCTACAGGATTTTATCAAGGGCAATAAAATTTCGAAAAAACATCAAGCTATCAGCTAAAAAAAGTAATACGACTCTGATGACTGAATAAAAAGTTCTGGTAGGTTTTGAAGCAGTACACCGAAGAACTTAGGTACCACTTATCCAAGGCTGATGGACGCGGTTTTTTCATCAAATATGAATCTTACTTAGAAACAAGTTCAGAGCAAATTTTATTGAAATCCTTCGCAACTTTCTCCAGATATTACAAAAAAACACAATTTTTTCCAAGAACTTTGACCAACAATAACAACGAAACTATAACCAAAGAACTAAACAATAACCAAAGAACCCCACAATACCTTTTTGATCATATGCTTACGGGACACCCTGTATAAACGAGTAGATACTTTGACCTACCTTCTACCTATAAACTATTGCATACTCTTTCGTACATGCTGAATGGAGCGGCGATATCTATAGAACCTAGAGAATATAGCTAAGATGGTGTTTATTGGTAGTAGTTTCACTGCAGGGGTTTGACCAAAAATCCGTATAGATCCGAGTACGATTTTCAATGCACAATGTTTTCCACCTTATTCATACACAATCATCATGTTTTTGTTATATTTAGATACGACATAGATAACAATATTCTTAATCTTATATCAGGCACCTAAAACTGGCCTTAAAAGTGTGACGAATGACCAACTTTCCTTTATGCTGAGGATGAATTATGTTTTTACAAAAAAATTAAAAACCTTTGTAAAACTTGAATCTGTTGTTCAAGAAGATATAGACTTCTTCTACTTGGCGGACTTGGCCCCTGCCCAGAGGGCGCAACCAGCCTGAAGTTAGATTCAGATTTAGATTCAATATTCAGATTTTTACAACGGACCAGATAAGTACTGAACATCATGAAAAAAATTATACAAATGGGTTCTGACAAACTACCACGCACGCATATGCACTTTTTAAACCCTACTCGAGACTTACGCGAAATAAATTCGTGAGCGGTGAAATCTACCCCCTCTTGGAAAAGCAATCAAATTCAAAATTCTGCAAACCTGACGTTGTGCACTACTCTAGTAAGGAGAAGGATGGAGGTCCAGATGCACTTTATAACACCCTATGTGAGATTCATTCGAAATAACTTCGTGAGGGGTAAAAATTACGGTGAAAAGAAATAAAACTCAAAATAGTGCAAACCTGACGTTGTGCACTATTCTAGTAAAGAGTAGGAGAGGGGCCTAGATGCACTTTATAACACCCTATGCGAGATTCATTCTAAGTAACTTCGTGGGGGGTAGAAATTACCCCCACCCCGAAAAGAAATAAAACTTAAAACAGCGCAAACCTGACAAATTTTTTTTAAATTTTTTTGTCCGTGTATTGGCGAATAATGGTTGTTATTTCGGTAAAACATTACATCAAAATATCGTCCCAATATAAATATAAAGTGGTTGTTGTGTTGCTGGTATGTTACAAATAAACCTGTACTGGTGGCAAGGTTGTTGAAAAAAAAACCGGTACTGGTGGCGAGGTTGTTGAAAAAAATGACTTGAAAAGATTTGTCAAAAAATTTGGTGGAAAAGTCCCCGTCATCTTACATCACGAATATCGAATAACGCCCTAATTAGCCGTATTCCTGTTTGGTTCATCTATTGTGAGAACTCTAGTCCAGAACCCTACCCAATCTCCTGCCAAGTCCCACTTACCCTTCTAGTGAGCGCACTGAGCGAGCTCGGAAGCTTATATAGTAGCCTGCAGGTTTGAAGACTCGCTTAGGAAAGGAACTTGGGTTTCTAAAGGAGGTAAGCTGAAGTCCTACGGAACCCGAGCTTAAGAATAAAGTGTGAACATTCAAGCATAAAGTGTACGAAATCACAAACTTTGTGAGTCATTCTTGAGTCATTTTTTATTGTTTGAGCTTCACTTAATTACCCTCCCCCCTCCAAGGGGAGAAAATATTTGTTGATCTTTAATCTAGTATAACCATTTTATCTTTGATCTGGACATTGATCTCGTTCACTGCCTCCAAAGAAGTTACCTTCTGGAGTTCAGACACAAACCCAAATTGTTGGGCAACAACCTTTCAATTCCCTTCTACCTCGAGTTCCAGACGATTCCAAGAAGACCGAAAAATCCGAGTTGATTCGAGGTGTCAAAGAACCCAACATGGTTCAAAATGTACCGTCAAAAACTGTAAACAACATTGTTGTAATTAGCGTCCTTAAGTTGTAAGTAGTTGGTGAAGTTAGCGGGATTAGCACAAATTGTCCTAATCCCGCTAACTTCACCAACTACTGTAAACAACTTTAAATTGATTGCAACGTACGTATTTGAGGACCTATGTCACCTTACGAGTGACGTTAGGAAAAAAATTATATGATAAACTAACGTTATTTTGACCTGCCCTATATACCATATTCAATTTTTTTCTGCATCTTACATTGCCATGGAATTTACCCTGTATAACATAGATGGCAATTGTCGTTTACTTGTCGTCACAACAGATACGGTAAATTTGGAATCGGAAAATGATAAGTAAATTCGGCAATTTGAATGCTGCCCAATAGAATCGCGTGATGAGTATTTTTCAACCAATGAAGTCGAACTAATCACTAACTGGTATTTTTAGTCGTTACTGTCTCCAATACGCTTTAACACTTTGTCAAATTGACGTTGCGTTGTTGTCAATTTTTAATTGGTGTGTCAACGTTTTAAATTCATAATTTTTTATTCATAATCCCAAAATGCCGAAAATAATAGACCAAAAAGTTCGCCTCTATATTAAAATGAGTTTCCATCAATCCAGAAGAGAACTCCCACAACAATTGCTCAGTATTACCCTAGCTAAAATTTCCAACATTTTTGGAGTAAGTATTATGCATCACTCTCGACTTTTCTCAGGTATCGACTGTAGGGCCTATTTGAGGACTGGAAATACTACTTAATTTCTTGATGCGTAAGCTATTAATAATATAAAAGTATTATGTACCATAGCTAATTTCTTTTTATACTAGTACATAATACGTAAAGCATAAAGAAATGCGAACAAAAATAATTTTATTAACCAGGACAGGCAAAGCAAAATAACGTAGGTAAATACCAGCAGCCCCGACATATAAAAATGTCTACACGACAGCACTGCGGTATAAAAGTCAGTTAATGCCGCTCGGGGGCTCTCGCAAAATTCAGTTTCTAGCTGCCTTCTATCATCTATCGAATCGTAGCTTGAAACCTTGAGAGGCAGATATTACCGGAAGTGCGTCAGGTGAAAAGGAAAACCATGGTAGAAGACTTTTGTGTATCAGACGATAGCGTGCGGAACCGCTAAAAGTTTGCTGATCTGCATAAAGTGATCGGCTGAAAAGCGACTCGGACTCAGTAGTTTGTATAGAATAGACAGCTATAGGCAGTAACTCCAAGCCATTCAAATCCAAATTGCTCCAAGTAGGGAGGCACCCGAGGAGGCGCCAAGAAGTGCCTTTATATAGATCATAGAACATTGGCATTACCAGGTATCATTCATTTTGTCAAAGCCTCACTTTACAAAATAGATTTTGCTTGACCTAACAGAGAATATAAAATATACTCACTCAATGCCACTGCGCTAAAGTAGGGAGCCCTAGTTTTGCTATAAGGTCGAAGAACTACTCTACCAAATTTAATGTGATAAAGACTGCGCATATCCTGGTTGCTTTGTCTAAGCTAACTCACTAGTAGCATTTCCAGTTTAAGAAAAACAAAGAAAATTATTGAGTCTAATTTATTAAATATGTGTGTTTTCAATTTACTGATATATTTATTTCTAGGTGAGTACTAGAACTGTACAAAATATTATTAAAGGACACGACATCGACGAGGATGAATCAAACCATGTAAAGCCAGCAGAAGGTAGAGTGAAAAAAACAATAACATTTTTGGAACATTTATTTCGACAAGATCTGCAACGACTAATTTGGCAATAAAACTCAAAAAACCAGTACTTTACATTAAATACCTTACTTAAAGACGCAAAAGAAAATTTGGACTTTACTGAGGGACGGACAACTTTGTACAGAGTTTTAAAGTCGATGGGGTACAAACCCAAGACCGTAAATGGACGCAAAATTTTATGTGAACAAAAACATGTCATTGCAGCCAAAATTACATTTTTGAGAAAATTTTTACAATACAAAAAATCGGCTGATAATGTCATTTTTGTGTATCTAGATGAAACTTGGATCTACCAAAATGGGTCGCAAGTCCGTCGATGGGTACACGAGTCTGACATTAAAAGCAACCCATCGCGCATTACATCTGAAGGGACCAGATTTACAGTACTACATGCTGGGACAAAGTCTGGCTTTTTAAACGGATGTAACTTACTTTTAAATTCAAAAAACAATGACCGAGACTACCACAAAATTATGAATGCGGACATTTTTCAAAATTGGGTGACCAATCAGCTTATTCCTGCATTAAGCTCAGTGCAAGAAAAATGTGTGGTTGTTATGGACAATGCTCCATATCACTCAGAGCAATTGGAAAAACCTCCCACATTTTCAAGCAAAAAAGCGAACATGGTGGAATGGTTGGTTAGCCATAATGTTACGTTTGAAGCAAACATGACCAAAAAACAGTTATGGGCCATAATACGACCGTTACGAAGTGGACCTAAACTTTACGTGATTGACGAACTTTTGAAAGCCCACGGTCATGAGGTTCTTAGGTTACCCCCCTACCATTGTCAATACAATCCTATTGAAATGGCATGGGGGTTTTGTAAGAACTTCTGCAATAAAACCATCATGAGTCAACCCTCATCGAAAGGTAGGGTTGAACATGTCTGGAAGGAGTGCCTTTCAAAATGTAACAGAGACTTGTGGACAAAATACTGTGACCACTGCGAACGACTAATAACTTCTGACTGGTATAAACACATGGGTAATCTGTCAATCGACAATATTCCTCCCTTTATCATTTCACTTGAAGAGTCAGATTCAGACACAGATGATTTGTCAATAAATAGTAACGCATCAAGTGAAATGATGGAGGTCGAAACCACTAACTCGACTTTCACAGACTGATTAAAAATCGACTAACTGCAATAATTTAAATTACACAACTTCAATATGCGACTTTGACTTTCAACAAAATATCTGGAAACTCAAAGTAGGAAAACAAGACTGAGCATAAATGTCTGTGGTGATAGTTCCTTCTTGTAAGTATTATTAATCAATATACATAATTATAAAAGTAACAACACATACAACTTGATTAGGAAAGAACAATTATGGCTTTTAAGATGGGGAATCCAGCTTCCGCCTCAAAAGCTATGACCTCCCGCCTCATTATACCCTGCTCCACAGAATAAATACCCATAGCAAGCCATAAGAAGAAAGTTGCAGTTGCTCAATTTCACAAGACCAACTCAAATGGACAGAAGCTGTGCCAAAACTCCTACCTCCTAGAGGTGGTTGATGCTCCATGAAGATGAGAGGAGCTAACTATAATAAATGGCAATTGTTTGTTGTTGAAGCCCTATACCTATAACGTGATAGATAAAAGATTAAGAAATTTTGTATTGAGCCGACATACTATCGTCAATTTATTCGAGCTTTGATGTAAACTACAAATGTATGGTCGAAACGTTGGCGAATTATCGGCGTAGCCAGATTAAATACTTATATTGAACTTGTTTCGCTATTTTTTTTCCAGAATAATAATGTCATTGTTAAACATAGAATTATTTATGATGAACTTAATGAAAAAACATGTAAAATTTTTGTTCTTGGAAATGCTCAATATAAACACTTTTGAATGACCATTAGCCTAGTGTTTTGCAATTTGATGAGAAAGTGAAAAATTAAATAAGGTCCGACTTATATTAATTTAGTGATAATAAACATAAAATTTCGGTGATTGTAAAGTAAAAAGTGAAAAGTAAAAAAATATGAGCAAACTGAAATGAGTAACCACGAAGTACCTATAGGTTTCAGTAAATTTTATAATATACATGAAGCCTATGAATAAAACAGTTACCCTAAAATCTGGACTAATTGAAACAGTCTAGCAACTATGTAGGCATAACAGTAAACAATAGTCATAACCTCAAACCGATTTATCAATCATTGTCACTGTCGGTTACATATACTGGGTGAAATATGTCAAATTTCCAAGGCTAACGAGATGCAGAATATAATGGAATATGTTATACATTCCCGAATATTTGTCACGTACTCATGGGACACCCTGTAAGCTACGCATAGATGAACTCAACAGAGAGAAAAAATTAGGTAGGTAGTTATAGCATCTCTACTTCACTGGGCGATGGGTCGGCTAAACGTTGATCGCCGTCAGCCGAGCAAGTAATTCCAATGCCTTAAAATATTTCAAATACCTGCCCTAAAGTATTTCAAATACTACAAAGTATTTCAAACACCAAGCATTAAATATCGAAATTCAAAAGTAATTGAAATAACTGCTTCAAATACCAAAGGTGCTTGAAATACTTTTCAAAATAATCCTATTTTAAATACTGCCCAGCTCTGCTTATAATTGTGTACCCTATTATCAATTTTTGCGTTTCATTTCCTTCCTTCCATCCCCACGAAGTTGACATCGGTATAAGGTCTTATAAAGTTAGAATAGTACACAACGTCAGGTTTGCGCTATTTTGAGTTTTATTGCTTTTCAGGGTGGGGGTAATTTCTACCCCCCACAAAGTTATGTCGAATAAATCTCACATAGGGTGTTGTAAAGTGCATCTAGGCCTCCCTCCTACTCTTTACTAGAATAGCGCACAATATCAGGTTTGCGCTACTTTGAGTTTTATTTCTTTTCGGGGTGGGGGTAATTTATATCCCCCACGAAGTTATTTCGAATGAATCTCACATAGAGTGTTATAAAGTGCATCTAGCCCTCTCTCCTACTCTTTACTAGAATAGTGCACAACGTCAGTTTTGCGCTATTTTGAGTTTTATTGCTTTTCGGGGTGGGAGTAATTTCTACCTTCACGAAGATATTTCGAATGAATCTTGGATATGTTGTTTATAAAGTGCACCTAGGCCTCCCTCCTGCTCTTTACTAGAATAGTGCGCAACGTCAGTTTTGCGCTATTTTGAGGTTTATCGCTTTTTGGGGTGGGGGTAATTTCTACCCTAACGAAGTTATTTCGAATAAATCTCACATAGGGTGTTATAAAGTGTATCTAGGCCACCCTCCTACTCTTTACTAGAATAGTGCACAACGTCAGGTTTGCGTTATTTTGAGTTTTATTTCTTTTCGGGGTGGGGGTAATTTCTCCCCTAACGAAATTATTCCGAATGAATATCACATAGCGTGTTATAAGGCTCATCTAGGCCTCCCTCTTACTCTTTACTAGAATAGTGCACGACGTCAGGTTTGCGCTACATTTGAGATTTATTGCTTTAGGGAGAGGGGGTAACTTTCTACCCCTTACGAAGTTATTTCGAATGAATCTTGCATAGGGTGTTATAAAATGCATCTAGGCCTCCCTCCTACTCTTTACTAGAATAGTGCACAACGTCAGGCTTGAGCTATTTTGAGTTTTATTGCCTTTCGGGGTGGGGGTAATTTCTACCCACCACGAAGTTATTTCGAATGAATCTCTCATAGGATGTTATAAAGTGCAACTACACCTGACTCCTTCTTCTTACTGGGCACTGCACAACGTCAGGTTTGCAGAATTTTGAATTTTATTGCTTTTCCAATAGAGGGGGTAGATTTCACCCCTAACGAGTTTATTCGGTAGTAGGGTGTGAAAAGTGTCTGAATCTAACTTCAGCCTGGTGAGAGCGCAGCAAGAAATCCACTTAAAGAAGACCCCTATTGTCACTGTTCTTTTTGGTTTTGTAGGTGTATCAGTTATCTTAAGGGGCAAAAGAATTTGACTAAGGATCGGTATTTTGAATCCCGATCACTAACTTGATCATGTAATCATCGGTCAAATGTTACAGTCATAATATAAGTCATAGATAATGAGTGTTCAAATAATTTAATCGAAATTCAAACTACCGGCTCTTAATGTGTTTTTTGTGTCGCCTTTTGTTTATATTTTTTTGGCAAGACCAGGGGAGTCCAAACCTGACTGGGTGCGTGGTAAAGGATAATGGACGGCCATAATTCGAATTATCTAAATTCTGGCAAATTTGTAAACTTAAATTTCTAGAATGTGAAATTTCTGGGTTAAACTACCATACCCGAGAGAAGCCCATAGTTTGAAAATACCTAAGCGCTTGCGACGCCTTTTACCTTTTTTTATCATCATCGAAATAACTTAAAATTATGGAAAAATACCTGTGCCTGAAATCTAGAAGGCCATCGAATATAAGCTTTCAAGCTTTTCCTTATCTTTGACTCGATATGGTTCATATTGGTATTTACAGTTTGACACAGTCCATCACACGAAACTTCCGGCGCGACTACACGCACCTTGTGGGAGGAGGGGGGAGGTAGAAAATTGGACAATTTGCAGGTTATACTCTGAAAACCAATTTGTACCTTTTCTCAATTTTTCAGTGAAACGTTGTTTATTGGTACGCATAAAATTTTTTTAAGATGTTTCCGGGAATAGTAATCCGAGAGACGCGTTGGAATAATACCTATATGTATAAGGAATTGACAGAAAATCGGCGCGGCCTCAAAGCAATAGTGTTAATTTAAAAATGTTCGAAATTTCCAGTTAGGGCTACTTCGATGTAAGAGATTTGTCAAAGGGTATTTTTAACAACTATTTCTCATACACCTAAACTAGTTTTCTATGCAGAGTGCCCGTTTTTCGAATTTAGCAATGGGGCAATCTTTGTTATGTGAAGAGGTGCAAAGAAAGTTAAATTGGGGCAAAGTTATGCAATTACCAGTGTATAAAAATTACGCTTTTAAATTTAAAAAATTCCGACTGGTCTCGGAAATATTCGCAAAAAAATTGAAATTTTGAGTGTTTATTTTTTTTTAGTCTTCATTTAAAGAGATAATTAAAAATAATTGACACTTTTTGCTCTCTTAGAACGTGGTATTTTCATATTTAAAATTTGACGTTTCGTTTTCATTGTTATATTTCGGTTTCATGCAATATTAAGAACTTCATTTTTTTAAATACGATTCTGGATTTTTTTATACAGTATTCTGAATCTTTTTGCAATTCTGCATTGGGTGATATGCGACAATTGCTGATTTTGTGATGTGATTGTAGTTAAAATTACGATAAAGTCTGATCCTGATCTTTTTGCCGTATGAAGAGGATCCAGCAGCACCTACCCCCAATCAAACAGTTTAATCTTTATAGCGTACCAAGATTTAACACAGTCTGGACTAAATTATCTGCTGTTGAACAGGTCTGTAGTCGGCGAGGGCCAAAAAGATTGTAATGACCTGACACCTCACAAAAACAGCAAAATCTAACCTAAAAGTTTATAGGATTATTATTCGTCGAATGCAGAAATGCAAGGAGATTCAGAATCCGGTATAAAAAATCTAGGACCGTATCTAAAAAAATAAAGCAAGAAGATATGCAATCAAGAAGTCAATTATTTTTTATTGTTTTATTAAATTAAGACTAGAAAACATAAAAACGTTTTTTTTTCCGATTTTTTGCCTATATTTTCGAAACCAGTCAGAATTTTCGAAATTTGAAAACATCATTTTAATAGACTTCCAATTGCGTAACTTTACCCTAATATAACCTTCTTCGTATCTCTTTAACTAACCGAGATCCCCATGGATAAACTCAAAAGTAGGGTTTTTAAATACAGGACGAGCAGTAACTATTCTCTTGAGGGTGTCTTGTCTACTCATACACAATAATTGTTTGGTCACTTACAATAATTGAAGAAATAACACATATATAACGGCTAATTTGTAGAAAAGTAATATTTAGTTTGACAATAATTTTCATATAAAAAGTGTTTGGCAATAATTTCCATATAAAAAGTTTTAAAATAATTATAAAAATCTAACCTCTCAAAACAAGAATTTCGTAGTCCCTATGGCCAACTTCTTTACCGTCAAAGGGGATGTAACACGTCTCGTGACTCGGTTGAATCTAAAAGAATCAAAATATTAATCTATATAGGTACCTAAACTTATAAAAACATTTAATTATTCAAATAAACTTTTGATGCAATCCATTTATACAAAGAATTGATACTGCTAGGTAATAAAGTATTACTTAGTTTCCCTACTTAGTAAGTAGTTACTTACTAATACTATACTAAGTAGTTACTTACTTTCCCTACAGTCCATGCTCCTTGATGACCCACCCTACCAATGTACAAGTCTTCACCGTCTGAAGTCCTTCCACCAACTACTGCATTTTCAGGCACGTGTCCGCCACGGGCTGGGATCCAGTCAAAGTGTTGTTCGCATAAAACCTGGCGAATAGTAAAATGTATAACTTCTACTATGCCGTTTTTTCCCTCCTAGTTACCTGAAATCTTTCGACACCGATTTCGTCGCCTCCATAAGGAACATAGGCGATATTTTTAGACGGAATCACTTTTGCCGGGATCCAGTCACCTTCGTGGAAAGCTCTACCAACGTATATTGGAGCCCCGTCGATATCGACGCCTCCTTGTAGGGCAGTACCCGGTACTGCGCCTTGCCTGGCGCTTGTATCCACCCAGTAGTAAGCTGTACGTAATACAATATAATTTTTAAGCATTGCGTAAAGAAAACGGTTAAGTAAATGCAACTGATTTTCCTAATACTGAATTGAATTGAAATCGAAAACATCGAATCTAATTGGATTAAAATTTCGAACACAGTAGAACTTAAGTGGTAACTACTTACCTGCCATATTTGCTATAAAAATTCAATCACGATTCTCTTCAATTACTCAAGGAAAATGTATGAACTAAACGTGTCACACTTACCTTTATATTCGTGTTCCACCAGTTTATCTAATCACCAAACAAGAATACATGAACATACACTTTGACACTAATGGAAATGAATTTCTTAAGAGGATATTATTATTTGTTTACTTGAACTGTTATTTGTAATTATAATTACTCATTGTAACTTCTGTTGGTATTTCTCGTTAAATCATATTATAACGAAGTTTTTCCTTATGTATCGGAAATTGAACTAAACGTAATGGGACTAGGAACGTAAGGAGAAGGACACTAAAATTTGTATCAGTTAGAGCACTCTGTATACTAGACGCAGGTATAACGGTACATACGGGGTGTTCATTATAAAACTTCATCTAGCAGGCTATTAAATTTTGACAGAAAAGGATGACATAATCAAAACAAATGGACTTTTGTTTTTTCATCCTTTTCTTTTGACATTTCACAGCCAACTAGATGAAATTTTATAATGAACACCCCGTACATGAACAATGACTTATTATTGACATCAAGTAGGCGTTGGAAATATGACCGAGATTTTTAGATATAAAAAAATAAAAATTGAAAGGTAACGAGAAGTCAAAAATAAGTAAATAAGTTATACTAACTTAAAAGGTCTTTATTAAAAAGACATATACCTATTTTTAATTTTTTAATCTATTTTTAAATTCTAAAGTTGCAAATAGTTATTTTCCTAACATGTGCGCAAAGTGAATTATTATCGAACGCGATTGCCGTTGACCGAATAACGCAAAGCGTTCTGTCAACAATCAAGTGCGATATACACACTTACGCACGTGTTTAATACAATTTTCTTTCTCACGAGCGCTCTGTAACGTCCTATTTATTAACTTTGTGATATTTTGTAAGTTGAATTAAATATTAACGCGTGGCGAAAATCTTTAGTCTTTACACGTACAAGTCTTGTAATAGTATATTGTGCAACCAGTGTCGAAAACCACTTTTCACGCGAGTGTGACTTTTGTACGTGTTACACATTATACTTTTTTTGATTTAGCTTCCTAATTTATAAATTATATTATAAATGAATATGAAAGGCGTGTGCAATACGCGATTTGCAGTGGTAGTTAGTAGAGCATTTTTCTTAATTTTCAAGGCAGGCGCAGAAAAAGATGTATAACGCACATATGTGCTAAAAAAATTATATATAAAAAGTAACAAAATGCGGTAAAGTGCTACATGCAACTCGCGAATGCTTTACAAGAATACCTTACAATGCAAGAAACTATACCGCACGCAAATAGAAAATAAAAGAAATATGACACGTATTCCAACTTTTTCTTATTTTTTATGTTTTTTATTCACTCAGAGGCAGATAAAATTCCTCTTTGTAAAAACCACCGGGGACAGAGTTTCATGCATTTTAACTTTTCTTTTTATCTAGGGACTGAAACAAACAATCTGCGACCTGAAAATGGACTTAGAAAAGTCAAATAACAAGCTATCAGGTCTCACTGGGGGATGGACGTTGTCAGAGATTCTTTGGAGGGGGAAAGTGAGCCGAGGGAGAAATCAGATAGTGATCTCAGCGTCACCCCTAAGAAAAACAGGGTTTTAATTTATGGCGATCTCAGTGCAACAAACCTCAGTGGCATTTTGGAGAGAAAACTAAAAAGTAGATACATGGTAAAGTCGGCTATTTTCATTTTGAGCGAGGGTCCAGGGCGGATGGCTAGGGAAATTTTTCAGTATATGTGTTGGACTACACAGAAGAGGACACTGTCATTTTGTGCTTAGATCTGTCGAATGGATTCCCTCGAGCCTCCCAGTTGAGGGAATTCCTCTCTGTAGGTAGGTTTGTTCGTCTGGTCACCTCTGTAGGTCGGGTCTTGATCCGATGTGACTTTAGGCTGGTGCGAAGGAAGCAATACTTTAGGCTGATGAATTCGCTGGCTGATCTGTCTGCCCGGGGGAACTACATGAGATTGATAACGGCTACTCGCGACCTCGAGCCATACGGGCATGACCTGGAATCGCTAGCGGGCGTAATTTGGGAAAGCGTGCGTGCGGGTGGCTTCTTCTCGGTCGTTGCGGTCTATTAGGCGCGTAAACGATGAAGCTTGCAGCGAGCGACAACGGGTCCGAATACTGGTGGAGTCATGTTGGGGCGGAACAAGAACATGCTCGAACCGGAGCGGGTGCCGGCTGGGAGCCTGGGGTAGATCAACTCCCGGGTGCTGTGGTGGCGTCCGGAGGGGTTACTGCATCGAATGGTGGGGGCGCTGCTGATCTGCTTCCTCAAGCCTTAAGAACAGTAGTATAGTTTTGGTTGATAGTGGCATCCGCCTTCCCACAGGGGTCCCTGAGAGCGCAGATACTGGATTTAGTTTTTTAGAACCAAGAAAAGAGCAAGACAACTTACCATAATGTTGCTTAATATCCAGTCTCTGCGCACTAAGGTGGATGAGCTTATGGTATTGTTGAGTAGTTTTAGTTTTTCTGACCTAGTTTTAATTTGTGAGCATTATTGATGCTCACAAATGATGAATGTGTGGTCAATGGATGAAGAACCACTGTCCCTGTTCGATTATACTTCGGTACATAAGTTTTCTAGAGTGGAATCTGCGGGTGGTGGCACTGTGATTTTGGGTCGTGTGGGGTTCCTGGATGAGAACCCTGTGCTGCCGGTTGAAAGGTTTGGCCATTTGCTGGAGGAAAAGTGTTTCGAGTTCTCGTTGTGTGTGAGCCTTAACCTGTACATAGTCTGTTTGTATAGGGCCCCGTCCGGAGATCCTAAGTCCTTTCTGTGTAAGCATGATGCCCTCTTTTGTGGGCTGCCTGTCAGCGCGGGCATTATTCTGTGTGGTGAGCTGAATTTTGACTATCTTAGGGAAGTGGACATCAACACCAGCCTCCTTGGGCGTGTGCTGCGGTCGGTGGGTTTGAGAATGCATGTGGCGGGTCCAACAAGGATTACTGCTCACTCCGCTACATTGATTGACTATCTCTGCTCTAACTTCTTGGAGGGGGAGGTCGAGTGCCGCGTGACGAGTGCCGACCTCTCGGACCACGAAGCCGTTTTAGCCTCTTTTGTTGTTAAGAGCAGAGCAGGTGGGAAACTGTACAGAAGGGAAAGACTGTTTACCCGTCGGAATTACGACAGGTTCACTGAATACTGCTATGAGTTCAACCCGGATCGCTGGCACCATATCAAATGACCCAGTACAGTGCTTCTCTGAGAAGCTGGTTGAAATCTTCAACAAGGTATTTCCTTCTGGTTCGCATTAAGGACAAAATTAAGAAGCCATGGGTCACTAAAGGTTTGCGGATTTCCGGCGCTGACATGAGGTCGCTGCATTATATAAGAAAGTTTATCATTTATGACTGTGCATTTGCGTCCTATTTCAACAAATACAGATCCGTGTATCGGCGTACGGTCAGGTTGGCGAAGCGCGCGTACTATCACTCCAGACTTTTGGAGTCTGATAATCGACAAAGAGAGGTTTGGCGAGTTGAGGGGTAGGGCGGTAAGAGTCGGAGTAGTGGTGCTGACTTGTCCCCAAATGAATTTAACAGGTTTTATAGCTCTGTCGCTTCTGACCTGGTAGGCGTTCGGAGGGTGAGACTGATTTTCGTGCGTTCCTGGGGCGGTCCGATGTATCCGGTTCGTTCTTCTTCACTCCGACTACTCCGGCTGAACTCAGGGGAGTGTTTTCGGATGTTACTAACACCCGGGCCACGGGATCGGATCAGATCTCAATACGAATTTTTAAAAGTTTACCAGACGTTGCCCTCGCGGTATTGTCTGATGCAATTAACGAATCTCTGGTGAAAGGTGTGTTCCCGGACTGTCTGAAGTCGACTCTGGCGGTTCCTCTGTTTAAGCGCGGAGATGTGACTTCTCCCGCAAACTATCGACCAATTTCCTTGCTTCCAACACTTGCTAAAATAATCGAAAAACTGGTGAAAAGCAAATAATTAATTTCTTGATAAAGCACCACATACTTAGCTTTAGGCAATTTGGATTCCAGAGCGGCAGAAGCACAAATGTTGCAATTTTTTTTCTGGAACTGCTGTATCTTAAACTCAATAGAAAGTTCCGTCCCGCGGCTGTGTTTTGCGACTTCTCTAAGTCCTTTGACTGTGTCGATCACGAAATACTGCTGGAGAAGTTGGAATTTTATGGTTTCAGGGGAGTTGGGCTCAGTTGGTTTGGGTCCTACCTGGAGGATAGTCGTCAGTGTGTATGTTTTGAGGCTATCCGGCGAGAGGCGTTTAGAGAAGGGTGTCCCGCAGGGATCTGTGCTGGGTTCAATTCTGTTCTCTTGCATATAAACGACATAGTTAATATTGACATTGACGGGGAGTTCACGCTCTTTGCGGATGATGCCATTATTATATGGCACGGAGATGGTGCAGCTGACTTGGATCACACACTGCGGCGGGATCTCTTGTGGCTAAAGTAGTGGTGTTGTGCAAACCGGCTATCGCTAAATATTCGAATCGGCGTTATGTCTTTCGGGTGTAGCATGGACGGAGGGTGAGGCATTGGGCGCATTTAAAGTTTTTGGGAGTGTGGATCGATAGCGGGTTGAAATTTTATGGTCATGTGGATGCCCTGGCAGGGAGACTGGCCTCGGGCTGCTTTGCTATCAAGGTCATAAGGGATCAATTTGGTGGGCACACTGCTAAGAGCGCATATTCTGCTTTGATAGAGACGTCAGGTATGGAATTTGCTTTTGGCGAGCTTGCTCCAAGTTGCTCTTTAATGGAGTGTTCATCTTGCAAAAAAGAGCGGTGAGATACCTGTGTGGGGCAGGGATGAGAGACTTGTGCAGGCCCTTATTCATAAGTCAGGGCATTCTAACGTTACCATGCATTTTTGTTCTGGAAATGGCTTGTCTGATGCACAGAAAGCATACAACTGCAATTTACTCTGACTCGTCAAGAACTTCGCGGGTTACACACACTATTCCGCTGCCTATACCCACATCGGCGCGCACCAAGCGGTGCGTGATATTTGATGGCACAAAGGTTTTTAACCATCTGCCATCTCACTTGCGCCACACTGAGAGCGCTAATCTCTTCCGGAGGAAACTTGGATCTCTCCTGACTGATATGGCTGATATAATTTTTGAAATTGGGATAGGTGGTTAGTCTTACTTTCTGTGATTTATAGCTAATATAGATTTGTGTGTTGCCTTCTTACTTTAAGTCGATTTTTAGATCTAAGGCAAACTTTGTTAATGAGATTGTAATGTCAATAAAGAAAGAACAATAAAGTACTACTACTATCTTTGTCTTCCTGCAGCTTCGTTATTTTGAACTTTGGTTTAATATAAATCATATTGTGGTAATCGTTAATACGGAATCAGAATCAAGAGATGTCAGAAAATTACTATTTAAATTTATTAAAATGCCGCAAATTTATACGAGTACGAGTATAAAATAGTCTTTAGAGACACCCTCTCTACCCCTCGGTTTAACTTTAAGTCCGTTTGCTCCGAAGAAATATTCAACAACTTTGCCATTTTCTCAACAAAAATTAAGGGTGTAAAATTCGCTTACTCTGTAAATTGGAGATTCACTAAAGAAACGATGTAATTACATGTGTAACTAAACGTCAATATTTGCTTACATTGCACTACTTTAGGATAAAAATGTGCTAGATCCGGAACCAAAATATTATACATTTAAAAACACCTAAGTTGACAGTTAATTTTTATTTGCGCCTTTTATTGATAATAACTGGCAATATTACAATATTTATAATGTAAAGTAGCTTAAGCAATAATTATATTATCACATTAGGTATGCATGTAACATTACTATAATTAGGATAATTTCTCTGGTCTTAAGAATTTTTATAGTCTAATTTACTAAGCATATCAGAAATCTTTTGGAATAGTTCAGGATGTTTGTTCGATAAACGGCACCGAATATTTATTAACATTTGAACATCTCTCTGCTGAAAAGATACATCTGCAGCTTGCTCGTAGCATCTATAACAAAAAGAAATTGAAAAAAAATTCAAGCATGAAGTAAGTATTATGAAGTACAATTCCTATTTTCTTCTATTTTTAACATCATTCGGTTTCCAATTCTAAAGTTTTTCTTTCTAGAAAATATTTCGGGGTCCAAGACAAATTTCAATGTGTTTTCAACTAACGACTCTAAAAATACATAATTTCTATTTTTAGTAAGTACGTTTATTACATAAAACACGATTATCTTTAATTCGAGTGTATTATGAATGATAAAGTTAAGGAACATTATCCTTGATTTCAAGGAGCACTGTTCACACACTGGTATACAGCACAAATAATTCAATTAAGTGCTATCGTATAAACTAATACTTTGTTTACCATTAACCAAGAATAATTTTATTTCTCAAGTGGTAGCGTATAGCCCATAGAACATTCCAACAATCTGTTCATATCATACCAAATTTGATTTCTTGGAGAACAAACAAGTCATTAAATTCGAATTCTAGCTGTAATTTAGTGAAACTTTTTTGAAAGCTGTAGGCTTTGACTTTCACCTTGAGGGGGACTACGGCCTCCAGCGAAAAAGTGACAACATAAGATATTATGAGGATTATTTATTATCTTATTTATTAATTTATTATGTAATAAAAATTGAAGTAAGCCCCTAATCTTGGGATTTCTTTTTAAATAAGTACTGAACTACCTAATCAGACGGTTATTTTTTTTTATATTTTCTTAGAACGTGATCAACCTATCGAATTATTTTTCAATAGACGGATATGAGTGGAAAACAAACAGAAACGGTTTTATTTGGCAAACAACTCGGAGAAAAGACTTTCTAGGAACAACAAGATTATCAAAAATTATCTAATTTTCAAGTACTTATTTATACTAGGTAGGTACTACACGATCTGTTATCGAGTTTAACATGAGTGAACTAGATACATGCAGTGCAATTATGACAAAGCCAAAGGCCTAAGGTTATATTTATGAAGTGTTAAGCAATATTTTTCTGCGAACCGTAGGTATTTCGTATTTTCAAGCTGCGATTCGTAGGAAAATTGAACTCCCACGTAATGAATTGAAAACAGATCATTTTCGAAACGGTTTAATAATTGACATATGCGACGTGACGTCACATTACAAAGTTACAATATTTTTATAGTTATGACTGGTTTATCTATATCTTTAAATTAACAATAAAATTAAACATTCATTTATACAAAATTGTAAATTTGAGGGGTTTAAAACCTGCTTTAAACCCCTCAAGTTGCCAGAGACGCTATCCGATTTTACCATTTGGTGAATGGAGACATCTTTTGACAAAAAAATTCGTACCTAACTGATTTATCTTTAAGGCAAGAGGTGGCACTGCAATTCAGAACAATTGCCGAACACGTGATTTGAGATTCTATACTCTATTAACTATTCACGAAAGTTTGGCCTTTCTTTGACGTTGTTTGCCAATCTTCTTGACATAAGCAAATCAGGGTAGAGAACAAATGAACATTCCATGGCTACTAAGATGCAAAAAAATCCTGAATGGGTAATATACTGTCTATCTGATTAAAAACAAGATCAGAACCAAACAAGAATTGTTACATAAACCATTCACTTATTAGTCATTTCAAGCAGGCGTTCGAAATCTGACTTCTGGCGTATCGTATCTTCTCAACATGCCTTTACTGGAGTTAGGCATAAAAACAAGATTTCAAAAGTAACAAGATGTCAAAAATTAAGTGAATAAGTTACAGGTATAATTCCTTTTTATGTAGACTTATTTTCAATCAAACAAATTTTCAAGTCTTCTAGCCAGATCATTTAGTTCTCATTTAAGTTGTTATTTTGTGTGCCATTTTAGCAAATCATGCATTTTATGAATACCATCACTCATCAAAGACATAAAATGCCAAAGATCCATGATTTATTAAAAAAAATCATTTTAACTTTTATTTAACATCGACGTTGTTTGAACGAATTGTCGAATGCAACGATGAATAAACAGAGCTTCGGCCAAGCAGCCAATTATTGGCAAAATTGGTCCACAAAGTTCCATAAAGTCGGTACGTACCATCACTACAAAAAGAAACTGGCAACATTGGAATCTTAGGCTGCGTTTTTGACAATCACGCCATATAATTAACAATTGATAATAGAGTTCATTTCAAATAGATATTCATCTAGTAAGCTGAGAAATTGACATATAAATATCATTTACATGGAAGGAATAGGACGAATCTGTCAATTTCTCAGCCTGCTAGATGAATATTTATTTCAAATTTTTCGTATGGACCATAACATAAAGGTAACATTAGAAAGTGAACAGATGCGTAAGCGACGATTGCCAAGCTCCGCCCAGCTCCACTCCTAAATTTTGAGAAACTCTTGAGATTAATTGCCATCTTTATATTCTTATTGAGAAAACAAAAGACGGAAATATTCTTAGTGCACTCTAGAGCGGTCATCAGAAAAACGCTATTTGCTTGCTTGGCGTGTCAGTGCGCATAAAAATGTCTGCATTTATCAAAAGTTCGACTTGGTGTTTGTCTCCATGGGTCACTCGAAGCTGCACTTTCAAACCATGGCAAAAGATTGACGCTCGTAGTATATAACTAAAATATAGTAGAAATATGAATCACACCTGACACCATAATCATACTTTGTCAGTCACCTGCACTCGCAAATTCACTAAAAACGTCGAACGATTACAGACAACTCTCCAAGATGCTTCAAAAAGGAATACCATACGTTCACCTTAGAACAGAATAAAGCCGAACGACTAGTGATCAAAGGCGTACCAACACTGTACAGCATCAAGGACGTCGAACAGGACCTGAAAGCCCAAGGCACGCTTCCCTTGCAACGGATGCGTAGTTTTAAGGACAAGAAACCCTTAACCCTAATACTAGTGCAAGTGAAGAAGGACGTGAGTGAATCTTAGTCGAGATACAAAGAAAGCCGAAAAGCCGCAAATGTGCCACCGATGCCAGCGGCACGGGCACATGAAAAAGCAGTGCACAGCGGCGGCAAAGTAGGTAACATGCGGAGGAGATCATCACTCAGGAGAATGCAAAAAAAAAACAAAGAGACACCAGCCAAGGGTGCAAACTGTGATGGCCCACACCCAGCTAGCTATCGAAGCTACAAAGCAGCCAAACACAAAAAGGCAACAGTCCAGCCAAAGACAACCTAACAAAGCTGTGCAGCCGCAGCGGGTAGCAAAAACTACGCCAACCACAGCAGGGAAACACTCACTGCCTCAGAATTTAGCTGCAACTGCATGTCAAATGCAAGAAATGCTCTCAGGAATGAGTGCATTTTTTGCAAAGTTTGCAGAGACTATTTAATAATTTTTCTGATGTATAATAATTCCAATAATTTTTCAGCTCTTTCCACATCCCGCTCACTCGTCAGGGTGCATCCTACCCACCCAAATCTCCACCTTCCTCACCTTGAGGTGTTACAAAGATTACTATTTATAATAAATAATATTAACTGTGTGGTATCGCGTCCTCAAAGCAGTTGGTTGCGTTGTAGCAGGTGTAGGATAAAAATAAAAAACTTCTACGTTCTACTCATGAATCAAACAACAAAGTCCCATCATAATTACAAAAAATGCCGTGCGAGTCCTGCGCAAATAACCATATCCTCTATCATCACGGTGGTCAGCGATCTACTTGCGGGTTTGGAGGCACACGTTGGTCCCCTGTATTGGTGTGTTATCGGGGGGAATGTGGGTGCCCCGATTTTGCATTCATGTAGCGGGAAGAGGAATTTATTTGCGTTTCGATATCGGTTTTTATTTTTTTGCGCCCGTCAGGTTGATTTGATTGAAAAACTTTTAAGAGTAAAGTTGTAGAGCTTATGGTCAGCTATCGTCCTGTAATAACTGAGTTTTGGCTGTTGTTTGGAAAAACCCCTCGAAAAATGCAAGAATTTGAATTTGGCGCGTCGCCCCCACCATGCATGTGCAGTGTCGCCAACATAATAATTTCTTATGTTAGAGTCAGAGCCGATTTTCCTTTCTTATTTATTTTGAGGGACTATCTACTAATTACTACTCATGTAGTAATTAACGTGATTGTGCAGTGAAAATATGTTGGCGTTACTGCACATGCATGGCGGGGGTGACGTGCCAAATTCAAATGTTTCCACTTTTTGAGGCGTTTTTCCAAAAAACGGCCAAAACTGGGGTATAGAAAAAATTACAGGATGATAGCTGACCATACGCTCTACAACTTTACTCTTAAAAATTTTCAGTCAATTCAACCGTACAGGCGCAAAAAAATAAAAACCGATTTCCCATGTTAATCTCTTATGTCCAGGGTTGTGCTGGATACCCGGTATATATGTTTGGTGGGTCTGTGCATTCAAGCAGCGGCAGATTGACCGGTTAATGTTTGAGTGAACGCCTATTATATTGATTGTGATGCTTGGTGGGACCAAGATGATTGTTTTTGATTTGTTCTCCCTCGGTGTTGTGATCGATAGATTAGTACCTACACCTCTAATGAGATAAACACTTCTGCACCTTATGTAGAATTGGTAAGGCAGCTCAATCAAGTTTAAGTGGTAAAGTATATAGTTATTTGCGCAGGACTCGTACGGGATTTTATGTAATTATGATGGGACTTTGTTTGTTTCATGAGTATGGCGGTATCTCTTCTATATACAAAATGTGATGTGACTAATGTATTATTGTCCATACTATTGTTGTTTTTTATGTCAGTGTTAACAGTCTTTAAGTCGCATTTTATAACTTTATTTGTTTGCAAACGGCCATTATTTTTATGCATGGTCTCTTCTATTGTAGCCTTGAGAAAAAACGTCGAAACGTCGGCATAATTTCTACAAACACGTAGAAGTTTTTTTATTTCTGTCTTATACCTGCTACAACGCAACCAAATAAATAATATTATTCGGTTTACTTCAAAACTTCCAACCCTAAAGGATGACAGCCCGTGAAGAAAGAAGCGTTCAAGAGGACAGGAAGAGCGCCTGAGGAGCCCCAGTCGGCGGACTGGGCAGAATTGGCCAACTACTTAAGACTGGGCAATCTTTAAGATTGCTACAGAAGGGGGAAAGTTGGTCGATATTTCTGTAACAGACTGGTCCGGTTACAGAGATGATAGAGTAAAAGACAATAGTCCTCGCTCTATCTTCTATTGTCTATTCTCTATCTGTCTTTTATCTGAGGCCATCTTAAAAATAGCATATCATGCTACCTAATATTAGAGAGTAGAACTATCTGTAGTAAGTCTTTATCTCAAATATCTGCTTTCCTGGTACCGAGATTTAAGTAAAAAAGAAACAACAAAAAACCAGTGTTAACACTTACTCAATTTTAACAAAGTACTTGGCTTTGAATTCGTCCGGAATTTTGGCGAGGTATTTAAACGCTTCTTCTTTATTATCGTTCGCCCAACAGGCGTCCACGAACGGGCCGTAACCGACCGGAGACTTTTTAAATTTTGAAAACTTATCCAGTTCAATCCAGTCTTTTTGCTTTGCCAACGTATTAATCCGCAAGTACCAGTATCTGTCAATCGACAAATAAAAATAAACGTAATGGCGACACTACAAGAAAAATTACCTTTTGTCGGGAATTTTGAAATCGTTCTTAAGCTTCTCAGCTAACTTGACCTCTTTTAGTTCCAGTAATAATTTGCAAGTGTCGTGAACAGAATTACCTATAAATCTGTTTTCATTCCCTAGCTTCTGTTCCAATTCTCTCTGAAGCTTTAGCAATTTTAAACTTTCCTCACAAAGACTTGCGTTTAGATCTTTCCTTCCTTTTCTATAGAACTCTGCCGCTGATGTGAGCTGCGAATCGATTGAAAACGATTTCTGAAAACGTGAGAAATGATAAAGTAGTCTGATTTGTTCCATAAATACCATGCCTCATCATTAAGACACTCTTCTAACACAAGCTCAGCTTGCGAGGGAAAATCATCCTCCTGGATGAAGATTTCGGAAAGGGCGGGCTTGTAATACTCCTTACAATATTTTATATAAAGCGACTGTGCAACTGGAAAATTGCGAATGGTCATCTAAAAACGGCACTTTTAAGATGAATATAATAACCGACACTTTAAAAAAATACCTTGAAGTCACCCAAAGGCATTTTCTCTCTTAATTTCAATACCACCATATAAACCAAATCCGTATCACCACTTTCGATCGCCTTATGCAGAGCTGATCGATTTTCGTTTAGTTGCAACAAAAGACCCACTTGTTCGCTAGCTTTTGACTCGTAATCGAGTAACTAAAACCAACCGATAACTTTTTATATCTTAGGTAATTTTTCTAAAGAAACCAGACAAAGTCTTAAGCTCAAATCTGACCTTTTCAAACAATTACCTTAATAGCCAATTTGTTTTTTCCATATTCAGAGGCCTTTTCAGCAATTTCTCTGTACGAAATGCCGGACGAATATCCCAGCTTTTCAGCGATTTCTCGAGCCACGGTCTCTTGATCATCGTGGTGTTGACCTACCTGTAATATTTACCACAAGAGATCTAATGTCACTCTGACATTAAGATTTTTCTACCTACCTTATATTTCGCCCAATGTACTAAAATGTAGCTAGTTCCGACACTCTCAGGAAGTTTTAAGTATTGGGCTATTTGCAACGCTAAGAAATACATATTTCTGACTATTAACCTATCCAGCAACTTCTTCAGTGGTACACTTTCATCCGTGAGACCCGATTCATTTGTGTTCATATACCTTAATCTATTCAATAATTTAAAGAAAACACTAATGAGAAAAAAAAAATCCGTTGAATTCCAAAAAAGTTAGCTGACAACGAGTACAAATTTCAATGATTATTTCACTCATGCATATTATTGCTATGGAGCAAACAAGCCATTAAGAAGCGGTAATTCAATAATTCTCATATGTAATATAACGAGTAATTATCGCGATAATTTTTCTGTTGAATATTACTATGGTTACAATTGTTCTATAACAATAGAATATTGGACAAATATTGAATAACAGGTGGTGAATGAAATTCTCTAAAAAATTGCAGCAGTAATTTAACGTTGTTCTTTCCAGTAAAACCCTTTTAAAGTTGCTGTCTGATTGACTTATTTAATGTCCGAAATATTCTATTTATTTCTTTAAGGTGGATCTATAAACTAGAGGTTGGCGCTGGCGCCGACGCTGGCTACGACGTTATCATGAAAAATGTGCATTTACAAACTCGAAGTTGGCGCCGGTTTCCTAACCTATAACGAGGTGGTTTCAATTCTTGTTGAACTGTGGATGAAATGCATTTTTGTGGTTTTTGGTTTGTTTTGTTTATTACAATCTTATTATACTATCTAGCTCTGAGAGAGATAGAGTTTATTTATGTTTGGCGGCAACCTCAGCGCCAACCTTCGCCGTCGACAGTTTATAAAGGCGACAATACAAAACGAATGAATTTATCTAACGGCGCCAGCGCCAACTTCAAGTTTATAAATCCACCTTTAATGTTGTATTTGATTAGGGAAATAATCTCACTAAATATCGCTTGAGCTCCAAATTTAACCAGAAAATTTTTCACTGGGTCTCTCGTCCTAAAGGGCTAGCTCCTAAAGAACAGAAGGTGAAATTATGAAAAACATACAATCGTGAAAAATTATGGGTAATTTTAAAGCTCTCGTGGTATTACCCCCGATTAATTTTGTGCTATAACAAAATAGGAAATATCTAGGAAACTGTTTTGAGGTTCCACCAATGAGACTAGGTAGTGACCTGAACTAGTGGGAGAAAATTAGATAAAAGAATTATAAGTTACGTCTTAAAAAAAATTATGTTTCAAAAGGATACTGTTCAATAGTTAATGGAATTCCTACTTTTGAATCCCGAACAGCGTTTAAAACTCTTAGAAGTCTGCACATTTTTACATATTTATTAGGACTCATTCCAGAAATAAAACATTTCCCAAATTGGGCAGCCCTTATCAGCATTTTCTGTATTTCCGGGTCAAACTCATAACCCACTGCATCAAGGCACTGATTGACCGCTTCTTCAAGTTGATCTTTCACAAAACTAATGTACTCATTTGCTTTGTGACTGCCTTTCTGGAACTGCTTGGAAGCTTCCAATAGAAAGCTTCCCGGTTCGGTACTATTAATTCTAAATATTTTCTGGACTACTTCGGGAACTTTTTGCAATAGTTCGTGATGGGCGTTTGATATGATTCGAACACCATCAATTTCGGCTATTAGGTGAACTGAACTGTCATAAATGTAGGATTGGGTTTGACCATTTTTGCCTACTATTAACAATGAGTGAGTATTTTCCCAATAAGCTACAACAGTTTCATTGCCACACCTAAAAAACATTTACTGCAAACGAAAAAAAAAAGGACCAGTGATCAATAATCTAATGATTACCACACAAGTTGTCTAGGCCTATGTACTGTATCAGTGTCAATCTCGCAATATTTATGCCGTAAATCAGTGGAACCTAGCCACAAATGTCCTGAGTCGGTGAAGAAACATAGATGTCGAGAATTCATAGAAACAGACATTTCCAAAATTGATGTATAAGGTACTGATATATCAGGTTGCAACTGAAAACATTAATGGCAGTGTAGGTATTGTTTTTCCGAATCAATTATATTCATTAAAGTAGTCAATGGAATCAAACTTACCATTACAGTAGTGTGATGTTCATCTTGTTTAAGTCTGTAAAACTCCTTCGATCTACTAAAAAGAACATCTGTAGAAATCTCATCTGACACCACTTCCCAAGCAGTTGGTTCCAAATCTGATCCTGATAATAACTTTATAATTAAAAAAAACTTGAAAATCATAAAACACTTTGACTTACTAGGAACCTCACTCAAAGGTCTAGTCTTGATGTTGGTGGTGGTAATGTTATTAACAATATACACGTTAAAGTTGGAAGTCATTACAGCAATACCAGTAACATTCTTAGTATTTATAAACACTCTTGCATCAACTATCTTGCAGTCATGAACTTTTTGAAAGATATTAAATTTGTGAAATAGTTTTCCGAACATATCATAAACAACGACATTGCCATCGTCTTGAACACAGATTAATTTTTCATCATTTGACCATCCCATGTGCACTATTGGTTTCTGGGTCCACTGCAAAATATTTTGTTAAAATAATTGAAACAAAAAATTAGGTTGAAGGAAACAACCAACTTTGAATGATGTAATAGTTCGACCTGACCCAGAAAAAATTGAAATTAGTGGTTGGCCAGGTCCTCGGACTTTTGTAACTTTTCGTTCATCTCTTCTAATTGCCATAGGTCCCCCATACAAAGAAGACGCCACAATGAAGTTTTCTAGTTGAATTTCCTGATTCCATTCCATTGAATATATTTCAATTTTTCTGTCAAAAAATAGACATGCCATGAATTTCCATATGGTTTTATTAGTGTTTTAAATATGAATATGAATGCAAAAATGTCTTCAATATTTCTTTCTTCCAATATCTGACTGTGTATATAAATGAGTGTTAGGGCATTGCAATCATTTAACCAGGGATCTAACATCTCATTCTGCACCAAAAAAAGATGACAAAATAGTTATTTACGAATTAGTTATTACCAGTAAATATATTTTATTTTCAACCACATATGTAATGATGACATTTCTGTCTTTTTAAAATCTTGGTGTCTCATCAAGTGTCTCATTATTGGCCTAGGACGGGAAGTGATTCCATTACTGGTCTAGACTGTCTCGACCAGTAATGCACATGCAAACAAAGCGCAGAAACTTCAGGGAATTACAGAAACCCTGAATGCTGGTTTTGCTTCATACCATAGCAACCATCAAAATTCCGCCTCCTGAGTGAAGATTTGAGCCAGAATATTGTATGAATAAATAATATTCAAGAACATTTTTTGATGTTATTCAGAAAGTGTGATTGAAAATAAAATTGTATACATATATGGGAAGTTTCATTTCCGCCTCCAGAGTAAAGATTTGAGCCAGAGTATTAATTATGGTGAGCGGGCGCTGGGAGGCGGAGCGACATTGGAGGTTGGACCTTCGCGTCTCGCGGCCTATCCCGGCGCTGCGGCATGGGAACTGTCACGAGTGATTTATTGCTCTGTTTATTTAGAACGCAGTTATTTACGACCTCTTTTTTATGTGACTCTTATCAATTATTTTTCTTCTAAGAATGTTCTAGGCTTTTCTGTATTTTTAGGATTTTGTATAAAAGGCGAATAGCGCCGCCGTTAGCGGTAGTCATATTTTAATCCAACTATAGGTAAGCTAAGGTACCAAACGATAATAGAAGGCTATAAAGGGTTAAGTAGTGAGCTATTTAGTGGTTGAATTATACTTGTGTGTATTTGTGGGATAAATAAATAGAGTTTTCGTGTTAAATCGCTACACTGGAATTATTGAACCCTGGGTTTGCAACAGTATCATATGAATAAATAATATTCAAGAAGATTTTTTGATGTTATGCAGAAAGTGTGGTTGAAAATAAAATGGTATACTCGACGGGAAGCTTCATTACTGTCTCAAGATAACTATGTGGTATTGCATCCTTCTCGAAGTAGATGGGTTGCGTTGCAGCAGGTATAGGACAAAAAAATAAAGCGGCCTTTATTAGCCAGTTAAGTGAGTTAATGTTTGAGTGAAGGCCTGTTATATTGATTGTGGTGCTTGTTGGGACTGAGATGATTGCTTTTGCTTTGTTCTCCCTTGGTGTTGTGATCGATGGATTATTACCTACACCTCTGATGATCATAAAAACTTCTGCACCTTCTGTAGAATACCCGTGAGAAAGACGTCAAATAAACGTCGAAACGTTGGCATAATTTCTACAAAAACGTAGAAGTTTTTTATTTTTTGTCCCACACCTGCTACAATGCAACCAATCTACTGTCTCAAGATTTTATTTATCTCGGGACAGTAATGAAAGACTTCCCATCTCGTATTGTGATATACAATTTATAGTGGAAGTAAAAAGTTTCCTGGAATTCTGAAACAGGTCCTGTAAAATGTTACCTGACATATGACATATATTACATTTTATTCTATAATTTCAAAAAACAAGAAAAATCCAGAATAATTTTATTACGATACTCATTACTGTAATGAAATTTCTTTACAGTTCTCAATAGTGTAAATAGTATATTACAATACAAGAAGGGAAGTCTTTCATTACTGTCCAGAGATTCTGTTATTTATCGAGACGCGTAGCGTCGAGATAAATAAATTCCTGAGACAGTAATGAAGCTTCCCGTCAAGTATATGTATACTATTTTATTTTCAACCACACTTTCTGCATTACATCAAAAAATGTTCTTGAATATTATTTATTCATATAATATTCCGGCTCAAATCTTCACTCAGGAGGCGAAATTTTGATGGTTGCTATGGTATAGAGCAAAACCAACAGTCAGGATTTCTGAAATTTCCAGAAGTTTCTGCACTTTGTTTGCATGGAAAGTAACTACTTTTCATCCTAGACCAGTAATTGAATTACTTCCCGTCCTAAACCAGTAATGGGACACTTCCAAGATTTTAAAAAGACAGAAAAGTCATCATTATGTATGTGCTATTTACTGGACTACAGTCAAGTACCTAAAAGTTTTGCAAATGCTACAGTATGAAGTGAAGTTTATATAAATATAGGTCTTCAAACGATTTATTACATACACCTCATTCACTTATTTTTAACATCTGGTTACCTTTGAAATATTAATTTTTTTATACCTATCTCCTTTCACCACATGCTCAGAAGATACAATAAAATTGTCAAAGTCAGATTTCCAAATTCTACTGGATGTCAAGAATAAGTGAATGGTTTATAGTTACAAGATACAGTTCTGTTTTTTCCTTCGTGATCCAGTTTTGAAGAGAATTACTTTAAATTTGGAAAATAGGTAACACATAGATTTCAAACTGGATTTCAAAATCAGAAAAAAATGTATTTTGTTGCTGTCAGGCCCCCTTTTACCTCCTTAAACATTTTTATCATATGCCATTGACTTTATTTTCTATATTTATGCTCAATGTTCATTTTATAGAAACATATTTGCAAAACTATCATTAGGTATACATAAACAGTTATTTTAAGCTATTTTTAATAAGAATGCTGAAATAATATATCAAGGAGACCTTGAATGAAGTTATTTTACTTACGTAAATAACAAACTTGTGGTTAATAGTCATTATAAAAAATTTAAAAGCTTTAAAACACTTAAAAAGTTTAACCAATTTGTACTAACCTGAAATTCATTTTGTAACCTAAATTAGGTATGTGTTTTTTTTTCATATTTTTGTAAATATCTTATAAACAGTTAGATACAAAGTTACTGCAAGTGACCAACTTTATTTCCAAATAACTGAACAGGGAGTAGAGTTATTATAAAATATTTATGTTGTGTTATGAAATGTTAGTATTTATCAAGCATACAATAAAAAATTTGGGTGATAAAAGGGGGGCCTAACCCTAACAAAATACATTTCTGTAGATTTTCAAAACCAATTAGTAAGACTATGTGTCTGTCTCTGAATGTATAGCATGAGTTACCTGCATTCTAAACTGATTATATCCAAAACTAAACCAGCTATGAAAAAAACAAATTATGGTTTTGAAGTTTAACACTATGGAAGATAACTAGAAGAAAATATCTAAAGAAGATATAATATAAATGGGGAGGGTTATTCTCATTAACTTAACTCAACAGAAAAAATGTTGGAGTATGTTGAAAACTAATTTGTTTTTGTATATGTACATTTAACTATGCATCAACAAACTCATTTTATTTGACACCATCTGCTTTATTCTCTTTATTAAGCTCAACTACCCTTCTCAGACAGAAAAGTATTGGTTTTTGGCAAGACTCTTTAGCCTGATGGCTGCATATTATGTTTTATAATACTTATTTAGTCATTTATTTAAGTTGTTCTAAGCTAAAGAAGACGGAATACATACCTAAAATATAAATCCTGTCCTAAGCGAAACCAATCTGCTGTAATTAGTGCACTGGACATCTTTGAGGCGTTCTACACTTAGTTCCAACTTAGTGTACAGAATGCAATTATAGACTTATAGAGTAGTACTTCTACTCTCGTAAAGGATGCACTAGTCCAATATACACAAGTAAATTAAAATTGACTTGAATAATGTAAAACGGAGTGCAAAACAGCAAAACATTGATATCTATTTTTGCATCACAATTATTTTGTTATTTAAAACGTATTCTTCATTTAAACATGTTTATAATTTTTACTTAGTGTTTTTCTTTTTAACATCAAGTTCGAATCAGCTAAATCAAAGTTTTTATTAAATTGAAAAAGTTGTAAATTAACAAAATACACAATCAACAACAAAACAGTCAAAAGTCAAAACAGACAATTATAGCGTTTTTCACTGGCTGCACTAGTGCGCACTAAGTTTATTTCTGTCTTTGTATTTTGAACGAATTAACAAAAGATAGAAATACACTCAGTGAGCACTAGTTTTCCCAGTGAAAAACACTGTTAGATAAATGTCGCATGTCAGTGTCACTGTCAGTTTTGATTTTTGACTGATTTGAGACCACAGACCTTGCGGTTAGTAATAGTAGGACACACACATGACTATATAAATTGTTGTCAATATATCAACGGCCTACTTCGTTTGGACTTGGACCCTGGAACCAATTATATTTTACCACCTCGATTACTATTAGAAAGTTCTCGAGCCTCATAAGTAAAGAGGTCCGTTACGTTAAAATATTACCGTAATTCACGTCCACACCTAACTTGATTTGAAAGTTTTAACGTCTAGATTTAGGTTTATTGCTTTCGGCTTACGTCTTACGTTATGATATGATGCCAATATGTAACCTAACTATATTTAAAATAAGGAACTAACTTTGACCATCTAAATTTATGTATTAGTTTCGTTTTATTTGCAGCAATAACGTTAATTTGCCTATAACATAACTTCGTTTTAATTTTTTCTGAGTCTTTTTGACAATTTTGACGTAAATTAACGTTACGGTAATGTTCCCGCTAACGCCCCTTAGATAGCGGGAAACGGGAGCGCAAACGATAGGGCGAATTCCAAAACTCACCAGATCATTTACCGGGTAGATCAGTCACCTGCTTAATCCATTAAATTGCTAGAGGGCCATCACATGACCAGCTTAACCGGTAGATGACCCGGTGAATTTTGGAATTCGCCCATATTAACGGTACCGTATTTAATTTTAGGAGTGCGAATGCATAGATGTCAATTAGCCTTACGGCTAAAATGTGCTTTTTTGAAAAATCTGTTACAAAAAGGGGACCGAAAATGTGATCACTGCACAGAATAATTGATGCTCTTTAAAATGACACTACACATGACATAGTTTAATTGACAATTAAAGCTTTTTATTTTAACTGGCCGTCAATTTCTTGGCCCAGTCAATTAAAGCTCGTTTTAGACTGGCATATTTCTTGTACAAGATCTGGGACAATAAAGTGGATTGTAATTGAAACCAAGTTGATAACTATTCAACATATTTTGTGTAATAAACTAGCCAAGATAATAGCCCAAAACTATAAAGAATTAACATTAATATGACACGTTTGACAAGAATTTCTCACAAACAGGTTCTATTTTCCAACCAATTTAAGGTCCAATCCAAGAATCTCATACAATTTGCCGTATGATACTGTCCTATTTGACTTGTTCAAGATATTGAACCATTTCTTGTACAAGAAATAGGCCAGTCTAAAACGAGCTTTAGACATAAATTGCTCGAATTTACATTCAAAGGATGAGAAATTAAAAGCTCTATTTGATGAGAGAATAAGATTTTAATTTCAATTAACGATATTCGCAAAATCGCTTTAATTACTAAACTATTGTTCAGGTAACGCCGTCACGCACAGGTCTGAAATTCTTTCAAGGGCCATAAACCATTAAAAGAGCGCCTCTGACGATTAAAGAAGAAGGGCAATTGTAGGGTTTCATGTTTTATGGCCGGAATTCTCAAGAAATTGTGAAAGTACCTGTCCAAAAACTAACAAAAGAAATCTTCTTCCACGAAAATTAAAAATATTGCAACTATATGCGCATTTAATTTAGGGCCTGGCATGGGGCTGGTTTATTCAGAAAATCGAAAAACAGAGAAAACTTTCAAAAGTTTAAAACTTAAAAGCTTTGAAAAGTGGCTTACAGGGTTGCAATGCTGCCACACATGAACTCATATGTAAATAAAGAGTTCAGTTTGAACAACACTATGTAGTACAGCTCTTTTTGTTCTACTACACAAATTTCAGCCACAACCGTCATACTTGTCATTCTTGGTGGCATTAAGCCTAGTTCTCAGAGGTGTGTCATGTCGCCGCGACACCCCCTTCTATAAATTTAATAACATGTCGCTGTCGCAGATATTCTACTTGGATACTTGCCTGAATTGAACCTTTGGATTTGATGTGGTTTTAAATTTATTAGGCAATTAACCCCAGTGTGACGTCATATTTCAACTTGTAAAATTTGTTCCATTTTTAGTAAATTTTACCTTTCAAGCAGTATATTAATTTTTGTTGAATAATGCGCTACAAGTAGCGTGTAGTTGAAATAATCCAACTACAAACAGGGTGTCGCACGACACATGGGGAAATTTCAAAACATGATCTCTCATTAGTGGGACCAAGCGTAGCGACATGACAAAGCTTTGAGAACTATAGGCTTTACGCTTTTTTTGTGTTTTACCCATGCATGCTGTTCCAGGTTTTTTGTAAAAATTCACTATTTTTTTTTTAAAGATACACGGTTCTTTTGAGCAATGCCGCAATATTCTCTTGCCTTTTAACATTTACATAGTAATCTCGAGTGATCCCGAAGACGAGGTGGTGAAATATAAATTATAATTGAACTATCAAACGGAATATTGCGGATCTTTAAAATGGTAATGGCGCCAAGGATGACAAGTATGACGGTTGTGGCTAATAATTGGCGGAAGTTTGAAAAATTCTTACTGTAAAATTTTGTAGGTAGTAGAACAGAAAGAGCTGTATTAAATAGTAATCTCGTGTGATCTCTTTGGACGAGGTGCTTCAAATAATTACGATCGAACTTCACAGGTAAGTTCGTTTGATCGTTCAACTTTAAGAAAATATCGGCCACACCACTGGAACCCACTAACGACGAGCGGTGAATTTAAGTCCATGGAGGAGATTATGGAAAAGGATAAGTCAATTATTAAATAAAATCTTTTGAAGATTCCAACATAAATATGTATTTTTATACTATTTTAAATTCATTAATAGAAAACAAATTACCATTTTATGGCTACATACATCTTACACAAAACGCTACCCTCTTTGCCCCTTCGTAAAACAAATATCAATCCTATATACTTACTTAGAATACTACCCAGTTACACTTATAATCCTCCATACGGAGATACTGGATGAGGTACTGACATTAATGATCTAGTATAATACCATGTTTATACAGTCTAAATAGATTCAATACTTATTAACTAACAATGATTGGCAAATGTTGAAAACAGGTTTGGATATTTACATATACAGGGATTATTTCATGCCAAGTAAGTTCCACACGTCTTTAATAAGCGTCTCATCGGGAACCAACCGTGCGATGCGAACTCTGATGATACGGGTCTTAATTGGCTCCGTCAAAAATTTCCTTCTAACCTGGATCTATACAGGGTGACCCAACGACAACGAATTCATAAACTTGGGGTAGGTATACATTTTTAAAAAAACCAGCAACAACCTAGCGGAGGTTGACTTAACTGCCAAAAACTTAAACGGGAAGAACGGTCGAGCGATATGTCTAGATGCCTTGTTTATTAAGGTAGGTATTTAATCAGGGGCGGATTAAGTATAGGGGCAAAATGGGCGATCGCCAGAAGCGAAAAATCAATCTGGGCGAAAAATTAAAGAAGAGGAAAGAAAAAAAGAAAAACCTCAAAAAATAAAAATATATAAAATAATAAAAGCAAAAAATAGAACAATGAAATAGAACATAAAAAATTATTTGATGCTTTTTTTTATAAAAAAAAAAATATGGGAGAAGCTACGAGGGGTCGAAATGGTTTTGATTGCCCAGGGGCGAAAAAAGTCTTAATCCGCCCCTGTATTTAATTACACGCATCTTATAATCTTTATCTCAACCCCATTTTGGGTGTGAGATGGTGTGAGATGGTTGATTTGGGACAAAAGCCGTATCATGCAAAAGTATACAGTGAGTTTGAATTCAAAGCTCTATCTATCTACTCCTTAAGGAGTTCCATCGGCTACCAAACTAAATTTCGCCACTCGAAAAAAGTCGACGCATACGTTTTTTTAAAATAACCCGCGTTCCGGTAAAATGCCTTTGTTTCGTTGATGTTTGTCCATCTTGTATATCGATTTTCTAGCAAGTTAAACAGGAAAAAATAAGTATTCCCTGTAAACTTTGTGACTGCGGGTTTCCCATTGGGTCTATGATGCAGTCGCAGAAAAGCGTGCCACAAGTACACTATTATTGACCTGCTTAACAATGATACCTAATGATCATATATACAACTATATTTATATAAAATGAGTAGGTAAGACACTGTGACAAATAATGCTACCTAGATGATCTCAATATTGGACAAACGTTTCTGGTCACAAACCAAAAAATACAAAAAGTATCTTCTATCGAATTTCGCATACATTCAATATTTACAATCGTTTTCTTGGCGATCTAACAGTTTTTTGAACACGGTCTTTAAATTGAACACGCAGGTGACAAACATCAATACACGAATTCTGATAGCGTTTTCGAGTGGCCGCTCTAGAGCGCTCTGAGACTATTTCCATCATTTGTTTTCTCAATAAGAATGTAAGAATGGCAATACTCTCAGAGCAGTCACTCGAACACGCTGTACCAAACAGTAATTATTATTTATTGTTGTAATGATGGTCAGATGAATACTAGAGTTGATGACCCTAAAACTCTTCTTTGTGATGGTCACATTGATGCAATGACCTTAACTATACTTTCTTTCTAGTTTATTTTTAAAATTTTGTAAATTATTGATGCTGGCCGCTATATAATTACGGTACCGTTTGTATAAACAATAAAATTGTTGAATCTTTCTTCGGTAGGCTATCAAAAAAGTTACCTACGTTTGGCTGGTTCAATATACAGGATGGTCAGCTGGGAATCGCATCAGTCGATTATGGAAAAATTACTCATAGCCCACATAGCAAGCAAGTAAAGTATATTCATATACCTGGCATATGACTGCTCAACTCTAAAAAGTATATTATTTTCGGAATATACCGCGGATGCCCCTTCATATGAACAACTTTTCATATTTTTACCTTCATCCGAAATATGCTCAGAATGTGCATGGCATATTTATTTTTTCTTTTGAATATTTTATGTCATTTAATTTGCATATTATGTATTTACAATTGTATTTTTCATTTAATGCTATTTGTATAAGTAATTCAAGCAACTAAAAAATCGAAGACTCCTTTTAATAAAACTGCCAACGTTTCAACTTCTATTTGAGTCTCTCTCAAGGCTGTTCCCTCTACATGGAAGTTTGTTGTCGATGAACGAACATAGGAAATCTCCTTGAGAAAGACTCAGTATAGAATCCGAAATGATGGCACTTTCCCAAAAAGGAGTTTTTGATTCCCACCACTCTCCCACATCAAGGCCGTGATAGGTACATACCATAATCCTGGTATATTCCGGGTATATTTCGAGTTTCTAATTAATCACAGATAATGTTCCCTTACTATGACCTGGAACATGAATTTTTTGGCCAAATAAAGATGCCAGGTGTATTCCAGATATATATCGGCATGTTTCTAGCATATATCAGATATATAGACACAATGTGAATCGTCATACTGGTATATGCTTGGAATATTTTTTTGCTATGTCTGAGGTATTGAAAATCTGAAAATTCGGTATTGGACTAAGCCGGTGATGGCCTAAAATATTTTCAAGATGCCAGCACTTTCGATTATGGTGGAAGCCACATACTTCCATAACATACAGGACATTGCCTATACATAGTTTCTGGCTAGGCTATCATAGGCAACAAGAGGGGATGGAAACACAATACCTCGTATATTGCAATTTGTGCATATGCCGAAAAATTAGCGCCCTTTTGAAAGTGGCACAGTTAGACCTACGTGCAGTTAGATTCACGTACTTTCCACGAATAACAAAATAGGCCGAAAGCTCTTGGTTCGTGATTCATGACATCCAATGTTGTCGATACTTTCACGAGTTACTCCGGTTACTCGACGTAAATGTGTGCGACGGAAAAATATTCGATACGGAGGTATTACCCATTCGCTTATTTTTGTCATCTAGTTACCCTTGAAACCTTAATTTTTTTATACCCATCTCCTTTTGGTACATGTTGAGAAGATAAATGTCAATTTTCCAACGGCTACTTCACGATAATAATAACTGAATGGCTTATATGTTATTCTAACTAAGTACCTTTCGAGATTTGGCAACAACCCACGCACACGCGCATAGTAAATCGAGTCCCCATATTTTGGCCTCAAGGTCACTAAGGAATGTCCTGTACGTATTGACGTACTTGGTGGAAGCCAACGCCATCTTTGTTTTTTCAAATAGAACCACCCAAGTTCAATTGCGAATTTCGAATCTACTTCAATTCTTATTTTTAGTATGGGTAGTTTTTCCATAATCGATAGAGGAATTTACCGGCGGACCACCCTATAACGGCCACTAATTTTACATAATTACTTCGTAAAGATCAAGTAATATCACGAAAATTACAATATCATCAAATCGAGTACTTATGCGAGCGAGTACTTTTATTTTTGTTTTGCATTGGGTTACTATACCAGTGACTTTTGTTTTCAACAGAGCATATCTATTTGCCATTTAGGTTTTTTGCCATCTTAGTAACAATGGAATGTTCATTTTTTCTCTACTTATCTCCCCTTTGCTCCCATGTCAAGAAGATTGGCAAAAACAACGTCAAAGTGAAATATCCCCTAACGAGATGCCATTTTTTTGTGAATTGCTAATATCTAACGAACTAACATCGAATGAAATTTAGAGATAAATGATATAAAAATTGTTTTTTCTAATATTTGTATGTATATAAATGCAACATTTCAGCACCATAAAAAAATAACTACAATAATTAGAAAAACCCTTGAAAAGTGGTTGCTGCCGTTGCATGAAGTCAAGCATGTAGGAAGAAAAAAAAGTTTTGGCACTCGGCGCCCGTCAAAAAGCGAAAACCTTTGAATAGGTAGACAATGGAATCCGCGCGCGCAATTCTCCGCTTCATTGACAGCTGTTACCAAAAAATGATGAGACACCATGTTTAAGACGAAAACCAAACGTTTCCTTGGCTATATTATATAATTGGCTATGTTATTAATAAATTGCATTTTGCAACCCTCTAATATTAAAAATAATTGTGTTGTTTACAATAGTGGGATGTGCAGCTTATGGTTGTAAAAGCAGCGACTATAGAAAGGAGCCTGGAGTTACGTTTCACAGGTAAACAGATAATGGCGTTTTTCAGCAACAATTAAAGTATCTCAAATAACTCTAAAACCAGTTACTTATTTTACATCCAAATCTTCGAAATATGAATTAGTAAATACAGGAGTGAAGTCAATAATACTATTTTGGGAAATATTTTCTGCCTTTTTGGGAAATGTTTTCTAATTCTGTAACTTGTAAACAGTTTTTTTATTTAAATTTTTGAGCAGTTTTTCCAGTGGCGTAGGAGCTGTAATCCCAGGGTTATCAACGACTATTAATTTACAATTATTTTTATTTATTTAATAGAAAGTCGATGTTTGCTAATAATATTACTAATGCTACAAATAGTAATTTAGTTCCATTATTATTTTTAATAAAATATTTTTTTATGTATCACAATACCAACGCTACTTCATTGGCATTTTCACCTTTGACAGATTGGAGCAAACTGGTAACAGACGCGGGCGTCGTATCCTACTTCCCCCGTCTATCTATTCTAAGGCCAAAACTTTTACTTCGAATTTTGGCGCCGATGTTGGGTCGAGTGCCAAAACCGAATCACTTGAAAACGATATTATTATCGGTTTAGGGACGAAACATACGCCTTCCTTTTTTCCTTTCTTCACTTATTGATATATATTAAAACAGATGGAATGTTTTCAGTGACCGCTCTGGAGCTAGATGAGTAGCGCACGTACCAACTCGTGATTTGAGGATTTATAGGAAAGATATGATATGGCAATGATCGGCTACATGTGAGTTCTCCGTTTGAATGTGAGGTCTTAGTTGGACGAGCATTTTTGCACAGAGTTGACTGGACGTGGCAGTACCTTCTTCTTCTTCTTCTTTATGTGCCATGTCCGGTCTCCCGAACGTAAGCGATTACTATAGAGAGTGCGTTTCTATCTTTTGCAACCCTAAACAGGTCAACGGCGGTCCAGATGCCTCTCCACTCCTTGATGTTCCTGAGCCAAGAGATTTGCCTCCGTCCGACATCCCGCCTGCCTTCTATTCTTCCTTTCATGATCAACTGTAGAAGATGATACTTTTCTCCGTGCAAGATGTGGCCAAGGTAAGCAATCTTGCGACATTTCACTGTGACCAATATTTGTCTCCCCACCCCTGCTAGTCTCAATACTTCCTCATTGGTCAGCAGATCAGTCCACGGCCCATGGGACACGCAGCATTCTATGATGGATCCACATTTCAAATGCTTCCAGCTGATTTATTGAGATAATTTTTAAGGTCCAGCATTCCACTAAATACATGAGAACCGACCAAATCAAACACCTTACCATACGCTGGGGCAACTTAAGGTTCAGGTTATCGTCGCAAAAAAGTGTTTTCATTCGTTGGAAGGTTGTTCTTGCCATTTCGATGCGACATCGTATCTCAACCTCGGAGTCTAAGGTGTCCGTTAATATACTTCCCAGATATTTAAACTGGCTGACACGTTCTATTACCTTTCCCTCGAGATTTAGCTGATCGTTATCGTAGCTATTTCGACTAAAAAGCATAAGCTTGTTTTTTTTAACATTTATGTTGAGTCCGAACTCTTGGCCAGCTACACTGATTCTGTCCAACGGTTGCTGCAAGCCATCCATGGTATCACTCAAGACAACAGTGTCATTCGCATATCGAATGGTATTCAGCAGAACGCCGTTTATTTTGATTCCTCACTCTGTCTCTTTCAAGGCTTCTTTGAAAGTCCAATACCTTAGCCTCCAAGAATTCCTCATTTAAAACTCTAGATTTTTATCTTTGGGAAGGAAGGAAGTGGTTTACATTATTACAATAAATACACTTTTCCAATACAAAAAGCTGAAAAAACCAGAATTAATATGAACTTTAATTCTACATACAATTCCCTTTCCGAACGATGCCACACTTGCAAATGTTGAGGAAGCCAACTTTATGCAGTTTTTCTAGTCTTTATCCTTCTGCTTACTTTTTATTATAAGCTATTTGTTATTTAAATCTAAATTGTAGCTTTTATTTTCATGAAATTAAAGACCGTTTTTTGTTCACAGTCGAAGAGGAATTGAAAACTGATTTTTGTTTTAAATAAAACCAGTATAGCGTTTCTGATTTTTCATATAAAATCTAAAATCACAAAACTGTATTACAAAATATGCGCCATTCATTGCATTCAATACCCACTATATCTCAGCAAAATATCTGCATCGCTTTCAAAATAATCAAGAAATTTTCTTTTTTCAAAATCCAATTTTAACACGCTGATTTTTTTAAAGAACTTCTTGAAATCGTCAAAGAATACGAATTTTCATTTTTCACCACCCAGTTTAAATGTTTAACAACTTGATGACTCTCATTATTGAAGGCCTACATTATTATAGATCTTCATCACTGTTTTAAACAAAATCACTAAACCTGGTAATGGTGTGCCAATTTGGACGGATTTGTTAAAGTGCATATTTAAAAATATTAATATTGGCATACTGCCAATGCGTATCAAAGTCACTGGTAATCCCGTTATACCTAAATCTTTGCCTATAAACAAGTTGCAATTTTCCGATGTAATAAAGAAAAATATACAAAATATTATGTGTGAAGTGTTGAAGCTTAAATTCATCAGTCTATATAGGAATAGTAAGTATCCGTCTTCATGTTGTTGCGTTGGCATTATCAAATCCGTTCACCAATGTTTCTATTATAAACTTTATGGTTATTTTATAAATATTTTCTACGTTTGACGTATAACGGTCTCCTAAAGTTGTTTCTACTGCCTCTAGAAAGGGTTTTTCAATTCTCTGAAATCAATATATAAAATAGTCATTATTAGTAAAAACCGCAACATGTGAGCCTGGCACCTACCCAGAAATACTCTGCTTTGAAACCAGGTATCCTTCTATGACTAGCTCCTACTTGGTGCAAGTACTCGAAAAACGTATCCAAATCGTCCAGGCCCTTAATTCCTTCGTCTAGGGTGCTCATGACGGTTGTTGCGTGTTCGGCTAACTCTAAACTACCGGCCTGCTCTTCTTTAGATTTGAGCGTCTTGAACTTTTCGAAGAGCAAAAGAAGCTCGCTATGCTCTTCAAATAATCTAAAATTAAACGGAAAATTGTAGCTAATTGAGTATAATCACAGAAAAGCAAAAAGTTGTGAGTGAATGAAATGAAAAATTGGTCTAAATGTCCTAAAAGAGATCCGTCATTAATTAATATCCAATGGCAAACGGGTAATACATTTCATTTTAGAGAAAACATTTTTTAATGCCATTAATAATCAAAAGCGAGGAGTTTGGACGTGGCAAAGTCCTAAATAAGCACCACTTCAAATGGAAAATGTACCCTACTGATGTTGTAGTTTTCTTCCGTTTTTAGCATTTTTTCCTGAAATATGTGTACGTATTTACAGTCAAACAAAAATATTTAAAGTTGATTTTTGGAGTGGAAAATACCGTCGCCTCAGCATCAGAGAATACTAGAACAGACGTAACAAAGGACAAAAAAGACGATTGGAGTTTTATTGTTTTTGTGTGTTTACATTTCGAGCTGATGGAGACGCTCCTCGCAAATCTGCTTTTTGGAGTAGCAGTGAGAGTTTTTGTGTTATTATTCGTGCTTAAAATACACTACTGATGCCGTATAGTTCAGCTTTTACGCCAGATTAACAATCGTTAAAGCTGCGTTGTAAATTTTATGCTCCACATTCGCAAGAACTAGGAAAAAGTCGAAAAATATACCTACGACGTAGGTATTATTATTAAACTGATAGAAAAGGCAATTCTTAGTTCTAACCATAATACCAAACAAACAATACCAGGGATATTTAATATTGGTATGTGCCCAAGAATGGAAGAAAAGAAACTATACAATAGCTAGCGTGACTGGGCTGGCTTTTCTGTATTTATTATTGAATTTTTTTGTTTTATTTCTAATAATAGCCGAGATACATCTGTCCTTATACGAAAAACGAATCAAGATGGCCTGGAAATAATGACATCATAAAATTTATCTTGAAAATGTGTCGAGAATCTGCAATAAGATTTTATCAATTTACTATCTTGCCAATACCCACTACATTACTCGAAAAGAAGCCGCACTGTGTACCTATATCAGATCAGTATCTCATTTCTTTTTTGTTCTGCGACAACGTGTCGAAAAAAGGAAAAAAAAGTTACACTCAATATTTTCTCAAGATACCTCGACTGAGTCAACTATCAAAATTAACCCGGCCCAGGCGCTCAATTTATTGAAAATTTTCTTAAAGTCTAAAGCATTTTACAGCGCAGTGTTGTCGTAGCTCAAAAACCAAACGAGATAGAGAACTGATATTTATGGTCCATTTCAAATAGATATTCATCTAGCAGGCTGAGGAATTGACAGATTCGACCTATTCCACCTACACCTTAAATCCATTCTCTACACCTTAAAGAAACTCTGAATTGCTGTATTGATTACTGTCACAATAAAGTAGTAGTTACTTTCAAAAATATAAACTTAACCTCAGTACCTACGTATCTGCTCAACTGAAAAATCTGTCAACATGGGGCACGACTGAGTCCACCTGAGTTGGCTATCTCCATTAACTCTCCGGTTTAACAATTAAGAATACATTTACAACATGTAACATTGAACGCCCAAAAGTCCAAAAGGAGGCCAGATCGGAAAAAAATTATATGCAGTACTATACAGTTTTTATTTTGAGATAACCTGAACGCCCTGCTTTCATTGTTGACCTACAATTTCGGCACACCTTATAGAGTATAAAAATTAGATGCCTGATATGTATACTCCATACTATTATTTTTCGCTAAACTATATTGTTAATTTCATTTTCTCACCACCTCTTACGAAAACAAACATAATGGCCTCAAAAACTTATGCTAACAAACAATCGTGCGTTAGCAAAAACAATAATTAAATGGTGGACTTCTCTGGCTAATTTGAAATGTTCTTAAAACATACGTATAATATCTACTGTCTGTATTACCCAGCATCAAACTCCAGTTAGTAATTTCGCAAATTTTATTTGAAAACAAAAAGTAATAAAAAACAAAAAATTAGTTATTTAGTACAGATGACGATATTTAACAAACTGTCGAAATGACGCCATTGACCATTCCAGAACAGCTGTTTTTGACAAGCTTTTTTGAGCGGCATACAAGCAGTGTACCGAATGTAAAGTACCGGTACTTTACACATTTACAATTTTCAGTGCTTATACGGAAATGATGAATAAGAGTCGACAATTCAATGTCGTTTGTTATTTTAGGAAGATATATCCTCAAAAAAACAATATTCTAATGTTATTATTCGCATTTTTTAACATTATCTTTACAACTTATAACAACACATATATAAATTAAACTATAAAAAATAGTAAAAACGGCAACACCGCAGCCAGTTTATTAATTATGAAGAACATATTTGTTTTGACTTTTAAGATTTTCTTCAGTACTTCAGCCACAAAACTATACATTCTGCCTTGGAGCTTTCCCTAAAAGAGACAATTTAGGAATATAATATAAATATATCTCAAATCAAACCCTAACTAAACATGATGATCAAGATGAATTTTACGTCCGCCTGACGTTTAAATAAGTTAGTCCGCCATATTGCCTTGAGGGAGACATGTCAAATGACGTAATTCTGGAATAATCAAATGGATTAAGCGAAATATCTTGGACTTCCATTGTCTTCTTTATTGAGTTTTTTACACGTCGTTTCGAGCAGTGAAATCTCTGCTCGTTTTCGAGTGAAACTGAGCATTATGCTCGAGGCTACTTGCTTATTTAATAACACAGCTAACCACGCCCACCATTCCTATTGGCTGGATCGTTACCAATGTCGCGCTTCAAGCGACCAGCACTTGTCCGTCGTATCAACGGATGCCACACCGAAGAGACGTCGCAACTTGGTTTACTAAAGGCGCCCTCATTGCTTCCAATGAAGACTGCTTCCTTAAACTCTCGTTTCTTCCAGTGCTGTTCCCTATGCTCAATTTTGGCTTTCCCGATCTCTGCAATTCCCGATTTTCATGTTTCTCCTCTTATCGTATGAGTTCTGTGTTTCTGAACTCTTACATGCAAAGGACGCTTGGTTTCCCCTATGTACGGCATGCCACACTCACACTGGGATCTGATACTATATACAATCTTTTTGCTGATTTGATTTTTCCGGTTTGGTTTTAGAAAGTACGCTTCTTAATGTGTTTTCAGTTTTGAAAACCGAAAGTTTGTATGTTGTACTGTTTCGCGATGCGTCTAAGTTTCTCAGAAGTTCCTTTTATGTATGGTATAATAAGAAGTTGAAGTTGGTCCTCGCTGTTTTGCCGAGGCTTTTGCTTTTCACATTCCGTAAAAGCCTTCAAGATAGTATTTTCCGTATAATTTTGCGTCAAATACTGTTTAATATTCTGAAGTTCCAAATTTATGGATTCTTTGTCGCTGTATATTGTTACGGCGCGCTTATATAAAGTTTTAATTATTCCCATTTTTGTTGATGTATGATGGTTTGGAAGGAAGTTCAGGTACTGTCCCGTGTGCGTGGGCTTACGGTAAACAGAAGTTCTAACATGACCCTCCGATTTACTCCCCAGTACATCTAGAAATGGCAGGCAATAGTTATTTTCAGTTTCCATTGTGAATTTTATAGTTGGTCTTATACTATTTAGATGATTTAGGAACTCTTGCAACTGCCTGTCATTTCCGTTCCAGACAATAAAGGTGTCATCGATATACCGCAGCCAGACTTTCGGTTTATGCGTAGCTTTTTCAATGGCATGTGTTTCAAACCTATCCATGTAAATATTTGCCATAACCGGTGATAGTGATGAACCCATCGGAAGCCCATCCTCCTGCTCAAAAAACTGACCTTTGATCTGAAAGTATGAGCCTTTCAGGCAGCAGCGCAATAGGTCCCCACCGGCAACGATGTTCTCTCCTTCAAAGATGCATCCGTCTTCAGCCTGACCTCGACAATATCCAACGACTCCTCCAACGGCACGTTGGTGTAAAGGCTTTCTAAATCGAAGCTTACAAATGTGTGCCTATTACCCAATTCTAAGTCCTTAAGAATACTAACAATGGTTGGATGATTTGAAGGAGAAATCTACTTAGAGAACTTGTTGGCGACTTTCTAGAGCTTGTGATTGGCCTTAGGGGCATAGTTGTTTTGTGAATTTTAGGTAACCCATAGAGATGTGGTGGTTTACTATGGTGTGGAGTGAGAGACCTCCTAGTTACTTTCAGGGGTGTGACGTTCATATTTTTTCAGGGCCCTGTAGATTTGTCCTTCATCTCTCTGAGTCGGGGTCATTAGGTATTAGTTTATATTAACTTTTGTCAGAATCTCCTGTATCTTCTCGTCATACTGTGTGGCATCCATGACGACGGTCGCATTTCCTTTGTCAGCTGGAAGGGTCTTGATTGATTTGTCCCTCTGCAGTTTCCTCATGGCTAACTCCTCTTCTTTTATGATATTTCTCTGTGGGTGTCGTGGTTTGTCCAATAGTGTTTTGACTTTCCACTTGCGTTCGCTTAAACGAAAGTTTAAGGAAGCAGACTTTATTGGAAGCAATGAGGGCGTCTTTAGTAAACCAAGTTGCGACGTCTCTTCAGTGTGGCATCCGTTGATACGGCGGACAAGTGCTGGTCGCTTGACGCGCGATAGTCGCGGAGATCCGGTAAATAGGAATGAATGGTGGGCGTGGTTAGCTGTGTTAGTACATAAGTAAGCAGCCTCTAGCTTAATGCTCAGTTTACTCGAAAACGAGCAGAGATTCCACTGCTCGAAACGTCGTGTAAAAAACTCAATAAAGACAAAAGTCCAAGAGGTTTCGTTTCCCAAACAGCACATACATGTCGAATGGATATCCAATTTTAATCCAAATTAGGCACGAATGTCCATGGATATCCTTTGTATATATTTTGTGAATAATCCGATGGACTACAAATTTAGAACATCCATTGGAGACACACAACTTTACAGATTTCTGGCTCTGGCAAATGAAGTTTTAATATATAGCGGAAATAACTATATTAATCGGAATAGAAATTTAGAATAAAAATAGGTAAATAATTTTGGAATTATAGTAATTAAAAATATCGTTAATATTTAAGCAGCCTTTGTCACTTTTACTTAATCGGTCACTTTAAACTCGATGGCATAAACAGCAATAACAAATAAATTTCCCCGGATCATTTAAAATGGAACGGGAAGAAGAAACTACATTCATATTTGATTCCACAACAATTTACAACTATAACATTAGACAACCACTATGCAACATCTCCCTGAGATTTAATAACCTAAACCAGCTGCATGTAAACTAGGTACGTAACTAGGTACATGTAAAAGGACTTTTCGGAAATGATGATTTTGAATCAGATTGATCTCTATAGCTGATTTTCAGGCAACCGGATTGAAAACTAATGACAAGAGATTCAATCGTATTGGTTATTTATAAATCATCTGAGAGTAGTCTAGCCAATCCGAATTGCTCTTTCCCGAAAGCGCTATCATTTTCTAATAAAGTTCATTTTTTTATGAGGTTTTGTACGTTTTTGATTAATATGACCACAAAAAACATCTAAAAAGTTACAGAGTTGAAAAAAAAAAACTGGATTGAAATCGTACAAACCCACAAAAAAAAGCAATGATGAACAAGGGTTCTTTGTCCTAACAAAAATTTGCACCGATAACTTTGACAGGTCATTGGACTGCCTGATGGATAGTTTGACGCTATACAAAAATGATCCAGCTGAGAGACCAAATGTTAACAGTAGGATGTCTTTTTGGATACTAAATGGACATGTCCATCAAACGTAGAAATGTGTGCCCTCTGTATAATCCATTGGACAGCCTTTAGATTAATCCGGGCTCTTAAGAGTATATCGACCAACTTCATCGACGTGTACAGCAGCGCTTATGCCTGTGGCTGACCGCTTGCATATCGCGAGATCGCGTGTTAAATTCCCGGTTCTTCTTTTTTTATTTTGATTTTTTGTGTATAGCTTATGGTGGTGGAAAAATGGAGTACACCACTCGCAATTATATTGTGCAGCTAGTGTCGAAAATTGCACTTTTCCCGCAGGTGTGACGATTTGGACACGAGCCATAGGTGAGTGATACAACGTGACACGAGTGTGAAGAGTGATTTTCGAACGTGTGCACACTATACTTTTTCGACTTCGATTTTGCTTCATAAATGATCATTCGTATTATAAAATATATGCAAGGCTTGTACAACGTGGACTTTGCGTACGCTTCTGTATGCTAGCGTGCGCAATGTGCATTTGGCGTTTGCTGTTTGCAATATGGGATGTTCAACGATAGTTAGTAGAGCGCATTTGTTCATTTTCGAGACAGTCGAAGAAAGTCTTTTAACACGTGTCACTACTACTCTCGCCCTTGGCTCGTGTGCAACATTTTAAGCTCGTCTGTTAAGAGCTACTTTCTTAGCTCGATAAACGGAGTATTCATGAGAAAATTTAAAGGAGAATTCATTGTTAGTTTATCTTCTTTTTTACGTTTCACACCAAACTTGACTTATTTTAATGAGCACACCGTCCTTAGCAAAAAATGTTGACGAAATGGCGTGTCGATATTAGTAGTAAAAATTTCTTTTTAAATAAAACTGATGTAACGAAAACTGTTGAACTACAATGGCGATACGAAAGTAACGTTCTCGGTTGATTATAAACTTCACCTCGCTCGTTATTTACTCGATATCGACATAGCATAAAGGTATGGTACCGTTAATAACTATACCTACGATAGATATTTAGAAAAATAGAAAAACAATTTAAAACTAACACGTTAGCTCACGGAATATATTTGCTTTGTGACATGTTTCAGTAATTCATTTGAATTTTAAGCTATTAGTCCAACTGCCATAATTTTAAGTGACGTTTTATTTATATTCAATATCTACCTAAACCATTTTATTAAAGCTGTGCCACAAATTCTTAACTACAGTACAGATTAATTACTTTTAAAGTGTGGTAGCGGGTTTCCTACATCTAAAATGCTTTTTCTTAAGTTCAATAAGTTAGTTCTGCTGGTGGTTTTAAGTTTAGGCCTTATCAAATTTACCGAATCCCTCAGTAAGTTTTTGCTATTTTGTTTATTAAAGCAAAAAATGATAAAATGCTAAGTTTTAAACGATTTTAGACGACTCACACATTTTTTTTCAGGCACTAATGTAACATCTTGTTCTACTGTATGGCCAGCCAATCAACTAGCCCAGTTAGTCGAAGCGATGAAAAGCAATGTGCTTTGCTCTCTGCCTTTAATTGAGAAACTTTATAAGGTTGTTGTATTGGCAGTAGTTTCGTTTTTTAAGAAAATGTACTCTACGTGGCAAGAGGTATATTTGGTTAATAGTGCGGGGATCGGATAATTTAATCTGCAATTTAATATTTTTTTTCTGTATTTTAGTGAATCCAAATGAATAATGGACTTTATATATAATGGAAATAATTAAATAAAACATTGCTGGTACAAAAGAAAATCATGTGGCCCTTAACCCAGTCACCAGATTAATAACGCATGAGAATCAAACCATTAAGTGTTCAATAATTATCATATACGGGGTGGTCATTATAAAACTTCATCTAGTTGGCTGTGAAATGTCAAAAGAAAAAGATGGAGAAACAAAAGTCCATTTATTTTGATTATGTCATCCTTTTCTGTCAAAATTTCATAACCTGCTAGATGAAATTTTATAATGAACACCCCGTATTAGTGTCGCATTACACAATCCTAAATGGACTACTTACTTGAGAAACATGCATACCCCGGTACTTTCCATGGCTCTGCTTATGCCTTTCCATGACGCCATCATGCTATACTTCTGTTTTGCCGTTAACGGTAACCGCGGATCCACTTGTTGGGGCGGCGGGGGTTCTTCCAACTTGCGATCCGCGTTTCGGTGCTCACTTCCCGCTAATTTCCCTAATTCACAGCCCATTGTTTCTTTCGGCACTTCAACAGCCACTTAATTGCGACACTTTTTAAAATTGACTATTGAACCATCAAGACCGCACTCACTAAACTACAGGCAATTTTTTAAAAGTCTATTTATGATAGAGTTAAAATGGCGTTCCAGAACTTCGGAAACATGTGCCATTTCCCAGAAAATATTATTTCAATCACAGTACTTGTAGATCGTGGTCAGGTTTACATCCAAATGCATTTTTATTGGCATGGCCACTTAATATTTTTAAAAGTTCTTGGACGTCTATCGACAACATAATATTTATCCTTGCTGCAGGCTTCACTGCACCTCATTGGATGTAGTGTGTTTCCATTAAGTAATCAAATTAACATGTAGGTGATGACTGGTTTATGCTGAAACGCATCTTACTTTGGCTTCATAAAGATATATGGGATCTGTAACAAAAATTTAGTTTAAATAGGTAATAGTTTTGAATGCATAGTTAGCTGATAATAGTATTTGTGTTAAATACATAATGTTGATCTAATTAATAAATAAAGGTATGTGTCGTCCCAAACAGAACATACATGTGCAATGGATATTCAATTTTAGTCCAAATTAGGTCCTAATGTCCATGGACACATTTAGGACACATTCTGGACATCCTTTGTATATATATGTTTTGTTGATAATCCGATAGACTATAAATTTAGGACATCCATTGGAGACACAACTGTACAGATTTATGGCAAATGAATTTTTAATATATAGCGGACATACAAAATAACTATATTATTCGGAATAGAAATTTAGAATAAAAATAGGTAAAATATTTTTACAATTATAGATTGATCTCTATAGCTGATTTTCAGGCAACCGGATTCAAGAGATTCAATCGGATTGGCTAAAAATCATCTGATAGTAGTCAAGCCAATCCAACTTGCTGTTTCCGAAAAGCGCTAATATGTCCTAATAAAGTTCATGTAGTTAGGCAGTCCAAAGGACCTGTCGAAGTCATCTGTGAGAATTTTTGTTAGGACAAACAACTCTTGTTTATCTTGTTTATCATTTGTTTTTATGAGGTTTTGTATGTTTTTGATTAATGTGACCACAAAAAAAGGTCTAAAAAGTTACACAAAGTTGAAAAAAAATTGAATTGAAATCGTATAAACTAAAAAAAATTTCCACAGATGACTTTGACAGGTCGTTGGACTGCCTGATGGATATTTTGACTACTTGGATTGTTGGTTATACCAAAATGATCCAGCTGCGAGACAAAATGTTTACAGTAATATGTCTCTTGGATACTAAATGGACATGTCCATCAAATGTAGAAATGTTAGCTCTCTGTATAATCCATTGGACAGTCTTTGGATTAATCTGGGCTCTTAACGGTATATCCATTGGACTTGCGGACTTACAAAAATATTAGTCCATTGGACGTCCATAGGATTAGGTTGTGCTGTTTGGGATTATATTTATATAGTCGTTTTCAGGAAGATCTACCTACTCATGACATTGTAAACGCACCTATTAAAAACAATTGAAAATTTACCAGAAAAGTTACTAGATCGGAGAGTGGTGCGAATCGAGCTTAACGAACGAATTTATCGGGTTTTAACCTCAAATTTTGTAATTTTCAAACATAACTACTTTATTTCTCAAATTTTGCTCAAATCCAATCGTTATGCTGCGTTTGTAATGTAGAAAAAGTCAACTAGCTTAATAGGCGACTAACTACCACACAGAACTATTAACACAATTCATCGCATGACCCAGAAAACTCATCTGCAACCTGCAACCTCCAACTTCTGCAAAATAAGATGCCAGAGTAGTTACAAAAATTGAGACACGAGAACCACATTCAAGCAGTTATTATAGTGTTAAATGTGAAAAGTTGAATATGAGCGTTGTTAAGTATGAGCGTTAAATTAGTATGCCTATGCAGAGGGAGGAACTGAACTGGACCATCAACCATGAACAAGATTTCCAAAAGTTCCAAATATACTCACCCAGAAATTACCTTAGTGTCCAGATGCCCTGGGAATAGACCATACATTTAACTATGCTCATGCCTATGTCTTACATAATATTGTATAGTTTACTGCGTTCCAAGCTTAACATTGAATGCAGATTGCAGTGAAGTAAAAATTGTTCCAAACACAGCAAAATCATCTGAGAAAAGATTATGTTTTTACCAGACTGAATTTAAGTACTGCCATATGATTTGGATTGTTTGATTATGATCCGTGGTGAGAGTCCCATTGGCCTTTTCATATAGGTTACCTATATGCCATATGCCATCCATAATTATGATCACCTCGATGATCACTATGGATCTTGAGTTAATATTAGTCGAGATTATTCCCCATGATAAAAAAATAGTATATTACATACCAGGGTGGGAAGTCGTTTATTACTGTCGAGAGATTTGATAGTTTATCGAGACGCGCAGGGTCGATGTTTGTTTTGTTAAATAGATTTGATTTTACATTATAAATTAATTATATTAAAAGAAGTCTTGCCTAAATGAGCATTTAATTTCTTAAACTACCTAAATATCAAGACACTAAAACATTTGTGTAGTGATTTAATATGAGGTTTGTTCCAACATGCTAGAGAACCATTGCAGAACCTTTAAAAAATCATTTTGGCCAACTCACTAGCAAACATTTCAAATTGAAATGAGGAACCATCTTGACGTTTGCAGAACCACTCTGGACAAGCACATTCTTTATTTTAATATCATATTAGTGACTTGTCAAGAATGATAGATCATTTTGGAATGGTTTCTTGGTGGAATGGAGCAACTTTTCAACTAAAGATAGCTACAGTTCTTTTAAACTAAATAGCATAAGCTGGGGCCAATTCTTATAAACTCAGTTGAAAATGTTTCGACTTATATGCATAGAATTTGAAGTAACTTTTAGAAACAAATAAAGGCCATTTATTAGTTTGAAATTAAGAACCCCTTTGAAACTAACCTACCATACCTGTAATAAAAATGCTGTTAATGTTGCAAGAACTTTTTTATTTTATATACAAAGCAAAACAAATAGTGTGTTTAATGGAAAAAATTATGTTGGCTGTGAATTATTAGGAGACAAGAATGCTGGAGTAATAAAGTACCAGCTCCTTTCATTGTTCTATCCTATTTTATGAAAACTTCACAACCAACCTGTACCTTTTGGAAGATATTTAAAAAATTATAACACACACATTGGTACTTTTTATTGATTACAATTTAGTATAAATATTTTATATTGGATATTAGGACTTTACTTTCCACTACACGATGTCTACCATAACATGAAATCAGAAGTGTATAGAGCTGGTCAAGGTCACCGAGTTGTTTGTAAACATGAAAAGCCCTCAATCATAACGGCAGATTGTGGAGTGGGTTGCGACCTGATCAAGGACTTCGAGGATGAGCTGGAGGATGTAAAAGAAGATTTAATTGAGACTAAAAACGAACTAGATGACTATTCGGTTCTGAAGAGCAACTTGCTAACGTCCGTCGAAGTACTCTCAGAGGAAAATAAGCTGCATCTTAACGAAATTCATGACCTAAAAACACAGCTATGCGGTGATGTATCAGCTGGGAAGGCCTCCGCGCGTAATGTACCTGAGAGCTGCCTTCTCGGGGAGCTCCTTGCAGAATCTCGGAGGCTGAACTCTGCCTTGGAGAAAAACAACACTTTGCTCAGACTTAGGGTGCCATGTTAGAGGGGCAAGTTTTGATATGCAGGAATAAAGCGGAACAACATCATCATACACATTGTGTGCATAAGCAAAATGAAAAAGATCAACAAAAGCAACACTCAACTCAGAACCGAAAGAATGCAAGTCTTGTAGGTGGGCTACCGCAGCCTCAATTATATAAAGCAATAGAAGCTCCGGCAGCTATTGTTTGCGACGCCCTTTCTCAGGTCCGCTGATAGTTAATTAATTCGTTGAGTCTCGGGCGCCACCCTTCGATATTTATAAAGCGACAAAGGGACCGCTATTGCCTACAAGGTAGCTTTTAAACAGGGGAGAAATATTCCAGGGATTTTTAGATTAAAACACCAGGAGTAAGGAACAATAATAGGGTATCTATTAAACTACGGTAAAACAATATTCAAACACCTACTACTGTTAGTGAGTCTCTATAACTACATACGAACACAACCTAAAACTATGAAATTAATAACAGCGAGAGGGGGGAAGCAACAGTTGGTTACTTAGTAGACGAAATTCTGATGAACCAGGGAAAACGAGAGGTTTCGGTAATAAACCAGTACATTCTGTACTGGATCGGTCGGGGTCGAAAACTTCAATATTGCGTACAAGCCGTAACAACAATATTAAACGGTAACGGAGCTTTGGGACCACTGGGAACTGGGGTTTCGGAGGAAGCGTACTTTTATAATTCGGATATAGTCGGTTTCGGTTTATTCACATCCAGCCTGGCTTTGAAGATCGGTGCGGTGCTACGGGAGAAGCCCAGGATGTAAAACAGGACGGTGAAGGAATCGTTAATAGGTCCCAAATCTGATTCGAAGAAGCGGTGTGTTACCGATTTTCCCGGGTTACATATGAACGCACCCTGTGATGAACAAAATGAACGCGGCCAGAATCAGCATGGTCCCAGATACTCCGGTGGAGCACGACAACTCCAACTACACCGGGAAATCACAAACCCACCCCTCTTGTGTCGTAAGACCCTAGCATGACGTCAGGACTAGTCAGGAGCCGAAACGTGAAGAACAACGTCGGCCCCGCAGGTCAGATATCCGGTACTAACCTACTAACTCATTGAGGCCTCCCATTTGGTCGACCGTCCACCCGTCGATGACTCAACACATTCGAATTATTTTACTAGTCTTAATAAATTCTGTCGGCTTGTTAAGCGCGACAAACAGGTGGCGCCATCTATGGGCGCACTCGCGGACCTACGGCCGTTTTGGCCATTGCCTTTGCCCAGGCCTTTGCTTTTATATGGGGAATTCCCGTTTTTTATTTAAATAAAAGGTGTTGTAATGAGTTGGGTGATGAAATATAAAGAAAATGTTAATTGTGACGTCATTACCTGTGAGTTAGGAAAAAACTTCGTTACATGTTGAAAGTACTGCTTCCAAGGAAAAATCACGGAAAACCTCGCAGCCTAAGCAGAGCCAACTGAATCAGAGGAAACAACATCGAAATGGTGTTGCGGAGTCTAATGCTGTCTCAAACGCTAAAGCCAAAAGAAAAGTTAAAGCAAAAACTGATGACGAACACAAAAGCTGAGACAAAAACCACAACTCGAGGCGGGTTGTCCGCGCCTATATCTAAAGTACCTCCAGGGACTGTGATGGAGCCAGCGGGGTCTTCTGAGAGCGTGGAGCGGGGTGGTCGCAAAAGCCGGATGGTCTTTTGCTGAAAATGCCGGCGCCCTCCGGGACTATATTGAACCAAACTACTGACTGACAGGAGCAAAAGAGAAGAGGTTTTAATGGCGGTGTCCGCTCGGCCCCAATTGAAGGGAGGCGCACCGGCTCGTCGTTTGCGTTGAGGGTGGCTACTGTCGTGCCTGTGGAGCGCAGTTGGTTGTTTGTGACCGAACTCTCTGTGGAGGTAACAACTACCGAAATTCAGGACTATTTAAGTGCCAACAATAGTGTAAGTTTTCATTGCGAGAAACTCCGAACAAAAAATAGAGACAAGGTCGGCTCTTTTCGTATTGGTATTGTTGCGGATCTTGACAGTGTAGTTCTGAGTCCAGACCTCTGGAAAAGGGGCGTGCGAGTGATCAGGTTTTTAAACCTGAAGCGGAGAGTACCTCAACACGGGGGATAGTGGATGCTCGCGGGATGCCTGTGCTGGGGACACCGACGGGAAGCTGGCCATGCTATCACTAATGCATCTCAATGTGCGTAGCTTGGGCAACAAGGCTCTCGAACTGCAGGTGTTGCTGGCAGATGGCAGACCGGATCTCTTCTGTGTGACTGAGCACTGGATGCGGGGAGATGACATACAGTCGGTGTTCCTGAACGAACACTATCTGGTCTGCTACTCATCGCGTACTGGATGCCGGGGCAGTGGGACTGCTATATTTGCAAAAGACTGCTTAAACCTTAAGTAGGTAAATATTAATGTAGAGTCTATTGAAAATCAATGTGAATTTTGTATCTCAAAATTTACTGTACTTGGTAGAGATTGCAATGGATGTATTTTTGTCTGTCCTTGACGAAATCCTGGATAGCGTAAGCTCTCCGAACGGGTACCTGGTGGTATGTGGTGACTTCAATGTGGATTTTGGGGTGGATAGTGGGAGCGCTTTCTCTATTGAGCAACATTTTACTAGTTATGGATTCGCTTCACATATTTGTGGAACTGCAAGACCTGGCAATGCTTATTGCGCCCAATTCGACAATATCTTCAGCAACCTTTCGCTTGATGGCCTGACCTCTGGAATCCTGAAGACTGACGTGTCGGATCACTACGGCTATAAAATATATCATTGGTGGAGAAACGCTCTTTCTCTGAGGTCAACATAAATCGCTTTAATGACTCGCTGCAGCGGGAATCTTGGCAGGGAGTATTTGCTTCTGCCGGAGCCGAGGAAAAGTATGAACATTTTTATAACAACTTATGCCACACATTTAATAACAGCTTTCCTATAGGTACACGAAAAATAAGAGAAAGAAAGAACATGTGGGTGACCTCTGAATTAAAGAATTATTCTAATCATCTAAAGGATCTGTATGTCCTCTATAAGCAGACAAATAGTGATATTATTTATGGGCTGTACAAGCGGGACCGGCGAGAATATCGCAAGTTTATATCAAATTATAGGATTGCTTTGTACGAGAGCAGAATATTATGCTCCAGTAACATGACGAAGACCGCATGGGGTATTTATAGGAAAGAGTCCAACAAATTAGACAGAAGGACGGCAAACATCACTCTGAGGTCGGCGGATGGTGGATTTGCCGAGGACCCTCGGACGGTTGCCGACCTGTTTCGGGCGGATTTCAGTGTGCCTTCCGCTCTCACTGGGGACACGGGTGATGTTTTGGATGGCTCCGGTGGTGCCTCCGCAATCCCTACAATTTTTCTGTCCCCGGTGAATGTGCCGGAGGTTCGGGGGTCCATCGCGCGTCTGCCTAACAAGCTCTCTGCGGGTCTGGACGAGATACCAGTGATGGTGCTCAAGCGTGCCTGCCCTCATATCTGTCTCCCGCTTACACACGTCATAAACGCCTGCTTCCTCCAGGGTGTCTTTCCATCAAGACTGAAGGAAGCAAAGGTGGTGCCTGCACACAAGAAAGGCGATAGGCTTGACATATCAAACTATAGGCCAATCTCAGTGCTATCGGCTTTTTCTAAGGTCTTTGAGAAAGTGATCTATACTAGAATAGTGGACTTTCTTTGCAGTCACAATATACCTGTCATTAGGGTGATATCATATATAGTGGAACACCTTGATAAGAACGAAAAGGTTGCTGGACTCTTCTTCGACCTGTCGAGGGCCTTTGACACTATAAACCACTCATTGCTGCTTGACATTCTGCAGGGATATGGAATAAGAGGGAATTGTCTGCGTTTGATTGACTCATACTTAAGTCATAGAAGACAGACGGTCAGCATCACAGCGAATGGAGTAAATTACCTGTCGGCGTCGTCATTGGTGGGGCATTGCGTACCGCAGGGCTCCATACTGGGACCTATGCTATTCTTTTTGTACGGAAACGGACTTTGTAAACGGACTTTGTCTCAATTCTCATCAAATTTGCTTTGCCATCACAAAGTCCGTAAACGCACTTTGTGATGGCATTCCGGGTTATTTGATCTGTCAGTACACGGATGATACATCGGTTGCGCTGTCGGGCCGTGCACTCTCTGGCCTGTCGGAGGAGTGTGCTCGGGCGGTGATTTGTATGCAGGAATGGTGTAGTAACCACGCCCTGCTGCTGAATGCCGACAAGACTGGATTGATGTCGTTCACAAAGAATACAAATAATGTCGAATCTCTGTATGTTCCTTATAACAACAGGTCCGTTCCTGAAATATAAAAATATAAAATTCCTTGGTGTATACCTGGATTTATCACTGAGTTGGAATTGTCAGACGGATGCAGTGATTGCTAGACTGAACAGCTTCTGTGCTTTACTGCGGAGGATGCGTAGGGTTCTCACGCTGAACACACTTGGGCAGTTCTACTTTGCCTCTGTTCAGTCCGTTATAACATACGGTATCATGTTCTGGGGATCTTCGGCTGGAGCTCGGCGAGTCTTTATGGCTCAAAAACACATCGTCAGATGTCTGCTTGGGCCCCGACCGCGCAACTCTTGTCGGCAGTACTTTGGCCGACTGGGTTTCCTGACAGTGCCGGCTTTATACCTTATATCGCTGGTCGTTTTTGTGAGGGAGCATCCCGATTTGTTTCGCACGAACGCCGATTTTCCCGTGGAGGGCATGTCTGTGGCGACCAAGAGCGGAGCCGGTCTTAGTGTGCCTTTGCACAATACCGCATTCTTTGAAAAGGCTCCCACTTATATGGCAGTGAAGGCCTACAATCTTCTGCCTCTCGCTCTAAGGGAGGTACGAAGTTTAATTAAGTTTAAGAGAGATACCACCAGGTACCTGTTGGATAAATGTATCTACGATTTTGACTTTAGTTTTAATCTGTGATGTAAATGTCTAATTTTTAAACTTTTTTTAAACTTTTTAAAATTTTAAACAGTTTAATGTATACATAGGGCGAGTAATTTTTTCTTGTTTTTCTGAATTTTAAAGATGCGCTTTGTGCGCTAATATTATTTTTTTGACGTTGCTATTGTCTGGGATTTCTAGATTGTGCTGGCAATAAAGATTGATTTGATTTGATTTGATTTTTTCTCAACGTAGGCTCTAGGACATATCTTGGGCTCTAAAAGGCTGCTATAAAAGATGCACTTGAGAGTTTGTGATTTGGAACTTTCAAACTCACTCTTGTATTGTTTTTGAATTTTTAGTGAAATGAGTTATGAGAAAGAACCATGACATGACATGAAATAAAAGGTTTCTGCTTGGTTTCTGTTAAAATCTCAAGTATAATTAAAAATTATATTTGCAAAAGAAAATAATTACTTACACATGCCACTGGCTTTCTTCTATGAATGGAAGATTCACTTCAAAGGCACCCAAAGGGTTTTGTGGTAATACATTATACAAAACACTTAAAATAAATGGTGATTTAAATATTAGAACCCAGGACTGTAAACTTCAAGAGGCCTCTTTTGAGGTCCAGTCCTTAGCAATCACAGTAGCAAAAAATGAATATATCTAATACGATATGCAGGAGTATGATAATATATAAAAAATAAGTGTTATTTTGACAAATGGTGAGATGTTGTACAGAGCATCCATAGATTTTTGGCTTTAAGCCACAAACTCATGGTCTAAAATTTGTCGACCATCCAAAGCTGTACTTTGGCTGGTCGACAAAGTACAGGTTTGGGGTACTTTGTCGACCCCAAAGGGGTAGACCCCGAAACTAGTATGCAGATGGGTTGATCGACACCAACTCTTTAAACTGTTTTGACAAATGTTATATGTATCCTTCGGAAGAGATTAACACTTACATAATTAGCACTCTGTATAACTGAGATCACAATGGTCACTGGTCACTGGAGGTCACCCTCAAATTGGTTCCCACACAATCACTTAACAGAACACTTAATTTATAAACGGAAACACACATTTTTTGTTCAGGTTAGTCCGTCCTTGCTTTGGTACATTCACGGATAATTGAGATGGTCAAATGATCATTCTTCATTTATCTTGGATAATGCAAAATCATTCAGAAGCACCTTGAAGATGTCACTTGAATACTGGACACTGGGCAATTATTTTTTTCTTTTGTTTTATTATTGTCTGCAAGTGGCATTTTCCATTTCTCAAGCATCAAGCACTTTGCTTAAAGTCTTCATACAAAGTCAAAAAGCAGTCGAAGCATGCAGCTGCAGCTCTGCTACTGGAGTTAAGGAAATTGTTAAAAAATAGCTTCATTCTGTAAGGTATCAAATCCGTGGTAGGTCGTATGTTTATTTCACTTTCTGCTTTCATTATATAAGTTGTTGAGTATAAAAGTAGTCATATCAAGGACTGTTTGATGATAATAGGCAGTGTAGTTATTTGAAAATTACTCACAAAAATTGGAATAAGTAAAAAAGAATATGAGAATTAAATTCACAATATTTACAAAGATGCTTCCAAGGAATCGACGGACGTAATATTGCGCTCTCTTTCTCAAAATACGTGCAGAAGACAAGGATAGAACGTAAGTGTCATGCCATTTCTTAAATTTTGACATAATGTGATTGATACCAATAGAAAATAAGAATTTCCCCAGATTTCAGTTGAAAATTTTTTGGAAGAAGGGCTGCCACTACAAAACCGATATTTCCATGGCTGGCTAGATGAATATCTTCCTGAAAACGACTAAAATTATGTTGATAGATATGACTAATTTGAGTTTCAAACGCTAACACTAGTCAATATAATGCCTAAGTTAGCCGCCATGTTCTAAGATGTTCTTTGGCGACTGGCGCCATCTACTCCTTTATGTACGACTCACGCGGCAAGATGGTCCGAAAAAATTCAGTATGGCGTCATGGCGTCCATCGACTCCCCCAATTTATAACACGATTCACATTTTTGCATTAGTGTTACGTATTATTTAGTATTTTTTTTATCAGATTTAAAGCATACGTTTTAAGAAGCTGCTGAGACAAACCAGTAGTGGTTCGTTATATTTTTACGGCGTGAAGATCAATGGGAAGTGCGAGTAAGTCCTATGAATGTCTTTACAAAAACAGGTAAAGTAAAAATTGTTCTTAACATTTTCTTTAGTCAGTATTTCGATTCAGTTTGTATACCTGTCGCCAAACCTCAAGTATTAGGTTTATAAAGTTTTTAGAGTATTGTCTTCAGAAGCGCTCAATTGCTTACGAACAAACGTCAAATTATTTGGTCCATTTTGTGGGTAGTGGATGTATTCTTTCTCATATTCCTCTTTTGTTAGCGAAATCACAGTTTAAGAATAGAAACAGTTCGAGAGCACTTTGCACTGTGGCGTTTTCAGGCGGTATACGGGGGAGTCTGAATTCCAAAGCTAACGTGAGTGATGCGGGTTTTACGTACAAGCGCAGACCGATATCCTATATATATCGCGTCGACACTGTATACTACAACTACACTGCTAGCCCGGAGTACAGACAAAGATTAGGGATAATATATTATTCTAATTAGAGTATATATTATCCCTAGTCTTTGGTAGAGATCTTGTATAGAGAGGACAGGGGCAAAAAATTCGGCGCCAACCCTCGAGTGATCGAACTATTACTGAACGGTGGCGAAATATAAGAAAAGTGCGCGCGCTTATAAATAAATAAATAAAAAAAATATATAGAGAACTGCTCTGAAAATGGCCGATTTCCTTATGTCTTTGTTTCGTTTCGTATTTGTCATAGAGACTCTAGCAAGCCAAGCCAAAATCGCTGACAGTGGGCATTGTGTCAACATCTCGAACCGTTGGAAATATGCGCATTAACTGGTCAAGACAATTTGCGCATATTCTCGACTATTTAACGATTCGGAATTAGTTTTAATCATAATGTGATAAATAATTCATTCTTCATCAGAGAATTCGAAGAATTTTCCTCATTTCCATCATGTGATGAGTACTGAGTAGTATCCAAGGCAATCTTTCTCAAAAATTAGATATCTGTATTATTGCTATTAATTTACTTAATCTCTAACGTTAAACGAGAAGATAACCGTTCCTAAAGCTTGAAGTTTCGATTAAAGAAGGAGAATCTCTGTGATCTGAAGATACAATACAATTTTTTGAAGGAGCAACATAATGATTTGACGTTTTTTTTTCTAATACTCTTTATAGAAGAGCACTCGGAATAACAAAAACAACAACAACCTTGTCCACGGCTGTACAATAATATGGTCATTTTTAGGTTGTAAGCACCTAATATGGTGTGTTATAACCTCTGGACTGGAACATCCTGAATAATATTTATTATTCACTCTGCGTCTATTGTTTTTTCATTACACACTTCATAAGAATTGCATACAGACACCGCCATGTTGGATATTACTAACAAAACAAATGAAAGTTCCAACTATTATGGCCGACCTGACGGGGCCGTTATAATGGTTCGAACCTCACTTCGACTTTGTGAATTAAAACAGCGCGTGTTAACGACCGAGTTATCTAATTAATTATTATGTAAAAAATTCGTTTTTTCGGTCCACCCACAGAGATTCGGGCCGAAGAATAACGCCGAGCGCTGACCGCGACCCCTGGAACCCATCTAGAATAAACGAGAACCGGGAACAGTCGCCTCCGTTTTCGAAAGTACGAGTGGGTGTTCAGGCGGGGTATATAAACCAGCAAGCCCCGCGAGATGGGATGGAATAGATAGTGCAGTGTAGTAAATAAGCGAAATAAGCGGACAAGCGAACAGTGCGAATTGTTAGTAGAGAGTAATTGTGTTTTAACCGTGATGTAATAGTTAAAAGTAAATGAAAGCCTGTAAGTAATTGACGAGAAATTATTGGAACCCGTATCCCGTAACAACTGGTGTCAGAAGTGAGATAATCTTCGTCAAATTTGTGAGTGTACGGACAAAGAAGTCGTCGTGCGCGTGGAATTTTGCGTGGTAAGGACAGTGCAAGAACTCTGGTCCTACAACAACTGGCAGTACTTATGGAAATGCTGAAGAAGGACAAAGAGGAACAAAGGAATTTTCTGGAAGAACAAGAAAAACAAAGGCAACTTGAGAAAAAGGAACAAGAATAACAAAGGCAACTTGAGATAAAGGAACAAAGAAAAATTCAAGCTGCTCTGTTTTGTCTTAAACAAGACCAGTGAAGCTTCACGTGAAGAGACAATCCTACAGAATGTCATCTGAAGTACAAGTGACAAGGTCTAAAGTACAAGGAAAAAAGGTATAGAACCCCTGTAGTTTTCAAAACGGTGAATGGAGATTTACAAAAATATGAATAAAGATTAGTTCTTTTTGACAATTCCACATGTTCCAAGAAGACACATTTTTAAAGACCTAGAGCGACTTTACCATTATTAGCGTTTTAAACCCATTAGTAAATGAAAATTTTTAGACATTTTTGTCGGTCGGGATAAACAAAGCCAGTAAAATTCTCAATTCAAACCTCACGTGAAAAGACATACACAGTTCAGAGAAGACTTGAGTATTTCGAAGTAAACGAAATAACACTCTTGTTTTAAATTTAAAGGAAAAGGAGTCCCTCTCTCTTTCTTTTGCTTCTAGTTAGGCTCTGTACGTAGGTACAACAATATTATTCAGATATTTTGGAAAATCATAAAAACTTGTTTCATTGGTTCATTTAAAAAAAATCTCAAGTAGGCCATGGAATTTATAACAGTAGGTCTGAGATGACTTCACAAAAAAAATTTAAAGTCGTAAATGTCATAAAATATTCCGATTTTTATTTTTTTTCGAACTTATCTCAGACAAGAATTTTCATTTCATGACTTGCTACAAAGTTTTTTTTATGAACACTCTGTACTTGTCAACGGAATTTTAAGTACTGCAGAGAGAAAAAAGCACTTTGACATTAGTGTATAGTTAGTTCAAGTTATTCAAAGGCATCTCCATTGAAAGCGTCACCTAGCAGGCTGTGAATTTTTGGCAGAAAGGTATGACATAGTCAAACTAAAGTAACTGTTGTTCCTCCGTCGTCTCCTTATGACATTTCGCAACCAACAATATGGCGTTTTTAAACTATTTAAACATAAATAACGACGCGTCGTTTCTACTTTTTTAAATATTCTTATGCGTTTTGTCTTCCGACAGCCCTCATCAATTTGCTATTTTGAAATTCTGGATTTTTTTAACAATTCTGAGGCTTACTTACAAACTATATCGTTAAGTTAATAAAAAAAGGTTTTAGAGGTATGAAAATGAAGTTTCCATCTTTTTCATCATATTTATGTGCTAATTTTGTACGTGATATAGGTGCAATAATATTAAGTTTAAAAAGATCCTTATTAAATGGTTAAAACTCACATTTCAGTTAGACTGATTTTAGGAAACTTGCTAACACTCTCTTTACGTAAGTGCAAAGTCGCAACCCGATCAGACACGGTGCCCAAGCACAACTAAAAATAACAATACTCTTAAAGAATTGCTGTCACTTTACTGTGATCTGATACCCCTTTAGGAAGTGAATAATAAATAAATATAATGCGTTAATGTTAATAATATTACATATACGTACTTTAAGTATTGTGACGACTATTGTTAAGGATCACGTCCTCGCAGTGCTTTAACTATTATGGCGACACATTTAAAAAAAAATTTCTATACATAGTTTGCCATCAGATATACGAAAATGTTTTCCTCTCAAAGGTTCATTAAATACAGTGTTTTTACCATAATAATTTAGCAGCCCCCCCTTTAGTAAGTGGAACTTAGCCACCTACATAGATACCTTTTAGTATGTCAGTATTCCCGGTTTAAGGTAAATTGCTTTAGTGGTTTATAATACTTGCAAATTAGCAGTCCGAAAAAAAAACGGAAGCCGCTTAATCAAATATTAAAACTCAACACACAATTGCGGTACATTGGACGTATGAGTGACTTATAAGTCGTTGGCTTATTTGGGAGTCCTTGTAAAAACTAAAAAAAAGTCACAATTTTTTCATGAAAATTTGTTTCGTGAGGAGATTGCCACAAGTTTGGTCAAATATCGAACCCTTAAATTTTTGCGTTTACCGAGGCGCTCTCCCTCTTTCTAAATATAGAGGCCCATGTAGGTCGCCTCTATCTGTTACAACAGCTGAGGAAATTAATTAAAAGCCACTCCCATAAATAATGCACTAGAATTCGTTTTCGTTATCGTCAAGCAAAATCTCTGTTCAGTTTCGACAACAATCAGAGTAATTACCTACGTTACCTACATCTATTAATTTAATGAAATCACGGGAGGTTGTTTCATTGGTAAAAAAGTGGCGATTAATTATTGACTTGTTATTAGACACTAAATAATAATGGAAGAACATTTAAATATGTCTGTCTCAAAAAGGGAATAGGTATTATAGTATTATATACAATGAGATATTTAATAATTTGAGTTATTCGAATCTAACATACTATACTAAACGACAGTTCCTTCCTTTCCTGAAAAGTTCTATTGTACTTCATATAAGAATTTAAATATAGTACGAATTGCTATTTTAATGAGAAAGCAAGCTTATCTAACTTTCCATCTAAATGGTAGAAGAATCTATAACCGATTTAACTTTTGAAATATTAAGCCTTAAAATTAAATGCCAATTTTGACTAGGTACAAAACAGCAGTTTTATTTCAATTACACATATTAAAAGAAATGTATTTAACGACTTTTAGTTGAATATTTTAAGTTTTGATGCTTACAACAATGAATTATAGCTCATTGACTTGGAATGTATAACTCATACACTTATTTTTGACATCTCGTTACCTTTGAAATCATAATTTTTTTTAGATCTATGTCCTTTCAGCGCATGTATATGAGACGATGCGATAAAAATGTCAAAGTCAGATTTCCAACGCCTACTTGATGCCAATAATAAGTGAATAGTTTATAAGTAATCTTTGAGCATAGAAAAAAGGATGATATGCGTCATGTTAATGGAGCTGAATGGAAAATTCTAAGTGCTATCTTTGCTTCTTATCAGTTGAAACCATTCTGGGTGTACACTCTGTCATCGTTATAAAACCCAAACTGTTATAACCCACATTTTAAAACCTTAATGGTTTATAATTTGTAAGCCTTTCATAAACATGTAAAAAATGATTATTTTAAAGTTCTCAGCATGCGACCCAGCAAACTTTTATAGACTTCGGCTAAATTATGTTGCAACCTTTTCACTTAACGTGGTAAATGAAAGTCAAGATATTCGACAAATAAGTAGATCCCAAACTGAGATTTCATTTACCATTCATCAGATATGATTTTTTATTAATAGATACAACAACGAAAATTAAAAGTGTTGGAAATTAATCAAAAATGTAAAAAGCGATAATGGGTCCTGGAACATCCTTTCTTTTCGATGACAAGAATGAAAAGTGGTAAGGCTAAAGTCGATGGAAATGCCCTATTAATTTAATCTCGAAGAATCTGAAGTTGCCTTCTTGACCTACTTATTTTTCCGGAGGCTTTAAATATTTAACAGGAAATTTTATTACGTAGTGCGCAAAATTTTGGTCGCCACATAAAAAATTTAATTGACTTTGGGCTTATAGGTAGTTGATTGACCGTGACCTAAATAATGGCTTCGTTCCCTTGTCCAGTGGCAAATGGTAAAGTAATTGTAACACCAAAGTTACTTCATAAAGCAAAGGGGAGACATTGCCAATAGGACGCTAATACGTTGATGCACCCTTAACAATCCCCTAATTGGACATCTTCAATTGATGCCTTTTCCTTCATGCACAAGAAGAGATAGAAATAAGCCCTGTCATTGATAAAAAAACGTAATTTAAGAAATTTACCAAGGTGTGAAATTCTGGAGATTGGCGTTTGTTTAAATTCCCATCACTCAGATCATCACTTAAAAACCGTTTTAACGCGCTTGGGCAATGATTTATCGAGGAAAAAACGGAAAGCTATCGTACAAAGGATCGACTAACCTCGGAAAACTGCCTATTCCAGAGGAAAATCCAGCCTGCTGACCAGATATTTTGCAGACCTGCGCGCTGGGCTGATTAAATATGCGTAGGCATGGGCGATGTTTTAGGTTTCCTAAGGGTTATTGGATTGATTTACATAACACTCTATGAGTAAACACATATTTTATGAATAAAGAGCTCCGAAACTCTGGATAAACGTATTCCGTCTTGTTCTTGAGAACTCTTCGAAACTCGATACGTAACTTAAATAAAAGTAACTTTATTCCAAGGCTTTCAGCTGATCGAGTTTTAAAAGCGAATTGCCAGTCCAATTTATCTTGTTTTGAACTAGCTGGTTTTGAATTACGAAATGTTCTAGAGCATATGTCCTGAGCATGTAATCTTATACAGAGTTGTTTAATGAAAATTGTAATTTGAACTTTAAAATCTATAAATGTCGAAACAATGTTGCCAAATTTCGTTTTTTTATAACTATTGATGGGAATGAACAAAAATCCGTCAACAAGGATAGCTTTACGTGGGTGTTTAGTAGTTGGCCCACAATAATGCTTGTGGCAAGGAACAGACTAATTGTCTGCCGCAATCTGTATAACTACGGCAAAAAAATAATCCACATTTTATTTTCTTTCATACTTTTTTTTATCACTCCATATATTTTTATCAAATTAGCTGAAAATGTACAGGGTGTGCCAAACTGGTTGTCCGAATAGGCTATCTGTTTATTCCGTTATTATTAGTGCTCTTTTTTCAAGAGCATTTACTGGGGCTTTCAGATTTTTGCGACTGTCATTTGTTATTGCGTTACACTCGATTTTATAATTTTTATTTGATTTGAAAATGGCTTGTATTTCGCTTAGAATCGGAGATATGACAATGCTGTAAAGACATTATATAAGCACTTTTTAAAGCAGAATCTTTTGGCGAAATCAGATTTTTGTTGTCTTTATTTTTTAATGATGATCATAGTTGGCCATGACTCTTCTTAAAAAAACTTTTTTCCTGATTCTAACGATAAAGGAACTAAACAAACCAACTCTTCAAAAAATAAGACATTTTGTTTTTCAAGTATCATATTTTATTTATCATTCAAAAGATCTAGTCTTTGCTAACGTAATATAATTATTTTACTTGCAGTCTATCCATGTCAAAGCTGAACGTGATGTAGATATTTTTGTTGGACAAAAAAAAGCGGGGTTATTACATTTGGTTTTGACATTACAGATTTTCGGTCTCACTTGCCCTTGCAGCGAATAAGCAGCCAGTCAGGTAAAATGTTTTGATATTGTGTTAATAAATCTTTAACGTAAATGTTGCACTGAAAGAAGTAAATAAAACTTGTTATACTAACGTATTTTTCTTCAAATTTTTCTACCAAATTTATATAAATTTTTCTATTCACTCAATAAGAATGTTCAAATGAGTTAAAAATTTGCTTGAGTTTATTAAGCAGTGGTCACTTAAATATTAACTGGACTTAGGTGTATTGTTTTTGCAAACGCATTAAAATTTCTACTTTTAGCACGCTAATGAACTATTAAAAGTATCAATGGTTGGCACGTAGACGTCTAGATTCTTGGACCCTTGTGGTTATATGGCTGGTTGTTTTCTTGGGATGTGGTCCTTTTTTTTATTTAAATAAGGTACAGCGGGTGCTTCAAACTTCGTTGTTTATTGACTTTTCGTCACAAATTGGTGCCTTCATCAGAGTTTTGTACTACAACATACGGAATATTTAATTTAAGGTTATAATTTGTACACTAGCAGGAAGAAACTGTGGAGTAACAGGTAGGTAAATTATTGTTAATTATTAACGACTGAACATGAAAAAAAATAAAGATTACTATAAGTAAACAAAATAAATACTGAACATAAAAGTATAGAGAGATGATTAACGTAAAGGAGTGAAGTCGGACCTCAAAGCAAAAGAGCGTCAAAGGTGAAATCTACGATTAACCTAACACCATATGCACCTAACTACTTTATCCATGTTTCTAAAAAAGTGTATTCATTCACTCACATTTAACAGTATTGTTGCGAAATCAGGGTTTAATAATTCCAGTGTAACGATTTAACTCGAAAACACAATTTATTTATTCCAAAATAAACACAAGTACAATTCGACTACTAAATACGACACCACTTAACACTTTATAGCATTCTATTATTGTTTGGTACTTTAGATTACTTATAGCTCAATTAAATAGAACTACTACTAACGGCGGCGCTATTCGCCTTCTATACAAAATGCTAAAAATACAGAAAACCCTAGAACATTCTTAGAAGAAAAATAATTGATAAGAGACACAAAAAAAAGGTCGTAAATAACTACCTTCTAAATAAATAGAGCAATAAATCACTCGTGACAGCCAATGCCGCAGCGCCCGGATAGGCCGCGAGCCGCGAAGGTCCAACCTTCAATGTCGCTCCCGCCCGCCGCTCACCGTAACAATACTATAAGATACAGGTTTCATGAAGCAATTGTCTTACTCATCCAAAATGCAAAACTAAACTTGGAATCGTGCGCCAAAGTGCTGTCTTATGAAACTTGTATCTTAATATACTATAAAATACGGAAATGACTATAAAAAAACTTTACTTTGTTTTACACCGCAGATATCGCAAATCTGTAAAAAACATTATATAGACACTTTTTAAGGAAGAAGTCAATGACGTATTCGGATTCTTTGTGTAAAATTTAAAAGTATGTTTGTTCTGCTGTTGATGATGTATCTATCACATAACAGGTGACACTAAACCATAACATCTAAAAAAAATAAGTAATTTCGTGTTTCAGATATTATTTTATTTGTATCAGATGTTATACACTTCGTGTTTATTAGAAAACGTCATCAAAAAGGCTATGAATTTTTGGCAGAAAAGGTGACCTAAAAGTCAATGGACTATTGTTCTTTCATCCTTTTTTTTTGACATTTCACAGCCAACCAGATGACGTTTGCGAATTAACACCCCCTACATCACACAGAAAGTTTTATTAGAATTATATTTGCATTATTAACAAAAACTAGATTCTTTTAATGATATAAAATATGAAATAATACAGGGTTATCCAACGAGGACTGAACAGGGCAGTTTTTTTCGGAATGGGTTAAATGATATGAAAAACAAAATAGCTATTTGTTATGTTCTTTACCGGGGAATCCAAAAATTATACACGAGAAACAATTGAACATCAAACAAAAGCGCTACGGCACATTTTGACATTTCTTTAAATGTAATGTCGTATTTTTTATTTCATATTTCAATTCCTGATATAATTGTTGATATAAACTGATATTTTTTTCTAATAACGTTGAACTTATGGGCTTATTAAATTACGAAAACATTCAACCACCATGAGATGACTTCCTATTAACACGTGGAGTTGCCACTAGTCAGGTACCACTTACGATACTGCTTACCTGTTCAGCATAAGCCTGTCAATGCTGTCAAGTGAATCTGACAAGAAATAAGATAACAGGTGCAGTATTATAAGTATTACCTGACTGGTGGCAACTCCACGTGTTAATAAGAAGTGATCTCACGGTGGTTGAATGTTTTTGTAATTTAATAAGTGCATAAGTTCAACGCTATTAGAAAAAAAAATATCAGTTTATATCAACAATTATATTAGGAATTGAAATATGAAATAAAAAATACATTTCATTTAAAAAAATGTCAAAATGTGCCGCAGCGCTTTTATTTGATGTTCAATTGTTTCTCATGTATCATTTTTGAATTCACCGGTAAAGAACATAACAAATAACTATTTTGGTTTCTCAAATCATTTAATTTAACCCATTCCGAAAAAAACTGTCCTGTTCAGTCCTCGTTGGATACATACCTGATAAACCAAATTTATTGTTTTTTGAATAGTTGGTTGGTTATGAGCCATCATGAGGTATATCGTTGAAATCATAAGAAAAACCTTTATTAACGTCATGGCCAACTATGATGAGCATTTAAAAAAAGCTATGTGGGCGGTGTAACACAATCTGTTTTTAAAAGTTCTGTTCTGAGTTCTGTTTTAAAAAGTGCCCATACAATGTTTTTACAGCATTGTACTTTATCGTTTTAGTTACGATATCTGCGATATTAAGCGAAATACAAGCATATTTCCAATTGGGCAAAAATTAAAAAAATTCACTCTACCGCTATAACAAATGACAATCGCAAAAAATCTGAAAGCACAATCAAAGGCATCTTGAAAAAGGAGCACGGACATGCGAGGTCAGTTTTCTTCTAGCGCTAGTAATAGCGCAGATACTCTATTCGGGCAACCAATTTGTGACACCCTGTACAGTGATAAAATAGGCAAAGAATAAGAGTGGGAAAAAAATGTGTGGTAGCTCAAACTATTTGTTAAATTAGACTTCGCTTTAAGTCTAAAAAGGCACAAAAAGTTTGATATACAGAAAAATAAAAGTTAATAATGTATTAAAACGCCTAACGTTGTGTATTATACAATATGTTTGACGGTTTTATTAATAATTAAAATTATGGAAATGGAGTAATAAGTTTTTGGTGCTTTGATTTGATAGTCTTACGTGGACGAACGAATAACACAGATTCCTGAGGTCAAAATAAGCCAATTTAGCTTTATATAATAACTCGATAATCTTATAATAAACGTAACAATTTGCTTCATTATCGCGACAAACGGCTTAAAAGTTGAATTTTTTTTCTAATGACTTTTGAAACGGCTTGGAGCGTTTGGACCAATTTGGATTACCAGTTTGCAGTGGGGGATACTCCAAATGCATGGCACTTGTCAAATTCGAAGCAAGGTATATTAATAGATAGCATATAGATAAGCATGCCTAATATACACTATTTTCGGTAATAAAAACAGTTCCAGAAATAAAGCGTATTTTGAACATTATTTATTTTTTAAATGATAAAATAATTAATTTATAACAGTCTGAAAAAAATTGTACCTATTTATAGCAAGTACCTATACGTGTCTATAAAATCGGACATAAGTGAAAAATGATTTACAGCTCATACCGGGTATTATTCACCGAGATAAGATAAGTTCGGTATATATAGAATCTCAAATGTTTATCGAAAGCGACACAATTATTCTCGTGACAGAGCTATACAATCACCATCATGGCGGGTAAGTGAATAGCTAAATATTATTAAATGTAAAAATTGACTTCTTTTACCAGACAGAACTAAATACTTGTCTTTTTCCAGTTTAAATTGAAACGATTCGTAGCTGACGTTTCAATTATTTCTTAATTTACTTAAATTAATACATTGTCACTACGGTTGTAATTACTAGAATTCCATAGATTTAAAAAAAATATAAAAAACCTAGAAAACTTGATCATTATTGTAAGTATCTAAAATTCACACATTTTTAGCATACTACTGGGTAGATACTTTTGCACGAAGCGGGACCGTTCCTTCCACAGCCATCCACGCAGGCCACGACATTGATGGCACTCAAATCTTCGTCGGTAGAGCATTTCACGAAGGAGACTGGCTACCGGCTAAAGTCATCCCTGAAAAACTAGTCGCCTATGTTGCTTACGGCGGAGCTGAACATGCAAAAGATCATTATCAGGTAAAACATAACATTTTCCTACCTTGTCATTTAAGTTTGTTGCTTTTGCACTGAGATGTTGCCAACCGTAAGTGATACAAAGTCCATTAAATTGAGAGGAATGAGTAAAACAAAAACGATTTTTTTCACATTTAATCATTGTGCAACAAACTATTCCATCCTTGCAATAGCCTTGTACTGTCATTCTCATGCATATTGCATGTTATGAAAATGAAATAATCTAATGATAACATATGACGGCGTGGTCAAAGATAATCTAATAAATCATACGATAAATTCCCAATTAAACACCAGACTTTTGCTATTATGGGCTTCGCTAAATGAAAATCCACTATTAGGTACTCTTTACTCTAAGAACTTCCATAGACGACAAATGAAAACATATTGTCGGTTTTGTAATATTAAGCCTGCTCCAAAAGGGAATAAAACTTGTCCGGAACGAATCAGAAAACAGTCCAAAATATGCGCAAAACTTCTTAACCTGTTACTCTTTGATTTTTGTTGGTCTGGGATTAATCCGATTTTCTGTTGGAACGTCATTAATTCAGATTACATGCATCATTATCCTGTTTTAGATTTTATGTGAACAAAGATTTGACTGGGTACCATCTTCTGGAGGTCACGTTCCACCAGGAGCGGTGGAAGGAGGAAAAACGGCTGAAGGCGAATCTCTATATGTAGGCAGAGTGCATCACGATGGAGCTCTTTCAGTCGGAAAAGTAAGTATCTACCGTTAAACTAGTCAATTGGAATAGCAATCAGGACAAAAAAACTGATTATCTAAAGTCTGATGATGTCTAGAGTCAAACATTGTTCAATTTCAGATTCATCCTAGCCACGGCGTTTGCTACGTACCATTCGATGGCAATGAAGTCGCACATTCTTCGTACGAAGTGTTAGTATTAAGAGGTTAAAAAAAAAGTGCTGTACATTCGTAACTAAAAGGTATAATGTTGTATACCTGTATCGCTTTCTTCTTGTTATAAACTTGCATATACTCGTATGTAATATAGGTACAATTAAGTACGGAATGACAGTTTTCTATTTCTGTCGTATTTTTTTATTACATCTTTTTCGGATCTCAACCTCTTAAGCAACTTGATGACTTTTATTATTCATATAATATATAAATATAATTGTGCACTTTTTCCCGTGTCAACATCATAAACTTGAAAACTCTGGACGTTCCTTTTGAAAGAGAAAAAGTGATATTTTTATACAAAAGAACAAGAAACAGGCAATGAGTATGTCATAAGTAAGTAAACAAAATAATTTTAACACATAGAATCATGTGAGTTGAAGTGAGAGTGTTCTGCCGATCCTACCAGAATCTCACCCTCTTGCAATTCCATGGGCACTTCTATAGTGGCTACGCGCATTTACAGCTGACTTTTGACTATATGATTTCAGATATTCTGATCCTAAACCAGGTTGGCCCATCCCATTGGTTAAAAATCAGCTGAATAAACAAAGTCGGTCAATACATCTGTTGTCACAGCAGTTCCCAATTAATAATCAGATACCGATTAGTTGGTACTTGAACTCGCCAATAAGAAAAGCATTGCTGTTAGCAAGTGTCACAAATGAAATTAATTTGACAGCAATGTTATTCTTATGGACGGGTTCAAGTACCAGTCGAGTTTAGCTGAACTCGACTTTGAGAACGACTTGTACAATCTGAGAGAGTGAGGAAATCTAAAGAGTGAATAAAGTGAAAGTGAGAATTTTGACAACCTTGATTGGTCAAAACATTCTGTTGACGAATTCCATTGGCCAGAAATTGTCACTTTCACTTTCACTCTTTCCCATGGAATAAGCGTCCTGGTCTCAGTGTCATTTCACTTGAGATTCTAACAAAAAAATAGTAGATTATGTCACTAGGAGTAAAAGTGGGTCTTTTCGTGCTGAGCCCAGAGATTGACGGCCGAAGCGAAGCTGAGGCCTACAACTGGGCGAAGCACAAAAAGACCTTTTACTCCGAGTAACATATACTATTTTTTTTTCGAGCATGCAGGATATAATAAATCTATTTCAATGTGATTCAGTTTTGCAATTTTCTCTCATCTTCTTTAAGCGGGGGTAGGTACTTACCCAATTAGTGGTGTATATTATTTGTAAAATATATAGAATGTGTTAGAATGGTGGTTTTCAATGTTCAATGGTTTTAATGATGGTCCATGGTTTTAATGATATTAAATCATAACCAATGGTTATGGTAAACTAAGAATTTGTAGCAATATTTTCAATGCTAAATTAATATAAGTCACATTGACAGATAAATATGATGACGCGCATGACATTTAACAGACGATTTCAAAATTCGGGAACCTATGCGATTTCGACTAATAACGGTTTTGGGTGATGCTCTGAGAGTATTCCTATCCTTTGTTTTTTTCAATAAGAATGTAAAGATGGCAATACACTCAGATCGGTTTATCTGGTGTCATTTAGTGTTCAAATAATTTTGGTGAATGAAAATCGTTTATATATGCGCCACCATGACAGTAGCGGTGACTTTTGACTTTACTTTTACTGCCTAGGACTTTTTTGCGACTTTTTTGGTCTCTGGATTTGAAAGCCCACTTTAGGTGTACGTATGGAGAAAACAAATTACGTACTTTTAGTCCGCTTGAAAAAAAAACTTATTATTAGTTGGTAGCTGATTTGCGATCACTGTAAAAACAAGCCCTGTAAAATACTACATTAGTAGAGGAGTAACTGCTGAGCAACAATAATCGTCTACATTAAGAAACTGATTCATTAATGAACTATTTTTAAATGGTCACTTATTTATTGAATCAAAGTAAAAAGCTTTCTTTAGCATTATTTCTGATTTAGACTTCCTTTCATTTGAAAACGAACTTTTTTCAAAAGAACCAATACGATTTATCGCATATTTGACAATATGATCACAGTCTCATAGTCGAATATATTAACTATTCTTATGTGTTTCCAATACAAGGAAATTGCGTTCACTACAATGTCAAAAAAACTTTCTTGTGTTAATTTAAAATAGTGACTTATTAATTCTTGGGTTATCGGTCAAGGCAACGTGTAGAAAAGAAAGTTCTAAGCTACCGAGCTTTCGGAAATGTTTATTTCCTTCCTCAGGGCCGCAACCTGAGAGTATCCCTGTTGCTATGAGGGCTGGCTCAAGACATAAGTAATATAAACTTATAAACTATGAAAACATATAAACTATAAAACTGTATATAACTACGTCAATCAGGATGGTGATGTCGTTCGTCGGTCAACGTTCGTTTGTTCAAAATTGTCATAACATATTGATTAAAATTAAATATTTCAGGATCACACACAAGACAGAACAAAAGAACAGGACAACAAATTAAAATGTGTCGATGACAGTACATCTACCTAAAGACATCGCAATTATTATCACCTTTTACATATTTTTGCAATGAAACTCGGTCTCGCCTCAAGATGTTCATTATGTCACCCCTCGCTCATTTTCTATCGATCGTCCTTTCCGCCACTCAGGAAAAGAAAAGTTGCGCTCAGGGAGCACCAAATCTCTATTCACTCACCATACATTCCAGAATAACAGAATGGGGCAAAATCTCATTAACTGATTCATCTTAGATAAGAGTTGTTTTGTTAAAAGACTAAGAAAAAATTTGTTTGTTCATTATGTTGTGTATATTTTAAAAGGAAGTACAGGGTGTCATCGCTAGAGTTACTAGGGATGTTGCTTGTGTCATTCAAGGATGTTTTTTTTTGCATTTTTGTAAGAAGTTCGAGTAGATGTTGCTCAAATATTCTATATGTGTTATTTTGTTGATTGAATTAAGATGACTAGCAATATTCACCATTTCGAGGAAAAGTCTTTTGTGGTAGTTCATTTTCCTGTCCAATATCAAACTTCATGTAATGTCCAGTGTCAAAGGTGTGTTGTGAAAGAGCACTGCTAGTTTTGCCAAATCTGAAATCACTTTTCTGTGAATACACTCTGCCTTGTAAGATGTTCCCCGTCTGACCTATACATACAGATGGACAATTCGAGCAAGGTATACCGGTCGCCTCTGTGGTGTTTCCAACCTTTCTCAATGGCACACCATCTTAGTATCGCCCAACTCGTCTTGGTTCTTCAATATGTTATTGATTTTTTCCACTGATTTGTGGTTTTTTTTTTGAGCTTGCTTAATTGAAGGTATTATATTGTGAAAGAGTTATTTTACTGTGTATCTTTAATGTATGGAAAGGAGAAATGTCGTATTAGTGGTTTCTTGTGTGATTGATAGGCTGAGGTTCATGTTACTCAAATGGAATTGAGTGAGCGAGTTATTACATCTGTGCTAATTCTAGTTACTGTGTCTACTCTCTACTATGTGTGGAGAAATTAAGAAGATTAGAATCTGTTTCAACTTGCTAAGATTGTGTGTTCCGAAGGAGTGGTGGTGTGTAATTTTTCCAATTAGAATTCTGAAGGCCAACAGTAAATTGATTTTAGTTTTTTTGATTATGGTTGGAAAGGTAGTTTGAGATATCTGCCAGAGTTGGCTTTTAGTATCAGTCTAAAATGATTTACTGAGTATGTTTTCCGATTACGAGAGTATCCAGAAATGGGATTGAGTTATCTGTTTCTTTTCCAACTGTGAAGTGGACATGAGAGTTCGTAATCGTTTAGAATATTGAGTATTATCTATTTGGTTGTCAGGTACGGTTGTGATTTTATCATCAACGTACTTTTTTTAAGGAAGGGAAGTTGAAATTCAACATTTCAGAATTCATTAAAAAGGTCGTCAATGACAAATTGAGGGAGAATTGGGGACGCTGCTCCCAAGAGTTTGCTTGAAGAAATTTCCATTGAAAGACCAGTAGGTAGTATCTCATGCAAGTGCCAACAACTCTAGGAAATGCTTTTCTTGCAGATTTGTGTCTGCTCTAATTAGTTGCCAGTAATTATATAGAAGTAATTAGGTAGACGCAGACATATTACTTCTATCTTTCTATTCCTAATGAATGATAATCTAGACTATGAATTCACAACAATTCGCGGAATTTGAATGATTGGGGTAATGTCGGCTTGATGTATGGTAAGAAAGTTAAATACATCTTCAGATTATATATTAGTTATGAATATTATGTAAAAAAATATTTTTCTAATTTTGACATATAAAGTGGCACTTTTCAATACTGATGACAGTGACGTAACGTCCTACTTTTCGTAACTAGTTACGAAAGATTTTACTTTCGTAACTAGTGATGAAAAGTTGGTGTCACCACCAGTTGCAGGTTTCGGCTGTGGCACACCGTTTCTATAGTTTTACGGTATTAAGTAGATACAAAGTGGTTTAAAAGTAAATATTGAAGTTTAATAATAATAATTCTCTCTCTAAGTAGGTATTTGTAGTCAATATTAGAAAAAATCTTGTATGAAACACGTGACGAAAACCCTTTTTTGTGTATCTCATTCAAATTGCGGGAACTCGCTGCGCTCGTCCCGCAAACATTCATTCGTTACACAAAATCGGACTTTTCGTAACTGGTTACATAAATAGCTATTTTCTAATTTTGACATATAAAGTGGCACTTTTCAATACTGATGACAGTGACGTAACATCCTACTTTTCGTAACTAGTTACGAAAAGTAAAATCTTTCGTAACTAGTGATGAAAAGTTGGTGTCACCACCAGTTGCAGGTTTCGGCTGTGGCACACCGTTGCGATAGTTTTACGGTATTAAGTAGATACAAAGTGGTTTAAAGTAAATATTGAAGTTTATTAATAATAATTCTCTCTCTAAGTAGGTATTTGTAGTCAAAATTAGAAAAAATCTTGTACGAAACAGGTGACGAAAAACCTTTTTTGTGTATCTCATTCAAATTGCGGGAACTCGCTGCGCTCGTCCCGCAAACATTCATTCGTTACACAAAATCGGACTTTTCGTAACTGGTTACATAAATAGCTATTATTATTTCATACATGTCTATTATTTCACTATTGGATTCTGACGAAGAATCACTGCTAACCAATTTTGAATCAGCCTGCTAATATGATAATAAATGGAGAAATATTATCAAAAAGTGTTTCACTCGACTATTTTTCTCTAGTCCGCCCAAATTAGAACGTTACTGTGGCTACAAAAAAATTTCTACAACTTGTCAAGAGTACAGTGTTCATGTTGTAGAGATTCTTACAATAAACCCTTGTCATTTGTTTGTATGATTATATTGACAATGATAATGGAGTAAGTTTAGAACCTAATAACCATGATACAGTAACTATTAAAGATAAGATTGCACATATGGGAGGTGGCCGCAGCTGTCGATTGTGTAGGAACAATAATTTGTGGACAAAGTGGCGAAGACAAAATATCTCTCCTATTTTTAAATACTAAATTCGTGCTACTATAGAACAAGCTAACATACCTCAATTACCCATATTTCCCCCTGTAGCAAATCCACACTGCCAAATATTAAGAATCTATTGCAAAAATGTTAGACTACTTATGCAGAGTTTGGGATATATAAGCAAAGCTGAATGCAAAATACGAATTAAAAGCATCAGAAAATGTTGCTTTTAAACCAAGGTAAGAACTAAGAAATATTTCTTGTCGCTTCTTCTGATTTTAAAATTATCTGTTTAGGGTCAGAAACGACTCTAAATTTAGCAAGACAATTGTTTGACATTCCTGCACAAATGTGATAATAAGATTGCATGCAGATATGGTTCGTGACTCATTGTACACATTGGTATTGATATCACAAAACTCAGTTTTAACAAACGCAGAGAATTACGGAACAAAAAAGGAGTTGCTGGCTGGGATAAACATCAAAGTCAGCAGCAGCAGAGTACGCTTTCTCTGAAGGTCAAGATATGCCTTTCATACTTTTAACAAGATGGATTTCTTCAATCATCAATCGCAGAGTCATTATCCGAGAGTAACCAGAAAAGCCGTTGATACCTTTAGGCACAAAAACATCTTTGACAGAAAAAAAGAAAATTGCGGTGCAAAATTCAGACTGGAAACAAGTTCTGCAAAAGCATCAGATAAAAAATTCATTGGACCACCACATCAAGGATCGGAAAACAATTTAGGAGACCTGAATTTGTCCAAATGCTAATTTTAATAATAATTGGTTCTAATGTTATACTTTGTGTTTGTTTGTTGTTGTATATACTTTTTTCTGTTGGTTTTATGTCAAGCACCAAATTATGATGACGTTCTAGCGTATACCTACGTCTATTTTTTTGTTACTCACCACTTACTTAAATAAAAAAATGTATTTACACCAGCTATTTATTATAGTTTCCTGATAACCAACTACCTAATTTTATGATTAGACTCATAACATTTGTGCTCATAACAAGCCATTTATTTTATTTTGTATAATTTAATACTTCTTTTCATAACATTAATTTGGCAACATTTCATGAATGAGCTAGACATTTGTCCAATTTGTAACCTCATTTACTTTCCAAACTCATTCAATGTCATTGTCAAAAATTTATACGGGGGCAAAACATCTGTTTTCCATGGCACACCCCAGTCCATAATAAATTGAGAAGGCATATAGACGGATGCTAAGAATACCATGGGTGGCTCTGTAAAGAAATGAAGCAGTCTTAGACAGGGCAAATACAGTTCGTGAACTTTTGACAACAGTTAAATGCCGAAAACTGGCATACCTCCCTAAAGAACATCCGGGAATGGACAGGCATACATAGCGTCGAACAATTGTTTAGAGAGGCTGAAGACAGGGATCAGCTCGCTATCGTGGTTGCCAACGTCAGGGGTACCTGACAGGGCACAATAAGAAGAAGAACAACAGAATAAGAGCGATATCTTGAGGAGTGCACACTAGATATTTTCCTCGAGACGACCGCTCTAGACTGCTCTGACAGTATTCTCATCCTTACATTCATCTTGAGAAAACAAAGGATAGGAATCCTCTCAGAGCGCTCTAAAGCGACCACCCGAAAACGCTAGAAGAGAGTGGCTGACAACGAAGGTGAAAAAAAGTCACCCTTGTGGTCACCCATCTTCAGGAAGACCGTTGCAACGAAATTTCCTTCTAGCAAAAGGATATTTTTTTCACAGGACACACTCTGTGTATTCAAATTCGGTGCACATCATTGATCAGTGAGATCTCGTAAATAGTAGGAGATACGAATGTGATTAAATTACGACAAATTTTGGCATTTTGATACTTTGATTTTTTCGGTTCTGTTCGGCGCTCTGTTGAGAACCATAAATAAATCTGTGTTGTCATTTCGGTAAAAATCTAATTATGTAATAAATCTAGAGGGGATGAGAAGTACCAACGAAAAACTGTTTAAATCAATTCAGGAAACAAAAATAACTTTCGAACAATTCCAGTTTCTTTTCGAATATTTTCACAACAAAAGTTTTGAGGATTTCATTGCCTAACAGCAAATTTTAATAACTCTTAATTAACAATCATCATTTATACATTTTACACAATGGTTTCCTTTTTTCTATTAACAAAAAATGGTAAAATCCCAACCAAATATTCACTTTAAAAAGAAATGGTGTATTCGCTTACTTTGTGCATTAAGGTGTTTAAATGAGTGCGTTTGCACTCATCAGTCACTAAATGCCTATCCACTTGATTATAATTTAACTGCAGGTGCGTTAAGTAGTTTATCCACGACCATACTATAATAATCACATTATTCTTGTACATTCTCAAGACTAACGATAATCATTATTCACTTGTGAATAATGAACATTATTCACAAGTGAATAATGAGTTGTCATGGAAACGAAACATGTCGTAGGCAACTGACAACTCAAAAAGTAAACTTCCCTAAACATGAAATAGGTAGTTTCATGTCCCTAAACATGAAATCAGTAGTTCATTCAAGTAATTATCCTTCTATTAGGATGTATTGAGGCGTTTGTAGTGTCTCTTTTTCTCTAAAATATGTACTTTTCACTGAAAAATACTTAAAATAGGCCACAAAATGAAGTAAATTACCGTCCACCCTCGTAGCATTGAAATTAACATGCGGTGACATGCGCGGGTGACTAGACCGTCATCTATCGACAAGACGCATCAAACGTCGCGCCATTGAATAGCGAAACCAGTCGTGGTCGTGGTTTTAAAATTGTAAATTATCTTTGTGGCACATATAACCTATCATATTTGAGAAAACCCAGAATCTTTGTCGTGGATAAAGTATAGTATTCAACGCGCATTTAATGAGCGTTATTCTCTCGGGCAACTTGTGCCACTCGCTTCGCTCGTGGGCTCAAACGTTACCCTCGAGAATAACCACTCTCATTAAATGCTTGTTGTATAATATACTATTAGATTAGAGATTACAACGTAATTAACGAAATAATGACCTGACAGGGCACAATAAGAAGAAGTGTTAGTAGGATCACTTTTGAGATTACTGAGCTTGGTGTCAGCAAGTATGTCAAAAGATTTTCCTAGGTATTCATCCTTGTACATAATTTCAATAACAATGCTTTTATCAGCTCCGGTCACGATTCGGGATTTTTTAAGAACGCTTTCGCCTTATTGTAGAGTCTATCAAGGGGGTTGTTTAAGATAAGAGAACCATTGAAAAAAAATTTATAAGTAGTAAGTAATAGTTAGTAGTTGCTTGCAAGGGATGTCACTCATGGGGGACAGCAATGCCGAAAGTGGATTCGAGGAACGGGAGCCGGACTATGTCTTCAGGGACAACAATGTCGGTTAGGTTTTTTAGCCAATTGGGCTGTACTCGTATCTGGTTAACCGGGTGTTGACCTTTGAGTCGGTTAAACTTCATGGAGTTGGTGTGCCTGACTAACAGAAATCGTTTTTCCGCACTCACCTGTTGAGTCCTAACAGATTTATTGAGAACGTTGGAAGGAAATATGCCCGCTAAGTTCATCCAAAGTTTGTACTATGAGATGAACGTTTATTTTCTTTTAAGTTTCTTATTGTGCAGCGAATTTCCATATTACGTATTCTGCCTCTCGACTTATCTACGAAACTATCCATCCTCTGTTCAGCAGTTCTGCCATCTGTAATATCTATAAGTGAGGTAAGACTTGCCTATATATATAGGTCAGAAGCGCAACATCTTACAAAGCAGAGTGTCTTCAAACAAAAGTGATTACAGATTAAGCAAAAGTAGCAGTGCTCTTTGACAACACACCATTGACACTAGACATTACATGATGTTTGAAGATATATTAAGATTGAACATAGAAACAATCATAAAAAACTCTTCTTCGAAATGGTTAATATTGCTAATCATCCGAATTCAATAAACAAAAGAACAGACATAGAAGATTTGAGCAACATCTTCTTCTTATTGTGCCCTGTCAGGTCCCCCTGACGTTGCCAATCACGATGGCGAGCTGATCCCTGACTTCAGCTACTCTAAACAATTATTCGACGCTATGTATACCTGTTCATTCCCGGATGTTCTTTAACCAGGAGATTTATAAGCTTCTTTATAAGCTGTAGGATCCGGTAGCGATTTCCTCTGAGAACATGGCCGAGGTATGCCAGTTTCCGGCATTTAACTGTTGTCAAAAGTTCACGAACGTTTACGCCCTGTTTAAGACTGCTTCATTTCTTTGTACACCCATGGTATTCTTAGCATCCGTATATGTAACCACATTTCAAATGCTTCTACACGGTTGATTGTGGCAGCTTTCAGTGTCCAGACTACAGCCCCGTACAACAGCACAGACCAAATGTAACATTTAATCATTCTTTGTCTCAGCTTTAGGTTCAGGCTGTCATTACAAAACAGTGATCTCATCTTTTAGCAACATCTACTCGACGAAAAACATCCTCTGAAGGATACAATCACCAGCCCTAATAACTCTAGTGATGACTCATTGTACTTTCAAAATACACACAACAAGATGAACAAAAAAATGTTTTCTTAGTCTTCTGACATCAATTACCTAAGGTGAATCAGTTAATGAGCGTTTTCTTCTCATACTATTGTTTTGGAATATAGATTCGATCCATTAGCAGCAAGTACCCAGTGTTCATTAAAAAAAAAGTCATCTAGAAGGCTATGAATTATTGACAGAAAAGGATGACATAATCAAAGTAAATTTCATCATTTCCTTTTGAAATTTCACAGCCAACTAGATGACGTTATCAAATGAACACCCCCACTAGTACGAGGCGTCCCTATTTTTCGGTAGTTTTGTTGGTCTCTGTGCGCAACTTCTCTTTCTGCGTGACGGCAAGGACGATCGATAGGAATGAGCGAGGGGGGACATAATGAACATCCTAAAGCGGGACAAGCGTTAATGCAAAATATGCAAAACTTAATAATAATTACGATGTCTTTAGATAGATGTACTGCGATCTATCTATCTCTTCTGTCTTGTCTGTGATCCTGTTGTATTTTAAATTTAATTTTACTCCGTACTTTATGATAGTTCTAAACACAAAAACCTATAACAAGTGATTGCCTGACCATCCTGATTGACGTAGTTATGTGCGGTTCCCGCCCTTATATACAATTTTTAGCAGTAAGTACTAACTAATTTGTAAATTTTTAACTTATAACATTTAACGTTATATTACTTAATTCTTGAGCCAGCCGTCATAACAGGGATATTCTCTGGTTGTGGCCTTGAGGAAGTAAATTAACATTTCCGAAAGCTCGTTAGCTTAGAACTTTCTTTTCTACACATCGTCCTGACCGATAACCCAAGAATTCCTAAGTCACTAGTCACAAAGTCCGGTCAATATCTCCCTCATGAATTCAATATTCCATTTATCGACAAACCCACACAGAGTGTTGCACTACCTATCAATTAGCAAAAGAATTAATTGAAAATAAAAATTGTGGGTGAAAACCTCACATAAGGTACAAAATTAACCAGGCAACTCAATCGACTAGAACAGTCTTATAATTCCGCTTATACCTACTACACAGCAGTATACTAACTAACAAATGAATCCTCCTTAATGTTATTACTAGAAGACATGTCAACCTCGTCTTCCTCCTCCTCATCGCATTCCATTTCGAATAATTTAATCTTCCGCCTATTCTCCGCCAAAACTATACCAACTCTACGAGTTCCAGAAACGGAGAAATTTGCCACGGGCATCTCCACGCTTTTGTAGTGTCGATGTCCTAAGAACCACGCATTTACATTGCGCAGACCGTCCTCGGCTATTCTATTTGACAACTCTATTTCTTCCAGCTGCTCCATTGCTGTCTGCGTGGATAACTGAAAGATGCCCCCTTTCCTTGTATTGGAATCTTCTTGTAATAAAACTGACAGAATGTTTGACGAATAGAACTGAATGTCGATTACGTCAAACGGTTCTTGTTGGTCGGGTGAAGACTCCGAAGCAAAGTAAAAATTGGCACATCTGGCGCCGTATTTTGCTTTATGGTTTAGATCAAATTGAAAGATACTAATCTTTTTAGGTGGTTTTAAAACCGCTATCAACAATAAGTTATTTGATACATTAACCGAAGACATGGAAATCTGGGGACTAGCAATACTCCAACAGCCAAAATTTACAATTGGAACTACTACTTTTTCAATCTTATTCGCAGGAGTTTCAAAAACCCTGGCAATGTCACTTTTAAGCTCCTTAAATACCTGAATCAAAGACTTATCTGCGTAATGCGTTAGCAAATGCGGGTTACTCTTCAGGCATTCATTTTCCTCAATAAATTCACTCCAATGATTGCCGGTCATATCCGGCTTTATGCTCAAATCTTCATCCATTAAGTACTGCCCCAATCTCTCCATCACAAATTTCCGTGAAGTTTCCTCCCTTTCGCTCTGTCCGTAGTTGTCAAAGTTTTGAAGAAATTCGGTTATACAAACCAGATCTTGTTGGGTCATTTTCTGAATCTCGGCAGGAATCGGCTCGTCCATTAACAGCATGATGGCGGAATACAACCAACGAAAAAAGGCCTTGTAGGTAATGACGGAATGATTGATGATCTGTTGCATTTCGCTAGCTTTGATGACAAAGCCGCCGTTAGACTGGATCGCTTTTTGAATTTGAGCTTCGTCTAGACCGATAATCTGAAAACATAATAAGTTAAAATAAGATATAAACAAGTTTGAGAGAGCATAACTCTGAGATGGATCAACGAATTAATTCGAGCGAAGCGAATTTGAGTATAGGTTTCTTTGCGATAATTCATGCAGTATGTTTAAAGAAGGTAAGTTAATCATGTGAAATTATACAGGGTGGAAAATAAGGTGATGTAATTTTGCTTACACTTTTCATTTGCACAACTTTTAGAAAATAAATCAGAACTGATTTTTGATACAGGACTATGAAGAATGTTGTAACACGTCAGGACATGTTTTTTTTCGATATATTATTGCTTAGTTCCATAAATATACCATATTTTCTAAAAAAAGATCATGTGTGTATATATTTTATCAGAATAGGAAATGTGGTGTAAATTTAACATTTTTCTTACCCCTGGTACATCTAGCGCACGTGGAAGTCATTTTTAGCGCTTGAATAAGTTCCTGTGCTCTTACTATATCGATCATAAATGGAACATTGAATAAAAAAATCAAGCGGAATGCATTTCCTTCTAAAATGTTCGAGAAAGTGGACTTTTTCGAAAACATGGTAGATTTATCGAACTTAGCAATATATTGAAAAAAACCCGAATATGTCCCGAGGTGTTACATCATTCTTCATAACCCTATGAAGTATCAAAAAATCGGTTTTGATATTTTTTGTTTCTGAAAGTTATGCAAACGATAAGTGTAAGCAAAATTACATCACCTTATTTTCAGCCCTGTACAATTTTACCTGCGTCACTTACCTTCTTTAAACACGTGTAATTACATGCACTTGCACGTAAATTAGTATAATAACGGGGCTTCGATCATAGAAATCCATTAATCCATTTTAGAGTTATGCACTTTCAAACTTGGTGCAAAAATCGAATGTTTCTATGTATTTTCTATGTTCTATGGAATATAAAAAAATTTATTATTTGAATTTGAGAGATTTACATGTACCCAATCATTTATTGGGCTTTATTGTTATTTGTATTAATATTCCTTTATTATTTTTGTATATTTTTGTAGATTTGTTTCTTATAGATACTTTATTATCATATTTTGAAAGAGTCTTGTAATTCCAAGTTCATTTTCGATATTTTTATAACCAAACGTTTTACTAATACACACTGACTGACGATAATATTCGGCTCAGCTTAAATTCTCGAGCCAGCTAAAAGGGCTGACCTAAATACAACAAAACCTGGGCTAGGAAAACTTTTCACTATGAATATATAAGCGATGAGTGACCAATAGAGGAAAGAACCATAAACTGGCCTTAATTTAACAGACCATTATTTCTCGTTTTAATTTTCTGGTTCACTAATCGTAGGTTAAGATGAGAGACCTTGTATTATAAGACACCAACCTGGTCGTACGTCGCAGAATAGACTGTTTCCAAAAGGTGGTGGCAAGTCAAAGATAAAATATCACAGTTTCTTCATGACGAAAGAAATAACTCAAAAGATTTGGCAACAAGTTTTATCACCATGTTGGTGAGTACTAATGGAACGTCTCTGATTGAGAGTCATTTTTTCTTCTTCTTCTTTAGGTGCCCTGTCCTTTTCGGACGTTGGCAATTATCAGCGCTATCTGAACCTTGTCTACAGCTCGGCGGAACCATATGGTAGTGCTCACTACATACCACTGCATTAAGTTTTTTAGCCAGGATATCCTTCTTCTACCCGGGCCTCTTCGTCCTTCGATCTTGCCTTCTGTAATAAGCTTTAAGAGTCGATATTTGTCATTCCTTAAGATGTGACCGAAATACTCCAGTTTCCGCTTTTTTAGTGTGAACAGAACTTCCAGTTGCTTGTCGAGGCATTGAAGTATCTCGGTGTTACGCACTATTTCTACTCATGAGATTCTCAGTAGCCTTCTGTACGTCCACATTTCAAAGGCATCCAATTTTTTTGCACATCGCATCTGTCAAGGTCCAAGCTTCCATTCCATAAAACACTATGTTGAACACGTAACAGCGCAGTATTTGGATGCGCAGAGGCAAGCTTCAATTTCTGCTGCAAAGCACATTACGCATCGCACCATTCGCACCATTCCGTCAGTTTTTCCGAAGTGTCCAATATCAGCCTGCGCTGTGCATTTTGTAGAGTCGTCACGCTTCTGGTTCTGTAGATACCTACTGCCTCTTTTATCCTCTTGTGCATGTTTAAGGTGTCGTGTTTTGCTTCCATTGCTTCTATCTCTTGGCATTGCTCGGAAAGCCATTTCTCTTTTGCTTCTCTTATCTTGTTTTTGATTATGCGGTTTTGCGCCCGGTATTCGATGTTCTTTCCCTTGCGTGTCCCAGTTTTTTTCCATTAGATCAAGGATTTTTTTCTTTGACACATCTGGCTTATTATGTCTGGGTTTTTGTAGACATCTTTTGAGTGTAAGTCTTGCTGTTGCAACAATTGGATTATGGTCGGATTCTATGTCTGCACCTGGGTATGTTTTTGCAGACTTTATGCAGTTTCTGTATCGTTTTTTAATAAGTATGAAGTCTATTTGATTGCGAATGATCCGATCGCGAATCCCTAGTATCTCTATTTTAAATCGTTTCATATCATTTCAGTCATTTCTGGAAAATAATATTATCGAGATGATCCACAACCCACATCAGATTGAAAAACAACTCTGGTGTTGCTTAGAAAATTCTGATATAACACAATGTTTAACGTTTTTTCCTATTGTTCGATTTTCTGGGTAAGATATTTGATTAGAGTGCCCTGAGAAATATATACTTAAGTGAGGTTTTAAAAGTCAGATAAGGGTGTTACTGAAACCTTTATAACATGATAACTATCGATATTTTTACCAGTGCTACGTTACAAGGCACATAGCACTGTTTAAAAATTACTCGTCATGAGGTCTATATTAGTTGCTGCAGTGTCGGTACTGCTGATCACGGCGCCGTCTTCAAGAGCTGACTGTGACGTCGCAAGTGAAACCATAGCTAGTGGAACTCATTTCGAACCCCGAGAGAAGTTATGCTCAGGCGATCTCATTTTTGAAGACAATTTTGACACTTTCGACTTATCTAAATGGGCCCACGAAAACACCTTGGGTGGCGGTGGAAACTGGGAGTTTGAGTGGTACTTGAACAACAGAAGCAATAGTTTCGCCAAAGATGGAGCCCTCCATATTAAGCCTACTTATCTGGCAGACGACTATGGGGAAGACTTTCTGCATAGCGGTACTCTGGATGTCAACGGAGGCTACCCTGTAGATGAATGCACTAACGCGGCCTTTTACGGATGCAGTCGTACCGGTAGCGATGCTAATTACTTGAATCCCATCAAAAGTGCTAGAATCAGAACCGTCGATTCCTTTTCTTTCAAATATGGAACTGTTGCTATCAGAGCTAAGTTGCCCGCAGGTGATTGGCTTTGGCCGGCCATTTGGCTTTTGCCCCGTTACAATAGCTATGGTACTTGGCCAGTTTCTGGTGAAATTGACCTTTTGGAAAGTCGCGGCAACAAAGAGCTAGTCAACGCTGAGGGTGTTAATGTGGGCACCCAGCAAGTTTCTCACACCCTTCATTGGTCACCTGCGGTCGCGAATAATCAATGGAGCAGAACTCATTTCGAAAGTAACAAAGCCGCCGGTTACGACACTGACTTCCACGTTTACAAACTAGTATGGACCTCCAGTAACATGCAGTTTCTTATCGACGATGAATTGATTGGTACTGTCACACCACCAGAGGGCGGTTTCTGGGAACTGGGAGAGTTTTCCGAGGCCGGAATAGCAGATAACCCCTGGAGTGGGGCCACCAAAATGGCGCCATTCGACCAACAGTTTTATTTGATTATTAATTTGGCTGTTGGGGGAACTAGCTTCTTTTCTGACGACACTACTAACCCCGGAGGTAAACCATGGTTGAACACGTCACCTACAGCCAGCACAGACTTTTGGAAGGGAAAGTCCCAGTGGGAACCTACGTGGAATTTGGGAACTGACGACTCACATTTCATCATTGATTATGTTCAAGTTTACGCAGCTTAAGCTAATAAATTTCTAACAATAAATCATTTGTAATATTGTTTTGTGTTTCAATGATCCCTACACCTTAGTATACAAAGTTCATATGTTAAATTTTAACATTTAACATATGAAATTTTTGCCATATTTTTGGACGTTATTAAAATTTGTTGCATTAATCTGGTTTTGGTTAGAATATGCTCGTTGACTATTATAGCATTTTCATTTTGAACCCATATATATATAGATAATAATATAAATAAAAACATTATTACTTAATGAAATAATTAATTACAATTTATCGTGCGACGAAACATCACTTCGCTCTCTTAATTCACAAATAACTATGTATTAAGAGGCTGTTATTTTGCAAGCAGATGATAAGTAATTGATGAATGACTACGCAATAACTTGGCTTTTCCAAAACATAGTACTTGAGTCTATTATATTAAAAAGATTGAAGGTCGATCACCTTCAAGTTTTTATAAACATAAGAACCAAAAATGAAGTGTTTTCATTATTTAACGTATTCAATTGATTTAGGTAACCATTCTCAAGGATCAAATATAATTAAAAGCCCTTTTACGTGAACACTTAGGTCTCTGATATCCTATTTTAAATTCCAAACTTTGCACCTGTTTAATTAAGTTGATAAACAATCAAATTTAAAAAAAGAAGTACCGTAATAAAAAAAATGATGTTCGTAGAAAAAGGAAAAAGGTTGTGGTATAGTTTATTAATTGAATCAAGCCACCCTTGTTGAAATCAAAATATGAAGTTGAAGTATCAGTTTTGTAGTTAGATCTAAATATTCTTGATTAGTGTAGATACCTCCGAACATAATAATAGCGATAATAATTTTTTTACCTTTTCTTACATTCGGTTTTACATCAATTAATCGTGAGTAAAACCGTATTATACGGTCTGATTTATGGTCTGACGTATTATAAGAGACTGAGAAATTTTGGGTGAAGGTGCATAAAAAATGTAGGCTAATTTTTGATCGAATTCAAATCTTACTGGTTTATTCAATTGTTTGTATTAGGCAGCATATACCCTAAGATAGTCAACGATAAAATGGGAATCATCCGTCCCCAAATTCCAAGTTGGCTCCCATTGGGATCGAGCTTCCCAGAACTCTGTAGTACTTGAGGGCGAACCATTGCTCCAAGGCTTTCCTCCTTTATTAACCAAATTATCAGCGAAGTAGCCGTTAGTCCCTCCAATTGCTAAATTAATCAGCAAATAGAATTCCTTGTCGAACGGAGCCATGATATCTCCACCACTCCAAGGATTCGAATCTCCCGTTGTGTCATATCCTCCGTACTCCCAAAATCCTCCTGCTGGTGGAGATACTGATCCCACCTCAACATCATCGACGAAAAAGGTTGCGCCCGAGGAAGTCCAAGCAAATTTAAAAATGTGAAAGTCGTCGTCGAACCCTTCGGCTCTATTTGTCTCCCAGTGAGTTATTCCCCATTGAATTGCGGCCATGGAAGGAGCCCATAACAACGTGCTGGAAACTTGTTGCTGGCCTACTTGCACATTTGCAGTATTGAGGAGGTCTCTATTCCCTCGACTCTCGAGAAGATCAACTTCCCCAGATATAGGCCAGTCGCCGTAAGCATTGTCATGAGGCAAGAGCCACACAGCTGGCCAGAGCCAATCACCAGCAGGTATTCTCGCCCGAAATTCTACTGTACCATATTTAAACCTGAAGGAATCGATGGTCCTAATCCTCGCACTTTCTATTGGGTTTAGAACGTAGCTGGCACTTCCGGTTCGAATACATCCATCGTGACTGGGGTTGTTGCATTCATCTCCCAAATCTAAAGTGCCTGAGTACAAAAATTCCTCTCCATAATCATCCGCTAAATAAGTCGGTTTAATATGAAGATGTCCATCTTGGGCATAACTGTTGTTTCTATTGTTTCTGTAGTACTCGAATTCGCCATTACCACCTCCTGAAAGGGTTACTTCATGGGCCCACTTATTCAGATCAAACTCTTCGAAAGTATCTTCAAAAATTAGATCTCCAGGACACAATTTGGCAGGGGGGTTGTACTGCGACCCTTGAGCGGTAGTTTCGCTGACCACATCACAATCTGCTCTCAATGGTTCAATATTTAATACCAGTAAGGCGAAGATAGTATGAACTAACACTGAAAGGACACCCATGGTGATTAAACTAAAGAGGATTGTTTTAAACAACAAGAGCCAACACGCATTTATATCACCGTCTTATCTGTGGCATACCTTTCTTTGGGTATTTGAAAACTGACTACTTGACAATAATAGTCATAAGTGTTTTTGCATTTTGAAATACTTAGAACTACCTAACATAGAGATATGACAAGTGAGTTCAAGTCTTAGTCTTTTACCTACTACCCTCCTCGTATCATCTGCCCCTGGACAAATGTGTCCATATCTACTTAATTTGTAAAAAGAACATAAAAATTTATGGCAACATACCAAATTTCATTAATTTATCTCAACAAGTTTCGGAAGTATTAATTAAAAACCATCGTCATGATCTAACCTTTCATACACTGTATATTGTAAACAAAGCAATTTTCGATATATGTTTATATGAGGTTTTTTCTTATTATGAAGCCTACAATAAGTTGTTACATTTATGGTACTCTATTCAGAAACACCTTGTGTAAATACAGGGCTACTCAAATTCGCCGCTCATCTTTAAGGTTTCTCCATATTTTCAAATATTTCTAGAAAGAGCCAAAATTTCTTAAATTTGAAACCGTCCTTTTCTTTAGCATCAATATACCCAATTTAATCGACTTACTATCTCTTACAACTTACGATAGGAGGTAAGGTTAGATAACCCTAGATATTATTTTATAGCGTGAACTAGAAGCCAAAGAAATGAGCGCTCAATAATGCATATAAAATAAAAGATGTTTGAACTAATTTCAACAACTACATAAAAAACTTATACTTATTGGCCACTTTAGCCATAATATGCCAAAATGGCCATCATTCAAAATAAATTAATTAAATATACTTTATAAAAAAATATATAAAAACACCTGTTTAAATAGCATAAACTTTAACATAATCTACAATTAAATGAGTATCACTACTGTTGTGTATATTCCAGGTTGGTAACCATTGATCTTTTCCCTTCCAGAAATCTCTATATGCAGTTGTTGAGTTATTTTTCCAGGGTTTTCCACCCTCATTAATACTGCTATCGCCAAAGAAATTCACGCCTCCTACTGCCAGATTGATTATGATATAAAACTTCTGATCAAACGGCGCCATAGAAGAAGCACCTTTCCAGGGGTTATCTACAGTGGTTCGATTGAATTCACCTAATTCCCAAAAACCCCCTACACGAGGAGGACTAACAGTACCAATTGCATCTCCATCTACGTAAAATGTTAAATTCGTCGAGGACCACTCCAGGGTGTATTCATGAAAGTCCCTATCGAATCCGAATTCATTATTTCTTTCAAAATGAGTCCTTGACCATTGATTGAACTGGGAAAAAGGTCCCCAATGGAGTGTGCTGCCGACTTGTTGTGTTCCTATATTTACCCCATCATTGTGATTTAATAGATTCTTATTACCTCTTGCTTCCAATATGTCAATTTCTCCAGACGCGGGCCATCTTCCGTAACTATTATGAAGAGGCATCATCCAAATAGCTGGCCACAACCAGTCTCCAGACGGTATTTTGGCTCTAACCACTATTTTACCATATCTGAACCCGAACGAGCCGCAAGTTTTGATCTTAGCGCTTTTTATAGGATTTATGTAATAAGTGGATGTCCCTGTTCTTGTACAACCAAAATGGGAAGCATCGGTGCACTGATCAGTAGGCATGGCCCCGTTCACATCCAATGTTCCAGAATGTAAGAATTTCTCACCATAATCATCCATTAATAGTGTAGGCCTTATGTGCAAATTACCATCTTCTACGTAGCTGTTGGAGCGGTTGTTTGCGTAATACTGGAACTCCCAGTTTCCGCCGCCAGACAAAGTGATTTCATGTTCCCATTTCTCCAAATCAAAGTTTTCGAAGTTGTCCTCAAAAATTAAATCACCGACGCACTGGGGGGGCTGTTTTACCGACGAACCACTAACACTAGTTTCTGTAGGTGTACAGTCATGACTTGATGAAAAATAGCAGCAGCAGAGCACAAGGAGAGTTTTGAGTAAAAGAATCATCGTTACTGGTATTTACTTAATTTCAAAACCTTAAATATATACTTTTATCGAACTAACTGTTTATGAGTGTTAGGTATCTTTAGCCCGGATATTCCAATTTTTTTTTCATTACCTTTAAGCACCTACACAATATTAAGCAAGTTATTGTTCAGATTTTTGTATTCCGATTATCGATAACAAGATATCTACCAGTTTATGAATAGTTAAAAAAGGTTTATTCGGAGATTAATTAAAAAACATCTTTTGGAATAATGAAAAAACTTGTTGCTAAACTTCTCCATCAAATATTTACTCATACTAACACAATAACTGATCTTCCTTATTGAACATGTGCTATTCACAAGCGGGTGTTTTGGGAATTTCCATTTGCCGTAAATCATACGGCTGCTTAACGGAAATTATTACATTTTACTACATTCGATTCGGACAATTTGCCGTATTTATAACATATTCGTCTATTGTCGGAGTTACTTTTATGTAAAGTTCTTTATAATTCTTTATAAACATTTTTAATCAATATAGTATAATAGCGTACAGGCGTACAGGATTGGAGTAGAATGGATTTCTTATAAAACGGATACATACATAATATACATTTTATGTCAAATTGCTCTATTTGCGTCCTATAGGTTCGATAAAATGGTGAAAAAAAAACTCGAAATTCTAAAGTTGAACAATAAATTTCTTGGAAAACAAGCAAGAGAAAACCAATTATTTTTGGCGAATTGTGTCGAATATGTGTGTGTGAATACATACATACAAAAAACTCGAAAATGCACACTTGTGACACCAAACACCATGTTCCTTAAAGCAACGTCAATGCAAATTTAATTAAATAATATTAATATTTTCAATTATTTGTTCAATTATTAGTAATAAATCACTTTATAAAAGTGTGCACCAAAATTCCACATATTAATCTTAAATTCCACTAAATTCCCATTAGTTTGCCCTACCATCCCAACCGGACTACAGGCTCGGGGTATACCGTCTCCGCGCTAACGTCATAACGAAACATAATAATTTAAAATTTTTTAATTACTTATGGGATGTGTGCCGTGTTCCACAAGTACGTGTGACGTGTCTTGTCCTAATCCATAATTTCTGGCTTTGGTTTAAGTTTTAGATATTTTTGACTCTTCCAACATTTTTATGCCATTTTCTTTGGTGCTGTGTTCAAATCATTTTTTAAATTTTGATCATTCTGGCTTGTTAATTTGTGTTGGTGCTTATTTTTATAGTTATTTTATTTAAAAATTCAAGTTTTTCTTTGAGACTGTTTTTTAATTTTTAAGTAACACATTTTATCATGGCCACCATATCTTATATGGAGTTCACATGTGGTAGAGCATCGGTTAAGGAAAGTTGTTTTGGAGTATCACAAAGGTATCTAAAAAAATTTTGGTTTTTAAGAAGTTTAAGGAGAATTTTTAATTCATCAAAATTTGTTTTATGAATTTTTGAGTTATTTGACACTAAAACACACATAAAGAAAACACTTTTTCACAGTAACTTCAAAACTAACTTTTTTTCTATATCATCCTGTTAAAAATTTGTTTTGAGTTTCTGGGGCTCTCCTCAGCTTTGTTATTTTAAATACAATACTGCACTCTTTAACGCAAATAATAAATCAAACCGATAATTCAAAGATGTCAATTTTCATTTTTCATCATCTCAAAATTAGAAACAAAAACAAGTCTGATGATTATTGGAATTAAATGAATGGTTTTTATGGCGTAGGTACTTCACAGTCACTGGAAACTGCGGCCAACCAAACGCAGTAAAAAATCTAAATAGGAAATTTAAACTAAACTAATTGACAAAAAAAAATACATCTGGAGAAGTAACACCCATATTATACACTGTGTCCAAGATAAGAATACACTGCATGGGGATCATTGCATGGTAAGAGATACGAAGGCGGTTAAATTAGAAGAAAGTTGCAAAATGGGGAGACCTTTTACATGTTGTTTGCAAAAATGAATTTGTGTCTTAGTTTTTTAGATGTCTCAAAAACAGTAATCTTATGGATTTTTGCTTTTATTTATTTTTAAAGTTATTTCAAACAGTATCCAAAAACAATCAACACTTTTTCATTGCACCTTTTTAAGCTCTACAAGATGACGTTTACTAATTTTTGTTACAACGTTTTGTTGCCGAGAGACCATCATCAACTTAACTTTTTCATATGGACTTAGAAAAAAGTACATACTGTATTATATATTGCTTTTTATAGGTATTCAATGCAACGATGTGTTACATGACATGATTTATATCAGTTCTTGTGTCAAAAAAGCGATTTTTATTAAATTATCTACATTTTTGAATAGCAGGCGATGAATAACATTATAATTGTCAGTTGTAACAGCTGTCAATAAATGTTTCATTAGAAGTAGCGAAAATTATTTCAGTTATCCATTAAAATTATGCCGGGGAATAGTTTCAAAGGGGTAGAAAAATTTGATGTTGTCGTGTTACATTTTATCCCAAAACAGTTGTGTGGCTGCTGAAAGTATGTACAGGGTATCCCCTCTAGGCACTTTTGAGGGGTATCTCCCTTATTTTTAAAGATAGAGGGTTGCGGTTTTCACGACAGTGTGCTACTTTTTTGTGAAACTAAAGATGGCGCCAGCAGAATTTTTATAGCCCTTTTGGTTTTTGAGATACAGGGTGGAATTGAAAAGTATCGCTTTTGAGGCACCCCCCGTATTACAGTTATGTTTAAACTTATCGAAGAAGTTAAAACGCATTCTTAAACAATTTTTTCCGTGGAATCCAGTGGCGTTGTTAGTTCTTTCCTAGCAACTTCAGTTTTTAAGTTACGAAGCAAATATATGTTTTTTTAAATGGAACACCCCGTATATTATCTTTTTATTTTATTAGTCATAATGTGGGATTTCCAAAAATATATAATTGTATGCAATTGTTTTCAAAACGAAGCTCAGAATTTAAGATTTTCTTAAATTTTCATTTTTGTCCAATTCGTTGGTAGTAGGCTATGGCTAGATGGCTAGCTTATTTGAAACAAAAGGCAATATGTCAAAAACTTTGTGGTTTTGTCACTCTTTGTTTTTATTAGTAATATGCTTGTTGTTTTGGTGTTTCTATTTTACTATTTAGCTGCTAATTAAATTAATTTTGTTACAATAATGGCGGTTTACGAAAATTATGAGAAGTATGATATGTTGGTTTGTTTTATACAATCTAATGAAAATCCCCAAGAAGCTTCGGAAGTATATTTCCAAAGGTAAAGTATTTTGCACGCTATGGTTAGGATACCATCTTAGGGGTCGTTTTTGCTATTATTAGATATCCAGAGAGAAGGCAACCTTTCCCAGACATATTTGCCCGAATTAAATCAAATCTAGTAGAGCACGGATCATTTGTCCAGCCCAGGCCTAATTCATACTCCAAACAAGATAGAGAGAGAAAAGAGATAAACGTATTGGGTTATGTAGAAGCAAAGCCTTCATCTTCTTGCAAGCATATAGAGGAAGCAACTGGTGTATCCAAGTCTGATGCTCAGAGAATTTTGAAAAAATATAGGTATCACCCCTATAAATTCCACATAGTTCAACGTTTACACCCTGGCGATGCCGAGCGCAGAATGTTGTTTTGCCAATGGTATTTACAACAAATCCATACTGATGAATCTTTTGGCAGACTCGTTATTTGGTCCGATGAATGTTATTTTTCAAGTGCGGCAATTTTTAATCGCCATAATACTAGACATTGGTCCACAGAAAATCACCATTTAACTTTTGAGAGGGCACAACAAGGACGTTTTGGGGTTGGAGTCTCGTGTTTCATTTTTGGAAGACGCATAGTCTACAGAATTATTGAAGGAGGTCTGACAGCGCATCGTTACCGAGAAATTCTTGAGGAAGTTATTCCAGAACTGATGGAAAATGTTCCCTTGGCCCTTTATAATGCCGTTTTTTTTCAACAAGATGGTGCCCCAAGCCACAACTCTGCCCTTTTAAGGGAATTTTTAGACGATAACTTTCCTCAAAGGTGGATTGGTACCTACGGACCTGTAAGGTGGCCCCCTCGATCTCCCGATCTTTCAATTTTGGATTTTTTTTTATGGGGTTTTATGCAAAATGAAGTCTATAAAACACAGTATCAGTCTCGAGCGGAGCTTCTTGCGGCAATCAATTTAACTTTCCAAAATTTGCAAAGAAGGCCTATGATTCTTTTTAACGCGATTAGAAGAATAACGAAAATGTGCCAATTTTGCATACAGGAAAATGGCCGTCATTTTGAAAACCACCTTTAAAAACTGTTTACTTAATTATGTTGAATGCTGTAATAAATAACTAATAACTGAGATACTGAGATTTAAAAAAGATTTTTTGTATTAAATTTGAAGATGTTATAAATTAGAATAATTATTACTTACATCGATTTTGTTCCTAATAATATTTTAGCCATAGCCTACTACTTACGAATTGGACAAAAATAAAAATTTAAGAAAATCTTAAATTCTGAGCTTTCTTTTGAAAATATTTGCATACAATTATATATTTTTGGAAAGCCCACATTATGACTAATAAACTAGAAAAATAATATACAGAGTGTTCCATTTAAAAAAACATATATTTGCTTCGTAACTCAAAAACTGAAGTTGCTAGGAAAGAACTGACTACGCCATTGGATTCTACGGAAAAAATTATTTAAGATTGCGTTTTAACTTCTTGGATAAGTTTAAAGATAACTGTGATGCGGGGGGTGCCTCAAAAGCGATACTTTTCAATTCCACCCTGTATCTCAAAAACCAAAAGGGCTATAAAAATTCTGCTGGCGCCATCTTTAGTTTCACAAAAAAGTAGCACACTGTCGTGAAAACCGCAACCCTCTATCTTTAAAAATCAGGGAGATACCCCGCAAAAGTGCCGAAAATGGGATACCATGTACATCGACAAATATCCTGAAAGAAGACAGCCCAATAGATCAATCTTCAGACGCGTCAACCTGAAGTAGTATGGGTCATTTAAGCAACCTATTAAAACCAGGAAAAAACTTCTAATGAAGAAAAAGAGTATCAAGTTATTCAATCAGTCATTGAAAAACCTGATGTATCAACAAGGGAAATTAAAAGTCAAACAGGAGTAGCCAGATCTACAGCCCAATTTATTTTAAAGAAAAATAACTTTCACCCCTATAAATTTAGAATTTCCCAAGGACTGCGACCTGGAGATGAAATTAGGAGGACGTTCTGTGAATGGTATACCAAGCATATTATCAGCATATCATATTCAGCACCTCATTTTAGTATGCATATGTAGGTGGATGTTCAGTGTGTTGTAGATTTTAAAGAAAACGTAATACGTCTGATGATGCTCTCAGGAGCGAAACTCGAGTAACGCAATTATTTAATATATTATGAGACTTTGACTTTCGAGTTGGTCAATTCTTCACTTGTACCAAGACGTGTCACATTGATAATGACTTTCCATTCAAAGTTATTTGGTCGGACGAAAGCACGTTAACAAACAACGGAATTTTTAATAGTCCCAATACCCATTATTGGGCACAAAGCAACCCCCTGGTGAAAAAATCATCCAAGCACCAACACCGTTTTGGTTTAAACATGTGGTGTGGAATTCTGGGCACTAGAATATTGGGAACTTTTATTTACTACAACTCCTTAACCTCAGAACGCTACTTTTCTTTAGTGAGAAATGAACTGGAAGAAAGTCTAGTTAATCTGCCGCTACAGAATGTACAAGACTGTTTGTTTCAACAAGACGGTGCACCTGCACATAATGCTCTACTAGTTCGAGGGTACTTTTCGGAACAGTTTCCAGGAAAAACAATCGGTACTTATGGTGAGGTTTCCTGGCCAGCGCGATCACCAGAGAACCTCACTAGACTTCTTTCTTTGGGTTTACATAAAAAACCAAGTATACGTTCACTATTTTGATACAGAAGATCAACTTTTGAGAGCAGCAACGGTAAGAAGACCTTACCTGTGTTTAGAGAATAATGGTTATCTATTTGAATATTTGTTGTAAATTTTGCGTCGTTTTTGTTTTTCTATTTGTTGTTATGCGTTTTTACTCATTTCCTACTAATAAAAAATGTAGATATTTCATTACGAATTGCTTTTCCGACACAAGTACATCACATTGTTACATTGGGTATAAAAAGGGCTATCTTTTGCTTTCTATACTTTTTTTCGGTCCATAAGAAAAAGTTCAGTTGATGATGGTTCATCGATAACGAAACGTTGGAATAAAAAGTAACAAACTTCATCCTGTAGAGCTTAAAAAGGTGCAATGAGAAAAAGTTTTTCGTTTTCAAGTATTGTTTGAAATAACTCAAAAAATAAATAAAAACCAAAATCCATAAAACGACTGTTTTTGAGATATCTAAAAAACTAAAACAAACAACTCATTTTTGCAAACACCATGTAAAAGGTCTCCCCATTGTGCAACTTTTTTCTAATTTAAACGCCTTCGTATCTCTTACCGTTTTGTAGATGCTCATGCAGTGCATCCTTATCTTGGACATACTGTATATTAAAGGGTGTTCATAAAAAAAACTCGTAGCAAGCCATGGAATAAAAACTCTTGTCTGAGATATGTTTATAAAAACAAGAAAATCGGAACATTTTATGACATTTTCGACTTTCAATTTTTTTGACTTTATGAAATCGTCTCAGACTTATGTTCTAATTCCGTAGCCTACTAGAGTTTCTTTTTTAAAGGAACGCATGATATAAAGAGAAGAAAACTGCAATAGCTTGGCCACAAAACGACGAATAATACAAAATCACCTGTGTAATGAAAAAAAGAAAAAGTCTAGAAACCTTTGGACATTAGAGTGTTTCTAAAATATATTGAACCAATGAGTTTAGAGCGCTTAGAGTGTTTTTTTAAATAAAAACTTACAAATTTGTAAGCTTCTAAACAGTCTAGGGTATGATAAAATCAGGAAGAAGATGAATATTATTGCAAAAAAGTCTAGAGTATAGTTTTTCAAAACTGAGCAGCCGTCAACAGAGTCGTCACAGACAGGATCAAATCTTTACTGAAAGGCCAAAGTAGCCTATCACTAACCTTCAGAATGAATAACCATTTGAAAAAGAAGGCCATTACTTATACGAAAGCAATTTTTATTTGTTCTTGATAACCTTCATTATTATAAATAAAAAAAGCCCAAAAAACCAAATTACATGATTTGTTAAGGTGGGTTTATATAGTACTTAACATAGCATAATTTAACTACAACGACTTAACAAATATAGATTTTTTTCTGTCCGGAATTACCAGTCAGTCATCACGAAGGGGCTTCAAACCAAGATGAAAAGAATGTGGTTCACAAATTTCCAGTAATTAAAAGCAAATATTTCGAAAAGAAATTCGTTCGCAGAAACATACCTACAGAACGAAAAAGCCTTTCAAAATAAAAGTTTACCAGCCTATTAACTTTTTTTTTTTGCGGGAAAAACCAAACATGTTATTGAAATTATTACGATATAGTATTATGTATATAGTAGATATGCAGATTTCCCCGACACCATCCTCTGGCTACCTATCACTTAAAAGTACTATATACCACTTAAAAATAGCTATTTATGTAACCAGTTACGAAAAGTCCGATTTTGTGTAACGAATGAATGTTTGCGGGACGGGCGCAGCGAGTTCCCGCAATTTGAATGAGATACACAAAAAAGGTTTTTCGTCACGTGTTTCATACAAAATTTTTTCTAATTTTGACTACAAATACCTAGTTAAGAGAGGTGCTGAGCGACTTGAACTACCCCTTAGTATTATCTTGTTAACCGAATATATCGATTTTAATGTAAATTTAAAGTGTTTTTTTTTTCAATCTAGAACTACTTATATTAACAAAACAAATTGTAATCATCTGATCCTTAACTGGCTTCATTAATACTCAGCAATGTCGGATTTTTCCACAGAAAATATAATAGAAATGTCTTTTTTTTCAATCTAGAACCACTTATATTATCAAAACAAATTGAAACCGTTTGATCCTTAACCCGCTTCATTGGTACTCGGCTTGGAGCAATGTCGGATTTTCCCACAGAAAATGGTAAAACCCGATATCTTGACCCTCATATTAGTTAATTTGTGACAATTACATTTCTGCCTTCTCCATGCATATATACTCGTGCAGAAAGCACCCTGAATAGAGTAAATTCGGTTCTGTGCATTATTATAAAAAAAATTACATCACAACACACATAATTGTTCATAGGCTGCGGAAATTCGGTTTGGTTGTTTGTATTTGTTAAAAGCTTTTGTTACGCTTTATCTAAGTTAAGGTGCTCAAGTTTAAAAACAGTACCTACCTAGTACTTAACCTTTATTGAAAAAAACACTCTTACACCTACGTATATTGCAGATAACACATTCTATAAAAACACATAAACTATTACGTGCGCAGCAGTCGCCGGGACCTCTTACCCGTCCTACATTGGCCACAATGAAACTCGCAATTACTAAGTTGTTAGTAGTCCTGTTTCTAGGACAGGTTTACGGAGATTGTGACGTCGCTAGTATAACTGAAGCCAGCGGTACCCACTACAACCCCCCGGCAAAGCTCTGTCCAGGTGATTTAATTTTTGAAGACCAATTTGACACGTTTGACCTGACAAAATGGCAACACGAAATCACCCTAACGGGAGGTGGAAATTCGGAATTTGAGTACTATCTTAACAACAGAACTAACAGCTATGTGCAAGATGGTCACCTTCATATTAAGCCCACATATCTATCTGAAGACTATGGGGAGGAGTTTTTATACTCAGGTGTCTTAGATCTCGGTGCAGAATGTACCAACAGCGACAATAACGGCTGCCTTCGGACCGGAACCGAAACCAACGTTTTAAATCCTATCGAGAGTGCCAGGATTAGAACCATCGAATCCTTCTCCTTCTTGTATGGAACTGCTGTAGTCCGTGCGAAGGTGCCCGCCGGTGACTGGCTCTGGCCTGCTCTCTGGTTTCTGCCAACTGACTTTGCATATGGAGGTTGGCCAATTTCTGGAGAAATCGATCTTATGGAGAGTCGAGGAAACAAGAACTTTCTCTCTCCTGATGGTGTTAATATTGGCGTTAATCAAGTGGGCAGCACCCTACATTGGGGAACTTCATCTACCACCAACCAGTATACCCGTACCCACTACGAGAAAAGCAATGCTGCCGGATACGACGGCGACTTCCACATTTACAAAGTGGTATGGAATCCCGAACAGTTCTTATTTTACGTGGACAATGAACTAATTGGCACGGTCACACCACCGGCGGGTGGCTTTTACGAGCTTGGCGAATTCGAACAAAGCGGACTACCCAATCCATGGAGCACAGGAACCAAAATGGCGCCATTCGACAAACAATTCCACATGATCATTAATTTGGCTATAGGAGGAACAAATTACTTCCCCGATGGGTTTACTAACCCTGGAGGTAAACCGTGGAGCAACACTTCACCCACCGCTATGACCGATTTCTGGAAAGGTAAATCACAATGGGAAGAAAGTTGGAATAGAAGTACTGACCAGTCTCATTTCATTATCGACTATGTCCAAATATTTGCAATTTAAAACTTCACTGTGAGTGAACTGTATTTATTACATTTTAGGTAAATTGAGAATTCTTGTTTTTATAATAAAGATTTTTTTTTTAAACTAAATAATATCAATGTTGTAACATTGAACCATAAGTTTGTCTGTAATCCAATGAAAGTTCAAGTGGTTTCACTTGGCAATATTTTTCATTTAAAATTCCCAGCTAGACAGAATAAAGAGTCGTTAGTCCAATAAGAAAATTATTAAATTTTAGAAAACTCCGATTGAATGCTACATTCATTATAGACTGTAACGACCTTTAAAAACTTTTTGGTAGATTTTTATTCTACCAAAAATGATTATATACCCCCTCTTCCCACCTATTAGTAAATTTAAGGGAAGTGTGTGTGTGGGGTAAGTAATTTCATAAGTAAAGTCGGCCAGTGGAATAACCTACCACCGACTCGCGCTACCGCTGAATTATTATTTATCTGGATCACACAATTGAGCTCTTCGCGCTCTTTGGATCACCCGCGCCACAATCCTCCACAAAGCTGTGATTTTGCGGTTTGCTGCATTTAGTCCAGTGCTGTCATCAGCGATCGAGGGTTTCAATTTTTCATTTTTCTTTTCACTTTTGTTTTCGAACACTGCGGAGAATATTGTGGTAGATCTCTTGATGATAAACTAACTTTGTGTGTTCCTTTTATCCCACAAAGAACGATTATGAACTGTCATTTATTCAAGAAGTGATTGCAGGACAATAAAACGGGCAAACTACCTCTTCTAAAATTTTTAATAGCAAACAATCTAGGAGATACATTTAAGGAGACAAAAAATTATTAGAAATTATGGTAACAACTCCCATTACAACATCAGAGGCCGAACGATGTTTCTCAATCCAAAAACGAATCAAAACGTTTCTCAGAAATTCAATGTCCGCGCGAGGATGGTTTAATAGCCCTTTCTATGCTATCTATTGAAATAGTCAAGTTTAATAAAAAAATGATAACAAAATTCGCGAACAAATAAGAAACTTTTTTTTCAAAAATTGTTTATGGTCAAAACCACCAAAAAAAAAAAGTTCCACATCCACACGGGCCGTCACAGTCAAAGCCACAGTATAAGGCATATCTAACAGTAGCGTCAGTCTATCACCTGACCGCTCCTCGCTAATAATTCTTCCCCTTTTACTTCGCCTACGATTTCGGCTAAAGTAAATAAACGTTTAGTCACTTTACGCCACCGGTCTATACTGAATACAGTGCCCAATTAGCGAATTCCCGCTCGAATGCACACGGCGGCAAAACGCTTTTGACCTCGGATTTTCTTTGAGCTTTCCCAGAGTGACGTTACTGCTAGATATTCTCTATACTGTGGTCAAAACCGAATTCCCCGCGGAGGCAGGGCCGAGTAACGAGAAGCCCAAAAGGCGGATCGTGCCGGGAGGGAGGTAGATGGACCGGAAACAAGGGAGACAAGGCTTAGGACCTTTACAGAGGCAGCAAAGGCCCAAAGGATACCTCCCGTGGTCGTGGAAAGCCGGCAAGAGTGGGCTGAGCGGCTCCAAGTTGCAGGCATCAAAATTAAGAAGGCCACCTTCACCAAAGTGGGTTTCAGGCTGGCCCTGAGACGGCAGAGGACTACAAGAAGGTAGTCCGGGTGCTGGCCTCCGTGGAGCGTAGGTTCCATACCTACACTCTGCTGGAGGACAAATGTACTTATGCAATCATCAAAGACCTGCCTGACGACGCGGACCTCAATACTATAAAGGCCGAACTTTTTGAGAAAACGTAACAGCAGACCTGTTCAGAATGCATAACAGAAAGACCAAGGCACAACTGGCCCTAGTTTTGGCCAAGAGTTCAGATACCACAATTTTTAAGCTGGAAAAACCTCCTGGTCTCTCTGTTAAAGTTGAACAACCTAAGAAAAAAGCATTGCCCACCCAATGTTACCGCTGCCAGCGATATGGCCATAGACAGTCCAAATGCCATCATGAGGAGCGACGTGTGAAGTACGCGGGAAACCACGCGGGACGCGAGTGCACGCTTGCGACACCCACGGACGGGACCCGCAGCGCGAAGTGCGTACTTTCTGGGGTAGAAGGCCCCAAAAGGCGCGCCAGCGAAAGCCAAAACTCCCAAGCAGGGGAAGAAGCCGGAGGGTAATACGCCGGGCATAAAACCGAAGGCCACAAAGGGCAAAAGCCCTCAGAAGTCAGAGTCGCTCACCATTATGTCCTGGAACGTTAACGCGCTGCGCGCCAGGAAATGCGAGGTGGAGCTCCTCTTGGCGCAAAGAGAGCCGGAAATTCTGGCTCTTCAGGAAACCAAGATTGGCAGCCGCGTTCGCGTAAACTTCCGGGGGTACAGCACATCCAAGACACGGAGAATGACAATTATACTTTGCATTCTAAATGCATATACATATTGAAGAAAGACCCTTGATTGGAGTAACTTCGGTTCTCGTTATTATTATAGAGAAGTGGAAAACGTGGTGAAACGCCTTAAAACGTCTCAAAATGCTCAAAAAAACAATATTAGTGTTTTTGCGATGAAATTCAATATTTAAAGTTAAGATCGGTAGAAAGCGTTGTAAAACGTGCAAAAATGCTTTAAAAGGCAATATTCAATAGATCACAGGAGATCAAAAGAGATGAATTTTTTTTGAATAAACTTTGACATTTTTGTGCAAACTATCCGTTAAGCTGCTCGAGACAAAAATTCTTTAAATATATCCCGACAGCGAAGTTAGTGTTTTTTTTCGGTAAAATTCAATGTTTGCATGGAGTTAAGATCGGTAGAAAACGTCGTAAAACGCCTTAAAACGTGTCGAAATGATTAAAAATGCAATATTCAACATTCTTGTGTGACATTCAATATTTAGAACTAAAATTAGTGAAAAAGTGTGAAACGAATTAAACCGTCTCAAAATGCTCAAAAAGGCATCAATGCTTGGAGTTATGATAGGTAGAAAACGTCGTAAAACGCCTTAAAACATGATAAAACCCCTAATTTCCTGATTTCATCACGGCACACATTATTGTTTATCGACAGCGGAAATTTGGTACACCGACAATTGTAATCAATTGTTAAAAGGTTTCGTTGCCCGTTATCTAAAAACATTCAATGTGCTCAAGTTTAAAAAAAAAACAATAATTATTGAAACATTTAGTGGCTCATTCAATCATCTACCTGATATTTAGTGTTTAGCCTTTATTGCAAAGACACTCTAAAGTGAATTGAGTCTAAAGTTCACAATAGACAGCAACATATATTACAGATAATATCTTGTATAACAACGCGTATCCACTTTACCTACTCATCTTACATTGGTATCTCTTACCTACTCATCATACATTGGCCACAATGAAGCGTGTAACTACTAAGTGGTTAGTAGTCCTGTTGATCGGCCAGGTTTACGCAGACTGTGACGTCGCCAGTGTAACCAAAGCCAGCGGTACCCACTACAACCCCCCGACAAAGCTGTGTCCAGGTGATTTAATTTTCGAAGACCAATTCAACACGTTTGACTTAACAAAATGGCAACACGAAATTACCCTGGCGGGGGGTGGAAATTTTGAATTTGAGTACTACCTTAACAACAGAAGTAACAGCTATGTGCAAGATGGTCAACTCCATATTAAACCTACATATCTATCCGAAGACTATGGAGAGGCGTTTTTATATTCAGGTGTCTTAGACCTTGGAGAAGAATGTACCAACAGCGCCCATAACGGCTGCCTTCGCAAAGGAACTGAGACCAACGTTTTAAACCCGATTGAGAGTGCCAGAATTAGAACCATCGACTCGTTCTCCTTCTTGTTTGGAACTTCTGTAGTCCGTGCGAAGATTCCTGCTGGTGATTGGCTTTGGCCTGCTCTCTGGTTCAAGCCTACTGATTCCATATATGGAAGTTGGCCTATTTCTGGAGAAATCGACCTTATGGAGAGTCGAGGAAACAAGAACTTTATCTCTCATGATGGTGTCAATGTTGGTGTTACTCAAGTGGGTAGCACCCTACATTGGGGAACTTCATCTACTACCAATCAATATCCCCGTACCCACTATGTGAAAAACAACGCTACCGGATACGACGCAGACTACCACATTTACAAAGTAGAATGGAATCCCGAAAAGTTTTTGTTTTACATAGACGACGAACTAATCGGTACGGTAAAACCACCAGAGGGAGGCTTTTACGAGCTGGGAGAATTCGAAAAAAGCGGGCTGCCGAATCCATGGAGCAATGGAACTAAAATGGCGCCATTCGACCAACGATTCCACATGCTCATCAATTTGGCTATAGGAGGAACTACTTTCTTTTCCGACGAAGCCACTAATCCTGGAGGTAAACCATGGAATAACACTTCACCTACCTCTATGACCGATTTCTGGAAAGGTAAAACACAATGGGAAGCAACTTGGAATAGAGATACTGACCAGTCTCATTTCATCATCGATTACGTCCAAATATTTGCTATTTAAAGCTGCACTGCGAGTAAAATGTATTAAATATAATATTATCGATAAATAAAGAATTCTTGTTTTCATATAACAGATTTATGTACAAAAATTTCCTTGGGTTGGGTCTGGGTCTAGAACACAATAATTCACAAATAAAATCTTTAGAACATACAGACATAATGTATAATGACTTTTCCTGTCTTAAAACTTATGGAAATATTATCAAATATATGCAATGTATTATACGAGAATCCAAGATAATTTTAGATCGCTTGTTTGGGCGTTCCAGGGGAGATCCAGCGCAAAGGGGATAAGAAGTTGTTAACGAGCAGTGGTTGAATCAGATAGCACGGCACAAAACGAGGTGTACAAAATCAAAAAATAAAATGAAAGTTTCACAATTTCCATCTAGTAAAGATCTACTCAAATCAATGCGGAATTGCGCGAGCGGGAACGGGAAAGAACCCCGCAATAGTTTCGCTCCCGTTCCACTCCCGCAACCCCGCTTTGGTTTGAGTAGAGAGTGTTACTCTATGAATATAAACCTAATGCATCACTTCCTACTACCTTTAAACCAAACAGATACTTTGGTTCTTGTAGATTAGAATCCGGACCGTCGGTGCCGATCAGAAGTACACGACATTTTCAAATATTTTTCACTATTATTTCGATCTGGCTTTTCCCTTGGAATGGTCTAGGGTGAAGTCCAGAACCGACACCTGGGTAACAACTGAAATAAAACTATATTCTAGTTATATTAAGGACTTGTACGTTTGGTACAAGCAGACAAACTCTCCCATTGTTCATGAACGATACAAGGATGAAAGAAAAATCTACAGACAATATCTCTCCAACTACAAAAAATCAATTAACGATAATAAAATATTGAATTCAAAAAATAGATCCAAAACGGCTTGGGCGCTACTTAACACGCAGTCAGGAAATAGAAACACATGTCAGCAGATTGTTTTGAGTTCCTATTCGGGTGATATCATTAGCGACCCTAAGGTGATTGCGTATAGCTTCTGGGAACAATTCCGTAACGACACAAGTATACAGCCTGACCATATCCCACCTTGCAATGGAAATTGTATTGATAGTATTTTTCTGTCTCCTACCGATGAACAAGAGATTTTCGATATTATCAAGAATCTTCCGCATAAATTTTCGTCAGGCTTGGATGAGGTCCCCTCCTTTGTTCTGAGGCAATGCTTCGCTACACTTAAGCAAGCCATTTAGTCACATAAATTGTTGCTTTCAAACAGGAATCTTTCCTAGAGACCTAAAAAGAGCCAAAGTGGTGCCGGTCTTCAAGAAGGGTGATCGTCGGATGGTTGGCCACTACAGACGAGTCTCCATCCTGCACTCTATGTCGAAGGTGTTTGAAAGGGTTTTAAATGGTCGGATATTGTCAAATTTTTGGAAGGTAGGCTGTTGCTTAGTAATTGTCAGTTTGGGTTCAGATCGGGCAGATCTACTGAACAGGCTATATATAGAGCAATCGAATTTATTATTACGAATCTGGACCAGGGTAGGCGTGTTACTGGATTGTTTTTTGACTTATCCAAAGCCTTCGACACCATAAATCACGATATTTTGATGGCACGCTTACATAGTTATGGCTTACGGGGGTTGTGTGCTGACTTACTGAAGTCCTACCTCTCCGGTCGTGAGCAGTCCGTCTGCACTATGAGCAATGGTCGACCTCATTATTCCACCTGTACTGGCCTTGGTCGAGGTGTGCCCCAAGGCTCTATCTTGGGGCCCACGCTGTTCTTAGTATATGTTAATGGAATGACCAACGAAGTTTCTTCAGATATTCTTTGTCAATATGCTGACGACACCTCCATTCTAATTGCCTCTCAATCAAAAGGTGACTTATCTGCTCGGTGCAGAACTTCAACTCAGGAAATGAGTGATTGGTGCATCAACAATCATTTAAAATTAAATCCTGAAAAAACGGGATTGTTGTGTTTCAACAAACAACCTTGTACTGATGAGTCTCTTTATGTTGCTTTGAGTGGAAGATCTCTGCCCGTACAGAACAATGTAAAGTTTCTAGGGGTCTAAAATAGCTATTGTGGGTTGATCAGACGGCTTAAAGATCAGTTCACTGTGGACACTATTAAGTTATTCAATTTCTCCAACATTCAGGCAATCATAAGTTACGGTATACTATTTTGGGGATCGGGACGCACCCCAATGGATAACTTTAGAGCTCAAAAAAGAATCGTTCGGTGTATTTTTGGTCTGAGACCGACGGATTCATGTCGCCCTTATTTTTCTAAGTTGGGAATACTTACCGTCCCTTCAATATTCTTTATGTCATTGGTAATGTTTGTCAGAAAAAACAGTGCATTATTCAGAAGGAACGCTGACGGGTACTCCCAAAATATGTCCATTCTAACAAGAATAAGGGAAATGTTAAACATTCCTCGCCACCAAACTACTTTTTTCGAGAGAGGGCCCTCATATAGAGCCATTAAAGCATACAATTTGTTACCCGCTAATTTGCAGCGTCTTCAAAATGACATGGTTTTCAAACAACGTGTCAAGGCTCTTTTGCTTGAAAAAACTATTTATTCATTTCAATTTAATATTTATTTTTATTAATTCATTTTAGTAAGCTATAATGCTACTCTTGTTTGACGTTGCTGTGTCATATTTTATGATCTTGTTAGCAATAAAGAATGTATTATTATTATATTATTATTATTATTAGAATGTGTTAAAAAATCAAAATTATTTAAATTTTTTGTTGGTCAAAAGGCCCAAAGAATAGCTATTTATGTAACCCGAAAAGTCCGATATTCTTTAACAAATGAATACCGCAAATATACATGAAATGTATACGCCAAAATTCCATGTAATTCACCTTAAATTCCACTAAATGCAACCAAATTCCACAAAATAAAATATACTAAATTCCACTGAAAACCTCTGAAATCCGCATAACAAAACTCACTAGTAAATTTATTTTTTTCTACGAACGCATTAAAATTCAACTTTTAACACGCAATGAATAGAAATAGCATTTTAAGGCACCAGTGTTAAAAGTAAGTTACTTTTACTAGAGTTAAAAATTAGCTACTGTAAGGCACTAGTGTTAAAAGTAAACTACTTTTAACGGCTGCTTTTAGTAATTTACGGCGGTTAATAGTAAATAGTAAAAGTAACTATATACTTAGATTTTCATAGAATAATTTTTAATGTGTTTGTAGAAAAAAATATTGTATGGCGTCCATGTTAAAAGTGCTTTTAAGGAACTCATGCGAATTGCAACTTTCACATGCGTGTCTTAAAGTCGCACTTTTAACACATACTTCATAAATAGCTACAAGTGATGTTTGTGGCAGCGGACAGAAGAATAATAATTTAAATTAAAGAAAATTAAAATTAAAAGGTAGGCATGCCTTTATAGCTCAGTTGGCAGAGTAACTATCTGGTTTACAGAAGGTCGCTGGTTCGAATCCGGCTGAAGGCCTACTTTCTCTTTAATTTAAATTATTATTCTTTTGTCCGCTGAAGCCACAAACATCACTTGTAAATTCCTACGGACGCAATTGTACTATCTATAAATAGCTAATTTCGTACCTTTAGGAAAGTTTAGTGATGAATTTTAAAGTAAAGAAAAAAAAGTATTCAAAAAGTCCATATAATTCACCTTAAATTCCTCGAAATACCCTTAATTGCACTAAATACCACTTAATTTCCAATGGGTGTGCACTAACATTCACCAGTGATTTCCCATTCGACTTTTTGTAACTAATTATGAACCTTTCACCACTCCTGTGGTCCCTACTCGTGGAAGACCTGCTGGCTACTCTGGAACTATGGGGAGTCGAGGTCCAAGCCTACGCGGACATCATTATCCTCTTAAGAAACTACCCAGACCAACAAATCTCCAGCACGTTGCAAGAGGTGCTAGATGTGGTATACAGCTGGTGCTCAAAAGAAAACCCTAGCTATAAATCCTAGGAAAACTGTGATTGTGCCATTTACCGAAAGGAAGAGGCTGGACTTTCTGAAACCGCCATCTTTGTTCGGGACGACAATCCCGTTTACCAATGAAGTGAAATATTTAGGTTAGTTATCCTAGACAAATCACTCAAATGGACCCCACATGTGGCACGAACCGTGGGGAGGGCATGGCGGTAATAAGACCGATAATCACGTATGGCGCCATAGTTTGGTATACTTAATATATAATATTGTAACGACGCCCACGGCAGCCATGGAGCGCATGCTTGACCTGCTTCCGCTTCCATTACTCTTGGAACGAGAGGCAATGAAGGCGATGCACCGGTTACAACAGGTGGCACACATAACGCCGCAGCCATTCAATGGAGGGACCAACAATGTCCAGGCCGACTTGGAAGGCGTTAGAGTATTGGAAATGGTCTCCGACCTAATGGCATAAAAACGCTTAACCGACATTCGCTACGTCGTCTAGATTCCCTCACGGGAAGTCTGGGACGAACGAGGCGAAGGTAATGGCAGGTAGTACCTGGTACACAGACGAATCCAAGACCGATAAAGTGCTGGCGCCGGAGTATACGGGAGGTCGGATGGCACCTGTATGGCAGAGGCTGACCAGCACAGTATTTCAGGCAGAAATACACGCCATTGAACTTTGGGCCCGACACCTATTAGAGGAAGGATGACACAATAGATCAATAAAGATCTGCTCCAAAACAGTTTGGAACTGCAGCAGGACTTTGAACATCCTATTGCAGGAGAACAACGTCACACTGGTATGGATCCCAGGGCATCGAGGGCACAAAGGCAATGAAAGTGCCAACTCCTTAGACAGGAGGGGGCGGACTCGGCATTTGTCGGACCGGAACCGGTGCTGGGAGGGCAGCACGGAGGGCAAAAGCCCAAACATTCCTCAGACTAAATAGCAGATAAATCAGAGTGGCTACTGCACTCTACACGGGCCATAGCCATCTAAGACTCCACATGTACAGACTCGGAATGTCCGAGGGAATGGATTCCGGCTGTGCTCGGAGGAAGATGAAACAGTCGAGCACGTTCTGCCTCAATTATTGAGCCTCAAGATGCAAAGGAAATATCGCCCGAAAGACTCATCAGATTCGTTGAGGGTATGGGCTTAACGGGTGACAATTAGTGGGGCAAGCAGGAGTGCTGGCAAAAAACCTTGCTGGCAACACTTCGGGTGAGCCACAATAGACTGCAGGTCGCGGTGGAGGACTGTACCTATTACCCATTTACATATTTTTGTCATCTAGTTACCTTTGAAACCTTCATTTTTTTATACCCATCTCCTTTCAGCACATGTTGAGAAGATATGATAAAAATGTCAAAATCAAATTTCCAACGCCTACTTGACGACAATCATAAGTGAATGGCCTATACGTCCACTTACATCGAATACAATTCAATACAATACAACTAATTATGAAAAGTAAAACGTTATGTCACTGTCATCAGTATTGAAAACTGTCACTTTACTACGTCAAAATTAGACTTTACTAACCTGAACTAACTTATTTTAAATAGGGAAAGAAAGGGCCAGACTTACCCCAAATCTTTCTTCAAATGCTGCCATGCCCTTTAGCTCTGACAAATGAAAAGTTCCATTTTGCGAGAATTTTATAATATGTCTGAACAAATACGACTGGATATTCGAGTAACTAACTTCCATTGTTTGCCCAAACTTCTCCAATCCTTTTTTTGTTAAATCGCAAATCAAAAATTCTTCTATTCGATCGGAACAAACTCCAAACATTAGAAGATCTAAAAAATCGGCAGTCACGCCTGATATTAATTACTAAATAAACTATCTTTTGATTATGTTTTGATTAAATGCTCACCTCCTTCGGGAACTTGGCTAGCATACTTAGCCAATTTCTTATCCACTTCCAATAAAATACTTTCCCAAGTTTCAGTAATATTTGCTAAAATTTTTTCCAGATACAGCACTAACTCATAAAGCTTAATATACTTCATTGTTACATGATAGAATTCTGCACTATGGGCTTTGAAAATGTGTGTATCAAGAACGCAGGTAATAATATTGTTTTCATTATCAGTTACCGTTACAAATAGTTTACTCAGATCTTCAGTAAAATGAGCATTCTGGATTGAACACTGAACCCCCAATATATCGTTCAGATTCAATTTAACACAATTCCAGCATCCAAATATTCGTATACAGATTATACCAGTTTTAGAGCCAACAAGAAGTAAATTGAATTCAGATTGTTCTTGCAAAAAGCTTGTGAGGCCTTTAATGTCTTCAAAATTTATTGAGCCCTCTAAATGAGAAACAGGTGGTGGATCTCTGATGTAGGGCTTTGACAAGTCCTAAAAGAAAAAAAAATACAAGAAAAAAATAATTTTTAATTATTGTAGTTTTTTAGGAAAAAGTATTTAGTCGCTTACAATGTTTTCCCATAAATATAAATTATTGAAGGATATGAAATTGTTTCACCACTTACCACAAATTTTAATATTTCCTTGTCCTCATCTTTAATTTTGTAGATATTTTTAGGTTTTATTTCTGGCTTTTCTTGTACCCAAGAAATAAATGTCACTTCACCAGTAACATCAAACTTTGTTAGGACGGTTTTGGTTTCAATATTGATAAGGCAGACATTACCATCATTATAGGCTACAGCCAGAACCTTTCCATCAGGCCGCCAGGCTATACCATTTACAATGTTTCCTTCTTTTGGAGGGCTGAGAACCCAAGCTCTAGTCCATGATAATCGATGAAGGGCTACTTCACCTAAAATGTCCTCAACCTATGTGGTGAAAATGCTTTATGTTTTGGTTAATGGATAAACCAAGTAAAATTTAGACAAGTGAAATAGCTGTTGTAAAATCATGGTAAAAGTTTTAAAAAAAGAAAGACTTTTAGTAAACTCGTTTTACTTAAGAAAAAAAGAATGAAACTGCTTGGTAATAATAATAATATACGTTTTCTACAAACATTCTATTATATAATACACTTTTCACTTAACCAGATACATAAAATGAACATATTTTACTAATAATAGGTGTTAAATAAAAAAAGTTATAGAGTTGAGACTGTTGAGAGTGAGTTGATCAAAGAAAAGGATGCAGTAACAAAAAAGTTTACATTATTCTTCATAGTTGGTGTAATGAGAAATCTAGATCCCTAGCCCCACTATCCATCCTTGACCAGATGGTGTGTGCCTAGAACTTCAGAATATGGCCAACCTTTTTCTGACCATACTTCAATTTTGATTATGTCCATAACACAAAAGTCTATAGTCTTAAAGAACAGAAGAAGTACTGTGACAGAATACTGAAATCTTAATATTCAAGGGTACATTCCTCAGAAACTAACCTGAACTAACAACACACAAGGATTCCTTAGAACATTCCTGATTCTGAACTAAATCAAAATAAAAAAAGTTCTTATAAATATGTTTCCTAGAATTTTTTTAATGATAATGTCAATCTTACAAAGAATACAAAGTACCCTACTTAAAAATTATTTCAACATGTTTTTAAAAGGGCTTTTTTTAAGCTAGAAAGTGGTTATTTTCTAATTATTTCTCTGTACTAGGTCTTTTTTATTACCATTCAGAATAATAAAGATAAAAAAAGCAACCAAGGGTACATCAAATCTAAACAAATAATGTTACAGTGGAATATTTTAAACTAGAGTTTTCTGTGAAAAAGCTAAAAATGTCAGTTAATGAGATTTGGTATGTTGTGACTACTGTGGAAAGCGCACATTTTGCAATAAAAACGTATTTTTTTCTTATTATTTGTACATGTAAAGTTGTGCACCACCAGTTTTTCTAGTAACTAAATTTAATTTTTCAATACCCCATCCATTTCTGAAGAAAAGCCCCCCCCCCCATTTAGGTTTGTTAATATGAAGCACCATTTTCAGGTAAATAAATAAAAACCATTGAAATGTAGCAGTTTCAATCAACACATTTGAGTCTCATGAAAAATCTGAAATATCAAAATTCAATTTCTTATAGCTTGAATATTAGAATGTCATTAATATGTAAACCAAGCAGTAATTAATAAATGCAGTAAAAAAAATTATAGATACCTAACACAAATGATTGACAGACTCCCTTAAAATCAACCAAAGAAAAGAATATGAAATTTTATTTTCGACCACCTATTATGACTCATCCTGTATAGTTAAAATAGGCCTTTTGAACTAAGTAACCTAATCCCACACTTCTCAAGACCTATCTTACAAGAGAATCTTGTTTGTTATAAGTATGTAGATTTCAAAATATCCCCAAATATCCCCAAATGTCATTGTTTTATTATGAAAGTACAAAATGTATGTACAGGGATATCATTTTAAGTCGCACTTCTGAAATTTGATACATGAGGGCCGTTCCTGTTACACTTCAAAAAAAATGTGACACACGGAGGTCGCATGGCATCTAAAGCCGATCTCGGATCTTTTGCTAGCGACGTTATTGGCTGCCCGGTTTGACAGATACGACGCCGAGTCGAATTTCGAAATTCAATAACTTTGCCACCCTGTATAATCGAAATGCTTGGAGATAGATACCGGGTGTCCAGCAGAACCCTGGACATAGGAGATTAACATGGGAAATCGGTTTTTATTTTTTTGCGCCTGTACGGTTGATTTGATTGAAAAACTTTTAAGAGTAAAGTTGTAGAGCGTATGGTCAGCTATCATCCTGTAATTTTTTCAATGCCCCAGTTTTGGCCGTTTTTTGGAAAAACGCCTCGAAAAGTGCAAGAATTTGAATTTGGCGCGTCACCCCCACCATGCATGTGCAGTGTCGCCAACATAATAATTTCTTATGTCAAAGTCAGAGCCGATTTTCCTTTCTTATTTATTTTGAGGGGCTATCATGTAGTAATTAACGTGATTATGCAGTGAAAATTAACCGAAAACCTGACGATAATGTTCTTAAATCATACGGTAAGTAAAAGTTACGTTTATTATTATCATAATTAGTAAAACGAAAATCATCCAATTTGTGTATAGCTGGTTGTCTAATTCATTTTAGTTTAGCAATACGACAACCACGATGACATGACAATTTGTCTCTTGTCACCAATTAAGGGGGTTCGTTGTTGTTGTTATTGAGGTGAATTCATCTATCTCCAAATGTTTTACTTCAAAAGTGTCTATTTTGCAGTGCTGTGTGACGCGAGGCCCCATCCTGCATGTAAAAAACCCTTGCTAAGTGCTGGACTCTTCTATGACAGACAAAATCTCATTGGAAAACCAAATACAGCGCGCCCCAAAATGCCAATCCACACATTGACAACTTCTCGACGTTGGTCTCGGTTGTCCTGCACTGTATGTGGATTTTAGAGAGTCCAAACTCATTCATTTTGTTGATTTGAGGGACCATTAATCCAATTTAACATTCATTGGTGGAACAAATGTTTATAGGAAACAAGCAAGACCAGTAAGCAGATAGCGATGGATGTTTGATCTGCTAAGACCAGTTTCTTTCATGTTTTATCTATGTATCTGGAGACTAGTGCCTGTGAAAAAAAATCTTTTCAGTGACAACAAATCTTGCCAAACTGGCCACAAACAACTTGAAAAACTGGCCAAAAATTGGTTTCATTCCAATCGATTGCTGCTGAATGCAAGGCACAGAGGATGGTGTTTGCATTGAGGGAGATTGGAACCGTAAATGACCACGTATCCCAGGTTAAATTTCTTGGGGTTCTTGTGGATGAGAGCGTCAAATGGGATTTACACACTGATAACTTGGCTTCAAGACTCAATACAAGTTTGTACCTGCTACGTCAGCTTTCAGATAGGATATCTCGTACAGTACTTAGATCGGCTTACTTTGCATCTTCTCATGCATGGCTCTCTTATGCTGTAGTTGTTTGGGGCCACGCCTCGAGGGCTAAGCGTTTGTTCGGGCTTCAGAGAAGAGCGGTCAGATTGTTGGCTGGCCTGGGCTACAGGGATGACTGCAGAGCGCACTTCAGAGAGCTAGGCATACTAACCCTGCCCTCCATGCTTATATTGGAGAATTTGCTGTTTGTGAAAAATAATATGTATCTGTTTTCTGCTCACGAGGACATGCATGCTTACCTTACTAGAGGCCAAAAAAGTTTAATAACCTCATATTGTCATTTGAGAAGGTGCCAGAATGGTCCTGGCTACTGGACGGTAAAATATTTCAACTGCCCATAAAAATTAAAGCCTTGACAGTGGATAGTTTCCGAAAGGAAATTAAGCAAATTTTAATGGTAAATGTTTTTTATTGTGATGAAGAGTATTTTAAGTATTTTAATCAAAATTATTAATTTTTGTTTCTTCTCTCTGTATAGTCTATTTTAGGATGTTGACTGTAAGCTTTTAGTATTAAGTAAATAATGACATCTGGACTGAATTTATTTAAATTTAATTTGTAGACTATTCTATTTTTGAGGTATGTACATTGCTGTTTTGGTGATTGTAAACATGAATAAATTTGAATTGAATTGAATTCAAATACAACTTGCACAAAATTCCTGTATTCGCTTTATCTATGAAGTCAAAAAGTTTGATCATATCTCGCCCACTTATATCCAGAATAGTATTTTAAAGTTTAACCTCAGAATGAACCTCCAATTTGCGTTGTTTGTGTATTCAATTGTTAAAAATAAGCAGCCTGTCTACTTAATGGATTATATTGTGTTGAGACAGGACATTCACAACATAGATCTCAGAAATATTGTAAGGTTTAATATACCTCCACACAGAACTGAAAAATTTAAGAGGTGTTTTTCGTACCGGCTTGTGAAGCTATTGAACTCAGATGTATTTCATATGATGTTTGGTTCAAGCAGAAGTGTGTTCAGGCAAAATTATTCCAATGTGTTGTTGCTTAGGATGTAGAATGTAGTTTTTAATTTTGTAAGTTGAAAGATGTAATTGTACATCTGTATAATACAGATCTGTATTTTTGGGCACCATGGAAGAGCGCTGCAGCGAATGGTGCCTTTTGTGCATGTATGTTTATGATGCTCAATAAACGTTTTTTCTTCTTCTTCTTAATTGAATCTTAATAAAGGTGATAGTGTTTTTATAGGAATAATTGTTGTTATCTGTGTTATTACCTAAATTTATGTTACATTTCTTTTTCATGTCCACTTGTTAATTTCTTCTGTTAAGAAATTTATGTATAGATTGATTATGGAAATATACTTATTTTGGTACTTGTTGCATCCACTTTTTCACACACGATTTTCCCGAAATAAAAATGTAATGTATACAGAAACATTGTATTTATTAATATTAAAAGTAAGGAAATTAGGAACCATTTCGTTGATACAGTGTAAAATTTTATTTTTATTATTTCTTATTTAAATGTTTCATTAGTTATGAATTTTGAGGAGAGGAAACTTATTTTAAAACAATACTGGGGTGGTAATTCCTTTGCTCAAATTCGAGACAACATTGTTGCATTGTTTCCTGAACAACCAATACCAGCATGCAGTTCACTTCAGGCGGTGGTTGCTCGTTTTGAGGAAACTGTACTGAGTATTAAGCCGATATGTTCCTGTGAGCGAAAGCGACGACTTCAAGCTGGTGCGGCTCCAGAGGATGAAAATGTGGCAAAACTTGTTGTTCTTGCTACAGTAAACGATGATCCTTCCAAGAGTATTCGACAGATTGGCCAAGAAACTGGACTTAGTAGATCGACTATCCATAATTATCTGCAAAAAGACGGTTTTGAAAGCTACAAACAAGAGAACCATCAACAACTCGTACCGACCCACCTTTTCGCCCCAATGGAGTTTTGTGAAATCCTAACATAAAAAATTATTGCAGCCCCAAGATTTGTTAGAAACATTTGTTTCACGGTTCAATACTAATTTGGATTGACTGGCTCTTCAAATCAACAAAATGATGGGATTTGGGCACTCCAAAACCCACATATAGTGCATGACAATCGGGACCAACGTCGAGCAACTGTAACGTGTGGATCGGCATTTTGGGGCGCCATGTTATAGGTCCATTTTTCATTGATTGCAGTTTGAACGCCAACAAATCTGGTAATATGCTTCGCAATCACATTTTGCCTGCTGTAGAAGCCATCCAGCCATTAGAACGGGTTTTTTACATGCAAGATGGGGCGTCACACCATCCTCTGTGTCTTGCATTCAGCAGCAATTGATTGGAATGAAACCAATTTTTGGCCAGTTTTTCAAGTTGTTTGTGGCCAGTTTGGCAAGATTTGTTGTCACTGAAAAGAGTTTTTTTCACAGGTACTATAGTCTCCAGATACATAGATAAAACATGAAAGAAACTGGTCTTAGCAGATCAAACATCCATCGCTATCTGCTTACTGGTCTTGCTTATTTGCTATAAACATTTGTTCCACCAATGAATGTTAATTTGGATTAATGGGTCTCTCAAATCAACAAAATGAATGAGTTTGGACTCTCTAAAATCCACATACAGTGCAGGACAACCGAGACCAACGTCGAGAAGTTGTCAATGTGTGGATTGGCATTTTGGGGCGCGCTGTATTTGGTTTTCCAATGAGATTTTGTCTGTCATAGTAGAGTCCAGCACTTAGCAAGGGTTTTTTTACATGCAGGATGGGGCCTCGCGTCACACAGCACTGCAAAATAGACACTTTTGAAGTAAAACATTTGGAGATAGATGAATTCACCTCAATAAAAACAACAACAACGAACACCCTTAATTGGTGACAAGAGACAAATTGTCATGTCATCGTGGTTGTCGTATTGCTAAATTAAAATGAATTAGACAACCAGCCATACACAAATTGGAATGATTTTCCTTTTACTAATTATGATAATTATAAACGTAACTTTTACTTACCTATAATTTAAGAACATTATCGTCAGGTTTTCAGTTAATTTTCTCTGCATAATCACGTTAATTACTACATGATAGTCCCTCAAAATAAATAAGAAAGGAAAATCAGCTCTGAGTCTGACATAAGAAATTATTATGTTGGCGACACTGCACATGCATGGTGGGGGTGACGCGCCAAATTCAAATTCTTGCACTTTTCGAGGCGTTTTTCCAAAAAACGGCCAAAACTGGGCCATTGAAAAAATTACAGGATGATAGCTGACCATACGCTCTACAACTTTACTCTTAAAAGTTTTTCAATCAAATCAACCGTACAGGCGCAAAAAAATAAAAACCGATTTCCCATGTTAATCTCCTATGTCCAGGGTTCTGCTGGACACCCGGTATACGAAGATATATATTTCTGTAATCTGCGCCTTCAGCTCTACTAAATTGTAGGATACGGCGTGTGTGGCTATGAAATTTTGACAGAAAAGGATGACACAATCAAAACAAATGGACTTTTGTTTCTCCATCCTTTTCTTTTGACATTTCATAGCCAACTAGATGAAGTTTTATAATGATCGTATGTGCGTTTCCATTTAATGAAAATCAAGATGGTGTCATATCTGTCAAACCGGGCAGTCAATGATGTCGCTAGTCCAGGGTCCAAGGTCGGCCCTAGATGCCATATGACCCCCATGTATTAAATTTTTAAAAAGTATAACAGGAAAACTGCAAATCGAAGGAGCTTAAATTGATTTTCAAAATTCAACAACTTTGCCACCCTGTATAAACGAAATGCTTAGTGATATTTCTACGAAGTTATATATTTCTGTAATCTGCTCCTTCAACTCTATTAGACTGTATGTAAATATGTGTGTGTTTCAATTTAAAAAAAATCAAGATGGCGTCATATCTGTCAAACGGGGCAGCCAATAAATGCACTAGCCCTAGATCGAAGGTCGTAGGTGCCATACAGCCTCCATGTATCAAATTTTTAAGAAGTGGAACAGGAGAACTGCCAATTGAGTGAGTCACTTATAATGATTTTCGAAATTCAATAATTTTACTATCCTGTATAATCTAAATGCTTAGAGATAGATATATGAAGTTATATATTTCTGTAATCTGCTCCTTTAGCCCTACTAGACTGTAGGTAAATATGTGTGTTTTCATTTTAAAAAAATCAAGATGGTGTCGTATCTGTCAAACCAAGCATGCCAACGACGTCACTAGCACAAGATGCGAGGTTGGCCTTAGGTCCCATATGACCTCCATGTATCAAACTTTTAAAAAGTGTAATAGGAAAACTGCTAATCGAGTGACCCACTTAAAATGATTTTCAAAATTTAACAACTTTACCACCCTGTATAATCTAAATGCTTAGAGATAGATATATGAAGTTATATATTTCTGTAATCTGCTCATTTAGCTCTATTAGACTGTGGGTAAATATGTCTGGGTTTCCATTAAAAAAAAACAAGATGGCGTTGTATCTGTCAAACCCAGCAGCTAATAAATGCTCTAGCCTTGGATCCGAGGTCAGCCTTAGTTGCCATATGGCCAGTATGGCTCCCATGGTACAATTGTAATGACAAACAAATTTTTACAAATTTACTTACAGACTTACTGCAAGACTTGCAACTTTGTAAAATATGTCCCTTTGATACCTACTCTGATCTAATGCACTCTTGCTTTTAAAATAATGAAAATGTGATATTTTTTCTATGAGAGCCCTACTCTTAACTTAAACTCTTAATTTTTTGTTTTGTACTGTACCTTTGGTATTGGAAAATGCTACCAAATCCATTCGATTGCTCCATACCATCAAGGTAATTTCATTAGCAACATTCCTCTCTTCCAACTGTTTGATACCCTGGGACATATTGATACCTATTCGAAGCTGCCCCGAAACACAAACTTTGACTTGATATTACTCGTAAAATTACCAAAAATTAAAACCTCTAAATAGATTTTTAAATATTTTAAACCTGCGATTTTTACATGATTTTTAAACAGCAGTTTGTTTTTGTAGTTTAGATGTTTGAGGTTATGTAAAGTTGTTTTGATACATCTGATAATATAATACATATGACTATGAATAAAATGCATTAAGCAGATTAAATAATTCACAGTCATTTCCTCTAAAACAAAAATTTATTTGCACCGATTACTCTAAACTATACGTTAACGTCAAACGTCAACTTCAAACTGCTAACCTTGCCAATCAAAATTCCCCTCCTTTCCCAAAGCGGCATTGCCAGATTACACGTAATGACCGATTTTTGATGCTAAAAATAAAACCACAATAACTATTATCTATTATTAGTAATTATTAAAATGTAATTCTTGATAAAGAACATTTCCTATCAAGTTTATGATAAACGAAGAACCTTTAAAATAAATTAAACCCATATAAAATGACATAGAATTCTGTGGTTTTTTATTTAACCGCTTTTAGGGTATTCATCAGGCGTTAAGTCTGGCAATGCAGCTGAATTCCATGTCATGATCATATGATCGGTCTTGGGGTTGTTGGGTTGGTCTCTGTTTAAAAGTTTTTAATTACAAATTGTGCCCACATTAAATAAAAATTTGTTTTTTTACCAAAATGTTGATTTTAGCAGTAGCTACAACATGTTTAATAGCATCAGGTAAGTCCGACTTGACTCCGAAAGTTTCACTCAAATCAGCAGCTTATCCTTCTAGTTTATGGTGCTGGAGAATTATCCATAATTCACCACCCAGAGAGTTTAGTATTTAAAGGGCACGACTCTGTAAAGGAAAGCATTTTGCCGGAAATATATAGTGCAGCCCTAGGTTTATCAACTGAGCATTTTTCCCATTGGCAAGGCTTTTACATAGAAAATCCCTTTAATATCCCAGAGGCACTTGTCACCATTGCTATAGATGGTGTTCAAGATATTGGCCAAAGCAAGGGCCACCACTATCCACTTTTAACTAATGAAGATGAAAGTAACATTTTTAGAACAGTGTCTAAAAAAATTTCTGAAAGATATTTGAATGAGAAACCCAATTTAGTTAGGATAGACTTTTCCAATGGCCTGGATGATGTAAGTTATGTTATATAAGTTTTTAGTTGTAAAAACATCTCATTTTAAATTTTATATTAGGTTCAACAGTATGAAATATTTGATGGGATTAAAACGGAAAATCCAAAATCTGTCAGTCATAAGCATTTAAAAGTTGACCTAGAGGAGGACCGCAATTTCTTGAAAGATATTGCTTTGCTTCATGAGATTGCAGCAAAGGTAGTTATGTCTATTTGGAAAAATGCTTCAAATAATTTGATATCCTTTTTCCTCTAAATTTCAATTCTCCTACTTTGCTTTTAGGTTGAAGTTGGCATTGTGAAAGAAGATTTTGTGCCAGATCTTTATTGGTTCAGCATTTCCTCCCTTCATGCTTTATCTGACTTGCATGGACCCAATTCTACTGAAACTCAGGAAGCTAAACAATTGTTACAAGACGCCATTGCCGCTCTTACAACTGCCTTTGTGAAAAACTATAACAACCGAGTTTTTGTGACTGTAATCACTAGTGATGCCAGTCACACAAGGCTACGAAGGAACATTTTGGCTACTGCTGTTTATTCTGACAATTATGCTACTGAAGTAAGAACCAAATATTGTGTCTTACTGAAATGAAATTAAATTTATTGCAATTTTAGAAAGAGAATTATAATCTAGCATCCACATATTCCAGTGAGTATCCTGCAATTTTCAATATCATCCTGTGGTTTTGTGTGGCTATGTTTTTTTCAATTTTGGCCATCTGCTATGTTACTGCTAACATGGATCCTGGACGTGATTCAATCATTTATAGGATGACTAGCACCAGGATGAAGAAAGATAATTAATTTAGAATAAGGTTGATTTACATCATTCCTTTGTAGATGTTACCTGTCTCCAATAAAACATGTTGTTGGTGGTCTTCAGTATTTCAAAGTTAAGCAAATTAGTGGGTAGTTGCTAGTGCCCATTTTTTTTCGTAAATACAGGGTGTCCTAAAATTAATGCAAAAATATTGTGCTCCTAACATGTGACAAAAAATAAATTATAAACATAGGTCCAAAAACGTCCTCTTAAATATTGTTGCATTAATTTTCGGGCACTTTGTACACCTACAATTCTGTATAATTTACTAAATTTTGCTTTTGAGAAGTAGTACCTAGTAAGTTTTGTGAAAAATCATTAAAGTGATCAAAACAAATAGCTATGTGAATGTGTGTTAGTAGAGACTATTACTGTACCTAACTTGTAATATAGCTTGAGCACATCATAAGCACATATATATGTATATATTCGGTAAAAGATAGCTTTTTCCACATACAACTTTATGGCTCAGGACATTTTATAATATGCCTGCCATAAAATTATTGAGAGAGCAACAGTATGTGTGGTTAAATAATTATAATGTTATAAGTTATTAGTTGTTGATAAATCCTGTTTTTATTAGTTAAAATCTACTTGCAGTAATGCATTGTAAAATAAACTATAGACATCTATGGAAAAGGTGTTTTAGTTTTTATAGTATGCATAATATATAACTACCAAGCCTATCTACACTCTACAATCTGCTCAGACTTTTGGGATATAGAGATTCTGGTATGGTAGTGGGTCAATAGCCTAGACCTTGTATGGGAGAAAGAACATAATGAATGATTAACAAAGTATTTATTTCAGTAGAGTACCTAATAGAAAATAGAACATAATTGTTGGTTTTCACAAGATAAACTGACTTATAAACAAATTAGAAAGTATATCTTTTCCTACAAGTGTGGAGAATGATACTTTACATTTCTGTCAAAAAACATTTTTATATGGTATTAGAGTGAAAAAAAAATGTTAACACACTACACCAACTTATTAATTTTTTATTAACTTTTGCAGAGGGCGTTGAAATGGATGACCCAAAAGCTTTCCAACACATTTATTAATCCTTCTCATATCACGGCCCACAGGAAAAAAATATGAAACACCTTTCTGGTCCAGCTTTTGTAATTCATCAAATATTTCTTGGCAATGATTGCTAACCTCCACAGCCTCATGAGTCATCAGAACATCACAGATAGTAAATGGATATTTAAAGTAGTTCAGCAGTTCTTCAGTCATTTTTGGCTTAGTGTATGACCTCCCATAAAACAGTATTGTTCTTAAAACATAAGCAGGTGGGAGTCCTGGAGCTAAAGATTCTGGTACTTCAGCTCTTTGTATTATATCAAAAGCAGTGTCTAAGTTGAATATGTCTTCAGTCTGACATTCTCTTACTTGGAGCAAAGCTTCATTAAGTCTTTTTAAATCATTTGTAAAATCCAAGAGCAGTTCTGCATTTTCCCTATTCAGCACAATTATGGCAAACTCATGATTAGGGTTTATACCAAGTTTTAATTTTATGAAGGTGCTTATGGATCTTTTAACAACACTAAGAGGTTTATAGTTTTCAGTTCCTACAGTGAAAGGTGTAAAATTTTCATCTTGGGCTCTGTCAATAACCAAAAAAATACGTTCTTTCACATCAACTGCAGGATAACCAAAATCTGCCAAAGTTAAGTTACCATCTCGCCGTTCAAAGACATCGAAACATTTCAAGTACTCACGGTCCTCACTAACTAATGGTGGTGGTGGTGGTGCAGGTTTTACTTTGGGCTTTACATTTACCCTAGAAAGACTGGCTTCAACTGTTTTGATTGGTGAATTAGAGCAGGTCAACTGAAGGGTTGTGGGTAGGACTGCTATCTCGTTAGCATCAACTTTTTGTATTTTTGGCTTTACGTTTATCTTAGAGATACTGATGAGTGGTGAATTAGAAGAGGTCAACTGGGGGCTTGCAGGGAGGTCTGGTGTATCAACTTTTAGGTCCTCCAGTGATTTTGATAGTTCACTTTGAATGTTATCCTGAACTACCATGGAGTCTCCTGATGAGGAATTGTCATCAATATTATCCAAAATCTGAATGGGTATAATTCTTTCAGCCATCAGGAAAGTAAGATAGGTAATAGATTAAGAGAGAATGTACGTGTACAAAATACCGGAGAAGTCACTCATACGGCTCTGGTGGATGGCCAGTTTAACAATCTATGAACAGGTTCAACTGCTAGAAAAACTTGACTGATAAATGAAAGAAATGAATCATATTCCAATATTGAGAAAATGAGGCAACAAAATAATAAATAATTAAATTCAAACAATCAACCAATCAACTGACAATTGATCATCATTCCAGAATTACGTCATTTAACATGATGGCCCCTCAGGGCAATATGGCGGACCAACTAATTTAAATATCAGACGGAATTTAAATCTTGATCATCATGTTTCGTTTTTGATTTTAGATATATTTAAGATATATTCCTAGATTGTCTCTTTTAGGCAAAAGCTCCAAAGCAGAATGTATGGTTTTGTAGCTGAAGTACTGAAAAAAATCCTAAAACGTCAAAACAAATATGGAGTGTTCATTGTAAAACTTCATCTAGTTGGCTGTGAAATGTCAAAAGAAAAAGATGGAGAAACAAAAGTCCATTTATTTTGATTACGTCATCCTTTTCTGTCAAAATTTCATAGCCTGCTAGATGACGTTTTATAATGAACACCCCCGTATGTTTTTGCTAGTTAATAAAGAGGTTTCGGTGTTGCCGTTCTTGCTGCTTTTTTTATAGTTTAACTTATTTATGTGTCGTTATAAGTTATCTCCTCAGACTGCATTCACCCACTCCTGGATGTAGTCCTCTTCCAAATTTCTCCATGACTCTCTGTTTATCGCTGTTTTCATCCAGTTTCTCCCTGCTATCCTTTGGATATCGTCTCGCCATCTCTTCTGGGGTCTTCCCGCGCTTCTTCTTGTTTCTCTTGGTCGCCAAGTTTGTATTTTGTGCGTCCATCTATCTGGGGTTTGTCTTGCTATGTGCCCTGCCCATTGCCATTTAAGTTGGGCTGTTCTTTTTAGTACGTCCATTACTTGGGTTCTTCACCGTATGTCTTCATTTCGTACTTTGTCTCTTATGCTGATTCCAAGCATGGATCTTTCCATGGCTCGTTGCGTGATCTGGAGCCTGTTCGCCATCTTGCGTGTAATAGCCATTGTTTCAAGACCGTATGTGAGAACCGGTGATATGGACGAGTCATAGACCTTTCGCTTCAGATTAATTGGTATTTCTCTAGATTTGAGTATGAATCCCAGTTTCCCAAATGCCGCCCAACCAAGTCCTACTCTTCTAGATATTTCAGCCCCTTGGTTTTCTTTGCCCAATTGAATTTTATGGCCCAGGTATACGTAGTTAGACACGTTTTCTAGAAGTTTGTCGTCTATTTTTATTCTGATGTTTTCAGGGCTCATTATTTTTGTTTTGTCCAGATTCATTTCGAGTCCTATGTTCAGGGATTCTCTCTGTAGTTCTTCTACCATGGTTTTGAGTTCGGTTAGGTTCGAGTTCGACTGATAAATTACTGTAATAATTTTTTATAAGTTATATAAGGGTAAAAATAATGTTAATGAAATGCAAATGATAACAGAAAAATATTGTTTTAACGAGGATATATCATCCTAAAAGAACAAACGACATTGAATTGTCGATTCTTATTCATCATTTCCGTATAACGTATAAGCACAGAAAATTCGGTATGTTTGATTACACGATTTAAATGCCCCTCAAAAAGTTTGTCAAAATCAGCTGTTTAGAATTGTCAATAATAGGGAGAACTGACAGTTAATTATTTGACAAAAGTAACAACTGTCAACACCTTAATAGGTAGACAGAGGAAGTAGGATACGACGCCGGCGTCTGTTACCAGTTTGCTCCAATCTCCATGAAACTCCAATCAGGTGTGAAAATGCCAGTGACGTAGCATTGGTATTGTAGCACATAAGAAAATATTTTATTAAAATTAATAATGGAACTAAATTACTGTGTTGTATATTAAATTATTAGTGCATTTTGTAATATTAGTAATATTATTAGCAAACATCGCCTTACTATTAAATAAATAAAAACAATTGTGAATTAATAGTCCTTGATAACCCTGGGATTACATCTCCTACGCCACTGAAAAAACTGTTCAAAAATTTCAATAAAAACATTGTCTACAAGTTACAGAATTAGAAAAATATTTTCCAAAATAGCATTATTGACTTCACTGCGGTATAAACTAAACCACGTTTCGAAGATTTGGATGTAAAATAACTGGTTTTAGAGTTATTTGAAATAATTTAATTGTTGCTGAAAAACGCCATTATTTGTTTACCTGTGAAACGTAAATCCAGGCTCCTTTCTATACCCGCTGCTTTTACAACCGTAAGCAGCACATTCCACCATTGTAAACAACACAATTTTTTTATAATATTAAAGTCTTGCAAAGTGCAATTCATGGCAAAAAAGCACATAGCCAACGAAACGTTTGGTTTTCGCCTTAAACATGGCGTCTCATCTTTCTTGGTAACAGAGTTGAGTTCGGTAATTATATCCCGAGCGCTCGGGATATCGGTGTATTTCACTCTAGCTTGTTAAGATTTTGGGAGATGGTCTGTGTCCGGAGCGCTCGGATGGAATTACCGAACTCGGCTCAGGTAGCAGCTGTCGACGTAGCGGAAAAATGAGAATTGCGCGCGTGGCTTCCATTAGTCTACCTATTCAAAGATCAACACTAAAAGCGTTTTCGGGTAGCCGCTCTGATAGCGTTTTCTTTTGGTAAATATGGCATGGTTTCACCTGAGGGTTGCAGTTGCACTAGTTATCTACCGAATTGTTATGCAAACTGACCTCTCTGTTTGCATATGAGTTCATGTGTGGAAGCATGGCAACTCTGTAAGCCATTTTTCGAAGCTTAAGCTTTCACCTTATGGAAGTTTTTTCTATTTTTCGGTTTTCTAAATAAACCAGACCAATGAGGCCCTAAATGCACATGTGTTTGCAATATTTTTTATTTTCGTCAAGAGCATTTCCTTTGTTAGTGTTGGACAGGCACTTTCACAATTTCTTGGGAATTCCGGCCATAAAACATGGTCACTACAATTGCCCTTCTTTTTTTGACCGGCAAAGGCGCCCTTTTAATGGTTTATGGCCCTTGAAAGAATTTCAGACCTGTACGTGACCCAAACAATAGTTTGGTAATTAAAGCGTTTTTGCAAATATCGTTAATTGAAATTAAAATCTTATTCTCTCAGCAGATAGAGCTTTTAATTTCTGATCCTTTGATTGTAAATTCGAGCAATTAAAGTCTTAATTGACTGAGCCAGGAAATTAACGGTTAATTTCAATAAAAAGCTTTAATTGTCAATTAAACTATGTCATGTGAGGTGTCATTTTAAAAAGCATAATTTATTCTATTTAATGATCACATTTTCAATTTTTTTCTACTAGCAGATTTTCCAGAAAAGCTCATTTTCTGAATTTATGCCCGCGCTGTCCGAAGCGCCATATAATCGCCACTGGTCCGGGTGGTATCGATTTTTTCGGCAGTACCCTTTCGGGGATGCGAAGTACCGAGGGGGTGTTCAAAAAAGACGATCTTCGACACTCGAAGAGAAAAGACGCGTTTTGAACTCAATAGAGTTACGATCTAAAAAAGCGACGATTAACCGGGAAGACAAAAAAGTTCGAATTTTACCGCGAGAAAAGTCCTTGGCTTCGCCGTTCTGATTATCGCCAATTCGTAATTTTTTCCCCTTTGTGAATCCCGTTTTTATGTCCGCCGCGCTAATTATTTTTATCTTTAATTAGTGCCAAAACAATTACACCGCTCATTGCCCGCCTGCGAAAAGTTTCGTAGAGTGTTTTTTCGGTTGTGCCACATAGTGTCAACCCACCTCTGCCCTTTTCCTGAATAGGCCATTTTCTTGCAGATAGCGGATACTTTGCAGACGCAGGAGACTACCGGCAATTAAGTATTTGTAGAGTAGTTGTAGAAGTTGAATCATTTAGTATATTATAGTAGTGTTTTGCTCACCATAATATCGAGGATCCCAGTTACTGGCAGAATTCTGTTCTCTTCTACACTGCGTCGTTAGTTTAGTTTTCTTTGTTGTAGTTTTTCCAATTTAGTAAGAAATCGTGTACCCGTTAAGCACGTTTCTGGGGACCACTGAGCTTGTTGCAATAAGTTCATGTCCGCCGCTATTTTATTTCAGATTCTGGAGAAAACTAAAAATTGTCTTTTTAAAATTTTTTTTTTCTTAATTAGTATTCAATTATTGTTTTTTTTCTTTTTTGGCGTTTTGCAGGTTTTGGCTTAAACAATAAAACCTTGCTGGCATCTCTAAAACAATAAAATTTTACATTATTTAAATTAGCGACCTAAGGGACAATAGATCCTTTCCAAGAGTTGGGTCCCCCTTGCAGCGTGGTAAAAGAGATTGGGCGCAAGAAGATACGTTGGACTTAGAACATCCACGTAGTCGAATCTCCTCCGCAGACACGGCGGCAACACGGCAGCAGCCGCGAACACAGCCGCCCCCACGCAACCACCGATTAAACGGATTATTACGGATTATTATCATTAGCGGGGGGGACACTGCGCGACAGAATCTATCATGGAAATCTGGTGCAGTATCATTCAGTTTATAACTGACCCAACCAGTTATCCAATAGAACTTATAGAACACACAAATATGCACGCGTTCTACCAAAAGAACAGACAATTGGCAACAGTGCAACACTAGTGCTGCCCGGTTGCCCGGTTTTACCATAAGATAACGCTATGAGAACCCAAAATCGCTGAAATTAGAAATTACTGAAATTAGTGAAATTTATCTGTTTTGTTTTGTTTAGTAGCAATTAAGAATAGCATATTTGAATTATTCCATAATATTCTGTTTACTTTTAGTTTAAATTTATCCAATTTATCTTTATTATTACTATTTTTTCTAATTACTACCTGCGCCTTTTCATCAGTTCTTCTTTTGCACTAAATAGAGCCTTTTCTTTTTTCCTAGATAATTGGTCCTTAGGTTTGGTTGGTGAGTGGTGACCGGCTTGTCTGTTTATATGCACCTAGAAACCCTTCAGGTGGTAATTCGCCTACTTGATTGAATATAGCTCATTTATATCCAGAAAAATAAAAAACAATGGACAATCTAGAAGCCAATATCATGGATAAGTCCATGCGGTCTGTCTTTGGTAAGTGTAATTTCCATTTTTACAGGAGAGCAGATTAAAAACTGATCTTTACTTTATACTGTATCATTTAGGACACTTTTACATACTTGATTTTAATCCAGTAAATAGCTTTTTACAGGACTGGAAATCATAAAGAAATTTTAGAGTATTGAGTACAAGCACATCCTGTGCCGGTATTCAATAAATCCATTGTATCCACAGTAACCTGTACCAGTACCTGTACTGATTCCAGTACAGGATACCGTAATGAAACTATATCGGATTTCTCAAAAATATACTTGCCGCACATAAAATTGTTTTTTCCTGTTTTTAATCAGTATGAAGTAAAATGTTGTACATCATACGTCCGGGAACAGGTAACAGTAGTCGTTTTGAAATTCCAGACTCAGCTAGTGCCTCGTCCGGAAACTTTTTACTCCTACGGTAAATCTATATTTACCAGACTTGTAATGGAAATAACTATTACTTATGGCCTACTTGTTACCCAATACTACCCATAGAAAGTAGTAAAAAATAACTTGATAGTTTTTAAAACCAACCCTGATTGTGCCTTGAAGCAGTGGTTCAAAGTGGGTTTATAAATTTTGTGAAATTAAAAATCATATTATACCTATTATAAAAATAAAAATGGTATCAGTTTACTGAGTAGGCACCACCTTATTTTTAGTTTTTTTGTTAAAAAGCAGTTATATTATGCTCAACAGCAGAGAATTAATACATAATCCATTGTAAAAAAACGTTCCACCAACTCACACTATTTTTGCAATAAGAGTGGCTCTTGGTCATTAAATAATGACCACATAGTAATAGTCTCGGTAATAGTTTACTATCCAGACACCTCAATTTTAATTTTTATGTAGAAATTTAGCCCAAATTTGTTTAAAAGTAATATATACTATATTAAGATACAAGTTTCACACCAGTTCAAGTTTCCACTACTATTTTGAAATAATTCAAGAAATACCAGTGACAAATCATTTAATGTTTATTTCCTAAATGAGATAATTTAAATATAATATATAGATAACTTAAACTGAAGAAATATCATGCATTTATTAAATATATAAAAAACACCTCAAGTAGGCGACGGAATTAGAACAGTAGGTCTGCAATGACTTCATAAGAACAATTGAAAGTCAAAAATGTCATAAAATGTTCCAATTTTTATTTTTTTATGATCTTATCTCAGACAAGAGTTTTAATTCCATGGATTGCTACCGGGTATTTTTTTATGAACACTTTCATGAACACACAAAATTTTGACAGAAAAGGATGACATAATCAAAAATTAATGGACTTTTGTTTCTCCATCATTTTCTTTTGACATTTCACAGCCAACTAGGTGAAATTTTATAATGAACACCCCGTATTACGGTATGGGTTGTAAAGAAAATTTGTATCATAAGCTCCATCATAAGTATTCATTAATAAAAATTATTTCCTAAATAATATAGTTTTATGGTTTCAACTTAATGGTTTCAGCTTATATTTCAAAATATTGTTGCGAACTCAAGGTTCAATAATTCCAGTGTAGCAATTTAACACGAAAACACTATTTATTTATCCCACAGATATACACAAGTACAATTTGACTACTAAATAGCTCACTACTTATCACTTTATAGCCTTCTATTATTGTTTGGTACTTTAGCTTATCTACAGCTCGATTAAAATAAGACTACTCCTAAAGGCGGCGGTATTCGCCTATTATACAAAATGTTAAGAATATAGAAAAGCCTAGAATTGCTGAAGAAGAAAAATAATTGCTATGAGACACATAACAAAAAATCGTAAATAACTGCGTTCTAAATAAACAGAGCATTAAATCACTTGTGACAGTCCCATGCTTCAGCGCCTGGATGGGCCGTGAGACGCGAAGGTCCAACCTCCATTGTCGCTCCGCCTCCCGGCGCCCGCTTTCCGTAGCATTGCCCTCGTCTTAAGGCTGTTCTTCCCTAACTCCGAACAGATAAGAGTTCCATGGTATCGTGCTAATCGATCCAGATGAACAACCTTCATCTTTGACCTGGGGGTCCGCTGGATCCTATACACCATGTCATTAATCTTCTTAATGATTGTATAAGGCCCTTCCCAATTTTGGCCAAGTTTGGGCGACTTCCCCACCTTTCGCCGCGGATTGTACAGCCTCACCAAATCACCATCCTGGAAGCCGCGGGAGTTAGCCAGTAAGTCATATCTTGCTTTGGCTCGATCACTGGAGATCCGAACTTTATTCCTGACTTGTTTATGAACATTGTTAAGCCGCTCCTTGAGCTCCTCCACAAAATTCTCAGAGTTGAGCGAATCTTTTTCTGGTGTTCCATACATCAAATCCGCAGAAAATCTCATTTCCCTTCCGAACATCACTTTCACCGGAGTATAACCAATGGCTCCATGCGTAGAGCCTCGATATGCCATCAACATGAGAGGTAAATGTTGATCACAATCACGCTGATGATCTGCCACCATTTTAGACAGGTGATGATCCATGGTCCGATTAAATGTCTCCACCACCCCGTCCGACTGTGGATGCAAAGGAGTGGTCCTGGTCTTGCAAATTCCGAGAAGTTCCATGACCTTCTGGAAAATAGCCGATTCAAAATTTGGGCCCTGATCAGAATTAAGTTCGAGAGGGACTCCAAATCTGCAGAACATTCCATTTACCAGCACTGTTGCCACAGTCGCTGCTTCCTGATTAGGCATTTAGTTGGCCATTTAGTGAAATAATCCATGGCGACCAAGATGTGCTGTTGCCTGACTCAGTCTGAGGAAATGGTCCCGCGACATCAATTGCTGCCCTCTCGAATGGAGCAACTACAGTGTACTGCACCATTCGGCCCCCTGGTCTTGTTCGAGGTCCTTTTGTGGCACAACAAACTTCACACTTGCGGCACCAAGATTCGACGTCTTCATGATAATTCTCCCAGTAGTACCGCTTTTTAATTTTGGCCAAGGTTGTATTGATCCCAAAATGACCTCCACTTGTTCCGTCGTGCATTTCCTGTAGTACATCCGTTTTTCTGCTACCAGGAACAACCAACTGACTGACTACAGTCTTGCCATCCGGATTCTCCCAAGCTCTCTTCAGTAATCCATTTTCTATTCTAATAGAGTGCCCCTAGGCCCATAGCGCCTTTAGGTTTGGACTTTTACCAGCAATATCCTGCCACTCTGGTCTCTTGTCGTCAGTGTTTGCCAAGAGTATGGGTCCAATATCTGGATCATTCATTTGTTCCTCTCGAAGCGTTTGTGTGTGGTCCAGGCATCGTTTATTTCCACCGACGTTCTCCTTACAGAAGGAAGCCCATCACGCTGCTCAGTTCTTTGACAATGCCGACAATCTTCTTTACACGGCCGTCTAGACAATACATCGGCATTTTCGTGAGACCTTTCTGGTCGACGTTCAATTTGGATCTCCTGTCCCTTAATGCGTCCGGCCACTGTAAGACTTTGGCCACCCAAATTTTTGACTTGACTTGATTGACTGACTTGACTGATCCTGGGGGTCTTAACGGGCCCGGTCAATTGCCCCCTTAGATTGACCGGAATTAGTTGTTCCTGGAATCTAGGGCGGTCATCGTTGCCGCTCGGTCTTCTAAACGAGGGCGACGGACTTCTTGCCCTATTACGGCAATTAGTCTTGACGTGACCCAGTTTGCCGCAGTTAAAACATTTTATGCCTCGATTGCCTGTTAATGAAGGAGTTCTTCCCAACAGGGCTTGCATATTGACTGCGATATCCTTCACCGCTTTATGAGCTAGACCTGCCATAGACGTATGCTCCTCGACATCGCAAATTGCCATTCTTACACGTGGAGAAGAACTAGATGACACTCGTGACGCCTCGAATTCCAGGGCCCGAACTAGTGCCTCGCTGATATTCCTGGGCCTTACTAGACGTAAGTGGTATCTCATGTCACTATCGCGAACTCCTTCAATTAACCTTTCGGCGGCAAATTGCGTTTGAAAACATTCAGGGGCTGATGGGTATGCCAGGTGAATTAGTCTGTCTATGTCCGCCTCAAATTCTTGTAAGGATTCACCCTGACTTTTGCTGTCTCATCATCAGCTGAGCCTGGAACACGGTTTCTTTGTGCTCATTTCCAAATCGTAGTTGCAGAGAGTGTACTAAAACTGCATAATTACTTTGATCAGCTGCTGACAGAGATTTTAGTAATTCAGCAGCTTTTCCACGAAGTGTTACCACTTATGATGTAGCTTTCTGGGGCTCGGACCAGCCATTAGCTTTTGCAGCTGCCTGAGATTGGGTTTTATAAATTTCCTAAGCAGTAGTACCGTAATAATCGGGAGGCTTAATTTTAGCGTTGGTTGTGCTAAAACTCTCTGTAGACACGTTGTTGTCCTCAAGTTGTTCCCGGAATTTCCTTTCTAGCTCGAGAACCTTCTAGTTGACAGCTTCGAGTCCTTCGAAATTCTTTGCTTTGGATTGCATTATTCTTTCTTCCAATTGTTGGTCCCTAGCTACGAGATGGTTCACTAATTCTTCTTTGAACCGTTTTTGTTCTTCCTTTGGTTCGAGATAACGTTTTTCCTGCTCCTCTTTTTGTTTGTTATAACGTTTTTCCTGCTCTTCCTTCTGTTGTTGATAACGTCGCTCCTGACCTTGATCACGTCTTTTTTGCTTCTCTTTTTGTTCGTTATAACGTCGCTCCTGTACTTGATCACGTTTTTCCTGCTCTTCCCTCTGTTGGTGCAGAAGGGAGAGCAGGGTGGCAAGTTGATCCTCCATCGCTTGATGCTGGCTTCTAGTCACTGGCATAAACACGTAATGTTCGGAAATGAAGCACTCACTTACAGTTCAGCAATATTAGTCCTCAATTTCCCACTGGAATCGCACTTCTGACACCAGTTGTTGCGAACTCAAGGTTCAATAATTCCAGTGTAGCGATTTAACACGAAAACACTATTTATTCATCCCACAAATACACACAAGTACAATTCGCCTACTAAATAACTTACTACTTAACACTTTATAGCCTTCTATTATCGTTTGGTACTTTAGCTTACCCATAGCTCGATTAAAATAAGACTACTCCTAACGGCGGCGTTATTCGCCTTTTATACAAAATCTTAAGAATATAGAAAAGCCTAGAATATTCTTAGAAGAAAAATAATTGTTACGAGACACATAAAAAAAAATCGTAAATAACTGTTTTCTAAATAAACAGAGCAATAAACCGTGACAGTCCCATGCCTCAGCGCCCGGATAGGCCGCGAGACGCGAAAGTCCAACCTATATTGTCGCTCCGCCTCCCGGCGCCCGCTCTCCGTAACAATATCAAAATGTTTTCAAAAAATGTCAAAAAAACTTTGGCCAACAACTCTATTAGTATTTTTTATTAAGTGCCACTTTTGCAAGTCAAGTTTGAATTCTACCTAATGTCAAGTCCAGATTTGACATATACTGAATTGTTTATTAGTCAAAATTGTTGATTTATCTTCAAACTTAAGTTTAAACTGAACTTCTAAGTCACCCTAAGCCAAAGAAGAAAAAAAGCTTCTTTTGGGCATCCCTACCTGGGAACTACTTTATGTTGATCCTCCCTTCTGACACTTGCTAACATCACAATTTCCATAATGTGTAGTGCAACATACAGGGTGTTTCTTCTATGAGTTCCCAGCATTGCTATCTTCGAAATGATAAGAGTTACAAGGTTGCTTAAATTAAGAAAAAGTTGCTTTTTGTTGAGCTTTTAACATTCTACTAGGAGGTTGCCAGATTTTCAATCAAATTGTTTCAGAGTTATTTATATAATATAGGCAAAACAACATTTTTAGTTAGAAGGTGTAATAACTTTTTAATCTCTGCAAAATAGCATATCGCATGTCATCATGTATTTTTTAATAACTGAGTTATTGTTACCAACTCAATTTTTTCAAATGCGGAACTTTAATTTTTATTCCACGTTTTGAAAGCGCAAGTCATTCCTGAAAGATCAATGTATTATTTGAATAGATATATGGTTGCCTTTACCTACAAACTCCATCATCAGTGCTTTTTTATAGGGTGTGTTTGAAAATGTCATCTAGTTGGCTGTGAAATAGTCATAAGAAAAGGTTGAAAGAGCGAAAATCTATTTACTTTGATTATATCATCCTTTTCTTTCAAAAATTCATAACCTTCTAGATGACTTTTTTTAATGAACTCGGGATATTTAATTTACTACAGAATTATACCTACAAGCCGAGTACTATGGCAACAATTATGAAAGCGCAGTATAATCCATTCACATATTATTGACACCAAATAGACGTTTGGATGATATGCTTCTATGACTTTGACATTTTTATCCTATCTTCTCAACATGTGTTGAAAGTAGATAAGTATAAAATAAAACAAGATTTCAAAAGTAGCAAGATTGCAAAAATAAGTGAATGTGTTATAGGCTCGGTATCTTGTTTTATGATTGACCTGCTACTAAATTCGTAGATGCCCTTTAGAGGTTTTTTACGTATTCCCGTTTTCTATTTTTTTTCGTGCAGAATAACTTCTTAATAATCGAATTCGGTAACGACAAAAAAATCAATATGTTAGTTGTTTATTGAAAATGTTTTCGTAATATTAGATATGCCTTGGAACAACATCATAACTTATACCAGAGAATCGACGAAATCGGTTTCCCGAAATTAGAGAGGGACTATGTGAATATGATTCTTTTTCTCTACTGAGAAAACAAACTAACCTTAATAATTTCCACTCTAGTTGGCGCATTATTAAAAATAAAATCTATTAAAGCACACGAGAAAATGTTGGCGACTTGAAACATCAAATTAAACTTGCGTGTCAAAGTATTATGCCCAGAACACTAAACAATATTCCGAAAAAACTATGTATAATGTACTGCTATGTTTAAGCGAGAACGAAGGGCATTTTGAACATTTGGAATATTTAATACGAAAATTTAGTGTTGCGTTTTTTTTTTGTACTAATTAAATAAAGAGGCTTTAGAGTGATAGATGTTCTAGGTACAGTCGACCATGAAGCTATTGAAGAAATACATTGTTCTTTCAAGAATGACGATCGCTTTCAAAATGTGGAATAAAAGTTTCAGGTCCGTGTTTAAAAAAAATTGATTTGGTAACGATAACTCAGTTACTAAAAGATATCTAATGAATAGCGATATGCCATTTTGTAGAGATTACAAAGGTATTAAACTTTCTAATTAAAAATTTTCCTCTATCACAAATAGTTCTCGAAATACAGGAGATTGAAGTTCTCAGCAATTTTCAAATTTCAATTATCAAATTCATCATTTAACTTGGAAATCACTGAAAATGTGGTAACCCCGAAGTGGCATTTTAAAGAAGCGTAACAAAAGGCAACTTTTTGCTAATTTATCATTTTAGAGATAACAAAGGTGGGAACACACACCCTTTACATACAATATACAGTATAAACCATATCATTCAATAACTTTTTAGTGGGAAACATTCCTTATGAAGCCACAGAAGAAAAGCTTAAAGATATATTTGGAGAAGTAGGGCAAGTTCTGTCATTTAAGTAAGTCATCTTAAAAACAGTTCTTACAGTATTTTACTATTATGTGTGCTTAATTAGGCTAGTTTTTGACCGAGAAACTGGTAAACCGAAAGGATATGGCTTTTGCGAGTACCGTGACCAAGAAACTGCACTTAGTGCCATGAGAAATTTGAATGGTTATGAAATTGGAGGGCGTAATTTGAGAGTAGATAATGCCTGTACTGAAAAGTCTAGAATGGAAATGCAAAACTTGCTGAACCAGCCCGCAGTTGAAAATCCATATGGGGAACCAGTGCAGGCAGAAAAGGCTCCAGAGGCTATTAGTAAAGCTGTAGCTTCATTACCACCAGAACAGATGTTTGAACTTATGAAACAAATGAAGACTACAATACAGGTATAAATTGTTCTATTAGTAGTATTTCTTTTATTTTTTTATTAGTATATTATTTTGTGACATTGATGTGTCTTTTCTTTATTCTGAAGAATAATCCTACAGAAGCTAGGCAGATGTTGTTGCAAAACCCACAACTAGCATATGCTTTGCTGCAAGCTCAAGTGGTAATGAAAATTATTGATCCTCATACTGCAGCGGTAAATATCTTTTTAATTGAAGTGTTTCGGAAATAATGTGAGTATTTTAGTCCCTGCTTCATCCAGTAAACCAAGTGCCAGCCACTCTTATGCCAGGAGACAAAAATGTTCCTGTCCAAGTACCAATTAACCGGGAGTACCAGGCGCCTCCTCCGGTACCAGTTGCACCCCCAAGACAAGAATTCCAACCAGTTCCTGCTCCAATAATGCCCCCAGTCAATTCATCTGTTCCAGTTTTTTCAGGTTAAAGTGATAAAAATTCTAAAACGTTGTATATTAAAGAAGTAATTTTTTTAGGTCAAGACATTGACTTGAGGTCTCTCTCGTTAGATCCTAGAGGTGCAGTGGATCCAAGGTTGACTCGCATGGCTGATCAAGATATGAGGCAATTGCCCACAGTCCAGCTTTCTAACCCTCTTCCACCCATTGGAGAAAAGTAAGTGTTTATTTACACTCAAAATTGTGCCGTATATTTTATTTTATCCTTAATATGCGTAGCCTTACGTCGACATCGCAAGTCTCAGAACTTGCTCATAGGTAACGTATTTGTTCACTCTTTTTAAATAGAAGAATATGATTTTGAATGATTGCGAAAAAAATATTTGGCATTTTATTTACTATTTAAAGTTTTGCCAATACGTAACAGTTATTTATCTAACAAGTGCGGAGAGTTCTTTACAACTTGCAATTGAAGTTGACCGAACGACACAAAGTGTTGTTTGGTCAGCAATCAAGTATATGCACTTCCGCACGTGTTAGATACAAAATTTTTCCTATTAACGCATGTGTATTTTCTTTGTGTTTTACAATTTTTTAAACACATCTATTTTAACTTTGTTGTCTTCTGTAAGTTTAGTTAAATATTAGTGTGTGGTAATAGTTATTTACCTAACAAGTGCGGGAAGTAATGCTTTACCGCACGCTGATTGCAATGACCGAACGACGTGTAGCGGAGTTCGGTCAGCAATCGAGTATTAATTTCCTACGTACGCATGTGTGTTAATTTTGTTGTCTTCTGTAAGTTCAATTAAATATGAACGTGGGTTAACCTTTACACGCACGCACGTGTGGTAGGTACCTAATTAATAGCGCTAACTGTCGTCTAAACCCTAAAGCATTCATATAAGTATAGAAAAACGCAATCAATTTATTTCAACTCGGCAAAAAACAACACAAGAACAATAAATGTATGCCAAAGTAACGCTCAAAATAATAAAGTTTTAAATTGTATGTAATTTGGCTTTGCGTGCGGTAAAATTTATTTACCGCGCACGTGCGGTAAAGTGCTACTTCCCGCATGCAAATTCGTGCGGTAAAGCGACTTTACCGCGCGCTCGTAGGAAAAAATCTTTACGCTCACACATGCGGTAATAGTATATTATACAACAAGCATTTTATGAGAGTCGTTATTCTCGAGGGTAACGTTTCAGCCCACGAGCAAGCAGTGCCCATGAGTGGCACAAGTTGCCCGAGAGAATAACGCTCATTAAATGCGTGTTGAATACTATACTTTATCCACGACCAAGATTCTGGTTTTTCTCAAATTTGATAGGTTATAGATGCTTCAAAGATAGTTCACAATTTTAAAACCACGACCACGACTGGTTTCGCTAATCGACGGTCCGACGTTTGATGCCTCGATTGATGAGTGTCTAGTCGCGCGTATGTTCATTTTAATGCTACGAGGGTGGACGGTAAATTATGTCATTTTGTGGCCTATTTTAAGTATTTTTCAGTGAAAAGTATATTTTTTAGTGAAAAAGAAACACTGTAACGTACATTTGCTCAATGTATCCTAATAGAAGGATAAATATTTGAATTAACCAGTGGTAACTGCCGATGTCATGTTTAGGGCAGTTTACTTTTTGAGTTGTCAGTTTTCTACGACATGTTTCGTTAGCAAGACAACTCGTTATTCACTTGTGAATCATGGTCGTTATTCACATGTGAATAAAGGTTAGCGTTAATCTTGAGAATGTACAAGAATAATCTGATTATTATAGTATGGTCGTGGATAAAAACTTTTACACGTATGTTATATTAAGGGCATTTTCATTAAATCTTCCTTCTTCCAAACCTAGTTTACAAGACATGAAGTTTCTTTGCATTAGCACTTATGCAAAGAACGACCTAATATTGTGAAGCTATCAATTTACCATTTCTCCAAGAAGGATAGCCAGATGGAAATGAAATGTCCATAGTGGCTCAGATGTCCGATAAATACAACGGCGATGTGTACTTTCACAGTTTCGTGTGAATGGTATCAAGAAATAATTGGAAAGGGCGACTGACCAGCTAGAGCTGAACTTTTTTAATATTTTTTTGCCGAGCAGTTTCGGCTGTTAGGCCAACATCAGCGCATAAGATTTGTCGGGATAAAATGTACAGGCGTCTTAGATTTTAAGCCCTTTGAAATTTTCTTGGTTTGTCCTTTAATTTTTTTAAATTATACAAATTTAAGAGGTTAGTTGAAACAGTAAAAATAAAAAAAAAACAAAAAACACACATTAACATCACAGAAAATCTGTTTTTTACAATGTAATTCATTCACAGCTTCCAGAGAGATCCGCGAGATGTCAGGGGTGGAGCTGCAACGTTTCCCAGTGATCCAAGGCAGGTTGCTAGAGCAGATCCACGTCAAAAAGTGGCACGTAAGTGTAAATTACTATACAGGAATATTCAAATTCACCGATCATCATTGGGATCGCGTAAACCGTAAGAGATACGACTTTGATTAAATTGGGGCAAAGATGCGCATTTAGGTGCATTACTATTTACGAAAATTAGCATAAAATAGCTAAATGGTTTGTATTTTATTTCTGAACTCAGATCACCACTTCTTACTTATATTCTAAAATAGATTGCACACTTTCTGCTCTTCACGACTGCGTTGGTAAATTTTTCATCTTTCATTCACATCATCTTCAGTTTTATAAATTTGATCTTTAAATTTGAATGTAAAAAATTGAAATGTCTTATTATTACAAGTTCAATGATACGTATCACGTGTGTAAAAGTGAAAAGTAACAATTTACCTATGGAATTTTGTCTCTAGGCCTCGATATATATCCGATATATACAGGGTGTCCGAAAATGTCGCGCAAATATTTCGAGGAGTGATTCTAGAGTAAAAATAAAGGTTACAAGTTCCCATAACATTTTTTCGAAAACTCGATAAAAGGTATTTTCTTTAATATTTTTTTTGTTTCTTTTCGATCAATTTGCGTGCAAAACGCACGAAATTTGATGTTCATCCTTCAAATCTAAAGGGCTGGAACCGCCCTTGTCATGTACTTAATAACTAGAAACTTTTTGCTAATTTCAATCACACAAGATAAAAGACCACTCAAAATCACGCAACAAAGGTTTACTTGTTGCACCTTCGTAAATTGAACCGTTTTCGAGAAAAACGACTTTAAAGTTTGTCTTGCACATGCATGACAATTGATTTATTTTATTTTCAACTTTTTAACGAACTGTGCCTTGAGAACAAGTGCTATACAGTTTTGTGCATTTATGAGATCAAAGACAGCCATTTTGAAATATCAAATTATTTATTTTTTAATAAAAAACGAAGAATCTAAATAATTAATTGGGCACCGACACGCCATAACTTACAACTCATTATTTAATATTAATGACAGCTCTCACTTTTTATAATAGATTATCGAATTGCCGTCCGTCTTCCTCAATGCATAAATTAGGTCTAATCAAAAAATTACGACGAACTCGAAAAAAAATTCCCTCCTTTTGGGCAATTGCATCACAATTAACGATAATTAGCTATTTCACCTCTTGTGCGCTGTTTACTGGCGTCTGATACACTAAGGGTTTTAAATGGCCCCAAAAGAAAAAGTCCATTGGGTTTAAGTCCGGCGATCTGGGAGCCCACTCTACATACCGACCGCGTCCTATCCACAAGTCAGGAAACGTTTCGTTTAAAAATCTCCTTACAGCTAGGCCATAATGTGGAGGAGTTCCATCTTGTAACAACCACATTGAATTTCTCACGTGAAGGGGACATTTTCCAGCAGAACAGGCAACTGATTTCTTAAGAAATCTAAGTATGTTTCACTATTGAGTCTAGGTGGCAAAAAAATATGGCTCGATTAAATGATCTACTATGTCAGCCCACACGTTAACGGAAAATTTGTTTTGAAAATTACGTTCTACTGTCGTATAAGGATTTTCTTCAGCCCAATAATGTTCATTATGTGGATGCATGAACTTTTCGGTAATGGTAGGGATGAAGGAGTTGTTCTTGTAATACCTCGTGCACTGAACTTTTTGGATTATTGTCCAATTGAGTACCAATTCTTCTTACACTGAGGGTAGGGTTATTCTCGATGAATTGTAATATGCGTTGTTCAACTTGAGGCTTTCTGGTTCGTCTCTGTCGACCTACGTCATAAAGGTTCCGCTTAAAAGATCCCAATTCTCCTAATCTGGTGTGGATAGTACTAAATAGTCGTGACTACGGAATTCTTCTATTTGGGAATGCTTCACCAAAAAAACGTTTTGCTGCTGACGCATTGCCACCAGCTACACCGTAATAATAGTGCATATCGCGTAATTCATTGTTGGAATATGTATTATTATCCATTTTACTCACTAATTAGCATTCAATTCACGAACTAGATTTATTTAAAACAAGTTATTAATAATCTGTCCAAAATGTTTCCATATTGTTATTTCTGTTCCCATAGAAACGTCGCATATTTTGTTCTCAAGGCACACTTCGTTAAAATGGTGAAAATAGAATAAATCAGTTGTCATGCATGCTGTGCAAGACAAACTTTAAAGTCGTTTTTCTCGAAAACGGCTCAATTTACGAAGGTGCAACAAGTAAAGCCTTTTTACGTGTTTTTGAGTGGTCTTTGATCCGGTGTGATTGAAATTCGCAAAAAATCAAAAGCAAAAAAGTTTCTAGTTATTAAGTACATGACAAGGGCGGTTCCAGTCCTTTAAGTTTGAGGGATGAATATCAACGTTTATGCACATGAACAAGAGTAATTAGCGTGACAAATTTGATTAAGAAACAAAAAAAATATCAAAACAAAATGTTTCAAAAATCTTAACTTTAAAGTGGACCAAGGAATCTATGATCAACAATGTTTGCTGCATAATGTACCCCTTGCAAAGCCATACTTCGACGTCTATAGAAATGCCTCTTTACTTCCAGAGGATGCTCTTTTAAATTGAGTTCTAACTTATTCCATATTTCAACTGCAATTGCAATGGTTGTTGACGGTTGCTGCATGCGGTCCAGGGCAATAGCGATCGGCGCCAATCTACTTAAGAGATCCGTGGCCTTGATTGTGATGTCGCTGTCATTAACTACTTTTATAATTTCTGGGTCAATCACTTCTTTATTATCCTGTCATATTTGGACGAGAATTCCTCTATTGTTTAAGTAGGATTTAATTGATTCATTCATAGTATTTCATCTTTCTTCTTGGGGCATAGCGAGCTTCTTACCTGGAGCATCTTTATATAATGCAGCAGGAACATGTTTGTTCCTAAAGTATTTAATAACCTTTAGTACTGCTGAGGTAGCTGTGGGAATTTCAAGTTCACGAGCCAGTTTATTTAGATAATGTACAGAGCATCCCTACTGAATTATATTATCCTCTGCTGAAACTCCACTTTGCATCTGTTGCACATTTGCTGCATTGTCAGTTACAAACCTGCGAACTTTCACCTGAAAGTCTTCTTTAGCACGTTGTATGGCTTTTAAAGCAATATTTAAAAAAAAAAAACTATTATGTGAGGATCCAGGCAGTATCCACACAGTTGGCCAAAATAGAGCTACACTTCGATGTAACCATACTGCAACGAGCGGCTCATTGTGGAGTGGAAGTTACTCCAACTCCAAAGATATGCAATGTGTCTGATCTCTTACTTCTTCTCCACACTCCTGCTTTATTTCTCTTTGTACTGCCTCTAAAAGTTGCTACGCTGATGGGCTTCTAAAACCAGGTCGCAACGTAGAAATCATTTTTTTAAATTCAGAATGGTAGCATGGTGGAAGGGCGTATTAGTTGCATAAAAGTATTGGGTAATTTGCTGATTTATCTTCCTTGAATAATTACTAGATGTACCAATTACATCTGCATCAGTTATAAAATAACTGATAAAGTTTTTTGCTTCTTTGAGACAGGTTGCAAAATAACTTCTCCAGATAAGCATTCAGGGACCAAACCATCACCTTAAAAGATATTTCTGCCTAATATAAACAAAAACACTTATAGGTTATGAATAATTATCGATCTGACTGTTTGCTTGTGGAAGGCAAACTGAGCTGTGAATGAGAACTAGATGAAGCCGCTTTACTTCTTGTCAGAGCTTTTGATAATATGTTCTTTCATTCGAGATGGAATACCTTGCATCTCTTTCTGGCATTGCTTACATCTCGCTCAATTACCTCAATTTTTTGTAATACTACATACAAATGTTTCCCAAATTAAATCTTTTGGTTTAGGCATACTGCATACAGATTGCGTAAGGTGCTGCTTGCCAAAATGATTCTAGAACGTCTAATATGTCTTAAAACGAGTAACCAAACGAACGTAATAATAAGGCAATAAAATAAGAAACCGGGATACCCATGCACCTCTAAACTTTATCGCTACGGTGACGCCAAACCAACCTTTTCTTAATTGATCTAAAAATAAACAAATTTTACCGGGAATAGTTTTATAAATATCAACGATATACAGGGTGGCCCAACGAAAACTTTCCATTGATGTTTTCTGCCTTATGAAGTTGAAAACACGAAAACGCCCGGACCCGTCAATTTAGTTTCGAAGGGGACTGTTTCTCTGATATTTATAGCTTTTCCAGATTAACCGCAAAGTCTTCATTTAAGACTTTTACTCTAAAAATCTTAAATGGAAAGGGGTGTCAAGTTATACATCATTTTAAAGGGCATTCGATTGCCTTTTCAATGCCACCTAACTGTTTAGAATCGAATGGTCTGTTCTCGAGCGAAAAAGGGTTTTTATGTTATCTTAGGAATTTAACAACACTGATACGGAATGTAAATTTAGAAAATGTTATTGCATTATTCCTACCTGCACTTTGATGTTTTGTAGTTTAGTAATTGTCTTTTACTTTTATACACACTATCTTTTAAAAATGCTTTACAGTATTCAAGAAAGAGTTGACATTATTTCGCTCTATTTCCGAAATAAAACGTTTGTGCTAACCGGGCCGCAAATTTGTTTAATCAACCATATCCTTATAGGAACGTATCCCATTCTTACGTGAGAGACCTGGTTGCCAAATTTCAAGAGACTGGAAGTGTAGGAAATAAAAAGAGGATTGTTCATCATCCAGCAATAAGAACAGAAGCAGTTGAAATAGCTGTTTTGGGACACGTCGCGATGGAACCTGCAACCATCACTAGAAAATTATCAAATTCATCAGGTGTTCGGCGTACAAGCATCCAGAGAATATTAGGCCTCTTTCCCACGGACGTTTTAAAGTCGACCGGCAAAATATCGCTAAGCAAAAAACGACCAAAATATTCTATAGCACTAGTCTATAGGGGACCTTTTAGACAAGCGCGGTGACGGCAAAAAACGATCGGTTTTTTGCCGTTCAAAAGTTTCTACAGAACCTTTTTTTAATAACGTATAAAACCTGTAATAAAATGCATTTATGGATGTTCCTGCCTCCACTGAAATTAGGCAAGCTAAGTAAAAGTTACATTTTAATCAAATAACCGCGTCCAACCCTCTTGGGCAAGTAATACATTCTTAACTATTAAGTGAAATTCTTAACTGCTTTAGCATAAACATTTTCAAAACTTTTGGTTGGGCTGCTGGATTCATTTAATTTTTTTAATGAGTTTTTCCAGAATTTGTTTATATATCTTTTTTTTCGGTATTTTTTTATTTTTTGTGGATTTTAAGCCTCTACACCCTCGGTTGCTCAGGGTCGCTTGGGTCGAAACGAGGCTTTAAACTTAAACACGTTACTGTTTTTTATATTTAGTGAATGTTTCCCTAATATTACAGCGCAACCGGTTCAAGCTGCCGTGGTTCAGCCGGTCAGACCACCAACTCAAGCCACTGGTCAGTCTCCGATTTCCTCGGCTAACTCTGTGGCTGCCAATGGTATGCCTCCAGGGGCCTCTGATCAAGAAAAGGTATGTATATTTATTATTTTCTTCATGTTTACCTCTTTTATAAGTTAAAAAGTATTTGTGTACGTAATGATATGCATAAAGATGGTTTATCGTCCTTTATGTGAGATATCTGATCTAGGTAGTGGGTTTAGAACAACAAAAAAAAAACTCTAAAAAAATCATTTATAGTTAAACCTCAACCCCAAGAAGACTGCAATAAGCACTGCCTAGATTGAGAAACTATTACACCACATTGCATACCATTTCTATCACCATATTTATATTACCTTGTTTTTTTTCTAGGCCGCCTTAATAATGCAGGTGTTGCAATTATCGGACGAGCAAATCGCCATGTTGCCGCCGGAACAGAGGAACAGCATTCTCGTGTTGAAAGAGCAAATCGCAAAGAGCGCGCAAGGGCGTTAAAGGTTTGCTAATAATTCGTAAATATTTTCATGTTTCATTAAGTATGATATTGATTTAACGTAAATTTAATTTAGTTTTGTTTTATCTCAAAAATATAGAATTAAAAAGGCATGATAAAATATTTATTAAACCACACGTGAAGTATAGTCGCGCTACAATTTACACTTTCTGTTATTAGAAGATCGGAATATGTGAATATGTAGTTTATTTGATTTGTACATGGTATAAAGCTAATTTTAGCAAATAAAGTTTGGTGAATACAGCGAAAGTTTCGGTTGTTAAGAGAACATAATAAATGAAGAAAATGTTTTCCATTACTACTAATGCTAATCCGGTAAAAAGTTTATGAATTAAAACTTCAACTATTAGAACAGAATGTCAGGAGGTACTTTTTGATTGAATTTAAACTTTCCAGCTTTCAAGAAACACGTGGAGAAATATAAAAATTAACAAGAGTTAGAAAGTCTATTTCCATAATATTTAGTCCTAATCTATATACAATTTTGTTTTGTTTTTTTAATTTAACTACAATTCTTAATTTTATAATATGTTTACACAATACATAATGTGTTGTCGTTGTACACAGATATTTGGGCTTCTTGCATTATACGAAGTCGTGGACCTAGAGGAATACCCATTTTTTGCAGCCTTTCCTCGCTTAGATAAGGTAGCTCGACCATTCCAATCTTCTCAGTTTCGAATAAATTAGCGTATTTCTAAAGACCAAAAACAAATTAGTAGCTAAGAATTGTTCTGTTTATACAAGATGAACAATAAGGTATTCGAAAACTACATATTTATTATTACTATTGAACCTACGGGACTTTCTTTGGTGAGAGTTGAAAGAGGACGTCCAAGAGAACAAAATATCGTTGGATTCACTCCAATCGGTCCACTCGTTATAAAGTTACTGGCGGCTAAGTTTGGAAATTGAGAAAACTTAGGAAATACCCCCTCCCCTTTTTGGTCATTTTCGAAAAAAATGATGGTATTTTCTTTGCTGTTTTTGATCGGAATGAGGCGATTTTTAGTCCTCTATGAACGCAACAAACATAATAAGAGTGAAATTAATCCCATTAGTGGACTTTTTTCCTATATGTCTACAAAGCGCGTTCTAAAAGTACCTAGCAATCGACCATTGCAACGGTTTATCTCCGAAACTATTGAATCTACAAAACTTTCTTTGATGAGAGGTGAAAGAGGACATCAGAAAGAAAAAAAAACCATTGAATTCACTCCAATCAGTACACTCGATTTTAAGTTACATGCGGCCTAACTTAAGAAAAGAGAGGGAATATCCCCTTTGGTCAATTTCGAAAAAATAATGTTCATTTTTTTTTTGCTGTTTTTGATCGGAATGATTTCAATCCCTTATGGACGTAATAAACATAATAAGAGTGATATTAGTCCCATAAGTGGACTTTTTTCTAAATGTCTCTAAAGCACATTCTAAAAGTACCTAAAAATCAACTATCGAAGGGGTTTATCTCCCAAACTATTGAACCTATGAAACTTTCTTTTGGAGGGTGAAAAAAACATCAAAAAGAAAAAAAAACTTTGGATTCACACCAATCGGTCGACTCGTCCTTAAGTTACAAGCGGCCAAAATTGAAAATTGGGAGAAAACGGGAAATACCCTGACAATATTGGCTAGTTGTATCGCCGTTGGTAATGTCCGCCGCAGTTATGAACGAAACCTCAGCATGAAATTCCGATCCACGGCTTCGAAGCCTTGAAGTGGACCAATAGGAATTCAGGAAAACACGTTAGAATAAATTTTGACTGGTGGAAAGCTGCTACAGTCTTATTATTAAGTGTTGAACATACCTCGTATCCCAGTCTTCGTAAAAATAGTCGAACTAGAGGGGGCTCATCCCCAAAGAATTTCGTCAGTTTCTTTACTCGGCTCGGATTTGCTAGTGTGGGTAGTTCTACGTTCGTAGCGGGCCGTGACGAATGTGTTCTAAGGCAGAGAGCAATAACAAATTAACCAAATTATGCGCTAACTCGCATTTATCTAATTACCGGATATTTAGCATGTTTGTTTGGGCACGGAGAGCCGCCACTTCCTGCCTAACCGACTCGATTTCCTGAATTACTAAATGCTGTGTCCTCATTTCGCTCGACAAGTGAGCGACGCTTCTGGCGAGAGTCACCACGTGAGCCTCCAGTCTTTGGAAACGATGATTTGTTGCCCGAGGTTCCCGACCTCTTCTTCTGTCTTCAGACGTTCCTCTGACGTAACGTCTTTCTCGTCTTACCGAACTTACCGACGATGTGGGTAGCGATGACATACTTCCATGGCTACCAAATTCATTTCTTACAATGGTATTACGTCAAGAAATTTATTGCTTGAATTGTATGTAGAGCAAAAAAGTTTCTTCGCCACTAATTTATTGATAATTATATGCATTAGTTTATCTTGACAGTTTTTTTACCACAATGTGCATGTAAGTAGTTAGCATATTTAAATCCCTTTGCTCCATCTAGCCACTTTTGTTAGTTTTGTTCAAATATATAAGTAATTTTTGGGATAAATGGGCATGCTTTCGACTAATTCGTTACACATACCGTTTTTTATTTATTCTTGGGTCGGATGGCTGGTAGCGACTGTTTATTCGCTTGTTGACACCTAAAAACTTCAAAACCTCTGAATACATGTTCTCTAATCCTTCCAACTGTTTTCTGATTGCTTTGCTGTCGTCAACGCTCAAGTTGGCTTCGGAATCGCTTTGTGCGTCCAAAATTGACTCAAGCGATCGCGTAGTGGTCGAGGTGAAATCGGTGCTGTCCAAGCCAAAGACTGAAAGAATAAAAAGTAAAATAATAACTTAAATGCTGCCAATACAGGTGGGTGTTGTTGACAACACCGATATATTTTTACGATAGCGTATTGAATTTTATGAAAAAATAATAGAAACTGGATCTGAAGAAAAAAGCAGTTTTAACATTTAATTAAATTGACATATTACTTGTTAATAAGTCACTATTGCCAGCAAATACTTACTTTGTTTTCCTTTTAAAGCGATATTGTAGTCAATTTTCTTCGACTGATTGGCCAGCTGTGAGTCTGCGTAAATAGACTGTCGAGGATGAATCTTTCCCTTACATGGTTCATAGTGTAAACCGTTCTCAAACCTGGCAAGTAAAATTATTAAAATTAGCAAAAACATATGGAATACACAAAGAAATAGTTCCTTAGCCTTTTTTGTTCACAATATATAAAACTGTACCATATATCTTTGTTTGCTTCTCCTACTTTCTTCTGGTGTTTAGAATTATAGATAGTTTGGCGTGAAGTGACAAAACTCTATTAATGTTATCGTACCCTTTATGCTTTGGAGCAGATTTTGGCGTTAATGTGGGTGACAAATTGTCCCCACCAGATAATGGGGGAAGAGGAGGAGTAATGGACGACAAACTCTCGCTAACGTTGGATCTTGCTGTTCCAAAGGTGCTGTTGCGTATTGATAGTTCCATCAATTTTGGCTCGAGTATATGTCTCAGTTCTTTTTCGACGATATCAACCCATTCTGAATCGTTTCCTGAAAATTATAACTCAGTCTTTTTCACTGATCAAAAATTCTATGTATTCCTAAAATTTCCATAGATATTAAGCCTGCTGGAAATAATCTCACTAATAAACGTGATGTCTAATGTGATTGCCTGAATTTAAGTGTTTGAACGAGTACCTTGGTCCTTTGCATCTTCAAAACCTCTTGGTGAAGTGCGAGCCGTATCGGTTCCGTCATCTAACGGTGGACGGCGTCCGCTGCTATAAGCTGCACTACCTCTTCCAGAGTCTATATTAGACCAAGCACGTTCCCTTTCGACTAAAAAGTTTTGCTTTCAACTAATTTTAGTGTTTCAGTTTTTGGAATAATGCTTACTTGCTTCATTTTCAACTCTTCTTTTTACTTCACGTTGTGGAAATTCTGATGCTACCGCTTGACTAGTCGCCACCTCTTGATGGACATTCGGTTGATTTTCTCCTTGATTGAGGGTGCGCTTAGGAAAATGTTGATTCGGAATGTTTTTGTTCGCAAGGCCTTGGTTGTCTTCCTGATTAAATGTCATTTTATTGGTTAAAGTTATGTTGGCTTCTAATATGTTTCCTAGAGAACTTCTTCGAACATTTACCGGCTGTTGTAGATTTCCGTTATCTAAAACAAAGTTGTAGCAGCTACGTATCAAAGTCCTAAAGGGGACTTAATACCAAGAACCTAACTAATTTTAATCACAATGTTCTATTTGTATTTGATGTGAGTATTTATATGTAAATTAAACTACTGATAAAGTTGTGAGGATATAGATGCAATGAGGCTTTAAGAGGGAAGTTGCTAACTATTTTTCTTTTTCAGGTTTTCCCAAGTTCAAACTTAGATTTAGATTGTGGGGTTTTGACAAATTTGGAATGAACCTAAAACTATGTGTGTGGTGGGTTTGTAAAGTAATTTTTGTCAACCGTTTAACGTTGTGATTGCTAATGAACGCAGTCAATCGAATGCGAAATTCGACACTTTGCTTCTCTTTAGTCGCGAATAGTAAAGTGTTTTCTGTACTTCTGAGTATAGTAGTTCATAATAAACTTAATCAGGTTTTGTCATGCCAGTTTATTGTATATACGTATTTACTTACCTACGTCAGCGCTTTCACTATCCAATAGAAGATGTGGATGAGAAAGAGTTCTACGTGTTTCTAAATTCTTTTGCTTTAAATTGTCTCTCTCTATCTGTTGAGCACTTCGTCGTTCAAATCCAGTCGCTATTCCATTGTGTGAGTAGTCGAGCTTGTTTTGAGTCTAGTGAAAACCAAATTGATATACTACAAGAACATTTAACGCAACGGTCACTACACTGTTTGATCACTGAACAATTATATATGTTTTTTTGTTAAAATTCGCTTTACATGTATAGTTAAAATATTAAAATTAATAGTTTCTTTTTTTTTAGTTACGTTGCAGTTGACCAGAAAACTCTATATGTGCATTTGTGATAAAAAAAATGTAAACGGACGTTACCTGTGCTACATTTTCAGAATTTACAAGGCCTGCAGGGTGCCTCATTGGTGCTGATGGAGAATACATAAAAGGCACGTTACCATGGCCTCGGTATTGCATTTCCTTCTCAGGTCTAGGTCTTAAATCTTGGGTTTGTGGCCTAAATTAGTAAAAAAAACAAAGATGCCTTCTCAAATAGTTAAAGTGTGAATATTTTATACGTAAATCTAATGTGAAGAGTGTGAGACACTTTGTGTTTTCAATTCTAAAACTAAAAAGTGACTCACCTCGCCTGAAGAAAGTGATGGAACTGTTGCTGCTGATGGCGCAGCTGTTGCGCGTAATACTGCGGCGGCTGCTGCGGCATATGTTGCTGGTGTTGAAGAACTTGCTGATTATACTGTTGAGGTTCAGGTGCTACAAATTTATACTCTCAACTAAACACACCACGTTTTTGTGGTTATTAGTTAGCTTCCCTATTGTAGAGAACAAATGATGATCTCGCTTGGAGCACTTATTGGGTCAGAAAAACGAACAAATATATTTGGTTGCAAACGTGCAAATAATTACATGTATAAAGGATAATTTATATCGGATATACTTTGTTGATACGAAATTAATTATTTTTTTGACTAAATAAGAAGCAAAATAATAGGCCTACCTTCTCCGCCATTGTGTTGAACGGCCTGCAGATCTCCAGGTGATGCAACTCCTATTGGATTTTTGGTGTTCTCTGTTAAATTGTTTAATTCAGAGGTCATATTCTTCTCGGAATCTTTACCCCGAAACTTTCCAGAAATTATACCTTTTAATGCGTGGTACGTCTTTGTTACACTCCTGAAATTGAATTTTTGAAGATTGAATTGCTTATCTATATCTTAATTTTCATAAAGAAGACAAGTGTCTTTAATAACTATTCAGTGCTTTTGTGAAGGTTACCAACTAGATTTAATGCAATAAACAAATTTGAACCAGAGTGACGTCGAGTCAGAGGTGAACTTTATAGATTGCCGATGTTTTGGCAATATTTTCATTTCTTTCTCTCAACGTCAATTTCTTACGGCTTGAATATTAAGAACTATTGATATGCCACATATTCAAGCCACGATTGAAATGTGTTGTCAATGGAATATTAACATTTTTAATTTTTCATCCAAGTGTAATGGGACTGTGTATAGGGACATCATTTTAAGTCGCTCACTCGATTAGCAGATTTTCTGTTACTCTCTGTTAAACTTCATGTTCATTTGATACATGGGGTTATATAGCATCTAAGGCCGAACTTTTATCCAGGCTAGATAGCCAGGTTTGACAGATACGACGCTATCTTGAATTTTTTTTGTCGAAACATACGTATTATATTTATGAAGGAGCAGATTACCGACATATATAACTTCGTATATCTATCTCAAGGCGTTTCGATTATACAGGGTGGTAAAGTTGTTCAATTTCGAAAATCATTTTAAGTTGTTCACTCGATTAGCGGCTTTTCTCTTACACTTGAATGGAGGTCGTATGGCATCTAAGGCCGACTTCGGACCCAAGGCTAGCGACTTTATTGGCTGCTCCGTTTGACAGATGTCTTGATTTTTTTTTAATGGAAACACACATATATTTATCTACAGTCTAATAGTGCTAAAGGAGCAGATTATAGAATTATATAACTTCGCATATCTATAAAAAGTGTAACAGGAAAACTGCTAATCGAGTGAGCGAATTAAAATGACTCTCGAAACTTTTTACCACCCTGTATAATCGAAACGCCTAGAGATAATTATACGAAAATACGTATTTCTGTAATTGTTCCTTCAGCTCTAGGAATTGGTGAGGCATTTTTATCGCCATCGGTTCCACATAAACTCTCACTACCCGGAATGCCTGTTGAGTGCGGAACACCTTTTTGATACTTATGAGCCCCTTCTTCGCGGAATGGGGCCCCACGACTACGTGATGTCGTTTCCTGACCCTGTAAACGCCCAACGGGGTAGTGGTTTGAACGATGATGTTTCGGAGAGAATTCTGGCTGCCGGTACTAAAACGAATATATAATAGTCGCACCAGCATGCTGTGGCAATCGCCATATATTTAACGACTTCGTATACAGGTTTAATCTGGACCTACGCAAACTGGAGAGTAGAAGCTCCAATCACAGTATCTCATTCGTCAATTCTGACTCCTTCGTTTTTCCTTTTTAGCTTCCTTCTTAGCTGAGCGGTTCAAACCAGTTGGGAGTGGGAACCAATTCCGGATCACCAGACCTCATTGTAGGTGCAGTGTACATGCCCCCCTCCTCGCCGACCGTGGCCTACGAGGACCTTGTGCACGTCATGGGGGACGTGCTCGACCGGCACCCGGAGACTAATCTTATATTCTTAGAGGACTTTAACTTACCCAACTACGTTTATACTCTTGTCCAGATCGATTCAAAACCCATGAGTGGGGGTTTCAACACTGTTGGAGCCACTGACGCTTCAAACTGTTGCTCGGGCACAAGTTTTCGTATCACGAAATGATAAGGAACGGGTTATCCAGGATTGCTCTCTGATTTTCATGAGTTGATTCAGCATAATAACGTTCGTAATCACCGAATGACCATACTAGATTTCGTTTTTTCCAACATGGCTAATGTAAATTTACGCCCGAACCCCTCTCCGCTGACTGGCGTGGATGCTTATCATCCGCCTTTGCATGTCGAGTTCAGGGTGAACGCCACTTCTCAGCATCTGCCACATGTGCTCAACCACAGGCCAAATTACAGCAAGGTTAACTTCGATTATTTGAAATCGCATTTTGAGGCGCTGGACTGGAGTTTTCTGAGGGAGGCCTCATCGGTTGGTTATTGCTCGATCAAACATTAATTATCATAGGTATAGTGCCCTGAGATCTGAATCGAAGTTGTCCGTAGAAAGAGACTATACTGCCTTCATAAATACTACTCAGCATATAGTTGTGGAAAATGTCAAAGCTTTCTGGTCCTACGTCAACCAACAGCCTTGCAGCTCTGGATACCCAGCACGAATGGCCTTGGGGCTTGCTGAGGCGTTCGACCCAGGCTCGATCGCCAACCTCGTCGCAGGGTTTTTCGGCTCTGTTTACGTGGGCCATGCTGTATCGCCCCGGAGTGGGCCTGGCACCCCCCTGAATGGCTGCGGCCGCGGCTCTCCCGGCTTGTCCTCCCTGGAGATCACCAGCTCGTTGGTTTTCAATAAGATAGTGGACCTAGATGTATCAAAAGGACCAGGCCCTGATGGTATCCCTCCATTGTTCTTTAGAGAGTTCCCTTCACTCGCAAGCCCACTGAATTATTTGTTTCAGTTCTCGTTGACTTCCGGCGTGTTTCCGCTGGCCTGGAGGAGTGAACACATCACACCGATCTACAAGGGAGGTAATCACGAGAACGTCAGTAACTATCGTCTTATCGCCGGACTGGATTGCCTCTCAAAGATTCTCGATCCCCTTGTGCTGGACCATATGTTGGTTGTTTCCGAACTGTTTTGTCAACCAATCAGCATGGCTTTCTTCTTGGGAGCTCCTGCCTCACCAATTTGAGTGTGTACTCCTCCTTCTTGTGCTCCTCGGTTGATGCCGGCTTCCAGGTTGACTCTGTTTACTGCGACTTTCGGAAGGCCTTTGACAGGGTGAACCATGATCTTTTGCTGTCCAAGCTGAGTCATACGGTGTCTCAGGAGGGGTTCTCAGGTGGTTGTGCAGTTACCTTACCAGCGGCCGTAGGGGCAAGGTGAAGGTGGGAGGGCGGCTGTCACATGAGTTCGATATGCCATCTGGAGTGCCTCAGGGCTCTCACTTGTGCCCTCTGCTATTTCTGATATTTATAGACGACTTAACTGATGTGCTGGTGAGCTGCAGTTTTCTGTTATATGCTGACGACCTCAAGGTCTGCTGTAGGGTTAGGAGCGTCGATGACTGTGGTCGCCTACAGCTTGCTATCGATTGGATTGGTCGATGGTGCAGGGAGAATGATATGGAACTTAATATCTCCAAGTGCAAGGTTTTCTCGTTTCATAGGAAACGCCAGCCTCTGACTCACGATTACTTCTTGGACGAGACCTCCCTGCAAAGAGTCCAAATAATAAACGACCTGGGTGTTGTCTTCGATGGGGAGCTGAGATTTTTTGAACATATTAGTTACGTAGTGACCAAGGCTTTTAGAATGTTGGGCTTTATAATACGCCAATGCCGAGATTTCACTTCATGACACTGAGGCCCTGAAGTGCATATACGGGTCACTTGTTCGTAGTCACCTGGACGCTTATTCTATAGGAAAGAGTGAAAGTGAAAGTGAGAATTGCTGGCCAATGGAATTCGTCACAGATTTTTTTTGACCAAACAAGGTTGTCAAAATTCTCACTTTCACTTTCACTCTTTCCTATAGAATAAGCGTCCTGGACTACTGCTGTCCGGTGTGGTCGCCTAGTTTCGTGACCCACATGGGGGCGTTGGAGAGAGTGCAGTCAAAATTTGTTAATTTTCTTCTCTACAAGCTTAAGATATACAGGCGACCACTGAGCCAGGCCGAGAGGCTTTCCGTAGTGGGTCTTGACAGATTGGAGACACGTAGGATACGCATGACATTGTCGCTGGGTCACGGTATAATTTCTGGCACCATCGACTCGTCGGACCTCCTCTACAGTTTTCGTTTCCGCGTGGCTTCTATGGATACACGTTTGAACCAATGTTTCTGCTTGAAAGATCCCGAACTGAGCTCGGTAGGTTCAGCGTGATAAACCGAATTATGGCGGGATTTAACGAGAGAATCGATGTTGGCTTTGATCTCGGATGCAACGGCAAATTGTTTAAATATAAACTCAATCGCATTCTTGCCGAAATTTAGATTGCGTCCGGATGTCAGTCAGTGGCGTGGGCCCTCTGGCCAATTATAGTAGATTATGTCACTAGGAGTAAAAGTGGGTCTTTTCGTGCTGAGCCCAGAGATTGACGGCCGAAGCGAAGCTGGGCGAAGCACAAAAAGATCTTTTACTCCGAGTAACATATACTATTTTTTTTTCAAGCATGCAGGAAATAAAAAGTCTGTTTCAGAGTGATTCAGTTTTACAAATTTCTCTCATCCTCTTTCAGCGGGTCCAGGTACTTACCCAATTAGTGGTGTATATTATTTGTAAAATAAATAGTGTTAGAACGGTGGTTTTCAAAGTTCAATGGGTTTAATGGTATTAAATCATAACCAATGGTTTAGACGGTTTAGGTAAATTATGGTAAACTGAAAATTTGTAGCATATTATCAATACTAAATTAATAAAATCTGTCACATTGACAGATAAATATGATGACGCGCATGACATTTAACAGACAAACTTAGAATTCGAGAACTTATGCGATTTCGACTAATAACGGCTTCGGGTGGTGCTCTCGAGCCCCCTGAGAGTATTCCTATCCTTTGCTTTTCCAATAAGAATGTAAAGATGGCAATACACTGAGATCGGTTCTATCTAGTGTTCTAATAATTTTGGTGAAGGAAAATCGTTTATCTATGCGCCACCATGACAGTAGTGGTGACTTTTGACTTTACTTTTACTGCCTAGGACTTTTTTGCTCTCAGGATTAGAAAGCCCACTTTAGGTGTACGTATGGAGGAAACAAATGACGTATTTTTGGTCCGCTTGAAAAAAAATATTATAATTTATAGATTATAAATTTGTTACTATTTGGAACTCGTTCCGTAATGTACTGTTGATAAATAAATAAATAAATAAATTAGATGTCACACGCCCTCCATGTATCAAATTTTTATGAAGTATAACAGGAAAGCTGCTAATCGAGTGAGCGACTTAAAAATGATGTAGTACGTAAATTGGCTGCGTTACAACGGTTTTTAGTTATTTGCTCGAAAACAGTGATTCGTACCAAAAAACTTAGAAAGAGCTTTTTTCTTCAAAGATGGATGAGGAATTGAAAAATTAGATTTAATTTTTCTAAAAACCAGCGGCGTACCAGTTTTTCTTCAAATAATATGTGTCGACATGCAGCTATGCGGGCCACTGGCGAAAATAAAAATTATTTTTATCAATCGCAAAATATGCGCCTTCTATAGCAGTTAACATGCCAATTTTCATTAAAATATCTCTTAAGCTTTTGAATTAATCAAGACGTGCATTTTGAAATTCTGACTTCAACACCCTATAACTTTTTAACGAAATTAGACAGGTAACACAGTTATACAAAAGACAGCCCTTAAAATCGATAAAAAAATATGAGATTTTATTTTCGATCACTCATTATGAATCACCCTGTATAATACATACTTCTTAAAATTCATTGCATAATAAAGTTTCTTCTCTTTCATTTAAAATAAGTAACCTTTGCAAAAAAGTATAATCATAATAAAACATAATATACGTACGTATATTATGTTTTTGTATATACGTTTACGCACGTATAAAAGTATAAACATAATATCATATTTACCTAGAACTTTTTATAGTCGAGATTTTGTCATCTTGATCTTGCGACTCGTACTTCTGAGGAGTCTGATAAATTGCAGTTTGAGTATTTGGCATTTCTTGAGAATCAGGTTGAACTTGACTAGCAGGCGCGTGTTGCCCATTGCCTGGTACTTGAGGTTGGTTTCCATACAGTTCGACTTCTGGTACGTAAGAAGCTCTGTATACCATGTTATCCGAGTGAGGCACTCTTTGATTTAAACCAGCAAGGGCCTAAAGTAAGAAGAGTACATATAACATTAAAGAACAGTTAAATTAGTTGAAAAGTCTAATTTATTTAAGTTTATTCCCAGCTAATTTCTGACAAGCAAGTCGCATAAAAATAAATGTCATCGTTGCAACATAATTGATCAATATTTAACTGTATCAACCAACCAAAGTTGGCTCACAAACATGATAACTTACATGTTCAGAATAAGTTTGGTGGGGTTGCATGTGATCTTGATGTGTCCAAGCAGTCAAACGTTTCGGTGGAGCATCCGGTGCAATCACAGCGCCTTTCGACCGCTTTTTTATATCATTTAAGATTGGAATTTTGAAGTTCTTTTCGGTGCTGGATAGAGTTATTTGCCTTTCAATCTGGAATGTACATCACAATTTAATTGATATTGTTTGTAGTTTCTAAGCAGCATCCAACTTACAGGGAATTTAGTGGAATGGGTGTAGAGTTGTGCTGAGGGAGAAAAAGCTACTGTGGATCCTGGTATTCCTGGTTCGAAAGAAGGCGGACACGGTGGCATCCGATATGACGGTGACGTATGAACCAAACTTTTTGATTGGGGTCCAGATTTTGGTGGTTCATGCGTGCCCCCGTACACTAAAATTACTTTTTCCTTATTAGAATTTTAAACATCCCCCAGCCTCATAAACTTTTAAGTCGTTACTACCTCATTTATCCATAAATAAGAAAATATGTTGGTTATTTTGATACTTAATAATTAGTATTTTGGTATACCACTAAAGCGCAGTTTTTACTTGATTATTAGTGATAACCATCGCACAAGACTGCGTTTAATAGATGATTTAAAAAATGGGCTTCAAGATATATTGACGTTTTGCTCAATATGACAGGTTCTCACATTATTATAAAAAAATCGTGCAAAGTCCTAATGCTGGCAATTTTCAAATTTTATCTCAACAAAATTATATCTCAACTTGAACTTAAAGACCGACTTGAGATAAATCAAGATGACTTTGTTTTAATGTTCACAAGTTTGTTTGGGTACTGCCCGGCATATGAAGAAATAGAAATAATATTTAAAGGATCTGAAGCGCTTGATATAAAGACTATTAAAAAGCACTTAAATTTGCGTTATTCCTCGATCAAGAATATGGAACTTCATATTTTTGAACTTTTTAAGATGTTGGATGCAAAGAGTAAGTATACGTACACGCACTTTATTAGCGGACTATCATTGATCCGAAAGTATATGTGTTATTTTTGAATATCAGCTATGATAATGAGTTTTTTTTGGCAGACAATAAAATAAGACAAGGAAAAAAATTACTGTTTTTGCAGTAGTGAAAAAAAAATTTCACAGTTCAAAAAAGTTTCTGCGCTTGGTGACAACCAAGACATCGATAGTCAAATACCTCCTGCTGCTCCTTTTTCTTAAAATTCATTTAAAATATTATGAACTGACCTTCCACGTAATGTAAGTAAATGAGCAAAAATAACAACGTTTCCAATTGAACGACAATTGAATGTCTTAACCATGAGGAAAATCATGTAATGAATATCCTTGAACGTCTTTCTCTATGGTTTACGCTTTAAAAGCACCAACGATCTATGATACTCATTCCAATGCCTAATCAAGGCAAAATAAAGTCATCTTGTTTAGTCTGTTAACACATCCTTAGCAAATTTACTAAGTTGACATTTCAGATGTTGAGTGATTATAATTTATTATTTTTTAGGTAAAGGGTATCTGACCTACGATGACCTGAACGCAGAAAGCTCTTGTAAATTAAAGCTTTTCCAAATTCAGGAGTGTTTCAAGTTTGCCAGTTTACAAAAAGGGGTTCTGCATTATTTCGACTTTAAAGATATTTACATGAGTGTGCACGAAGATATGTGGAATGAACAGTAGGAAAAAAACTTCAGTACGACCGCAACGCCTAAAAATAACGTTATATAATCCTACTTTTTATAACTTGATAGGTATTTAAGAGGTGAAACAATAATTTAGATACAAAATGTTTCAATATACCTTAATAGTAATTATACATGTAAGTACTTTACGAAAACTTAATTTGTATACAAACTTCATGCTAAAGGACATAATTAAAACCACTTGTTACAAGCGACCATACCAGGAGTAAAATAACTTTCCCCACAGTTGACCACCTTCCTTATACCGTATACAATTCGAAATAATTCTTCAGCAAGATCAACTACCTACTAGAATCCAAATAATAATTTGATTCAAACGAAGTGTAACGGTGTTTGGAATATTAACTTACCGGTGTCTGCAACACTTTTATAATCCAGGATGAGGTGAGCCTCAATCACTTGGCGATATCACAAAAAGCGTTACGCCTCAATTTCACCACCTAAGAACAAAAACCGAAGTCGTAATTAACTACGGCATTCTTGTCGCCGAAACAAAGGTGCACCTCATTGATTATAAGTTACTTGAGAACAGCACCTGACTGCTTGATGCGTGTTGGTTCCACAAGAAGGTGATGCCGAGCGTGGTACCGGAGAGGATCGTACGAAGTCGGCCCGAAAGAAGAAGGAAACGGTTCGAGGTGAGGGCAATTATTATCGGGTTCATATGAATGTAAAAGGTTTCTACGAGCGATGGGAAAAGTAACTTCTTCATTACCATTAATGACTTTTTAAGGGGAACGAACTTTAAAGGAATAGTTGTAATGTTGATATGTTATTCTTTTACATTGGTAGTAGGAATTGTTTTTAAACAGTTGTTTCTGTTAAACGCCAAGAATACGATGGATTGGACTGGACAAAATATAATTAGATTATTATATTTTTTGTAATCATACCTATAGAAGTCTATAAAAATGACGTTTTCAAAATTTTTAATTTTCGAATGGTTTCGAAAGTATTCGCAATAGAAGTCGAAATTTTGAAAAAACGTTTTTTTTTTCTAGTCTTAATTTAAAGAAATAATTAAAAATAATTGGCACTTCTTCATAGCCACTTATTGATTGCTCTCTACAACGTGGGATTTTCAAATTGGAATCAACATCAACTTATTTTTTTTTAATAGGATCCAGGATTTTTAGGTCGGATTCTGAATGTCCTTGCAATTCTACTTTTATAAGGTAATATGCGACAACTAATAATTTTATCAACTTCTAGGTTACATTTTGCTGATTTTGTGACTTAGGACTACCGCCGACTTCATAATTTTTCTTTGGCCGATAGTTTAGTTGGATTGGGTTCAGTCTTGGCACACAGCAAAGATTAAACTGTTTGATTGGTGATAGGTACCGTTGGACACTCTGTGCGTACCTATCACCAATCAAACACTTTAATATTCGTAGTATGCGTAGCGGCGAAGATTCAGCCCAATCCGACTAAACTATCGGCAGATGAAAAAGTGAGAAGTCTACGGGGGCCAAAAAGATCGTGACCAGACGACTCTACCAATAAATTTTAACAAACAAATGACAAAACAAGCAAAATCTAACCTAAAAGTAGAATTAATTGTTATGATCACCGAATGTAGAGTTGCAATGAGATTAAGATTCAGATTTATATTCGAAAATACTAGCATGGCGTTAGCAGCAGTTACGTCATTAGTGGGTAGCGGTTATTGTAGAATGACTACCCTAAAAGCTCGATACCATCTAGGTACAGGCGAGTAATCAATGTAGATTGTTTCGGCTGGAGCTCTGTGACGCAGAAGGAACAGATGACCCACTGCGTACTTTATACCCCAAAAACATTCATGAGTTGTATGGACACGAAGGAAGATGTTTTGCCGAGCGCACCAACTAGCAATTGGCGCTGCCCGGGGTGCGAGCCTGACAGTGTGAAATGGGTGACCGGCCATGTGGCTGTAGGAGACCAGGCATCACATGGAAAATCAGCTACTGGAATAAACATATAGAAAACACTGAACATCGGAACATGGAACGTCCGCGGTCTGATTCAAACAGGGAAACTGGCCATAGTGAAGAAAGAAATCAGCAACTATCCCATTGTCTGACTTTCAGAGACTCACTGGAGAGGTTCGGGACATTTTGAGACCCGAAACAAAAACATCGTCTTTTACTCCGGCAATGATGATTCGGCTAGGAAAGGCGTTGGAATAATTGTGAATAAAAAAATCGAACACGCCATAACAGAATATAGAGCAATCAATGACAGAATAATCATCATAAGGCTGCAGTCCTCTCCAATCAATCTAAACATAATACAAATCTACTTCCCTACGACAGATGCACGAGATGAAGATGCAGACGAAGTTTATTCTGGACTAGAACAACTAGTAGACACTCTTCCAAATAGAGAAATCACTATGATAAATGGTGAAGGTAAAGGAGTAATTGGCAGGTATGACCTGCGTACAAGGAACGCAAAAGAAGAACGTCTACTACAATTCTGCATAGAAAAAAAAAATTCATCTCTAACTAGAGCTTCACGAAACCGAGACCGAGACTCGCGTAATCTCGGTCTTGGTCTCGTGGTAGCAACTCGAGTCTCGGTCTCGCGAAAAAAAAGGTAGCATCTCGAAAAATCTCATTGTTTCAATTGCATATTCAATTTTCTTTCCGTTTTTGTGTATGAATGTTTACTTAAAATCAAAACTTGAAATTATTAAGAGTTCCAAATTCTTCAGAGTTCCAATTCAACTGCATTAGACATGCTCGTAGGTCCACCAATGATGCTACTGAACATATTTTTATAAAAAATATGCGTCCTGTATACTTAGCTATCGACACATCTATCTGGTTTCATTGAAAATATGGAAATATTTCAAATCAGGTTTTATATTATGAATTTGAATATGCATTTCGAAAAAGTACCAATACTGCAAAATGGAAAAATTCCTATTTTTTAGCTTTATTTTGTGGTAGAATGAAGTAAGTCACAATAGTCATCAACTTAAAAATTACCCTGTATAGAAATAATACAATTCTTTTGAAAACAAAAAAACTTCATTATCATATTAACTGGCTAGTCACACTCAGGAGTCAAAGAACTTATTTAATAGTTGATAGTTATTTATAAATATAAAGGGCAAAAAGTGACAGTTTACACATGTCTTAATCGTCTTTCTTACTCGCTTTAGGTCGATTTCGTTCGTGGTGAAAACGCATACTTTATCGAAAACAATCGAAATCCCGTTTTTCTATAAAATGAGGAAAATAGAAAACTCAAGTAAGTATGTACTAGAGAACTTCTATTTTTTCTAAGTGTCTTTTGGCCCTAAGAATACCTATATGCAACGCACTATTATAAGGGCCTGCTCGTCTGCTGATTATATAATAAAATCTTGCAAACGAATGATGTTGTTCGAGACCGAGACTCTCGAGAGTCTCGATTGGCAGTATATATCGATCTGCGAAACCGAGACCGAGATCGAGACCAAGACAGTCTCGGTCTCGGTCTCGAAGTCGATATTAAAGTCTCGGTCTCGATCTCGTGAAGCTCTATCTCTAACACAGGCTTCCAACACCACACGAGAAGGCTCTACACATAGACATCCCCGGGTGCAGGGTGCAGAAATCAAATTGATTATATCGTAATAAAATCGAGATGGAAGACCTCTCTATTAAAAACGTACGAACGTTCCTCAGTAAAGACTGCAATAGCGACCACCAGTTCCTCGCGGCACAACTCCGCATCAAAATCAGTAAAGCAAAGCCAGGGAAACCAACTGTAAACTTATGGTTGTCTTAAAAACTCCGACAGCTATAAAGCAAGGGCCAAAGCAAAAATCGCCAAAATCAACTCGAGCGCGAACACAAATGAGACTGCTGACTCACTGTAGACCAGAACAAAAAAGACAATAACTGACGCTGCACAACAAGAAAGGCAGAAGGTGACGAAACAAAGGAAAGCCTGGATAACCCAAGAAACATGGGACAGAGTAGAGCGGAGGAAGCAACTGAAAGTGAAAGACAATAACAAGTACCTAAACGACATTTGTCTCGAAATAGAACAACACACACACGAAAACGAAACGAGGGATATGTTGAGGAAAATTAAACAAATAACGCGCAGCTTCCGAAAATGGTGCACTGCTGACTGACAAATCTCAGATCAAAGAACGATGGAAAAATTACTGTAAACAACTAATGGCAGACAATAGCGACCGAGATAACCGACCGCAAACAATACAGTTCGCTGGAAGGGAGCCCTCAGTCCTGAGGGAGGAAGTAACTGCTGCAGTCAAGAAATTGAAAACAAACAAGTCGCCAGGCGAGGATAACATTGTCTCGGAAATGATAACAGCTCTGGGCGATTCGGGGATCGATATTCTGCATAGGATCTGCCAACTGGTGTGGAACATGGGTAAATGGCCCGAAGACACGACTAAATCAATTTATGTCCCGCTCTATAAAAAAGGATCGCGAGAGATCTGCGACAACTATCGAACAATAGCCCTCATCTCACACACAAGCAAAGTGCCGCTCCAGATTATATCAGAACGTATAAAGCCTCACATCGTGCCTTAGCTACCACCACAGCAAGCCGGTTTCATGCCGGGACACGTGAACAAATATTGAACATCAGACAAATTATAGAAAAGGTAAGAGAGTTCAATGTGCCAACATACTTGTATTTTATAGATTATGCCAAGGCCTTTGACTGCGTTCAATGGCACAATCTTTGACGTATTTTAGATGAAATGGGCGTACCAAGGCATCTTATATCTCTCATCTCTATTACTATTTACATCTCTATGAAAATAACAGAGCGTACGTAAGAATGGAAAATGAGCTGACAGACCCATTTCAGGTAGAGAAGGGTGACAGGCAAGGATGAAGTGAGTGCTGTCTTGTTCAACATCTATGGCGAATGGGTTATGAGGAGAGCATTGGAAGACTGGACTGGAGAAATAACACCGGGCGGCAAAAAGATCAACAACATTCGCTCTACGCTGATGACACTACACCAATTGCGGCATCAGAGGAGGAACTTTGCGACTTGACCAGGAGAATAGAGCATTTCAGCAAGGAGATTGGTTTGAGAATAAATAAAAAGAAAACCAAAATTACGATACTTGACCGAGCTAACAACAATAGACCAGAAATAAAGAAAATAAATAACATCGACACATTTAACACTTTCATTTATCTAGGTTCATTAATATCCAACGAGGGCGGATCCAGTGAAGAGATCAAAAGGAGAAGCTCCTTAGCGAAGGAAGCTATGACTAAACTAACAAACATACGGAGAAGTCAGGAAATATCGTTGGCAACAAAAATGAGACTGGTAAGGAGTCTGGTCTTCTCAATCTTTCTCCATGGGCCAGAATGCTGGTCACTCAAAGTAACGGACAAAAAGAAAAATTACGCCCTGGAAATGTTCTGTTGGCGTAGAATGCTGAGAATCTCGTCGACGCAAAGAAGAACCAAAGAAACCAAAAAAGAGACTAAAAAGTAGCTGAAAAAAAAACTAAATAGTAGCTGAAAACAAACTAAATTTTTTGGTCACGTAGTACGGAGAAAGGGCCTTGAAAGACTAACCGTTTAGGGCATGGTAGCCGGAAAAAGACCCCGAGGCAGATCTCCCACTCAGACAGAAGAGAGAAAAAGAGAGAGATTAGAGAATAAGACAGAAAAAGTAATTACTTCGAAATATAAATTTTGGCACTTATCCCCTCGACTTCCACTTCCACTCTTGAATTTACCACTGCTAATAGACGAATTCCTGAAAATATGCTGAATCATCATATTCACCATTTGTAAATAATATACAAAATCAGCTTTATTCATCTTATATCAAATGTGTGATTCAATGATTCGAGAGACGATGACCTTCTGGCTGAGTTGTCCCCTTAATTGAGACACACCCACATCTGAGGAAGACAAGAATATCTCGGAGGAGCTGATCGTTTGCACTCAGGAGATACAAGGTCTGCTAATTCCGCGACTCAACCACGACAAAACTCTGCAATCACATCAAGGTTCGACAGGGTCACTGATTTTGTTTCTCGGACTCGTGCGGCGGACCGATACGCCTGTGAATGGCACGCTTTAGATTCATATGCTCTAATTTCTTGGTTTTGTTTGCATCCGTCTCTTTTTGTTTTTTAATTATCTTAGTCGTTTGTTAAATTAATTGAATATTTTTTTTGTGTTTATTCTATCATGTGTTCATCTAAAAAAAAAACTGAAGTCAGCCAGAATTACTAGTAGATCTGAAACGGTTTCATAAAAACAATTCAAAATCGAAAATGTCATAAAATGTTCCTATTTTCATTTTTTTTATAAACTTACCATACTGCGATTTTTTTTATGAACACTACTTATTAAAATAGTGCATCAATTGAGCCATTAGATTAGTATATAAATACCTGAATGAAATTAACTATTTTGTTTCTCGCCAGTTCATTGCTTTCTTACCAAATAGATAAACATAAACTTTGCCCTGGCGGGCATAAAGTGCATTTTATGCCCGAGTGGGCATAAAGTACGTAGGTACATTTTAGGATTATCATAATAATTTATTGTTGAAAAACACTAACATGTACTGGTCAGACATAAAAGTTTGTATGCGCCCCGGGGTATTAGCAGATCGGCCCAGACGCCCTCGGCTTTTCTAAGCTCGTCGCCTTCAGGGCATAAACAGCTATGCCCTTGATTCCTAAATAACTATTATCTCTCACCAGTGCGTTATTGTGTTTTTACTGCTTATGGTTACCAAATACATAAACATGAACTTTATGTCCCCGAGGGCATAAAGTTGGTATATTTTACGATAATTTTGATAATTTATTGTGGAAAAACACTAACATGTACTGGTGGGACATAAATATTTGTATGTACCACAGGCATTAGCATATAAATATGTCCTTGGGTGACTTAGGAACCCTCGGGCCCGAGACCCTCGGCTTTCCTAAGCTGGTCCCCCTCAGTGCATAACCATCTACTTAATGCCCTTCATAAGCCTTTCATAAGCTCAACTTCTTATTATACCATACATGAAAGGAACTTCAGAGAAACTTCGACGCATCGCGAAACAGTACAACATACGAACGGTTTTCAAAACTGAAAACACATTAAGAAGCGTACTTTCTAAAACCAAACCGGAAAATTCAAATCAGCAAAAAGATTCTACCTAACAGATCCCGTGTGAGTGTGGCATGTCGTACATAGGAGAAATCAAGCGTCCTTTGCTTGTAAGAGTTCAGGAACACAGAACTCATACGGTAAGAGGAGAAACATCGGGACAACAAAATCGGGAATTGCAGAGCACGCTTGGTCCGAACATCATAATATTAATTGGTAGGAAGCCAAAATTGTGCCTAGAGAACAGCAGTGGAAGAAACTAAAGTTTAAGGAAGAAGTCTTCATTGGAAGCAATGAGGGCGTCTTTAGTAAACCAATTCGAGACATCTCTTCGGTATGGCATTCGTTGATACGGCGTACAAGTGCTGGTCGTACAAGTGTGGGCGTGGTTAGCTGTGTTAGTACATAAGCAAATAAGCAAGTAGCCTCGAGCTTAATGCTCAGTTTCACCTGAAAACGGGCAGAGATTCCACTGCTCGAAACGTCGTGTCAAAAACTCAATAAAAACAATGGGAGTCGCAAGATGTTACGCTTAGTACATCATTGTATACCACCTTTAAACAAACGTTTCATAAGCTCGTCGCCCTCAGGGCATAAACATCTACTTAATGCCCTTGATACATTAATAATTAAATATTGTCATAGTTATTTTAAAAAATGTACTCACAGATCCACAATAGGGATTTTCTTCATTAATGCTGAAACAACTATAACGCAATTAAAACATAAATTAATATACATTGGACGTCAGATGAAAACGACTTTCAGATATATCAGGATGTGAGGGCCGTATTTTAAAAAAATAATAAGTTGACGCAGGTTCCCAAAGTCGAAAAAACTGACAATGCCACTTTAAAGGGCATTAAAAGTTGCTGGGGAGGAGTTCCGTCAATTTTGCGCTTGCTCCAATGCACCCCAGCAAAAAATTTGCAAAATTAAGAAATTCATTTTTTTTAACATCTAGAAAACCAAAAATGCTTCGGAATTTCTAAACCTGTATTTCTTAGAGCTGTGATTGCACAATTTTTTTCCCATTTAGCCAAATCTGTACCTCTTACTGCTTTCCATACCCCACAGTGGTCCTCTTTATTTAAGAATACGATTGCGCATAAGAATATGAAGTTAAATCACGCCGGCCTTAGTCGACACATATTTTGAAAGGGTCGCAATAGTTTGAAGCCAAGGATTAATTTAATCATAAAACGCCACTCTGGAGGCATATATAAGATATATTTTCTTAGACTATTATAAACCTAGCCTTATAAGAGAATATTACTCGGGTGTTCGTCTTATATTTCAGTATAAATAAAAAAAAAATGAGATAATTTACATATATTGGTTGATCATGACTTTTACCCAGCATTTAAGTTCTCACAATCAACTAGATCCTTTTGTTGTATTTATTGTAATTGTAGAGTGGTCATAAGTAAGTCGAACGACTTACATAAGAAAACATGTGTGCATCAGTGCCCAATAATAATCTACTTGCTGCTGGGTTAAAGTTGTATGCACAATGGTAAATTTGAGATATTGTATTAGTTGCTGCAAAATGAAACTTTCCAAATAGCATTATAGAAAAAATAATGTATGTTGATCAGCCAGTATAATGTAAGAAATGCACAGTGCAATGCAAAGATTGTGGCACGTCAACTTACAAATTTTGCATTACACGTCAGCCCTACACATATTTTGCACTCCACCGGTATATGATTACCCAAAAATTATATACTACACCTACAAGTACTTACGATTTTGATCAATTAACTCTATAAAACATCGTCACGCCACAGCACAGCATGGCTCCAACAAAAAATAACTATCAAATCATATACATGGTGTTCCTGATATAAAATGTGTCCGAACAACTATGAACCAGATAATTTGAATGAGTTTCATATGTACCCTGTATATGATTTTAAGTGAAGTCAATAAATATTCTTAACATAAAATATAAAAAAAATAGATCTAATAACGAATAGAAATGCCTACTTAATGCATTCAAAACATGCATTGTATCTATCAAATATATATAAAACGTATACTTGCTAACACGGTTTCTTGTAAATTATACACATTATGTTCTAGATTAGGAAGCAGATTTTACCATTATAAGCTAAGCACAAGAGCTTATATTACGCGTAGTAATTTTATTTCAATTATTATTCTATTTTATGGTACTTCAATGCAGAATATAACAATAAAATACCGAAAATTAGAGTATACAATTGAAGAAATAGCAATTTTCGTTTTACTAATCTTTCTACCGTTGCAGTTTCACATCTTGGCTGCTTGATGATAGTAAGTTTCTAAACTAAGTCTTATTAAGATGTAGATGTCCACAAACTTATATATTTAGACCGCTCTCTCAACAGTCTCCAAGTTAAAAACAAATAGAACAAAAACTCGAAGACACTCATCCATTATTCACTGGCGATAAACACCGATATGTAAAACTATACACAAATAAACAAAAACATTTTCAATAAAAATCATTTAAGACTTTCAGTTACAATTTAACTCCGTATATCATCTACCTAACTTAGTTTTAGCGGTTGATTAAGAGGCTCCATCAAAATCTGCATGTAAGCAGCGTCTTTTATTCATGTATCATTGAAACTCAATATCGTTTTTTTTCAATCGCTATACATAGTTGTTCCAGAAGTAGTAATCAAAGTAAATGTATCTCTTACTTTCATTTGGCATCTAATAATGCAATATTAGAAAGTAATTTTTAGCGTGTCCTACTTAACAATGGAATTTTACAAGAGGTAAAAGGTCCGAAGTTCAGTAAATGGGAAATGCTTACATATTTTCCATTTAATCCACCTTCTAACTTCTACTGTTTACTAGAACTCCAAGTGGTAGATTCTTATGTGACAAGCTCTGTAACTGTACATACACGAAGCTCTCGAAAAAAAAACGGTACACTTTAAAAATGTTCGGACTTCTACTAAGTACTAATGCCAAGTTTCCAAACATTACCCAAGTATTGTTAAGTGGCACTTGACACACAACAGAGAATAGATGTGATTTTATGTCAATGAATGAACATCTGCAAATGTTACAATCAAAACATCATGTTGCTTAAGTATGTAGTTCTTAAAAATCATTTTTGAGCGGTGGGCAACTCGAAATAAGTAAGATTTCCTACAATAAAAAAAAACGGTAATAATAGCATTATCTTAATATCGGTATTTCAACAAAAACCGGGAAGGCTTGCGCCGATCTTTTTCTTCGAGAATCTTACTCTATATATTACAATTTGAGGCTTTTGTAGCAAAACACTATATACTTTGTATACATCGTGTTCCAGAAACATGTTGCCAAACTTTAACCGGTTATAGAGAACCCAAAGTCATATAAGTTTTGCTTATAAACCCCAACTCTTAAAAACACCGTTTTGAGATACCCTGTATCTCAAAGAAATAATTATTTAAGAAATATTTTTCAATAAAAACGTCACCAGAAATCATGCAGGTAAAACAAAATTTTATCTGATGATTGTTAAGAAATGCGATAATAAATAAAAATATCACTATGCATAACTTTTGCTGTTTACCCATGTTTTTCATGATAAAATACAATTTAACATCATCTGTGCTTAGCGTCCTTTATTTACTAATGTGAACGTTTGGATAGCAGGTGTAGGACAAGAAGCTACTTCACTTTTTTGAAATTGCCAACGTTTCGACCTTTATTTGAGGTCTTCCTCAGGGCTAAAATACAATAATTGTATGTACAATGGCGGTAAAAAACAGTAATTGCAAATAAGAAAAACGACCAACAAAAGTACACAAATTAAAACACAATACATGAGTAACAATAAATTCTCCTATTCTATTGTATGGGATCCGTGCATACAGTACGCGTCTAAGTAAGACATGTCCGTAGATGTGTAAGTACCGATATGGTGCGTTATTTTAACTTTCATGACAAGCTTTTCTGATTGAAAAAGGTATTATCGAAGTGACCATAGACAACCCCAAACAAGTGGAAAATATAAAGCAAACCAATTAAAAAAAAAAAAATTAACAGCAGACCCCGTAGTAGTTTTTAAGTTTTAACATTTTGACTAACACGCATAGTTAGATCTGTTTGTGCGCGTAGTTTGAAACGTGATTTTAATTTTAAACCTTTCTGTAATTTTATCAACTGTGTCAATGGCCATGTAGTCTGAGAGACCACAAGGATGCCTCGGCTGCAATGATGTGCCAGCCTGTCGCCAAAGTGTATGCCCGATGTATGAAACAACGTAGCACCCTGAAGAAGGCAATAAAGGTATTGCCGAAAGCTTGGTAGCTGAAGAGCTTTATTCTTTTGATGCCCTGACCAATTACCCGAGAAACTTGCTTCTTTGTAAATTCTCCGGTCCAGACTCTCACCATATGAAAAAGGTAAGCTCGACACATCCTTTTTATTCCTAAGTGGGCTTTTGCAACTTATATCTCCACGGTATGCACGGATCCCATACAATAGAATAGGAGAATTTATTTTTACTCATATATTGTGTTTTAATTTGTGTACTTTTGTTGGTCGTTTTTCTTCTTTGTAATTAGTGTTTTTTACCGCCAATGTACATACAATTATTGTATTTTAGCCCTGAGGAATACCTTACATAAAGGTCGAAACGTTGGCAATTTCAAAAAAGTGAAGTAGCGGCTTGGCCTACACCTGCTATCCAAACGTTCACATACAATTTAACTAAAAAAGACGCACATTAAAGCTTTTGACAAGTAACCTTACCTTTTTTTTGTGTAGAAAACATGGGGTATGAGGTTTTCAGGATGGGATTCCAAATTGCTTATTGTGTCCCAATGGCGTAGAGATTAGGAGTAAAACAATTCCACGCGACCTCAAAATCTACTGCACCGGCACATGAAAAAAATTGAGCTCTAACTCTCATAAAGTACTGGTAAAACGTGTACAAAAGTTAAATCATCTATCTCAAAATTTGTATGATTCGAACTCTTAAAGATTGGCAACACCTTTCTGACACACCCTGTAAAAGTTGGGTGAATATTTTTTTCCAATTTTTATAGCAGGGACAAAGGTCAAAATATTTACAATTTTATAGCTCCAATCGAGACCAATATGATAGCAAATTTCACTGGCAGCACTAGGACGGACTGAGTGTATTTCTATCCTTTGCTATTGCCCAGAGAAATTATAAAGTTAAAAAAACCCTCGGTTCGTCTTAGTGGAGCCAATGGAAAAACTATTAATTTTTCAATATAACTATCTGTTTTATTTTTATTTCAATGGCGGTTGCTTTTTCCGCTGAGAATTAGTTAAAATGAAACAAAAACCCTAATTACAAATAATTGTCCATTAAACTGCTTCCGTATTTGCTATAGTTTTGGCAGATTTCTGTATTAAAAATTAAAAAAGTTTCACCCTGTATAGATTCGCACGTTAGGACTGTTACACAATAATAATGACCATGCAAACTTCGAAACTCTGTAGCATTCTATCGGCTTTGAAATGGTTTCACAGGGAGAAATAAACGGTGTTATTGGCTCCCTGTACTATTTGTCAGTCGGTTATAATGCGACGGTACTTTTTAGGAGGACCTCCGTCCTCAGTGTCGCAAGAGTTGTTGTAAGGATAGCCGGGAAGGAACTTTTCGAGTTGCTCGTCAAAAAATTTCTCCAGAGCTTTGGCGTCAGCATACACTTGCGAATCGACCTGAAATCAAGCATAATCTTGTATTAAGTACCCGATAGTACAACAATAGGAGAATACATCTACGTTAGTAAGCTGCCGTCTTAGTCACTAAACGTTAAAAAAAAAGTTACAAATTTCTCACGGATAAATGTGAAGGGAGGTAAAGAGTGGAAGTAATAATCGGGCCAAGGCTAAAGCTCGTCATTTTGAGGTGGATCCTTAGGAAGTTGTGTATATATGCATATGAATTAAATTATTTCATTTAACTTTTTGCTAATTATCTCAAAATTTAAATTTGGGCATTTATTACTTTCAGTCTTCAATTGTCAGGTAAGAACTTGGATTCGGTACACAAGATAAAAATATGTATGTTGCATTTTATGAAAATTTTAGGTATTTTGGAACTTATATTTATGGAACGGTAGGTAGTCGGTGTAGGACAAATAAGAAGCTACTTCACAGTAGCCAATACGTCAACGTTTCGATCCTTATTCAGATCTTCCTCAGGATTAAAAAAATATGCTCAATGAAAAATTCTACATCACACTCAATGCATAAACAAATCAATAAAGACAAAAATATAAACACCGATAAAAAAAACCCCATAAAAATACGTTTCAACAGTTAAAAGTAGTTTTGGTAGTTAACAAATTCATACAGTTGGATCGCTGAAAGAATGCCGATCCGATGAATGTATGCGACTCGTATGTTAGATTTGCCTGCCTATTTTACACCCAATAATAACAAAAAGAACAACAGATAAAATATTGTCTGGTGGCTACGCAGTACGTCCTCGAGAATTAGCATTGTCACATTAACTTGGGTCAGTGTGACGTGTTTTTCCTTAATTTTTAAATTGCAATTTTTCTGCCTTTTTTCACAGATAAAGTACAGCGAATAGCCAAATCATTTCTTTTTAGGACGAGAGGTTTTACAACCTTCTTATTGGTGAGAATATTTAACCTAATTCATAGAATAGATCGTGCTTTGATCAATGTAAACATGCGAGTTTCTGGGCATGTTTCCAGTTACCGCAACGGACAAATTTCGATCTGCATCGTAACGCGCAAATTCTTCACTTTAATCTGTTAAATCTAAGTCTAACGTAGATCAATTGTGCAGGTTCCTAATTTTTAGATAATGCCAGAAAAAAGTTCCAGGCGCAGCAACTTTAAAAAAAAATTACGAGTTCTTGGAATCGGTTTCATCTGTTCAAGAGAAGAGAGCAGTACTAAGAAACCTCAAAAGCAGAACGCAGAAAAAACTGCAACTGAGGTCAAGAAAAAGATAAATCCATGGGCAATTGGCATTTAAATCAAACGGTCAACACAAACTGCAAATGGGAATATTATTGTCAAGTGTCATAATAGAAAGAACTTAGACTTGTTGAAACTGGAGGCTGACACTAAATTACCCGACTAGGAGATACAAATTGCAAAAATAAGAAAGCCACATATCAAAATAACAGGTTATGAGGGCGATCTGGACAAGGATGAACTACAGCTGCGTCTCAGGAAACAAAATTTATTCATAAACGACACAGATGAGCTCAATGTCACGTTTGTAAAGAGTAACAAGAATAATAATTTGTCTGTTATTTATGTTGAATGCTGCCCAGATTTGTATCATAGGATGATGTCAAAAAAAAAAAAATCTTTATAGAATGGGAAAGATACCCAGTCTACGAAGATCTCGCTATCACTCGCTGCTTCAAATGCCAGGAGCACTACCATAAGGCCGCTGTATGTGAAAATTAACTAGTATGTGGATATTGCTCCTCAAATCATAGTGTCCAGGACTGCCCAAAAACTAAGAAGTCATGCAACAACTGTAAAAGTGCCAACCATAAATATAAACTAAAATACAATACGGATCATTCAGCAAACGACAACATGTGTCCCCCTTACCTGTACTTAATAAACGTTCTGCGAGGAAAGACGGCGTTATGGTAATGTTAAGTAACCAACAAGAAACTGAATTATTGAGTGAGCTGGGCGTAACTTCAAATGACATAACACATGAATCCCTTGACTGTGATATAATTCAAAGTAGAATCAATGTGAGTAGTAAATTCTTTAATTTAATGCATATGATATTCGTAGCCTTAGAAAAAACTTTGATGAGTTTATAAATTTTTTTACCACTAACAATCTGCATTTCTGTGATGTTTTGGTGCTAACCGAAACGTGGCGAGTTCCCGACATTCAGCTGTATAATATTGATGGATATACGATGTTTTATAACCAGGCTAGTTTAAATAAAAATGAGAGTATGGTCATATATACTAGGTCAAGTTTGGATTGTCAGATTGTCTATAAAAAAATGCCTCCATCTAATAATATGTTAAGTAATCTAAGTCTAAAGTTGAATGATGTAACTATTGGTGTATGCTGTGTGTATAGGTCTCCCTCATCCAATACTCCGCTATTCATCCGAGATATCCAAAATTTTCTTACCGAGAGAACTAAAAGGTTTGTGCACCTTATGCATGGTCTGATCTTAATAATGTTGTTAATCTGATGTGGAGGAATCTGCTCAGAGCTTTATGACAATATTAAAAGGAATACTTAACAAATCTCTAATTAAAAACACTTACCAGAGTAATTGTAAAATTGGAATATTAAATAGTATAAAGAAAAAAGATAAGATAAAAAAAAATCTTCTAAGAAATTATACTGAAAATAATAAAAAAATGTTTAAAATATATGGGAATATTCTTTATAAAATAATTCAAAAACGTAAATATGATTATTCTAAAAATAAAATCAACACCAGTGGCTCAAATATAAAAAAAAATATATGCAGTGATTTCTGAGGCGACAGGCGAATCTACCAAAAAGATTAATAACTATGAACTGGATATCCGGAATAATGGTGAGAGGTTTGCTAGCATTCAGGATATGGCGGACTTCTGCAATGATTTTTTCACAAATGTTGGATTAGATATGCATAATAAAATTGAAACTCGAAAAGAAATGACTGACCCCCTTTTTGTGTCATCATCTTCCACGTTTGTAAGAGCAACAAATGCAAACGAAATAACAAAATATATAAATTCCTTAACAATAAACTGCTCAACGGGCCCTGACAATATAGACGCAAAGATTTTTAAACTGCCTTATCAATATCTAACACACCCACTTGTACATATTTTTAATCTAACATTTAAAAGTAAATAGTGTTACGATTCGCAGCAACGCCGCATGGGAGGCGGGGCAACGCATGGGAGTGTGTTGGTTGGTGGAGCTTCGCGACCTATCCGCGCTGCGTCATGGCTGACACGAGTGATTTATTGCTCGTCTGGCTTAATCTAGAAGGCAGTTGTTTACAACCGTTTTTTTATGTGAGATTATTCAAGAATTCTTATAAAGAACTTTCTAGGTTTTCCTGTAATTTTAGGATTGTATATAAAAAGCGTATAGAGCGCGCAGGGAAATAGTCTTATTTTAAGCGAGCTATAAGTAAGTTAAAGTACGAAACGATATTAGAAGGCTATAAAGTGTTAAAGTAGCGAGTTATTTAGTAGTCGTGTGTATTTGTGGAATAAATAAATAGTGACTTCGTGTTAAATCGTTACACTGGAATTATTGAACCCCGAGTTCGCAACAATTGGTGTCAGAAGTGCGATTCCAGTGGGAATTTGAGGACTAATATTGCTGAACTGTAAGTGAGTGCTTCATTGCCGGACATTACGTGTTTATGCCAGTGACCAGAAGCCAGCATCAAGCAATGGAGGATCAACTTGCCGCCCTGCTGTCCCTTATGCAACAACAGAGGGAAGAACAGGAAAAACGTGATCAAGTACAGGAGCGACGTTATCTAGAGCAGAAGGAAGAGCTGGAAAAACGTGATCAAATTCAGGAGCGCCGTTATCTAGAGCAGAAGGAAGAGCAGGAAAAACGTGATCAAGTGCAAGAGCGACGTCATCAACAATTCAAAGAAGAATTAATAAGCCATCTCGCAGTCAGGGAGCAACAGTTGGAAGAAAGAATAATGCAATCCGTTAACGAAGGATTCGAAGCTGTCAACCAGAGGGTTCTCGAGCTAGAAAAGAAATTCCGGGAACAACTTGAGGACGACACCGTGTCTACAGAGAGTTTTAGCACAGCCAACGCTAAAATTAAGCCTCCCGATTATGACGGTACTACGGCGTGGGAAATTTATAAAACACAATTTGAGGCAGCTGCAAAAGCTAATGGCTGGTCCGAGCCCCAGAGAGCTACATCATTAGTGGTAGCACTTCGTGGAAAAGCGGCTGAACTACTCCAATCTCTGTCGGCAGCTGATCAAAGTAATTATGCAGTTTTAGTACACTCTCTGCAACTACGATTTGGAAACGAGCACAAAGAAACCGTGTTCCAAGCCCAGCTGAGGATGAGACAGCAGAAGTCAGGTGAATCCTTACAAGAATTTGAGGCGGACATAGACAGACTAATTCACCTGGCATACCCATCAGCCCCTGAATGTTTTCAAACGCAATTTGCCGCCGAAAGGTTCATTGAGGGAGTTCGAGATAGTGACATGAGATACCACTTACGTCTAGTAAGGCCCAGGAATATCAGCGAGGCACTAGTTCGGGCCCTGGAATTCGAGGCGTCACGAGTGTCATCTAGTTCTTCTCCACGTGTAAGAATGGTAACTTGCGATGACGAGGAGGATACGTCAAGGACTGAATCCATGGCCAGTCTACATAAAACGATTAAGGATATGGCAGTCAATATACAAGCCCTGTTGGGAAGGACGCCTCGATCAACAGACAATCGGGGCAAAAAATGTTTTAACTGCGGCAGACTGGGTCACATCAAGAGTAACTGCCGTAATAGGGCAAGAAGTCCGTCGCCGTCGTTTAAAAGACCGAGCGGCGACCAAGAACGCCCTAGGTCCCAGGAAAACTAATTCCGGTCAATGCAAGGGGGCAATTGACCGGGCCCGTTAAGACCCCCAGGATCTTTAAAGTCAATAATTTGGGTGGCAAAAGTCTTACAGTGGCCGGACGCATTAAGGGACAGAAAATCCAGATTACCATCGATACAGGAGCAGATGTGACCATTGTAAGGCCAGATAAACTTGTCGGATATACCATACAACCATTGCCCAATCCTATTATGTTAAAATCAGTCACTGGAGAGTCTTGCACTATAGACGGAGAAGCCGATGTCACCATCATTATTGGAGAAAGACTCGAAGTTCGGCATAAAGTGTTGGCTGCCAGGATCAAAGACGAGTTTATTTTGGGAATGGATCTCATCAGGAAACATGGATTCTCCTATGATCACAAACGGAATATTCTCACATTTGGAGATGAGGAGTTCGCATTAACCAATGGAAATGTGGAAACTAGTGTCCGTCTACTGGTGGTGGAAGATGTGAAAATTCCTCCAAATTCAGAACAAATTATCACAGTGACTTCTGAAAATGATCCTGGGTGGTCCATAGGACTTATAGAACCTAACCTGGATTTGACGACTGAAATCATGGTAGCACGAACTTTGACCGACACGAAGAAGACTATGCCAGTACGAGTTGCAAATATTGGAGAAAAGACCATCAAGCTCAAAGAAGGAACAGTTCTTGCCAATTATGAGCCTGTGCAATGGGTATGTAATTGTGTCGAAGCAGAGACATCCAAAGTTAAATCTTCTAACCAAGCTTCCCCAGAAGTTATTGATGCTTTTAAGCGACAGTGGAGTCACCTGTCAAACGAACAACTTCAGTCTGCTATAAAATTTGCTATGGATGAATCTGATATGTTTAACTTCAAGAGCAACGACAGTCAAACCGATTTAGTTGTCCATAAGATCAACACAGGAGATGCCCAGCCAATACGACAACATCCACGAAGGGTCCCTCTGGCTAAACAACAGGAAGTTAACAGTTTGCTGAATGAAATGTTCAAGGAGGGCGTCATAGAAGAATCATCTAGTCCATGGTCGTCGCCTGTGCTTCTTGTTAAGAAGAAAGATGGTTCAACGCGGTTCTGTGTTGACTACAGGAAACTTAATGATGTGACCAAAAAAGACAGCTACCCATTGCCACGTATAGACGACACCTTAGCAACTTTATCGGGATCAAAGTGGTTTTCCACTCTAGATTTAAAAAGTGGGTATTGGCAAGTAAAGATTGCTCCCGAAGACAAAGAGAAGACTGCATTTTCTACTGGTTCTGGGCTATACCAGTTCACTGTTATGCCTTTTGGATTGTGCAATGCTCCATCAACTTTCGAGCGACTAATGGAACTTGTTTTGAGGGGGCTGACTTGGAAAACTTGGTATACTTGGATGACATAATTGTCATGGGACGTAATTTTGACGAGCATTTGAAGAATTTAAGAGAAATCTTCAGCAAGTTACGGAATGCTCACCTGAAGTTAAACTACAAGAAATGCAGCCTATTCCAAAAGCAAGTCGAGTACTTGGGGCATACCATCTCAGAACAAGGCATTCAAACTAGCCAAAGTAAAATATCTGCCATTAAAGATTGGCCAGTTCCCCGAGACAAACACGAAGTAAGGAGCTTTTTGGGACTATGTACTTACTACAGGAGATTTGTATGTATATGGAAAAAGGTTCCTGATTAGAACTGACCATGGAGCCTTGAAATGGTTATTACAGATGAAAAACTCTGAAGGTCAAATAGCCAGATGGATAGAGCGCCTGCAGCAGTACGATTTTCAAATTGAACATCGACCAGGAAGGTCTCACGGAAATGCCGATGCATTGTCTAGACGGCCATGTAAAGAAGATTGTCGGCATTGTCAAAGAACTGGGCAGCGTGAGGGACTTCCTTCTGTAAGGAGAACGTCGGTGGAAGTAAACGATGGCTGGACCACACAGACGCTTCGAGAGGAACAGTTGAATGATTTAGATATTAGACCTATTCTCTCTGCAAAGACTGACGATAAGAGACCAGAATGGCAAGAAATCGCTGGTAAAAGTCCAAACCTGAAGGCGGTATGGGCTCAGTGGCACTCTCTTAAAATAGAAAATGGACTACTGAAGAGAGCGTGGGAGAGTCCGGATGGCAAGTCCATAGTCCTGGTAGCAGAAAATCAGATGTACTACAGGAAATGCACAACGGAACAAGCGGAGGCCATTTTGGGGTCAATAAAACATTGGCAAAAATTAAAGAGCGGTATTACTGGGTGAATTATCATGAAGACGTCGAATCTTGGTGCCGCAAGTGTGAAGTTTGTTGTGCCACAAAAGGACCTCGAACAAGATCACGGGGCCGAATGGTGCAGTACACTGTAGGTGCTCCATTCGAGAGGGTAGCAATTGATGTCGCGGGACCGTTTCCTCAGACTGAGTCGGGCAATAAATACATCTTGGTCGCCATGGATTACTTCACTAAATGGCCTGAAGCATCCGCCCTGCCTAATCAAGAAGCAACGACTGTGGCAACGGTGCTAGTAAATGAAATGTTCTGCAGATTTGGAGTCCCTCTCGAACTTCATTCTGATCAGGGCCGAAATTTTGAATCAGCTGTTTTCCAGAAGGTCATGGAACTTCTCGGAATTCGCAAGACCAGGACAACTCCTTTGCATCCACAGTCGGATGGGATGGTAGAGAGATTTAATCGGACCATGGAACATTACCTGTCTAAAATGGTGGCAGATCATCAGCGTGATTGGGACCAACATCTACCTCTCATGTTGATGGCATATCGAGGCTCTACGCATGAAGCCACTGGTTATACTCCGGCGAAAGTGATGTTCGGAAGGGAAATGAGGCTTCCTGCAGATTTAATGTATGGAACACCAGAAAAAGACTCGCTCAACTCTGAGAACTTTGTGGAGGAGCTCAAGGAGAGGCTGGACAATGTTCATGAACAAGTCAGGAATAAACTGCGGATATCCAGTGATCGAGCCAAAGCAAAATATGACTTACTAGCTAACTCCCGCGGCTTCCAGGATGGTGATTTGGTGTGGCTATACAATCCGCGGCGAAAGGTGGGGAAGTCGCCCAAACTTAGCCAAAATTGGGAAGGACCTTATACAATTATAAAGAAGATTAATGATGTGGTGTATAGGATCCAGCGAACCCCCAGGTCAAAGATGAAGGTCGTTCATTTGGATCGATTAGCACGATACCATGGAACTCTATCTGTTCGGGACGAACAGCCTTAGGAGGAGGGCAATGTTACGATTCGCAGCAACGCCGCATGGGAGGCGGGGCAACGCATGGGAGTGTGTTGGTTGGTGGAGCTTCACGACCTATCCGCGCTAGAAGGCAGTTGTTTACAACCGTTTTTTTATGTGAGATTATTCAAGAATTCTTATAAAGAACTTTCTAGGTTTTTCTGTAATTTTAGGATTGTATATAAAAAGCGTATAGAGCGCGCAGGGAAATAGCCTTATTTTAAGCGAGCTATAAGTAAGTTAAAGTACGAAATGATATTAGAAGGCTATAAAGTGTTAAAGTAGCGAGTTATTTAGTAGTCGTGTGTATTTGTGGAATAAATAAATAGTGTCTTCGTGTTAAATCGTTACACTGGAATTATTGAACCCGGATTGGCATTACAGGATTGGATATCGTAAAGAAATGTTGCAGTATTGAGTACCGGCACATCATCAATAAATCCATTGTATCCATGGTAACCGATACCTGTACCGGTACAGGATACCGTAAAGAAACTATTTGTCAAATTGGCGGATTTGTCAAAAATATATTCGCCGCGCATAAAATTATTTTATTCCTATTTTTAATAAGTATGAAGTAAAACGTTGTACATCATACGTCCGGTAACGTGTTACAGTAGTCGTTTCGAAATTCCAGACTCGGCTAGCGCCTCGTCCGGGAACATCTTACTCCTGCTGTAAAACTATATTTACCGGACTTATAACGTAAATAACTATTTTAAGACTGCCGTAATCTTTCCTATATACAAGTCGGGGGACAGGACCAACATCAATAACTATCGACCTATCAGTGTCATTAACACAGTGTCTAAGATTTTTGAAAAATGCTTAAAAGATCGCCTAGTGAGTTTTCAGAATGATAATAAAATCCTATCAGACCATCAATTTGGTTTCAAAAGTAGATCAAACACAGCTTATGCGATCCGCCTCTTATATGAGGTTATTCTAGATTGCCTGGATGAACGAGCTAAATGCCTGGCAGTGTTTTTGAATCTGGCGAAGGCCTTTGACACGGTTCCCCACAAATCACTTCTTAGTGTGCTTCATACTTATGGATGCGACGGTTGAGCTCGAGTCTTCTCTCGAAAAACACTTTCATACTAACTCGTTGTACACGAAAGACATATTTAACATTCGATCATTGTATTGTCTCGACATATGTTCATATGCCTACAAGCATTTCAACACCCTTTTGAGTCATTAATATAGTATTAGAAACAATGTAAGTAGAAATTTGGAATTACCAACTAGTAATACAACAAAGCATCTTAGATCTATCTCATACTTAGCACCTAAGTTGTATAACCTCATACCTGTTAATATAAGACATACACAAAAACCAAGTACATTTTCTGTGCTCTGTAGAGCTTATATATTTCACAACTTGGAAACGTTTATGACATTCTTTTAATATTTTGAAATACTTATCTTTTCGAAGTAGAGTTAGCTGTAGAGCATAATGTCAAATTTTATAAAATTATTGTTACCTCCATTAAGTATTGTAACCAACTTATAAATTGAAAGGACTACAGAATATGCACATACTGGTGTTAAGTCACCTAGGTGCTGTATATTAGGGTATGTGATAATTTAAATCCACTATTTATAATCATATGTTAACCTTTTATGAATTGTAATAGAATGTATTTTGTAATAATAAAGTATAAAGTATAAAGTATAATAAAGTATAAAGTATAAAATATTTGCAATCTTTCATGCTACTTTCCATTCCATTTCCACATTAATGAATACTTATTCTGGAGTGTAGCTGTTTGTTCTAGAAATTATAGAATAATGCTGTGTGTTACCAAGAAGGGAAAAGAACATCATTCAGCTGTTTCGTCAAAAGGAAGAACCTGCATGCGCATAATAGGATTAAAAACCACTTTTTAGATCATCGGAATTACGAAAATAGCGATATCTAAATAAGGAGGGAAAATAAATGGAACTAAGCTGGAATTACACGAAAACAAAGACGAATCCGTTAGAGCAAAGAAATTGGATCTCCAAACCACTCCCCCTATATTATTATCAACCTCCATTAATGGATGCTCAGACCAACAACCACCAATTCAGTGAAGCAAGAAGTAGAAGAACCAAGTAAATTGCAAAGCTCAAGAGACACCTCAAAGAAAGGTCTATAAAGGCACAGTCGGAACCACACACCAGTCCTACCAACATATTTACTCACTCAAACAGACCCCTCCTGGACCCAGAAGATATCAAACAGACATGCACAAATGTAGGCCACCAAATACAATCAACCCCACTATGACAGAAAATGAAAAAATTATCGGAACTGAGCATGCAACGATGAAATTTTCCTATGGAGGCAGATGATACTAGAACGGATCAAGCCCTGAACAACAACAGAATCTGAACAAGCCTTTGAGACTCTTTCGAAAAAGTAACCAAGAAAAAATAATAGTCATCTGGCATCCAACTTCGCAAATAAGTATGCTGAGATAACAGCAGCCTTTATTAAGAGGAAGGTTGCCCCTGCAACAAAATTTCAACTAGAAAAAGCACTGCTAATGCACGATATGCTTAAAACAATCTTTATTGACAGAGGAAAGTGTTCCAAAGCGATCTAGTACAAGAGTTAAAACGAATTATTGGAGTTAAAAGTTCTTTTACGAAGGCTTTTTACAAAAACATCTCCAAAAGATTGAATAAAACCATAACAGACATGCGGATTATATGATATGAACCTTGCGAGCATGCTTTACCAGGTGGGGCCAGGTTATCTTTTACGTTTACGTTATAACCATCCTTTACCACTGGAGGCCTCCTCCCGAATCGTCGCTGCACATAGGACTTTGTACTATCCGCATCTCCAGTGTTTAAGTTCAATAAAGCAAAACATGAGAAATGGCGTTTTTCTAGCCGCTCCTGCAGTTATACTCATCAGTATCCCTAGGCAAGGACGATTCCCATGTCTTGTATATTTAGATAGAAAATAAAAGTAAAAATTAAGGGTTAAAGCCCCTATGAGTTTTACTGGAAGAGCTTAATTATATTTCGTTAGCGTTGTCTGTCTGTTTGTGTGTGGAGTTATCTGTGTAGTCTCACTATTTTAAACAAAATTTGAAAGTGTTTGTAATTGTCACTCTTCGGTTCTTACTTGCCTATTCCAGAATATGGATACTCCAGATTCTGCTGTACTAAAGTGCTGTGTAAATTTAAGAACAAGGAAGACATAACCGAATTCGTCCTGAGGATGCAGAAATATATCTGCGAAACGTAGACCAATTCAAATAGTTGTCATCGTCATTTCGTGATCCTGTTCCCGCATAACCCATCACATTTTTGAACTTGAGGATCGATAACAACTACCAAAAATAATTATATTTCTTTTTGCATTATTTGTTTTACTCATGAGCAATATCCATAATACCATTTGCCGTTTATTTAACCTGAGTCCAGAGTACAGATAATGCGGGATTGGAATCACACCCGTTTATACGTTAACGTAATTCGAAACTCAACCAAGAAAACTTTGATTTTATTCATATGAAATTTATAACCTTGCATTGACGTCACAGTGGCATTTTTTTAGCGGTCCAACTATATAAATCATATACAGGGTTACTGGTAATTCGATACATTCCTTTGGAGATGTGATAGGGGAGGAGGTAAGGAGTAAATTTAACCCTAATATGCATTATGCAAAACTCGATAGTTTTTGAGATATTTCAATTTTTCTTTTTTTCTCAAAAACGTAGACCTTAATGTCTTAAAAGCTAGTTATCAAAAAATGTATTGTACTTTATTAAAACTTTTCAACTGGATTACTTGCCCAACACTATGATCTTATGTTTGGAATGAAAAAAGTCCGGAAACATTTGGATTATAGGAAAATTTTAAATAAAAAAGCGCGAAAAATATTTTTCAAAAATAAAGTATCACAATTTCTTATCGGTTATTTTTACAAAAATCATCAAGCAACATTTGTACAATTTTGTTTTAAACTTCCTTATTGCAATACCTATCCAACAAGGTAAAAACGATACCAAAAACCCTTGATACGGTTTTTATTTTTATGTGAACAGTGAAAAACGTACTTGAAAATAGTGCTTAATTTTTTATTATTTTCATATTAATACTTACCTATTTGTTACAAATCTTGTTCAAAATGAGAGCCCCTATTTCGTATACATGCTCGGCAGCGTCTTCTTACTTCCGTCTTCGTTATCCTGGTTGTCAGGGTATTCCGAATGTGTTGGGCAGCGTCGGTTATCCTTTGTGTAAGGTCTTCTCGGGTATTCACTGGGGTTGCATAAACCATCTCTTTCATATGACCCCACACATAGAAATCAAGAGGTGTTAAGTCGGGGCTTCGCGCTGGCCAAAGTATTGGACCTGCCCTTCCAATCCAACGGTTAGGAAAACATTGATCCAGTAACTGCCGCACTGTCAGCCGATAATGTGCTGGACAACGGTCGTTCTGAAATATCATTCGCTCTCTGACGGCGAGATGAACATCTTCTAAAAGCACCGGTAGGTCATGCCTTAAAAAATTTTCATACATTTCCCCGTTTAAATTGTCTTGAAAAAAATGTGGTCCTATTCAATAGCGGCCAATGAGTCCCATCCACACATTTACCGAAAACTTCCTTTGAAAACTAGTTTCCCTTATTAAACGGGGGTTTTCTTCGGCCCAATAATGTAAGTTGTGGAAATTTGATATGCCCTCGCGATTAAATTTTGACTCGTCCGTCCATAAAATGTCTGTTAAAAAATTTACATTTTCTGCATCTGAATTTATCACAAAGCGGCAGAATTCTACTCTCCTTCCAGGATCACCTTCCTCCAAGCCCTGAACAGGGGTGTAATGGTAAGGATGGCTTCCAACTCCGTGTATCGTTGACCAAACTTTCCATTGTGATGCTCCGGTTTGCCTCGAGACTGTAGTAGTTGAAGTGGTTGGGTCGTCCTCAAAATGCCTCAATATTTCTTCCTCATCCTCTGGTTGATATACGGGAGGAGCACCGGCGTCACCTCTTCTACGTTTCACGGATCCAGTTTCAGCGATAGTTCGGTATGTCCCAGCGAATACGCGGACATTTGGTATGCGGCGGTTAGGGAAGCGACGTTCGTATTCTCGGCGAGCCTCGGCAGCATTGCCGTCACAATATCCGTAGACAAACAAAATGTCTGCGTATTCTGCGTTGGTGTACGCAGCCATAGCACTCAAAACACGATAACAACAAAAACGGTGAAAAATAAACTCAAATTTCGCAACTACTTTGGATTACTGTCACTGTCAAATTGCATCGCAAATAATTAAATTGTTGTAGTAGATTCTTTATTGTTTCTCAAGCATAGCCTACTTGTATTTTCAAAAGACAAATTCTCTTTTATTTGGATAGCTATTGCAATAAGGAAGTTTTAAAAAAAATTGTACAAATGTTGCTTGATGATTTTTGTAAAAATAACCGATAAGAAATTGTGATACTTTATTTTTGAAAAATATTTTTCGCGCTTTTTTATTTAAAATTTTCCTATAATCCAAATGTTTCCGGACTTTTTTCATTCCAAACATAAGATCATAGTGTTGGGCAAGTAATCCAGTTGAAAAGTTTTAATAAAGTACAATACATTTTTTGATAACTAGCTTTTAAGACATTAAGGTCTACGTTTTTGAGAAAAAAAGAAAAATTGAAATATCTCAAAAACTATCGAGTTTTGCATAATGCATATTAGGGTTAAATTTACTCCTTACCTCCTCCCCTATCACATCTCCAAAGAAATGTATCGAATTACCAGTAACCCTGTATACAGTAAAAACAGAAACCGTCCAGCTGTATGTATCTATTATCAAAATGCAGGACGGTATGCTTAGAAAAAATAGGCAAATCCACTAATTATCTAAGCATATCGTCCTGCACTTTGATAATAGACACATACAGATGCACAGTTTCTTTTTCTACTGTATATGGTTTATATGTATTTGTTAACTACCAAATCTACTTTTAACTGTTGAAACGTATTTTTATGCAATTTTTTTATAGGTGTTTATAGTTGTGTCTTTATTAATTTGTTTATGCATTGAGTGTGATGTAGAATTTTTCATTCAGCATATTTTTTAGCCATAAAGAACGCTTTTTTTCGCTAACGTTCATACTCTAACCCTAATCCTCAATAAACAATAATCCGAGTGATGCCTGACTTTAACTGTAGAGAAACATTGGTAAGCCTACAACTTATTGTTAGCCTTTTCAGCGGGAAGTGAATTCCTACTGGTTACAGAGACGTGTTGTCAAACCCTGTCAAAGTTTATTGAACTGCTAACTTCTAGGCTTGTTCTATACAGTGCACAACTACCTTAACTAACGAGGAAAATCAATTAATATGCTTTAAATGTTGATAAAGTTAAGTGGCTGCTCTGACGTAGATTGATATGCCAAAAAATGCCAAATACTACATAAATGACAGGGAAATATCAATAAAGGATAGATAAATTATAATAAAGTAGAGTAACATTAAATGGAGCTAAAGGCCCAACAGATTAATTTCTTGGCAACTTACAAGTTAATATTCGGGGATAATAGCACTAGTGCATCAAAAATACCGAACATTTTGCATGATCGCGGGTTTTCTAAAACTGCATGAGTTTATTTTCATGTTTCCGCGAAAGAGCCCGACACCGTAAGTGGAGGTCTCTTAGGTAAATGTGAAAATCACCGAATGTAATTTTTTACGAAAATTCGCTTGAATGCAAAAATTATCAGGTTATTTTTATGCACGAGTGCTATTTAATAAAATATTTTTCGAATTTAAAAACACAATAATTAAAATCGGTAGGTGCAGATAATGTTTGTAAAATAACCAGAGAAGCGCAAAGTCAAATAAATATAAAGTTCAAATTAATAGTTACTGTCTACTATAACAATCAAACCACATGTGCAATGTAGTGGTGACGTAGCTGCAACGCAGTTTTCAATGTGTTTTTTTAGCTTCAAGTTTTCGAAAACATTGCTCCTCATATAGACAGTTTAACATAGGAAGGAAATATTCATCGAAATTTTTACACTTTCTGTTTTTTCACCTTTCAACTTTGTTTCCATAATTTTTGACCTGAATTTATGTCTATCGTTTTACCAGCAAACACTAAATCAACATTTCATATATGATTCTTATTCAAGCCTCTAACTTCTTCACCAGTTGCCCACTTCGTTCCTTATATGTTCTGCTTTGTAAGCTTCGTCAAAGGTCACACGAATAATGAGTGGAAAAGCATCAAATCTGACAAGTCATTTCATTTGTTCAGCAGCTCTAAACAGGAGATCTCTTGTAGTTCTACTTCCTACTTCCTGGTGGTTCAAATTTATCATCCTCACTAGTTCCATCTGTTAGCTCTTTTCCTGGGAATTTGCACAATCTCGATTTCAAGACAAGGTTTTCAATTTTCAGTTTGAAGATAATAAAATACGATAAATGGTTTAAACATGGATACAGACCTTAGTCCGGTTCTTTTGTATCCATAAAAATTATATTCCTGCTAGAATTACCAGGACACTGACCTAGTGGATCTAAACTCGTTGTAGACTGGCCTATTTCTTGTACAAAAATAGTTCAATATCTTCAACAACTCATATCATATAGAGTATCATAGAGTAAATTGTATGAGATTCTTAGATTGGATTGTAAAATAGAACCTGTTCTAATCAGAGACAATTTCTAGGCTACAAAATTCAAAATCGCTTTTTCGCTTGGACGTTGAAATTACGTTATGGGTACCTTAAAAATGGAGGACCTCCGGCTAAAAAACGGAGCTAATTTTAGAGACATATCGGCATTTGTTTGTTCCGTCTATATCTCCTAGGTCATTGCGCGAGAGTCACGTTTTAATCTTGAATCTTGATCTTTGTTTCATTGCTTGGACTTGGCAAAGAACACATCAGCTGTAACTTATCTTACAATTGTACATTGTACTTACAATGTACCCCTATTGGAGCTCTATATCATACCCCTACCTAATTTAGGTATTTATTTTATGGTAAACTTTAGGAAATCACATAAGTTGGCCTTCAAAAAGAATCCTAAGTATATTATGTGTCTTGTTTGTAATCCGTCAAAGACAACAACAATCAAAAGTTCCTTTCGGTAAGTGTTTACTTTATTTGCTTTAACGAATCTTTTGGTAATAATTTGGTTTTACTTTTCCTGTATTGAATACTCTACGAAAACAAAAATTTGTGCGATATTAAAGTCCCCAATCTTAACATAGTGCAGGAATCAGGAAAGAACTTCAATAACTATGAACTGACTGTTATTAACATTATATGTTTAATACCTTTTTACGACTTTGTCGTTAAAGCTATGACTTTCAAATTCGTTCTCCGCAAACACCGGGGGACTCAATACTGGAATGGCATGAAGCGTTGTCAACAACTGACGCTTCAGTATGGTATACGTAATTTTTTGGGCTCTTCTTAGGCACTGCCTCACAAATTCGTTTGCTTCTGGCTTCTTGAAAGAACCTATTTTAAGTTCGAAATTAATTAGCCCATATCGTTCCAATACTGCCTATTAGATGCATATTCGCTCCTTTGCAACCTGTATTTATACTTGTGCAAGGACTTCTTTTTTTTAACCGCCCTGGTTCCGTGAAATGAACAAATTAAAGTTCGTTTCATCTAGGTATATTATTGGTGTACTTTGAGCTTGAACATCTAATAATTTTCCAGCGCAATTTCGTCTGCTTGTTTTTACATCAAAACTATTTCCGTTTTCAGGTTCACTTTGAATGGCCTTCAAAGTAAACATAAGTCCATTTAGCTGGTGACGAACGCATTACGTAAAAATATTGACTGAGAAAACTTTTCGTATTTTTTGACTCAGTTTTTAAGGGTCATTTTAGAGTTTTATTTTACTGAACGTTCCATGAGTTCAGGTGTTCGACGGTGATTTTAACTATACGTTTGCTCCTTTAATTTTTAATTTAATTCTGCGCTGCTTCTCTGGTATTGTTAATCCATCGATATGCAGTTTTTTTGGCACTCTCAGTACGCCAATCACCATTGGCGTAATCCTAATGTATAAAAAACTGTAATGTACAAATCTGCTTCCTCAAGTTTGCAGCAACATTCTTCTTTACATATGTAAAGCACCTTAAATAGATTTTTTTGAGACTAAATTAATAGCACGACAAAGCTATAAACAATTCAATTTGTTTTACGGCATCATAGAATCTTTAAGTGCCAATTTCATTTTGTTTAATGTCAATTTGATTTCGATGCCAATATGATTATGATCATTGTCAATTTGCTTCTGATTCTGATACTGCCATTTTGATTCCGATTAACGCCAATTTGACCTTGAAAAGGGTATAGTACGAGATGCGCAGTGAAATCTTTTCGACCATGTGCGAGATTTTCATAGCCAACTGGGGAGTTAAACTTTCGATCTATTGTGAGAGATTGACGTTCTCCGTATATAATAACATAATAGCAATTAGAGAGCCACCTAAGCTATGGATTTTCTTTCGGGAAACCGGCTCATTGACTCTATAATTCTGTATTCATCTTGTAGAAAGAGAACCATTCGATAATTGCATGTTAGCCGACCCAAAGACCATTCTAAATTATAGATTTGTTCACCTATAAAAAAATTGCATTTTTTTTATAGGTTGATTAATCCATAATTTTAAATTCAACTAAAAAAGAATTTTCGACAAGTTATTAATAATACTCAAAAAGGAATTCTTTAAGTAGATTGACCAATATTGCGATTTCAGTCATAGGTCATAAACTCAGATGTCAAATATGAAGCAGAAAACTTACGTAATCGGATTTACGGATTTATGTGTTTACTAGAACAGTTTATTAGAAAACGTCATCTAGAAGGCTGTGAGTTTTCATAGAAAAGGATGACATAATAAAGTAAATAGAGTCATGTTCTTTCATTCTTTTCTTTTGACATTTCACGGCCAACTAGATAACGTTTTTAAATGAAAATCCCCCTAAAAGATAGCGTGTAGCGTACCAAAGGTTTAAACAAAACTCTCCACATCGTATTTCCACTAAAAGTGAAGTAATTCCTCTTTTCATTTAGACGTAATTAGTCTGTGTCTGTGCGTCGAATTTGGGTCAATAAAGTTTCTTCTGTAGGGACTACTTCGGTAACCAAAATACGTTTATAGAGCCTCGGAAAAAAAAACAATTTTTTCCACTACTAGCTTTAATACTGACCGTTAAAGCCCAGCAAAATGACTGTAAAGTAGGTTTTCTTGTTTTGTTTATAAAACAATTGAACATTAGCGGTCTATAATGACAACGTTATGGCCGATTATTTACCGGTAAATAAAACTGTCAGTTGTCAGGAGCATTAGGCACCGTGATATCGTCATAAATACCATTTTGTTTATCGGTTTTTTTATCGGTTCCCAAGGTAACGAAGCCTCCATATGGATTGAAGACGCGCCTGTTCTTAGTAATAAAATATGCGGAGCGCTATCTTACTAATTTAGACAATTTTCTGTTGTAGATTTGTTGAGTCTAGTAGTGGAAAAAATCGTATATACACCGCGGTTGTGAACTACTTATGACCCTCACGTCTTAGATCCTAAGATTTAAACTTGACGCTTGGTTCTTAATAATGTACTTCACAACCTTGGTTTATAATATACTATTACACTTTATTGTGACATTTCTTTTTGTTGATAAAAAATGATTTTGATCTAAATGTAACGTAAGAATAATATAACCGACGACTTGGTAAATATGGTCGAATGATGGTGAGAGAAACTTACCGGGTTAAAGGTGTAAGCATTCGAAAACATAAGTCGAACGTCTTTTATCAATTCCTGAATACTTTTGTAATGGTCCTCGGCGGTCCAGTTCAGTTTTTGCCTAATTACATCAAGGGCGATAGGTTTTTTTACGATTTCGTGATACTCGGTGTTCTAAAACAATGTTCAACACCATCTAGCCGATCGCTCGTTAAACTTTTTTAGTATTTACCTCGGGACCGATAATCTCCCTAAATGGTAAACTAGTCTCGTATTGGCAGTACAACTCTAATACTAGACGTTCGGCAATCTTTTTCTCTCTGAGACTCAATTCTCCATCCTTTTTCTCACTCATTACAGCTTCGGGAATGTCCGCAAAATTCATACAGAGTAGGCACTGCCACGTATCGTTTTCCCTAAAATTGAATTAAGAACTAACAATGTAAGCCATTGAAATAATTTTAGGAAACAAAGTGATAGCAATTACGACTGGACCGAAAAATGGCAGTCTTTTTATAATTTGTCTTTAGACATTGATCAATGTCTCAAGACAGACATATGGCGGCGGCATCATTCAGAGCTGTGAGCTCCAGTAGTGCGGCCCAGTCGAAATCGCCATTAAATTCATTAACCTGCAAAAGGTGCGTGATGAAAGATCGCCTTTACTGGCATCATCAGCTACTGTTTGCTGTGACAAGTGATGCGCACTTTGTTTCGTACGCGCAACACTAATATCATCCGAGCTAAGAGAAAAAATTGTAAAATTTATACAAGTGTAAGATGGTACCATGAAGGTTTGAATGATACCATGAAACATGAGAAATGGAATTTAAGATCTTGTTGGTCCTCCAAGAAACCAAATTTGACATGACAGTGATAGATTGTTGGAATGCTCTATTGTCAGTAATTCTGAAAAGCTGAAATTTGCAAAAATTACGGCTTTGTTTTGAAAATTCAATATAGACCATTTTCATACAAAGTTATATGTGTAATATATAAAGATTTGAAAATTACATACTGAATAGTAAAACGTAAAACGCATAAACTGGCGTCAAATAGAAAATTAAAATATTTATCGTAGACCCATGATTCTCAGTATAAGACGCCCTGTATACGGGGTGTTTTGAAATGTAATAAAATATTTTTTTAATAATTAATGAAATGAAATTATTGAAAAAGTCATCTAGTAGGTTTTTGCCAGAAAATTACGACATTATCAAAGTTAATAGACTTTTTTGTATCCTTTTCTTTTGACAGTGAGCGAGATGACGTTTTTAAATGAACACCCCTTATCCCATATCACGTCCTATATAACCTGAATTATTTAAAATGTTTTGCGTTAAAAGCGTAGAAGCTGAAGGGTGAATTGTGAAAAAAATAATCAATAAAACCTAAAATTATATAAAAAAAAGTTTATGAGAGCTCTCAGAATGAATGAATGAAGATAAAGAAATGACCGACTATTCTTTCATCTTTTCGATTTACCCACAATTTCATATAGTTTGCTAAGGCGTATCCTGCAACTTACTTTTTTAGGGCTTTTGCTCTAAATCTAACACTAATAGAGACTGCAGATCCAGTGTTGCGCCGCCCTCTATATTTCTAGATTTCTAGTCAGAAAATCTCTAATTGAAAATTTTAAACCATCTCTTTTGAAACATTCGTACTTATTGATAAGCCAAAAGAAAAAGAATGGGGTTGAAGGGCCCGAATTTTGGAGATTAAAATGATTAATGACGTCAAAACAGAGAAATCAGTCAGCTGGTGGTTCAGATCTGTCAGTTGTGCGTCATGTTGACGTCATTCGAATGGTCAATTTCCATATTCAAATGATGTCAAAACAGAGAAGTATCTGATAGCCTACTACGGTTAAGAATACGTCAATTACGCGTCATGCTGCCATCATTCGAATACGAAAATTGACCCAGTTGTATTTTAACGGGCGAAACTGTCATTAAGAGAGGGGGGGGGGGGGGGGGTTGATCACGGCTAAAGTAAAGGTGAAATGTTCGGGTTGTAAGCTACACAGCTCAGATTGTTTTCTTGTTAATCTAGAAAGAGAAGGTGATCTTCCTACAATTTCTTTTTCGCAACAATTAAAAGATTAATTCTTTATAACATTTAAGCTTTGTTTTTTCATTAACAACAATCGGTAAACTTGTTAATTCAAAACGAAATCAAAGTATGAGACTTAAGACTTACTCGACGCTTAGATTCGGGATATGGCAGTATTGGTGGAACACTTTTGGACATTTGTCGCAACAGACAAGCTCCCCACCGTCCATGCAAACGGCGCACCAATCCTCATTCGGATCGTCTTTGTTTGCTGTATCCATCAATTCAGCTTTAATTTTAGCCGCCGGATTGGCATCCCCAGTTGAGCTGTCGACATGAGGTGACCCACCTAGGTACAATAAAAAAGATTCATACTATGAGAAAATGCCAAGTAAATATTGCGTTAACGAATTAGTATTACGAGTAAAATTACTCCTAGTATCACGAGTGTTCATTTAAAAACGTTATCTACGGGGTGTTCATTATAAAATTTCATCTAGTTGGCTGTGAAATGTCAAAAGAAAAGGATGGAGAAACAAAAGTCCATTTATTTTGATTATGTCATCCTTTTCTGTCAAAATTTCATAGCCTGCTAGATGAAGTATTATAATGAACACTCCGTTGTTGACTGTGAAATGTCAAAAGAAAAAGATGAAGGAACAAAAGTCCATTTACTTTATATATGTCATCTTTTTCTGTCAAAAATTCATAGCCTTTTAGATGACTTTTTCAATTAACACCCCGTATTTACATTCAAACTTTAACTACAAAACTTGGTTTATTCAAGTTTATTATTAAGAAGATATTTTTTTATTACAAAATGTAAACAAAAAAAAAAAAGAAAACAGTTAGAATACTCACCTTTTTGTCTGCCTTCGGCCAAAACTTGCACTCCATTAGAATCGAGTTTAGCAATGGTGGCCATCAAGTCTTTAACCGATTCCTCGCAGAATTTATCGAGACTACGTTCCGTCTCTTGATGTCCCTGTATGTGATTAGGACTCGGGGTCTTGGGTATAGTCGAAGTGACCGTCGCGGGAGTGTTCTTATTCGTTTCGGGCTGAGACCGCAACGTGATTTTAAAGTTGTCATTAATGGTCGGAAGGCTCGAAACGTTTCGGTTTTGGGCAGTGTTGTTTAGATTCTCTGAAAAAAAAAAAAGATGTTACTGACCCATCTTAGATACATGAGAGAGAGATAGAGAGAGAAATAAAAAAAATAAATTCATTATCAAATAAGTAGGTTTAAAACGTTTTTTTAAACAACTTTAAATTATGGACTAACTGAATATTTTCTGGCAATAAGTTATATCATCTGACCCCATCACAGAACAACGATTTTTGTAATGTTGTAGTTCCTACTAGTAAAAACTAAAAATTAGTTCTTTAATGAATATTATAATATATGTAATTAAAGGTGCTCGCTCACTTAGGCGAACATTGGGGCGAAGCATAGCGTGGCGAAGCTAACGTAATAAGCGCATATGAACGTAGTACATTGTTCAGGGAAGATGAGCAGCAAGATTCGTTGGAAAATCTTTTTGTATTAAACTTGATTGCCAGTATGGAAGACGAAAAACTGAATAAATAAAAAATGCTGGGTTATTAATATTACTCAAAAGAGACAAACATAGGGTTAATATCATCCCTTGTTTTCTGACCTAAGACAAAATAATAATATTTTTTCTAAGTATTTTCGTATGTCAGAGGAAAAGTGTTTGAGCGTCTCTGTTCTTAATTAAAGAATTCGACAGAACATAAAAATACTAGATTTCAAAGGGCTGTGTCTATCGATACTTGCTGTTTGTTTAAGGTAATGTCATATTTCACCAATAAAAATAACTTTCAGACAAGGCGCCATACATTTTTTGAGTCTTCACTTCGCAAGTTCCCCGCCCATCTATGCGAAGCGTGCAGTAAAACGGCTCCTACTATCTCTTGAACGTCCACGCGTCAACCGACGCGTCTCTTCGCTTCGCGCCGCCTTAGTTAGCGAGTCTTCACTGAATTAAATGTGAATTTTTCAGTCGAAAAAAATGCAATTTTCTTCGCAGCACTTCGCTTCGCCTAAGTGAGCGAACACCTTAATTCTACAATCCAAAAACTTTCTTTTATAGTCGGAGTAATAGTAGGTGCTCAATTTTATAAATTATGACTAGGTTAGCCTTTGTTCATCAGTTTTTAATGTTCAATCACTTAAGGGTATGTAACATATTATAAATTGATGTATACCTATCACCACATAAAATGATTCGCATAGCCATATTTTGAAGCATTTGTAATCAGTATATTCTTGTTTACCGGAAATTAGAAATGAAAAGCAATAGTTGAAATTTGGGAAGATTATTGTATTAAAAAACTAACATTTTTGCAGTTGGTCGACAGATATTGAGAAATGCGTTGAAAAAATCCGACATTTTTTCCTTTTTTTTGCACAAATAATCAATATGTTTAGAAAAATTAAACTGCGGATCCAATATAACCTCCAAGTATTTTATTTCAGATTGAACCTGTATTACATTTCATGTTGAAACTGAATTATTAATAGACAGCTTCAAGTTTGGCTTCAAGCCTTGATCGCTGACTGATTTCTTGCAATTAGGTTTAGAACCAATCACCATACTTTTCGTTTTCACTGTGTTCAATGTTGCTCTATTTTGACATGGCCAACCATATAAAATATACAATTCATCGCTTAATATATCCGTTATCTTTGTGTGGTTTTTACCAGCAAAGCAAATTAGAGTGTCGTCTTAACAAACTTAACAAAACAACTTAACAAACGCTACCCAATATATATAATAAGTGTTTTGTTTTTTTTTTCTCTACGGATAGTAGATATTGCTTTGTTCCGAACCAATCTGTATTTGTTCCAATCATCTTCATTTTTTGTTAGACAATATTTCTTATATGCCTTATCTCTGTCGCTTTAAGCCTTACACACTTGGTTACAAATGCATGGTTATTCCTTCATCACATACTTCTGACGCGGCACTTTTTTGTCAACTGCTTGTTGAATAGTATTCATATTCAATAAATCCAGATATACCACATCGACATCTGGTGACTTATAGTTCCAGTTTGCACCAACCATCTCTTTACTTATTTTTTAAACTGCTCATCAGTTATCTTTTGTAATAAAATGTTTCTTTTTACAACATTTCGCTAAAGGACAGTTTTGTGCTAATAGTTTGGTCACTTATCTTTGGAAAATTTCTTTTTTGTAATTAATGTACACATTTGTAAATATGTGATATATCAAAGTAGACGACATATTTGTTATTCTTGTGTACTCTTCAACTGTTTGCTTAAAACCGGCCGCCTATATTATTTGCTTCATTTTATTTGCATTATTCTCTGACTTTGCTAATATATTGATCGCCCAGAAAAGCAATTTTCTCTTTATATATGAACCTTATCATCTATCTACAGTGTTTTCCGGGTCCAATGGAATTGCTTCCTGACGTTTCGTCTACTACTGCGGCAGACATTATCAAAGGCGATGAGGCAGTGGGCGAAGTGATCTCCCTTGCTTCCCGACGATGACTGATTCGACTGTAGCACGCTCCGTGGTATTCGTACCGCCGCTGTCGCATTGCAGTGGTGGGGCCGGGGTGGGGGTGGTGGCGCGAGGTTTCGACGCGCTCGACGTGTGTCGCAGAACTCGCTTCCAATGTGCATTTAGAAACGTAATTTACTCCTTCCTGTTGAAATTGTTTTCGTGTTTAAAGATCTCAATGGCGTCCCTCGTTAGTCTCGGATAGTAGCGCTGTGATTGATGTAGGATATCCATCTCATTAAAAAGGATGTTGTGACCTTCAGAAAGAACGTGCTCTGCTACTGCTGACTTTTGCGTTTGTCCCAGCCTGCAACTCCTTTTGTGTTCTGTGATCCTCGTGTTGACACTGCGTTTTGAGGTGCCAATGTATACGGAGCCACAACTGCATGGAACTCTATACACTCCGGGTGCTGATAGGGGATATCTGCGGTCTTTAGCCGATCTCAAGCTCTGTTGAATTGTACGCGTGGGTTTAAAGACAGTCTTAACCTTGTGCTTTTTCAGTAGCCTGCCGATCCTGTCCGTCACTTTGTGGATGTATGGTAGAGTAGCCCAACCGCGCTTTTCTACATCATCTCCCGTTGTTCTCCTGCTTGTTGTATCCATTTCAACCAAAGGCTCTCTCCATATGCTTCATTTCTTTCCAATTCAGCTGGCTCACAAGTTCTCTTGGCTCTCACAGACAGAGTTTTTATGACTCCCCTTTTCTGTCTTGGATGATGGTTTGATCCGTTGTTGAGGTATCGGTCAGTGTGTGTTGGTTTTCTATACACGGCATGTGCAAGCTTTCCATTCGGCCACCTTGCCATCAAAACATCAAAAAACGGTAGACGTCCTTCCTTTTCTATCTCCATAGTGAATTGGATTTTTGGGTTAATAGAGTTTAGGTGTAAGAGGAAGTTTTGAAGTTCGCCCTTTCCATGACTCCAAATAACAAAGGTGTCGTCCCCATATCGAAACCAGCGCCTTGGCCTCTTCCTTGCTGTATCCAACGCCCTGGAATCGAAAACTTCCATAAAATAGTTGGCTATTACTGGACTCATGCCCGTTCTCACCAATATTACCTTAAGCTGCGAATATGTAAGGGCCGCATAAAAGTTAAATGACACTTATGTCAATCTGTATTGCACCATTCCTTTTAAGTAAAATCTTAAGCAAGTATCGGATAAATTTGGCAATGTTGTATCTCCCCGATGAATTCTAGGGATTTTTCCTTTTCACTAATAATAGAACCTATAATAATCATTTTGGCATTTGTCAACCCTGAGCATTAAATTTGCACAGATAAAATAAATTTACCCAGCTCAGAGAGCAAGAGATCCTGCACAAATCCCCTGAAGAGGTAGTATTATTGAAGTGGTTTTGTTATTGTTGTTTTAAGACAATATGATGCTAGTTACGTCCATGGGCCAAGGTTAAACAGTGCGCCAAGTGTTTGGAATTCTTTTTAAAACCAAGAGCCAGAGATTCTATATTAAGGACATTTATAAACAAATTAAGCCATTTATTTGTAACATTTGTGGCTGCAAGAGTTCTGCTAGAGGTGCGTTACTATGCAAGAAGTTTAAAAGTTATTTTTGATTGTGATGGTTTAAAGCCTCACAAGTGCGATCATTGCCCGTTCTGAAAGGGAGACCAGAGCAGTCTTCACCATTATGATGAGTCTTCACCAGTATGTGATATATGTGAACACAAAATGAAATGATAGCCGAAGTGCAAAACTGCAAAACAATAAAAATTCTTTACTTTTTTTAGATTGAGTTGTAATTTTTGTTTGACAGTTTGACTTTCTTTCCAGCTTGCACCTGCGAACGATTGTCACTTAAAGTTAAGGGCAAAATAAGCCGCGGAATTTCTAGGCTTAGACAAGCCACGCTTAAAATGATGCTTATTATGTGGTGCAATGGTATTGCTTGTTTATGTCATATAAATAATAATTGACATATAATTATAACGTAACATTAAAAAGTTCAGCCCGAAAAAGTCCGGCTCAGTGGCAACAAAAGCGCATGCGCAGCTGGCAAGCTCCGCCCCTTAATTTTGAAAAATCGACGATGCCAAGCTTTATGTTTTATTAAGTTTTCGCTGAAATATCAAATATCTAATTATCTAATAATGAATTATATCAATATAAAAAATACTAAGAATTGCTTTTAGTTTCTAAAATGTTTGACCTGTTAGTTAACTTGGCAAATTAGCATGGTGTGGTGTAAGAAAAAACTAAAAACTCATAATGTATTTAAAATAAGCTTCTGTTCTATTCCTGAATATAATTTACACATGACAATGCCGTAATACTTTCAACGTCATTTGCTGTTAACCTAACTTTTTAGGTTTTTTTTTGGCGGGTACGCGCCTAACATTTACACATTAATCAGTAGTTGATATTGATAATGAAACCATAATAATGTAATTTAATTTAATTAATTATAATCATAAAACCTCAAAAAGACCCAATACTCACCATTTTCATGTTCAGAAAACGTCTAACCATACTATAAAATATTGGCGCCTTTCCTTGTCTTGGCTTACAAGTGAGGTATCAAGAAATCAATACACAATACACTTGATAGTCTTTTGTCGCCCTTCCTTGCCTTGGCTGACGAGTCAGGTATCAAGAAATCAATACACAATACACTTGATAGTCTTGGTGTCATTGTAGGACAAAGTCTTTGAACCTACGCGATCTTTGACGGGAACGGTCCACTTTCACTACCACCAAGCGATGTTGCAAGCCGCCCGATATGTATTTATTACTTATTACTCTAATTTGTTTTAAAATAAATACGAGCCTATAATCAAAAAAAACAAATCTTCGATCTTTCGTTATCACAAATTTTCTTTTCATGTCAAAAAGTACTCAGAGTTGACCTAACCTCAAACGTTTGTTCTTCTAGAGTTTTCGGTAGACTGCTCTGTGCGCTGCGACATTACTACCATCCTTTGTTTTCTCATTGCGAATAGAAGGATGAGAATATTCCGAGAGCGCACTAGGGCGTCCGGCCGAAAACGCAATTTTTTTTGTGGGCGTGTCCTCCGCATATGTCTTGCGCAGAAGAATGTGCGCATTAGCAAGCAGTGAGCCTAATCTTGGTTTCCATAGGTCACTAGAAGCTGCATTTTTAGTTCGTGGGGAAAGATTGACGTTCGTAGTATATTAACTAGTACGAATATGGTTTATGTGCCACTTAACCTTAAGTATACTTTAATATACTTAATAAATTTTCCTTGGTGCGAACGGGCATAAGAGGGCTGCCCATAGCTACACCATCAGTTTGTTCGTAGAATTCTTCCTTCCATTGAAAATATGTAGTGGTCAGGCAATGTTGGAACAGCTTAGCAATTTCCTGTGGAAATTCTTGATTAATATGTTCCATGGCTTCCTTAATGGGTACCATCGTGAAGAGCGAAACAACGTTAAAGGAAACAACGCTAACCTGAACTAACGAGAATATCCCCTGGAGAAAGATTCAAAGAATGCAGTTTTTCATCGAAATGAGTCGAGTCTTTTATAAAGCTGTCAGTATTTCCTATTTTTGGCTACAACAGTTTTGTCAGGTGTTTGGCAATTTCGTAGGTCGGGCTTCCGATGGTGCTCACGATGGGTCTCAGTGGCACATCGGGTTTGTGGATCTTTGGCGAACCGTACAGCCTCGGTGGCAAGGCTTCCGATTTCTTGAGCTTAGTTATTTCATCCGATGCCACGTCCCTGATTAAATTGTTGGTAGCCTTCAGAATACGGGCGGTTGGATCACGAGTTAGCTTCTTGTAGGTGGTGAGATCTAACAGTGTTCTGATTTTTCCTTCGTAATCCGAAGTTGAGATTACTACTGTTGCGTTCCCTTTATCTGCTGGTAGAATAAGAATGTCCTTGTCTTCGTTCAAGGCTTTCAGAGCTTTCCTTTCTGCAAAGGTGAGATTGCTTTTTGGTGGTTTTGCGCGTAGTAGAATTCGTGATGTCTCCATCCTTATCTGTTCAACCGTCTGAATGGGCAGCTGACGAATTCCGCTCTCCACGTTTGCTATGATGTCTTCCACAGGTATCCTGGATGGTGTTATGGCAAAATTACCTCCCTTGTTCAGAACGCTCAACTCATCTGTTGACAGTTGTTTGTCGGTCAGATTGACTACAATCTTGCGCTGACTCTCCTCGGATGTGGACCTTTACCAACCTTATCATCATTTAAACTTTGTTCCAGTTTCGCAAGGAATTCTCAATTTCCATTGGGCAGGCCTGTAGATTGCCCGCACCATTGTGTTGATTTGCACCACATCCAATTGTTTCCAACATGAACCATTATCCATCCAAACTGCCCAATAACCATACTCCATGGTTTCTCATTTACTAATGGAATATTTCAAGCGCTCTGCTACATAAACGAGTGTTCCTCCTGTGTAGGCCTGCTATTTGAACAACAGCAGAGCGCTGTAACCATCAATTTGAAACTCACCATCAGCGATGATGGTAAATGTTTCAAACATTTTCACCAGGAAAATATAGAAAATTGTAAAAATAGCAAAACGCATCTAAATAATTCACCTTCAAAGAATAATTAACTCGTGTAGCACGTCGTCATAGCAAGTGTAAATTCACCACACGTGCTATGAGAATATTCTGTTCACTTTCTTACAGAACATCTGAGAGAGCTGCCAGTCCGAGTGTATTCAAATTTTAAATAATTGAATTACATATATTAAAATTCTAATTTAAAAAAATAAATAAACACATATGGTGTAGGCCACAGTTAAAGACAGTGGAAAATAGTAATAAACGGACCATTTCATTGCTGCCCGAAAGGTAACGTGGGAATTTTGGAACACTTTGTATAACTTTCTGTTATATTGCGAGTATTAAGTGTTTACCTTACCGTTGGTTTGTTGCGGCGTATGCCATTTCGCAACACCCGAATTAACGGCGCCGTATGGCGAAGGTTGAGCTCTGGCCGCCTGGGTCTGGATGACCATCCGCCCTTGAGTTTGCTGCCCTGGCATTATCATTCGCACTTGCTGCTGCTGCGTACCAAACCTGAAAATTGGAGAGAAATTTTCATTTTCAACACATGCTAATTTATCAGCTTCAGAGTAAAAGAACATAAAAAAATTGATTGACTATAAATTGAACCTACCTTATGGGTTGTGAATTAGGAAATCGAGTCTGGAACTGATGAGGCTGAATAGCTTGGTATTGGGCAGGCCCAGTTTGAATATAAATAGGACCGTTGGTATTGGGCTGTAGTAAATGGCGCAAGTTGCTACGATCCTGCATCATTCCGTGCGGATGAGTTGAGGAAGAAACCTAAAAAATTCATTATAAAATACAGAAAAAAAATTGGGAATATAAATCTCATCAAGAAACTTAACATTCCTCAACATATAGTAAACTACAAAATGCCTGTCGATACTCGCCTGTTGCTGCTGCTGATTTAGTCCAATCGAATTCGAAGCCATTCTAGGTATTATGGCCCTTTGAATCGTTGGCCTTTGCATTCGGTTTATGTTTAGTTGTTGAGCAAGAGAAATTGGAATGGCTTGGGGCATATTGCCTAAACTGGGCGGTCCCATATTTTGGAGTCGATTTTGCAAGGTGCTATTAGTCGTATTTTGGCCTAAGAACAACAACATTATTATTTTACATACATTATTAACAATCTATTATGCAGGGTCACCTGAGAAGTACTCTACATGGCAATTTTTTACTTTTCTTGTAACCGAAAGTGGTTACAACTGGATATTTAGATGTTACACCCTGGTTAGAACTAGATTTTTAGATGTGTAACATCTAAAAATCCTGTATACACTGTATATCATTATTTATTCATACATTCATACATTAGACATTACCTTTCGCTTGCTTTGATATCAGTGTTTAATAGTAATAGCGTGACGCTACAAATATTAGCAGTCTGGAGAGCTTTTCTTCTCTCAATGTTCAAGTTTTTTTTACTTTTAAACAGTTCCTTAGGACATAGACATAGACACACAACTTGTGAACGAAAAAATTATCGGGGATAATACCACGAGAGCTTTAAAATTATCTGGTTCATTTTAAAGCTCGAGCGGTATTTAGTGAGATTATTTCTCAAATCAAATTAATATAGACAACGACATTGATTAAGGTATAGGTTAGTGTAAGTGTATACATGAGTGAAATAATCATCAAAATCATTAAAATTTACTTCTACTGCAATGCAAAAACTCTTGACAACAGACAAATGACATTTGCGCAATGTCGCCAAAAATGTAGATTCATTTTAATGTTGAAGTAAGTGAGCCTGCATGGTAACAAATTGTGTACAAATAAAATACGTTTAAAAAAAAGAGAATTATTCACCTTAACGAACCTAACCAAAGAAAAAAACATAAGTGAACTAACCTGAACTGACCTAACCAAAGCCCTCCACATGAAAAGGTAAAGTGGCCCTAACCTGAACTAACCTACACAAAAAACAACATAACTGAACTGACCTGAACTAACCGAAATAAAGGGCGGTTATCCGTTAACAGTTATATAACATTCTACACATACTCGTTTTCTTACAGAAAAAGACTTGGCAACAACGCATAAAAAAAACAAACTAACTGACGTACTGCACTCCACTAGCTGAAAATGTTTTGTTTGCTTTTTTAGTTTTCAATTCCTAGTTAACAAAACATTTTTCCCAAAGAATCCCATGTAAAAATGTGTTATGTTGTAAAAACACAACAACAACAATGTTATACATGAGGTCTTTATGTGCTAGATGTACGGGGTGTTCATTATAAAACTTCATCTAGGAGGCTATGAAATTTTCACAGAAAAGGATGACAGAATCAAAATAAATGGACTTTTGTTTCTCCATCTTTTTCTTTTGACATTTCACAGCCAACTAGATGAAATTTTATAATGAACCCCGTACACTGGAGTTAAAATCATAAAGCAAAAATTGAAATATTCGCATAACTTTATAAGGGTAATCTACTTTAAATAAATTTTTCTACGACTGCCTCAAAAATGAACAAATGTGCACTACTAACTACCGTTGAAAATCGCATATTGCAAACAGCGTGCGCAAAGTGCACATTGCGCACGCTCTCATACAGAAGCGTGTGCAACGTCCACTTTGCACACGCTTCTGATTGCTTTGCACACGCCTTGCATATATTTTATAATACTAATGATCATTTATGAAACAAAATTGCAGTCGTAGAAAAAGAATAGTGTGCAACACGTACGAAAATCACTGTTCACACTCTTGTTACTTTGAAACAGTCGCCTACTCGCTCGTATCCAAACCGTCACATTCGTGTGGAATTCTTAGAGAAGAAATATTATTTTTTTCTTACTGTTGGTTTGAAAGCAAATGTGACTAATCCAAGAACTTTTTGGTCTAAGTGCTCAAAAATATCTAAGGATTTGGGAAAAAAACGAAAAAGTTCACCAGAGCCAAAAGTTACAATTCGTACTTTAAGATAATCCAGCCCATCCAGTTAATGGCCATTTCCACCAAGCAAATTTTAAGTAAACTTAAAGTTAAGGGCCCTTAAGCCATAGCTGTTAGCATGACTAACCATGGTAATAATGGAAGCCTTAACTAAGTGTACTTAAAAATTGCTTGATGCGAACGGCCCTAAGTTCACGACATCAACCACAAAAGTACATTAATAACGAAAAAACATCAAACTCACCAAACTGCTGCGTCAGATTCTGGTTCTGTCCTATATTTTGAATAATTTGTGGATATTGTTGATTACTCGACTGGAACTGGGAATATGGCGGAGGATTACCCATCCGAATACCAACCTAAAAAATAGCATAAAAAGAAAACTTCACCCACAATCTCCATCTCCAAAACCATTTACGCTAAAAAACTTTTACAACTTTCATGACATTGACAAATATATTAGCGAATTTTCTAATAGGGGCGAATTCCAAAACTCACCAGATATCTATCGGTTAAGCTGGTCATGTGATAGCCATCTAGCAATTCAATGGATTTAGCAGGTGACTGATCTACTAGGTAAATGACCTGGTGAGTTTTGGAATTCGCCCTAGCTAACAGGTTAGCAGGTTCCATTTAAGGTGGATCCTCATAGGCGGAACTGTTGCGGAATAGCGTATCAGACAATTCTATTGTCGGATACGCTGGATTTTTAAATCAAACTTGTTCCATAATTGAGCAGAGAATAATTTCGGTTTCGTCTCATTTTTGTAATAAATTCTTTTTTTCTATGCGGGAACCACCCTGTATAGCAGCTAATAAAACAATTTTTGTACTCACCATTTGCTTCAATGGCAGGTAAGTAATCACTCAAATTAATTAAGCAAAAAAAAACAGTTACATTCATTTACCTGTTGTTGCGGTTGCTGTTGTTGCTGCTGCTGTTGAGAAGGTTGATTTGCAGGAAATCCAGAAGGAGATGGAGACTGTAGGAGCGGACTTATTGGAGACTGCTGTTGTGGCGGCCTCATTTGACCTGGGCTGGGAGATTGATTTGGATGATAAGGCGTTACCGCTGCTCCAGGTGAAGCACTCTGGGAAGGGTAGACCCGTCCGTCCACCACAATTTGACCGATTGTCGACATCACTGATAGAGTTACAAATAATGTAATTGTATACCAAATGGGTGTAATAAACAAAGCAAAAAAACTTCACTTTTTGTGAATATCGGCAATGTTTGCATCAAATTTATCTTTTTGGTTTTGAGCACTACATCAATTAAAGTCTTGATAAAGATCTTATGACCGATTCAATTTTTTTAATTTTCACAACAAGTGTTGTTTTTTTTTTGTCTAAAACCCACCTAAATATCTAAATAAATCAGTATAATAGTAGAAGATTGTAAAGAAAATTGTAACCTTTTTAACAACTAGCTTATTACAATTTTGAGTATGTTATTGACAGGGAAATATTACCTGAAGATAATCCTACCCAGTGAGAAGCAATTCAAGATAACGTTTTTTTCTTTAATATAAACAAAAACTTGCTATTCTGGAAACAAAATTTACCTTTGATCAAGTCGGGCACCTTGTCCAAAGCCAAATGGATCCTGACCGGAATCTCCGGATTTGGTATGTCGGCCCTCTTGCACTTGATCCTCTTTAAATGTTCGGTTACTTGTTTCTTACTGTACAATAAAGCCATATCGCTACCGTGGTCCAGAGCGAACTGTGTAAATTCAATACAGTGGTCTGTCATTTTAGAGAGCTGCTCGAGAGCTAATTTCTTCTCTTGAAGTGTCTTTTGCTTGGAATCGCAAACCTCGGTTAGTTTGCCCACCAACTGTTTACCGCGAGTACTTATGGTTTGTGTTAGTCTTTAAAAAATAAGAGAATAATGTGATATATGTTTTTTTGAGGAGCAAAAATCTTTTATGTCAAAATACGATTTTCTATCTTACCAAATTGATCAGAAATTCGTCAAGCATGTGCTAGGAAAAGCTAATAGTAACTACCAAACAATAGGGACTTCTCTGTCTACCGGCTTTTTACATAATGGTAAATTTCTGATCAGAAGTGATAGAAAATCATAATTAGGCATTTTGCTTTCTGCACATTTTGCTCTCAAGATTACTCTTGGATAACATCAGTCAAATACTTACTTTACCACGAGTTGGGTTATTTCCCTAACTAAGGCCTGTTTCTTTTCCGTTATGAGGTTTTGTCGGTCATCAATCACTTTCATGGCGCTGGTAAGTAAAGCTCGTTTGTACCTGTACAGTGGATCATATTACAAAAATTGTAATGATAGTTTAGTAAAAAAAGGCTTAAACACTCAAGAAAACTTTCAGCCTTTGTACTTGTAAAAGCAACTTCTGAAAGCCACCACTGTTTAAAATAATAAATTATCTCTAGTTTTTAGTTTTTTTTATTTACCTCACTAGAAAAACTAGTAAAACATATACGTTTCATAAGCTATTGACCATAATGGCTGATCGCGCCTAGCTTTATCTATCCGCGTTAAAGTAAACTCTTTAAAAAAGATTCACTTTTTGTTGGTCAGTAGTTTAGTAGAAAGCAAGACATATATAAATACCTCATAGTTCTTACAAGTTATAGAAAAACTATGAATAGCTTCATTGAATTTTAAAGCTTAATTGTTCTTATACCTCATTCCCTTACTTTTAGCATCTCATTACTTTTGAAATCAGAGTCAGATTTCCAATGCCTACTTGATGACAATAATAAGTGAATGGTTTATACTTCTTACTGTTAACCTCTTACTTTTATGTTTTATGGAACTCTGAATAAGCTTTTTGCTTTATAAACGTTTTAACTTTTACTATACTTTTTTGTCAGTTTTACAAAATACAATTATTATTTAACAATTAGAAGATACAATATAGAGATATAGGGGGTAAATACATAGTTCTGTTTTATACTTCTTGTTTTTTTCACAAATTTAAATAAAACTTTCAGGCTTTGTAATGTAAACCACACAAGGCTACATTAAAATGAGAGATGTAACAAGTAGTAGCTTTTAGGGCCCGGCCAAAACCAGCTCCAGTTTAGTTCCTTCTATCAAAAGGAGCAGATTTCTGAAATATTTTACCTAAATTTATAACAATAACCACTTATTAAAATAAACAAGCTTTTTATGGCAACCTTTTAGTACAGATAGATATCATTCATGGTGAGACATCCTGTATAAGCCTCAGGCTACCTTATGGTTTCAGTTAGCATCATAATAAGGGTGTTGGTGCTTCTTCCAGTATGTTCTTTCGCGAGACAACGTAATTAAGGCGGCGTTGCCGCTGTTAACAGAGTTACGCAATTACGTACTACAAACTAATAGGACACGAACAATTAAAAAATTAGAAACTAAGGTTTAACAAAGGGGTCAGGAATCTTTTAAAATATTATTAGTGAATAGTGAATTTTCAAGATTTATTGAGATGAATATATTATCTTTACTTGTCAAAATTTACTCAAAAAAAAAGCACCCAACAATTTTAGTGCTTTATTTATTCTCAAATGTAAAATTTGCAGATACATATATGAGTGATTTATTTTTTTTTGGCTGGGTAATAAAACTTGGGAGTACTGCACCCAGTCAAATCGCCAGGTACCCTGCTTTTGTCGGATATACCGGGTACTCATTACATCTCTTATTAAATTATTTATTCAAGTCAGTAATTACTTGGTATAATTTTGTTGAATGGTGGAAATAGTTTGAACATTTGATTTTTAGTAGAAACCCTCTGAACTTTTGAATACTTTTATTACTCTACATAGATCAAACAATAAAACTAACCCATAGTGACCAAATGGTAGAAATTTTGTATTTTTTGACTCTTGAATTATTTTTGGACATATTTTTATTTTTTTTACTATATATCTCTACCTATCTCAACACATGGTAACTCAAGGTAAAACTAACTAATATGACTAATGGTAAACAAATTAGGATGGATTATATGCTAGTCATTAGTAATTGAAACATCCGATTTATTACTAATTATTTTAAATACTATCACCCTTGTGTTAAATAAATAAAGTGAAAATGACTTACCCAACATCCTTCAGCATATCTGAAATATACTTCTTGGCCTCTGAGGCAATCTCATTAGTAAATTTGTACTTATGTTCTCTATGTTCAATTAACTGACAATCTCTGCATGTCAGTTTATCACATGTCTCACAAAATAGAGACAGTTTTTCATGAGGATGATTAGAACAAAACAAATTGGCTGAACCACTATTCAATGCATTCAGTTCATTAAATCCTTCCTCTTTCGATTTTATTGTATGATCCTTTGTAATTTTTAATCTAAAAACCATTATGTTTGTATATAGGGTGTCTCAAATTTTCTTGGCCAGTCATTATTTATATGAAAAATTAAATTTAGAGCAAGAAGGTAACTGGACCTTTAAAAACTAAGATACAAAAGTGCCAACTTTCATTCTATCTTAAATGGTTTTGCACATACACATACAATTCTTTAAAGTTGGAAATTTTTGAAGTTTTGACTCTGTTTAATAGGTAAACCAGTAAAATTAGGAACAGCAAATGCTTTATAAAAATTGTTTAGAACCAACTACAAAATAGAAATTGTAAAAATATTAACATGTTTAAGGACGGTGATGCCAATTGGCATCTTTTATGGCAAGCAAATTCTGACAGAACACCATCTGGCATTCAAACTTTAACTGATAGTTTGAGGCAGAACGTATATCGGTGTTCCATTTCCCATACAAATGTATAAGTATGGGCAGACACTGCTGCATTTGGGACTGCTGGCGACAAAGTACCATCGATTTAAGTCGGCTAAAAGTTCGTTAGAATGATGACTCCCCCTGGTGGTAAGAAAAAATGCAAAAAATGCAAAAAATGCAGGACGCTGATAGACATTCTCCATCTTCTTTGATGTCCAAAACTTTAGTGCCATTTTTGGCTCAAAATTTGTTTGGATACTGTCCTTCAACATGTTAATGCAGATTTCTTTGAAAATATGTAAATCATATATATCACACTTTATTATGCTACTCTGTATATTTCTTTGCAATTTTCAAATGTGCAACCTAAATGAGCAGAGGTTACACTGCTTGAAATGTCCTGTAAAAAACTCAATGAAGACAATGGAAATCCAAGATGTTTCGCTTAATGATAAGATGTTTAATTCCATATTTGGCTTTTTAGCTTCTGGCTCTAATCTAACATTTCATATAAATAAGGTCTGGCCAAAAAAGCTTATGATTCTTTGTAATTCTTGACTGAAATGTCAAAAGAAAACGATGCAAGAAGCAAGAACAAAAGTCCATTTACTTTGATTATGTCATCCTTTTCTGTCAACAATTCATAGCCTTCTAAATGACTTTTTCTATTGAACATGGAGCATAATATACACAAAAAAAAAAAAATATTAAAAGGCATTCGGCCACAAAACACTACAAATATAAATAGAATAACAAAACCAACTGACCTCTGATGAGCTTGAACACAATTATCACAAATAAATTCAGAGCAATCAGCACAGAAGCTAGATGCTACTGCCTCATCACTGCAACTACTGCACTTGAGGTCTGTAATTTTAGTAGAATTATTGCTCTCCTCATTGCTGGCGGCTTGTTCAAGAAGGAACTGGTTTTCGATTATCCGTGAAGATTCACATTGAATATTGCAAGTTGGACAAGTGATTTGATTGCCTATGAAAAAAAAATTGAATAATATGGAGGTGGAAGTGTGATTTGTAAATAATTTTATGTCCTAAACATAATGATCAAACTCGAGGTTTTTAAAAGCTGCAAATATGTTGCAACTTACCACTTGACCCTGACGACTCATTATTCTCAAATAATTTACCATTAATACAACTTGTACAAGCATTATGAAGACATTCCAATAGTTTGGGACTATCTGCTGGAACAAGTGTTCGATCACAATAAATACATTTAAAGGCAAATCCTTCAGCAGTAGCTGTAGGGCTTTCAACATGTTGATCTTCATTGGACTCATTAGAGCAAGAGTTGCAGTTGTTTTCAGTTTCTTCTTTCTCAGCTTCCTTTTGTTCTGTATCTGGAATTTCTGGATCTGGCAGTGGCTCTGAATGTGGCAGATCCTCACTGAGGGTATCAGTAAGAGCATTCTCACTTGGATCATTATTAACAGATTCATTAATTAAAAAACTATCAATCATTTGATTCATTTGCAAATTATCTCCCTCTGAAGTAAATAAATTATCACCGAGGCTCGATTCTAAAGGATTTAAATTTGGATCCAAATCGTCCATCAGATTTGGGTCGGTTAGAAACTCTTTGGATTCCAAATCGGCCATGGTTCTTCTAAAGTCAATCCGTTCAAATAAAAATAAAAAATTCCATTGCCTGCACTGCACTTCAAGTTTAGCCTGTAGAGTTTTTGTAATGGATCATTTTCATAAAACTTCTTTCTGCAGATTCACAAAGTTATTCCATTGAAATCATGAAAAATTCAATTTCAACAAGGACAAAACCACACACCACAAGACGCTTTTTCAATTTTTATATTTTCAATTTTATTTTATATTTTCAATTTTAATTTTCACTTTTAGCCATGTTGCTAACTCGGCCTGGTTGCGGTTGTAGCGAGTATGTCGAGCAGAAGAGCCAAAGCTTACTCTAAGTACTCTATGGTGCTGCAGAATTAACAAACATGCAGGGCGTACGGTTTTTGTAATACGTCGTCTTACTTTTATCAACTTATTGTTAGAGTTAGGGACAAAATGGTTTAAAATTTTTGATATTTGAGAATCCAGGTCGTGTAGGTGGTGCGGCACCGATTTCATGGATATTTGAAGGCAGCCTTAATAAAATAAACGGGAAATTATAAGCTGCCGTAAATATCGTCAAATCATTATAATGGCTCAATTGGTTGATCACTTGATCAGTAAATATTTAGTGAGTTTGGATAATAGTTTTCTTGAACTTATTTATTAACTGTTTCAGTTTCAATTTGATCATCTATTTTAAATTTTATTGCAAAATCACCCATTTTTCTTTAATTATGGAATGCTTTAGAACGTTAATACCCAAGTAAAGAAAACGGGCACCACTTTTAATTTTTGCACAATTAATATTAGGAAATTTCACGGCAAAGATATTTCAAGGTCATAAAATCGGTGTTCATTGACTTTGCACTTTTACTGTACTGAAGTACTGACAAAGAATGAGTGCAGCTCTCGTGCGATTCTAGTGCAGCAGTGCAGCACTAATTTTACCATTGGAATACGTATTAAAACAACAAAAGAAATAGCGTATTCAATTTGTGAAATTAGTGTTGCACTAGAATCGCACGAGGGCTGCCCTCGCTCGTTGTCAGTGCAATAAAAGTGCAAAGTCAATGGAGACCGATTTTATGACCTTGAAATATCTTTGGCAAGAAATTTGGACTTGAAGAGAGAATTCACGATACGGCTTATTAATTTCCCGTTTATTTTATTAACGTTATCTATTAGAAAAATATAAAATTATGCTTTATTGTTCCTCCATCCACCAATACTCGTAAAATCGGTGCTGCACCACCTACCTGACTTGGTGCGGAAATGGCTGCACTAAGTGCAAAAAGTGCGGCACTCGTCTCCCAATGGAACACCCAAACTTGCACTAACTTCACCAATGGTGTGCAATATTTGCTCTGGTGCGGCACAAATTTTACCAATGGAAGACGCTAAAAAACAACAACGCCTCAATGCCTCATTTCATCGTGGCTGGCAGCTGGCAAATATCAAAAAGCTCAGAACACAGCTGATTTTGACAATTGACATTCTCCCAATGTCAAATTTGAGTTTGAAACTTTTGTTTTGTATAAGGTGTTTACACGAATTTTTGGACTAAAAAAATCGATTTTTCTGGGTAAACTATCCCCAAGAAAAAATGTCCACATCTTTAAACATTTAAAGGAAACGTCTATTTTTTCTCAGGAAAATTTACTCAACAATGGCATACTTTCATTACCGATGTGGGGAAAGAATAACTTTAATAAATGAGAATACCACAGCAATTCGAAATGATAGTGAATTTGATCACGGACTTGTGATCTCGGCAGAGCCTCTCATGAATGATGTGCTATTTGAAGTGATTATAGATAGAAAGGTAATAATCCTGGTTTACCCTTTGTTCAAATTTATAATTCTTATTCACTTATGTCAGTCATCATGACTCAAGCTATCTCCTAGCCTAGCAGCAGTAGCTGGTAGCATCTACAGTATCATTTAAATAACATCATTTTGCTGCCAGTCTGCCAAGCACCTTATTGCCTTTTTAAATATCATTTTACTATGCCCAGCAAAAACAGAACAGTGCTATAGCTATAACCAAATCTATAAGTAAGTTCTTTGGGAAGGTATAACTATGTCCCATTTCATTCTGGTTTCTTTATGACAGACTTATTTAATATTTTAATAACACCTTATATGTTTATCAAAGTAAAGTCAACTTTATATTAGTTACTTATGTATCAAGGGCATAAAGAAGTGGTTTATGCATTGAGGGCAATGAGCTTAGAAAAATCCAGGGCTTTTATGTCCCACCTTAGTGCATTTCTACTATAAATTATTATTAAAAAAATCCTAAAATTTATTTGCTTTATGCCTTTAGAGCCATAAAGTGCACTTTATGCCCACCAGGGCAAAGTATAGGTATGTTTATCTATTTGGAAACTAAGCAATAAAAACTCATTAATGAACTGGTAGCACAATTTTTTATTTAGACCTATTTATGATGTAAGTGTTAAAAGTGCAATACAATATTCTTTTTGCATGTGAATTAAAAATGTACAGTTTTTACTTTTTAGCTTTGTGTCATTCTTCTTAATAAATGTTAATTTAAATCAAAGTAATTCACACATAAAGTAATCAGTCAGCAAATGTTACAAAGTTGCCTTAAAATTACACCCTTAAACTACTAGAAAATGCATGTTTAATTTGAAAAACACCTCTCTGCCTCTGCCTCTGTTATGGCAACAAGTAAGACAAAGTAGGTAAGTCAAACATAGTTGACTAGGAAATTTGGTTCATTTCCAATATTTTTTTAATGTCATTAGAGTTTGTATCATTTGTAGTAGTTTCAGTTGTAGTTTTAATTGCTAACCTGCAGGGTGGTGTAATGGCTGCAGTATTCCATTACTATTTCTTATAATTAAAAGTTCATTCATAAAAAAAACAGTTTTTCATTTTATTTACACCACAATCTTTTAGAACAAACCAAATAAATACCAATCACTTAGGCAAAGTCACAATTTCCTCAAAATCAAAGTGTCCTATTGACTAGCTAGCAGCTCAAGCAGAATCTTTTTAATTATGGGTATTTAGAAACTAAAACTCACAATAATTCTTAATACAAGTGATGTTTGTCGCTTCAGCGAACAGAAGAATAATCATTTAAACTAAGGAAAAAGTAGGCCTTTAGCTGGAGTTGAACCAGCAGTTTTGTAAACGAGACAGATGCTCTGCTAACTGAACTATAAAGGTAAGATTGCTGGTTCAAATCTGGCTGAAGGCCTATTTTTTCTTTAATTTAAATTATTATTCTTCTGTGCACTGAAGCCACAAACATTACTTGTAAATTCCTATGGACGCAATTGTACTATCTATAATTCTTAATGCAGTATTTTTGCTATAGGTCAACTCTTGGTCAGGGAGCTTAGAAATTGGAGTGGTTGATGTTGATCCATTGCATTTTGATTTTCCATCATGCGCCTCAAAAATCCAGTCTGGCTCATGGGTAATATATGTATTTTTTCTTCACTTCTTGATAATGCTTGAAATGTGTATTTTTTTTATTTACTCTCTTCATTATGTCCTAGATTATGTCTGGTACATCAATTTTTAAAAACGGAAACTGTTTAATAGAAGGATATGGAATAGATCTGGATAAGTTAAACCAGTTTGATAGAATTGGTTTAATAAAAACCTCAGAGGTATGTGAATTTGGAAAATTGTAATATTTGGTATTTGAAACAAATTTGATCCACAAATAATATCAAAAACATATTGGGATATACTTAATTTATTTTAGGGCGATCTAATTTTTTACATAAATGGCGAATCTCAAGGAGTTGCGGCTGAGGGTCTTCCTAGCACAGTACATGCTATCGTCGACCTTTATGGCAAATGCGTCCAAGTCAGCATTACTAGTCCAACTTTTAGAGAACACAACAACGACGATTGTCTAAGTGGCAGCTCAGTTTTGGCGATTGAGAACGATGTTTTAAATGTTACTCTGGGGGGCGATTTGAGTGAATTGAGTCTCAGTAGCAGTAATAGCTTGGATATACGAATGGACATGAATGTTAGGTATAAAACATCACTCTTTAAATAGACATATAGTTGTTGCAATTACTTGCATAAAATATTTTTAATAGTGCAAATATGCCTGACGAGAATTCAAGACTGGATAAAATGCGTTTCCATGAGCGCTGTGGTTCTTTGGTAAAACTGTCAAATGGTAACAGAACTGCTGAAAGGCGAAGACCTTTAGATGAGTTCAATAATGGGGTTGTAATGACTCATAGACCATTACGCGATTCCGAGTTATTTGAAATAAGGATTGACCGCTTGGTCGACAAGTGGAGTGGAAGTATTGAAGTAAGTCGTTTTAAAGGCAAGTGAGACTTGTGTCAGTTATTCTGTCATTACTTTTAGATGGGGATTACTACTCATAATCCTAACACGTTAGTCTTTCCTGCCACAATGACTAATATGCGTAGTGGTACCATCATGATGTCGGGTTGTGGGATTTTAACTAACGGCAAAGGTACTAGACGAGAATATGGAGATTTTAATTTGGATGAATTAAGTGAGGGCGATCGTGTGGGAATGATGCGAAAACCTGACGGCAATCTACACTATTTTATTAACGGGCTGGATCAAGGGGTGGCAGCGCAACGTGTTCCGTCCACGGTTTGGGGCGTAATTGACTTATATGGAATGACCATAAAGGTTGATAATTTTGCTTCAATGAAAAAGAATCAATGTAAAATTTTGTATATAATGCTTGTAGGTTTCCATTGTTGAACGAGATGAACGTGAAGAACAAAACCTCATGACAAGGAAAAATACCCGTGACCAACAGAGCTTGGTTCCAGAACCGCAACCTCTCACATCAGATTATTACGACAGATTGACATTTCATCCGAATTGTGGCACTCACGCTGAGGTTATTAATAATGGTCGAACGGCTCACAGACCCAACGCTTCCGACGACTTTAATAATGGGGTAGTACTAACGGCACGACCGCTTAAAACCGGTGAATTTTTCGAAATTAAGTTGGATAAAGTTGTTACCAAGTGGGCCGGTTCTATTGAGATTGGTGTGACGACCCACAGTCCGGTGGACTTGGAGTTTCCTTTCACTATGACGAATGTTCGGTAAGTTACAGTGTGATTGCTTTATTAATTGAATTTAGGTATTGGGAGGGTTGGAAAGAGACAAATTATTAACTTGGTAACTTTACCAGGAGAAACCATTTTTCATTAAGAGTAAAGGCTAATAATTATTCACGTTTACGACTTTTTATGAAACGATTATTCACCAAGATATCGAACTTTTTATTAGATAGAACTAAGACTAGTTCTATCCTTTGCCAACTGAAGAGAAATATAAGAATAAAACTCTACGTATACTACAAGTCACCTAAAATTCTATTAGTGTATAGGCCAAGTACAAAGCTACTTTACAGTTGCGAATTCGCCAGGTTTCGGGCGGCTGGTGTTTCGTTCGTCCTTAACTCATGTGATCTTTGTCTGTTTGGGGATTAATTGTTTTATGTTGTGTCTGGTAGAAGACATGAAGCCCTGAAGAAAATCTGAATAAAGATCGAAACGTTGGCGTATTCGCAACTGTGAAGTAGCTTTTTACTTCACAGTTGCAAGGGACACAAAGCATACATATTACAATATTATTTTTCTATCAATTCTTACTTTTATATCGTTGTTTGTTTTTTTTTTTTTAATAGGAGTTAGTATTTGGTTAACAACATCTAATTCTGAATTAACGTTATATTTCGTCAGTACAAAGTATAGAACCTGTTTTTATTAGACTGCGAAGGGATTTCACGTCCGGTCAAAATACATTATAAAATATTTTCTGGTGGTGCTTTGAAGCCGTGGTCCATGGAATTTTTTCCTGACATTTCGTCCACATCTGCGGCACCCTTTATCAAAGGCTATGTCTTGTACTTCCGTGTCTACGTCTAATCACTGTCTTCTTTATTACCTTCGTTCCGCAAACCTCTTAGTGTCAACTTTGATAATTTTGACCATTCTTGGAATATCCTCGACAATAATCTCTCTATCTGGTTCCACTTCCTCGGGTCGGATCTGCCGGGCTTCAACTTCTTCATAATAATTTTCTTCTTGATGAGGAATAGAGAGAGCCATTAACTAATAGGCTAACTTTATTCGATTATTAAACTAGCGAATTTTTTTATAATTTTGGTCCTATATGAGGCTAGTTTCGGGATTCCGCTTTCTAAAACTGTTAAGTTTTTGGGCAATAAAGTTGCTCTCTCTGGCACGCTTCTTGCTCGATGCTTTCGAACCTAACCATATAATATTATCGTTACTAGTTTGGAGAATTTTGTAACGTTTGCACTATTCTAAATTTGATTAATGATTATTTATTTGTTGATTTGTATGGAGTGACTTAATATATGCCAGACTGTTATTTGAAGAATTGTGTTTGTGGAAATAATATTTGTAATTGTTTAATTATGAGTAACATACGCACTTTTCTATCATCGTTACATTGGAATCTTTTAGGTCGGGAACCTGGATGATGACTGGCAGTGGCATTATGCATAACGGGACGATAATTCAGGAACAGTACGGTGTCAATTTGGACCGGTTGCAGGTCGGGGATCGCGTAGGATTAGTGAGGAAGGAAAACGGACAGCTGCACTTTTTTGTAAATGGAGTAGACCAAGGAAGTGCCGCTAACAATGTACCTGAAAAGGTGTATGGCGTTATTGGTGAGTTTTGTTTTTAAATCGTTTGATATTATTGCAATATGACCTAAAACTTAAATTTTAAGAAACATTCTGTACGCCTCTGCATAACCCAAGATCACTAACCTCACAATCTAGTATTAGGATCCAAGGTTTTATTTTCATTTATCATAGAAAACAATGGATATGGTCAATTAGCAATTCCGTTAAACAGCCATCAAATTTATGATTCTATTTACAACAATGAAGCAATTTATTCTTGTTACCGCTTTGAGCAAAAGCTCTCATAAATTCTCCACATAAATTCTTTGAATTTCACTATATCTGACTTCAAACTGTAGAACCAGAAAATAATCTAAATACTTCTCTTGTCTTTATGGCATTTTAACTCGGCCATTTTTGTATTATGAGCTGAACAGCGATTAATGAATAAGTTAATTTACTTATTAAATTTCATAGAAATGACCCACTGAATAAAATGAAAAACAGGCGAGTAAGAATCGACTACTTATTTTCAAATGAAAAGGAGTCATATAAGGAAGTGTACCTGGAACCTTATTATCTTTGTTCGAGCTACTCTTTATCGACCTTTTTTTTTGTCGAGACTAAAGTAAAAAACTGTGGATTGTAAAATAAATTCAATATTATGAATCCGGCTCGAAGGACCAAACCGTTAGCGCATTAATGCCCAGTTTCTGAACTGGTTAGGTAACTTTATCGGTTCAATGCTTTTTGAAAACAATGCCAACACACATGTAACAAAATTTATTGAACCAATAAATCTATTATAAAAGATATCTGTTAGTTCAGAAACTAATGCCCATTTTAATGTATATGTTCGAATGAAATGATATCGTTCATTTAATGCGGTACATCCAAGAACCTATAAATGGTATTTGTAGCTAAAATGCACATACAAGAAAATGAAGGACACTTACTAGCTACTTCAGCGTGCTGGTAGAAGGGCGATTCCTTGATACATATCGATCACCACTCATTTAACTTAGTTTCGTTCCCGAAAAGCATTAAAGTACCTAGTTTAGGTGTCGTTCTAGTCCGTGTTTGACAAGTGTAGAATTTTGTCTTCAGTCCGATCGCCAATCGATGATGGCCAATACAAAGCTTATGTGAGTATGCGCTGTGATAAACATTTTGATCACCAATCTTTCGCTAACTGAGCCTGGCTAAGATAAATTTAACATCGTATTAGCTTGTTCCTCTCCACAACATAGGCATATATATTTCCCTAAGAGAGCCTTCTTCTTTCCCGAAATATCATTACATTTTGTACTAATTTGTAAACCTGTGCCGTGGTTTTGCTTAATTTTTACAATGACTTTTTTGTACTGAAGTTACTTAGTATTTTTGTCAGTAAGTCATATAATCTAATGCTTCAATTATTGTTACTCAGATCATTATTTTCATCTAGATTTATATGGCCAATGCGTGGCAGTCTCTCTCATTGACATGTACGATTACGCATCGCCAGACACAAATAATTCCAGTTTATCCAACGCAACATTATACAGGTTAGTTGGATCACATAGTACCTAATAGGAGAAATAAGTAGATAAATGTTAAATTTTAGTTCCGTCAGTTGACGTCAATTTCACGTTACATATCATAGAGTTCATATATGTTTTGCGTCCTTTTACCAAGTCGAAAGAGTTGAATAGCGAGTGCAGGACATAAACAACAATTACCTTTGGTTTCACGTTTGTGAAATTGCCAAAGTTTCTACTTTTATTGAGGTCTTCCTCAGGGCTCTTTCGATAAGCGATTCATTTCTGTGCCGTCCTGGTGTGGAATCGTTTGCTCGTAGTTTCGTATGGCTACTGGATGTTTTTTTTATAGAGTGGAGTGTTATTCCAAACAAACTGCGGGTGACAAACTTCGTTTATTGAAAGAGCCCTGAGGAAGGCAACCAATAAAGGTCAAAACGTTGTTAATTTCACAAACGTGGAGTGTTGTTTATGACATTCAAAACATTTTTTACCGTTTATAACCCTTATTTTTTTCTAAAAATGTAACATGACTGTTGTATCCAGTTATGTTTCCAATCGTATTATTTTGATGCTGATGTCGTTTCTGTTTGTAACAGTGACTTAAGATTCCACCACGTCCATGGCAAAAATGCCAGAATAATAAATAACGGATTAACAGCCTTAAGGCCTCACCCTTTGGCGGAATTCAACGACGCCATAGTGTTTTCCAATCGACCCTTGAAAGATGGTGAGATGTTTGAGATTGTATTGGACAATATTGTTGACAGATGGTCAGGCAGCATTGAGCTAGGTCAGTTTTGCTCACACTCTCTTGCTAGTTCTTTGTTAAATATAATGTAATATTTAGGTTTAACCGCGGTACGACCGGACGATATCGAATTGCCCAGCACCGCGACAGATCTGCGCAAAGACACCTGGATGTTGAGCGGTCCTTCCATAATGATTAACGGGAAAACTATTAGCAATAATTATCCTCTTGATTTAGATACTCTGAGGACGGGTGTTAGGTAATGTGGTTTGTATAATATGATCTTTGGAGTTTTCTTCATTATTTGTTAAATTGGCAGATTGGGGGTTATGAGATCTACTGATAAGTCGTTAGAATTCTTCAAAGATGGCGTTTCTCAAGGTCCGGCTTGCGTAATTCCCCACGGGAACGTTTATGCCGTTGTGGATCTCTATGGCCAGTGCGCTAGAGTCAGTATTCCATGTTCAACACCCATGGCTCCGTTAGCTTCTGTTGGTATTGACACATGTCCGCGGTATAAAAAATTTTCTCTAGTCATTCTGAGGTATTAATAAAAAAATGTTTCTGCTCATACATAGATCAGACACGTCAGCTTCCTTACAAGCAGGAAGTGTGCTTAATCCCAGCGGTGAGTTAGATTTGCACCGCTTTTCGGAACACCATGTAAAAGGAGTGTTGCTCAGCGAAAATGGTCGCTTAGCTTGCCGGTCCAAAGAGTACAACAGCAGTATCGTTTACAGTAGTACCCCTTTGACCAAGGACGAGATTTTTGAAGTGTCGGTGGCTGGCGTCTGGAAGCACATGGCCGGGACGTTGGTGGTGGGAATTACGGGAACCCCACCCTGTTCTAGGATGAACGGCTTGCCTCCTGATTGCTGCTACCTTGCGGGTAAGTATTTTTTTTGTATTATTATTTGAATGTGTTTAAATTTATATTTGTGAAATGTATCTTGACTGGGATATCTGAAGGAAGAAAATTTCTTGGGTAGTCGGTAAGAAGAACTTTATAGTTAAGCCAAGCTTTGGTGAAGGTTTATTGGTTTCTTCAGGGCTACAATGGTTATAAGTAATAGGCCATAAATGGTAGCTTCAACTATAAATGGCATGTACTTACTGCCAAATGTTTATCGACGGGTCTGCGTTAGAGGTCTTCATACTGAGTTAAAATACAATATAGGTGTTCATTATAAAACTTCACCTAGCAGGCTATGAAATTTTGACAGAATAGGATGACATAATCAAAATAAATGGACTAGTGTTTCTCCATCCTTTTCTTTTGACATTTCACAGCCAACTAGATGAAGTTTTATAATGAACACCCCGTATTTAAAATTACATGAAACACCAAAACACAAAAAACGGGACACTGATTGAAATTGTTACATGATGAATAATTAAAATTAAAAATATTTGGTTTGTTTACTACATTACTTTATGTTATAAAATGATTGAAAATCTACCGTGACAATTGATTTTATACGATGACTGACGGGTTCAGACACACCAAAGGCTTCAAAAGTAGCCAGCAATCTCACCACACATAAGGCCTAGGAAATTGGAGGATGTGAGAAGGGAAATGACAGAGATCCATGATATCCAAGGACAAGGATATATCAGGAGAGTAATTGTTGGTAGTATTGTCGTTGTTGTGTGTTCTCTTATGTGCGCAGATCTTTATGAACTTAGAGTAAATAGTATTTAGGTCTTCAATATCGGTGCGTTTATTAATTGAATTGGATTCCGTCGCAATTTCAACCATTTGAGTTTGGTGTTAAGACTTCCTCCCACACTGAATTGATTCTTAGAGGCCAATCTTATGCCTGGACAGTTACGAAAAAAAACATGGATATTGTTGTGGATTTCCTAATATTGGGAGAAGAAAAATATACAGTCGATTTTACGTTCATATCTGTGGGAACTTCAATTCTGCTTAAATCCATGTTGGTGAACCGAAACTGTGGTAGAAAATCTGTATTATTCTCGTCACCACTCGTGGAGATGACTTTAATGTGGTCAGTGGTCAGAGGGACTTGCGGAATGTTAATTAAAAGTGTATTGACTAATTTGAGTGAGTGAAAATTGTCCACTAATTATCGTTTGAGACGTTCCAAGTTCCCGGCTTTGAAGTTATTTTCTTCAGTTCTACTTTTCAAAGCAATTTTAGTTCTCATGCTGTGACCAGACTAAAAGTTCAGTTATCTACCTGAATTAGTGGGTTTTTGGGTAACAATCCAAAATGATTTGTTTTGAGTGAGAGATTCGAGTCGCGAACTCGAATGTGTCAAGAGAAGGGACAGTATTGTTATTTTCTCTTTCAAACGTAAATTGAATATAGTTATTGTAGTTGTTACTGTTAAAGTATGATCAATTTAATCGAAAGCTTCGCTTAACTAAGAAGTTTTTCTTCCTAACACCCTGACCAACTACCTATTGAAAAAAATTTCTTCCTTTACTTTTATAATTTTTTTCTCTAACCCACATCTTGTTTAAGTGTACGTATGCTTCTTTTTCTGTGTGCTCTAAAAAAAAGTGTAAGAAACATCATAGAAATTAGTATTTCTAGGCCAATGTACATAAAATAAAATTTCAGGTAACGAACTGCACTATAAAAATCAACTTCTTCAAATCTTCACTCCCAGTTTAAACTGGCTTAATGCAGGAGACGAAATAGGACTTTTGCAAACACAAGATTGCAATTTGAAGGTATTTAGTGCAAAGAAATGGTTAAATGTGTAACTGTAATTAATTTCTTTTTTTTTGAAGATTTTTCTCAACAGAGAGGAGCTTCCAATTCAGTTTCCCATTATGGGAGACACGGTGTGGGCCGTATTCGATTTGCGGGGTCAGTGCTACCAACTATCTGTTAACAGTCACAAAGCGCCGCCTCCTTCTCCAATGAACAGGTAAGATGTTCTTAGCCTGATGTGTGCGTTAATACTTTGTAACTAAATACTTCCAACTCGTTTCCATTATCTATTCAATTTAAAAAATATTTGTAACTGTATTCTATATCTAAAGGCAAACTAACACACGGGGAGTACTATTTGTAAAAGTAGTGAAAGACATTCTTGAAATTTGCAATTTCGCAAGTAAGTTTTGAATAATATGTCACTCTGACAACCAAACTTTTTTAAAAATCTGAAACTGATCTTGAACTGAACAAATGGAGTCTACATGCAAGGATATCATAAAGCTTATGCGCGCCTCAAACACGAGGCAACGATACAGTGCAGGGGCTAACGAGCTAGCAGATAATATGGAGGGAGCATAAATCTCCTTAAAATGGCTTCCGTGTTTTTCTGTTCCGTCCTTCTGTGTTAATTCACATCAATTTGTGAATCTCGATTTCGAATCATATGTCGAAAACACCAACTGACGTCACTTTTTTTAAACTGTCCCCATTTTTATAGGAATAAGATTAAACTGTATAATATATATAATCACTCCATTATCTGCTACCTCGTTGGCTGGGACTGTTGACGGCATCACTTGAAAAATGCAGTAGAGACCTTTGTACTACAAAACCGCAATACGGCGATACAACTAGTTGCTACAATATCACCGACGTAGTTCTTTATGTCCGCTATTTTATCTTTGCCTGGGAACCGAACCAATCCGGACGTGGGTGTCGTAGACATCATTGTAAGACACCCACGTCCGTGCTTGGATCTTTAATCTTTCTTAAGAAAAGAACGCAGAGAGAGTTGCTTTTATCAGAGTTTATTGTTGCGCATCATAGACATCACTAATGCGCAGTAGTCAAAAGCTATTTAATTGTATTTTATTGGCATAAACCATCTGGTAGCCATTTCAATTAACGGCGACTCAGTGGAAAAAAAAACACTAATTTTTCTTTTCTATTGTCCAACAATTATTAAGCGCCAGACTGCAGGACAGTTTGGAAGTAGTTCTAGACCAGGAACAGGCACCGATTGAGCTGGAGGAGTGCATTGCTTTAAGTTCTGCCGAGATTCCACCAGGTAACTTTGCGTCTTAAGGGTTATTTTCACCATGATAAAGTCCTAATTTTACAACTTGAACTCTTCATATTTTTTCTTGCTGATTTGTTGTACAACATATTTATCAGAAGTTTTTAGATGCATGGTTTTTCACTGGAGTCTTGAATTTAGGAGAACGAACGAAATAGGCGACCTTGAGAAAAGTTGGCTAATTTGGAAGTAGTTTAAATTGACACCATGGTTTGCGGAGCTACAGCTGACATCTATCAACCAATTCGGAAAGCTTATATAAGACGGTCTGAGAGTATTGCATTCCATACATTGTTATACTCCATTACATTGTTACTGAGAAAACAGAGGATGGGAAGACTCTCAGAGCGTCCTAAAGCCGCCACCCGAAAATGTTATATATATTCTTCATAACCTAACAAGGGTCTTGTAACATCACATCACCACTATTATTCAAAAACATTGTACAAAACTCTTTTACAGTTCTTTGAGATGGAGAAGATTTGGGTCTCAAATGCTCATTGAAAAGTGGGAAAAGTAACTTGAAATTAATTAAAAAACGTGATATTTATGTGCACAAATATTCTTTGGCAGATTTCACTTGATCCTGGTATGTTATAATGTTATGATAATAGAGTTTTGTTAAACTCTGGTTGTCATATGAAGAGTGAAAGTGCAACATTTATATTTCAAAAAAATTACTTTTCTGTGTCATGTCGATCTTCGTCAAAAAACTCACGGATATATTAATAACAAGTTGGGCCTATATGAGGATTTTCCTCGTTGGCTTAAGAAAGCCATGAATTCTTGACAGGGTTTAACCTCAAGATTACCATAGTGACGGACTGCGTAGCCAACTGAAATTTACTTTCCCCGTCAAACGCTAATAGTGAGTGGCAGGCTTACATTTGTAGGCAATGTACCTTTCTTGAACCCACTGTATCAATGTTTTGGTAATTTTAGTAAACAGAAATATATATCTTCCATGGAAATCAGAAAACGGTCTACATCCATCGTTCCAGTCAATCAAATGTGTCACTTTTTATTATCTCCATATTAAAAATTGAAAATATAGGCCAAAAATTATGAAACAAAGGCCAAAAGAAAAAAATGCAAACGTACAACCTGTCCTTTCGGTAAGCTGCCAAGACATTAATTAATCTGTGGGACCTTAAGCTCTCTTCAATGTTCCGCTCATTTTTAAATAATTTTTTTATACTTCATTGGTGATTTCTCAGCCATTTGTGGGGTGATTGTAGTCATTTGTCATGTCATAAAATATGTCATTTGCTTTAGAAAATTATTGAAAATTTAGTATTCTTCTTTCCTAGTAGGTGATCAAGTTTTGTCATCGTTGCAAAGAAGTACTAGAGGTCCTGAGCGACAAAGACTTGTGAGGTGCTCACTTGACAGTTAATTTTATGACGTGCTCGAATGACATAGTAGTTGTGGTTTTGTGCCGGCAGAAGCATAATTGGCGCCTCAATCTTCTTCCTTTTAGAGATTTCTTTCTTAAAATATATATTCGTAATATATACTACACGTAATTCATACTCAGTTGTACTTTCAGTAGTTCTATATCAGAGTAAAGCTGCGAAACTTCGTCAACCTGACTTGTAGCATATTAATGTCGTAGGAAATATCATTCCATAAAAAAACCCTGGAAGCACGGCGATTTAATAAAACTTGATACGGCTTGACAGGACGGTAACCAGGGTGACTGTCTTCGTTACCAATAAGAGTTCACTTCGCGCCGCAAAGGCTAATAACAAGTTGCAGGCTTACATCTTAATGTCTTTCTACAGTTAAAGCAAGACGCCATTGAGGTTAATTGTTAAATGGCGTTCAGTGTTAGAGTATGAAAGTTGGTAAAAGATAATTCTCAGCACTGTCCTGAACCTGGAAATCTTGCAGTATGCACCAAATCGTTAGGAATTATTACCTTTTGTATATACAAGTAATAAAAAGCACAAATAATAAAAAGGGTAACTTCAACAATTTTCTATTTTGAGATAATCATCAATGGTTAATAAAACAATGTGGGTACTACAGTCACTTAACACTTTTTTATGGATCCATTTGAAGATGACGGATTTTACTACTTACCGCGAACAATGCTAATGTCATGCTCATGTGCAAGTTGTAAAATTATGACTTTATACTACTCTCATGAAAGTGTCATTCGGTCTATGTAGGGTGAAATTTTTTGTGATAGTTGGCCATCACGACAATAACTATTACAAAAACTATCATCGTGGAAACAAGACTAGTATGGTACAATTATTTACATATAGTCTGAATAATCATCTTGTGGAATTACGTCATAAATTGTGACGTGTCCTGTATATGACAGCACGTCGTAAATAAGATTTTGTTTACTTCAAAAATTTACCTACGATTTACCTTTAATTGCAACTTTATTTTTGGGTTATGTTTTTCTAAAGGATAATTTACATTCGTCACATATTTAAGCTGGAGCTTCAGCGTGTTTGAATAAAACTTTGATTGGAAAACAAGTTTTTCTTTCGAAAAAAGAAGAACATTTACCTTTTGAGCTAACTATTAATTAATTTAAACGTTAAATGTTACTAAGCAGCAAGTTCGAGAAATGTATTTGAAGTTAACAAGAAATTTAGAACAATTTACGTCCTCTGATCAGTAACAAAAATGTGTATCCCAAAATCCTCAATGTTTAGATACATTATTAGATCTTGTTAGGTTTAATAATATTTAATAAATACCTTCACAATAATTAAGGCTTTGCAGTCCTCAAAGTAATAAATTATTATTCTCTAGATTATGGAATGTTAGGGTAGGTAAGCGTTTAGAGCGCCCTTATTCCTGTAAGCTTACTTGATAATTTTTCTTACCAAAGAAACTTGTAGGCTTCAAAAAATCAACTTAAATTATGGAATAATTCTAAAAGTTATGCATCAGTTCTTTATTTAGGAAGGATTTAATTTGTTTAAGGTGATCTATGCAATAAATAACAGCAAAAACCTAAATTAGGTAAATTGTGTTCACATTCCACACACAGAAAAGCCGTTGTCTATGAGGAAATGTACAAAGTTATCTCCCATGCGTCTCTAAATTGACTGATTCAATCCATCATTAAACGCTCTGTCATATTTATACTCTCACCGACAAGCTGGAGTGGAGGGGCCGGGCCTCATCAAGAATAGTGCATTCTGTAGGATGGCTCAACTTGGCTGATGGATCTTCTCATTCCTTTTGAAGTTGTTCTCGTGCTTGAATATCTCAATGGCTTCTCTGATTAGTTTAGGAATGCTGCTGTTAATGTAAAATTATATCCACCTGGTTAAAAAAAATAGTGCTTTTAGAAAGAGAGCTTGCTCTGCTACTGTTGACTTTTGTGTTTGTCCCAGTTTGCAGTTCTTTTTGTGTTCCCTTATTTCCTAATCCATGGAACCTTGTAAACTCCGGGTACTGATAAATGATCTCTCTGGTCTTTGGTGGATCTCAGGCTCCGTTGTTTTGTGCAAGTCGGTTTAAAAACAGATAGTATCCATGTCATTGTAGATAAGTCAGAGGTAAAAGGGGTCTTCCTGCATATTTCTCTTTCGTAAAATAATCTATCAAATTTAAAATAAAGTTCTGTTCCCGTTCAGAAAATCGAGTTTTCATTTTAAACGATAATAAAACAATGTGTCAGACTGATAATGAATCAATGTCAAAAATTTTTTTCGACATTGTTAAGTGGCAGGTGGTACGCGACGTATGTTTATGACGTAATTTAGCTATTTCATTCAGTACACATGAGTTAGTGAGAATGGAAAATTATGACGAAATTCCACAAGATGATTATTCAGACTTTACCAATATGTTGTACTCAGAAACCCTTTGTTATGCTTAATATTTTTTCTACCTTGCAAACAGCGTGTGCTAGGTACACTATAGTTTATAATACGAATGATTAATTTTCAAGCCAATTCGCAGTAGTAGAAAAAGTATAATGTGCAATGCGTACGAAAATAACTTTTCACACTCTTGTGACGTTGTGTCACTCGGCTACGGTCATTTTGGTCAGCTTTTGTCACAAACCGTCACACTCGTGTAAAAAGTGCAGTTTTCGAGAGGTAGTTGCATACTATACTATTGAAACTTTTAAAGTTTAAAGAAATTATCCTGGCATTATTATAAAATTTTGGAAAATAGCCGATCATATATTTCATTTAACGAATCATTTATTTTTTTTAAGTAGGCAGAGTAGTTAGAGAAATGAATATACAGACATAAAAGCCATGTACTTCGTGAAAACTTTAACACAATCTTTTTAGGCGAACCGATTTCTGATCGCCAATACGAGTTTTCGGAAAACCACGGCCGAAATATCGAATTGCAATCGGACAAAACCATAGCCAGGCGTGTAGCTTCCTACAATCAAGGGATTGTGGCAGTTATACCGGCTATTGAGCTTAATAATCCAGTACACGTGACGATCGAGCAACTGGATACTCACTGGCAATCGTCGATCATTGTGGGAGTAGTGGCTGGCCACCTGGAAAGGCTTAGTTTTCCTGTTAACGCTCTGGCGTTGAAGGGACCTTCCTGCGTTGTAGCTAATGATTGGATATCGATAAACGGTGTAAAGGTGCGCAATTAATGATTTATATTTTGGTTTTAAATAAACAAAGCGATCCACTTAAATCTTAGGGCCGTTCTAACTTCGGTCAAGTACTCAATAGTCTCAAAGAAGGCGATACAATTGGAGTCATGATAACCGATTCAAAATTTTTCAAATTGATTGTTAATGGTGTGGAAGAACAAACTTTTTCTTGGAGTTATCCGGCGGGCCAACCTATTTACGCGATATTTGATTTGTACGGTCAATGTCAGAAGGTATTTTGAAAATGTTTTGAAAGAGCCATTAAAACGTAAAATAAACGGTTTTAGGTCAAAATCGTTAATGAAGATACAAAATCCGTGGACGTGACATCGGCGAACACGGAATGCGAAAAGGCCGACTTGGAATCTTGCGAAAAAGAGCGTAGTGAGAACAATTTAAGTTTATCATTGCCAAGTACGAGTTTAGTTACTTCCAACGCAGTGCTCAATGTATCTCCTACCACTAGCCCGTTGGTTTTGTGCATGTTTAAAGAGGAATGTGAAAACTTTAAAAACAAACTTCTGCTTCCAGGTATTTTTGTTTGCAAAAGTGGTTGGTGATCTAAAAATTGTTATTTGTTTTTTAAATGCAGATCACTATTTTGCTCCTGGCGAACCTATTTGTTATTGCGCTAATTGCCATAGATCTTTGACGCAAGGACAGGATAAGGATTCGAAGGAACAGAAGGATGTTGTGCCAATCGGTTGGGTAAAATTCCCTCTCAAGAATTCCGCCATTATTGGCGCAGATAAGTGGGACGTGGCTTTCTATCCTACCAGAATAGGGGCGGTCAGGTGCATTCTAGATTTGGGACAGCCGCTGACAAACGGTAAGTTTTCTCATACGCATCTCATCCTACTGTCTCTTAAATAGGGTTTTGATACATACAGGTGTAAATAAATTAGTGTAAGAAATGTCTTATTATAAAAAAGTAAAGAGAGTCGTTGACTGCTTCATTAACCTATTATTTTATTACAAAATAATGTGCTTCCTTATATTGAAACCAACAATAATTGTGACAGTGATACAACCGCTAAAACGCTATTATTATTTCCAAATACCACGAAAACTGTTCTTTTTTATAAGCCAAATATTAATACACAAGAGTGGCCCGCATGCATCGCTCGATTCTCATGCATTTTCCGGCGGTCTGTTCTGTTTGTTACCTCTTCAATCGTCAGTTACGTTTGCTCGTCTACTAGGGCTAATTTCTTGAAATTGAGGAGTCGCATTCCAGACAGCCAACTAGAGATTAAGCCTGACGACGATAACGAGGAAACCAAGGTGAAAAACGGGAAGAAGATAAGAAAAAAATGCACCAAACTGGACGCTGAGGAAGATGAAATTGCAGAAACCAAGTCTGGACTCAAGAAGATATAGCTGAAGAGAATTGCCTAGCTGAAACCTGATAAAAAGCTCAGCATGCTATAAGAGAAAGGCAAAAAGGAGGCAGAAAAATAAACCGAAGGCATTTAATTTTAGCCATATGATGTTAACCATGGGGACGCAGAGAACCTGAGGACGAAGAGCAAGACACTACACCTGAAAAACCAAAGCAGAAGCCGAAAAAAGTGTCGTTGAAACCAGAAGCAAAGAAAGTAAACTCAAGCTCCATAGGAAACGACGGGAAAATCAACAGCCTAGCTGAAACCTGACAAAAAGCTTTGCATGTTGTAGAAGAATTGTAAGAAGGAAGCAGAAAAATATAGCGAAGAGGAAGAAGAAGAGGAAGAAACGACAATTGAAAAACCAAAGATTCTTAAGGAACAACGAGTTAAACCTCAATCAGAAACCGGAAAAGTGTTGTTCAAACCACAAGAAGCCGAAGAAATTAAACTCAAGCTCCATAAGGAACAACAGAAAAATCAGGAACTCAAGTTAGAAGTCGATAGAGTCATGAAGCACATTGTTACTTAAGGAAGGACCAGACGTTGAACTGGAGATTAAGCCTGATGAAGATAAAGAGAAAACTAAGGTGAAAACGTGAAGAAGATGAAGAAAAATTGCACAAAGTTGGATGCTGAGGAAGAGAAAATTGAGAAATCTGTGATACTCAATAAGATACGTGGGAAACTTCATCAAGCCGAAGAACAGCCTAGCTGAAACCTGATAAAAACCTCTGCATGCTATAAAAGAAAGGTAAGAAGGAAGCAGAAAAATAAAACGAAGGCATTAAATGTTAGCCATACGATGTTGACCATCAAGGACTTGAAAAATATAGAAACTACTCCTGAAAACCAAAGATTCCTAAGGAAAAGAGAGTCAGACCTCAAATAGAAACGGAAAAAAAGAGTGGTTCAAACCAGAAGAAACCGAAGAAATTAAACTCAAGCTCAATAAGAAAGAATAGGAAAATCAAAAGTTTAAGTTAGAAGTCGATAGGGTCATGAAGCAAGACATCATTGTTACTCAAGAAAGGACCAGACATCAAATTTGAGATTAAGTCTGACGAAGATAAAGAGGAAAGTAAGGCGTTAAAGTGAATAAGATAAAGAAGAAATGCACCCAACTTGACTCTAAGGAAGAGGAAATTGAAGCAACTGAAAAATCTGTGCAATTTAAGAAGATGTATTTGAGAAGCCTGAGCAAGCATTAGGTTGAGTCACTTCTAGGCAAAACTTTGTTCCCTATAATCAAAAATGGGGACTCTGGACTGTTGGGTCGTTAGTGTGGTCATCTCGGACCGTAAACGCTCTTTAGAAGCGACGTTATTTAGAAGTTTCGCAGATACAGATTCAACTTCGGCACATTTACGTTGATTGCGGATGACTAAACCGTGTTGTGGAGGGGTTCTTTAGTCTTAAGCTGAACATTTCGATGAGTTTGTTGTCGCGTTGCGTAACTCTCTCTCATTTTACTAGAAAAGCGCTACTATTCTTCAACCAAGTTTTACACGTATTCCGGAAGTGACATATCATATGACTTGACGCATTATGGTCGCCCTCGACACTTTTCATCTTTCTTTTTTCTTTATGTCTGTAATATGTGTATGTTCACTACTTTTTAACAATGTTTTGCTAGTGTTTCAATAAGCTTTTTGTCTATTTTAATGTTGCAAACTCAGGGTTCAATAATTCCAGTGTAACGATTTAACACGAAAACAGTATTTATTTATCCCACAAATACACACAAGGACAATTCGCCTACTAAATAACTCACTATTTAACACTTTATAGCCTTCTGCTACTATTTGGTACGTTATTTATTGCCACTCTGGTCTCTTCTAGTCAGTCTTTGCAAAGGATTTCGATCCAATATCTAGATCATTCATTTGTTCGTCTCGAAGCGTCTGTGTGGTCCAGCCATCCTTTATTTCCACCGACGTTCTCCTTACAGATGGAAGTACCTCACGCCGCTCACTTCTTTGACTATGCCGACTATCTTCTTTACACTTCTTCTTTACATGGCCGTCTAGACAATGCATCGGCATTTCCGTGAGACCTTCCTGGTCGATGTTCAATTTGGATCTCCTGTCCCTTAATGCGTCCGGCCACTGTAAGACTTTTGCCACCCAAATTATTAACTTCACTTGATTGATTGACTTGACTGATCCTGGGGGTCTTAAAGGGGCCCGATCAATTGCCCCATTACATTGACGGGAATTGGTTTTTCCTGGAATCTAGGACGGTCTTGGTTGCGGCTCGGTCTTCTAAACAACGGCGACGGACTTGCCCCACATTACTGCAGTTACTCTTGACGTGACCCAGTTTGCCGCAGTTAAAACATTTTATGTCCCGATTGCCTGTGGATCGAGGAGTTCTTCCTAACAAGGCTCGCTTTATTCATCGCTTTATGTAATGGATTGCCATGGATTCAGCCCTAGACGTATCCTTGGCAATTTGCCATTCTTACACGTGGAGAAGAACTAGATGACACTCGTGACGCCTCGAATTCCAGGGCCCGAACTAGTGTCTCGCTGATATTCCTAACTAGACGTAAGTGGTATCTCATGTCACTATCGCAAACTCCCTTAATGAACCTTTCGTCGGATCAGGGGATAATGGGTATGCCAGGTGAATGTTTGTCTATGTCCGCCTCAAATTCTTGTAAGTATTCACCTGACTTTTGCTGTCTCATCATCAGCTGGGCCTTGAACACGGTTTCTTTGTGTTCATTTCCAAATCGTAGTTGCAGAGAGTAGTAAGCTGCATAATTATTTTGATCAGCTGCCGACAGAGATTGGGTCAGCCGCTTTTCCACGAAGTGCTACCACTAATGATGTAGCTTTCTGGGGCTCGGACCAGCCATTAGCTTTTGCAGCTGCCTCAAATTGGGTTTTATAAATTTCCCAGGCCGCAGTACCGTCATAATCGGGAGGCTTAATTTTAGCGTTGGCTGTGTTAAAACTCTCTGTAGACACGTTGTCGTCCTCAAGTTGTTCCCGGAATTTTCTTTCTAGCTCGAGAACCTTCAGGTTGACAGCTTCGAGCCCTTCGTTAACGGAATGCATTATTTTTTCTTCCAATTGTTGCTCCCTAGCTGCGAGATGGTTCACTAATTCTTCTTTGAACCGTTTCTGCTCTTCCTTTTGTTCTAGGTAACGTTTTTTCTGCTCCTCTTTTTGTTCGTTATAACGTTTTTCCTGCTCTTATTTTTGTTGTTGATAACGTCGCTCCTGCACTTTGTCGCTCTTTCTTGTTCCTCTTTTTGTTCGTTATAACGTCGCTCCTGTACTTGATCACGTTTTTCCTGCTCTTCCCTGTGTTGTTGCATAAGGGAGAGCAGGGTGGCAAGTTGATCCTCCATCGCTTGATGCTGGCTTCTAGTCACTGGCATAAACACGTAATGTCCGGCAATGGAGCACTCACTTACAGTTCATCAATATTAGTCCTCAAATTCCCACTGGAATCGCACTCGGGACTCTGACACCAATTGTTGCGAACTCAGGGTTTAATAATTCCAGTGTAGCGATTTAACACGAAAACACTATTTATTTATCCCACAAATACACACAAGTACAATTCGCTTACTAAATAACTCACTACCTAACACTTTATAGCCTTCTGTTACTATTTGGTACTTTAGCTTACCTATAGCTCGATTAAATAAGACTACTGCTAACGGAGAGGCTATTCGCCTTTTATACAAAATCTTAAGAATATAGAAAAGCCTAGAATATTCTTACAAGAAAAATAATTGCTAAGAGACACATAAAAAAAGGTCGTAAATAACTGCGTTCTAAATAAACAGAGCAATAAATCACTCGTGAGAGTTCCCACGCGGCAGCGCCGGATAGGACGCAAGACGCGAAGGTCCAACCTCCCCCGTCGCTCCGCCTCCGGCGCCCGCTCACCGCAACAGTAACTTGACTCCTTCGTGCGGGTCTCTCATTGTTTCTTTTGTATTGCTAAAACCAGACCTACACCGAGCGATAAACTTATTTGTTTTTGGTCGCAGGTCAAGCTCAATGGTGCAATTTCACCTGCCAAAAGGGCGACGACGTTCAAGTAGTGTTCTATCCATCCCTAGAGAATTGCTTAACAACGCCTCACACCAGTGGGAATAAGAAATTTTGCGCAGCGTTCCAACTGAACGTCAAACCTGGGGCTTATTCCGTCGCTAGGGAATCGGATCTTGTGGAATGGATTACAAAGGAGACTGGTGCTTTAGTGCTTAATGCCCTTTTGATTCAAATAAAGTAAGAAGTCATTTGTATTTCTTATATTTTCAGCTGTGATTTTTAGTTAAGTAAATGAAGTAGATCTAGTCAGATAATATAAGGCATTTGCGAATGCGATTTCAAAGAGCATAAAGGCAACTAATGAGTGTTAATTCGTAGTAAAAAACCTGAAAAACCATCTAACTCAGTTGAACTTATCTATTGAATTGGGAAATCAAATATGAATTTGAAACCTGTCAATCCAATTTGCATTATTTCAAAAAGCGTATTCAACAATGCATAACCGAATTAATTATCAGACTTTTGCTTTTTGACATAATGTCCTGTTTATTCAACAGCACTTTATAATATGAGAAACCATTATACGAAAGGTTACATAAAAAGGTAGTTCTGGTGGTAAAAAACAGTTAAATATCAGTCAAAATATGGCAAGTAAAAGAAAACACTTTTTGCAAGGGAAAACACCGACTATGTAGATATATATAACCCTAACTAAGTATTTAGCACAATACAGTATCTAAATTTCCTACATACAGGGGACCAGAGGTTGGTATATGAGCTTCATATTTTCTGTTAGAATTACTTTGGTGTTAAATTTGGCTGCTTAAGGTAAGGCTCCTTTTTCTTTTTTAATTAGAGAAAATACCATCCATAGTTTATTTTAACCCCATACTCTGACGTTTTGATCCCAGCTGCAAGTAGTCACCGCTATACCGTTTGGTGCAACCGATAAAGACGTTATACGATTTTCGTGTCCGGACAATGTGCCTAGAATTAAAAAAAAGATCAATTTTTTTTTTATATTTGTTTGAATCTTACCGTTATGGGTAGTTTTTAAAGTATCCCACATGTGAACGTTATTATCATCAGATCCACATAGAAGTATCCTACCGCTGAGCGACAAACCGCAACTTGTAAAACCGCTCTTCGCGTTGGGCGGCTGGTATTGCGCGATTTGTTGGTCCGCCCTTATGTCAAACAAGCGCGCCGTTTTGTCTTCGGATCCGGTCGTAAAGGCGAAACCACTTGGATGGAACTACAAAACAAAACGCTCGGAATTAGTCTTTATTGTAGAGTTTTGATCTGTACTTACGCAAACTGAATTTACGTCTGCAGTATGCCCGAAAAACGTCTGCTTGGGCTTCATTTCTCTGACGTCCCACAGTTTGCACGTTTTATCTACACTTCCTGTTACAAAACTGTTGCCGTCCGAAGACAAACTGATAGAAACTACGTCACCGTTATGTGCAACCACATCAGAGGTCTTTCTGCCACTTTCCAGATCCCAGCGACATCTATAAAAGTGTCAAATTCCTATATGATTTATGGTGTGGATCAACATACATTTTCATGTCCCCTGAACCAGTGATGATTGTTTTGTCATCGAGAAATCTGCAAGAGCTCAGGAATCCATCGTAACCAGCCAGCTCTCGAGCCATTTTTGCAACCCCCGACGCGTCCCTGTTATTTAGGTCATAAATTGTGCACATGTTGTCCATTCCTCCACAGGCTTAAACATTAGTTATTATTTCCATTATTAGAGGTGTATAATTAAAGTCTTTTTTTGCCTACCTACAAAGTTTCCAGATGTCGCATAAGAAACGCTCATGACCCAGGCGGATCTGAGGGGTATAATCTGAACCTTGTTGCCAGTATAAGTGTCCCAAATAATTAACTTCCCGTCTAGCGACCCAGTGACGCAGTGCCTACTGTCACCACTATAATGTACCGAATTCACTTTATTCAAGTGCCCTTTCATCAATTTTTTAGTGGATAGTTTAACCGAAGGCGCATTGCCGACACCGCTGCAACAACTGTCTAGGGTACTATCTGCACATTTTTGTTGGGCTTCCTGCATCGTTTGGCACCTATTAATGCTAAATTGTGACCAAATTAACTAAATCTCACCTGTAAATTTTTATATAAATCTTCCAATTCTTGTCGTAAAGCTTCGGTCTCGGGATCGCACTTTGGGCCCATTTTACTACTTTCAATAGATTGCAAAAAGCAGCACTGTAAAGTACTGATTTCGGGGTTTAACAGCTTTCTGCCCTAATAAGTGAGCAAGCTTGTAATCCTTTAAGCACATAATTGAATTTAAAAGCGCGCGTGGCTGGACAGGAATCCTTATGCTTCTAACCCAGTTTTCTATATTGATTAGAAATGTAGAGACATAATTATTACCGTAAGTTTACGTTTCAACTATCTAGAAAAGTTTTGTATAACGTTTAATTTCTTTTCCCGATGTGCTTTCCCACTCGCTCTGTGTTATAGGCTGTCAAAGATTGAAACTGAGAAAAAAGAAAAAAATACCCCCCCTTTCAATTTTAAATAAATCTTGTTGGTATTTTACATGCCGTTTTTGATAGAATTTAACTTCAATCCCCTATGAACGAAGCAAACATAATAAGAGAGAACACTAAACTAACCGTTCACACCAATCGGTCCCCTTGCTCTAAAGTTATAGACCGTCAAAGATGGAAACTGAGAAAAATTTTCAAATTATTTGTTCAAATTATAAAAAACCCCACCAAATCTTCCATTTTGAATAATTTACTGCTTAAAAAAAATCCCCGAAAAACTTGACATGTTAAATACCCACACAAATTCCGGAAATCTTGCAGTTGAAAACGAGCAGTAATGAGCTCGAAACGTCGTGTAAAAAAACTCATTAAAGCAAACAAAATGGAAGTCCAAGATGTTTCGCTTAAAATTATACTTTTTAAGAAAGCATGTTTGAGGAAGTGAACTTATAATTCGCTCCTGACACCTAATGTTGATAAGGTTGGTTCGACGGTTAAAAATGCTTTGAATCAAATTGCAATTTATTAGGAGAACATAATGTTTGAGCAAGTAAACTTTTGGTTCGTTACACTCAATCGATGAACCACATACTTCCATAACATACCAGACATTGTCCATATTTTACATTGCTGGCTTTGGATTGCACAAGGAAGGGAGGGAAACACAATACCTCGTAGATTGCAGTTTCTGCACAAGCCAAAAGTTGGACCTATGTACTTCTGTGCGTTCAAGGCGAAAGCACTTGATTCATGATTCGTGACATCCAATGATGCCGATACTTGCGGATCACGATTTACTCCTGTTACTCGAAGCAAGTTTATGTGAACAATATTCGATACGAAAGTAGGGGGTGTTTATTTGAACGGGGAAGAAGGGGAAACGCGGAAGTCTTGTACTCGTTGCACTATGCGCGTGTACATGGGCTGTTGCCATATCTCGAATTTAAGTTTCAAATTTAAATGTATACAGTAATTTGTTCATTTGAAAACGTCATCTACTTGTCTGTGAATTGTCAAAAGAAAAGTATGAAAGACCTAAAGTCCATTTACTTTGATAATCTCATCCTTTTCTGTCAAAAAATCATAGCCTTCTAGATGATGTTTTTGAATGAGCAGGTGGTACTTAGTTCATTAGAAAATGTCATCTAGAAGGCCATGAAAGTTTGACAGAACGCGATTGCATAATCAAAGTACAACGAACTAGTATATTACATCTGGAGAGTGACACTCCTGTTTTACAGTTTTGGCCCCCCCTTTTTTTGGCCCCCAGTACGTTATAGATGTACTTGTGACCAATGAGATTTGTTCAACCTCAAAAATTACTTTGAATTAAAATTTTATTTTATTAGGATAACATAATATTTGAGGATGAGAGGTCTGATTATCTCCTGTTAGTTTTTCGATGCAAAATATTCAAGTTTAATATACTAAAGTGCAACCGTCTCAGAGACGGAAACAAGAAGCTGTTCATAGGACTACTGAAGGTAAAGCTGGAGAAGCATAATATAACAAACAGGGAGGAGCAATAAGGGTTCAGAAAGGGCAGATCAACAACGGATGCCATATTTGCCATCAAACAAATCAAGCAAATGGCCATGGAGTATAACACACCGGCATTTGTGTGCTTCGTCGACCTAACCAAAGCATTCGGCAAAGACCAACTAGACGACGTCATTCGAATACTTATGGAAACACAGACACCCCTCACGTAAAGATAATCTGTAACCTTAGCACCGCCAACTCAACGCAAATTAAATCAGGACAGCATACAACAGGGAGTATAGCCACGCCAGGAGGAATTGAACAGGGAGACAGCCTCAGCCCCTCATGTTTGACCTACCCATGGACAACCTGATAGAAGAAGTGGCATCTCTAAAGAACGGATCATTGTTTATTATTGACAGAATCAATAATAAACCTATTAGCATGATATGCTATGCCGACGATGCCGCAATATTCGCAGAAACCAAAGAGGACCTACAAAGACAGCTTTTTAAATTCTAACAAGTGGGCCAACGACTTAATATGAATATATCAATCCAAAAGCCTGAAAAACCAAAAGCGTGACCACCTCCACAAAGAACCACTCAGATGCAAGCTCATTGTTGATGATGGAGCAAGTGTTGCAATTCAAATACCTATATAGGCATGGACATATCCAGCAGCAAAGAGGAACCAGTGCGTCACGGGCAGCGGCGGCAGTACTCGTCAGACTATTCATCACAGCTCCAGGGGGGTCTTGTATTTATGAAATTTTCTCACGTATAGATTTTTACAGGTTTCCCAAATAATAAGCACTTTACCTGAGATTTTTTTGTAAGCTAGAACGCATATTTGCTATTCCCTTTCTTTAGCTTGTTTGGTCTTCATGATTTCATAAAATAATCTTGTTTGCTGCCTGCCAGGTTTCTCTGTCTTCTAGCCTACCGTTAATGAGATTTTCCCGGGATAGGTTTTCAATTAGTCCTGACAGTCTCCCTCTTTGAACTACAAAGCGCGCCCAGTGGAAGAAGCAGTGTTCTGCCGTATCCACATCCCCACTGTAGTTGCAGATATTTGTGGTTTTCTTTATGCGGTGGGTGTATGCCCTAAAGCTGCCGTGGCCAGTTAAAAATTGAGTCAAATAATAGTTCTAGGTTCTGTGTTTACATTCTACCCACTTTTCAATATTCGGTATCAGTTTCTTCGTCCACTGTCCTTTGTCGGTAGTGGTATCCCATTTTGTTTGTTATTTTTCTAAAGTGCGTTTTCTAGGTTCTGCTTTTATGGCCTCTGAGATAACTTGCCTCCCGTACAATTCAGTTCTTTCCTTTATCAATAGATCTATGGGCGGAGTTCCCGCGATGACCTGAGTCGCTACTGTAGATACTGTGCGATAAGCACCAATCACTCTCACCAGGGCCTTCCTTTGGGCGCTGATGAACATAGTGTAATATATTTTTTTACCAGCAATGCCTCCCCAAATTGGGGCTGCGTACAGAAGAGATGACTGGATCACTCCGTACAACATTAGCCTTTTCTGCAACGATGGTCGATTCAAGCTGGGCATTAGTCTTTGCAAAGATCCTGGTTTCCTTAGACTGCTTTGTGTCGTGGTCGCAGCGTGTTCTGAGAAGTACAGGTTGTTTCCGAAAAGCACCCCTAGATACTCAATATTCTTTTTAGGTGTTATCTCTATATTTCCCGCTCTAAAAGATTTATACCTTTTGTCTCTTTTGCCATTTAGAATTACCGCCTCTGTTTACTCTGGTGCAAGGCTTAGTGAATGCTCACGAAGCCAGTTTTCACATCTAGAGATTGCTGTATTTCCCACCTCCATCAGCTGGTGACTAGTTTTGGCGCTTAATATTGGATCGTACATGATATTCCACAACAGTGGGCCTAGTACGGAACCCTGGGGGATTCCGGCAGACATAAAGAACTCTTGCTCCTTCTCGATTTGGATTCGTTTGTTCTGAAAATAGTCATTTATCACGTTGTAGAGGTATTCAGATATTCTCCGGTTTTCCAGTTCTCGCAGAATATCCGGCCATGCTGCACTGTTAAAAGCATTCCTAACGTCTAAGGTGATCAGAGCGCACCATCTTTTTCCTTGACCTCTAAGTTTAGTGTAGATTGCCATTACCAGCCATTACCAGTTTTAAAGCGTCTATTGTTGACCTTTTTGCTCTGAAGCCGAACTGAGAATCCGAGAGAGGAGCCCTTTCGACTCTCTCTGCTTCCAGTCTCGCTTTTATGAGATGCTCGTATAACTTTGCCATGGAGTCTGCTATGCAGAGAGGCCTGTATGAGCTAGGTAAGTCAGGATCCTTTCCTGGTTTATTTATTAGCATAAGCCTAGCTAGCTTCCATGTATTTGGAAATTCTTGGTTTTCCAGTAATTGGTTCATGGTTCTCAGAATTACATCCGGATCGGTTTGGATGAAAGCTCGTATTGCCTCCGCAGGGAGACCGTCTGGGCCTGGTGTCTTTCCCAATTTTAATTTGGCAACTGCTGCATTTAGTTCTGACATTGTAAATGTATCAAAGCACGCCGGATATTTTTTTATCGTGCATTTGTTCGTAGTTTTCAGGGAACAGGTGCCTGGCCGTTTCCCGTTTTTCGTTCGTAGTAAGTTCAAGCGGAAATTCTTGTCCTATCTGTTTCATTACTAGTTTGTATCCGGTCCCCCAGATGTCCTCGTTTAACTCGTTGCAAAGCTGAATCCATTTCCTTTTCTTTTCTTGGTCAATTAGTTTACCCAAGAAACTCTTTTTTGTTTTGTAATCGTCCCAAATATGCGCCGAGTTTATCGATCCCACATTTCTGCAGTTTGCCCTGGTTGCCTGCCTCCTTGCCCTTATGCAGTTCACTCTAGCTTCTTCGATACTTTCGTTCCACCAGTACGGCTGTTTAGAGCCATTGTCTTGGCGGTTAAACGCGGCTTTGCATGGCCTAATTATATATTTGGTCAGTTCTTTGGCGCTGTTGGTTTCTGGGTGGCGTGCAGTGAGTTCTCTGAAGACATCTGACAACTGTTTCAGATCTGAAAGTGGTCTTTCTTTCAGCCCCCTGAGCAGTTTTTGGGTGCTGGCGATTTTGATGCAGATGTGTCTGTGCGGCGAGCATGGCTCATTATCCAAGATTTTCCAGCTTTATTCCAGTTTTGCTAAGTTGTTGTTGGCGAAAGTAATGTCTATGCAGGACCGCGTATCTCTTCTGACAAAGGTAGGTTTGCCTGTATTGGGCGTTACCATGTTAAACCCGGCGCACATCGGGGACAGGGCTGCACCCCGGGCGTCGTCGCTTGGGGTTCCCCATTCCGGCGACTTGGAGTTAAAGTCGCCCAAAAGTAGTGTATAGGCCTTAACATTATTATATATGTTCTGCTACTACTGCTCTATACTTTTGCTAGGAATTCGTTGCTACCAATTCGGTGATATATAGCAGGCTATATTGAGAAAGCTATGATTCAGCCATAGCAACCACTATGCCTTTCTCTTTGATTATCTTGGATATTTTCAATGCTTTGGATCTTAGGTATATAGCCACAGACTTTTGGTCATTCAGCCACTGGTGTTGTTTTCAACCAGTTTTTTATTTGTTACACTGCTTTCTATTCTTTTGTTTGGCCAAGTTTAAAGCTATTTCCACTGCCTAGTTGATGGCCGCTAGTGTCGCATAAGGCACACACGCAAGCCTCGGCACCTTCCTTGCACTCGTTTCTGCCATGTCCCAACTGGCCACACCTGAAGCAATTTTTACTGCGGTCCGGCCCGTCGCAATCAGCAGTGTCGTGTTCGAAAACTCCAGTATCTGCGGCACCTGTCTATTTTGATTTGCGGCTCCATTTTACAGCTAAGAAAGTCTATTCTGATATACTGTTCTTCAAGCAGCGTTTTAGCATAGATATTTTTAAGTTTTATTGTGACCGCTTGTAGGACTCTGGCATGTGGTCTCAGGTCGCCAACACTGAGGTCCGATAGATTAAGTTCTGGAAACTTATCGCTTATAGCCCGTTCTACTAGAACCCCAATTGAGACCTCCAAAGTTGTCTTTGTGGAAAAAGATGACTTGGAAATGACTAAGTCCATCCAGGCACAGTATAAGACCCGGTACACAGGCATAATTGACTTGGAAGACCTGGACATTTCATCATAGATTAAAGCCAAAAAAAAACTTACTATAACTCAAAAAATAATTAAAGGACCGGACGAAATAACACCGGAATCAGAAGAAGAACTATTTAAGAAAGTCGAAAGCCTAAAGGAGGAGATTCGGGGCGAAAAAAAACTGACGCTCCACCATACAAAAAGTGATGACGGTTCAAAGGCTCAGAAAAATGTTCGAGCTCGTCTTTCTCGGCAAGGACATAGCCATTGACATATTCGCCACAAAAGTAAAAAAAGTGGCAGATGTCCAAAGCACAAAGCCGACCAAGTACACTTAAGACATCGTAGTTAATAACAAGAAAGAAAATGAGACCATAGACAGGGTAAAAATAAGTCTCAGCGAAAATGCAACAAAAAGCTCAATAAAAACAATTACGGCAAACGCGGACGGCACACTCGTCATAACCCTCGAAAAGAATGAAAACGTATTGGAAAATGTAGGCAGAGACATCCAGCAATCACTGGGCAAGGCAAACGTCAAGCTCTTGAGAGACCAAAAAGACAAGACCACTATCTACATCGGGCAGGAAGTAGAACGGACTTTTACAACTAACAGTAAAATTTCAGTTTGATGTTTTAACTCTAGATTTGACTTACATTGCTTTGCTTATGTGTCAAAATCATTCGTTTATCTTCAAACTAAAGTTTAAACTGAACTTAAACACTGTAACAATGGGCTTAAAAAGACTAAAATCATGGTGCGTGTAGCCGAAATGAAAATGCTGAGAACGATAGCCGGTAAAACCAGAAGGAATCGGGTAAGGAAAATAAGACATCAGAGAGCAATGCGCCACACAGGACATAGTAAGATGGGGAAGGCAAAGAAGAGAATGGTATAACCACGTAAAAAAGATTGCTGACGACAAACTGCCCCACATAGTACTAGTAGGAAAACCAGCAGGGGACCGTCCACCAGGAAGACCGCCGAAGGGATGGAGAGACAGCTGGCAGTCCACATCACAAGAAACGATGTAGAAGCGCGTTAGCAATTAACAGACCTTAGACAAGTTAAAGGAGAAGAATACTAAAAATGTTCATTGTTGGGAAGATCATCTGAATGAACAGATGCATAAAACTTGTAAAATTAGGATCTTCCAATAAGTTTATTAAGGAATAAAATATAACAGTGTTTCTAAGAAGCAAAGCTCTGTAATGTAACTTTTTTAAAAAGCTTAAAGTCTATATAACATTCCAAAAAAATGTTAAAAGTATTCTAAATACAGTTAAATAACAAAATAACATTTCAATTTGTTAATATTAACAAACATTCATACTAGTAATAAAATATCAATTATTAAAAAATCAACTTTACAGTAGAGTAGCACCAAGTCGCCCTTTTATCATCTTTAAATGCTTAAGCTTTATACACGGATTATATCTACAAGATAACCGAACAGGAAATAAATACAACTAATGTTAAAATACCTAGAGTCTAACAAAAAGTCATCCAAACAATCGTGAATAATAACGAGTTTTGCCAAATATATAATTCGCACACGGGAATAGGACTAATTTAGAATTTAGTATCGAGTAAAGTTGCCATACTCATCTTTTATTTTTGATATGTCAAATATAAATATAAAACATACATTGACTAAATTTAGTTATCAAATGTATAGGCAATTAAAGCGCTGATATATTTCATTTAAGTATGTAAATAGGCTAAAAATGTATACTTAATTAATCAAAGTATTAACAAAAATTCCTAAAAAGTCAGTAATCTACAAAAATAATTAATAAAATTATAAAACGTAAGTATTCGAATAAATTTACCAGATTTAATAAAAAGTAAGTTTAGTTTTAATATATTTAAAAATTTCATTCTTAACTTCTATGGCGTTTTATTTTATAGTGAGAGCGGCAACCACGGATTCTAGTAAATTTATCCGATATTTTTTTTGTATTTTTTTATCGGTTCTTTTTTAAGTGTGTATTCTGTGTGTGTATGTGCGTAGTGTCATGTAGTGTCAAGTGTGGTTTAAGAGTCTTAAGAGTTACACATCTAAAGTACAAATCTAGTGCAACGTCCCTATAACTTCTGAATAAGCTTTTAGGGCTTATTATTTAATACGCAACGTCGCACAGATTTGCCAAACCAAATAAAATGGTCCTGGCACTGACGACTAAATTACATAAGTTTTTGCTTGGCGCAGTCCGGACAGATGATGTCGTCGTTATCTGTGATAAAGCCGCGACCTACGAGACTGGTGCGACAACTAGCGCAGAAGAAGCAGTCGTTGTGCCAGTGACGGTCTTCGAAAGAAATGAACTGGAAAGGAAAATTTCGAGATTGGAAACGAGAAAATAGCAAAATAGTGTTAAATATCAAGAGGCTAAATACTTTTAACTCCGACACGAAAGAATTAATTAAATCACGATGATTTAACTAAGAAAAATATTGAGTAGAAAATTGCACTTACTTTGGTGCCACCGATTCCTGTGATGGGCTTGTTACAAGCGAAGCACCGTTTGGCAAAAAGTTCTCCAAAGCAGTCGGCACAGTACGGTTTCTCGTCGCGGCTCGTGAAACGTTCTCCAGCTAGACTCTTTTGGCAGTGCGTGCAGGTGAAACACTCGCGATGCCATGGCTCGTTCTTGTAGGTTACTCCTCCACTAGTGATGACCTAGAAAACCACAAAATTCCTTAAATTCCATTGCAAAAATATCCAACGTTATTTTAAAACATTTCTTAGTCGTAATTATTAGCTGCTATGACTGTGGCTACAAATAGAAGTATGACACTTAACTCCGGGTATTATTCAATAAAACTCTTATTTATAATGTATTTGCCTTTTCACTGTGCAATCTTTTCGCCAATTAACAAAATTTCTATCTATTATTCCTGAGCTCCTTATACTGGCTCTCCCTCTCTGGTACTTAAAGTAGAATTTCTGTCTCAGGATCGATTTTTCATGACAGAAAGGCGAAGATAAGGTTGCACAATAATTGTCTCTGCATATAGTCATGCCAAAACTAATTTTATTTCCAAACGGTACGGTTAAGAAGGTACCTGGTAGAGAAAAATTATTAAAAACTCCATCTTCTATCCAAGAGCGCCAACGTTTCGAATATATTCTTCAGTTTTTATCAAAGCTAAAAACACATGGAGACGCTTATAGATGGCTACAATCATAGGTACAAAATTATGTGAAATGTCAGTGGCAAAAGTGTTCAAAATTACATCCATTAGCTTCAATGCACACCATTACATAGTCGATCATGTTTCTATACACGTCGTTCCTCATTTGAGGGTATTTCTAATAGCGTTTTCAATTGGGAACTTTCGTGCAGTTTGGTATGTTGTATTGGGAAACTAGCGAGTGCAACATTTTCGACACGAGCTGTACTAGGTAGTTTTGTCCTGAGTGCAATGCAAATGCGAATTGGGTGTTTTATTGGAACTGCACCGGGGTAAATATTTGAAGAAACTGGAATTGCTCTGCGGTCGACTCGATGCAAAACTCGTTTTGCCAATCGAAAACGCTATAATTTGTTATGCCATGGCCTTAACTCTAGAGGTCAGTTCTTCGATAATATTGACAAAGAATTTATAGACAATGCTGTTCATGCGATTCCATAAGATACAATCAAGTGGAAATAAAATAAACAATTCAATTACTAAAGCTAACGTCTTTATAGTCCAGCTATTAGAAGCGCGAAGACGTGGAACCCAAATGTCTTCCCAGAAACCTATTTTCTAAATTATAACCATCCTGTAAAAAAATACACCTTATATCATGTATTTGCTATGAATTATCGATTTCCTATGTTCAGCACTAATCGACAACCCTATAGAATTCTGGTTTCTGGTGCTACATTGTGTCCGGCCGTCCGTGTGTCAGTTTGCTCGGAAGAGGGGCTCTGAATTGCTAGACACAAGGCTATACACGTGGATAGCCTTCAGATTGACTACATCCTTGTTAACAAGAGATTCCGAAATAGCATAAAATCGGTGAAAACATACCCTGGAGCGGACGTCGTAAGTGACCACAACCCCAGACAGTCCCAAGCAAAAAACACCAATTTAAATTTCCGAAGTATACAACAACCAGAAGTCCAAACGGCTGTAACTGATAACGTAAATAACAGACTCCATAAACTCCAGGAAGAAAGTGTTGGTGATCTGGGTGAAGAAGCAAAGTGGACCAAAATTAAAGAAGCAAAAATAACAACACAACAAGAAAGCATTGGCAAGGGCAAGAACAGAACTAGGCAGAGATGGATGACAGAGGAAATTGTGGCACTGATGGAAGATAGAAGGAGATACAAAGGCAGGGATAACACCAAGTACAAAGAGATACAGCAAGGAAATTGAAGAATTAGAAGAGAAGTACGACAGTTCTGGGCTACAAAAAAAAATAAAAGAAGTCACCGGTGTGGTGAGAGAGAAGAAAAAGGGGAAAACTGAAAGATGAAAAGGGCGCACTGGTTGCTGACTTCGATGCCACACTGAGACTGTGGCAGCAATATATAACTCAACTGTTTGATGACCAACAGAACGGATACATGTGACACAATAATTGTATCAGTCTATCTATATCAGTCTTGAAACTGCTGGATGAGCGTTCAATCAGTGTCATAGTGGATCTATTCAATAGCATTAATACATCAGGAGTAATTCCCAGAGAATGGCTACTTTCCACCTTCGTTCCTATCGCGAAAAGATCTCCAGCGTCAAAGTGTGATGATCACAGACTAATAAGTTTGAAGAGTCAGGATCTGAAGATCTTTATAAAAATTATACATACTGGAATATACAAAAAATGTGAGGCTGAAACATCAGACATAGAAATTTGGATTCCGCAACGGAATGGGCACGAGAGAGGCCATCTTTGCTTTGAATGTCTTGTCTCAGAGATGCCCAGATGTAAACCAAGACCGTTACACATGCTTCATAGATTATAGTAAGGCGTTCGACAATGTCAAGCATGAAAAGCTTCTGGATATACTCCAAGGATTTGGCATTGATTACCACGATACCCGAATAATATCAAATCTCTACTGGGGACAAACTTCTAGAGTTAAATATGACTGTGTTTTGAGAGAACAAATTAGTATTCGGAAGGGAGTCAGACAGGAATGAGTTCTCTCTCCTATGCTATTTAATATTTACTCGGAGTTTGTTTTTCGGGAGGCATTGGAAGAGGAGCTGGCGGTTATAGCAATCAAGGGCAGAACTGTCAACAACATCACGTACGCTGACGATGCTGTAATAGCAAGCTGCCTCAAAGATCTGCAGAGACTGGTAGACAAAGTAACAGTAGTTAGCGAAGATTATGGGCTAAATATTAATATCAATAAAACAAAAATGCTAATAATATCCAAAAGGAACATCAGTGGTCAGCGACTATACGCAATAAGACAGTTGAGCAAGTCCATCACTTCAAGTGCCTAGGAACTATCATAAATGAAAATGTTGCACACAAACAAGAAATCTTGTCAATAATTGAGCAAGCGAGAACCACTTTTATGAAACTGAGAAAACTGCTGACAGCCCGAGATCTATCTTTGACTTTGAGAGTGAGAATGGTGCGGTGTTACGTCTTTCCACTGTTACTATATGGTCTTGAAAGATGGACACTGAACAAGGAAACATCGAAGAGACTGGAATCGTTTGAGTGGTGGGTGTACAGCCGAATGTTAACAATCTCCAGGATGGACCGCATTACGAACGAACAAGTTATGGAAAGAATGGATAAATAAATTGAAATTCTTTTCACAATTAAGAGAAGAATACTAGAGTTTCTTGGGCATGTTATGCGTAATTCAAAATATGAAATTCTCCAGCTTATCATACAGGAGAAGATCATGGGACGCAGAAGCGTCGGTCGACCTAGAATTTCCTGGCTACGTAACCTGCGAGGCTGGTTTGACCTCTCATCTGTCGAACAATTTCGGACAGCTGCCTCTAAAGTTAGAATAGTCACGATGATCAGAAACTTCCCAAGGAAAAGCTGAGATCAAGAAGAAGAAGGTGCTACATTATAAATCGCCGTCACAAAATTTATGTCACAGTAAACTTAGCGAAAAATAAGTGAGAACGTTTTTTGCTGCTATTCAATAAACTTAACTCAATAAAATAATCCACATTCTAATGGGTACATCTTTGTCTAAAAAGAGCAATTTTTTAAGAAACTTGTTTTACGAACCCACTCTTGTCAAGAGAAACACCAATCTAGCAAATCCTAAACCTCAATTCAACGAGTTTAAAGATTGTGGTTTCTGACGAAACAATGTCTCGTTATATCGATCTATCATACAGGGTGTTCCAGATGTTATTTAATAGTAAAAGTTGCGAAAAATTGAGTAAAAGGTGCTCATATCCTCGTACAATAACTGCCGTTTGAAAAAATATAATTAACAAGAGCGATCCTTCATCACCTTGTCAAGAAACAAGTTTAGCACATTTTAAATTTAATTTCTCTTTTAACTTTTTAGTCATGTTAATCACTATGTTTAAGTTTATTTTATTTATTTACTGTTTATTTGAGTATCAGGTTCTGAATTCTGGTGGTACCAATTTGCCTTAAACTTGGTCATTGACTTGGTTTTTAACCCGTTAATTTTGAGTTTGGCGCTATGAGAAGCAGAGTTTACTTGTTGCAGCATAGTCGCATCATATTCGAAACGCTCTACTACTATAATTTTGTCGCCTGCAATTCTTATAAGTTTTCACCCTGTATGCTAATACTGAGGCCATCCATCCAAGTTTAATGACTTAAACATATATTCTTGAGCAGACACATAAGTAATTTAGGTGAGATCGTATCACCCTATCGAACTCCTCTGTTTATTTGGAAATTATTGTTGTTCTTGTGTAGTTTTAGGTGGGCTTTAGCAGTCTCATATATATTTCAATAATAAGTTATACTGTGCTGTCAGACAGTGATTTCATCATCCATCAGATACGACTGTAATCAGCAAAGTAGATAATGTCCTTTTTCTGTAGTATTATGGTGTGTGGTTGCGCTGTTACATTGTTTTGGTACTTTGCCTTGTATTAGACAATCATTAAATAGTATTTTGAGACTTTCCACTGGCTTATTGCCCCCTCGTTTAAGAGCCTCAACGATCACTCTGTGCCCTCCTGGAAATTTATTACTCTTCACTTCAAGGATTTTTGAAAGCGCATCTGCAGCATACACCTCATCAACATGACTATGCCATTTGTTGCCAAAGTATCAACGACATAAGTTTTCGTCTTCAAGAACACCGATATTTTACCTTTGTCACTGACAGCAGGCTAATCAACGACATCAACGACGACATAAGAAAGCAATACGTCAAGCGTACATTCGTGCTTAGATCTTTGCTTTGATGGAAGGAAAGGGTACCGCAAAAGAGTTAACCTTATCATAGGCCATAATGTAGAAAAAGATGGATAGAAAAAAAAATTGAACATATTGGAAATAGAGTCTGTACTGTGACTTATGGCGATGTTGGTATGTCTACTAATATAAGATCTCTGATTTTAAGACAGTTAAATTTTTCAATAACTAACTATTACAGATAAATTTGCCAATCTTTTAATGGTATCCAAATTATTTTATTATTGTATTTAATCTGAGATTGATTATTAACTAAAAAAGTTTCATGTCAGTTTTGTTGTGTATAGAAGCAGTATCTCGGGTAGCAATAACCTTAACTTATAATTATCGAATTAACTGAGGAATAACACACCTTTTCTAAATTAAAACCATTGAGTTAACTATACATATAATAACCGAGATCTCGTACCTTATTGCATTTAATGCACCTAGTCGCATATTTATCCTCATAACATTTGGCGCAGTAGATCTCCTGCTCACGGGGGATGAAACTTTGGGTACCAATAGGCACCTTGCACACGCAACAACAGAAACATTTCTCGTGCCACTGCCTGGTTTTGTATTCCATTTTCTTCGTTCCTGCAAACAGATGTGAGTACATAACAAACTCAGTATTACATCATCTTTTAATTTAAAAACAAACTAGGAGATAAACCAATATTGTAGAAGGTCTAAAAAAGGTTATATTATCGGTGTAAAATTTGTATGGTATTTTTCGTAAAATCGATAAATTGGTTAACATTGACCGCTTTCGCGCGTTGTACTAATGAAGAATTTGTCGCTTAATAAACTGTCTTGGCCTCTAATCGAACTTAAATTTGAATTATTATTACATGTGTGAATCGATGTCGGTAATTTTAGGGAGAAACCGCTTTTGAATGGCCATTTCTTCAAGATTAAGTGCTTCTATAGGATTTTAATATTTTTATGTTAAATATAATGTGTTATTACGTAAAAAGCGCACACCTTGTAACAATAAACCCACGCACAAAATATGGATTTGGTCAGCTAATTGCGTTTAAAAACTCAATTGTTGCTCGCCCACCGCCACTAAAACGATTGCATTGTAAATAAAGTAAAAGTAATTTGCTTAAAAGTATAGACAAAGATGATGCCGATATGGGCGGCATGGAATTAATTGCCCAGGCACCTGAGCTTGGGCGTAGGTAGTATTAGTTACTATTACCGATGAGGTGACCAATATTATACGCTATTTTAGGGCAGTGCCCTAAAAACCTATTATCTATACTTGCCAGAATCTAAGCTTGGCAGAGAATAAAGTCCTTGTTAACTCTAAAGTGGTAGCGCCGGTGCCATGGAAACTTCCTTAGAACCAAATTATTAATGATCACATGGGAAGTTTACCAGAAAGATAAACCTGGTATTAACGGGGGCAGAAATATTAGTTCCAAGCTCGATTTTCATGCAAAACATAGTCCGGATAAAGTTATGGTAATAAATTTATAATTTTGCAGGTGATAGATAATTTCAAATCGCTATTTTCTCAATAAGAATTTAAAGATAAAAATACTCTCAGAACGGTCTAAATTTTAACGCGACCTGCTCTCAGAAGGCAAATTTGGCTATCATAATAATCGTGTTTGGTACCTCAAATTGGTAAGTGTTATCTTTCTAATCCCATAACAGAAAGGAGAAAAGGATATTCCTCTTATTTCATTTTGAGGTACCAAATGAAGTAGCATATCAAAAGAATAAATAAACAATAATTATTGTATGTTCTGTCACGAAATCTGTGAGTGATTGGTGGAATCGGAATCATGTAAGAAAAGCAGTTCATACTTTGAGTATGAACACATTAGGTATTTATTAAAAAAAATCTGTTTAACTCTCTGTATTTTCTTTCATTCTTTTCTTTGAATATTAAACCCTGGGGGTACTACGACATTGACTACTACAACTAAATAGCCAAAAATGTCTGGTAGAAACATTCTTTGTCTTTTGGCGTTACCTCCTCTTTCTAGTGCGTACCTACTGCAAATTAACACTTGAGTGTGCAAATTGAGTTAGCGGTTTCCCGAATTAATTTAATGGTGTGAAATAATCGCAGTATGCAAATTGGACTTAGGCGCGCTAGCAACGCCAGTACACCAACAAGCGCTCAGCAGAGATATGAACGCATATGTATGAAAATAAACGTTGCTAATTAAAAACGTGACGTGACTGTTAGCGAGTTTTGCAAAATAGAAATTATTTTACCACGTGTCTCTCCGCTCTATAAAGAATACAAAGTGCTTGATTTAAATGTAAACGTTTAACTGCACAAATGCCCTTCTACGAAGGATATTTGATATTTTGTATGGATTTCGTTTCAGGGAAGTTCAGATGGAAGTATCTAGTATCGTCGTGACATGCAAATATCAAATATAAGTTAGATAAAGACAAGTTCGATATCAAAAATGCACTGTTTAACTAAAAAAACTTCCCTACTTACTTACTAAGGGCTTTATCATATTGTTATCATGAAGGGGACATCAAATTTTTAACTGTCAAAAACCCATTTTTTTCACTTAATACGGGTGTTCATTATAAAACTTCATCTAGCAGGCTATGAAATTTTGATAGAAAAGGATGACATAATCAAGGTAAAGAAACTTTTGTTTTTCCATCCTTTTCTTTTGACCTTTCACAGCCAACTAGATGAAGTTTTATAATGAACACCCCGTATAAAAATTTTAAACTCGCTGTTTGAAAAACATTTAGACTACCCCGAAAACGTGTGTCTTATCAAAAAAAATTAACAAAGAACCTCAACTGAGTACACCTCCTTTTTGTGGATTGTAATAGCTTAAAAAAAAAAAATGTTCTGTAAAGAAGACTACATAATGAAATCCTCAAAATAGTTATAGCATCTGAGACAATCCCAAGCAAGCAGTAAAATGTGTAGTTAAGAAAACAACCACTTCTAGTGCTGCAACCGGCTTGTTGAATTTTCACTTTCGGTCTTACACAAATAAAGATTTATCGTGCAATTAAGAATATTATTTAGTTTGATTTGCTTTTCTAAGTTTAAGTAGCTTCTAGTACTTAATGACAAGATATCAGATGACAACGTGCAAAGCACTTCAACCAATTAGCCTATTTCAGGCAAGCTAAAAGAAAATAGTCAATAGAAGTCAATTTCTGATTAATTCTGAAAAAGATTAATTTTAAAGTTTACGATTTACATAACTGTTGTATAGTCATAATTTAAAATTTAATAGTCTAGTGTATTTAATAGTGAAGAAACTATTTTCAAGACAACCGACAGATTGGTGAGTACACAGTTGTTACTGGATTTTTTTTTTAAACGACTGTTGAATCTTGTCCCACGTGAGTATAAAGGAGTTCATAACTTTTTATAGTTCAATCTTGGCCGCGTATTTTAACGAAAGCTCGTTGAGTATTGTTTGACTGTCACATATCATAAAACTTTCAAAGTTTTATGATATGTCACAATTAAAGCTAAACTCGTCTTAAGTTAACTTTAACCATACCAAATAAAGTTGAACGAAATGTTTGTGGAAGTGTTAACTATTAAATTTTAATTTTTAAGGGAGAACAAAACCACTAAAGTTAATGGTTACGGTTACCTTGATTCTTCACAGCACGTCATTTTAGGCAAAACTTACCCTACATTACGGAAAAATACCTTAAAATAATTTGTCCACGACCACCTAATAATATACTGATATTCAGCTTTTTCACAAAAGTTAAACAGGGCTCATATAGCGTCAGAGGGATATATGAGTTGAAACAGCGGGAATAATATCATTATTCCCGCTCGCTATTTAAGTTATATACGTTGCCTTGGCAACCACTAGGAGTGGGCAACAATGCAATATCAAATGCCGCAGCTTAAAAAATGCACTGGTGGCACCGGTTTTGCCGTCAAACGCGAGTGTCACTATGACATTTCAATAATTTTATTTACACTCCCTATAGATTTTATAATTTGTAATTATTATTAGACAATAGCCGTGGACAAAGTATAGTATTATACTCGCTTTTTATGGCCATTATTCCCACGGGAGACTTGCGCCCCTCGCCTACGGCTCGTGACGCAAACGTCTCCCTAAGGAAATAATGGCTATCATAAAAGGCGCGTTTAATAATATACTATTATGCTGCTTCAGACGAAGCATAAGCAGCTATTTTCAATGAAGAGTTCTAAAACTTTAATAAAACATTGTTTAACTTTTGACAGAACACTGAAACAAGAAAAAGAAAAAGTAAAAATAAATATAAAAAATAATAATATACTTATAAAATGTAGTCAAGACACAGAAGAATAATGACCCATAAGCTAAACATTTTTTGAAGACAATTTTCTGTTGTTGCAACAGGCGGAGGAGGAACAAGTAGAATACGTACATATATAGATTTGAAGAAAAAATGAAGCAGCAGCCGATGAGACAATCCCATTAAAAGGAAGTGGTAACAACAGAATAAGAGCGATACCTTGAGGAGTGCACACTAGATAATTTCCTCGAGACTCGAGAAATTTCGGGTGGCTGCTCTATACCGCTGTGAGAGTATTCCCATCCTTACATTCGTATTCGAAAACAAAGGATAGGAATTCTCTCATAGCGCTCTAAAGCGACCACCCGAAAACGTTAGAAGAGGTCACCCATCTTCAGGAAGACCGTTGCAACGAAATTTCCTTCTAGCAAAAGGATATTTTTCACAGGAGACACTCTACTGTTTATTCAAATTTGGTGCTCATCATTGATCAGTGAGATCTCGTAAATAGTGGGAGATACGAATGTGATTAAATTACGACAAATTTTGTCATGTTGATGCTTTGATTTTTTCGGTTCTGTTCGGCGCTCTGTTGAGAACCAAAAATAAATTTGTGTTCTAGTTTTCTGTGTATTAAAAAAGTAAGGTTTATGACGACGGAAAGAAAAATCTAATTATGTAATAATTTTAGAGGGGATGAGAAGTACCAACGAAAAAACTCTTTAAAATGAATTTAGGAAACAATAAAAATAAACACTTCCAGTTTTTTCTCGAATATTTTCAAAACAAAAGATTTGAGGTTTCCATTGTCTAAGAGCAAATTTTAATAACTCTTAATTAACAATCATCCTTTATACATTTTACAAAAGGGTTTCCTATTTCCATTAACAAAAAATGGTAAAATCCCAACCAAATATTAACTTTAATAAAAAGAATTGGTGTATTCGCTTACTTTGTGCATTAAGGTGTTTAAATGAGTGCGTTTGCACTCATCAGTCACTAAGTGCCTATCCACTTCATTATAATTTAACTGCAGGTGCGTTCAGTAGTTTAGATTAGAGATTACAACGTACTTAACAAAATAATGAAAACGTTTTTAAAATTAGTAATGACTATGGTCCGAATGTAGATATGTTTTTTAATAATAAAAATCTTAATGCTTAATTGAGTTGTCTTAGAAGATGCTTTTTAGCGGGGTAACAAATGAGCCCAGTAAAAACGAGGAGAAAAAAAAACCAACCTAACGGTAAACTTTTCGGGTCCCCAAACAAACAATCCGCCCCCAAACTGCACCTAAATCCCTTCTTCTCTCCGGGCAGTTCCATGGTCAGAATTGCAACGTCCTCATTGCGTTCCCTGGCCCTCCTGATCCTGTCCTCCCCCACGGTTTTAGTCTGCAAATTCAACTTTTTGAACTGGTCACTTAACACACCCGCCATGTCGATTGAACTTTAAATGCACTTCCGGCGCCGAATTGTCAATGATGTCACATGTGGCAAAGAAGATGAAAGGCACTAAAAAGCTCGGGTACACGGAGAGCGAAAGAGAGAGAGTCCCGCACAGATTTTTAGGAACGCATACTATTACGAAACACGTACTGTCTGCAGCCGCGGTCGCGGAGAATGAAGTATAGTATATTATAGAATCGTCGGTTTTGAGTCACCGCGAACGCCGCGATACGGCTACGAATTTTATCCGAAAGAAAGATTGTCGTGTCAGGCCGCAGCCACAGGGCAAGGTTAAATTGACTACCTACACGCCAGAATTAAATAATGACTCGGTAGAAGAAGTTTAAAGAAGTTAGATTGGTTAGGAACGGAGGAGTCGCTTTATACAGCTCCGTGGGTTAAGTGAGTTCTGAATAGAACCAGCCTCATGACAATGAATAGCACAAACACTATCACAAAGAAGTAATATAAGACAAATAATAGTAATAAAACATCCAATCAAACATGCTTTAAACAAAGCATATCGACCAAAGAGAAAAGGTGTACGGTAGTCACTTTTACAATGTTTACCATTGGGATCTCCGAACGGGTAAGACTTTCAGGGTTGGTTAAAATTATCAATTGTTTTTGGTTTCTTCTAACAACTAGTTTTTGCATACTGTCACTCTACTTTATTCACACACCATCTCTCTCTCACACACACACACAGAAAATTAATAAAAATAAAAAAAAAAATAATTTTTTTCTTTTATTTTTTGCTAAAATCAACTCACTCTTTGCTATCATTCATAACTTTTACATTGACAGATGAAATTCATTGCCTACTCAGTCCACTATTGCATTTAAAAGTAAGTTATTTACTGTAATCATACATGTAGGTAAGTAATAAAACAATTTTATAATAACAAGACGAAAAGCACGAAAAAAATTAAACTAAAAACATTGTTCAAAATGGAATTTTATTGAATACAAAGCTCCGTTCTTCTGTCAAGGCTTAATACTGCATTACGAATAGTTTCAGCATTAATAGTCTGAAACAGATCCATAATATTTTCTTTCATGATTGCGATGCTCTCAGCACGTACATCATCAAATCTATAGTTTACAACCCCCACAGAAAATAATCGAAAATATTATTTTCTGTGGGTCACAAGGTGATAGAGCTGGCCATCGCACGGGACCGTTAGTTTCTAGCTACGAATATATAAACTGTTCCTTTAAATAATCGGTAACAATTCGGGTATTATGGGAAAATGCTCCGTCCTACTGAATCCATTTTAAGTTTCTTAATGTAGTTAGTGGTAAATTCATCTCTTCAAGCTCATTTTGAAGAAAATATAAATATCTTTATCCATTTAAATGAGCAAGAATAAAATAAGGTCCTAAAAGCTAGTCATCTTTAAAACCGCACCAAATATTAATTGAAAAACTATTTTGAGGTCTGAGTTTCTCTACCAAATCCATATAAAAATGTTTATTCTTTCTGTAAAACATTCCACTATTAGAAAATGAAGTTTTATCTGACCACAGTGTTTTCTTTGCCAAATTGTCCATCCATCTGCTATGTACAAAACCAATGACAAAAGCCTTCCTTGCTTATCTCCCAGATGTAAGTATACTTTCTACTGTTTTTTGCTATTGCTTCTGAGTGGACTCGAAGGAGGTAACTCAGAAGGAGGTAACGGATATTCTGAGGGAGGACACCAGAAGAGCTAACGCTGTGCTGGAGTGCAGTGTCGAGGAAGTCAGCGACGAAGGTGGCGTCATACGGGTACCACCTGGCCGTGATGGTTTGACAACTGGTGTTACTGTAGGTACCCAAAAACGACAGGGATAATTTTTTAGACCAATTCAGGCCGACTCTGGCCTGGGTTTACTATTCCTAAACGAGCAGTCCCTGAGGAATAAGGTGAATGAACTGGTCATCCTACTGGATAGACTGGGATACCCTGACTTGGTTCTGGTGTGTGAACATTGGCTCAAACCTGGTGAAACATTTTGTTTGGAGGACTACCTTTTGATGTCAGTTCAGTGGGGCGCGAAGGGGGGTTTCGAGGGTGACACTTTGATACTTGTTCGGTCTAATATCGCAAATTACTTTAAGGAATGCGATTGTCTCGTAGCACTCTCCGAGGATCGCGTCTTTGAGTTTTCAGCAATTTTTATGGTAAACGTTTAAATACGTATGTCTTGTGTATTTGTCGTCCCCCGACTGGCAATGCCGATGTGTTTTTGGATATAGTGGAGCAAATCTTGTTTCGCTAACCGATTGATTCCGTTGTAGCTTTGTGTGGTGATTTAAATTTTAACTATTTTGACGCTTCCGAATGTACACGGAGGTTGAAGCTATTGTTTGACTCGTTTGGGTTAAGTACGTTTTGTCAGGAAGCCTACACGAGTAAGTCACATTGCGAAGGAGATGTGTTATAGAGGGAGAATTTCTGAAGCAAGTAACGTGCAGCGGGAAACTTGGAAAATTGTAAATGAGTTAAGGGGAAAAAGAAAAACAATGCCTGTTGATGTGGGTATTACAGCACGTGATATGAATGAGTACTTCTGTACTGTTGCTTCTTCTGTTTCTGCTCAGTGTTCACCAAAGATGCCTTTCACAGATTTCCTTAAGCATGTAAATATTGTAGAAACGTTCTTTTTTGTCCCGTGGATTTGAGCGAGCTAAGGAGAACCATGAGTGAAGTAAGAAAGTTCGCAGCTGCTGGATGGGATAGTGTTTCGATTAGAATGTTAAAAGGCCCTACCGGAGGTGGCATTGGAGGCGTTGGTATACTACATAAATCATTCGGAACTCGGCTCTTATGCAGATTGTTTGGCCTTGTTGTTATTTATTTAATGCACTGCTTTGTAAATGAAAATGTTTTTTCGAGACAATAAAGCTATTTTCGATTGATTGATTGTGTCTTTTGGACTGCTGATTTGAACAAATAAAGTTTTCTTGCAATTTTTCTTTGGGTAGGATGTATGTGAATTTATGCCAAAGCCTTTATTGCAATGCGATCGCTGCAGGCATGACGGTCTCTACTTAAATGTTTTTAAGTACCATTTTGTTCTAAGAGGTAGAATGAAGGAAAAATGAACGACGAAATAACTCCACTTAGTTGCCGCCTATTTTTTCATCATTGTGCACTGCACCAGTTGAGTTTTGTTGATGGCGTATGGCGTCATATTGTCATTGTCATGTAAAACCGTCTATGCGGATAATATGTTAGCATTGTTGTTTTTTATAAACATTTAACTATCTGCAGTATTTGATTAAGAAGTTACCAAAATTAAATTAGTTACTTAAGTAACGCGCCCAGTAAATAATTTTTTATCTGTAACTGTCAAAAGTTTTCTGTCCTTGTGTTTTACATCACTAGAAAGTTATTTTTTATCGCTATTTTGTAGTATAAAAATCCAATATGGCGCCCATAAGAAAAACTAAAGTAGAGTGTCAGTATGCAAAAACTCAATGATGTAGAAAAAATCTATCAATGTCATTCCAAACGTCATTACAAAAAACGTCAAAATTCTTTTTATTTTTTGCATACTTTCACTTTTTTTGAGATATTTCAGAAGCCGCGACAGATAAATCTATTTTCAAGGTGCGCCTTAATGGGAATTAAAATACCCAACATTTTCCTAATTTAGTTGGTCCCGTAAATCTTACTCGTTCGGAGATCCTAATGGTGAATATTTTAAAAGTCACCACCTCTGTAAAAGGTCACCACTGAACGAAATAATTTTACAATATTTGAATAAATACAAGTACCTAATTACATGTATAATGAAAAAAAAAATAAATTTTCCTCGTTTGTGTCCAAGTTGAAAAAAAGCACCGTATTAAATAGTAAAAACAGAACTTACTAGCCAGACTGAGGCCCGAAATAGAGGAACATGTGTGGTGATGACCTGGATGAGGACATTGGTCGGCCCAAAGAATTTTAATAAATTCGCACGAAGTGTTAATTTCTTTCACCGCCCCTTAAATATTAATAGATTGATTAGGTCTTAACATTTTTCGCATGTTAGGCCTGATAAACCAATGTCGTGGCAACTTTACCAGGAGGATAGTTTCATAGAAGCGACAAAATAGAAGTTGTATCAGTTTCTTCATTTCCACGGTGGAAATTAAATTCCTGCGAAAGTGGCTAGGACAATGATCTAGATTTAAAAGGACATGTACTAGTTACTCGCGACATTGGATTAATTACTCATTCAAGTTTATCAGAGTGTAATATTAGTAAGAGTATAGAGTATGTTTTATTACCACCCTGTACAATCTGTCACAATAATGTACGTAATAGATTCATTATTTATTAATTATTCTAGTGCACGTTCTTTTTGACTTTTTCGCTCCCATTTTGCTATATAAAACTGAAATATCAAGGATGAAACAGAATTTGCCCGATTGGCGATTTTATTTAATTACTTTTTCTTATGATACTTCATATTTCCATTCTTCAAAATTAAACAACGCCAAAACAACAATATTTTAAGTAAAAAATAGCCCATCAAACTTCGTCATTACTGAGTTTAAAAATTTTAAACTGCCGCGATTGTTTTCGTCCTTGTCTATTGTACCTAATTTTTAATTAGTTTTAACAACTTTTAATTCCTTAACAAATATTGCTCTACCTTCTGTATAAATGGATCTTGATAACAACTCTGTATGATTTTTAAAACTTGCCAAAACGTTCATATTTTTGTGGTGTCCGACACTTGATTTTTAGGCGATCTGCGATCAAGGGCAACTAACTTAGAAGCCGGAACAATTTTGTCATATTAAACTGTTTGAGCTAGTAAGTTTTTAATATTTAAAAACAAAATTACAATTTTATAAGCAGTAATTAGGGAAAAAAGTTGCGAAAAACTTGACATTTTTGTTCAGTCTAACAGTTGACTTAATATTTGAAAAACTACAAATTTATGGAAAAGTTACAATAATTACGATACAGGTTTGAAATTCGTATATTGGGTAAATGTTGTTGGCCGGCAACCGGTGTGTAAATTTGGAATTTAGTCACTAAATTTAGAAAAATTGTAGAAGAGGTTACTTTGTCCCTTATTTCTTCCACTTCTGAAACTGATTACTTTTTTATAAATACTCTTTTTGTGTAATAAGCATCAGGATCTAAGGAGAAGTTGACGTAGGACTATAACAGACAAAAAACATATCCGGAAGTACCTAAGTCTATTACTTTTTTAATTCTGTACCTATTTATTGCGTTACTAAAATCTTAGCTAATTAATACGACTGTGACGATAATTCAACAGACATCTGGACATCTAACATCGCAGTGGGCTCAACCCAAAAAACAATACATTAATTAGGCAAATGACTCATAAAAATTTATTAGCCCATATAATATCACCTTTGCCCAAACATTTTCATAATTTAAATACCTAACCATCTTAGTCAAAAATGAATGTTTGATGCGATAATCCAAGTCTATAACCAGAGAACGTCGTTGACATCTCAGCGTGGGCCGAAGAACCACTATTTAGCACTTTTACGGTTCTCAATCGCAAACAGAACCTCGACCAGTTAATTCTGAAAAATGATGTCATATCGCACCTACGAGATGCCGAGAAAACACTGATTTGATATATATTGGAAAAATATATATATTTCATTAATTTTATTTATTTAGCATCATGTAGATAATGCCATTGTTTGCAAATGTTACAATATGATAAATTATATGTTTTCAACTACTAGCTGCCAAAATTATTTAATTTATTACATTGTTTATTACTGAAATTGACCTAAAGTGCCTAGTAGATATATGTAAATGATTAATAAGCTATTATTAGATAATTTTTGGTAAGTGTTTTTTTTTATAAATATGTTGTTGATTACTGAAGAGAACTCAACAGAACACGACATTTGAATTACTACTACATAATTTGACTTATTATCAGCAAAATAGAAATGTACAACAAATTAAAAATCCGGCATTAAAAGCAATCATCTTGCATAAAGAAAATCATGTAAACTCTTGAGGTTTGTAAAGTATATATTTTATTTTAGGATACGAGTCAAAAGCCAAAACTATATAATTATTATTACATACGTTGTTTATTACGCAAATGTTTTTCTGAAGTGCGCAACCAATGACCTAAAAACTAACGTTCTCTCTAACAATCAACTTTTATCTTTTTTTTCTACCTCTTGAATAGAATTATATAATTCTAATACCAACAGGCTATTTCTACCCGCGTTTCGTCGTCTCTAAAGATATTGATGTCCTAATCCTGCGGCATATGGCAGTTAGTCCCGTTTGTTCTCGTCACGCAATACTAAATACCAAAATAAAAGACTAAATGGAGGAGAAACGCTAAGGTCGACCAGCGAATGAATGACTAAAATGGTCGTAAACGTAAACCGAATCAATGTTGCTCGTATTCTGAAACGGCAACTATTTCCTTTTAGGGCAATGTAATCGACTGGCGAATTAGCGTATTTACTGCATGTACATTTGGGTTCATCGTTGATGTCATTAGACGAGTCAGTTTGAAGTTATGTCTTTTCAAAGTTGTGTAGCGTGATTTTATTATACATATTTTACTTCATACTGTATCATTTAGAACACTTTTACGTACTTGATTTTAATCCGGTAAATAGCTTTTTACAGGATTGGATATCGTAATAGTATATTGTTTAACGAGTGACGAAAATAGCATTTTCTGTAGCAAGAGAACAGTTTACCAATCGAGGCGAAGCCGAGTTTGGTAATGTTCTCGAGCGATAGAAAATGCTTTTTGGACGAGTAAAACACTATACTTTTTCTTCGACCATGCTAACATTAAGTCTTCATTAACTTTAAAAAGAATCTCTATAAAGTATTTCTTTCAAAAATTAAGGCGCGTCGTTGTCAACATGACACCTCGACTGTCAATGAGTTCAGTTTGGTCAAATTTCAACACTTTGATTCACTTTTCTGAGGCCCGGGCAGGCAAAATATACATATTTTTGTATGATATCATCATTTTCCATGCTGTTTTATAAGACTAGACCAGTTAAATCGCATTTAAATGGGGATATACAGGCGAAATTAAAACAACTTACTTTCGTCACTAGAGACGATTATGGGATTTTTTTACTTATGGGATTTTCTCTCACTAGAGATGAAAGTTACGTTTTCGGCGAGGGCAAGTTATGACGAAAGTTGTTTATTTTTACTTGGTCGTAGAAAAATAAATTTTACAGTATTGAGTACCGGCACATCTTCAATAAATCCATTGTATCCATGGTAACCTGGAAACCGGTACCGGTACAGGAAACCGTAATGAAACTATTTGTCAAATTGGCGGATTTGTCAAAAATATATTCGCCGCGCATAAAATTATTTTTTTCCTGTTTTTAATAAGTATGAAGTAAAATGTTGTACATCATACGTCCGGTAACGTGTTACAGTGGTCGTTTCGATTTTCCAGACTCGGCTAGCACCTCGACCGGAAACATCTTACTCCTACTGTAAAACTATTTTTACCGGACTTATATCGTAAATAACTATTTCCTCCCTTAAACAGTTTTTTTTATTACTTACCAGCTCTGAAAATTTCGTGACATCCGTCGCACCTGGACGCAAACTGTTCGTCGTAGCAGCGGCCACAATATATGCGATCTCCCTTTGAACCGAATTGCTTGTCCACCAAAGATTCGCCGCAGCTGGTGCATAAGAAGCATGCTTCGTGCCAATGCTTGTCTTTGTAGGAAAGGTCCTGCAACAGAAAAATTGTAAAACATTCGAATATGGAATATTTATATTTGAAAAATACAACAAATCGATGGTGTTCAAAAAGATAGAGATCGATGATTTTTTTAGGTAAAACTCAAGGTCTTTTTTATTATAACTAGTCGTTAACAAGCCAAATCAAATTAGGAACTGAAAATTCATTGACTTCCATTGTCTTCGTGGGTACTCGTGTTTGATATTAAGTAAAAATGTCCGAGTCGACCAATGCCGGTCTGGTGTATCAGCGGTTGCTAAACCTAAGTGACGTCCGAAGTGAATTTACTGAAAATGCCTGAATTGTTTTATGATATCTTTTTTTATGACTTATCTCTGAGTCTGAGACTTAGAGCAAGCATCAAAACAAGTGTTTTTTTTTATTTAAGATTGACTAGTTTTATGAATGCAGGCCTTACAGACTTCAATTTAGCTTTTACTTGAACACATAATTGAAAAATGTGAATTTTCTTTGATATTAAAAAGAAAGATATATTAGAACATTTTCAGTAAAGTACAATTAGTTACATATAAAAAAAAAGAAGGTTTCAAAGGTAACAAGATGCCAAAAATAAGTGAATATGGTATACTTATTAAAATTAATCGAAAAAATCAACGAGATCAGATCTTAAACCTGCCCATTTTGCTTTGCAAATTTTAGTCTAGACCTTTAGAATACCTTCCCTCCAAGCACTGATCTTTCCTTGAGTGTTAGTTGCGGAAAATATTCCTTTATGGGAGAGTAAAGAATGGCCAAAACTAGCACTGCAGCGTTTGACTCAGAATGGGTGGCTGCAGACAGCGTCGGTCACATTCAGCGGCTGAGTCACAAGGCCAGGAAAGCAACGGAAAACTACCTGGTATTTAATACTTCCCCATGACACCACAATGGCTGAAAATCAAAAAGAAACGGCTCTCAGTCCCGCGCACCCCTTAAGTGGGGAGAGGGTGCAAAGAATCCCCCGGTCAGCCAATAATGTCCCAATCGTGAAAAGGATCGGTACATGGAACATTCGAAGCCTGTACCAACCAGGCACAGCAGCAAATATTGCTCAAGAAATGAAACGCCTGAACATCGATATTCTGGGATGCAGTGAAGTTCGATGGCCAAATTTCGGAAAGACAGTCATGGGCGAGCACCATATTACTCAGGAGATAACACAACACGAAACAGAAATGGCGTGGCTGTAATAGTAAAAAAGGAAATAGCTAAAGCAGTGATAGGATTTTCATCCATGTCGGACAGGATCGCACTATTGAAGATTAACCCTGGGCCTTCTGACACAAACGTCATTCAGGTTTACGCACCCACAGCCGATTCTACTGAAGCAGAAATAGAAAATTTCTATCAGACCCTAGAAGACACACTAAAACTAACAAAAAAACATGAGCTAAATATCATCATGGACGATTTTAACGCCAAAATAGGACAGGGTACAGTTAAACCAAATTGATTTTATCATTGTAAACAAAAGGTTTCAAAACTCCATCACTTCAGCAAAAACATATCCAGGCGCAGATGTCTTTTCAGACCATAATCTATTACTCGCAAAATTCAACATACGATTCAAAATAATTCGTAAGAAAATGATTCCCAAAAAGGACGTAAGACTATTGAAAGAAAATAACATGAAGAAAAGTCAAAGAAGAGCTTAATGAAAGCCTATGGCACGGTCGGCGAGACTAGAGATTACTGATTTTTTTTGGGAGATGGGGGTGACTTGTGTTGTAGTTTAGGTATCTGCCAGACCAAGTAGGTTTGGTGTACCAGGAGGTTCTGATTTTTCCGACTTTGTTGTGTAGGGTGAGGTCGAGAAAATTGATCTGTTTATTTTGTTTTATTTCTAAAGTGAATTGGATTTTAGGGTGGTATTTATTGAATTCATTTAGTATGTGATCGGTCCAATCTTTTGGTGCGGCGAGTAGGCAGTCATCGACATATCGGTAGAAAAATTGAAGTTTAATTTTTAATTTGTTGATGACGTGTGTCTCTAAATCCTCGTGGACCAATTGTGCAATGACGCTGGAAATTGACGCACCCATCGCACAACCATCGATCTGCTTGTAAAAGGTGCTGTTGAAAACAACGCCAAAATAGCTGAAAACTACATCAACGACATAGAAGAGCAATGGAATTAAATGAAGACATCTATCACCACAATAACATGTGAAAATCTGAAAACAAAAAAGGACAAGAAACCAGAATGGATGTCACACGAAATATTAAAGATGATGGAGGAACGACGAAAACACAAAGATAGAAATGTCAAGGAATATAATAAACTACACAAGAATATACTACGTAAAGTAAAAGAAGCAAAAGAGATGTGGCTAACCGAAAGGTGTATGGAAATTGAAACTCTTCAACAAAAACATGACGACTTCCACATGCACAAGAAGTCTAAAGAGATGCAGAACACTAGTAAGCAAAGCAATAGCCGCATAATTCTGGACAGCGAGGGCCAAATTTTTACCAGGATTGAGACCAGACTAGAAAGGTGGAAGGAATATATGCAGGGGCTATTCGAAGATACACAAGAAAACCACCCGAAATAACAATCCCCTACGGCCTAGAAATAACAAATGAAGAAGTTAAAAAGGCCATCAAACGACATAAAGATGTGAAATCGGCAGGACTCGATGATGTGCATGGGGAAATTTTGAAACTACGAGAGGCATCCCAAATCCCAACTTTTACTAAGCTATTTAATAACCTATATGAGAATGGACACTTACCAAAGGACTGGCTGCTATCAATATTCATCCCAATTCCAAAAAAACCAATGCCAAGAAATGCGAGGACCACAGACTAATTAGTTTAATGAGTCACGCACTTAAAGAAGTGCAATTTGGATTCAGAGCGGACCTTGGAACATGAGAAGCACTCTTCGGATTGCAAGTAGTAATACAAAGAGCGAGGGATGTCAAGCGCGACGTATTTGCATGTTTCATTGACTTCGAAAAGGCATTTGACAGAGTGCCGCACGGGAAAGTAATTGACATTTTAAAAACATCGGGAATTGATGGTAAGGATATAAGACTAATATCAAACCTATATCTTCAACAAAAAGAAACAGTGCGCCTCGAAAACGAAACTGTCTGAGATCTTTGCAGTCGGAAAGAGAGTTCTGCAGGGATGCATACTATCACCGGCATTGTTCAATATACATTCCGAAAATCGCTTTAGAGAAGCCTTGGATGAATCAGAAGACGGTATTGCAATAAATGGTCAACTTATCAATTAGATATTAGATATGCAGATGACACCGTACCGCTGGCAGATAGTGCGGAGGGCCTCTAGATATTGATAGATAATATCGTAGAAGGAAGCAACGAATATGGACTAAAACTATGCTCTAAAAAGACTAAAATAATGATTATCAATAAGAATATCAACATAAACGCTCAATTTACGGCAAACGATACACCATTAGAAAGAGTAGAGAAAATATGCTACCTGGGCTGCAACATCAGTGATACATGGGATCATAGTTATGAAATAAGAACTCGAATTGAAAAAGCCAGAAGCGCTTTTTCAGAAGAATTCTCAGATGCTACGTCTTTAGTGTTCTCCTCTATGGAGTAGAGAGATGGAATCTTACTGAGGCTGCCACCAAACGCTTAGAAGCATTTGAAATGTGGTGCTACCGATGCATGCCACGGGTCTTATACACATACCATACAACTAACATCACGATTCTCGAGAGGCTCAGAAAAGACAAGGAAATTATTACCACAGTAAAGAACAGAAAACTGGCCTATTTGTCCACATTCTACGTAATGATAAGTAAGTCTACGTAATGACTTCTACAATTAATCCTACAAGGCAAGATTGAGGGCAAGCGAGTTCCTGGACCGAGGGGTATATCCTGGCTGGCCAGCCTTAGAAAATGGACTGGCCTAACATCAACCGACTTATTCCGAGCTGCAGTGAAAAGGATAAGATGGGCCACCAACGTGGTCGCCAACATCAAAAGAAGGCAAAAGTAATTCGCATCGGCGAAGAAGCCATTTTTGTTACATATGCGTAGAACATCAGAGATTGCGCCAGCGGCGGAGCATCCAGGTAAGGGCTAATTCACACCGAGTGGATAACGCGCAGTTTAAGACCGGTTTCAACAGAGAGAATTAAATAAATCACGAATCAGAAATCTGCGCTGTAAGCGGTCTTGATGTCTTGCGGGTGTTTTCGTCTATTTTCTGGGGGTACGGGAGTTCTGAGTTTTGGTTGGAACAGGCCTTTAGTATACTTTTGCAAAAAACAAAATTGATTTCATTAAAACAAAAATTTAAGGAAATGATGTAAAATATAGAGCAATACAATTCTTTTTATTAGGTTTGGAAACAATTTGCAGATGATTCAGAAAGATTTTGACTTTGACTTGTTTACCCAATACTTTTAAATAATAATAAACAACGTGTTCCTGAAATAGATAAGAATACTAGCAAAACGTACAAAACACGTCTCATTAGGGCAAAAAGATATTCGGAATGAGCCTGCTCAAATGAGAACTATTTGGAATATAAGCCCATTAAAGTGAAGGCCTCAAAGGCAATTTTATGTAATTTATTTATTAATTCTCAAAGAAAAAAAAAATATGAAGTTTTGTACACATACTGAATTTTTTATACTTGAGAAGAAGAATCTTTAATGATGTAAGTATTTAATATTTTGGTTGCCGGCTTACACATAAATAGTATAGACATAGAGAGTAGACATAATTACAGAATAACGTAAAAGTTTCAACGACAACAAAGTTTTTGTACTAACATCATACTCTATATGTTCTCAAAAGGCCCATCTACTTCAGGAAGGTTTCGCATGTCTAGAAAGTGTTTAATAGAAAAAAAAATCATCAAGTTGACAGTATACTATACTTTTTTCGTCAAAAATTGATTGAACGCCAGCTATTTACACTTAGACAGGTTGTATATTTTTTAAATTACTAAAACACTATTTATACATTTTTTAATATTTGTATTCACAATGTGACAACGTTTTGAGGCTTATTAAATTCAAAAGTTTAGCTTTCTATTCCGCATAGAATATAACAACTTTCAAATTTTTCCTTCTCAAGGTTTTCGTTGTGTAGGATGCCGTACAACTTAATCTTTGAGGTTGCCTTCTTTAGTATTTGATTGTTTTAAAAGTTTTTTCAATATTCTTTTTTCATTTTTAACTTATTTTGATTTTTTGTAGTTTTGATTTTTAGACAATTTAGAGTAGTTTTTTTTTGGAACTTTTAAAACAATTTTTATTTTCAAAATGTTTCAAAAATATATAACCTAAAATGTATTTAATGAATGCTGACCTTGGAATCAATACCAATGGTCCTGCTACATTTTTCACAGGCATTGGCGAAGACGGACTCGTAACAGGACACGCAGTACGGGTGGTCGTCCCGCAGAACGTAACGCTGTCCAGTCAGGCTTTCATCACATTGCCAGCAACAGAAATGTTGACCGTGGAAGTCTTTGTTCATGGCTTTTGTGTATTCCCCACTGAAAATAAGCTGAAAGAACGCAAGATATATTAGGATATGTATACGTAAAAGATCATGATTTTTCTTCTTAGATTCGTAATAAATACTTTACATATTGATGTAGGTAGTGCTAATTAAAGGCATATGGTACAATAACGTCCATTAATTGGCATTTAATTTAATTTATAACAAATGGCAAGTAATATGTTTTGTTGCAGCACTACCTTTAATAATAAATCTAAATCTTTGCCAAAAACATAATTGACACTGTTTGGACATACAACACGAATGCCAAAATCATGCTCTTAACGACGTAATTACTGTGGGTCTCGAACTTTTAATTTATAAACATAACGATTAAATATTAAATAACCGAATGCCTAATATAAAGTTGAATAAACCGAGATGAACAATTACTTCACATTCAACACAAAAACGTGCTACATAAAATAGTAATGCGTGTCTATCATAAATAAAGATAAAAGCGTCCTTCGCCTTGGCAGTCGTCCGACCTTGATGTAGCATTGAGGTAGGATTATTGTTTATTATTACCTATCCATCGTAGTAGGTCTAGTGCCAATATGCGACAAGCACAATATGATCACGCAATACAAATGATGTGGTGGTTTGCCAGCAGGAACCAAGAATTTATTATGTGTTTCTGGTGACTTTACCAAGGGCGAAACGCCCTGTCAAAAATTACATAAATCTTAAACTTTTCTGCTCATTAACAAAAGAAAAATTATGAAAAAATTATACTTAGTGCACCACTAAGTATATACAAAATATTATTGGCCGCCAACAATAAAAACTAATAATTTACTGGCCCATTTTACAGAATGTATTCGAAACGACACATTATGCAGCTGCACATTTGCAAAACAACAAAACAAACCCACATATACAACCTCCAAACTTCGCCCAGATGACACTCTAATTATTAATACACACAATCATAAAACGTAATATTTATGTACCTTTAGGTAATGCAGGGGGTATGTAATTGGCACCTCTTCTTGCATTCGAACGTGCAGGTTTCATAATATTATGACAAAGTGAAAGCGTTTTTGAGGTATTCTTGCATTTTTTAGGCAAAACCGCATCATCCTTCAACCTGCCCTCGATAAATCTATAAGATTGGGTTCTTTTAAAGCGTTAAACATCTGGTGCGATGCAGTCATCGTCACATACTGGGTGATTGCACAAAATCAAGTACCCTCCGACTTTAATCGTTCAATCAAAATAACCAATTAATTCGTTTAAAAATTTATTTAGCAATGGTAGTTCGTGTGGGTTCATATTTATCTGTTTTCTAAAACTTAATTGTGATTTTTTTACGCCATGGCCGCACAAAAAGTCGGGGTCGTATAATAAAATGGTGTCCCGAATTCAAAGCCTTTGAAACGGTATGATTTATGAGTTGTCGAATTTTTATTATATTATCAACCTTATTTTAATAGAAATAATTTATGATAGTTCTTTTTCAGTATAGCCATTAATGTCCAATTGTTTATGACTTCGCGTTTGTACTATTAACTTAAATAAACTGTTAGGATTTGAATGGTTGTGTAATTTATTACTAGTCGATATCTCTTAAACGTGGGTGAGAACATGAAAAATTCCAAAAATTGGGGATAAGGAAAATACTTAGTCATCTTTAGGTACGAGTCATAATATAAAAAGAACTAAAGAAAAATTTGCAATATGTAGTAGGTAACTAAGAGATTCGAACGATTAATAAACTAAGGTGAAAGGAATTAAAACTTTATTAGCATATTTTTGTTCTAAAATTAAGAATGAACTGAAGAATGGCGTAAGACTTACAGAAGGTGATATAACAACCGGAAAATGAATCATTTTGATTTATGCTATGAATTAAAAACAATGCGAAAATACCTCCTACCCGATGGAAATTCAGTTTATTATTGATGTAGAAGGTGGAAAGAGGACAGCTGGTGGTTTGTTTAATAGATACATTGTTACAATTTTTAGGTAGTATGCCTAAACATTAAACATTTGAAGTAGTTGCTCATCAATTCAGAAAAAATTGTATTGTTACATGAATTTCATGTAATGAGGTAAGAGATAATGGCGAAAGCAAACAATGGTCGACATTTCACTAAAATTAATTATGTTATTTGGCCAGATGTTTGCCATGTTTGTGTGCCCCATGATACAATGTCGTCGGAAAATAAAATCTTTGGAAGCATTTGACGCAAGACAAGGAGTCTTTTTGTGTGCGAGTCGCTAAAAAAATCTGGAAGAGCAAGAAGTTCGAATTTTCTCAAAGCAAGCGATACTCGCGATGGCAGCAATACCAGGAGGAGAATTGCAAATAAGGAGAAAAGAAGCTTAAAGAAGGCGAAACAGAAACCAGGGAAAATCTGTTTTGAGCTTGACAAGAAAAGTGGCAAAATAACCAAGGCTGGACGAAGAACTTCATTCTTGATGTAAAGCAGTCAACACTAAGAAAATTTGGAAGAACAAACTATCACATGGCATAAACTATCACATGGTCATGGAAATTCCTTAAGCTTTCTCCACAAAATAAAAAAAAGCAAATCAAGAATCTAGGCTAGTATTGCCACTCGGTTAACATATCGTTTTAAAGTTTTCAAAATTTGACGAAATGAGAAGGGAAGCAGAAATGAAATTCGTAACCAATATTAATCCTGTAACAATTGGCAGCTTACTATTACATAATGTCGAGCGAAGGCAATTGGCATATCATTTCGAATATGCTAACGAAATTATCAAGAAGAAATAAGGAGAATGAACGGTAGATGTTCTATCCCGAATTCATGGGGACCAACATGAAGATACCACCGGTTAGCAGGAGAGATCATTCTTGACCCTGAGGAGCAACGTTCTCTGGGGGAATGACGTCAACCTAGTACTGATTGACAGACACTTCAAAATGAAGTACTAACAAATACACGTAATTTTTGCTTAATTCTCCGGGAAATGCAACTCTTCAGCTTCAAGAATCTGACCCCTGTCAGAAATTCAGGTAAAGAGAACGAAGGTGTTTAATATTAATATACACTATTCACTTATTATTGATATTGTTACGGTGAGCGGCGGCTGTGGAGGCGGAGCGACATTGGTGGTTGGACCTTCGCGGCTCCCGGCCTATCTGGGCCCTGAGGCATTGTGATCATGGGGAATGAGTTCGCAACAATATCAAGTAGGCATTGGAAATCTGACTTTGATATTTTTATCATATCTTCTCTATGCACTTATGAGATCTTTAATACATGTGCAATTGATTATTCAAATCACACATTTTTGATACCTGCCAAAACGTTGTCAGCTGACTTCATTGGTCCCTGTAGGCAATCAGTTATAATATGTAATGTAGTCTAGAAGTTTCGTAAGCTTGAATGTTGTAATTATACTGTAATGGTTGCCATTTTGAAGCTCTTAACAAGAGCCATTATGTAACAGGATCATACAAAAACTTTTATAGTATTTTTATAATGTTTTTTAAGATAGTTTTTTTCATATTTATTTTTATGTTTTAAGCATAAAGTTAGAATTTTTAAAGTATTTCTAATCATACATACGATCATTATGATACCTTCTCATTTAACCATAGTTGACTACTTAGTTGACTTGACAATTGGCACATAAAAATATAAAGCATTTGGTTTTATGGACGAATAACCAATGAAGCAGATGTTTTCAAATAAAAAAAATATTGCCTCTTAATAATGTTACGTCTCTTAATTCAATATTCGTGTTTCTATTTTCCACATAAATTCTAAAACAAGGAGGGCAAACTTTGATAGAAACCTTTGAGTCGTTGCTACACAAAGCAGTCTAAAAAAAAACAAGTGACTAATCAATTGAAGATCATTTAGAATCATTTTGTTTAGAATTAAGCGGTAAAATTGCAAGTGGGTTAGAAGCGCGTTACTCATAATCGAAAAATCTTGTAATGTTTCCCAACAGGTGTCGAAAGCGAGGTATGACCCACCCATTCGTGTGGAACAAGATCCAAAATAAATATTTAAAACAGACCCAGTTCCCGTGAAGCTCAAAAGTTCGGCTATATTTAGCCAGTGGCGATGTGGGCTGAGATTTGGGGAATTACTGCAAATTACTCGGTTACGTCGTATTTCTCAAAATTAATGATCCGTCGTTCACGTGTACTAATCAGAAGTTGCAATTTTGTACTAGAAACTATAAGAGCCACTAATTATTTATAAAACGTGATAAGTTTATTTAAAAAAAGGCTGTAACATAACTTACTAATACTGGGAGTACAAGCAATATCTTTTATCATTTAATTCAAATATCGTAGGTACTTTTATTTGTCTTAATCATAATCGGTAGCAAAATTGTGATGACCCATATTAATTAAATTTTCGTTCATGCCAGAGAGGCGTCCATTGAAAATAAACCGAACGGCTAAAATAAGACCACTACAGGCTCAGAAACGACATTCTTTCATTTTGAAACACACTATTTTAGAAAAAATGGCTGATAGTTTATGCAGATTTTACTAATCTGTTTGCAAACCACTTTCACTTTGTCACACGCAAAAAAATTGTAAACTTTTTCTCTGCACGAGACAAGGGTAAACACACACAGTTGTCCTTGGTTTTTTCAGCCCTTTCAATGCCAACACATACCCCCTGGTTCCATTCTCTGCGATGTTGGTGACCTCGTGACCGACGTCGTTCTCCTGGGTCTGTCGCTTGCTGACCTTTTTCACCTTTTTCGTTTTCTTCTCGGTAATGGTGAAATTGGCGGATGTGAAATTATCGACGTCAGCCATTTTAGGGCCGTTTTTTTTCGATTTCGGAAACGGAACTAACCAAAACGCGCACTCAACCGACCTGACTTGGTCTCGCCGACTGGATTCTGTAAAAGTGTTTGGAATCGGCCCCGAGAGATGATTTTCACCGAGGTATTTTTAGAAAATGATAGAAGAACGTCGTGTGGTGCCGGGTGCAAGGGATTTTGGTGGCTACTTGGCGAAGACAAAAATAATTTAAACGCTTTTTGACGTAATCATTTAGATCTCTTTCGAGTTTTTGTTACGCGATGCGCGCGGAATCGCTTGTAGACTCATCGTAGATCAAATGTGAAACATCCAGGAAGTAGCAAACATTTTGTTGAGGGTTGAGGATTGTTGTGAGGTTGAAAAGTCTAAATTGGGTCATAAGGTTTTATTTTAAGCCAAGATTTACTACAAAAATGGAGATTTTGGCCCATTTCACTCTGTCTACTCTACAGCTGATTGGAATAAGTCCATAGATGTCACTCCTGACCATTGTCTTAGGTTCTTCAGCCATAATTTCCTGTCTCTTTTGATTCTCTTTCCTTCAATGATGAGTTGTACTAGTTCGTGTTTATCATTTTTTAGTACGCGCCCGAAGTATGTGCAACTTTTTTTATTGTATTCGTGATCTCTACATCTTTCTTCATCTGTTTTAAGACTTCAATAATAGTTATTCGCGTCATCAACGAAATTCTTCTTATGCTTCAACAACACCACATCTCCAAGCGAGTAACTAGCTTTGAGTTCAAATTCGGTACTTGCTGATGTTGAAGTGTCTATTTTACAGTAGCAGATAACTTTAGCACTGAAAATGAGAAACTTGATTTAACTGATAGATGCAGTTTCCTAATAATAATGTTTCTTAATAAAAATAGTATTAGACAAAATCTCCGTGTCGATTTTGTATAGTAAAAAGAAGATATTATTATAGAGGAGGGATACACAAAGTTTAATTTAATTTTACACTATGAGTTCAACGGCTACTGAGGTGCAGAATTCAGTAAACAGATTCAGAGATCAGAACTTCTTCAAGCTTAAATCGCAATTCATTTTTATCAAATATGGAGATCTTGTTGTTTCGAATGCACGTAGATGGCAAATTGATAGTGTGTGGAGACGCTAACTTGGACTATTTGGGATTAAAACCCCATGTCGGGTTATGGAAGAACTTATAAATATCATACAATTTGTATATAGATAGCATACTAAATATTTGGATACTAGAATACGCTCCAACTAGAGTTACCTCACACTCATCGAGTATAATTGACTATAGGTGTTGTAATTTTTATAAGAAAATGTTGCTCTCAGACCGCGAAATTGTTGTTGGCATCTTTGATAGAGAAGTATTGAAGGGAGATAAGCTCTGGTTTAAGGGTAAGGATCGTCCAGGCAGTTTACTAAGAGAAATTTTGACAAGTTTGACGAGTTATGCTCCGCAGCTGACTGGTCATGCGCGGATGGCGAGAACGATCGGTTAAGGCTCTTCTATAGAAAGCTGCTGGACATTTTTAATTTAAGCTTTCCAATGGTCAAGCTGAAACATAGAAAAAGGAATTCTTGGGTGACTAAGGGTCTTAAGGTCTCGGGCAGAAATATGAGAGCTTTGAGATATTTAAAGAAATTTTTCGGACAGTTTTTTTTGACATATTTTGGGAAATACAGAAAAATATATCGAAGAGCGTTGGTGGAAGCAAAATGTAATTTCTCTTGAGATAGAATGGAGAATGCACCCAATAGGCAAAGAGAGGCCTGGCGAATAGTGAACGACTTGAGAGGGAAATCTGATAACGGTCCAGTGGGGGAGTCGAGTCTTTCTCCTGATGAATTAAATAGGTACTACAGTTCCATTGGATTTGAGACACCGGATGGAGGAGATTATGGAATCGGACTTGAAAACTTTATGAGAGGTTCAGCGCCGAGACAGTCCGGACAATCATTCTTTCTTGAGTCTACAAACGATATTGAGGTGAAGGAAATTCTGAATAAAATTACCAATAAAAGAGCAAAGGGAGAAGGCGGAATGATTTTTTTTGATGAATGAAAATTCTTCATATTTGGAGAGAAGGGTTCAAAGAGTTTATTTTGAAAACCAGCTCTCAGGGAAGGTTAAGATAGAACATGACATCCCACAGGGTTCTGTGCTTGGACCAATCCGGTTTTTAATATATATTTATGATCAGGGTTCTCTGGACATTTCTGGTCGGTTCACATTGTTCGAGGACGACGCTACCATTCTCTGGCGCGGTAGGGATGAGGGCTCGCTTAGCGTTACAGTTGGCAGGGACCTGCAAGTGGTGAATGACTGGTGTAGCGCAAGTCCCCTCTCACTGAATATTGGTAAGACTGGAGCAACGCCTTAAGTGTGGCTTGGGTGGATGCAGCATCAGTGACTATCCAGTTGATGATATCTCGGAGAGCAGATTCTTGGGAGTAAGGATTGACCATAGGCTTAAGTTTGAAAAACATGTGGAGACTCTGGGGGGATGGATTGCGAGTGGCTGCTTTGCGCTGAGGATCATGTTTAGGGAGTTGGACTACTCTGTAACCAGATCAGCTTACTATGCCTTGGTCGAAAGTCATTTGAGATACAGAATTTGTTCTTGGGGTGTTTGTCGGGGAGCGCTTTTTAGTGCATTATTCATACTTCAGAAGAGAGCGGTGAGGCACGTTTGTGGAGCGGGAGCGAGAGAGTCATGCCGGCCGTTCTTTGTGTGATGCAGGGTCCTCACGTTAACCTCTCTGTTTGTTTTGGAGACTGCTTCATTAATGTTCAGAAAGTATTGAAGCGCCCTTCATAGGGGAGATATTTCTAGAACCCGCACAGACAAATTGCCAGTTATGAAATGTTTAGAAAACAATTGAAGTTTTTCCTTTTACCATTAGCCATTTACTCGTTGGAGGAATTTTAGAGCAAACGATTGTGACGGATGGTTGACATTGGTAGTAGGGTGTTACTTTGTCTGTGCGTTCAGAACTTGAAACAATCAAGTGTTTTTTGAATGATTGATTGCTATATAGTATTGAGTTGTTTTTTTGAGAGATGATGTGGGTATGATTGTGTGCTAGTTTTAATATTGCTTTTACTTGTTTTTTTTTGTGTGTTTCTTATCAATAATTTTTCTTTTAAGAATGTTCTAGGCTTTTCTATATTTTTAGGATTTTTGTATAAAGGGCGAATAGCGCCGCCGTTAGTAGCGGTCTTATTTAATCGAGCAATAGGTAAGCTAAAGTACCAAACGATAATAGAAGGCTATAAAGTGTTAAGTAGTGAGTTATTTAGTAGTCGAATTGTACTTGTGTGTATTCGCGGGATAAATAAATAGTGTTTTCGTGTTAAATCGTTACACTGGAATTATTGAACGATGAGTTCGCAACGATTGGTGTCCGAAGTGCGATTCCAGTGAGAATTTGAAGACAATTGTAAGTGAGTGCTTCATTGCCGACACATAGTTTAGGGCACAGTTCATGCTTTGTCAATAAGACTAAGTTTCTTGAGACAATAAAGCTTATTGATCGATTGTTTGATTTTTTCCAGGTATTCATCAATGACTCCACAAAACACATCAATATAGGGAGTTAGTGAAAGAATCTTAGTTAAATAGATAATAACATTGAAATCAAATAAAAATCAACGTCGCGAATCCTGATAAAAATGTCTGTTTTACCGTTTCTGAGCAAGTCACAGTATGTTTTAAAACTATACGGAGTGTAAATTGAGCAGTGAAATTTCGGACAGAAAATATTTTGTTTCAGGGAAGTGCAATCATGTTAACCACTGCATGAAGTCTTTCTCAACGCTAAAAATAATTTAACATACAGGTTAAGGCTCACAAGGCATCTTATTTTTCTAGCTATAAGAATATCATCATATATATGTTTTGCATACTTTTACCAAGTTGAAAGAGGTGGACAGTGGGTGTGGGACATAAATACCACTTGACGTTTCTGAAACTGTCAACGTTTCAACCTTTCTGGAGGTCTTCCTTAGAGCTAATCATCCAACAGCCATATGAGATACGAGCGAACGAAGACAACACACCGGACGACACACACGTGAGTAACAGCCCAGCCATGACCAACCTGATTCTCTTTGTCTTTTAAGAATATCTCAAAAAAAAGTCAAAATGTCGGCACTTCCCTAAATGAACTTTTCTTTTTCCTGTCTTAAATACGCACAACATACCCGGTTATATAAAAATGTTATTAGCACATACGTTGCGGAGTTCTTGAGAATTTTGACAGATTTGGAACTGGAAATCAGACACCTGCATTGGGTTTTGAAGGAGTTGATGTAGACATTATTGGCGAGCAATGAATATAAGATTCACAATCACAAGTAGTAGGTTACAACAACAGCCGAACAATTTCTGAAAAAAATGACAGTTGACATTAGACATATTATGCCTAATGTGTCGGTGCTTAGATCATATTATGATCCAAGCACCGATACACGTTTCAAACAGCAAAAAACAATGCTAGATCAGTTCTTGAAAAGACAAAATAAAGAAGTATAAAATAGCAACAGCCCGCACTGAATAATATGTTACATTTTTTTAAGCAAACTGTACAAATAGTAGTGCAAACTTCATTTACGTTGAGCTGACTACTGTTTATAATTAGAGTAAATTCACCACAATGTTTTGCAGAAGAGAAGCCACATGGTCGACATCAAAATCTGATGATGAAGAAGAAGATAACCTCAATTTATATGGGAAAACGATGTCATTACTTGACAAATTTGGCGCTGGGGATGATCGAAAGGACATGACCGGTTTATTAACGGTTATAAAACAATTTATTAAAATTTCACCTTTCTTCCTAAACTTCCCATAATTAAATTACATATTAGGTAATGAAAGTTAATGAAAAATACCAATTTCAGAATTCCATATCAGGTAGTAATGGGAACAATTTACTTACTTTTCTGCAACACCATGTATATACATCTTAAATTTTAAATATGCAAGTAATTGGATTGAAGCTTGTAATTAAGAAATTTTCATTTAAAAGTGTCCAGTTTAATCCTCTATACAACCCTCGTCATGCATCCGAAGATAATTTTACTTTAGCAATTTTGATGACCAGAGTCAGTGTAAAGTAACAAAAGATTTTTAACCATGCTGATTTCTAATTGTGATCATAACTAATTTTCCTCTCTAACCGAATATTTTCTTTGCATAACTTCTTGTATACGTGAAAACGCTTAGTATTGCGTATAAATCTTTCACTTATTATTGATATCAAGTAGGCGTTGGAAATCTGACTTTGATATTTTTATTATATCTGCTCTACATATGCTGAAAGGAAATAGATATAAAAAAATTAAAATTTCAAAGGTTACGAGATGTCAAAAATAAGTGAATGAGGTATATGTCTAACTATAAATGCCAGACTTCCTGTTTAAACCACAATTTTACACTTTATATTTACAAGTTTGCTGCCAACATATTACGTAATTAATCATTTAAAAATATTTTCATTAACCTAATTTTTAATTTCTCGAAAAAAAACCTGAAACACTGATTGTGCCAATAGGAGGGCACTGGTAACTGGTAACACACACACAAATATCTAGTAGAAAAAGAATCGACATAAGCAAAAAAGCGGTATATTTTAACTTGGAGGTTAAACAGGCAAAATTTAATTCAAATACACTTCAAAGCATTAATAGTAAAAACCAAGAATTATTTCAGTGCTTTACCCAGAATGGTTCTCCCGGCTTGGGACCATTGGCAGAAGCTGGAACTACACCTACCGCCGATTTTTCCCCTCTTCTACTTCCTAAGAAACAATTCGAGCCCATCAAATCATCCAATAATATTTATATTCCTGAATAGGTACCTTGCACGTCCTTACAATTTGCAGAATCAGGGCGATTTTTAATTCGTTTCCTTTTAATTAGTCTCTTCTTCACGCAGCCCTTGCTTCGATCAACGCCATCGAGGCTGTTCTTCATTTGTTCGGTAAAAGCTTTCACCTCCATGTCATCCGCGTTGCCGTCACTAGATGATGAAGCCTCCTCATTTCTATACGAAAGCTCCAAATTTGAAACAGTTTTGTGAAACAAGCCATCTACTTTCAAAGTATTTGACTCAGAGTTGGAGCGTTTTCTTTCAATTACCCTCGCCTTGGCTACATTTGGAGAAGGAGACCTGGATTTTGACTTCTTAATCAATTTCGTATTCTCCCAAAAATCCGTAGAGCTGTGAGCTAAGGAGCTGTCATTTAAGATTATCTCAACTTTCTCAGAAATCTTAGGGGTATCGTAGACAAGATAACCATTTACAGGAGACAAAGAACCAGACCTGGGCTCATCCACCTCAGCAACACTAACGGGACCATCCATCAATTCACTGCAGATGCTGTTTCTCGGAACTGTGAGATCGAAACTTGGAAAAGGTGAAGGCGATCTTCTGTAGTAAATTTCGCCATCTAGTTCTACAACGCTGTGGCCCAGCTTTCTTTTAAAAATGTTATCGGTTTTCGTTTCGACTTCATGGCATTTTTCAGAAACCAGAAACGTTTCAGGAAGTGGAAGTGGGACGGGATCGTTCCCATCTTTAAGTAAAAACCTTGGAAGACCTGAGCAAGCATCTTCTTCTTCTTCAATTAGATATTCGGGCACGCATTCCTGAGCTCTAGATTTCTGAACTCCTTGCAATGCCTGGGGTTCTTCAATCACTACAAAATGTCTGGTTTTGTCGGGGATTGGTTTTTCTGATACTAAAAATCTTCTAGGTGAGGGCGATCTGGAGCGGACTAGTGCAGTATTATTAAACTCTATTTCAATATCTTCGTGACTGTTTAGCCTGAAAGAGGGGGCTTGCCTTCTACCACGAAGCCGCTCCAACTGCTCGGTGAGGCTTTCTCTTATATCTTCTAATTCTTTTATCTGCCTGGAATGAAAAGTGGCTAAGCTAGTTTGAATCGGCTGGTCAGCTACTCGTCTCCTAACGTTGTGGTAAAAGTCTAAAAGTTCAACGACACCCACGCAAGTCACTAAAACTGAAAGGAGCAGGCCCATATCACTAGTAAAAGCGCGCACAATCCATAATTTGGAATATTTCTGGAGAAATTTAATAACGTGGACACGCACGACTATATCACAAACACTGGACTAACTGTGCCAATAATCTGGCTGGGGCACTAACGAGTACAAGCGAAAAAACCTTGTTGCTTAATCGCTAATTGGTAATAAAAATATATTGGACTATATTCCTAATCGATCGAATATGAGCAGGGGTGACCAATGAAAAGGTCACAATAGAAATTTAATTGAAAAACATTATAGTGACGAGTTTGGGCCTCAAATCCACGACGCTATCATCGATAAGGTCTGACGTAACAATATATCAGAGATAAAAATGTACCAGACATTTGGAACTATTGCCAATAGCAGATGGCACCAAGTTGCGATGCATTATTTATTTTAATAGACCAACATAAGGGGAGCTCCTAGAGTAGAGTAGAATTATAGATCATAACTAATTCTGTACTTCCTGTGCCAATGAGAAAATAACATCAGAATTGTTTTTTTGGGAGACTAGTTAGACAAGGTGGATACGGATTGACCAATTACTGACAAAAACAATTTTGCTTTTAGCGCTTGAGAACATCATGAAATGTGTGTAATAAACATGTAGGTAATAGAAGCAAACTTAAGAGCCCTCTGCTCCAGTTTCTCTTATTTTTAAAGTTATAAAAAATCTCATATAAAAAATATATTGCTGTCGTACCACAATTAAGTAACAAATTGTTTGACGGAGGGAATGTTGAAGGTATTTAACGCTAAGTATAAGAATAGCGGCATTGCACTTTTCTTCTGCAATATTCTCCTCTCTATATATTTTTCTTACTCAATTATGGTGGATAACTCGTACTTTTAGCAAAAAACCTCATTTGAGTGACTAGAATCCATTCATTTTATTTTGAAATCTCGTTGCCATTGAAATATTAATTTTTTATACCTATTTCCTTTCAGCACCTGTTGAGAAGATACGATAAACAAGTCAAAGTCAGATTTCCAACGCCTACTTGATGTCAATAATAAGGGAATGGTTTATAGTAGACGTCTTTGAGTGACGTGCGAGTAATGACCTTGCTGTAATAGAATAGGGTGCGCTCTTACTTTCCTTGGCTTATACTTTCAATCCTTTGTTGAGGTGAATTTGGGTGGTTCTGATATTCTCTTGACAGTGGCCTTACAGTGTGTTTGGTGGTAACCATCTTTAGCTACCCCTCCAAAACCATGGAATGGTTCATTCGAGTTAAATAGGTTTACCAAACCAACGCCAGAAGCTCAAGAAATAATTTGCAGAAAAACCGATTGAAGATAAAGGGTTTAAAGAAGAAAATGAAAGAAAGAGCCAAAAGAGTAGAAGAACTAGTCCATCTTGAAGATTATGAAACCAATTTGATGATGACCTTTCAATATGAAATAGTTCATCCAACTCCAGACGCTTAGGAAATAATTTCCAGAAAAAAATGCCCATTGGAGAAGAAGGGTTTAACGAAGAAATTGAAAGATGGAGGGAACAAGAGTAAAGAACCAGTCCATCTTGAAGACTATGAAACCAATTTGATGATGACCTATTCAATTTGAGATATTTCATCCAACTCCAGAAGCTTAAGAAACAGTTTTCAGAAAAAAACCGATTGAAGAAGTCTTTAAAGGAGAAACTGAAAGAAGGAAGGAAGACAAAAAGGACCACTCCACCGTGAAAACTATGAATGAAACTAATTTGATGACGACCTGGTCAATATAACATATTTCATCCAACTCCAAAAGCTTAACAAATAATTTCCAGAAAAAAAAACCGATTGGAGGAGAAAGGTTTAAAGAAAAAAAACTGAAAAGAGGGAAGAAGATTGAAAGGACTAGTCCATCTTGAAAGCGGGTGGCAAAACAGGGAACCAGGCTCTAATAGTTCAGGAGTTTTGGATCTCCTGAAGCACGTCTGGTAACAATACATACAGGGTGTTGCATCGTCGTGTAGGACATAGGTAATCCCATGTAAATTTCGATAGGGTCTTTTATTGGCTTCCCTAATTATTTTAGAGAAAAATTCTATTTAAATTTTTGGAGAACACCAAAAACCACAACTAAAGAGACTTTTCTTCAGGACACTAGTCATGGCTAAATTTTTCGATGTCCAAGTTTCAATAATAAAAAAGCAGTAAATTCCTGAATAACAACCTTATTTGATGGCCAATTCCGAGGCTAACTCTTACCTTGACGGGTGTACGTAAACATGGGGCGATAAGAAAGACAAAATATTCAAAAAGTTATTGGGAATAACTCGTAAACGGGTTAATAAAAAATGCTTGAAGTTGTTTCTTTAGCTGTGGTTTATGGTGTTCTTTGCAAAATCTAAAAATATTTTTTCTTTAAAATAATTAGGGAAGCCAATAATAGACCTTTTCAAAATTTACATGGGATTTCCTAGTCCTACACGACGATGCAACACCCGGTATATGCTGGTTATTGCACGCCCAAATCCTTCCATTTTACGTCGAGCAAGCACCATTGATGGTGTATAGCTTGTCGACTCGTATAGGGATCTGCGGTATGTTAGCAGAAATACTGGTACCAATCTATGAAAATAATGCAAAGTCTGACGTTTCAAATATTTTGGAGAGCGTACTCTTTCAGTTCCTGCCTTGATCCATGTGGGGTTTTCACAGATACTTTGTGCCTTGAAATTACGGTGTTCAAAAGGCTTCAGCCACGCTTACTGCTTCCTGATTTGGTAGAGGCACTACTTCAGACCACTTTGAAAAATAGTTCATAGCAGCCATGATCATCACCTCAGCACCATTTATAGCAATTGTTGCCTGAAGTGATTAGGAGAAAGGAGCCTGCTATATCTACTTCCTCTTTCTTTCATGGACTGCCAGCGAGGTATAAGCCATTCCACTTATTATTGTCGTCAAGTAGGCGTTGGAAATTTGACTTTGGCATTTTTATCGTATCTTCTCAACATGTGCTAAAAGGAGACGGGTATAAAAAAATGAAGGTTTCAAAGGTAACTAGATGACAAAAATAAGTGAATGGGTAATACGTACAGCAGCATTCTGCCTCGTGATCGAATTTTCGGATCTTTTTTCGATGAAAATAAGCCAGACCACTTGCACCACTCTTCTACATTTCTGCTACAACTGAACCAATAAAATCGATATTTAACTCAAGCACTGTTTACTCCAAAATGGCCTTTTTGTCAGCTATCGTGCAATTATCGCAGAACACAAAAACACAAAACTGCAATTATCAATTACTTCCAACGTGGCCTGTTTTGTGCAGTGACCTGAGATATCGATAAAAATTTCTGAAACCTAGTGCTGAATTTAAACCTGAAGAGAAAACTAAACCTAAACATGGTGTGTAGTGAATAGTCAAGAACCTGAAAGTATGATCCTCTGCAATCAGAATTATGTTGAGAAAAGACTCAGGGCATCGGTGATTTGTCGGAAGTGGTCAAGCGTAAAAAAGACAAGTTGAACGTTTTAAAGAAATTGCATAGAAAAAAAATACAAACCAAAACACAGCAAACTTTGCAAAACCTACTGAAAAAATATCTGTATAAGAATGATTCCGTACTTCCTGATGAAGTTAGGAGGGGGCTGTGGGCAGTTAAGAATGTTACTAACTACAACTGTTTTATGGTTGGAGTAAACGTGAAACTGAAGGAAAATGTGTACGGAAATAAGTTTTGGCCATGCGGTTTGGCACTTCAGAGCTTTGATTTCTCACTGGAGCCTAATTTTTTATATTGTTGGAAAGAATAGAGTACCGGACTTGCAACATCCAGTGCTTAGAAAATTCCGGTGTCCTATATAGCTTTCAGAAATCGCTACAACATCGAATAAGAAATAACGATTCAGCGTATTTGGTTATAGCAAAAGAAGGCCTTGTTGAAAGATGGCCTATCGAACAATTATTCACTAGTCACTCTATGATAGACTTTTATTACAGTAATTCCACCAGAATTACTAGTTTAGAAAATGTGAACAAGTGGACTACACCAAGCTTAACGTGGTTAATATCATCATCAGCAAGGTCCGAAAATACGAGATTTATGGCCCCAAGCGGTGTGCAGTCTCCATCGGATATTCGCTGATCCAAAATTACACCAACATATAAAATATGGCCGGACTAGGGCAACAGACTCCAGAGGTCGGCCAACTTGAGCCAGGCCGCCCTCGGGCCTCTTCGTCTTAACAGGTGCCGCCGATCTCCGACGCCAAAGACCGGGATAGCGGGATAGGGAATTAGTGATTGAAACGACGCCACCGACGTCGAACAGAGGCGCTGCTGCATTTGCAACCCGAGACGCCGGCCTTGTTTGGTGAATAGGTCCTGGCTGGTCAAATAATTGCGAGCCGTGTGCAAATCGCACAGCCTATTATCAACTTCTCGAATTGTTTTTTTATATTTCAGTTGGGACGGATGGGGCGGTAATTAGCACTAATCGTGTTATAACTCTTTAAAAAGAATACGAGTTTCTTTGTTGCCCACGTAGAGCTGCCAAAGACGCTTTCCAATTGAATTTGCCTGGAATAATTTTACTTTTGGCTTCGAGCGACATAAGCAAATGTTTATCTTTTTGCGTAAACAAAAGGCACATGATCAGCACAAATTGAAATTCTAGTAATAACAGTTTTGTTAATAAAATCGCTTGTGACAACTTTTTGCCACCAAAATTATAAAATTGATATCTTTATGAAATGCCACCTGGAAGTCGCGGTCTAGAATCTCTCAACACTCATTACCCTGCCAATTCACGTACGAATATATATTCAGATAGGGATCATGGTAAACAAAACTTATTTATGGATTGAGCGTTTTTCACACGGCTTGGAACAGACGTTTTGTGATCATATAGAACACTATAAGAAAAAACGTTACAGTTAAGGGAAATCTGCTCATATGGGAAAGATGACAAGTTTGATAAATTGGGAGTTTTTCTAATAACTTATTTTAATACCTAAACTGATTTCAAAGCGCACTAGCTCGTTATTAATGAAACAGAAACCAGTAATATTATTATATACAAAACCCTAGAATAATGTTCTGGATTGCTGGAGAGTCTCCCAATGTCGACACCGAAAGCCGAGGTGTGGGTTGAAGTGCACCCCTCTATTGTCATATGCCTCTGTTATTGTTATAAGCTTCTGTCATATCTAAGCCGCCTACGAGAAGTTACTCGAGGTTGACCAAAGCTTGACAAATGATGAGGGGTCACATTATATGCTTTTACCAGGTCTCAAAACAAACCGAAAAGAGGGCAGAGTAGAGTTCTTTTACAAAAACTACTCTATCCTGTTTTAAGTACGTTTTCAAAGAGTACAAGACGTAAGACCGATTGGTCTTATGATGTTGACTTTAATATAAGGGCAATTATTATTATTTTTCTAAAGCTACGAAACAGAAACTTCAATAATTAAGAAGAATTGTTTGTAACAATGTGGTAGGTTTTCAAGCATCGGGTAAGACACAAAATCGATTGCAGGAGTTCAAACCTTCTTTTTCCTTAAACTGCTCCATTGCTCATGTATTGTTAATGGCTTATTTTTGACTGAGCAGATCGGGTCTAGTTCTAAAAGAGAAGAATCGCAAGCACAGGCTGTGGAATAACATAAATAAAAAACCGTAAACATTAGTTAATTTTAGTCAAATGCTATAGATGCATGCTAACTATTTTTTGACGAAATTTGGGTTTGGACCAAGAGAAATTAAAATTCTCTTTCAACCAAAACTAGATAAGCTCTCTCAAAATGCAACCTATTCTAACTTCTAAGGTTCTTCTCCATACTTACGTACATGAGACTTTCACGCATATTTCATCTATGGAGAAAGAACATCTAGGAAATTCGCGAAGAGACTCATATTGTAGTGGTTTAATTTGTAATTCATAAAACTGGCCCTGGTCTGCTTTAAAAATAAACTGTAAATCCCGACTCATTTTGCAATTAAATCTAACCGATTTAACTGCTCCAGATTACTCAATAAAACATAAACGAAAGAAAAATTCGGCCACGTCAGAGCGCCCACTAGAAAGCGACGCGAAATATTTGTTATTTCGCATAATAATTGCGGGCCTATTTTTAACAACTTTACATTTGAGGTGTTGCGAGTTTGTTTTACGTGAATATAATAAACATTCTACCGAGAGTTTTAAGAGCGCAATTAAGGTGCTTTTTGTTGTGTTTAAATCAATATACAAAACTTTAATTTGGCTTTTTTTGAAATTTCCAGCCACTAATCATTTGGTGTATTCCGCCAATATGTAGCTAGCGCCATCTATCCGCTAAGCACACAGTTAAGTATCACTCTTTATTAATTTTTACATTATACAATTACAGGTCTCTTCTGACGACTATTTCATTCACCATATGGTCTCCATTATTTATCCACTATTCTATTGTTGCAGAACAATTGTTATTATGGAAATAAATAAATAATTTCCATAATATAAAAATAAAGGAATCAGGAGTAATACCACGATAGCTTTAAAATTACCAATTTTACGTTTTCTATAATTTGCAAGGAAAACAAAACCTCGACTAAGCTAGAATGAAAATAATTTTGCATTTTAATTGTTTTTAATGTTGTTAAATGTGAATTGTGTTTTAATGCTAATATACGTATTTTCTACAGCGATGTCTCAATAGTAAACGGTATTAAGTTCACACACACATAAACTTAAGTTTTCTCAAAACGGTTAAACAAACAAAAAAAAGGAAAACACTATATAAACATGAGTTGATGAAAACTGGGATTATTTGTATTTCTTTTGTTAGTCTTAACTGATACACGGACGTTTGACGGTGATACTGATGCTTATATCGTTAGAAAAAATCATATTTTTAGGCACTCGAAAGAAGAATAGAAGATAAATACATATCATTTATTAAAATGAGGGATATGAAAGACCTAAAGTTACTACCCTATCGTGTCCTCTTCCCTACGGTGTCCTCTTACCCTATGGTGTCCTCACGTATATATGCTAGATGCGAGGGAGAGATTGGTAGCACGCAGTTCGGATTTAGGAACGGAATGGGTACACGTGGGGCTCTCTTTACACTCAACTTTCTGACGCAGCGGTGAAGGGACATGAATATAGATACATACGCATGTTTTATTGATTAGCGTATGGCATTCGACTGCGTTTCGCTGCAGAGACTTTCTGAGGTCCTCAAATCCATCGGTGTTGACGAGGGAGACCTGCGCATGTTGCCAAGATCAAGATTGTGATATTCTCCAAGACACCAAAACTAGCAATCCTCAGAATTAACAACGCGATTGTATAATAAGTTTCGCCTCTAAAATATATTGGCGCGCTCGTCAACGAAACCAATGACCCTAAAGTCGAAATTCTTGCAAGGAACGAACAGGCCAGATGCTCATTTGCATCAATGAGGAACTTCTTCGCTTATCGTGACCTAAGTCTGCAGCTGCGTGTGCGAATGCTACGCTGCTATATGTTTCCGATCCTTCTATATGGATGTGAAAGCTTCATTAAAGATGGAAGCACTGGAGCGTCGGATCAACGCATTCGAGATATACTTACATCGACGTATTCTGCGCGTATTCTGGATAGATTGAATAACCAACGAAGAGGTACTTAGGCGGATGAATAAAGATAAAGAACTATTAACAACAATAAAAGAAAGAAAACAGCAATACATGAGAGAAGAGCGATATGAAATACTCCGCCTTGTTATTGAGGAAAGGATCGAGGGCAAAAGATCTGTGTGCAGACGGCAGAATTCGTGGCTCAACGATCTGAAAAGATGGTTTGGTCGAACGTCCATTGAGTCTATTATTGATTAAGGGGTACAGTTTCGCCATTATAGCGAGTTGGGATATAACCTTCGGAGGGAGACGGCGTCATAAGAAGAAGAAGGTGTCCTCTTCGGCTTCGTTTAATTATTTGTCAGATTTTAATTGTTCTTCGCCTTTTATGTGTGGTTACAAAGATCCATACACAAAAGTGTGATCTTACCTATGCTAAAGCATTTTAGTTTCCTCTTATTTCCGTTAAATATAATTTTTGAAGTGTTATGGTATCATAGAATGTGGTATTTGTGCTAAACCACCTGGCAATGTTTTCTTCGAAAAAGAATTGCCCGTGATTGCTGTCAGAACGGGCGACTGGAGGTAAGAATATGGAATTTGTAAACAATTTGATGTATCTAGTGATCAGAGATTGCCCGTCTACTGTTATATTTGAAGAAGGAGGGAAAAAATTGATTTTTTGGAGAATGTCAAAATAATAAAATATGTCGTCAACCATTAATGAACCGAAAATCCATACAGTTTCATAAATAGCAGATGAAAGAGCAAGTTGTTCAAACCCTGAGAAATGATCTCATTCATAACAAAATTAGCTTCAGTTGCCCTCACCAGACCCATCCTTTTGTTGATACATGGTCAAATACCGCATTGGTCCCGGGATTTCCTTATTGAAAGGGTTATCTGAAGATGTAATATATCGTTAAGTAGTCGCCAAAGCGGCCATGTACGTTACCTGGCTTGGTTATGGATTGTCTTTGTCTATATAGGGGTAACTGTCTATATAGGGGAGAGTTTAAAAATGGTGATGACGGCGAACACAAATCTCTTTGAATAGAAACTAGTAACAGTAGATAAACAAGTATATCATATTCGTTTTGACCTTTATTTAACGTCTTTAGTCCTTATCAAAGGTATTTTGCTAAGCAATAGCAGAAATGTAGCACAATACGCTTATCAGATTAACCTTGATAAAGCCGTCAAATAAAAGTCGAAATATCCGCAAAATGAATTTACGAGGGATCTAGTAGGAACAAGACTCGAACGAAAAGAAACTTCTTCTGTTTCGCAAACATTTTGCGACGTTTCGACGTTTATTTGATGTCTTTATCAAGTCAATTTTGGTATGTGTCGTCTGATAATTTCTGCAATTGTTTAGCAGAAGAGCCTTGATAAAGACGTCAAATAAACATCAAAACGTCGGCAAAATGTTTGCAAAAAAGGTATAAGGTTTCTTTCGATTGAGTCCTGTTCCTGTTAGATAGCTTGCAAATTATTTTGCGGACGTCGCTATATCACGCAACTAATATATAGATTATTGGGTTGTATCAACTGCTACCCACCTCATCACAGCCGGCACATCGTGGTTTCATCTTTTCCGCGTAGTGTCTCTCGCAATAAATATTATCACCGTAGACGCAGTACGCCAAATCGACCAGTAAATCGTCGCAATCCATACATTTAAAGCAACCTGGATGCCACACCATGTTACCCAACCTAGGAGCCGTCACCACTATCTGTTGGGGAGCTACCGGTCTGTCACAGTTTGCGCACGCGCTGTTGGGTGGCGCCTGTTTCGCCACCCCCACGTCCAGGGCGACTTCATTACGAGCCGACACAAAATCCTAAGAAAAGAAAATAAATGAGAAAAAAATACATACATTACAAACCTTAGTTGGTTCTTTTAGACTCAAAGATACAAAATAGGTTAACACCACATAGGGTGACACTAAGGCCGGATTTTGCATTCATAGTTCAGCTAGTTTATGTTAAGACTAGAACTTGTACCGGCCCATAAGAATAACATTTCCATCAAATAACAGAATATTAAGATACAAATTTTATACGACAGCACATTGGCGCAGGAATCCAAGTTTGGCGGATTATTAATGGATGAGTGTGACAATAGACCTTAGAATTTGATCTTTCCTATTATCGCAGCTACTTAATGTCAAATTTCACCAATGCCACCGCAGCAGAACAAAAATAACTATAGCGATGCGTTTATGAGGCTGTAAACGTATTGTTTTCCGTGTTTTAATATCGAGCTAAGCGAACCGAATTAGAAAATAGGGTGCTGGTCAGTATTAGGTATTAAGGTATTTCGAGGTTTTTTGAAACTTACAATAAAGCGGGCATCAAATTAAGTAGTTTAAAGCAAAAAAAATTGCGGATTATTCATATTTGTACTTAAAAAAATAATAAAAAATACCAAAAAATTTGAACGGTTTATTTACATTTTAATGCCCAAATGGCGCATTCGTAAGCCGAGTTCGGTAATTCCATCCGAGCGCTGGACACAAACCATCTTCTAAAATCTTAACAAGTGAGATAGACTGATATCCCAAGGGCTCGGGATGTAATTACCGAACTCAACCATAATTAAGTTCAATTTATTTACTATTAGCTGTCGCTGTCACCTATTACAGCAGCTAGGTTGCCAGTGCCTCCCTCAATAGCCAGAAACTAGGCCTTTTCGGAAGAAGGTAGTTATGTATGGGATCTCGCAATGGCCCCTACGTTCTGGCGACACAGCCCAAAGGCAAAGTAAAACTCTAGTTCAATTTTACTTTGCTTTTGGTTAAGTTGGTTCAGGTTAGTTCAGTTATGTTTTTCCTTTAGTTTGGTCAGTCCAATTGTACTTGTCTTCGCAAAAGCTGCCCTTCTGGGTCGCCTTCATCAGCCTTTGCTCCTTGTTGCAGCGGCCCTTTAGGGCCGCTACAGAGTTGCTTGCTACACATTAAGTGTGAGCTCGGTTGGTTAGGTTAGTTCAGGTTGGTTCAGTTCTGTTGTTCCTTTGGTTAGGTTACTTTAGTCATGTTTGATTTGGTTAGTCCAGTCTTACTTGTCTTTTATGACTGTTGTTGTTCAGGTCAGTTCGGTTTCTTTTTAGGTTAGTTTAGGTTATTTTTGATTATATCAGGTTAGTTTATGTTAGTTCAGTTTTGGTTTAGGTTAATTTTTGATTAGCTCTACTTAGTTCAGGTTAGTTCATGTTAGTTCTGATTAGTTCAGGTCAGTTTTCGTTGGTTCAGGTTAGTTCAGTTTTGTTTAGGTTAGTTAAGGTACATTATTGGCTTTTTATCTTTTTAACAAATCCAATCTGAATGTCATAACTGAAGTAAACTTGTAGCTTGTAGCGCTGCAGGGTCGCTTATTTGATCAACTAAGGCACTTTAGATTTGTGAAGTTGTTTCTTTATTTTTCATTTATTTTACGTAACATTTGGCAACGCTGCTTATTCGTTTGTTCGAGAAAACGGAACTATCCCGAATTCGAAAATGGTGTGTTTTGCCACTTTCATTTTAATTTTTTTAGTTTTCCAAAAAATATTTAGGTACCCGCACTTTTTTTTACAAAAAAAAACGGTTATTTAAATCCTATATAATTAGGTAGGTATTATAATTCACGTCATCCTCTATTACAATATATTTCTTTTCTAGAACAAATATGGTTCATCCGCAAATTTTTTTCCATAAAACCACTTAATTTGATGCCCTCTTTCTTGTGAATTTCAAAAAATATCGAAAATCCGTAATATCTAATATTGAATAGACCCAAAAACAGTAATAAAGATATGTTTCATGAGACAGTCCAATGGCGCACGAATCCAAGATTGCAAAGCGAAGAGTATTATAATGGATGAGTCCGACAAGGGTCTTGTGGAACCAGTATCTTATACTTTTTTTTTCTATTGAGGTAGATAAAAACGAGTAAAAACTAAATATTGTTTCAATAGTATAGTAATTTTTGTTGCTACAGTTTTACGGTATTAAGTAGATATAAAGTGGTTTAAAAGTAAATATTGAAGTTTAATAATAATAATAACTCTCTCTCGCTAAGTAGGTATTGGTAGTCTGTGAGAAATAAGAAAAAAGAATGAAAGAAACCTTGCCACTTAAAATAATTGAAAAATTCTACACTTTCTACTCTAGTCTCACTTTCTGCACATTCAGAAAAATGAGTAGACCCCAAGTACGTCAAAAACGTACAGGATAATTCCTAGTGATTTTGATGTCTAAAAATGGGGACTCGGATCCGATTCACTATGTGCATGTGCTTGGGTCGTTGCCAAATCTCGAAACGTACTTGGCTAGAATCACATACTCCCGTATCGAATGAATTTCCCTCACACGCATTTACGTCGAGTAACCGGAGTAACTCGTGAAAGTATCTGCAAAATGGCTTTTCAAAAGGGCGCTCATTTTTTGGCATGTGCAGAAAATGCAATATACGAGGTATTGCGTTTCCATCCCCTCCTTTTGACCAGCAATGTAAAAGATAGGCAATGTCCTGTATATTATGGAAGTATGTGGAAGACCCATGTTAGATTCACGTACTGTCCCCGAACTCGGCCGAAAGCACTGGGTTCGTGATTCGTGACATCCAGTGTTGCCGATACTTTCACAAGTTACTCCGGTTACTCGGGGTAAATGCGTGTGAGGGAAATTTATTCGATAGGGAAGTATGTGATTCTAACCAAGTACGTTTCGAGATTTGGCAACAACCCACGATCAAAAGCATAGTGATTCTGATCCGAGTCCCCATATTTTGGCATCCAAGTCACTAAGGAATGTCCTGTACGTTATTGACGTAATTGGGACAAGTACGGCCTATTGACGTTCTTGGGACAAGTACGGCCGTCGGCGGGTATATGAGGAGGATGGGAATATTTGGTTTGGTCGCAGTTTAGTCACGACGGTTTATTATAATCGAATTGAAGTTGAGAGGCAAGTAAAAGTCTTGAACAGGTCTGGCGCATCATCGAGACCACCTCAGAGCACAGGTTTATATGAAATTTTCATCTTATTTTTTAATGTAGTCATTTCCTGAAATTTAGTATAGGAATTTCCGGACACCCTATATCGATGTATTTTTCATGGTTTTCATTTCAAAACTTCATCTAATTGGGCGTGAAATGTGAAAAGCAAAAGATGAAACAACAAAATTCCAAATTTACTTCACTTTGTTCTGTCAAAAATTCTTAGCCTTCAACATGCCGTTTTCTAATAAACAAGGGTACGTAGTAAAAAAATTGATAAGTAGTAATACATACCTGGTAACTGGTTGCATATTCTGATTCTATAAATTTACAGGCACTTAGTGAAAGATCTTGCTTAGGTAGCTGTCTAACTATTCGTTGGGATCGTATCGTTTCGCCTTTAGATCCTAATTTAGGTACTTCTTCGGATGGCAGTGTAGAATAATACTGGTCGATCTAAAAAATAACGCAGTTAGCACTTTGAGAACAACTTAAGAGTACATAATAAAGAACATCGTTAAAAAAGTCTATAGCGGGAATATTTATGGTTTGCACACGATTTATACTTTCGTATGAATTAATTTGTTAATTGTTCTCACCTGTCTAGCAGTGGTCAGACCAGGAGGCACAAAGGTGTATCCTAAAGTTCTGGCGTCGATTCCATCTTGGCCGACAAACCCTAAGCGCGATCGAGCTCCGTGTTCAGCAACCACCTCGTGCCCGTCTCTCGGGCATTTGCAATTTTTGCATGTCTTTCTGAAAAACAAAAAAATCAAAGTTCAAATTACAGGCCCATAGAAATTGTTAAATTGGCGTGCAAAAGATTCGGCAAGTTAACATGTCAAGGGGAGGCTTTGGGCCATTTGCAAAGGGACCGTACTTGATCCTTTCCAATAAAATTGTATCATATAAATTATTGCAATTATTCTTATTGAACACCAGGTGCAGTAATGTTGAACGGAGAAAGTTATTTTACTTTTATTTTTGATAAGAACCCCTCCCTTTCCGAGTTACAACCCCCTGATATTTACCCCCTAAAGTTGTCATCTTCTTGTATGTCGGTACGATAATCATTAAATTAGATACACAGGGGTCTTTGTAACATGTGGAGTCTATTGTGTAAACCACTGCCAACATTGCTTGATATTTCCAAAGCAACGCTGGGCATTGCTGTAAAAATTTTCTAAATTCCCACATTTCTCTTGCATTGTCGACGAAATATTACTAATGCCAATCAAATAGAACCAATGTCTACTACTACCACCTAATTGTCCTAAAATTTCGCAATATTTCCGCCACTGCCCAAATCAATGGCTTAACTTTTTACACCACTATCGGTGGTAAAAACCCCGTCGCAGTTATCATTTATCAGTTCTTAGATTTTTTCTGTTTTTAGCGAAAAAATGGATTTTGATATATAGAAAAGATCTATTCTTGGAAGCCCCTTGACAAAGATAAAAAAACAGGAGTTTTCCAATTTTGTTTTAACCCTTTGTGAGCAAGTTTATTGCCTCTGTATTAGTAAAAAAAAACGCTAATAACAAAAAACGGTTTGACCAAAATATAAGTAAAAATAATAACGGAGAGACTGCTCTTGACAGCCTAGTTGAGCAAAAGTTGGGTTTCTTGGGTAGTCGGTCTGGGCGACAAGTATTAAAAGTTTTTAGAGTCACATTAAGCCTGTTTGAGGTATGGGTGCCGTTTGACGCGTGATTTTTATATTATGTGTTTTTTAACTGTAAGGGAAATAAAAATGTGCCATCATCGTATGGTACATAGTTCAACAATGTCTGTCGTAAACGTGTGTCCGTCTTTTTAATACCCTTTTTAACATTTTTCTGTTGCGAGACCCACATAGACACAAAACAGTAGACGCCCTGATGAAGACAATAAAAATTGTCGAAAGCTTGGCAGTTTAGGAGTTTTAATACTTGTCGCCCAGACCGACTACCCAAGAAACCCAACTTTTGTAAAAATAATAACACTAAACTGAAAACCATGTAATATATGCCACGCTTAGGTAGATATTAAATAAATACTTAATAAATTCATATTTTCAGTAGACGTACCCCTATAAGATTTATAGCAGTTTCTCGAGAATGGAGATTTTTGCTAAATTTATCACGCGGGTAATAGTTTACAATTTTTATAAAATTTCTAATCACTTATAAAAATATTTGTTGCCTCTCCCCCAGTATAATTTCAATATTCTATATATAAAAAAGGACGAATCATGATTATTGTTACTAAGCCTAAGAATTATTGAATTCACAATAATATAGATCCAATTACTGTCAAGTCGAATTTGGGGACAGTAGTAAAGAGAATTTACTGCGACCGAAGCCAGGATTTAACAAGAAAGTCAAGAGAGCAGAAGCTGCTTAAGGGCCTTGTTAGGGGATTATGAATTTAGAACTGAATTTATAGCGCAATATCACGTTATTTATTTCAATACGAGGAAAAACGATTGAATTTAAAGACACATTTTATTAAGAGTGCAGCTTTTAAAGTGTTGCTATTTATTATGAACACTTAGGGAAACTTTGCCTGCGTTTAGATCCACTTTCGTTGAAAATTAACGACTTTATGGCTTGGAAACTGACACAGCAATCCAATTTCACATACGATTTCACTGACCTCGCATAAAAGACTGTAGCTTAAATCGGATTACGTAGATCGAATAGAACAGTGGGTCGTTATTGCTTATATAAAAACAAGAAATAACAATTAGATTGATTATAATAATAAAATAATAGTGAACGTCGAAAGTGAAGAAAATATGTTTCTCGATATCTATAAAATTAGATATTTAACGTTTCAATGACATCTTTAATGAATTCTTTCTCAGGGCTTTTGTCGGAGACCTTTGTAAACCGAAAAAGCTCTGAAGAAACCCCTATAAAGGTCATAAGGTCAGCAATCAAACAATGTGGATTAAAGAAACTAAAAATCTGGATAGAAAGCAAACAAGCATAGAAACTACAGTAAATATTACTGACTGGGTAGGCTGACGGAATACTTAATTTAAAGTCCGTATGTTGTAGTACAAAACTCTGATGAAGGCCATTTTGTGCACCCATTTGTGCCGAAACGTCAATAAACAACGAGGTTTGAAGCACCCGCTGTAGTTTATTTAATAAAAAAAAGTACCACATCCCAAGAAAACAACCAGCCATATAACCACAAGGGTCCAAGAATCTAGACGCCTACGTAAATATTAATGTAGTAAATACGTAACAACATAAACAAAATACATGAAAAGTTCACGAAAAGTCATGAAATGCTTTTGGGGAATTGACAATCGTCATTTCCCCAAAATCAACAATCGATTTGTAACAAAAATTAGAACAAATGCCCCTCCATGAATGTAACAAAGCGAATGGGAGTTAAACTACTCTCTTAAATAAGTTTTTTTAAAAAAAGCAGATTTTAAAAGTGCCTTAAAATTGTCCTCAGAAGGGCTCTATCTTCTAAATCATTGAACTACCAGGAGTGTCCAAATAAAGGGAGGTAAGGGTAAAGTATAAAAACAGCAAAAAAAATGTTGAATTCACTCAGATCGGTCCATTCGTTAAAAAGTTTTCAAGAGTCAAATTTGAAAACTGAGAAAAAGGAGGTAACACACCCCCTCTGGTCTTTTCGACAAAAAATTTGCAATGTTTCTGTTTTTGGTAGAAATTAGACTATTCATATTTGGTAGAAATTAGACTATTTCAATCCCCCATAAACCTAACAAAGCGAATGGGAGTGAAACTAGTCCCTTAAATAAGTTTTTTTAAAGCGTCAACAATGCAGAATTTAAAAATACTTAAAAATCGGTCATATAAAAGGTCAAACCGTTGAATTCACTCCGATCGGTCTATTCGTTCCAAAGTTATCAACTATCAAAATTAAAATTGAGAAAAAAAGGGTAATACAATTTTTTTCACATTTCTACTTCATTAAATCAACGAGTGCATTTGTTTTATATACTTACACGTGCGCACATGGGAAACATATAACAGGAAAAACCTAAAGTTTTTCTGCATCTCGATAATTTCTCTCAAATAAAAAAAAAACTAAAAGGAAGTGTTCATTAGAGAAGCTGCAGGAAAACAAACATACGTCAATTAGGCCAAGTAATAAAAACCACGAAGCTTAATTGAGAAAACAGTTTTTGATTTACCGAGCTAAATATATATATGCGCTTATTGATTCATATCATCTAATAGCTATTTATAAAGGATAAACGCGTTTTAGCTTTAAAACTTTGGGAATTTGTACATAGATAAAAGAAAATTGTTGGAAGACGAAATTTATAAACAGACATTTAAAATAAACTCTAAAGAACAATATCCCAAACTTCACACGCGGCAATCCCCGCATCTTACGTCATCCTTTGTGCATAAGTTAAAAATAATGAGCCATTTTGCAATTAACTAACAAAAATAAAAGTCATGAGCTGCCAAAATAATTTTATAGGGCGTGGAGAGCATCAAGCTGGGAAATCGCCATTTTCTCAAATATGATGTAAACTAAATTTACAAGTTTATGGAGATAAATATTAAACTGTATCGGTAACCGTCATGATAGCGCAACTAACTGCCCAGGGAGCAGAGTGAGGCCATTTTTAAGCCATTATTTGGTCATTATATGGGAGGTTAGCGTCACAATTTAAAGACGTTTATTTCAAGAATTTTTTCTGACGTAATTTCTAAGGATAACTTCGTAAGTGTTCTGACAGGATATCAGGACGCATGACCAGGAATGCAGTAAAGATTGAAGAGAGATTTTTTTTTTTTAATAATTATGAATGAGCAGAAAAATTTTATCGCTTGACCCGGATTTCGAGACATAAAAAGTTTTGGAGTATTTCAAACAAAATGGTACATGGTGGTACGCTCGGTGGTAGGTAACTAGTCCAAAAATTATTGCTCTCCTTACCACTTAATTTAGCAAAAAAGTAATATTTTTGGCTTAAGTATCAAGAGTGATGCTTCTAGAACACCTCCAGCAAAATGAAAGTCTTACTGTATTTAAGATCATTGAAAAAAAAATGTAATTGAATGCTAAGATGTAATTAATTTATATGTAAATTAAATTGATGGGGTTATGTTGACGAACCCCAGGTTTAAATTTTAACGTAACGTGCAGGAAATCTATTGATGATTAATGTGACAGATGTACGAAGAAATGCCACTTCTGTTTATAATCAAACATCCATGAACACCATGACAAAAAATTGTAGATTATGTCACTAGGAGTAAAAGTGGGTCTTTTCGTGCTGAGCCCAGAGATTGACGGCCGAAGCGAAACTGAGGCCTGCAACTGGGCGAAGAACAAAAAGACCTTTTACTCCAGTAAAATATACTATTTTTTTTCAAGCATGCAGGAAATAAGAAGTCTATTTCAGAGTGATTAAGTTTTCCCATTTTCTCTCATCCTTTTTAAGCGGGTCTAGGTACTTACCCAATTATAGTGGTGTATATTATTTGTAAAATAAATAGAATGTGTTAGAACGGAGGTTTTCAATGTTCAATGGTTTTAATGGTATTAAATCATAATCAATGGTTTAGATGGTTTAGGTAAATTATGGTAAACTAAAAATTTGTAGCATTATTATCAATAATAAATTAATAAAAATCACATTGACAAATAAATATGATGACGCACATGACATTTAACAGACAAACCCAGAATTCGAGAACATATTTTGCGATTTCGACTTAAGCCGAGTTCGGCAATTCCATCCGAGCGCTCCGGACACAGACCATCTCCTAAAATCTTAACAAGCTAGAGTGAGATAGACCGATATTCCGAGCGGTCGGGATGTAATTACCGAACTCAACTTAATAACGGTTTCGAGTGGTGCTCTCGAGCGCTCTGAGAGTATTCCCATCCTTTGTTTTTTCAATAAGAATGTAAAGATGGCAATACACTCAGATCGATCTATCTGGTGTCATCTAGTGTTCAAATAATTTTGGTGAATGAACATCGTTTATATATGCGCCACCATGACAGTAGCGGTGACTTTTGACTTTAATTTTACTGCCTAAGACTTTTTTGCTACTTTTTGGTCTCAGGATTAGAAAGCCCACTTTAGGGGTGCGTATGGAGAAAACAAATGACGTACTTTTAATCCGCTTGAAAAAACTCTTTTTTTTTCAAGCGGTTCCATATCTCGTCCTGCCTTTTTCAGCATTTAAGGGGTAAGCTCTAACTGGTTAAAAAGCAGTTAGAGATATGGACACAAGAACTATACTATCTATTGGAAATAATGGAGAATATTATGAATGTAATCAGACTGATTCATTTTATTGGTGCTTCAAATTTTTAGAGTTAGTTATTGTTTTTATAAACAAAGAAAATGCTTTTATTGCGGGGGTTTAGCGATGGATTTGGACTGCCAAACCCTTTAATAAAAAAAAACAAAACTGTCACTACCTAGGACGTGGACATATTTTTATTATAACATTAGAGAATACTTGAACATACAAATGTTGATGACACTAATGATTAAAATTCGTGGTTAAGGTAATCCCAATAATGACGAATAGGCTTCTACCGTGACGCGTGGTGCTTATCGCTTGTTATGAATAAATGTTTACTTCTTATTGTCAAGAGATTAAGATCCGCTTATTGACTAAACCTGATATAACATCGGCTTACATATGAAAAATACTCCTTTTTATATATATATATAAAAAAAAAAGTTTTATCCTAACCGATAAACCTACTTTGTGTTTAGTTTCGATATGTCCTGCTCGAAAACCTTGGCGTACAGCTGAAGAACCCTCACACAGGCCAGAGTTAATCCCGACCAAGGCAAAGTCGACTTCAAATCCTTCTCGCCTTTGCTTCTAGTTTTAGTTAGCATAGTTCTCTTAGCACAAACGCTGGCAAATTTAAATTCACTCACACACCCACGAGCTGCTTACTAGAGGAACTTTTATCAACTTTCACCCCATTTAATTCAGCAGCTTTATGTCCAATGTCTATTTTCGACACTGCTTCCATTTAGCTAATGATGTCTTTATCAGTTCGGTTTAATTCTATTTGTTCTAAAAATCCTTTTCCGCTGAAATGCGCTATCTCGAAAGGAAACACTAACCGGAGTGGTTTGTACGAAATGTTTTAGATTGTAATGATTTAGGTTGGACACATAACAAAGTTACGTCTTGGCTATCGTAGTGACAATAAAATATAAAAGATCATGTTAAAAATAAAATTAGATTAGCAAAGATATTTTTAAACACTTTAAAAGTTAATCTTTACTAGCATCAAAAAACTAAAATTTCACGTCTCGTCAGTAAGAAGATTTTGACATTTTAGCGGCACAAACTATTCATTTCCCACACTAAACACGCGGCCAGGCAAGATTAATATGTAAACATCGTATTTTTCATGTTAATAATTCATCCAAAAGCGCGATTAATGGCCGTTTAAAGTGGATTTTTATTGATTAATAACGTATTATAACACTCAAATATTATTACGTTTTATGAAAACAATATCGCGGTTGAATGATGGCTCAATAGAAGATTGTTTTTGGATATTGCTTCGTTCATCAAAGTTTCGGGATTAGCGAAAAAATAATTCAGGTTAGTTAAGCATAAGTTTCAAGTGTGTTTTGTTTCATGTTAATATTCGTGTACGTATCCAAAATGATAACTAATAATTTTTTTGTAAAAAGGCAATAAAAAGATCTCTTTTGAGGTCAATCTCAAGGTTTAGTATTATGCGGGGGGTAGTTCTTGGGGTGCGGTCCTTATGCAATAAGGAAAAACACAATGTTATGGCATCTTCATCAGTAATAGCACAAAACACTCTCACATAGGAGATGTGACTGATGGATCTTCTTTCTTTTCGTGTGATGTTATTTCCTCAATAGTTTGGTTAAAATGGGATACCCGTGTTGGTCAGTCCTAGCATCAAGTTATGGAAACCAACGCTTGTAGAGTTTCAGATTTTGTGTGTTCAGAAAGACGTTACGAGCACCCTACCATTGGCAAACGTGTTGTTATCTAGTTGTCGCGGAGTTGTGATGGTGATGAAGTTTGAGTTACATGCCTAGCCCTCGCCGCAACAAACCCCGGATGACCAGCAATAGAGCCGCGGCCAGGAGCAAGACATGCAGATACGCTTAAAATCGAAAGAAAAGTGATTGTTGGACAATTAAAATAATAAAGGCGTATTTTAGGTTTTGAGTTAATGTACAAAAATTTGACAAAATAATGTGACTTTAATCCCGCTGGAGAGTAACCAAAATTGATAAAAATATTCATTAAATAAATAATCCTAAAAACCTTTTTTAACTTTCGAGATAGATATTTCCAGTAATTTTCAATTGGTTTGAACTCATCACAACGATTGAGAAGACAAAAAAATATGTAATTCTCTTAATAACAAAAAAATGCCAAAAAAAAACATGAATTAAGAAAACAGGAAAAACACCATTAACTAAAATTAACCAAAAAAACTAATTAAATATGACAAGTGCCACTTCATCTTCTTGAATCATTGAACTCAGCAACAGAGTCATTTTAAGAGGATATCTACATATATTAAATTACTAAAGTCACTGCTACACTTTTATCGGGTTCCGAGTTGAGACCGAAATTTGTATGAAATCCCACATTGGGAGGCAATAGTAATTAAAATTCTCAGACTGGGATTTACTTTGTATTATTCGATTTTAAACAAATAAAGCTGTCGCCAAATCAAAAGTATGACTACGCAGTTCCTTTATTATCAAGAAATTAAACTGAGGAACAATTTTTCAGAATATTCAGTAAACAAGTTTGCTCTCCTGATAAATTGTTTATGAAAATTAGCTACTATTTATATATATTACATATTTTATTGAACAATACTTGTCACAACAGCAACCGACCAACTGACCGAAGTCTTTCAGCCTAAGAGTAATTGCTGGTTGAGTTTTCGTTCACAATACAGGGCAAACAAAACAGTGAAAAAAATTTAATTTGAGAACAAAAGCGAAGTTGAGTTATACAGAAGTGCAGCGTCTTCGTACGGGTGTTTCTTCAATGCACAGAGCATCTAGGGGTTCTTCGTTGGACCTCTTGTTGGCGAATTTGTTTGTTAGACTGGTAAGTCTGCCAATTATCGATTCTATTTGTGTTTCTCGATAGAGTAGATCATTGGAGGGATTATGAAGCGGGTTTCTTGGATTTTTCATTCTTGTGATGTTTTTGAGTGATGCTGTTTCTGCTACTTCGATCTTGTGAAGAGGTGTTGGTGTGCATGTTGAGAAAAGTGGGCGGCAGTATTCCAAAGATGAGCGGCCGTTGAGATGTTGAGTCCTCGGTAGGTAAGGATTCGGAAGTGCTTTGCTCTTATTGTGCATTTGGCTTTAACATTTTTTACGTGTATGTTAAAATTAAGCTTGTTGTCTATTGTAACACCTAAGTATTTGGCAGCGTACTGAGGAAAAACTGTTTTATTGAAAATATGTAATGTTGGATACTCAGCATTAATTCGGTAGTCGAAAATGATGAGTTGAGATTTAGCGGGGTTTGGTTTCAATCTCCATAAGCTGAACCAACTTGAGGTTCTGTCCATCAGGTTTTGCAACGATAGCATTGTAGCTGTAAGGGTTTTATTGTGGCATACAAGTGCAGTGTCGTCTGCATATTGAAGGAGGTAAGATTGTTTATTGATGGCCTTGGTTGGGGATTCTGAATAAATGTCATGGCAAAATAAGTTGTAAAGCAAAGGTGAGAGTGGGGATCCCTGAGGAACACCCTGGTGGATTAGAAACGTCTTTGACAGGCTGTTCGCTTATTTGATTTGTAGTGGCTTCTGCAAATGATATGATTTTATTAGGTGAATTAAGTAGGAGGGACAGTTGAGAGTGTAGAGTTTGTACAGAAGTCCATGATGCCATACACTATCGAAGGCTTTATTTGTGTCTAGAAATACAGCAGCCGATCTATGTCCTTTAATTTTGGTAGCCTGAACGTTTGAGGCTAATATGGTGACAGGGAGGGTTGTAGCATTTTTTTCTTTGAAACCAAACTAGTACGTAGGAATGTGCTCGCAAAGGTCTTCTTGTATACGCTGTTTTATTATGATTTTAAATGTCTTTCCTAATATTGATAGAAGAGCCTCTATCAAACTCTTCTATTAGTATGAGAGAGGATTGGTCTGTAGTCACTCACCTGTGAACGATTAGAGTTTGTTTTAGGTATAGTGATAATGACTTGGCCTTTTTTTCCAAATGCTTGGAAAAATTTCGTTCGCAAGGCAGTCGTTTATCATGTTTATGATTTTTGTGTGTATGTTTCTGGACAGTAGCCTTAGTGTTTTTTTGGTGATGTTGTCGAAGCCAGGAGCATTTGATTTTTCACTATTTATAATGTTGAAATATGTGTCTTCGGTTATTTGTTCCCCATGTTGGTGTGTTTGTTGGAAGAAGTTGTTTGCCCAGTTGGTGATTCTGTAGTAGTTTTCGGGACAAAACTGAGGGTCACCATCAAAAGTCTACGTTTCTTTGAAGTGGGATGCAAATGCTTCTACTTTTTCCATGTCGCCGTTCAGAATTTCACCATTTACTTCAAGGTCTGATATGGAGTTCTTTGATTTGTATTTCGTTATTTGTGTTATTTGCCTCCAATAGTCCTTCCCATGAGCATTCGCTATATTGCTGCAAGTTTCACACCATTGATTTTCACGAAATATCCTAATAACATTTTGGATATTTTTGTTGTAGTCGTTTATAGTAGTTTCTATAAAATGTTTTCTTATTTTTATTAACCTCATAATAAAAGACATATCGAGTTTTAAGAAAAATGATACCAGAAAGCAGAGTGAAACAGAGAAACAGCAGGGTGTAGTAATAACAGGACAACATTACAGAGAGAAGAATTACTGCAAAAAAAAATCCTGATAAGTTGTTTCAGGTAAAAGATTTTGTTTCAACACCCTTCGCTATGGTTTAATCAATAATTGTCCATTTCGAAAAATTTTACTCAGAAAACCGAAATTTGGTTTGAATGAGAATTTTGTTTCAGGATGAACATTGAAAACATAATGTGAGAAAACATGGTGTACTAAATAAAGTGTCGTTTAAATTTGTTTCTCATCATTAGGGTTTGGAAAAACTTAACAGACAACAAGTAGATTTGATTGTTATTTTTTAAGTTGAAACTACGACTTAACAAAGTCGTTGTTTCAAGAAAACTGAATTTTGTAAATATATGAAAACAACTTGAAAATTGACAAGCAAATTATGATATTTGTAGAGCAAAACCAGCCACAATAGCCTCAAAATGACAAAAAACCATCCTTTTCGCATTTCTTTTTAAAAAGTCTGAAACGTTTTTTTGCAGCTCAAATACAAAAAATATGTATTTTCTTTCAAATCTTTTAAAACATAAACGATTAAAATCATCTCAATACGATGAATATTCGAACTAAGCTTCCAGATCAATCAATAAGAAGATACGTTAAAAAGCAACAATTCTTTTAACAGAAGATTTAAAAAATCAAAATTTTTATGGTCTTTTAAAAACTCCAAATCTATGACCAAACTAACATCGAACAATCAAAATTTAATTTTTCGAAGAAAAAAAAGCGACACAAACAGTGAAAAAAAAATGTGAGAAGAAGCATTCTCGGCATTCGATCTATTTCTAAAGCATTCTCAGAGGTATGTGTGGTGAATGTCCAGGATATGATCAGGGTGAGCATTTACCCAAAACAGAATATCTCTGAAGATGTCTCCTACTCGTACACACATCAGGAAGCAGTTACAGCAAAAAAAAATGTGTTTACTCTTTTAATTACGTATAATAGAAAAAAAATTCTTTCATTAATGAAGAGACACTAAAATCAAAATTTTATCAATGTAAAAAAAAGTTATAAAAATGACTTTTTCGACGTGGACGCGGTGATTCGTCAATTCGCCTACCGAAATCAAATCTGCATAAAGGTAAATTATTACCGAGTTAATATTTATACCACTTCAGGATTTCAATATAGTGGCGATTAACGTTAGTGCCAAAAAGATTAAAATATAATTTATTTGTCGATATAAGTATTGTTGGTTTATCACTGTCATAGCAAATAACGAAAGACATTTGCTCTGAACTCGAGCTTGGAAATCACCAAATCCCGGAAAAACTATCAATACCTAAATATTAAACTGCCATCACAAGGTGCCAGTTGTGCACATTTGCTCATCAGACAATTAACGGAAGTTAAGGTAAATAAACATGACATCGGCAAAATCTGACCTAAAAACCAATAATCACGTCAGATATATGTATATACACTTACTATTAACACACTGCTAATTATAATGTCAGTGATATTATAGAGCCATCATCCAGAAATACATGTATAGTTTATAATGCAAAAAAAAATGCGTTGGTCGGTTTATTTCCATTAAAACTTCCGGTTAGCACTATTTATGACTACAGTACTTTCGTCACAACTTTAGCACAAAATTAGATGAAAAACAAATAGGTTTTGTTCAATGTTCAAAATTGTTGGGAACAAAAAAAAGTGAACATATAATACCTACATTCTGCAATTTTGAATCTGAGACAACAATTTGTTTTTTTTTTATTTATTTAAAAAATTAAACATGAGAGTGAATTTGAATGAAATGATATTTTTGATTAGGATGAACATTATTTGTAAAAAAAATTAATTTAGAGGTTTTTAGTTCCTAAGTAGCCCCATCAATAATTTTCCGAAAGAAAATATTTGCATAAAATATATCATTATCTTTGTTTCTAAAAAGGTTATCAGAAAAAAAAAGCCAAAAAAATTCCACTAGCTAATTAGAAACTGCCGACGTTTCGACGTTTAATGTAATTGTCTCCAAAGCATTATTTTTCTTCGTGCTGATTAGTGAGGAACGGCTAAGTCTGTTTTTTCTATGGCGAACCACAATGGTGGTAAATTAGTCCTGAAAAAGACGTTTTTGCTGAAAATTTTTATTGACCTTTTCCTGATAACCTTCTTCGATTTAATATATTTTTTTCTATATATTAGACAGTGAATTATCTAATGACGACAATAAAGATTAAATTACTGGAAACGTCAGAAAATAGCAACCCAGGGAGATAGCGCATTTTATCGGTCCAAACTGCAGCACAAGTACGTTTTTGTCACAAACATCGGGGCACTTAATAATGTTCCAGAGTGTATGTGTACACAAACGATTACACGTTCAAATAGAATAACAACAAACCTTGATTACGTATAGGTAACCGGCGACTTGACCGCGGTAGCAATTTCGTATTTGGCGGGTCGCGAAAAGCATGTGCGAGTCACGGCCGGACGTGGAGAAAAATGAGGAAAATTCGGCGTCTGCATTGGTGAAACCTGCTGCGTCGCAGGATAAACGGGGACGACCGCGTGCGTACAAGAAAAACTAATAAACGGACTCGGTAGGGCGCGTTTTCCGAGACACGCGGTATAGCGGAAAATAAATAGATATACACATTAAGGTGAATCACTTCAATTTCAATGCCAAGCTTACCTTGGCAAAGCTAAGGACTTTTTTAAGAACGACACTTTCGAAATTGTAACAAATTTGCATTAATGGGAGTCTTATCTTATCTCTTACAGTTTACTAGGAAACCCTAAGAACGAGCTTATGAATATAAAATAATTCTATCCACTTGATTATGTGAAGAAGAACTACCCAATGTCACTGTTTAGCCTTGACGTGTGAAATTTTGTAACCTTGAGGAAGACCAAATCTGTGGTGAAAGGACGGGCATATGTGGAATAACCAGTGACTTTGTATTGGTAAACAGTCCATACCAACTTAGCGATACAATTTATGGCCAACAACGAGCTAGTATAATACATCGGGAGAGACTCTCCTGTTTTACAGTTTTGGCCCCCCTTTTTAGCAGTTGGTTCCAACAAATACGGAGTCACTTCCGGCGAATGTCGAATAATTAGAAATCGCGATTCGCCACTTGATGTGCTCGTGCTCTTACGATAAAATTACGTCATGGGTTCCTTAAAAATGGCGGACTTCCGACAAAAAAACGGGACCATTTTTAGGAAAACATCGGTATTTGTTTGTTCCGTCCATATCTCCTTGGTTGCCAAAGCATCAACGAGACAACGACATAATTCGTTACTCCGAACTTTTACCTTTGTCATGGCACCAGGCCACAAGAGGAAAGGGTACCACAAGAGAGATAACCTTAGAATATAATGTCGTATCGTAGAAAGAAATGGGCGAAAAAAAGACAGCTCTGTTTGTGTCTTACAAAGTCACTCAAAATAGCACACGGGTTTCATTTTCCTGCTCCAGATAACCGGTAAAAACTAAGTAATTGGAATTTGCACATAAAGCAGAAGTTATGAGAAAAATTCTACAGGGTGGTAACATGTTAAATATATTTTCCAACCCATATATTGAACACTCTGGCGGGGGACAGTTTACTGTAAACATCAATTTAAAATGCACACAATTATGTTTCTAATGATGTCACTTTCTGCCGATCTCTCAGCCATTTATATGTGTCCAATTGCAAAAATAGGAAGACTTATTCTTCTTCTTCGTTTCGGAATCCTTAAGGCTTGTTTTACCCATCCATTTGCCCCTGTTGGGATGTCGACGACCAGCTGTCCTTTCACATCTTGGGCGGCCGTCCTGGTGTTCGTTCCAGAAGCGTCTTCTGGCACGGGTTCATCTAACCACGTCCTCTAGCCCGCATTCTTCCTTAACTTCATTACTAATTCTTTGGTCTCAAAGTGTGTTCTCTGTGATCATTCTTAGTATTCTCATTTCGCTGGTTCATGCCATCCTTTTTGTCTCCGCTGAGTCAGCTCCTGTTTCTGCCGTGTATGTCATTACGGGCCTAACACATGCTTTATATATTCTAACTTTGGTCTGGATTAATATGCATGTGTTTTTCCATACGGTTGTTCGTAGAGCTCCTGCTATCCTGGCTGCCTTGTTTAACTGGTTTCGTACACTAGTCTTGAGTTCACTATATAGTGATATTGTTTTTCCCAGATAGTTGAATTCAGAAGTCTGGTTCTGTTGTTTAGTTGTAGTTTGCATCGGCATGGTTCCCTGGCGATCACCATGCTTTTTGTTTTGGTGGTTGATATTTCCATGTTGACTTTTTTTCGGCCTCTTTCTTAAATGCTTGTAAAAGCCATTGCAGCCCGTCTTCCGTGTCCGCGAATAGCGTTATGTCGTCTGCGTAACATATTATCTTAAGTTGTTGGTTTCCCATCTTATATCCCTGGTCTACCTTCCGCACTTGCTCTATTATTCTGTCCATTATGATGTTAAACACCTGTGGGCTGAGGCTGTCTCCTTGTCGTATTCCTGTGTTTTGCTCTATTTTTTCTGTTGGTGTTAATTTTGATCGATTGTGGTGGTGTTGTTTGTGTTGAGCTCTCTAACCGTCTCCGTGATGCTTGGGGGTATTCCCCTGCGGTTCAGCTCGTTCCTAATGTCCTCCACCCTTATCCTGTCGAACGCTTTTGTCAAATCTATAAAGCACAGGTATGCTGGTTTGTTATACTTTATTGCCTTTTCTATAACCTGCCTGATAACGAACCCTGCGTCAATAGTTGGACGGTTCTTCCGAAAATCTTGCTGCTCCTCGTTATAGGGATTGTGATGCTGTGTCTCCATCTTGCTGGTGTTTGTTTCGTCCTTCAATATTTTGCTGAATAGTTCGGCCAGCTGTGCCGGAGCTTCTCCTCCGCACTTCAGCAGTTTGCTAGGGACGTTGTCCGGGCTTGGAGATTTACCATTTTCCAGGTTCTTCATCTCGAATACCACTTCCTCCATCGTGTATTGTTCTACATCCTCGATGTCTATGGCTTCGCCTAGGTTCAACCTCCCCCGCTCGTTGGGCCTTCGTTGTTCATGTTCGTCCCGGTTCGTATACAGGCCCTGAAAATAGGTGGTCCACTCGGCTGCTGAGATATTATTTAATTGTACTGTCTCATTCATTTCCCTCTTTGTTGTTCTGAACATTTTCCATATTTCCATTTCTCTACTGAAGTTCTCACAATGCCCCCTCTTTTATTTTTTTTTAGGTGGGCTTTTTTCTTTTCACAGGCCAGTATCTTCACCTCTTTTGTCGTTTTGTTGATTGTTCTTTTGCTTAGTGCCTCTTCTGCTGCTTGGTTTATGTTGTAAAATAGGAAGACAGTCTCCTAAAATATAGAAAGCTGCCTCCATAGAAGCTACCTCGTTGGTTACTTTTGCCCACGAGCTTGCTCTTCGAGTTTCGTGACTAAAATACTTTCCGCGTATGTCTCAAATACTCCAAAATAAGATGTGTTGCAAATAAATTCCCGAGAACTAAAAACGTGCAAAAAGTGCAAATAAAAATAATTTTCACAAGAAAAATATTTTTCACATGAGAATAGGTATAATATTTCTTGAACTGTTTGTTCTATAAAAGTATATATAAATAGTATAAAAACCCTAAAACATCTTGCCAATCAAAGGCAGCAACATAGCAAATAATGTATATATGCTAGCAATGTTTAAAATTGAGTCAAATTAGTAGTAAAAAATTCCCTAATCTGTCTGATCTTTCCAAATCTCAATGATTATGTTAGCTTTTGCTTGGAAAAGGCGTGAGAGTCATCATACTAGTTTTCCTTTCTTACGTCCATCTCTTCTTATAAATTTAACTCTAGTTAAACGTCAATGTCAAAGACTAGAGGCTTTGAGAGAATGAGAAAGAATTAGGCCGCATGTCATGTCTTATGGTATCGCTCTTAACGAATGACGATTTGGACTTATTCTTAAAATAAAATAGCAACGCAAAAACGGACTACTTATCACACTTTAGGTATTCAATTTTTTCTTGTGAACCAACCTCAGACTCTTTCAATAAGAAGATATTAACAAGGGAAATACACATAATAAACACCTAAAAAACTAAACCCATGTAAATTTACTTATTTTTGACATCAAATAGGCGTTGGAAATCTGACATTTTTTCGTAGCTTTTCAACACGTGCTCAAAGGAGATAGGTATAAAAAAATGGAGATTTCAAAGGTGACGAGATATCAAAAATAAGTGAATGAATAATATGTGCATAGCTGGCAGCCAAAATAGATTAGCTTTTGCCCTAGATCAACGAGCATATTATATGGAGACATATACTCGTGTTTTATAGTTTTGACCAAAAGTAGGTCACACAAAAATGGCAAAATCGGCAAGAAACTGTGATCTAGAAGATAAAATGGTCTCGTTTTTTGGTCGGAAGTCCGTCATTTTTAAGGTACCCATGATGTAATTTCATCGTCAGAGCACATCAATTGGCGAATCACAAGTTCAAATGATTTGACGTAAGACGTCAAGTGCCGTCAATTCATGCGGATATTGCCGCCATTTTTATAGTACTCACTGCTAAAAATGGAGGCCAAAACTGTAACACAGGAGAGTTTATTGTGACATATTAAATAGCCAGATGTAATATACTATCTCGTTGGCAAGAAGTGACGTTACTTGACGTCTTATGTCAAATAAGTCAAAATCGTGATTTACCAATTGATGGGCTCTGACGATAACATGAGGTCAAGGGTCACACAAACGACCAAGAAACGCGACCCATTTTAGAAAACTATCGGTATTTGTCACTACATTTGTCTTTTTGACACTGAATTTGCTTGCTCTAAAAAGCATCGAATAACTAAGAAAACTGACCTTAAGTTTGGTGATAGTTAAAATAACACTTAACTTTAAGTTCTCCTTAAAACGTCTGGTCAAATAGCAGTTGATTATTTATTTCTAATAATTCTTATTTGCTAATTCTTTTGAAATTTTATTTCACCACAAACCATTTCACCTATTTACTCTGTTTCTGTATAAATTCTTAATTCATTTTACGTAGCAGTGTACCTATTTCTATTTCAAATGTTTCAAACTGTTCGCTGGGACTTCAAACGGAGGGAAAACAATTTGAAGATTTAATTCAATAACACATTTTATTCAGTGACATTTTGTCTTATTCTTAAAATACCTATCTGTCTTTATTGCTTCATCCAAACCAAAATTTAAAAAGTTATATGTCACCGTAAGCAGAATTGGAAAACGTTTAAAATAAGGTGTCACCTCGAGAATCACCCAATATAGAGTGCCATTTAAAGTTTACGGGTGCTTTACGTCCCTGCCCTGCACAAGGGAAAGATTCCGAAGCATCAAAACTCTCAACAACATCATGGTTCTCCTCCAAAAAAAAATCGATGGCTCTCGGCATTTTTTTAATTTTTGTTTCCTTTTTTTGTGTGTAAAATTTTAACTGGCACACCCTGTGCTTTTCAGTGTTAAAGAAAGTATTGTTACGGTGAGCGGGCGCCGGGAGGCGGATCGACAATGGAGGTTAGACCTTCGCGTCTCGCGGCCTATCCGGGCGCTGCGGCATAGGACTGTTACGAGTGATTTCTTGCTCTGTTTATTTAGAACGCAGTTATTTACGACCTTTCTTTTATGTCCCGTATCCATTATTATTCTTCTAAGAATGTTCTAGACTTTTCTGTATTTTTAGGATTTTGTATAAAAGGCGAATAGCGTCGCCGTAGTAGTAGTCTTATTTAATCGAGCTATAGGTAAGCTAAAGTACCAAACGATAATAGAAGGCTATAGTGTTAAGTAGTGAGTTATTTAGTATCTGTGGGATAAATAAATAGTGTTTTCGTGTTAAATCGTTACACTGGAATTATTGAACCCTGAGTTCGCAACAGTATCAATAAATTAGAAAAATTAATTTATTACAAATTTATCGAGTTACTGCCGTAGTCACGAGAGAACTCTAAACAGTAAAATATGGTTCAGTTTCTTCGACTTATGGGTCTTTGGCATGACGTCATAATAGTGCACTAGTAGAGCTATATGCCATGCATTTGAGTACAAAAAATGGAAATATTTCGTTTTTTGATATTGCTGTTTTTGTTAATCATGATGTTTTAGCCCAAACAATTAACTTGGGGAGCTACGGAACGTTATAGAGCCTGGAAGTTATGGGGTTGCGTGGTATGATGAATTTTGCAGCCTGGTAGCTTTCAAATAAATGTGAATTAGTTTTGATCTATGTGAAAGCCAGCAAAGGTTTTTATTTGCAACTTTGAACTAAACTCGACATATAAACTGCATCTCACAAAAAAATTCCTAAGTTTTATTGTAATTTAATTATTTGAGGATCGCGTAAATCACTAAAGTGCACAACAGATCCGTCATATATCCGTTTAAAATGAAAAAGGCGGTTTATAAAACGTATTTTCACGTGTTTCGTCGCGTTTTAAAAGTGTTTTTCATCTATTTTAAAATCTGACACAGGGAGTACTCCTAGGAATTTTAATTGCATTGTCGGATGTAAACCGCGAGTATTTAAATTCGCCTGTACGACTTACGGCCAAAATAAAGCTGTCCAAAATTGATTGTTTATTTTTTTTTGAAAGAGGAAAATTGGCAGCAATTTCCCTGTTAAAGCCGATCAAGAAGGAATTTTGGTATTTTAACTTTGCCATTAGCACCATCACGTTATGAATCATTACTAAACAGCAAATAAGGTAGTGGATCACCTATATGTTTTGTTTATACCTTTCTCCTTTCAGCACATGTTGAAAAAAGTTGTCTAAGTTTGATTTCCGACGCCTACTTGATGTCAATAATAAGTGAAGCTATCAAATTCATTTATAATTTTATATTTACTGGCATTGTCTCGATAACAAAAATTACTTAAAAATAGTTCATTAACCAGGTCATGCGGTATTGTGAAAAAATTATTGGCTAAACCCCGACTAATAAACCTTTATTTTTCTCATATACCCGTCAATAAAACTTAGTTTAACGGTTGAGGCAAAATGTAATAACCGTGAGGCGCAAATCTGAACCTATTCGAACCCAAATAAATCGCGTAACTTACCTCAACCGATGGTTTTTATTACCAATAAAATGTGGATTAATTTACGAGTGTGAGTTTTGTTTTGACACGACCACAAGCTTAGAACTCAATATTAGATGTTAACACGTAAACTTGTCAATATTCGTCGGCGCTATGATGGATTTTTCTCTGATTATTATTTCATGCAGATGGCTTGCTTTGATACTAACATTGTGCTTTGAAGATCGCTCTTTTAACTATCTTTTAACGAAATGGGCAGAGTAGCCACATGAAGGCGACTTTGCTATTTTTTAAATTTAACGATAGGTAATTTTCAATAGAAGTTTATTATGAGAGTAATCACCGATGAAAAGTGTATGTAACAGTTCTAAGCCACTTTATAGCACTTTATCTCTTTTTATTTTACTTCAGTTAAAGATTTCTAAAAGAGGAGAAATATGTTTTTCTTTGCATTAAGCAATGACTAAAAATACCCCACCATCTGGATAACATTGTCGCAAAAACCAATATTTTCCTGTTGATAGTAGCGTTCGTGTATTTCACGTAAAATTGTATGGTTAATGGATGTAGAAGATTTATGAAGGAAATGACATCCGGTTTTTTTGTTCTATTAGTTCTGATGGAAATTGTCAAGGTCCAATCGAGAAACATTGGCGAGATTCCAGCTTAAGAAACCAAGAGGTCAGAAAATTTGCGCACAAAGCGAGTGTTAATTCCATATGAAAGTAAATTTCTGTAACTCGAATTCCGTACTTTACTTCACCTACAACTCTCACAAACTGTTTAGGCAAGCAATTTTTTTTACCACTAAATATCTTCAAAAGCGATTAAAAGCTTGTTATTTCTTATTTACTTATTGGTTCTGGAAACGGCTCTTCACTCTGTAGTGCATATAAAATAGAGAAGGCGTAATCGAACAAAGAATATTTTTTTAGATATTGAGGCACCATTTGACAAAGCTAAAGTACTCGAGGGGTCTTAACAGAGCTGATAAAGTGGGTCAAAGCGGTGCTCAAGAGGTGTAAGGTCACAGTATCCCTAGGAGGAAGAGAAATCGAAGCCGGGGTGGGTGTCCATGACAACACATCTGTTTATCACCTTGACTATGAAGTCTATTAATAGATGACCTTTTGTATAGACTAAACCGAGAAGTTTGGCCTACAAACGACGCGACGACAGAATAATGAAACAATGGTGCAATGAGTGGGGCCTGTCGGTCAATCCTAACATGCTCTACACCAGAAGAAGGAAGATTGCAGAATTCAGGTCACCCAGGATTTACTGGAGACTTCTGTTTCCGAAGCCTGAGTTTAAGTACCTTGGCGTGATCATCGTAGCGAGCTGACATGGAAAACAAAAGTAGAGAACCTACGCAACCAACCAGCCATCACACATGGTACAGGTACCGTTCAGTAATATAACTAAGTTCGAGCATTCGACGGCGATCAATCTGTCTTTCCCCTTTCGTCTCTATCGTCTTGCCTATCAAATCACTAACCAAGCTAGCAGCAAGTTCTTTCTACATCGCTCCGTCCTTGTACGTAAAACCTGCATCACTCGACGTCAACCTCCAATTCAGACGGTATGCGACCCCCCGTATTCCGTCTGAAGACACCACAACAAAACCTTATCGGTATATCGCAGATCTGAAAGAAGTGCTCGAATTGTTTCTATTCTTAAACTGTGGTGCAAGAAAGTGGCAGGAAGTGAAGCTTAAAACGAAGGATATCATACAGATCCGTCGTCGCGTGGCCAACGATGGACAGGATCTGCTTTATGTTAAACTTGGCAAGACTGCAGATAACAGTCTATCTAGCTTTAAAGGGTGCATTCAGGACACCACCAGAAAGAAGCTCTCAATGTCTTCCTGAGTCTGCCGAAACTTCCAATCAGGGTAAAGAGGAAGGTTATGGGCTATGGCTTCTATATGAAGATGCATTGCTACCAGTGACGATAGCCAACTTTATCCTGCAGAACATCCCAATTGTTCTTCACATGAGGGGCGTTCCAAAATTCAATTAAGACCAAAAGATTCATTTGGGCCGTACATCCCAACAAGGAAAGAATTGAAGAAAGAGCTGCTTCGAGCAACCATCTGAGAGTAATCAGGTGTGGTATATGGGGAGATCAAGTTACTAAATAAATATGTTAACCAAAAGTAATTACTACTCTTTTGAACGGAATAATTGCGTAACTTCATAGTTTCTAAGTAGTACTTCGACTAAAAGAGAGCAGGAAGTACTTTTGGTTAACATATTTATTCGGTAACTTTGACACATATTTCAAAAAGAAACTTAATTTTCTATTTTATCTTACTTATTGTTTTATTTTGTATTTCGCCTTTGCTTTTATGTATGTTTCCTATATTATTTAAGTTTTGAAACAAATGGTATATGTCAATGTCGGTAGGGTACAAGGTTTTGAAAATGTCGAAAGCAGATAAGTTTTCAATTTTCCAAATTGTAATTATACATGTGCAATTTTTCGCATGTCTTAATTAAAACTCTATTTCTATTTTCTTTGAAAAAAGCTAATTCTTTTGCCGCTTTTAAACATTGATTTTTTATTATTTTATTAATTAATTTCAATACTTTTGAATGAGCTGTGAAATAAACAGTGTAATTCAATGCTGGTAGGGGTATTTCCCTCGGAGTAGTTGTTTCTGTTTGTTTCCATCTTAACAGCTGCAATATTTTGGAAAAATAGAAAGCAGATAAGTTTGCAATTACCAAATTGTAAATATTGCCTTTTTGCATATTTTAAACTAGAGTTTTCTGCGAAAAAGCTAAAAGTTTCAAAATCTAGGAGTAATATGTTAGAAAGACTAGGTAACTTCTTATAAAATTAAAGTTAAAATTAAGGGTTTCATAACTTTTTCAAAGGAGAATAATAACTCCGAAATTTTGAGATTTGCGACCACTTTTTAACACATTACTCCTTATAAAAAAATAGTTTTTTTTTTATTAATTATTTGAAAACTTCAAGAGATAGAGGTATAAAACTTTGCATAATTCGAATCAGCTAGAAAAAGACAATCAAACGAACCAATAGTATACAGAGTGCTCCATTAAAATGTAGCTTCATATCATAACTTGAAAGCTAAACAACTATACCACTGAATTAAATAAGCAAAATCTAAAACATTTCTATTTGACGTTTGCGAGGACTTTTGGTTTTATTTCGTCTAATAGCCGAGATACAGCACCATGTCTGCGCAGTTTTTTCAAAAGCATCCTGTATAGAGAAAACGAATCAAGCTAACAGGGAAATATTGACACTATAAAATTTATCTTGAAAATCGGAGAGAACGAGCAAGAAGAGGACAAGTGCTTTCCCTTGGGAGGCCACACTACGGCCCTCCAGGCTGAGGTGTTTGGAATACTCAAAGTGGCCACACAGCCAAGGTTCAGACACAGGCCAGTCAGTTAAGGAAATGAACAGAAGATTTGCTCCATCTGCAGGTACAAGAAAAGTTCAACGTAGTGTAGAACTTTTTAAATTAAGTATTTTCCATGTTGTAGCTCTTAGTCTGATGAAGGCCCAAACTCGTGCGTCACACCATTAAACAACACCGAAGTTTGAAGTACTTCTTACAGTATACTTTAAAGGACCACAACTCACGAAACCATCGATCACAATTTATTTATAGTTATGTTGAGTCTTCAATAAGGTCATAAAATATTTGATCAGACTATAGTGAATATTAACATATCTGAGATGAAGTTAGTTTTTGTTACGTCTGAAATTTTGGTAGATAGAGCGAGAATAGTAGATTCCCATTGATGGTTCAATTTCTTTTTGAGCGATGAGTTATCTTTTCTGATTCGTCGGATCTTATAAATTCGGTTTGCGACTTTTGGGAAAGGAGAACACAAGATTAGTGTGAAGAAGGGGGAAAGAGATAAGACAACTCCGGTGTCGGTATATCACTGTCGATAAGAGCCCCAAATGCAGATAATAACGCACAATAAACATGATCTTCTTACAATCCATCTAAATAACTCCCTTCTCTAAGGTTAACTATTTTAATTGAAGCAAGCAATAGCCCACAACATTGCCAATGGCAAATTGTAATAGTTAATGTTGCTGATGCAATGTAAAGAGAGCTAGCCAATTTCGATTTCACGTAATTTGTCATGTAAAAAGACACAAAAATTTGGTGATGATTTGTTCTATGATTTCTTGGTCAATGACTTGCGAATCCAACTTCATAGCTTTCATCGCTGCACTATTTATTAGTTCAAAATGATGTATTAATGAAAATGCATTTCTGATTTGGCACAAAATGAACAAACCAAACGCCGAACATAAAATAATGTCAAACCATCTCTACTTAAATTGATTAATGTTCTACATCGTTTCAAAAACGGATAACTTCGCTTTTAAGCTGTTAACATCAAAGACACCTACTACGAATAATCTTGCGGTTTATGTCTACTATTTCAAAGCCGATGGATAACAAAAGTCCATGGTTGAAGTTTATAGAGTATAAGTTGCAGATAGGATTGAAGAATACAGGAAAAGGAAAAAATGTAAACTGAAATTGTTCTCCAGTTACATGCCGCATTTAGAACACAGAGATATGCCCCAGTTCCCTGCAGACACTTAAAATTCAGGATTTCGGGTGCGGTGTTTACGAAATTAACAACTGACTAATTACCTTTCATATTCTCCAAGATTTATTATTGGTAATACTGCAGGGCCCGCTCCAAAGTCTAACGTTATTAAACCCACCATTTATTTTAGAAATTTATTCATGAAAAGTGGTAAGCAATAATTAATTATTATTCGGACCGATCCGAAGTTATATTAAGGACTGTTGGGATTTTCTGATGCCTATCCTATAAATCAAGAAACCACAAATCGTGGCCTAAAATAGATTAAAGGAGACACTATTAGCAAGATTGTTAACACGTGCCGCTAAAAAAGCTCTTAGCAGATAAATCTGCTTCTCCACAGTTTCCGGGATATTTATAGCGAGGACATTATTTTTCCAGAATTTACGACGTGTTTGTTGACGAATGGCTAATTGCCACATTTTTCTGTTAAATGGCTTGTTAGAATTTGCGGAGTAACATTTTTCTGACGAAGAAAATTGCGGTGTTAAGGAGGTTATTATTTAAAGAGGAATTCTAATACAACAAACAACTTCTAATACAAACTTTTACCATTTGTTGATGCACTCCCACCATTAAAAACATTAAAATCTAATACGTATGTGTTTTATGGCCAAGTATGCAATCTTAGCTTAAGCTCAACTCAGTTAAACCGGAAGTGGTACTTGATTATACCATCTCATAAGAGATTAATTTAAAATCATTAATTATTAAAACACTCATAACTGTCAAAGCACTAATAATAAGACATAAGTAGAAAATTTCCAAACACAATGTTATTCTACTCTGTTTTCTGCGTTGGGGTCATCAAGCCCATTGAAGCTTAAGAACTAATTGGAAATAGACTTGCCGGTAGACCCACTAAGTCGTTCACCATTATGTCCTGAAACGTCAATGGGATATGCATCGGAAAGTAAGCCGTAGAGCTTATTTTTTGCGGACCTGAACCAACTTAAACATCACTGCCTGGGGATTCAAAACACGGAAATTGATGCAGTTTTCGTTGTCATGACCACTAGCAGGAAGATCTCGATATTCCCCTGGGTGGCCAACAAGCACTTGTGCTGGTCTCAGGAGCAGTGGTAATGCGGCTGAAGAAACTGACGAATCTCTACCCAACGAAGATGGAGACTGGGCATACTAGACATTGCACTGTTGAGGAATCTCGGACTTTGGCCATAGGTGTAGACCTCAGATCACAATCCAATAAAGCTGACTTTTGAAGCGAATACCGTAATCGAAGCGAGTCGCTCTTAGAACTCGAACTGGAAGATAGTGTTCTAAGTTTCAAGAGCATTGTAACGTGCTTGCAATAGTTCCACTTATTGCTGATGTGGTCCAGTTAGAGAGGGACAGGCCTTGCTACACCTGCTCAACCCTAGAAGTCACCTAGCTCTGAATATTTTAAGGAGAAGCTTCTGCTATTAAAAATAACAATATCCTCGATACTTACATATGGATATGTCACATGGAGGTTCGACGAGAGCCCACCTTTCAACAATACAAGCTGTTAAAAAACTAATATGATGCCCCATAGTACTCCCTCACTAATGAAGAAGAAATTCGTGCTAATCTACAGTGGCAAACAATGCTGGACTTTATGAGAGTCAAAGCTGAGAACTCCTTCCCACAAGTGGAAACACATCCAGATTACCTGCTGCAGACTTTGGTTCAATACAAGCTGGATTTCGCACCAGGAAGGCGCTAGTCATGCCAAACCAATCAACTTGGTAAAAAAGAGGAAAGAGCGAGTTCCAGAGAAGACACCTAGTCTAGACCAAGAATTTATAAACTCAGACCCGAAATCCTTCCAGAAAAGTTCTAATCTAAATTTTTAGTGAGCAATAAACTCACACAACCGGACAATACCACGGATTTCATCAGATGTCTTCTCAGAAGAAAAAAATCGGCACTCTGACAATCCACAATCCAGACTCTCGATTGTAAGGACGAAGAATGGACCCAGTACTTAAAACTGTCCTTTGAACGTAGTGGGTTGGCTGTGAAGTTAACGGAATATCTAAATTCTCGAATTTTTCGCGTGGAAATTATTTCCTCCCATTTATTTTGCCAAAACACTCTGGCGTTGTGCGTAAATGTCCAATAAAACCTAAAGGCGTTACATCTTAAACATCTATAATTACGAAGATTTAATAGGTTATTGTAGGCGACTGCTCATGTTACGACGCTCGAAAGTGTTTTCTTTTCCGAGCCTTTAGGGGGTCATAAAACGATTTACGACGAATATCCACTGTAATTGATTTAATAAAACTGCAATTATTCCCGTTTTTATGACTTTCTGCGGAACTCGCCCTGCCTTCTTTCCTGCTGATTTAATAAAGGTCAAATTGTCAATCCGTCGCTAATTTTAACGCCAACAGCTAGTGAAAGAGGCCCTAATTTTAAAGTTAGAGGGATAACTGTAGAAAATAGATACTAGTTACATGATGTATTAGTATTACGTACGTACCTACTATACGTCTTGAAAGGAACTTATTTCAAGGAGATAGAGAGGGAAAGTTATGCAAACATCTCATTCACCATATTATCAAGAAATTGTTAATTTTCTGACTACAAACCACATCTACCACTGATTTAACATTTAAGAAAATTGTCAATCACAAACTTACAAAAAAAAAACCTTAAAAATTGATGACTCTCTCTCTCATGAGGTGACATTGTTAGAACCAGTTTTATACAAAATAGCAGTCCTTGAGACACCGATTGTAATGTTTATCTAGACCGACACAGCTCTCTGTCTGGGTTCTGAAATACTTTCTATCGGCGTTAATTCCTCGATTGCCCATAATAACATTGGAAGTGGGATCACAAGGCATTGTTACCGTATAAAGCAGCAAACGTCCACTTTTAAATTGACCACCACATATAGATTGATTTCCTTGGTGCTTGGTACCTACACCTATACCAAATCGGCGATCGTTTATGCTTTTGTGAAGCCTAGGCTTAACACCTCATTAAGCATGTTTTAATACCTGACTAAGAGTATGGTGTTTGGAATATTAACAGGAAACCACATTGTGACGTTTCTAGGTGCAATGGTCCAAACAAAGCAAAAAACAATTTTTTGAACTCAGTCATTACAGTTCAGGGCCCGGCCGGCAGAATAAATTATTATTTTACAACAAATTACAAATATGACTTTGTAATACTACCGACATTATCATTTGAGGTTAAATAACAAAGAATTTAAACTTCTCACGATATTAGTAAATAATTAAAATAAAAATCCAGAAGGCCTTTTGGGTTGCTAAGATGCTCTTCAGTTTTTAGGTGCCTGCATAAGTATTTATGAGGTGACAAGTTGGTGAACGAAAGTCCACGTTCCATATTCCTACATATCCAGGAAAGAAGCCGACCATGTTTAAGGTTCTTGCTAAGAATTCTCAAATGCACCCGAGAGTGCACTACTATTACCTGTAGTGAGTCACCGAGGCAGATATTTGACTGTTTTTTTTTTAAATAAACACATAAATACGATGTACGTCATCTAGCAGGCTATGCATTTTTGATACAAAAAGATGACATAATCAAATAGTAAATGGATTTTTGTTGTTTCATCCTCTTTCTTTGACGTTTCACGGCCAACTAGATGACGTTTTAAAATGAACACCCCTTATATAGGTCCACTAATGATTTTTCTCGGAAACTACATATTAATACAAGATAAAACGCCTGTATTTGGCTACTTATTAACGGATTTTGAACCTGCCTGTTAAGCCGGCTACCCAGCCGGCAAATCATTACATCAGCGTCTATTTATAAGCCTTATGTAAGAACGATTTTATTATTGTTGGTATCAGTCGTTGTGCACTTAGATAAACTTCGTATATACCTACAGCGAGCTGGCATATAGAACATGCAGGGTTTAGGATTTGACCGTTTCCTACACCGTAACACCTTCAATTTGAAATTATTTTAGATTTAATCTGTATCTTATGCATGTCAATTATTTCCGGTTTTAATCTTATACTTAAAATCATCAGCCACATAATATATTCTAGGTTAGAATTAAAAAAGGTCTTCATCTAGCAACCCCTTATCCAACATTTTAATAAGGGCCAAATTGCAAACGAAATGGCAACTAACAGGCAAACTAATTACCAGGGAAAACAAGAGTCTGTCTAAAAGCATTTGAATGCCTTTAAGTCAAATTATTAAAAAAATAGCAAGTTTGATGGCGAACCCCTCTCAGGGGTCAATAAGTCTCAAATCGGGACAATAATTATTGAGCCGCTCATTTCCGCATGGACACCAGCTAGGTTACCGATAAAGTTATAGCGACATATTCATAAATTGGCCCTTAAATCTGATATACAAACTTAGCACCGTCCTCGAGATATTCAAAAATTTCGTTCTTCTCTTTACAAGTAAAACAACGATACTATTATAAATTTGGATAGCTCTAACCCAAGGAGATAATGTAAAAACTTTTTTATTTTTGAAAATAGAGCAGATTTTGTATTTCTCTTTATCTAAATCCTTTTAAGTAAAACATTAATTAAATTTGCATAATTAATATATCTCACCGTTTCGGAGAATAAGCATTCAAAAATGTTTTTTTAAAAAAATGTAACCGTCGATTTTCTAATCTATTTCACCTAATTTTATCCTTTAAGGTAAAAGTATAATTTTGACATCTCCAACCGTTTCAAGCGACCTATGATTTGAATTTTGTATTTTCGAACATATCACCTCTTTCTCACTACTTTTTTATGGCTTAAACAGCAATGAAGTCAATCATAATTTCAATTTGTCACCACAGTCAATCATAATTTCACTCATTTAGGAGATATAAAAAATCTAACTTGAACTAACTGTTTGGACATTTTTGGTAATTCATTTAAGTCGACACAGTAGTATATCTACTTAAAATACTACTATAGACATGTACTCGTTACCTCGACACCCTATATATTATTGGATAATTTTGTAGCCCTTTAGCTAATTCGATTCATGTATAATTCCATATCTTTATCTTTAGTAGTTTTCGAAGAATTAATAAAAAAATATTTTTTTCTTTAATGGGTAATGTGTTAGAAAGTGTCAACTAATCTGATTTTGTTTTATAAGATTTGCAATATCTGTCTCTTTCTGACACATTACTTCTTATTGGAAAAATTAGTTTTTATTAATTCTTCGAAAACTACTAGAGATAGAGGTATAAAACTGTAAATCATTCGAATCAGAAAAAAAAAGCAATCAAAAAAATAATATATGGTGTCCTATTTAAAAAAAAAACTAATTTTATATCATAACTGAACCACTAAATAATGTACGAAAATCTCTAAAATATTTCTTTTTGACCTTTTTTTTATTTCCTATAATAACCGATACGATAACCGACGTGGCGCCGTATCCATGTCCTAAATCCAAAAACCTAATTTTATATCATAACTGAACCACTAAATAATGTACGAAAATCTCGAAAATATTTTTTTTTTACTTTTTTTTTATTTCCTATAATAACCGATACGATAACCGACATGGCGCCGTATCCATATCAAAAGAGCAGTTTTTTCAAAAACGTTCTGTATAAGGAAAACAACTCAAGCTGTCTGGGAAATAATGATAGGTACTATTAAATTTCTTATGAAAATCGGAGTTGAGAATGTGTAATTAGATTTCGTCTATCTATTACGGTTTATCAGTAGCCCAAAATCCATCGAAACTCCATATACATGTACGGTTTATACTTCTTTTCAGTAATTTTATTTCTTGCTAGAACAATAATAAATGGCGATGTTTAACAATTATGTTGTTTCTTGAAATATTTCTACCATTTTAATCAACTTAGAACTTAAAACAAAAATTAATCATAAATATTAGGTCCATGGTTTACTCGTAAACGAACATTTTTCCTAATTTCAAGAAAGGATGAACAGTTTGTAGGGTTGCTTACATGGATGGGGAGCATTTCTAAACCCCTATTTAAAAAAAAATTAAATCTAATATAGCCGTCATAAGAAGAATTAAGCTAAATGAGGGTTTCAGAAAATCGAAATCATCATATTTATATTTCAAGTTTACAGGGCGTCATTTTGTTTTTTTTTTAATTTTTCAATAATCTGAAGAGTTAGAGCCTCCCAGTTTTCGTTGCTAACTTACCAACATAATTGCGTAGGCCTTTCCCCATTTAAAGGGCTTTGTATTTCTTATGGATTCCGAGATCGTAATAGACCACCAAATTGGAACATACTGTCAGGGTTGGGAAGGTATTATACATATTGTGTAAAACGTATTTTACGTTGCGAATACCACAGTATTATACTAAAGAGTATAAAACTGGTGTATAATACAGCATAATACACATTTATCATAACTATTAAATAAAATGATAATGAAACTCATAATAGTCATAATAATGCTTTTATTTTCAACTACATATGTACTGATGACATATCTATCTTTTTAAAATCTTGGAAGTGTCTCATTACTGGTCTAATTTTAATATATTATATTTAGTAACTATAGGGTATCGATGTATCGTAACGTAATTCGTAATATTGTCAATCGATAATCTAACCTAAAAAGTAAAGTTTAGTAGGGACTATTTAGGTAACAAAATTTTTAACTTCCGATGGGTTAAATAATAATGGTGCTCAATATTTTATTAACTAACGACACAACACAAATACACAAAAGATAAGATACATAAAGTAACTCTTAAAACTTGAATTCTAAAATCAATATTCAATATTACAATTATTATCTTCCATTTCCTACTTTTATTGTACTGCACCGAATAATACTGTATTTTATAGTATTATTCGAAACAAAACATTGATGCTGTATTATACATTTTTATAAGTATTATACATATGTATTATACATGTCATGTATAAAACCATTTATACAGTATAATTCCCAACCCTGCATACTGTATATACCACCCATGGAATATCCTGTATGTTAAGGTCATTATTTTACTTTAATTGCAAAAACTCTGGAAATTTTAGCCATTAAGTCATAAAAGCAATATTTAAGAAGTCGACCTCTGTTTTATTATTACTCGAATTAAGCAACTCGACCGTGTAAATGTCAACGAAATGTTAAGTGCATTATAAAATACACGTAACGCGACTGTAAAATCAATGAATCTGGAGCTCATGGGAACAAATTGCAATAAATTAAATTTCAACAACCTTCCTACAGGAAGTTTTAATTGCGTATCAAATTCCCCTATTGCAAAAACTATAGTTAGTGTTTGAATTAATTTCCATCGCATGGAGGAAAGAAATTGAGTGGTGAAAAACAAACAAGAGAAATCGTTAGTTTAGATTTTTGTTTAATTTTAGAGTTATGAACTCAACATAACCCTACTAAAAAATTAGGTCTGGTGTCTCGTGGCTTAATTTACATATTTTTTTTTTTTATTTTAGAACAAAAGTTGATAAAGCTGCTTAATTAAGCCAATCCCCGATGGTTTGAAGCAGTTTTATCGCGAATGCTTTTATAATCAGTCCGCTGATGTCACAGACAAATCTCTAAAATAGGTGTGGTCGCACGAAAGGCTCTGTTTCAGGAAATTGTACCTCGCCTCAAAGGGTGCATCGAATTCACTTCCACTGATACATTGTTGCCATTACCCGGGTCGATTCTAAATATACATACATTTGTGTTTGACTAGTCATTAATACTAAGTGCCCAACAAGGACTCCGGATGCTATCGAATCTTAGTGTATAAACCAGCTGTCTATAAATATTATTGGACCTTAATGGGCTCAATAATTAGCTCGTTAGGAAAAAAAATTGCTTTGGGTGCCACAAATCAGATAAAAAATTGCATAGCTCAAAGTAATTAACTTAATTAATTGGAGTAGGTATATACTTGGCACGATACAGTCTGGGATTTGATTAAAACCTTATTTCTTTTATGTGGACAATTTGACCTTAAAAAGAGGAGTGGAAAGTGTTCTTACCTCCAGCTGTGGGGTTTGAAGCCTTTACAATCACTGCATTCGGCGCAGGGCTGTCCAGTATCAGCTTCCTTTATTTGAACACCCTGAAAAAAAATCTTCCATCAATGTTTGATTAATCAACTCCGTTGTTAAAATGTAAAGTGGCAACGCATAACTTGATGAACTCCTCCAATATTTGCGATCGGTGGGCACGGCCTCATTGAACCGACATTGTTATAAAAACAAGACGGCAAATTTCAATAACTAATCCTTGACACTTACTCGATTGCCGGTATGTTCCCACCTTCTCGGCGTAAAGCCGTCGTCCCATCTGTTAGAACCATTTATGGTGTGCTTTCTGGGTTCCTCGACTACGTCATAGACGTGGTTTGTGTATGACGCGGAATAGGTTTGGTGACCGTCCCGATGCGAGCCACTATATTTCGAAGGTCTAGACATTTTATCTTATTTAGCCGATTTCAAATTTGGTATTGCTTCGTAAATTACTACAAAAATGTCTTTCACTTGTGGGTTCTCTATCAGGTACAGGATCTGATTGTTAAATTAAGAAAAAGTCGTGCATTTCAAATATATGTCACTAAATATAAAGATACTAGATATTTGAAAAGGAGAGGTTTAAACTATTACGTTTAAAACTTTTAAAAGCATAGCAACTTTTGTCATGTCAAAAAGCTGAATTATATAGGACTAATAAGGTAAAATTTCTGAAATTTTTATAAATCTTTTTAAATTTTAACTAAATCTAAGAACTGATGCTTAACCACGCTGAGACACTTGGTGGGAAAACCGGTAATAATCGATAAGCAGACATTCAATAATCATTCTAAAGTGCACAGGTATTAAAAAGACAGTGTTTGATCAAGTATAACCAAATCGCATTATGTTCTCGAAGGGTGTCTGATTAATGCATCTCTCCTACGCAATGAGAAACAATCATATAAATTACATGGATTACTCATTAAACACTCATTTGAGTAAATGGAGGTAGAGTGGAGGCAACTATAAGATTTTCGTAGGTATCGTCAGCATATTTTAAATTATTTACTTTTCTTCCTCCAACTGACACTCCACCATCCCAGTCTTCTAGCACTTTACGCATGATGTATTCGCCATATATGTTAAATAGCATTAGTGATAAAATGCATCCTTGTCTTACTCCCGCTTTAGTTGAGAAACTGTCACGAGTATGTGTTGTTCACCCTAACTTCAGCTATGTTTCTTTCGTACAGTTGTTTTATTAAATCGACAAGGTAGGGAGAAGTTCCCATTTCGAGATGAATAGTCCATAGCGACTCCCAAGCAATAATATCAAAAGCCTTTGAATAATCGACAAAGCATAGGCACATCTCTACGTTAAATTCGCGTGCTTTTTCGATTAGTTGACGGACATTTAAAATTTGTTCTTTAGTGCCCTTTCCCGGTACAAATCCTCTTTTGTTCATCGGATATTTGTGGTAGAAGGATTGGCTTTAGACGCTCATTGAGAATGGTTAGAAATATTTGCTGACATGCGGAATTAATGCTATTGTTCTATAGTTTCCACACTCTAATGGCGACCCCTTCTTGTAAATTGGGACAACGATGGACTGGAACCACTCATTCGACCATTCGCCCGTCCGCCAGATTTCTTTGCAGAGTGCATGCATGATGTTGATGTCAATCTCACCCATTGCCTTTACTACTTCAGCTCTTATAGCATCCACTCCAGGAGCCTTTCTATTCTTTAGTTTTTTAATAGCTCTCTCTCTACTTCAGTTCTAAGTACGGATTATTCATTATAAAACTTCATCTAGCAGGCTACGAAATTTTGTCAGAAAAGGATGGCATAATCAAAATAAATGGACTTTTGTTTCTCCATCCTTTTCTTTTGACATTTCACAGTCAACTAGATGAAGTTTTATAATGAACACCCCGTGTACCTGAGCAATTTCCATACTGTTTGTTGCAGCATTATCGAATTCATCCTGGATTATTTGTGTTCTTAAAGTGAATTCGAGTGATAGGTATCTGACCTTACTAAACAATTCTCTGGATTTGTTGCAGTCAGCGTGTTGTTCTAGTTCTCTGTCTATGTCATTTATTTGTTTATTTTTATCATGTCGACAGGATTTCCTAATTTCAAAATTAATTTGTTGTAGTTGTTCCTCTTTCCCATTTAGATTTGAGTTTCGTAGACATCTTCTGTGTTCTATAAGTCGTAAGGTTTCAATACTAGGTCACAAAATAAAAAAGACAAACATACAGCCGGATGACTCAAATTTAGAGGCAATATCCCTTTCTACAAAGCCAAAAGAAAGTCAAAAATGCACAGTCGCTTTTGGAAGTGACAAATTTCTACAAAAAATTCATCAAAAACAAGTTTTGAAAGATGCGCAAGATTGTGATTTTCACCGTTTTGAGACGATCATTCTTTTATGCTTTAAAAGCTAAAATTTTAAAGCGATATTGGAACAAAAATGAACTCAAAAGGAAAAAATTAAAAAAATTCAAAACCGTGGTGCGTATATATTTATTGGAATCCTTTGTTGAAAACCAGTTTCAGCACTCAGGCTATCATCAACGCCTAAAATTGGTCCAGTTGAAATTTTCAAGGCAGAAACAGTGTCTCATCACTCTCTCAAACTGTGTTCAGGCGGTATGTTCAGAACTCATAAATGTACCGCCCAGCTACCAGTTTGAACTTTAAAAATTAGTCAATGGAAACTTTATTTTCTTTTAAGTGTGTGAAGGCCCTTTACCACCCGAAAAGGGACCTCAATAAAAAGATAACTTTGGCTTTGCTAAAGGTTGTCAAGCTAAAGGCTGTCGAGTCCTGCCTTGAAAATCTTACCTTTATAAATTTTAGACGAACATGTCTAGACCTGAATGATAAAACCGAGTTGCAAAAAAATTAAAAAACGTAATTTAATAATTAAATAAATAAAATCATAATAATTTGATAAAAATGTCAACAAAAATCAATTTTGACACACAACTTTAACTTAATTCTTCTTGAATTTGAAAAGAGCAGATTCTGTTTCGAGAATATACAAAAGTTCGAAAATAGAACTTCTTTAATTAGGCAAAAAATCGCGGCTTCTATCGATACATCCAATAGTATGAAAAAATTGAATTTATGGACCTTAATCTTTATATTTATTTATGGACCTGAAACAAATTGTTTTCGATTTTGTTTTTAGATCGTGCAAAATTACGCTTTTTTTGGTGCCACACACTAGAATTGTTATGTTCGGTATTTGTATTTTGGTTCAAAAATGTATATCTTGAGTTTTTGTAGACTAAAAAAATGTTTTTTGTCAAACGTCTCTTTTAAATAATTTTTACAGTTTTTGTTCAAAGAACTTAGTTTTGTGAAGATCTTTATCGATTTTAACTTAAAAATTTAATTTTGAATTAATGTCAGTTTAAAACTGAAAACTTTTTTTGTGTCGGAGCAATTTTGTTGAAATTTTTTTTCGTTGAGTTAGAGTTTTAATTTTTTTCAGTGAGTTGCATATTTTGAAATATTTTTTTTGCAAAACGTTTTCAACTACAGTCCAAAATTTTTGTTATTTAAGTAATTAACTTTCTTTTGGCTTACAGACAGGTGCGTTCTAATGGGTTGCCTCACTTAAAAAATATTACTTAAAAAAACAGAGGGTTTAAAATTAAAATAAGCAATTAATTTGAAACCTGTGTATTAAACCAGAAATTGAAATAAAAAATTTAATTCCAAAACAAACAGAAATTACCAAACAATTGCATATTTAAAACCTAGGTAACCGTCACTCTTAGAACGAGCCATCAAAGAAAGAGAGAACGAAAAAGCCCGAAAAACTTCAAAAAACCAAAAAAACGCTAGAGTTCAATGGTAGAGTTGAATTTTTCGAAAGTTAAGAAGTTTCACACTAGGTTTAAAAGTAAATTACTTTTAAAACGGTTTTTAAAAGTAAATAATACTACTTAAATTTTCATAGAATCATTTTTAATGCGTTTGTAGAAAAAATATTGTAAGGTATTCGTGTTAAGAATGCTTTTAAGGAACTCATACGAATTGCATAACTCGCGACTTTCACATGCGTGCCTTAAATTTGCACTTTTAACACTTACATCATAAATAGCTATTTTGATCCAACTCAACTTAATGTTGTTGGTCTAAAGTTCTACTACAAAATAGTTATTTATATGTCAAGGGCATAAACCGAGGCATAAACATATGGTAATGCCCGTGGTTTATACAAACTTTTATGTCCCACCAGGATACGTTAGTGTTTGTCAACAAAAAATTATTATTAAAATAACCCCTGAAATGTATCAACTTTATGCCCGCGCGGGCGTAAAGTGTATATTTATGTGTTTGGTAACTAAGCAATAAAAGAACAATAATGAACTGGTGGGATATAAATTAATTTTAGGAAAACAAAAAAAAAATTGAGTTTTGAGTGGTAAAATGGAGCCCGGCCCCAGAAACTATTAATAGGTGGATGTATGTAATAATGTAGATCATAAGTAGTTAATTATATCACGATATTTCAAGTTTTAATATCTCAAAAAAACTCTAATAATTATTAAAAAAAAATTGAAAAAAGTAAATAAATAAATTGGACTTTAACTACGCGTAAGATATTCCTCTCTTTGAAAAGAGATTTGAAATAATTGAAAAAAAAATTTCCAAATATTTTTTGAATTCTTCATTATTACAGTTGAAAACCAAAATAAATTTCAGTTTTTTGTTAGTCCTTTTCGTTCGTTTCTCATAAATTTTGAAAACTTTTGAATGCTTTTTGTTATTTTAGCAAGCAGCCGGAATTGTCTAAATTTGAAAACCGTATGTATGCTAAAACTATGTTCTGATGATGATAATTGGAAGACAAAATGCACGACTTCGTCTAGTTATATCAATAATGAAGACAACAGCTGTCGTGTTATGAAAACATCTATGTTCGATATGTGATAAATGAATTCATTTATGTAGCAGCAGGTGTTGCATTTACATACAACAAAGCACCTGTTGCTTAAATCGCCAATAAAGGTTAATAAACTTTTGCTTAGCACGAAAACTATAATTTTCTCACACCGTGGGTAATAAATAATATAAGACACTTGCACCCCCTTCACTAGGCCGTTTTCGGTTAATCCAAAAACCGAAATACACTTTTCACGCTACACTTCGATCGACCGCTCAAAAACAACAAAAACCGCCGTTTAACAACACCCGGCTGTAAATAATAAACTAATTGTTGTCATGCAGCCTCCAACTAGGTCTGCGCCTACGTGGTTCTCGGCTTCAAAAGGAGTCAAGTTTTTCGGCGAAGAACGATTTGCAACAGATGGAGTGAAATTCGAACGAAAAGAAGAATGATGTTGTTGCGACACGGTGCAATAGGAGAGAGTAAATAAATCGAAGCATCCGTTTAATTTTGTGCCACTGTTGAAAACTGCAAAAAGGTATCTTATTCGGTGTAACTTCTCTATTTACAGGGTGTTCCATAAACAGAGGATGTTGGAAAGCAGATCGAATCGAATTTCATTTCTCTCTTTCACATTTAAGAAATCTAAAAAAATTATCCAACTAAAAAAGATGGTTAAATTTAATATGTTCAAAACCTGGATAAATTCCTTGAAAGCGCCCTCTAGATATGTTTCTCACTATTAGCGTTTTTGGTTTTTGGGTAGCCGCTCTAGAACGCTCCGAGAGTATTGCTATTCTTATATTCTTAGGGAGAAAACAAAGGATGGGAACACTCTCAGAACGCTCTAGAGCGTCTACCCGAAAACGCTGTAAGATAATTTACTTGACAGATTGACTTGTAGCCTAGAGATATCCATTTCATATACAATGAATTATAGCGCTTGAAAATACGACAATAAAAATGGAGTAAAATTGGCCAAGCAAAAAATATGCGAAATTGCTTGAAGATCTTAGTTGTGATGATATTATTGTATACCTGGGCATGACATATTCATCGGTTATTTAAAATTTGTCCACCATATAAATTAGGGTCTCTGGAAGACGAGTCATAAATTGAAAAGTATTTTCATTACCTCGCTCATTACTGACTTCATCTTCTTTTGTTTTCAGTGCTACATCTCTGTAAAAATTCTCGCGATAAGAGCGATGTTTTCTGTAGAAAAACATCCACAAAGGATAAACTAAAATTATACTTAAGTACTCAATAGTATCAAATACATACACTGAACGAGTATATTACATCTGGAGAGACCCTCCTGTTTTACAGTTTTGGCCCCCTTTTTTAACACCGGGTACCTTAAAAATGGCGGTATTATCCCGTTGAATTGACATCACTTGACGTCTTATGTCAAGTCTTGTGATTTGCCAACTGATGTGCTTTGACGATGAAGTTACGTCATGTATACCTTAAAAATGGGGGGCTTCCTGCCAAAAGGAAAATATCGGCAGTTGTTGGCTCTGAGATGGCTCTCACTGACTCTCCTAAGTCTAGGTCATTACGTACAGTAACCTCTATCTCATTCGCTTATTTTGGTCATCTAGTTACCATTAAAATATTGTTACGGAGAACAGGCGCTGGGTGGCGGAGCGACATTGGAGGTTGGACCTTAGCGGCCTATCCGGACGCTGCGGCATGGGAACTGTCTCGAGTGATTTATTGCTGTTTATTTAGAACGCAGTTATTTACGACCTTTTTTTTGTGTGTCTCTTATCAATTATTTTTCTTCTATGAATGCTCTAGGCTTTTCTCTATTTTTAGGATTTTGTATAAAAGGCGAATAGCGCCGCCGTAGTAGTAGTCTTATTTTAATCGAACTATAGGTAAGCTAAAGTACCAAACGATAATAGAAGGCTATAAAGTGCTATAAAGTGTTAAGTAGTGAGCTATTTAGTAGTCGAATTGTAGGTACTTGTGGGATAAATAAATAGTGTTTTTTTTCAAGCGGACTAAAAGTACATTATTTGTTTTCTCCATACGCACACCTAAAGTGGGCTTTCAAATCCTGATACCAAAAAAGTAGCAAAAAAGTCCTAGGCAGTAAAAGTAAAGTCAAAAGTCACCGCTAGTGTCATGGTGGCGCATATATAAACGATTTTCATTCACCAAAATTATTTTAATAATAGATGACACCAGATAAACCGATCTGAGTGTACTCATCTTATACAACCATCTTTACATTCTTGTTGAAAAAACAAAGGACAGAAATACTCTCAGAGCACTCAAGAGCACCATCCGAAACCGTTATTAGTCGAAATCGCATAGATTCTCGAATTCTGAATTCGTCTGTTAAATGTCATGTGCGTCATCATATTTGTCTGTCAATGTGACATTTATTAATTTAGTATTGAAAATAATGCTACAAATTCTTAGTTTACCATAATCATTGGTTATTATTTAATACATTAAAACCATTGAACATTGAAAACCACCATTCTAACATATTCTATGTATTTTACAAATAATATACACAATTGGGTAAGTACCTAGACCCGCTTAAAGAGGATGAGAGAAAATTGCAAAACTGAACCACTTTTAAATAGATTTCTTATTTATTGCATGCTTGAAAAAAAAATAGTATATGTTACTCGGAGTAAAAGGTCTTTTTGTGCTTCGCCCAGTTGCAGGCCTCAGCTTCGCTTCGGCCGTCAATCTCTGGGCTCAGCACGAAAAGACCCACTTTTACTCCTATTGACATAATCTACTATTTCGTGTCAAATCGCTACACTGGAATTATTGAACCCAGAGTTCGCTATTGATTTTTTATACATACCTCTTCTATTAACACCTGGTGAAAAGATTCGATAAAAATGTCAAAGTCAGATTTCCAACGCTAACTGGAGGACAATAATAAATGAATAAGATATAAGCGTCTGCTGCTGATAGTGACTCACAAGGTTTTTGTTTTTATTAAGTGGCCTCGGCGGCGACCGTTCATCTACAAAACTCAGTGGCGCAAATCAATTAAATCATGTTTAAGACGTGTCGTTATTTCCCATGGTTAAACACAAGTGACTCATCAAATCCACTTTAAGCCAATAAAATCTCAATAAAATAAATAACTTTATTCAAGTTTTTGAACTGTAACCAAGAAGATAAAACGATTTAGTTATTCATGGTGTCACTCATTTCTTGTTAATAAATTTAGAGAAATTGATGAAAATTTAGATAAAATCAAAACTGTTAATATTAATCTGGCAACACAATATTCGTTCATTAGAGATATCCATGAAGGCACATATTTGAAAGTAGCAAACAATTGACATTTATAAGGGATTCACTTATTATTGTCACACATCAAGTAGGTGTTGGAAATTTGACTTTGACATTTTTATTGTATCTTCTTAACATGTGCTAAAGGGAATGGGTGTAAAAAAAAAGGTTTCAAAGGTAACTAGATGACAAAAATAACTGAATGCGTAAAACGTAAAATTCGTTCCGTTTTTGGACGGAAGTCCGCTAAGTTTGTGTATCCGATGACATATGTCATCGACAGTACTGAATCGCGATCTCGAATTATTTGACGCAAGACGTCAAAATGACGTCACTTCCGGCCAAGTTCACAGCTGTTTTTGTGCATGTTGTGTGGCTGTTTTCATGGAAGTAGAACCGGTAAAACTAAACAGATGCCTAACTTTTCCTAAAATTAGTCCCGATTTCTGACATGAAGTCCGCCATGTGTATGTGACCCATAACGTCATAGTCAAAGCACAACAATTAGCGAATCATTACATTTATATATGTTACGTCACTTTCAGCGCATATCTTCGCCACTTTTGTGTGACCTACTGTTAAAATTGGTAAAACAGTAGGGTTTCTCCATAAGTAACGTGCCACTTCGTAGTGTGTATCACTACTAAGTAGAGAGGTGAACGAATTCTCAAATTTATAGGGGGGAGAATCATCATAGTCATTTTAACACTCTTGACTAATTGAAGTGATGAGATGTAACACGTTACGAGTAACAGATGTTAGATTATAACGGAAAGAAAGACCATATTGTTTGAAGCGCTGTAAACAGTGGTTTTTATTTGAACAATTTCAAATAAGTCTTTTTTTTTGAAAAATTGCTTGTTTCGTCCATTCACCTCTATACACTGATATCTCTTATCCAAAGTCGATTTGGTCAAAATAAGTGGAAAAAGCCTAAGGACTGATTTTCATGCATCCGAAAAACGTCCGAAAAATGATTTTGACTGAATTTTCAACCAATCGCAAGTTTGTATTTAATCAAATTTGGACACATCGGACGTTTTTCATTAGACTGACGGATGCATGAAAATCAGCCCTTAGAATTATCTCAACGTTCAAAATGCTCTTCTCAAAACAAATATTTTCTTTTTTCTTTTCTTTCTATCTTCTTCTATTTTTCTAGTGTAAGAACGCCGATAAGCTAGTATATAATATTTGAAGTCCCTCCTGTTTTACAGTTTTGGCTCCTCTTTTTAGCAGTGGGTACCTTAAAAAATGGCTGCAATATCTACCTGAACTGACGTCACTTGACGTCTTACGTCAAATCGCTTAAATTTGTTATTCGCCAAATGACGATGAAATTACGTCATGAGTATCTTAAAAATCGCAAACTTCCGGACAAAAAACGGAACCATTTTTAGGAAAATATCGGCATTTGTTTGTCCAAATCTCTTAAGTCATTGAAGAACTCACTCTAGTGCGTTCTTCCCCAATGAACTAAAACTCGTTGTAACAGCGTTTTAAACTCAATAACAAGAGACAACAACAAGAGAGCCAATGACTTAGAAAATGTAGATGGAGAGTTTTTTTTACTTTTTATTTTCGCATTTCTGCAATGCGACGCACATCAAAAGCGGGGAAATCGGGAGAAAGTGGCATCTTACGTCAAACTGACCTACTACTTGCCGGAAAAATGTCCTCATGGAACCTACAAATGTGGCGGCTTTCTGGCCAAATTTCCGTAAGTAATTTAAAGCAAATTTCGACAAAAGAGCACTCCAATGATCTGTCACTGTCATGTCATGTCTGTTTGGTTTCTTGGAGGACAAATACGATTATGAAATCGATTTTTCGTTATTATTATTTAACGAAAAAGTTTCATCGATTTAACTTTAAATCTTGATTTACAATGTTCCCGATACTTTCGCGAGTTAGGTACTTCGGTTGCTCGACGCAAATATATGTGAGCGAAAAATATTCGATACGGATGAATGTGATTCTAACTATAAGCCATTCACTTATTATTGTCGTCAAGTAGTCGTTGGAAAATTGACTTTGACATTTTAATCGTATCTTCTCAACATGTGCTAAAAGCAGATGGGTAAAAAAAAAATAAAGGTTTCAAAGGTAACTATAGATGACAAAAATAGGTGAATGGGTAATACATAGACTTGGGTACTACTCACATGCGCATAGGGCATCGAGTATACCGGCTTCCCAGTTTTCGGCATCAAGGTCAGCATTAGCAAGGCATTAGCATAACAACTTAAAGCCGGACCCAGAAATTGATTGTCCATTGGTTTTGGTTTTTGTTAGGTTGGAAGTTCAGTTTTAAAAAACCTTGGAGCTAGGTCTGTTAAAGGCTAGGAGCCCTAGAGCTTTAACTGGGAGATGAATTTAATTGGAATGGTTCGACATTTGATTAGATTGGAAATAAGAAGTAATAAAAATAATATCAGTGACCACTGTTTTGCAATAATTTGCCGTAAGACATCATGACGTCACCGAGACGTCACTTCTATCGGAAGTCGTCATAAGTTTAAAGGTATCTACTGCTAAAACGGGGGGCCAAAACTGTACTACAAAACTACTTGCTATTTTCGATACGGAAGTATGTAATTCTAACTACATATTTAGTGTCTAAATTCGAGATTTGGCAACAATCCATGCACATAGTACATCGAGTACCCCCCCCTCACTTGCATCAAGGTCAGCAAAGAATGTCCAGTACGTTATAGACATACTTGCTATTTTGTAGGTACTCCAAGATTGACCATTCCAGGATTACGTCATATGACAAAACTTAATACTTGATTTTGACAATCATGTTTTATGTTCACAAATCGCAACATAAACAAACTGCTGCGGTGAGGATTCGTGATCTAGGTAATTGAGGATTTTCTGTATGAGACAAGTCAACATACTGTTTAAAAATTAATTTCAGCTTCTCACCTGATTTGTAAAGTTAAATACACATTATGTTCTAATATTTTAAGTAATTACTAATGTCACACGACCTCTATAACTTACCTTTTTTATGTAATATATATCTCCACACAACACCCTAATCAAGCCATTTCCTGCTTTTAATATTTAAATATTTATGTGAAATGTCTGCATTAAATTAGTTTGATACCGCTAGTACTTAACGAGTGGCACAAAAGTAAAACGGTGACCTACCAATTGTTTTATGCCGCGGCTGAAGGTAGAATAATAGAAAAAAATCGGTTAATTGGGTAATGTTATGAAGAAATTTATAATTCTATGAATCCAACTTACCCTCTCAACATCAATCACTCCAAATTCGACATTTTGGGTTGAATAGTCATTATTCAAATCTATTAAAACCATGATGGTTGCTTCAATAAACTATCTTAGTTATTCAATAAACTTATTAGTCTATCTAAAATTAAATAAAGTGAGTAAGACTGCACAATAATTTTAGTACTACAGGTTAGTAGTCCCTATCATTCTCATTTCTGACACAAACTGAATTTTTCTTTGATCAATAAGTGACTAATTATTGTGTATTGGAAGCTAAAAATAGTATTCTATGAACATTTGATAAGTCAGCCAGGCTATTAGGTGGCAATTGCAATAACTTATCTTTTCCATTTTTATTTACTTTTTGCAAAACTTGCAGATAATTCTTTAAAACTCTCGTAAAAACTGTTTTTACAAAAAAATGCCAATTTAGTCAGTTAATCAATGTCGATACCCAGGGTGTAATGGGACCCATACACGTTGGATTTCCTAATGGCCTAAGTATAAAATTATACTTAAATGCTAAATGTACCTATCTTCAATCTTCATGTCTGCACGCCTATTGCGCGTTTCGTGAACGATAGGCAAGAATACGACATCTATTATTTCATTATGCCATTTTTTACTTGACTAACTCTAGTTCTATCCTTTGCCAACTGAAGGAAGATATAAGTATAGAAATATACTCATCTAGCATGTAAAAAATTATTTTCATATCAGGCAGGAATATGCCATTTTATTATTTTTTTTTATTTGAAGTGTCTAAAATTAATTAAGAAAAATTAAATTGATTTAATTTAAATCATTTTAATAAATAACATTTAAAATCTAGTTTAAAACACAGGTTTTAATTACTTCCTACTTAGGTATTACAAAAAAATTATAAAAATATACCTCAATTTTTTACGAATAGTACCTTCAATTTGCACCTCTGAAGAAACAACATAAATGCATATTTCTCAAATTTGCATTTATGTCGATGTTTCTCTAGAGGTGCAAATTGACAAAAAACTTTATGAAATGTAATTTAGTACATGCTTGAATTGCCATGAATAAATTCATGTGAATTGACATTATCAATTTAAACTCATGCTAATTTTTTATTAATATAATTATTAATTTTAATTTTTTGCTTTATGACTTCCACTCTAATGTACAAATAGCACAAAAATAACTTATTTATGCATTTTTAACAACATAACAAATTTTAACATGCAATTTTTTTGGGAAAAATGTTATGTTAAATAGAACTTGAAAACTGAAAAACTAAACAAAACAATTTCAGCTGTCACCGCTATAAATGGCAATGCAGTGTGTCCATTTGCTGTCTTTTATGCATTGTTGCCAAGTCTTTTTCAGTAAGAAAACGTAGTATGCATGTGTGGATAAAGTGTGTTATACAACTGTTACACAACTAGATAACGGCTCTTTGGTTAGATTAATTCAGATAAATTTTTTCTTTGTTTTGGTCAGTTCAGTTGTTTTCTCTCTGTTTAGGTTAGTTCTGGTTACTTCAGTTGTTTTCCTTCGGTTAGGTTAGTTCAGTTATGTTTTTTTTTTGGTTAGGTTACTCAAGGTCAGTAATTTTCATATTTTCTGTTCTTTAAATCGGATTTTATTTGTTTCAATGCCATGCAACATCACTTCCTTTAACATTAAGATAAACCTACACGTTTGGCAACATTGGAAATATCATATGTCCCTGCTGTCACAGTTTAAGAGTTTTTGCATTGCATCACAAGTAAATTTTCATGATTTTAATGATCATTTGTTCATACAAAAGTTGTTCATCCAAGAATTTTCTTACTTTAAACTGTCTATATGTCCTAAGAAACTGTTTAAAAGTAAGGAAAACTTGAAAATTGAGGGGTGAAAAAGTTCACCAGACTCCACATGTCAAATGATGCAATTCCAGAATTGTGAATTTCAAGGATTGCTGTCAGCATTGACAGATAATAAAACAATTGGGACATGAGTTTTGATTGATTAAACTGAGCAGAAAATGTAATGTTTGCAGTCACCATTTCATCAAGAACCATACTTATTATGCAGTCATTACCAGATGTACCTACTTAATAAAAATAATAACAATAGGTAGGTACATTTATATAATATATAAAATAGGATCATTTATAGAATGCATTAATAATTAACACAAAGTGCAGGTAATTCCATGTAGTCACTACATTAGAGACTATCTCTGTATAAACTATTCACTTATTATTGTTATGAAGTAGGTGGAAACCTGACTTTGACGTTTTGATCCTATCTTCTCAACATGTGCCCAAAAGAGATAGATATAGAAAAAAATTAAGATTTCATTGATTTCAAAGATAACAAGATGCCAAAAATAAGTGAAGAAGGTATAGGTAATTTTATTTTGTACAATGTGTACCTATGCATCATAACCTAGCCGGTGTCGGCACTTGATGGGTTTCCTGACTGAGCATACAGCATAATAAAGGTACCTACCACCAACTGTGTAGTACCAATACTGGCAGTTGTTTTATTTTTAGATCTGATCATATGGAAGTCATTATTTTAGGGAATTATTAGGTACCACACACGATGATTAGAAAACTTCAACAAAAGGGCCAAAATGTTAATTACAACTACAGCACCTATAGTTAATTTACTGAAAGTAAATAATAAAAAAAAAACAAACATTTGTGTAGGTACTTACATCTAACGAAAAACATTCGGTAGCCGTCCTGGTTACTAGCATATTATTAGGGAACAAGGGACAAAGTCAAAAAAGCGCAACACTTAACAAACAGCCGCATAAATTAGCACAGCACGAAAACTAGTTAACATAAAAAATTAAATGATCGCTTTTTTAGGTTAGAAAAATCGAATAAACAAGGCAAGAAACACAAACGAAAATCCAACCTACCGTACGTTCTTCTAGTGCTTCGACTGACGAGAATGATCAATAATTATTTCTTTTTCCATTTGAAGTCATTGAATTAACGGCCTCAATGATAGGCAACCAACAAAACGAAACATTATTTTTATAAAAAAATGTTAATGACTCACAGTTAATTGATGATTAATTTCGAACACCGCTTTTTTATTTAATTGATAATAGATAGTACAACTATAATGCCCATCATTTTTATTTATTTAATTGTTATTACACTATTATTAACAGTCTTTCAACGCTAATTTAATATTTAACGGTTAAAAAGTGTTCAGTGTTGTACTATGTTTGAATTTAAACTGGTATTAAACCGTATGGAGGTTTATAAATTCGTATTAATTCAGCTACGCGGCAGTAGATGGCAGGTGCATGGATATACTGAAGGTAGGAGGCAATCTGCAATTGCCGACATTTTTTCTAGATTGGGTTTCGATTTTTTGGCCAGAATTCCGCCATATTTGTATGTCATAGACTTATGACGTAATATATCATCAGAGCACATCAAAATGGCGAATCAATTGAGGTCACGTGACGTCAATTCATGCCGATTTCACCGCCATTATTAAGTGTCCTGTTTCTAAAAAGGGGTCCAAAACTGTAAAATACGAGGCTCTCTCCATGTAGTATACTGGCTCATTAGTTAGGAGGCAAGACTGACAGTGACAAATGATCAGCTGATTTTGTGTCACATGTGTCACCGTCAGCTGACCTGGTCCCGTGAGGCATAAAGGTTGAGAAGTTGTTTAAATTTTTATAGAGGAAGTTCTTGCTTTATATCTTCAATATATCCTTTATATTGCTTTTAGCCGTAAAGCACAATGTCTCAGAGTGATAGGTTGCCGATTTTCCCTTCTCGGGGGTAAGTTTTTTCTTGAACTCGAACAAACATACCTAGGGCGGAACCACTTGTAAATTTTGCCCTTTTGTTAAACCAGAACATGCAAAGACTTATTTCTATTAACATTTGTGACATTAACATTTGAATTTTGTAGTGCCCAAATGTTAATGAAGATTCGCCTAAAGGGAGCACAGACAGGACACAGCTTACTGAAAAAGAAGGCAGATGCCTTGCAAATGAGATTCCGTATGATCCTTGGCAAGATTATTGAGGTAATATCATGGGAAACTCTTGCTTAAAACATTTCCTGATAATGTAATCTTTGTTGCAGACTAAAACTCTGATGGGAGAAGTAATGAAGGAGGCAGCCTTTTCACTGGCTGAAGCAAAGTTTACGACGGGAGACTTCAATCAAGTAGTGCTGCAAAATGTCACCAAGGCACAGATTAAAATTCGAACAAAGAAGGATAATGTGGCTGGTAAAAGAATACAGACAAATTAACCTGAACCTGCATTTATTATTTGAATCATTTTAGGAGTCACCCTGCCAGTATTTGAGTCTTACCAAGATGGTACCGACACTTATGAGTTAGCTGGCTTGGCTAGAGGTGGTCAACAACTGGCAAAATTGAAGAAGAACTATCAGAATGCTGTTAAACTTTTGGTGGAGTTGGCCTCCTTGCAGACTTCCTTTGTAACTTTGGATGAAGTCATCAAGATCACCAATAGGAGAGTAAATGCAATTGAACATGGTAGGTGAAATGAAAAAATAAAAGCACTATAAGCCATTCACTTATTATTGCTGTCAAGTCGGCGTTGGAAATTTGACTTTGACATTTTTATCATATCTTCATAACATGTACTAAAAGGAAATGGGTATAAAAAAAATGAAGGGTTCAAAGGTAACTAGATGACAAAAATAAGTGAATGAGTAATACACAGCTTTAGAGTTTATGCTAATGCCACATAACACATATTTGGGGCTAGTGCTTGATGAGACACATTTTTATACATAGCTAGCTGCAAAAACAAAAATTTTTTGTTGTCTAAGTTTTTCTAGTTTTTCTTTAGATACTGTGTGGATGGGTTTATAAATTAAAGAAAATAAAATAGTAATTAAGGGCATTGGAAGAATAATAAGTCATGAAATTGTTAGTGTAGTTCTTAATGGTCTCTGGCCTAAGGAATGTTCTTCTGAAGGAATTATTTGCAATAAGTCCCTAGTTTTAGAAATTTCAAAATAAATTTAAAACAATTTTAGATTTCATTCTTGAGAAGAATAGCTGACACAGTTCCCAGAGTGCTTATGCTCATTTCATTTGCATCACTTTTAGGAGTAGGTATCTTAAGACGAATTTAATACCTAAATAGCTAAATTAGTCTTCCTGATTGTAAGCGATGCTTTAAAAATGGTACTCAGAAACTCTACAAATCTTCATATTACAAACTAAACCTTGCTTCATATTTATAATTTTTTCCTAATTTCGTTTGTTTAGCCCAATATTAAATAACTGAAAGCAATGCGTAAGTTCCACCGACGGCAGCAGCTGAGAAGTTTAGTCAGCGAACCCTGAAATTGGCCAATCAGGTGCCGATTTTCAGCGTTCGCTGGCTAAACTTCTCATCTGCTGCCGTCGGCGGAACCTACGCAGTATGTTCGCAGCCTCATAAACGCATTGCTATAGTTATTTTTGCTCTACTGCAGTGCAGTTGGTGAAATTTGACATTAAGTAGAGGCGGTATTCTGTCACTGTCACACTGCCAACTTATTTTTAAAGAACAAAAATTACTAGACCTTAAAAATAAGTAAAAAGGTATAAGATGCACGTTCCATAAGGCCATTGTTACTCATCCATTTCAAACATGGATTTATGCTACAATGGGCTCTCTTATGAAACTTGTATCTTAATATAATACTATTTTCAAATTAAATTTCTTACCTTGATATTAAAGCACTGGCAGTTATGCATTTACAGTTTCATAAACGCATTGCTGTAGTTATTTTGGCTATGTTTCGGTGGTATTACTTACATAATTTGACGCTAATATCGGCGTTAGACAAAACGTAAAGGATGTTTCAATGAAACTTGTTTTGTTTCTTTTGTTTGTGTTGGTATGTTTTGTGATATAGAAGACGCAAATTTCATCCATCTCTGAAGAAAAAAAAGTCCACTTCAGGTTTTTTAGTACGACGCACCGTTTTCGAGTAAATTCGAAGCGGTAGGTTCAGTTTTGATGAAAAATCTAAAATGTCAATGATCCATTAATTATAGCTTGAATTTTGTTACATATCAATAGTTTTTAATAATCAAGCAGTGAGAAATGGATTTTTTTTGTTTCAGACTTTTCATCATTAATTTAAATGCGCTGGGTGAAACTAGGCTACATTGCAATGATTTTTATTTATTATTTGAAAACTGTGCGTCATACTAAAAAGTCTGAAGAGGGTTTTTTTTCTTCAGAAATTAATGGGGAATTGAAATAATAAATTTCATTTGTTTCATTCACTTTTTCCTCAAATAATAGAGGTCGACGTGGTGGTAAGTGCTACTGGCGGAAATAAAAGCAATTTTTTATTGCAAAATGTGCGATTTAGCGGTCGAAACATACTAAATTTCATTAAAATATCTCATACGCTTTCAGAATAATCAAGCAACATTTTGAAATTCTAACTTCAACACCCTGTGACTCTTTAACGAATATCGATAGTTCGATGAGAGATAGAATTGTGCTCTATGGTCTGTCCGTATCTGTTCTATCTCTCTCCCTTAAAATCGATAAAAAAATATGAGATTTCATGTTCGACCTCCCGTTATGACTCATTACCCCTCTATACCTACTTGCAATTTGTTTTTAATTTTTCAGTAATTATCCCGAAAATCGAAAACACTCTCCAATACATCATTTCCGAATTGGACGAGCTTGAAAGGGAGGAATTTTACCGCCTGAAGAAAATTCAGGACAAGAAGAAAATTATCAAGGCAAAGGCCGAAAAGGCTCAGGCTGAACGCAAAGCTCGTGGAATTGCTTACCATGATCAACCCGCCAACATTTTGGACGAAAGAGACGAGGACATTCTGTTTTAAGTATTTTTTTTGTATCAAAACTCATTAATCTAAATTTGCATGATTTGAGTTCACAGAGTTGTCTATAGGGACTTTTAACACGCTGTATTAAGGTGTTCAAGAGTTTCTATTTGGAAGGCAGGGGCATCTGCTAGTTTAACGCAACTTAGGTTTTTTAAGCCTCCTTTAAAAAAGTCTATATGTAAATCACGGATCATTCCAGTAATTGTTTTCTGACCTAAATGTAATAAAAATTTCCTCTCACGGTTTCCACTCCCACTCAGCCTGATTGGTGTATCCAGTCGAAATTGCTATTAACCTGTTTATTAGTAAAAAGCTGGTGATTATTTTGTTTCATTATTTGATATTATTTAAATTCCTTAAAATATGTTATGTATGTCTTAATTGTTGTACCCATCATCCTAATTTTTCAAGAAATTATAGGATTTGAAATTATATGTTATTTTGTTAGAGGTATTTTAAGTCTGTTCTTCTATAAAATAACTCAGTATTAAAATAATCCTTATATCAATAATACAATTTTTTTTAATATTATGGTAAATTAGCCTGTGGTGATTTTGCGACTTCAAGGCTCCTTTTTGCGATTGCTCCTTTTTGCGACTTGCCAAAAAAAAAATGCTTATTTCAGTTTTATTTGCTGATAAAGTAGATGGTCAACTTCAAAATTGCTCTACTTTTTTGTTTCGCCGAGTCAAACACTTACTGTTTTCGCTATTTAAGAAAGAGTTGAATTTGAATACCTATACCCATTTCATGAATGAAAATTGTTTATTTATGATGTGACACAAGCAATTTTACTATATGTGTATTATCCACTATTTGGTTGGTAAGATTACGAGCTTAAATAAGTAAAAATTAACGCAAGCGGCAAAAAAATTTTTAGTAGTTTACTGTAATTAGTCATTACTAACACACCACATTTTTTGACAATCAGCAAAAATATTGGAATTATCTCTCAATTTGGTCGGTAATTTACATAATGGGCAACTCACCCATAATTCCATGGCTACTAAGAAGCCAAAAAATCCTGAACGGCTTATAGCAGAGCTACGAAATGGATTAAATCGGGAGAGGAATAATATTGTTTCACTATTTATTAATATCAGATCATGAAAGTGGATCTTCTAAAAAAAGTCTGATTTGTAAGTTTGGTGCTTATTTAAAGAACGATTCGCGTGGGTGAGTCCTCCTTCCGCTCTCTCTCTCGATGTCGAAGGCAAATGGAAATCTCTAATGTATCATTTTATGTCTCTGTTTTCTTGTTTAAAGTCGACGGCCCACTACACATTCTTGGATTATTATAAAATCAAATACGTTTGATCTTTCGCGCTCTTGTTGGCCGCGGCGTGTGCGAGTGCGGCGGATTTAAATTAAGATCCATCACGATCTTAGAAAAGTGCTTTGCGCGGTCATTTCTCCAATTTGACAATATGCATCAGGTCGCTTTGAACATCTTTGGGAAAGTGACAGTGGTGGTATTTGTGACTATTATCCTACGTAAGTACCTACTGTCTTCAATCTTCTTCTTGAAACCCTTATGAATTTAGTTTTAGCCCGTGTTAAACTTTGACGTTCCAAATTAAACTAATGTGTGCTCTTTGATTAGTGAGAGTATTAATCATTTTTCTATTATTTCGAGAAATTTTAACTTTTGAACAAAATCAGCAATTATGAATTACTGTCTTACGATGTTTATATATTATAAATGTGTTCATTTATTCATCATTACCTCTATACTTAAATATCTAGATCAATTCTGTGGGTTTGGTAGACAATAAGGGATAAGTTTGCTACACAAAAAAGGGCAGCTTTAACACTCCTTATCTAATAAGAAAAAAGGCGGTTTATGCCTTTTATACAGACTGCATAAAAAAAATTATTACTTTCACGTAAATCTCAACCTGTAAGCTGTTACAGTGTACACCCTGTATGAATCTCATTTTTTTTGCTAATATATGTTAATTCTGATGCGCTAGATTTTCGTGAAACAAAAGTTGACAGTATATGAGGTATGGCAGAAAAATTACAATTTTGGTTTTGTAGATACGGAATGTTTTTTTAAAACTCTGAATTTTGAGAACTTTCTACAACTCAACCCAACAACACAAAACCTCTATTTTGATATAATATAGTAAAGTTTCTTTTTTTCTAAACGTCATTAAACTACCTTTCAATTTGATACAATAGACGAGGGTAAAACAATTTATTTTCTAACTGTCATCTCGGCAGCAGGCAAAATCTTTTCCTGCCGCTGAAGAAAATACTTTACCGTCGCGCCGCCAGGCAAAGTTTTTCTGCGGCTCTTACTTTCTTTACCTGCCGGTTATTAGATCCTCTATATAAACCTACGAGCACTTAAAACAATATAATTCAAATGTTCGGGAAAAACCTTGTGTTGGCTTTCCCAAAAAGTGACATTTTCGCTCCTTATAAAACTATATACTATTTCTATGAAATCTACGACAAAAAGTCGTTCAGAGATGTTTGAGAAACTAGAATCAGGACCTTGTAACTAGGCCAATATAATAAATTCTAGAAATTTCTATTAATTATAGATATGTCAAAAAGTCATTTGTAAAAGTTGCTTAAAATCGGAATTAAGAGCTCAATCTTAAATCTGAAAATCCTCGGTTTTAACTTTACCCGCTGACATAATATTTCTTTGAGTTTATGTTCTCAAAAAAAAAAAAAAAATAGTTGAAAAGTGAAAATCGGTCGAGGATTTTCAAATTTGATACAGGGGCTTAACTGATAAGCAATTTTTCTTAATGACTTTTATCACATATTTCAGAAAGGACATTTTATAGAACATGTTTTCTGACCATTTACAAGGTCTCTTTAGTTTCTCAAAACTTGACGTTTGTCAGAAAATGTTTTTTGAACAAGCAGGGCTGAACCACAAAAGATGAAGTTATATATTTTTTTTAATTTTTTTAAGAGTTGTTTTAACTATCCGGGGACACACTGTATAGGTACATGTTTATTACTCTACTTCAATTATTAAAATCATAAAAAAAAAGATGTTCAAAATGTTGGCTTTTCTGTTCTGCACACACTTTATTGTGCTCTATGGATTACGTTTTCTCCCAGACGACTTAGCATTTGAGGTGTAAGTCTGGCAGCAACATTTCTCTTCCTGATTATTAGATTTGCAGCATCTTTTACAGGCGTTTGGTAAACCAGCTTCAGTAGAGCAGAGGTCTCTCGTGAAGATTCATGGGATTCATGTGAACTATAATCTCCAAGGTTTTCTCACTTTTCTCTGCTTTGCTGCTGTGATGAATTTGCTTTTCGGATTTCAGAATTACCCCATTTTCAGATACTTTCTGCATGTAGGTTGACGTAGGCTTTACAATATCGACAAAAAAAAAGGAAAGAAAATTAGTAGAAATTTAAATATCACATTTTCTGCCTTACTTTTATTTCCTCTATGTTTGATATATTTTTTTACGAAATCTGTAACCCTCGGTTTCGGTAAATTTTCGACAACAAATTTTTTTTTTATTTTAAGATTTTCGTGCTTATTTTGAAAACGGTGAGGCTTTTCAATAAGCATGTAAAATAGGAAGTATGTAGGGGTTATTCAGGATTATAAGATAGAGAGGGTTAAAAGATGGAGCAATCAGAACCAAGCTGTTAGAAAACTAAAAAACAGTGCAAAATACGTATTTTTTGGCCACACTTGCTCAATTACTATCACACTTCTTCTACTTTCTTGTCCGTTATTATACAATTTATGCTACATCTCTATGGAAACGAGTTATAAGCTGTTCAAGATCGCGATGCACGATTTTATCTTCAACTTTAGTTTTTCTGGGTGGTTCGAAAGCACCATACGCCCAACATGCAAATTTCCATGTTTTCCATATATACTTGTAGTAATCGAATTTATTCGTTGTCTGGTAGTTTTATAAGGTTTCAGAAAACTTGTCAAAATTTACATATTCATTAACCACTAAAGACGTATTGTCACCGACCCTTTCCTTTCCCTTTTTCATGTGTGTTATCCCATTTCATGTGTCAATACTGTTTCGAACTCAGGGTTCGATAATTCCACTGTAGCGATTTAACACGAAAACACTATTTATTTATCCACAAATACACACAAGTACAATTCGACTATTAAATAACTCATTACTTAGCCTTCTATTATCGTTTAATAAGACTACTATAACGGCGGCGCATTATACAAAATCCTAAAAATACAGCAGGCATTATACAAAATCCTAAAAATACAGAATAGTCTAGAATATTCTTAGAAGAAAAATAATAGGTAAGAGACACAAAAAAAAAGATCGTCAACAACTGCGTTCTAAATAAACAGAGCAATAAATTACTCGTGTCAGTTCCCATGCCGATGACGCAGCGCCCGGATAGGCCGCGACTCCGCGAGACGCGAAGGTCCAACCTCCATTGTCGCTCCGCCTCCCGGCGGCCGCTCTCCTTAACATTGCCCTCCTCCTAAGGCTGTTCGTCCCGAACAGAGCATCATCCATACCAGTTCACCATACCATGGCTTGCTAATTGGTCCAGATGAACAACCTTCATCTTTGACCTGGGGGTCCGCTGGATCCTATACACACCGTTAGCGTCCTTCTTAGTTGAGACGGATAGCTGTATGTGTTCGGACATAAAATAAAAATAAAAACACGCTGTCGTTTTAAACTATGCTGACGTTTCGATTGCGAATTGTAATATTCCTCAGGGTTTTTTAAGTTGAGAACATTGTTCTGTTAGTAGACCAACAAGGTTTTCTATCCCAACCACTCTCCATTCTTCGTGCTGGAGCAGTGAACACTACTGACAACTATATATTTGCAATCTACAAAAGATTTAAGAAAGAATTGCCTATTTTAGAACGAGATCTGGATTTAATTTTTATCTTATATATACCCGAAGAATTACCATAACAATATATATATATATACTCCGTTACTAGTAATACTCCATTACTAGTAACGGAGTATATACGGAGTGTTCATTATAAAACTTATTCAAATTTTTTTTAACAGACACTTAAAGTCTAATTTTACAACACTCTGTACAAAATTGGTTTAAGCGATACAACACATTTCTCTAGGCAAATCTATTCATTGCTTAATCATCACTGTCTACTCTATGGTGATATTGTTGCGAACTCGGGGTTCAATAATTCCAGTGTAACGGTCCAACACGAAAACATTATTTATTTATTCCTCAAATACACTCGACTACTAAATAACTCACTACTTAACATTTTATAGCCTTCTATTATCGCTTCGTAACTTTAGCTTACTTATAGCTCGCTTAAAATAAGACTACTACTCGCGCGCTCTATGCGCCTTTTATATACAATCCTAAAATTACAGAAAAACCTAGAAAGTTCTTTATAAGAATTCTTGAATAATCTCACATAAAAAATTGTAAACAACTGCCTTCTAGATTAAACCGAGCAATAAATCACTCGTGTCAGCCATGACGCAGCGCGGATACGTCGCGAAGCTCCACCAACCACACGCGTTGCCCCGCCTCCCATGCGGCGTTGCTGCGAATCGTAACAATATCTTAATTAAACCGGCATAATTCGTCTAAATAAATTTATTTCTGAGATGTAGGAAAATAAGCTGTTAGTGGTACTTATAACTTGAAAAAACTAAAAAAAGTGTGATGATTTTAGAGATTCACCTTTCTGTTGTATTTTGTCTATTTTACCGTTACAAACGTAAAAACCATTCACTTATTATTGTCGTCAAGTAGGCGTTGGAAAATTGATGTTGACATTTTTATCGTATTTTCCCAACATGTGCTAAAAGGAGATGGGTATAAAAAAAAATTAAGGTTTCAAAGGTAACTAGATGACAAAAATAAGTGAAAGGGTAATACGTAGATATCGACATTATACGTCTTCATCATTAAATACCATCAAATATTTTTATTTCATACTGTCCGGTGTATACGTCCTACATGCATCAATTTGAGTCCGGTAAATGCAACTTTACCGGACAAGTCCGGTAAAGGTTGCTAGACAACCGATGCTAGAGAGCTACCCTCTAATATAAAATATAACGTTTCTTAAATTTGATTAAGATTTTGTCAAATGCTCGATTGGCAACGTCAACATTTGTGCGCAGTAGTTACGACGTTTGATATTACTTATCATTAATCTTCATCATCATTTCCTGATATTCGAAACGAGCTTCTAAGTTATTCCGTGAAATTCAAAAATCTCCCCAATACCCAGCAAAACCGACTCATTTCAAAGTAGTACATAGATTTGAAGAAGCACAAGCACATTGTTGATGATTTAATGCTGACGTTTCCATCATTTTCCCCATTAGGAAAATAATTCTCGAAGGAAATTGAGAAACATCTATTACTCGTATGTGGTAATAATTTTAATAAAAAATTATTTGTGATAATAAAGTTTTAAAACTAGTGGCTACATATTTTCAAAAGTTTATTTTGGTACCATAATTAGCGTAACTTTAAATCATTATGCTATAGCTCTCGAATTATGACTTTTGACAGTGACAATGCGTACGTTCCGCCTCCTGCAGCAGCTTAGAAGTTTGCGTTAGCGTTGGCGTTCGCTGATTAAATTTCTAAGCTGCTGCCGTCGGCGGAACGTACGCAATAATACAGACCCCGCCAAATATCAATAAACCTTACTCTTACGTGGTAATTTTTTCATTTTTTTTTAATTTCTAAATTATAAAAACAGTATGAAATAAAATATTGTACGATACACGTCCATTAGGTGTTCTTATAGTACTCGTATAACTTTCCAGACTCGGCGCCTGACGTCGCCTCGTCCGTAAAAACCTCGTACTGTAACAAATCACCTACTGATGGACTTGTGACGTAAATTACTATTACTTCATACTGTATCATTTAGGACACTTTTACGTAGTTAATTTTAGTCCGGTAAATAGCTCTTTACATGACTGGATACCGTAATAGTTATTTACTTCATACTGTATCCCAGGTAGCGCAACTGACCAGTTGGACGTCTGCTGGACGTCGGTGTTAAGTAATTTTTAGTCAATACGTCAATTGACCTAAGCAGGACGTCTCGAAGACGTCAACTTTTTGACGTCCAATGGGCAGCAACAGATGGACGTCAAGTGGACGACCAAGAATGGTCATAATAATATAACGATGAAAATAATCTAATAATTTTTTCTGCTCAGACTTCTGACTAGTAGGTAGATTTCTATTAGGTACTTACTGATATATCTTTAATATGTTTAGCATATAATAGAAATACATGCTTATTTAAGATGATGGAAAGCAAGTCTTTTCCATCAATTGTTGTCGAACTAAATTCATATATGATAAATAGAAAAGTGTAAACACTACAAGGATTTAAGATTTCAGAATGCTAAACAAAAATTAAACAAGTGTTAGACGTACCAGTGGTGGAAATAGAAGTGTTAATTTCTGCTTCCATGAGGTAGGTACTCACTCGTTTTTACTTTTTGTTTATAATTGTGAAATGTTAAATCCTTGTATAGTATTTACACTTTCGTATTTATATTATATATGAATTCAGTTAGATAATGCTTGACGGAAAAGACTTGCGCTTCATCATTATATACTGAGCCTAGGGATTCGTTACACATAGCTTTTCTTGCGTTTCAGCTCTGAGGAAGACTAAATAAATAGTCAAAACGTTGGCAGTGTTCTGATAAAGAAGAGTATTACTTGATCTAACCCTGCTAACCACCAGTATTATATTACCAATAAAACATGTTTAAAATATGTAATGATTTTTTTTATGATACAATGCAAAGCTTCATACATTAAATATGTAGATACGTCAATAAATGGACGTCGGAAGATGTTTAAACGCAAACGTCAGACCGACGTCAACAAATGGACGTCTTGTGGATGTCACATGTAGCCGTCATTTGGACGTCTTTTGGCTCAATCTCATGTCGTCATTTGGATGTCCATACGACGTTTCCGCTACCTGGGATCATTTAGGACACTTTTACGTACTTGATTTTAAACCGGTAAATAACTTTTTACAGGACTGGATATCGTAAAGAAATTTTACAGTATTGAGTACCGGCACATCCTATGCCGGTATGTTACGGTATCCTGTACCGGTACATGGTCTAGTAAAGTCCGGTAAAGATAGTTTTACAGTAGGAGTAAGACGTTTCCGGACGAGGTGCTAACCGAGTCTGGAATTTCGAAACGACTGCTGTAACACGTTACCAGACGTATGATGTACAACATTTTACTTCATACTTATTGAAAACAGGAAAAAATTAATTTTATGCGCGGCGAATATATTTTTGAGAAATCCGGTATAGTTTTATTACGGTATCATGTGCAGGTACCGGTACAGGATACCATGGATACAATGGATTTATTGAGTACCGCCATAGGATGTGCCGGTACTCAATACTGTGAAATTTCTTTACGATATCCAATCCTGTAAAAAGTTATTTACCGGATTAAAATCAAGTACGTAAAAGTGTCCTAAATGATACAGTATGAAGTAAAACTATATTTACCGGACTTATAACGTAATAGTTATTTACGTGTATATAAATAAATATATAACGCTTTGCGTCGGGCTTCAAACTTCGGCCGCGGGCTTAATCCTTCTTTCGGCCCGTGGTACGTACAACGTTTTACGCACAAATGATATTTTTTTGTCTTTATAAGCAAGTAAAATATTATTTGATTTACAAAATTCGGTTGGTCACCAGTAAAAATTATCAGCAAACAATGTATAGTTATAGTCACTATGGTTACGTTGGTGTTTTAAACACAAACTTGCAATCTGACACGAGTCTGTCCACTGCCACCTAGACTATAAGGCCGTGAAGCAGAGTCTGTGACGTCACAGTCGTGGTCCACGGTCACCATTTGAAATGGATGGATTTCAAATGATTTCGTGTATATTTTACGTGATTTTACTGTGATTATTCTGTTTTTAATGCGAATTTTGTTTTTATGAACATTACTGGACTTTAGGAAACGTATTAAAGTTTGTGCTAAATTCGGAACTATGCATTTTAGTGTTTAAAAACTGTGAAAATGCCTTACCGGTGTTGTGTCGGGGTGCAACACAAAATAAAGAATGGACCTAAAAAATCGGTTTTTTGGTTTCCCAGGGCTGAAGATTTAAGAGGAAAAATGGATTAGAGCCTTTAAAAGAGAAGATTTTGTGCCTGGAGGACATAGCAGGGTACATTTATACATAAATAAGTAACAAGAATTTTAGGGTAAGTTAGGTTATTATTATTTATTAACAAAGCATGAATTCCATGAACTTTGTAGAAAACTGGTGTTTTAAGTATGTGAGGTGCATTTTCGCAAGGATGAAGTACAGAAAAAGTTTATTTTTTATAATGAAGAGACAGATCAGACTTTGCAAGCCCCTTTGGACATTCCAAAATTGATCTGTGGTAAGAACTTATTACACACTTAACTTATGCTTATAAATTATATAGTCTCCATTTAACTATTAAATCTCTGAGTATGAAACAGATCTCTTGTAGGGATACTTTTATTTATTGAGTTGAGAAATGAACTTGTACCATACCAGTCATATTCCTAGGAAAAGCAGAGGATAATAAGATAATGATGTCAACAGTTTTGTCTCCTGTAACATTCATTCATATTTTTCTTAAGTCTTTTTTACACTCTTTTACAGTCTCAAGCTGCTGTGGCTTGGATGCATTGTTGTATAAGCTATACCTTCTAAATAAAAAACGTATGTTTCTTGAATTAACTGTTTTATTTTTTATTGCTAAGGGCCAAATGTTGTAATAATCAAAACATGTTTTATTTGTGTGGGTTTATCCAACTTCTTAGTTGTAGTCATAATAATTGTATTCTCAATTTTCACCCATTACAACCCATGTAAACAAAATATCCATGGCAAGGCTTGTTTATGGGTTATAATGGATGAAAATTAGGAATATGATTATGACTATGACTAATAATAAGTTGAATAACCCAGGATTTACTACAATGAAAAGTTGTTGGCAATTTAATCTTATTTAATTACCTATAAATAGAAAAAAAAACAACTTCCTGCAGATTAAAACATTTTGCACTTTCAACACATATCACTGCATACAGTTTTTATTACTTTGAGTCCTTGCTGTTACTACACACACTAGCACTCAAATCCTCTCGAAGTAGGGAGGAAGTAGGCTCGATACATCTCTGTTTGTGGAAGTAAGTAGGTAGGTACTTTCTGGACACTGGCACTTTCCAACTACTATTGAGTTTTTACCATTTTGACTGTGAAGACCTCACTAAAGAAGTTCTATGCAGGACATCAAGTTTTGGGTATAAATGGTAGGTATATGATGATCCCTTGCTCATTCCTTTAAGAAAATTAACAGTTAAAAGATAATGTAATTCCTAAAGATAATTCCTAAATTTTTAACAGAAATATGAAGTTTACTGAGTTTGATCTTAGTCATGTAGTACATTGACACCACATGGACCAAATTAGACCAAGGAACAAATTGAGTACCTAATCAACTTGAATCAAAGTTTGTCAAAGAACAGCTGTTTCAGTTATAAATGGAAGCTTTAGTCCTTTTCGGAAACTGCAATCCAATTCCAGAATCCAATTTGGGGCTAAAGTGTTTACACCATAAAAAAGACTGTTTGATCTACCTCCTTTACTCTGAACCAAATATTTGATTCCCAGTGTTTACACCACAGTGACATCATTTGATACTTGGACCAAATGTTTGGTCCATGCAGTGTACCTAAACGAGTAAATGTAATACATGGTCTATATAGGAATACGTTGAGAGCAAATAAATCTGTTTATGTAACAAATTTTGAAATTTGTAACACCGTGTTACATAAAGGAGCTAGGGTTTTGTATAAAAGAATATAAATGATTAGAAAATCTTTTTGCATTCTTTGCTCTGGGTGAAATAACTCTTGGGAAAAAAAAGCTACATTCTTAATAGGTATATATTAAAAAGTTAAATGCAACCCTCTATACTTGCCTACTGGCAAGTTTACTGTTCTAGTTTATAGACTTTAGTCTGGCCTTTTTCAAATTCAGGAATCAGGATGAGTCACTGAGGGTTAACCTAACTTTTTTTATGAAACTATGTAGGTACTCTGTATTTTAACTTACCCTACTATTTTCTTCAGATATAGATTAGCTTACATCCATTTTTTCTTCACACCCTCATTCCTTTGAAACCAAACAACGGATTTGCTAGACCTGTTTACATTGATTTCGCACCGTGACACCCAACCACGTTTGAGAAATTTTCAACACTTTTAAAGCACTTGTTGTTAGTCTAAATGCAGCACTAGCTGCAAGAAATGTCCTAAAGTCCGGCACAATTTATAAAAACAAAATTATGAATACAAAATGAATAATATTAGTCGCAAAGTCGAAAAAAATATTTGAAATCCATACAATGCAAATGGTCTCACACTAGTGACCTTGGACCACGACTGTGACGTCACAGCTTCTGCTTCACGGCCACGGCCTTATGGTCTAGGTGGCAGTGGTCTGTCACGGTCAGAACAATTTGTGGCTAGAATAAATAAAAATCGTTGAGAGATGTCTAACACTACTCGTAGGCATAGCTTAAGTGATTTGGTCAATCTGGAGGAGTTTGGCCTTGTTCCCGAGGATATACAAAATGCTGCAGAAGAAACTTTAGAGTTTAATTGTCTGGAAGATTGGTTAAAAGAAATGAGAGTTAATGCTGTTTCCGAAACCGTTTTATTGGCTTATTTTAACGAAATGGTTTGTAAATTTAGTTTTATTTCATTACGAAATGTGATATTTACAACTTCGGCATTAATTTTTTAGGCAAAAAACTTTCAGAGCAGTTTACTGTGGTCAAAACACTCCATGCTCAAAAGAACATTGTTGATTAATAATAGTTATGATTAAAAGCGGTAAAACATTAGCGGGCAATTTTTTTACTTTACGGCCCGCTGCCATGAGCGAAGCGCCGTAAAAATAAAAAACGCCCGCAGGTAGTAAACTCATTGTTTTCGCCATGGAAACTGATATGTAAACACCCAATTTTGATTCATTTGTGCGTAAATAACTATTACGTTTTACAGTAGGAGTAAGATGTTTCCGGACGAGGCGTTAGCCGAGTCTGGAATTTCGAAACGACTACTGTAACACGTTACCGGACGTATGATGTACAACATTTTACTTCATACTTAAGAAAAAAAATAATTTTCTGCGCGTAGAATATATTTTTGAGAAATCCGGTATAGTTTCATTATGGTATCCCGTAATGAAACTGAATGGATACAATCGATTTATTGAATACTTAGTACTGTAAAATTTCTTTACGATATCCAGTCCTGTAAAAAGCTATTTACCGGATTAAAATCAAGTACGTAAAAGTGTCCTAAATGGTACAGTATGAAGTAAAATTTCTTTACGATATGCATTCCTGTAAAAAGCTATTTACCGGACTAAAATCAAGTACGTAAAAGTGTTCTAAATGATGCAGTTTGAAGTAAAAGTACTTTACTTTTTACCCTAGTGCCTTAACTAGCTTATTTTTAACAAGTAACTTACTTTAACATTCTTGCCTTAAAATGCTATTTTTAACAATTGATTGACGTGTTAAAAGTTGAATTTTGAATGCGTTTGTAGAAAAAGGAGTTTTTTGGCTAATTTTGGCCATTTATTAATGCCGCTTTTCTTATAATGCTTTTTATAAGAAGTTTGTGATGACTTTCCAACGTCGACAACTAACTTTTCCATAAAATGTGCACCGAACTTAAAATAATAATACAGTGTCACACATGCAATACTCTAATTAATTGTTAATGTTACCTGGATATTAACTTTGTTAATAAGGAATGTCATCTCCATTATTCATTCCAATGTAATGGAAAGAACTTGAACAAGAATCATATTCATTAAAGTGTTACTCAATTTTCACCTGGATTTGCATAATTCATCAATCAGTTTTTGTGGATTTTTGTGCTTATTGCGATCTTTTTTACTTTAAGGTGTCACTTGTCAGCAAATCTACATTACCATCACAGTATTAAAAAATTGTTGCCATCATTTATTAAAACTAGACAACTTGGATGTATCCGCTTCTTTAACTGTTTATTTACCTCTTGTAACTCACCCACATAATCACAATTAACTATTCAGAAAATAAATAAAATCCGTATGAAGTTATAATAAACAAACGTTCATTGGGCGGATGACGTATTGTGAAATTATTAAAATTTATACAATGATACCAAAAACATTGAACACAATTTTTCTTATATAAGTATTTCTTTCCTAATAACCGACCTCTTAGGTAGTTTTAAGAACACTAAATAGTATTGTAAATTAAAAATAGGGCTCATAAAATTATCACTAATTCGATACATACGTATTTTAAAAGTTTCTCAATTAAAAAAAACTTGTCTTTATGAAATATTTGGTTGAGGAATGAATTTTGCATAAAAATGTCCCAAGCATTAATTAATTTTTATTATGAAATAGCATCACTTTTCCAGCGATTGTCGATTTTAAGATTTTAAGATAATTATTCTCAAAACATTGTTGGCAGATGGTGACAACTTCCTTTGATTGTTCTTTCATCTGTTTTTTAAACTTCTTATTCTCTTGGAAAAGCTGTGTTTTTTTATTGAACTTACAATTTTTGTAAGATGTTATAGTCAAATGGGTTCTTAACTGGCGGGTCCGACGATTCATCAACGACAAACTTTGAAATTTTTTTTCCTTTTCATGGCATTTATTTGTACCGATCAAAGACAAGCCGTGTGATAAAAAAGACAGATATACACAACTTTAAACAAGAAAAAATAGGATACACCTATATTTGTCTCTGGCTTAAAGTGGTCACCAAAATGTGTTTTTTTCCCGTCATTTTGATTTATAAATGTCACTCTGACAATCTAATTAGGCAAAATTAATAATTCTGAGCAATTTTCGGGTTTTTGAATTTTTAATCCAAGCAAATAGTGTTAAATTTATTATACTATTTCGGGAATGAAAGAAAACGTGGAAATTTGCCAACCAATATCCAGGAAACTGTATCAAAGACACTGGGAATCATCTTAAGGAGTATGCAGAGAGGAAGTGCATAATAATACCGAAGAACATTAAAAGAAGAGAACAAACCCTTTTGATTTAGGTACCGAAAGCAGTGAAATTGAATGTGAAAAATGATTGATCGGAACTTTTGTCAGTGAACAGAGCTCTAAAAAAACAAAAATCTACGCCGCAGACCAAAGATTGTGCGAACATGGACAAAATGGTTTTCCCAGTTTACCGCAATAGAATTGATATGGACTGGAGCAAAAGGGTATATCAGAGCATGTATAGCAAAGGTTTGGCAAGATGCATTGGAATACTTAGTAATAGAGGTGATGAAGAAAAAGGTGTTTGGTCTAGTCTACCACACATCCACAAAGTCCACAGGATTGGCAGGCTGAAAAAACAAAGTGAAAAGTGTTTTTAAATCGACTCCCACAATACAACAGAGCCTGAGACAAATCGGCCAAGCATCAGAGGGATCTTCTATCAGCATCAGGAGTTTATAAAGTATCGTGCAGCTCTGGCTAGCTATAAATACACTGACACCCCAAAACGTAGTATTAACACGAGAACTACGGAACATAAAAGAAGTTGGAGGCTGGGACAAACACAAAAGTCAGCAGTAGTACGGCACGCTCTCTCTCTCTCACTCTGAAGGTCACGACATCCTTTTTAACGAAGTGGATATCTTACATCAAACGCAGCATTACTATCTGTGACTGACGAGGAAAGTTACTGAGATCTTCGAGCACAAGAACAACTTCGACACAAAAGAGGAAATTACGACCCCAATTCATACCGGGAGTTCTGCGACATATACGTTATGTGCGCCAAAACTATGCTCTAACCCTTCCCCAGTCCTTCCACTTCAGCATGGCGGTGGCAGTAAAAATACCACGAAGTACGAAGCGTTTAGAGCTAAAATCAGTCAAGGTGGAGATGCAAGGAAGATCACTTCGCCCATTGCCTCATCGGAATTGATAATGTCCGAGGTAGTTATGGGCTAACCGTCAGGAAGAAATTCACACAAAAATGTTTGTTTAGTTAATAGCTATAAAGCAATTGTGTTGGGCAACATCTATTCTTGTATCTGATTATTATAGAGCATCTTTATCTTTTATTTCCAATCTAAAATTTAATAAATTTCGCCGAATTTCAGATTTGTTGTTTTGTAATCTAAGGTTAATGAATAAATTAAGTATTTAATGTTTTCTGGAAAATATTCATTTTTTGCTTAGGAGCCTTTAGAACCCATTTTTGATTATTGATTATTGATTTAATTGTTTTACCTATTTCTTCCAATTTTTTTCAAAGTTAGTTTTGTTTCTAAAGTACAGGTTGCTAATTGCTTCAATCTACAAAAATATACACAGATGAATATGCAACATAATATAGTACAAATTGGTACATCAGTTATTATATTGAAAACTTCATTCGTGTCTTCTTTCCAACTTTTGTAAAAAAAATAAACTACAAAAAGAAAGTATATACTTGGATACAAAAAAATTTTTTTTTATAATATCAAACATTTTTTTATAATATCGATACGCATGAATTATTTATGTATATTACTTAACTCTAATGTTCACTTTTCAATCGACATGATATGATTCTTTTCAAACCGTAACTCAGAGGAACTGACCAAATTCTTCTAATATCTGATATATTTTTAAATCTGAAGTAAAAGGAAATTCCAGAATTAATATGGTACTCTACGAATTCTACTAGTAGTTAATCCGAATAACATTCCGAAAAAGCTTAATGTCATTTGATATAACGACTTATGACTATGACAAGCTAACCTCGAATTGTTTACGTCAGAAAACATTTTGTTGGTCACTGTGTTCTCTGATTTTTTTCATATGGTTAGTGGACTTTGGACCCGCCAGTTAAGAACCGATGCGACTATAGTAACAATACTCCCATCAGGAAAGCTATTAATATTCTGAAAAATATTATTATTAGTTTAGAGCCAATTTAATAAATAACGTGGAATTAACCCCAAAATGAATTTGTTGTACGTTTTTTACGATATGTTTTGACTTCCTTGTAAAATATCCTCCAGAAGCTTGTCTCTGTATAAAAATGTATCTCCTAAATTTCTACAACATTTCAAACAATGTTCCTGTTATTGTGAACAAAATTAAAACTGTGTTTAACGAATTGCCTGCCAATCCAGCTTACAAAACATCATTAAGTGATAGGATTGATGACCGCTGCACTTCCTTATGAAACTCCACTATAAAACAACTGCGTAACATAGTAATTTTCAAATCTAAAATTAGGACACACACCATGGTGATCCAAAATTAAATGTCGCCAGAAGACTTTGCCGTTTGGTCCGTATAATGTGTTAAACGACGAATTTCTGTACTAATTTTAATTGACCCAACGACCCATATAGCAAACCTGTCCTCTACTAATTGATAACAAACTTATGTCGCACCTTTTAAAAGGTCTATTTTTACCGCTAAGAACAGTTTCATACTAGAAAATTAATATTGGCACTTGTATGCAAACACATGTAGGTTTGCATTTGGTTTTGAAATTAACAATTACCCACATATGGCTTGTTACAAAAATAAAGTGTAGGTCAGCCAATGAATAAAATATAGACATTATTATTGCAGTGATGTTATTCTTTGGTAAGGTAATGTGTAAGAATTCTTCATAAAGCGAAAATATTTGCGTTAATTATGTAGTATGGGTACTATAGTCCATAGATTAATTATTATTACACTTAGAAAGTTCTAAGTGCCAGTCCAAAAAAATGTATTTGTTGTGTTAATGTAAAACTATATAACTGGTATAAATCCAGATAAGAAAGATTATTTGATCATTAATAAGTTAACATTTAATTAAGGTCAATTTACATTATTTTTTATATAGACCCTAGATTTAACACTTATTTAATGATAGTTTTAATGAACTACGCTGAATAGAACGAGTCTTTATTTAATAGTATATTACGTAATAAGGGTTGTAAGAAGCTTATTACGTACGAATAGAAAGTTTGCGCACGACGCCGTGCAACGGCGAGTGCGTATTTCCATGAGTACGTAAATGCTTTACCATCCGCATTTCGTACTATACTTTATATACGACGCTATAGGAATAGACATTTTGAAACTATTACAAATAAATGTTAACAAATCAAAAAATGTATTAAAGTTGAATTTGACAGCTAGCCGCCATTAAAACTACGAATTGGTGGCGAGTGGACTGTTGCTAGGCGACGCGTGAAAGGGGCCACCGGCTGAGGGAATTGCACGTACGTTTGGTTGAGAGTGCGTAAGGAGCTCCTTACTAACGAAGTAGACGCGTTTTATTTGATATTCACTTAGAAGTCGTAGATAAACAAAACTACAAAACGTCTGACAGTCTCTGACATCCCCTTCAACTTCAACAAAAACCCCACCTAACTATTGCTGCCTTAACAACATGCCTCCTGTACAAAAGTTAGCGAAGATGACCGGCGATTATAAGGTCGTGTTCCCGACAAGTCACGATAATTCCTGTCTGTGCGGTTTAAACGACGTGGCCGGGGGGAATAATAGATATTTATTTTATTAGGAGTATAAGTTATACTTTATGTAATGGAGTGTGAAAGTTTAAACGCCGAGCGTAGCGAGGCGAAATTAGCAGTTTATTTTTCATATTTTCCCTTGAGCGGCGTATAAGTGTTATACGCCGCCGGATTATAACACTTATACGCCGCTCAAAACAGGCGTCAAAAAATTGACACTTATACCTTCACTAACACATAACAGTCACTAAAGTTGTGGTTATATGACGTTTGAAAATAAATCTGATTTACTGGGATTACCCTGCAGACTCTGGAAGGCTGGGACTGTGGAGGATGCTGTTCCACATCAATAGATTGCACGTGGTCGGGAGAAGAAGGGAACTGCTCATGATCAATATCTTCCACGGAAGTGGTTGCCTATTGCGATTGATTAATGATGGGTGTTCCAAATCACTCGATCTGTGTTCATTGGTAAGCGGAAAAGGACGTTGAAGTAGCTCAGACCCAACCTGCGGTTCATCTGAATAATTTTCACCCTGAGGCATCTCTAGCAATGCAGTTGATCCTCGGGAAAGTGATGATGGCTGGTGACGACGCTTCCAAATTTGGTTGAAATGGCGTATCACTGTATTATTTCCTATGTCCACCTCGGCAATAGTGTTTTCAACGAGTTTCGTGTGCCATAGTTCAACCATTACAGTTTCTCCCTCGTCAATAATATCTAATGGAGTACGAAGACGCCCAAAGAAAACTTCTGCCGGAGATCTATTGTCCAGTTCGCGACTCGGTGTATAATTGTACGTTGCAACGATCCTATGCAAATTAGATTTGTTGCGTTCAAGAGCATTTTTCAACGTCTGGACCATTCGTTCGGCTAGTCCATTGCACTGTGGCATCCGAGGAGCTGAACGCAAGTGAATAATGTAAAACTCGGCACAAAGACAGGCAAACTCACCTGACGTGAACTGAGTTCCGTTATCCGACACCACTGTTTCTGGAGCACCAAAGTGTCGAAAAACGGTACGCAAGTACTTTACGGTAGCGGTTGTGGTAGTCGGTGTGAGCCATTCAGCGTCTACAAACCGGCTGGAACTATCTACAATAACTAAAAACGAGTGTCCCTTAACTGGTTCAGCGAAGTCCATGTGGACTCGGGTTCAAGAATGCTTGGGCTGTGGCCATGGATTCAAGGGTTCCAAGTTGCGCATTCGGCGAATTCCGGGTGACCACCATGTAATAAATGAAGAGCAACGTCCCGAAATTGCGAAAGAATGACAACTCGTTCGTCCATCACAATGACATCATTTACGATGGCTAAACAATTAGCGTGTCGCATGTAGCCGTTTCTGATTCGATTTGCAATCTTTCTGAAAGTGATATCTGCAAGGGTCATACGTTGTAGGTTCTTCCGTGCTTCCACCGATCCCATCGTTTCCAAGCTAATTTCGTATAGATCGTGGTCAACCAATTGATGGGTAGCAATAACCTCTTCCATATCAGGATCTGGAATGTCTTTTCGAGCATCGTCGAGAAGACGTGAAAGGGCGACAGTTTGTTCAAACGCCTCGGTTTTCACGTATTCAATGTCGAAGTCATAGCCGATAAGTCTCAGCGCCCAACGTCTTAAGCGCGAAGCAGTGCGCTCAGTGAGTCCTTTCATATCCTTATTGAACAAGGCAATCAGAGGCCGGTGATCTGTCTGTTTCAATCTGGCTGTACTGACGTTGAGAGATCGTAAACGCCTTGCTCGTGTGAAATACCGCTTTCTCGTTTTCATCGACGTATCGCTGAAGTAGCACTCCACCGATCCCTGTTTGGCAAGCATCAGCCGCAACTATGAGTTTTTGGCGCGGGTCAAAGTTTGCAAGCTAAAGCGGACTTTTTAACGTGTCTTTAATGCTTTTGAACGCATTATCTTGCTGACACGTCAACTCAAATTTAACGTTCTTCTTTAAAACTTCTTCTAGTGGTGCCTTTTTGCGATGAAGATCATTTACGAACTTGCTGTAATAGTTTGTCAGCCCCAAAAGGGATCGAACATCCTTCTGGTTACAGGGCCGTCTCAAGCTTTCCACGGCAGCTATGCGAGCTTGATCAGGCTTGAATCCATCTTTGTCAACAATGAAGCGCAAGTATTTGACTGTGCTGGCCCTGAATTTGCACTTATTCAAGTTGAGGCGAAATCCCCATTCGTCCAAACGCTCCAGAACTTGATGTAACCGTTGGTCATGTATCTCTTCAGTCGGTGCCATGACGAGGACGTCATCCAAGTATACTACTACACCTTCTAGGCCCGATAGACAAGTTTCAGTTACACGTTGAAATATGGCCGGGGCGGGTTTGAGGTCAAAGACGAGACGGTTTTAACGATATAATCCGCGATGTGTTGCTATTGTCGTGAGCAAACGACCCTCATCATCTAAGTGAGCTGAGAGTCTGCGAAATCGAGTTGGGTAAAAATGTTGTTGGCACTGAGCTATTAGTCCTTCTAAATTAGGTATGGGATGAACGTCATCTTCTAAAGCCTCATTTAGACCAGCAGAGAACGACGATGGATCTTGGTCAACGTTGCATTCTTAACCAAGGATCCAACTCAATATCCAATACATCTTGGATTGCCAAAGCAATTGGGCGAGGACAGCAATGACGTGGGGTCGCGTTAACTTTTAGTCGCAAGTGAACTTTTGTTTTTGTGCACGTTCCAATTGTTGAGCTGAAGAGTTTTGAAAACCTATCCCTCAGCACCTGGCTTGTTTGCACTACTTTAACTTGTGGGGCCCGCACCAGTAGCGGTGGTGGTTTAGGCGTGTACGAAATTAAGCTAAGGTCAGCCAAAACATATCACCTGGCAAGGTTCAAGTCGCAGTTAACTACAACAACAGGTGCAACGGTCGTGTTCCCTGAACTTCGAAGGTAATGTGACTGATACCCAAGTTTTGCATGTTGCGTGTAGCCAGTGGTACCACTGGCTACACGCACTTGAACAGGTTCGCCAATTTCTTGTGTGCTGCAATCTTTTGCCATTTTTTAACCAATACAGTCAAACTAATTACTAATTGATATGTTTAGTCGCAATTGTCTCCAATAAGCTTTAAGATTTTCTCAAATTGAATTTGCGTCGTTGTCAGTTTTCAATACGTGTATCAACATTTTAAGTGGATTCAAGAGTATCAGAATTCTAAAATGCCCAAAATAATCGACAAGAAAATTCGAGAATTTATAAAAAAAAGAGCTTTCCAAAAAAAGATTTGAAATATTTTTGAGGTAAGTACGCATACAAGTATAATTTTTTCTTGCATTAGCTGTAGGATCTATTTGAGGACTGGAAATCCTACTGAATGTCTTCATTTATAAGTTGTTAATGGTTTAAGTATAAAAATATTATGTACTATAGTTAATTGCTTTTTGTAGTTTTACTTAATATAGGATAGAGAAATACAACAATAATAATTTTATTAACCAGGATATGCAAAGCAAAACAACCTAGGTAGATACCAGCACCCCCGACCCCCGAAAACGTCTACACGACAGTACTACAATTCACATGTCAGTTAACTCCGCTCCTCGGCCCTTGAACAAATCCACTTTCCAGCTGCCAACTATTGAAGGGCTGAACGTCAGGCGTGAAACCTCGAGACGCAAGCATTACAAAAAGTGCGCCAGGCGAAAAGGAAAATCATAGAAGAAGACATTTTGAGTAGCAGTAGACGCTCATCCAGAAAACCTAAAGGTCTCCTGACCCACGATGATTAGCTGCACAGCGACTCAGGTCTAGAAGATTTCCTGGAATAGAAAGCTACTAACAGTAATACCAAAAAGTCATTCAAATTTAAAGTGCCCCGTGTAGGGGGATGCAAAGAAGCGCTTTCATACACGATCTGCAAGGAAATTACTTATTACCAGGTATTCATTAATTATTTTGTAAAAGCCTAATTTTTCATATACGAGTACATATTTCGCTTGGGTTTACAAAAGAGATCATCATGTTCACTCAGTGCCACTGCGCTTTTATATACCTACTAGAACCTCAGTTCTGTAAATAACAAATTGTATAGGAGTACTCCAAGTACTCCACCAAGAACTACTCTACCAAATGTGATAAAGATCGTGCATATTCTGGTTGTTTGGTAAAGATAAAAATATTTAGTAGCACTTTCAGTTTAAGATAAACAAAGAAAATTATTGAATCTAATTTATTAAATAGATGAGTTTTCAATATACTTTTACATGTACTTTATTTTTAGGTGAGTACCTACTAGAACTGTACAAAACATTATATAAGAATACGCCCTCGACAAGGATGAAGCAGACCATGTGACACCAGTAATTGAAAGACGTAAAAAAAAAGTTTTACACTTTTTACTTTTTACAGAATAAATTATTGTAGTTTCTTTATTTTTTCCTCAGAATGTTACTGTTAAACATAATATAGCTATAGCTTATTATTATTTATATTATGTAAATAATTTTATAACTTCAAGGTAAATTGTAAAACTGTAAAATTTCACTTTTTGGAACGCTCAATATATGTAAAGAGAAATAGGCTCACGAATTTTAATACCTTAGTATATATATTATTAGGTATGATGATGAATGACAATAAGCTTAGAGTTTTGGAATTGAATGAAAAGTAGCGAAAAGTGAAGAAAAGTCTGTTATATCCATTTATTGCTAATAACCGTTAAATTTCAATAATTAAATTAACCAATAAAACCACATAGAGAATCGCGAGACTTAAGAACTATGAATAAATTAGTTGCCTAAAAATTGGTAGAACTGGAATAATTGGTAGAGTCATTGGTAAAGTTTGGAGTAATTGGCATCTATGTAGGCTTAAGTGTAAACAATATCCATAACCTTAAACTCATTTATCAATCACTGTCAGTGTCCGTTATATATACTGGGTGAAATATGTCAAATTTCCAAGGCTAACGAGATGCAGAAAAAACTGGAACATATTATAGAAGTTTGAACTTATCTGCATTGAACTGGTCGAACTCGAAAAGATCGCCGTTGATGTTGGCTAGGTCAATGACGTTAGCAATGTTCCCATCACTTGGACGCGTTTGCAGTATACCATAACGTTTTTGAAATAGCGACCTGGAATCACCAAAAAATATTACCTAGTAAGAGTAAGCGTAGCAACGTGTTCTTCGTAAGGGCACTCAAGCGGAAGTCTTGGACAAAATGCATTCCCTTCCATTGCTTGTAAAAGCAGTTCGACGCATTCATTGTCAGTGAGCGTCGTGTCAGCACTATCTAACGTTGCCTTATGTCTAAAAAACCATTCTTGAAATGTAGATCCGCTGCCGGCGTTGTACATGAATTTATCTAAGTAAAGCTTCTTGAATTAATTAACATCCGAAAACTTGGGTCTGTTGGTCGATGAACATGAGTGTATGAGTTGCATTAGCTCATCCACCAAGCTCTGATGTTTCATAGATTGTTCTTCCACCATCCTTTGTTGAGTCAGTAGCGTTGAAAATCGATCTATTAACTCCTTCGTTGCAGAATCCGTCGTAGGTACTTAATTAAAAGACTGCGAAAATGATGGGTTTAATGAACTACGCTGAATAGAACCATTCTTTATTTAAACAAAACTACAAAACGTCTGAGAGTCTTTGACATCCCCTTCCCTTCCTAACAAAAAGCGCAGCTAACTATTTAAAAAAGGTCTTATTCGCCGAGCACAGGTGTAACTCAATACCAAGACCCAACATTATTAACAATTAGGAAAAAAGTTTACAAAAGAATTAACAAACCTAATGATAAAGACCAAGAATAAACCAAAAAAAATTATACATATTCATCAGATACAACAGAAATAACTCTCTAAATACCTAGCTAATTGTGTGATATAGCGTCCTCCGTAAGGTGATTTGCAAGCTGTCTAGCAGGTTAGTTCAGGTTAGTAGGGACAGGATTCTTTGTCGCCTTTATCTAGGCTGCTAAGGAAATCAAATCAAATCAAATCAAAAACAGCTTTATGGACAAAGCACAGATAAAACACTGTAGAAAAGGGTTCAATACTGTCCCACTATGCAACAGAATTTCCAATCATACTCTAAAGTATATCTAATTCTAAATATAAATAAGAATAAAAAAAAACAATCGCAATCGCAAAGAAACGTCGAAACGTCGGCAATGTTTCTGCAAATGATTAGAAGATTTCTTTCGTTCGAGAAACATATAATGCTGCAATTAATAGTTATTAAATAAAAAGTATAATGAAAACACAAAAGCCGCGGCGTGAACAATGAATTTTTTTTATTTCACTTATTTGACATATGAAGACCACATTATTGTACAGCTGTGGACAAAAATTATTAATATAAAAAATAAGTCATTGTGATTCCGAATAGGTATTCGACGTAGTGGCACCACATCTGTAAAATCGATTTTGGTAATATTTGCCCAATAAAAATTATTGACATTGTCCTGTGTGGGTTTTTTAAGCATTAGTTAGCTGCTACGGAAGAATCTACGGTCATAAATTGCTTTGACTTATGGCTGAATTAACCTACGCCTGCCGCAAAACAAGTCTCAATGACTAAAAACATTTATACATAATGTAATAACCATATGAGAAAAATGCTATTTAATAGGCCTAGAGATTATTTTTTAAATAGTTTGTATTGTGGTCCTCAGATGCAGGTATTACACTAGCAAATCAACGACGCCATTCATCAGGAAAATCATCCAAAAATTTTGACGTATCATGCAAAGAAGTTCCTCCTCCTGACATAGCCAATGGAGTATTTGTCCGACTAAAATACCATCAAAAACTATCTCAGGACAAACCTTTCCTTTCAGTCGAATACAAATGCCAACCTGGTTATAAGTTTAAGCAAAAGCTGAAATCTGCGTTATACTGCAGAAGAAAGCAATGGACAGGAAGAAAGCCTATATGTGAGAAAGAAGGTAAGTTTTCCTTAGTGTGGTAGGTACATAAATCAGTACAATATTCGTAATAGCAGTAGGCAAAACTAAAGACAAATGTCAAGTATTCGGCATAAAATGTCAACACTCTTGTGTTGTCAAAGATGGTGAGGCCCAGTGTAGGTGCTTTAAAGGGTTCCGTTTAATGGAACATGGAAAATGCATAGGTAAGGCCTTTATGGAAAATTGTAAGTATAATCAATAATCTTTACCACCAGCGGAAGCATAGTGGGTATGTAAACAATTAAAATGCGCTTAAGGAGTTCTTATAAGAAAGACCTTCACCATTATGATCACAAATATTAATTTTTTTACATGACTGTCAGTGACTTCGGCAACGACGCACAGTGGTCCAAATGTAAAAATTACGGGGACACTCAATTTTTTACGTAAAATTATGCTGCTCGCAATAGTTTTTTAAGTTTTAAGTCTCTTAAATACATTTTTAGAGTAGGAGTAAGATATTGCCGGACTAAGCGATAGCTAACTATTTTAAAAAACGTTACCGGATTTATGACGTACAACATTTTATTTTATACGTTTTAAAGCCAAGAAAAATTAATGAAATATGAGAAATAGTATGCACCTTATCACAAGATAAATAACTGAGGGTAACTAGAACAAAATGAGTGCATTTTTGCAATGAGGGCCTCCAATCTTCTTTAAGGGCCTTGTCCTCTTCGAACATTGGCAGTCATTAGCGCTACCTGTACTTTGTCGGAATTTTTTGTTTCTAAGAATGTGTTCAAAGAACTCCAACTTTCGTCTTTTAAGTGTGAGCATGACTTAGGTATCTTTTGACATTCCTGCAAGCACATCCACATTACGCCCTCCGACCATTCAGGATATCTTTAACATCCGTCGATACGTCCACATTTCGAAAGCTTCCAGCTTTTTACACATGGCGTTTGTTAGGGTCCACGCCTCAATCCCATAATAGAAAATACTTAAATATATAAATTTTTTTATTTAAATTTTTTAATTTTTACAATCTTTACTTATAAATGTGTACCATTATACCATCAACAAAACATATAAGTACGGGCCTATATGCCTCCCAATAATTTTAAAATCGAACTTTATTCATGAGTTGGCTTGTTTGCTAACTCCGCATATAAAAAAAATAATTTTTAAATACACATTTTATAGGTAATTAAATTAATCAATTAAACCGTAAAGTTTGATACATGGTTGAATGCAGAATAATAAGCTCTTCTAATATTAGATGTAAAAAAATCACGACTGTATTTGAAAATCCAAAGTTGATGATGGTTACTCAAAAACGAAACGTCGGATTTAGTTTTTTTGCATTCCATGTGAAAGACTGTTAAAAAGTGCCCGTATGAGGTTGTTCTCCCTTTTTATGTAACATTAACCATAAAATTACTTTACTATTTGTTAGAAACAAAATCGTTAAAATTTGTTTTTTTTTCGCATAACTTCGGAACGACTCGAAATAAAAGTTTTAAAACATCATCTTATTAAGCTCCAAATGTCAAATTTTTCTCTAATTTAACCGATATCCTATCTCTTACCGTTTACGAGATGTCTATGGTGGACATCTTTATCTTAGACACCCTGTATATATTTATTTTTTTCATTTCCTTTAGGCAGTTTACTAAATAACTGGCACTTCTTAAGTAGTCTACTTAAGAATTGCCACTTCCCATCCAGCCATTTTTATTTAGAAGCCCAAATAATTATTTTCGAGTCACGCCCAAAATAGTACTTAAAGAAAAAAAAAGAAAAATCTCCCAAGACTGCACCTACCTGCAGCTCAATATGCTATTTCAAGTTAGGCAGAAGTACTACCTTTAAAGTGGATTGAGTTTCACGGTGAAGAAAAAGGTCCTTTTTTTTCTGGGTCTTCAATTCTTGAAACTTTAATAAAAGTGCGAATACTACTTTGAAAATTAATTATATCAAAATTAGGGCTACGAAGGAAGTAACTAATCCTACTTAACGAATGAGTAGACACGTTTGAATATTATAAAAAAACACGACGTTATAAACTCAACACAATTACCGAAAGGAACTCCAAAATTATCGAGAACAATTCCTATATAAATAAACATTCCAATTTTTGTCTACGTTGTCCTCGATTTTATTGCATTTTGATCCATCAAACACAAAACTTTTATACGCTTTTAAGGTGGACTCTATTCTGTTTATAAAACCATACATATTATTCATATTCCTTGAAGACAAGTTCGTCACTTAATGTCCCCGTAATTATTACATTTAAACCACTGTGCGACATCTCTAAAAATCCCTAAGTATCACCTTTGCTTTTCGCATATGCAAAATACCAGCTGTTCATTAAAAAAAAATCATCAAGTTAGCTAAAATGAAATGAATAGCTCTCGAGTACTTTAAATCTCATTTGTTCAATGTATTTTAGGTACGAACTTTTGTTTCAATGTTTATGTTTCCTTTTTGCTTTTTAATTTGAACACAGAATAACACTAATCCTGGTAACACACCACATCTTTCTGACATCTTTTAGACTTCATCACTTAATCCAAAAGACGTCACTTAGGTGGTCAGTGAGACATCTTGGTCTTGGACCAGAAAAGGTCGCTGGCGTTATATAACGACAGAATTTGTATGTTAGAGACCTAAGTATGACGTTATATAAACGTCAGTTGATAAATGCCAAATTTTAATAATCATAACAACCAACTGGATTAATTAGATGTTCGGTTTTATGTTTACTTAGTACAAAAGACTCTGTTTACAACAGAATATAATATAAGTATACTTATGCAGAAAACACTATGCAAGTGTTTGATTAACATTCAGGTACCAACGGTCCACCCAAATGGCATAAATATTTCTGAAAGTAAAAATAATAAATATCTAAACAAAGGGTGACGTCAACAGGACTTCATGTTACTGTCGATATTTGAATGTCATAATTAAAACTTCCTTAAGACGTATTTTTTTATTCAACTGACCAATAGGACCAAACTAAATAAGACGTCTTTTCGACGTCCTATACGTCAGACCGGTTAACTGAGTAAACCCCTTTCTATTAAGCAAATTGATTTAGTAAGGTAACATTTTAAGGAAATAATGTTTCTCGGCTTATTGGTCAGGGCATCGATCAAGAACACCCTCATCATTACATTAAAAAACTTTAACTTAAAGGACTACTGGTCGGAGCAAATTAACAATTGTTTATTTACATACTATGCGTCTTGTGGTGAAATGCTGCATACAGGGGATTTCTGAAAATACTAGCATAAATGTAACTCCTTATCCTAGGATACAAAACAAGACAAAAACTTCATATATATGCCTCGTTTTCCACATACAGAATATGAAGGGTTAGTTCATAAAACATACGATTATTAATTAAAATTGTGTTATTTTCACTTTTCATAACTTACATACACTTACTTTTCATAATAAAATTCATTTTTCCTTCAAGAAATATTGCAGGTATCCATTTTGAACAAAAGTACCTTCTTTATGTAGATATCCTCAAATTGGCTATTTATTCGAAAAAATTGCCGATATGTATACACATAAAAAAGTTTAGGTATTTTTTATACATTACCCCCCTCGTATTACACGCTCCTAGACAAATATGTCCATATCTACTTAATTTGTAGGAAGGGCATAACAATTTATGGTATGTACTAACTTTCATAATTTATCTCGACACATTTCGGAAATATTAATTAAAACGAAGCATTTTCGATGCATATTTTACGAAGTTTTTGTTTTATTTTGAATCCTAGAATAAGTAGTTACCATTTATGGTATTATTTTTAAAAACACCTTGTATAGTCATTTTTAATATACAAATATTTTTTAAAAGATATTGATGAATGCTCTTTGCCAAAAACCAAACGGTCTTGCACCCATGGCTGTGTGAACCTCCCTGGTTCCTATTACTGCACAAGCGACGTTGAAGGATTTCAATCCGACGAACCTGCAGAAAATAATGAAACCACCTATGATCAGTACGAAGAAGGAGATTATGAAGGTTCAATGATAAAATATACTTAATGTAACTTTCCAAGTATATACTTTTGTTTTAGATGGTGAAGAATATGATGATGAATATGACGACAACGACCAGAAAAGCAAAGCGGAAGTTGCTACGGCTTCCGCGCCAACCACACCTCCTTTAGTTGTTAGCTCTTCGACTACGCAATCTTCAACTTCAAGCCAGGCGTTAGAAAATGTTCCTAAACTAGAAGAAAACAAAGAAAGCGAGGTGGAGGAATACGAGGAGTATGAGGAAGAATATGATGAAAAGGAAGAAGATGGTGGTAATAGCAACGTGACTGAAAACCCTGTCATAGACACTTCAAGTAAGAATTGTAAAACACATTATTGAATAAATGGTAGATGTAATTATTATTATAAAACAGCTGTTGCATTACCTAAGTCTACATCCAGCACTGAAAACCAACATAGTGTTAAGGAATATGCAGAAACCAAAGAAAATATTGATAATAAGGAGAACAAAGTAATCAAGCAAGACAAAGAAACTTCACCTGATAAAAGTGTCAATAAGCAAAATGAAGAATATGAAGATGGGGATGAAGATTACGACGACTATGAAGAAGAAGAGGACGAAAATTCGAAAACCAATGTTAGTAAGGTTGGTAATTCATGGTTTTCAAATAGCGGAAAACTTAATTTTTATGCTTACCGGTCAAGGAAGTTGAAGAAGAAGCTACCACCAAATCTACTCAAGTTACTAAAACAAGTGATATGATTACTGAAGAGGTGCCGGATCAGTTGAATACTTCTACTTCTACGACTCCCAGCTCAGATTTATCTATAACCAGTAAGTATTTCAATTTAATTTCTTTGAAACGTCGCTTCTTTCCTTACCTACCTACCAGCACCAACCCGAGATACTACTACTAAAGCATATAAGGAAAGCCCAACAAGAAAGCCTGTATCGGTCCCAGATAATACAACTGACCCTTTGCATAAACTTGGTAAATATTAGAGATTGTATTTTTTAGTTATTTCGCAGAAAACTCTAGTTAAAAATATGCAAAAATGCAATATTTGCAATTAAGAAATTGAAAACTTATCTACTTTCTATATTTCCAAAATATTGCCGCTGTTAAGAAGGAAGCAACTACTCTAAGAGATAATACCCCAACAGGAATTGAATTACACTGTCTTAAAGCTCATTTTATAAAACAAAAAAAATGTATTGAAATGAATTAATAAAATATTAAAAAATCAATGTTTAAAGAGCAAGTTGTTTCTATTTGTTACCTTTTTTATGTACGGCTATAAGGTCTTGGAAATGCCGAAAGTGGATAAGTTTTCAAATTTCCAAGTTGTTTTGTTTCTATTTTCTTTATCATATATTTTCTTTGTTTTATAAAATGAGCTTTGAAAAAAACAGTTTAATTTATTGCTGCTAGAGGTATTAGCCCTCGGAGTAGTTGATTCTGTTTGCTTCCTTCTTATCAGCTGCATAATTTTCAAAATGTAGAAAGCAAATAAGTTTTCAACTTCCAAATTGTAAATATTGCTTTTTTGCATATTTTAAAATACAGTTTTCTGGAAAAAAAGCCAAAAATCGCAGAAAATAAATTCCTTTCAACTTTGGTAAGTATTCAGAAATGTTTTGTTTGATTTGTTTAATCTGATAAATACGCATAGATGAAGACGCATCACAAACTCTGTCAAGTACTAAGAGTTCAAAGGATGAGGAAGAAGAATACGAAGAAGAGTATGATGATGATAAAGAAGAGCAGACAAAAGAGACTCCTGATGACACAAATAATACGATTGTTAAAATATGCGAGAAAGGGTTTGATTTGAAGGAAAACGAATGTGTCGGTAAGGCTCAAAGAGAGGAAAATCTCAGAAGTAGAAAAATTGAGTTTTGTAGATATCAATGAATGTGATACCGGAGAAAATGCTTGCTCGCACTCATGCGAAAATTCTATAGGAGGATATGATTGTCGGTGTCCAGAAGGGCTACAGCTGTTAAATAAAACTCATTGCGAAGATGTCGATGAATGTCTTAGTAATCCATGTTCACATGTGTGCTTAAATTTGCCAGGTAGGTACTATTGTGATGTTAAGCGAAAAGTGTTTTACATCAGAGCATGCACAATAACTAATAGCTTTATAGATTTCTAGCTCTTTCTCCTTAAATGACAAGATTTAAAAAATGCTAAATTGATAATAAAGGGTGATCATAAAAAACACTTTTTATTGTGTGCTGAGGTGCAGTTATGCCATGGCATTAAAACTCATGTCTGAGATAAGTTCATAAAAAAATGAAATCGGAACATTTTATGACAATTTCGACTTTCAATTTTTTCATGGTTATGTCAGACCTACTGTTCTAATTTCTTGGCCTACTTGGCCTACTTGATTTTCTTTTAAAATAAACCCATGTTATAATATTTTATTCATTTTTCACAATATGATACTGAAGTATTTCCTCGTAGGAAGTTATGAGTGTCAGTGTCCAGAAGGATTAGTTTTGCAAAACGCCACTACTTGTGCAAATCTATCTTGTTCCTATATGAGCACTCGAATAAATGGGATATTCCAGTGCACTTGTCCATTAGGATTTGTTCTGGGGTATGTATAATTACTGACATAAAATAAAGAATGAAAACTTTTGTTTGATTTTTGCCTACACTAGGGAAGATCAGAGAACTTGTCACGATGTGGACGAATGCCTCTTAGACAACATATGTTCGCATAGCTGTGAAAATGTTATAGGATCATTCCGATGCAGTTGTCCCGCAGGATTTAAGCTAGACAAAGACGAACGTCACTGCTTGGATATCGATGAGTGCCTGGAATCTGGCACCTGCCCGCAGACGTGCCAAAATACCCCTGGAAGCTTTAAGTAAGTATATCAGTACGTAAAGCGTAGGTATCGGGAGACTGATGGTCATTTCATTGAAAACCACATCAAAGCAATCTTTTTTACTGTGAAGCATCTGTTATTTCAGATGTCTTTGTGAAGAAGGTTTCCACTACGACTCCACAACCAATACATGTCTGGATATTGACGAATGTGATGAAAAGCTGAACCTAAGCCAATGCGAACAGCTTTGTATTAACTATGAAGGTAGCTACGAATGTGCCTGCAAGGCTGGATACTTCTTGTCTGACGATGATGTTACTTGCGTGGACGTCGATGAATGTTCTATATACAACGGAAACTGCAGCCAGTTATGTGAGAATTTGCCTGGTTCTTTTATTTGCAAGTAAGTGTCATTTCACTTTACGTGATAATAAGTTAGTTAAAATAATTTTGTGGACCTAGATGCAAAGAAAACTATCAAATATCTCTAAAAGACAACCAGACCTGCCTGCTTAGCAATCCTTGTGGTGAAAATAACGGGGGATGCTCACATGAATGTGTGAACAAAGACGGACTGGTGGTTTGCACTTGTCCCGAAGGAGAAATGTTAGAAGGTAAAAGTTGCATTAAAATCGATCCTTGTCTTGAGAACAACGGAGGTTGCTCACATGAATGTGTTAATGTTGATGGATACGTGGATTGCAGATGCCCTGAAGGTAAGTTTTCAACTTGAAGACAGCACCTACACTTACTTTTAAAATTGAACTTTATAAGGCTACATATTGGACAACTACACGCATTGTACTGAAGTAAATCAGTGCAGCAATAACAACGGCGGTTGTTCGCATTTCTGTGAATTCCTCGAAAATACCATTCGTTGTAGTTGCCCAGAAATGCACGTTTTAGTCAACGGATCGCAGTGCATAGAACAAAACCTCTGCGAAGTAAACAATGGAGGATGTTCACATAAATGTAGCTTTACAGCTCATAAAATTATCTGTTCCTGTCCTGAAACTCATGATCCGCAAAATGAGACGCATTGCGTCGAGAGGAATCCTTGTCTTGTTGAAAACGGAGGGTGTTCACATAATTGTGTTTTCGAAAATGGTAACAAAACTATACTAGTGCAAGAAATATATTCTTTTGAATTAATTTTTTTAGGAACCATGTTCTGTAGTTGCCCGGAAAAGTACAAGTTAGAAGGAAAATCCTGCTATAAAATGGATCCATGTCTTTTCGATAACGGAGGTTGTTCACATAAATGCTTTTCTGATGATGGTGGAGAAGTTCTGTGTAGCTGTCCAGAAAATTATTCCCTCATGAACGACACAAAAAATTGCATCTTGATAGATCTATGTGCGGAGAATAATGGAGGTTGCAGCCATCTTTGTGACTTTAGTACACAAAAAGTTGTGTGTTCATGCCCGGAGGGATATGAGCTGACTGGAGAGACTTCATGTAAGAAAGTAAGATGTGTGGATAAGTTTATAGCAAGAAAATATAACTATTATTCCTTTATGTGTTCAGCAAAGTCCTTGCAGTCTTGAGAATGGTGGTTGTTCCGATTACTGCGCTGACCTTGAAGGAAAAGTAATTTGCTCATGCCCTGATCAGTATGTTTTAGATATGAATAACAAAACGTGTGTTCCAGGTAATGTTAATTTTTATTTACGTTTTATTATTAATTACTTACAATACTATTGCAGCTGACCCATGTTCGCAAAATAACGGTGGATGTTCTCATTACTGTAAAAACATTAAAGGTATTGTTGAGTGTTCTTGTCCTGACCACCATAATTTAATAGACAACAAAGAATGCGTTCTTGTTAATCCTTGTCTAGTTAATAATGGAGGGTAAGTTGATATAGTTAATTTAGCGTTTGAATAAAAATGGTATTACAGATGTTCTCATGAGTGTGAATTTGAAGACTCGAAAGTCACTTGTCTTTGCCCGGAAGGCTACAAACTAGAAGGAAAAGCGTGCACACTCATTAATCCTTGTCTGGAGAAGAACGGAGGTTGTTCCCACGCTTGTACGGCTATAAACGGTTTGGCAATATGTCGATGTCCACCTGACCACGAGCTTATAGGTAAATCCTATTTGTGGATATTGTCCTAAAGTTGTTTTGGCCACTTTTTTTTATCATCAGATCGAACATGTTTCAAAGTAAATCCCTGTGTCGTCGACAACGGTGGCTGTTCTCATGGATGTCGCAATGACTTCGGTGAGGCGCAGTGTTTGTGCCCTCCAGGGTACAAACTCTTCGGCAAACGTTGTTTGGATCAAGGACCGTGTGATAAACACAATGGTGGTTGTTCACACATCTGTACTAACATCGAAGGTAAGGCCCCAACTGGAAATTTATTACGATAATAGTAATGCAAGGAAGTACGTACCTAAGTACCTAAGTAGTAATTAGTCACCAATTTTGCAATTACCTTACCATAGAGTTAGTAATTTTCCAATTTTTTGATAATTAGGGCTATAATAATTACAAGATTATTTTATTATTGGCAAATAATGGCTCTCGGGAGTTCCATACACAATAATGGGTTACTTCCAAATTTCAATTTCCAGCTTCGACAGTTGGTATGAAATGATTTCATTATCACTATCAATTTTTATGTAGGCATAGCGGTATGCAGTTGCCCCAGCGGATACGCCCTGCGACCCAACAGGAAAATATGCAAAGAAATCAACGAATGCAGACTAAACAGAGGGGGTTGCTCTCACGGCTGCAAGAACACTCCCGGATCCTATGAGTGCACATGCCCTCACGGGTTTCAGCTGGAGAGCAACAACAGGACCTGTGCAGATATAGACGAATGTGTAGTGAACAATGGTGGATGCGAGGCATATTGCAAAAATTACAAAGGCAAGCAATTATTTTCTAATGAATCTCCAGCAGAAAATAACATTTAAGCAGGAAGCTTTAGGTGCGACTGCCCGGAGGGATACGTGCTTCAGTCTGATAGGAGGTCGTGCCGAAGAGGACAAGTGCACCAGTGTCTTGTTCCGAAACCTCCAGCGAATGGCGAAATTAGGTGTCCAGGATACCGCCTTGACTACCGCCTCACTTTGCCCCCTAGGACTTCTTGTAACGTGTGGTGCAACGAAGGTTTCAAGTTGAGGGGTTTATCGCAACGCACGTGTACCGAGGAGGGAAAGTGGGACAGTATAGAAGCTGAATGTGTGGGTAAGTAGATATTGTTCGATAGAAAAAATGATTCAAAGTGGCTGTAAGTTGCTCTCCGGTCCAAAGCTTATAGCCAACTTCATGACCTTTTCAATGAACAAATGGATTGTGAAAAAGAGAAGTGTAGATATTGCGGAGCCCACCATTTCCTTCCCGATTTTCTTAAGAGATGCGAGGTGGTACTCGGAGGACTTAAGTCTTCAGACTTCAGACTTAAGTTTCCAAATCGCAAAGAGGTCATTAATTTTGCCAGACGGAAAGTGTAAGACATATAATTTCGGAACACTTCAACGTCGTCAGTAAACCAGACAATTGTTACGGTTTCTTTTTGGAGAAGATCAAATTTGTCAGGCTTTAATTTTCAGACAGAACGCTTTAGATCATAGGTCACTAGATCGTGACATTGGTCGCGTTATAGCGTTTTCGATTGGCAAAACGAAATTTGCACCGAGTCGACCGCAGGGCAATTCCAGTTTTTCCAAATACTTGCCCCCGTGCAGATTCAATAAAACACGCATTCGCATTTGCATTGCACTCAGGGCAAAACTACCTAGTACAGCTCGTGTCGAAAATGTTGCACTCAATGTGAAACTAGCTGCACTGGTTTCCCAATTAAACATACCAAACGGCACGAAAATTACCAATCGAACGCACAAATTGCACTAATTTTGCACTGGGGTTCCCAATCGAAAACGCTATTAGTATCATGTCACGGTCGCATACATTATGGAGCTAATCTGGAGACCCCATCCAGTTGTGCAATTTTGGCAGTAGGACCTTGGAACTGATGACGACTTCCGACGGAAGGGCGTCTCGATGACGTCATGACATCTTAGGTGAAGTGACGAAATATCGGCAGTGACGAAATATCGGCATTTGTTGGCTCTGTCCATATGTACTAGGTCATTCATATACATCCTGACCTCTCAAAAAACGCTTTAAAGGTTTCCCTGACGTAATGTTGTCGTCAGCGCATGTCATACAAGCATCATAGTAACTTACAGCCGGACCATACATTGATTCTGTCTATTGTTTTTGGGTTTCGTTAGGTTGCAACGTAAGTTTTAGAAAACCTTGGAGGCAAGTCAGCTAAGGGTTAGCAGCCCTAGGGCTCTAGCTAGGAAATATATAAGTTCGATATACGATTGGATTGGAAATGAGAAATAATAAAAATAATGACAGCGACAACTGTTTTGCAATAATAAGATGTAAGACATAACCAACATGTCACTTCTGCCAGAAGTCGTCATCGGTTCAAAACTTCCCACTGCTAAAAGGGGGGCCAAAACTGTAAAACAGGAGGAGGTCTCCAGATTAGCTCGATGGTATACATATTGTCTTTTAGCTTAAGGGAGAGACTGTTCTTGACCGCCAAGTGGAGCAAATGTTAGGTTTCTTGGGTAGTCGGTCTGGGCGACAAGTATTAAAACTTCTAAACTGCCAAGCTTTGGACAATTTTTATTGTCTTCATCAGGGCTATATTACAGTAAGTGCAAATAAGTCACAATAAGAGGCCACAATGGTTAATAGATAGCTTACCGTCTACTGTTTTAGTCTATGAGGGTCCCGCAGCAGAACAATGTTAAAAGATATTAAAAAGACGGACACACGACAACGAAAGACATTGTTGAACTATGTATATACAATGATGGGACATTTCCATTTCCCTTATAATTAAAACACATAATAATAAAATCATACGCTAAACGGCACCCATACCTCAAACAGGCTTAATGTGACTAAAATATAAAATATAAGATTGCCTATTTGCATACAACAACCAGCTCACCTATCAACGATATTTGCCATAAGGGAATTCCGATAATCTTCGGACCGCTGCCCGGAGTGGAGAAAAACATCCAAACAAAAAGCCACGCACCGAGGAACCATGAGCGGAAAGGAAAAGTCTAGTTGGAACATTGATGTGAGGTTTTGTTATGTTGCTGTTGTATTGTTTATTGTTTTTACATATTTCCCGTTTCCGGTTGTATTGTTTTATGTGGAAGTCATTTTTTTAAAAAGTTAAGTAATCAAGGGAGTCCGTGCTTGTGTTTTGTGTGCTTTGTGGTTTGTTTTTCGCCTTACATCTGTTGATCAAATTTGAGTATATGTTGCTAAGGTCTTCAATGTCTGTTCTTTTGTTGATTGATTTGCCTTCCACTGCAATCTCTACCATTTCCAAGAAAAGTCTTTTATGACATGACGGTTCTTTGTCTAGTATCACTACCTCGTCGAAATTGATTTTATGGCCTGTATCGATATGATGTTGAGTCAGTGCACTGGTGTTTTTTGTGAGTCTGCAGTCACTTTTATGTGACACAATTCTATTTTGCAATAAATTCTTTGTCTGACCTATGTACACTTTATCGCAGATAGAGCAGGGAACGCGATATACCACTCCCGACTGCTTAAGAAGTTCATCCTTGCTTTTTAATTTGGTACTCAAGTCGCCTACAGTTACTGGATTTTTAGGTGCTAGTTTTATGGATGGATGGTTGTGAAATAGCTTGCTCACTTTGTGGGTGAGTTCAGTAATGTGTGGGAATGAAAAATATTTGATGGGTAAATGGGAGGTAGCGTCAATTGGGGCTGATGGGACACTCAGTTCCATATTAGTTAATTGGAAATTTAATTCTACCATACCAGAGGTGCTGTCTTCCATATTAGCAAAAGAATTATTGCTGCTGTTTCTATTTTCGGTTATGTTTTGATGTGAACTGTTGAATAAGAGTTTGTTAATTACGTTTAGAGTATAGGAATTTTTCAAGAGTATGTCTCTGAGGTTTCTCAAATTGATGAGTTTCAGTGACTCATGGGAGATTAACTCTATTCGTTTTTTTAAAGCAAGGATAAGGTTAATTTTAGTTTTCTGGCTATGAGAGGAATGAAAGTTGAGATATCTCCCTGAATTTGTAGGTTTTTGGTACCAGTCAAGGACTATTTCTTGGTTTGGTTTTCTGGTTATCAAAGTGTCAAGAAAAGGAACTGTTCTGTTTGCTGATTCTCTTTCTGCTGTAAATTGTATGTGTGGATGGTAACTATTGCGTAGAGAGAGTGAGTTGTTTAATTGGTCCTTTGGGACTGCAGTGATAACATCATCTACATATTTTTTTAAAAAAGGTACATATTTTTAAAGAAGGGTTTAAAACTTAATT